>CM062580.1:4107773-5582521 GCA_031468815.1 Morus bassanus | reverse complement strand
TGGTGGTCTTGCACTTCCAGGTTTCCAAGTCTTCTCCCATGCAATGGGAAAGGTAAGAGCATCACATCTGCTTCTGAACTAGGAGATAACGTTCTCTCGTTGAGTCATTCATTGCCTAGATGTAAGTTAGAGCTGCACCTGCATTTCACGAGACCTTTTTTGCTCGAAAAAGAAAGAAAAGAAATCCTAGCTTTTCAAGAAAAGTTGGGATTTCCTTTGTACTTCCAACTCGGCCCCAGTTAGATCTGGAAGGGCAATTTCTCAATGTGTTTACAAGTTGCACAGCCCTGGTGAATCATTGCCCAAAGTGAACCCAGTGTTTCAATAGTTCTAGTTCATTTTGCCTGTTAAGAAAGAAGCTGTTGAAACGTTGTTGATCTCAAACAGGAAAATGAACCTGGTTTTCGCTTACTCAGGTGTTAAACAGCACAGCTTTTTTCAAATCTCAGGAGGTGTCCTGGATGAAACTGATACAAATGAGAAATGAATCAGATCTCAGATCTTCTAATGTTCAATTGTTTAAATTTAAGAAAACGGAGATCTATTGAAAAATAGATTTTTCTTGCACACACAGACTTCCTCATGTAACTGCAGTCATTGATGTTTATAGATTTCTTTTCTGTGAAAGATAAATCTAGCTTGTTGCATGAAAAATCCTCGAATGCACTGATGTTTATTCACTGAATTTCCATATCCTTTACACTTGAAGTTATTTTCTCTTTTCCACAATGTATGTGAAAACCATGACATTTTATATATTCTACACAAGTTCCTCACGCCATACTGCACTATCTCCATGTTATTATATATATTGCAGTAATGCCATTTCCAATTCATTGCAAAACACTACACACTTTCATGCAACAGATGTCCTAGCTTTGGTAGGACCAAGTTATTTTCTGCCCAACAAGCCCGAAAGGCAAAAATAGTTGTTCCTGTATCTTTGTATACAGCCAGGCCATTTCACATACTTGTGTCAGACTTCCACCCCAGTAGACTTAGGTGCTTTGTCTTACCCTATTTTTAGGCAATTTGCCACCAAAGACAACTGGAAACCTGTGTTCTGTACGAAGCTATAACACTGGCTAGTGAGTCCTGGTATAAAGAAATTTGGACACGAGGGGAAGTCCTGATAACTCCATTCTCAGATGGCCCTCCTCTCTCTCATGGCTTCATGACAAATCAAGTGGATTCTCTCAACATCTCCTGCCCTTAAATCTACAGCCTAATCATTTTCCAGAAGCTTGGATTTGTTCATGCACAATCTAACCTTGGCACAGGAGCAACAAAAGCAGCAAAAACCATCCTGTCCGCAGCTTAGTGCGCATCATGGGCCTGCAGCCCCCCAAAACCTCTTGTCCAAAGCAGAGGGGGTCAGAAGCTGTTCAGCAAGCTCTGTGCAATGCTCCTCAGCACCTCCCCATTATCCTAGGGACACATGGAGACCTCCCGACAAGCAAAAACAAACCAGAGGTATTTTGGGAAAGGTCCTTGACACAGGGAGCCAAGAGGGAGAGCAGCTGAAGGACAGAGCAGGGGGAGAAGAGAGGGGAGCTGAGAGCGAGACATTATCTTTTACCCCTCTCTGCAAATACACATGGGGATGGTAGCACTGGACACAGCCAGGGAACTACGAGCTCTCTGGATCAAAGCCCCCAAGTCCAGTTCCACCCCTGAGAATGAACTTCTAGCAAGTTCAGAATTTAAGGAAGGACCACACCAGGCTGGACCAAATTTAAGGTTAGATACTTCATACAGGCAGCCTCTTGGTGGAACAGGAAGATAAAACAGCAGGTGAGTTTACACATAAATTCATAGCTTTGTGTAGTAAGTTGCAGAAGTGTAAGTCGTGGGTGATAAATCTTAGGCTATAGTAATTCATTAGCCATTTTGGCATCACACGTGAAACGCATCACTTTGATCTAATGTATTTCAGTGCACTCTGCTATCATCTGCACTGACTGTGCTTTGTTGAGACGAAGGGCTTTTTAATCCAAATCAGAAAGTGATGCTTCTGCACTGATGCTCTAATTTAGGAGTTATAATTAACGGACTTACTGCTAATCAGATCTCATCATACCTCCCCTGAGGCCCCAAATGTGGGAAACAACAGAAGAAAGGACCAAAGGTGCCTCAAGACAGCATCTAAATTTGTGTCTACAATTTTGTGTGTTCAAACCCATGCATTCATATGCGTGAAATTGGTGGGAAACATGATCTTGTGGTTAAAGCAAAAGCAGAGAAATCAGGAGGCCCGAGGTCTGCTTCCATGCCTCCATCTCTCTGGGCAAATTACGCAGGACTTGATTTTCAAAACTGGGAATATAGTCAGTAGCCCACAGAAAAGTGCATGTAATGCTATCCCATGTAGCTGACTTATTAAATTGCACACGCCTCTTACACAGCTGGCCCTGACCTCTGTTCGAAACACTATTCCCACTGCAGAGATGGGGAATGTAAGCTCTCGCTCCCAGCACCACTGCATGGCCCCGTACGGACATCTGCAAAGTCAAGGCACTTGGGTCAAAACACACGGGACTACGTAACCCTGCTCCTCCACATTCACACTGCACCTGCGAATGCAGAGCATCATATGCCCACAAACGAGCAGGAGAACAATGACAGATCGCCCTGGGGCATGTTAGCATGCTAAGAACAGAAAAGAAAGCTAGAAACCATTTTTACCAGGGGGCAACACAGCCTTGAGCACATACTTCAGCTCCTCCCCAACAGCCACGCTGCCTTTGCCAAGCTCCCATCCCTTGGTCAGCAGCTTCTGGGGCAGCCGCATACAACAGACGGCACGTCCAGCCCGAGGCAGCTGAGCCCACACAATTAACATTTCAACATTCGTGCAACTGCTACATCACAAAACCTCAGCATTCATCATTCTGTCATACCAGTTAACCCAAAGTAAGTTAGCCTAAAATTTTCGGTACAGGCTCCCTTGCTGCTGGCTGTCCAAGTCCTGCATGCCCACTGAAGGATTATTCAATTGAGACATTCAATTTAACAAAGGGTTTGCTTCTTCGTGATCTCTGTACTCATTCAGTTGAGCCCATCAAAGGTCACACTAACTCAGTGGCTTGGAAAGTGCAAACCTACGTTTATATAGGTACAGTCACACTCAGGTTTCAAAGCAGATGAATTCACAAATCACGGGCCACACGCTCCTGCCCCTGGTTACAGGAGGATTACCCAAGGTTTCTCCAGCTGTTGGCTCATCCCCGACCTCCATTTTCTTCATGCCTGTGGTCAGACCAGAGCTAGTGGTGAAGGCAGCATGCAAGCTTGCCAGCAGCTGAAGGTTTGCCACCAGCTCTTTGGAAAATGTGTAACCGTCAGCAAGAGGAGCTGGTCAGGGGCCTCTTGGCCACCTCGGATCCCACCCACCGCCTGGGCACACCACGCCGCTTCCCGTGGCACAAAGTACCCTTTTCATGCCCACCTGCAGCCTTGCTGTCACCCTACCCAAACACAGCTGGAGAGCACAGGGGGAAGAGGGTTCAGTCAAGAACACGCCTTTCCCTCACCCTACCCTTGAAATAGCAGCTGGGTCCTGGCCAGCCCTAATCCTGACCTGCGTGAGCTGCGTCAACACTGGCAGAAACAGAGCCTTCTGCACCGGGCTCCCCAGCCCGCACCAGCACCAGCATGGAAGTCATCAAACCTGAAACATTGCTGAATTTCCCTTAACCCTTCCCGTGGATGTTCACATAGAAATACTATTTTCAAACAAGTGGATTAATTATCCACTATGTAACTAGCAGGCATGCCTGCCTGCAGTCTCAAACCCAGATAGAGCATCACTCCCCTCGAAGAAGTTTCTGACACATTCGCTGCATCTTTAACTTCCCAAAAGCAGAGCTAAAATTGGCCCAAGAAAACTAGAAAGACAGCACAGGAAAATGCACAGTGCTCACACTGTAACATCTCTGAACGAGGTACCTCTGTATAGCGATCCTGAGCAGACTCCTTTCCAGGCTTAAGGAGTTTATTCCTCATGCTCGTTTGTATTTTCTATGTAAATTCATGCAGCTGCCTTGAAAGGAACCGCAGGTTTCTGTTAAGCCAAACTTACTTTGTGAATTAAGAGTAAAATGCACAAACTCGGTGCTTAAGAGTTAAATGTATGTATTTTTACTGCAGCATGAACAGGGTTTTTTGTAAGGTGAACAAGAGCTCGTAGAGCCAGGGAAGTGTTTATAAATATAACACTTATTCTTGTACAATATAGGTATTTTGCTTTAATAAAAACAGGATCCGATTATTCAGTATCAAAAAAATCACAGCACAAAATTTGTATGTTCTTCTCAAGGCAGAAATTCTAACTCATTTTCCATGGTGGACCCTACAGTTCCTGGTCACTGCAAACAGGACATGGTTTTCTTGGTTTTTCTTCTTAAACAGCACGGAAAGAAAAAATAGTAGAGGGTGTCACTGCAAACACATCAACATGTACCATAAAAATGAAAACAAACCTGATTAACTCAGTTTAACTAAAGCTTCCAAGTTCCTTATCAGTACCTGGGATGTATCTGGAAGGGAGCTTTCCCACCCCAAAAGGAAGTGCCAGGGGTGTTCCCCACTCCCAAGGGTAGGCAAGGTTGGGTGGTTTGTCCTGTCGTGATTTAAATACGATGCGATCCTTATTCTGTGCTATAAAGTCTGCTCTGAGCAAGCCAGTACATGTCAGCTTTCCCTTCACTCTGTAAGGCAACATCCGCCTCCATGCAGAGTTCAAAAATATTTGATGATTTAAGCCAGCTTGCTACACTTAGGTTAGAACACAAAGCAGACTGCAGTGCTCAATATCAGAATCAGCATTCCCCCCCACCACCACCACTTGTGAATACATATATTTAGATCAAATAGGCTTTTGGCATCATTTTTACATGCCTACATCCAAGCCCACTGGTACTAGAAATCCTCTCTTCGGTATCATCAGCAGAGGATAAAGACATGAGACTTCCCGCTCTCCAAGGACTGCCAGTCTCCTTAAGTATTAATCTGCTATTGTGCAAAAGGCACAATCTCTAAGGATTTCTATCGCAAAAGATCAAGGAAAATAGCCCAATAACTGAGAAAATGGAGCAGTTTCACAGACTAGAGTGTTAAAGTAATATAAAGCAATTATGTGGTTGGGTGAAGGTAAGGAAGGGAGCAAAGACAGAAGTTAAGGAGTTTTGGAACTGAAGGGAAAATCTGATTAGGGACCACAGCAGCATCCTCAGAAATTGCAAAGTGAAGACGGCTGCTTGAGACACAACAGCCACCGATGCAATGGGCAAAATCCCACTGTGCTCCAGATCAACCTCCAGGTAGCAAAAACGTACAGAAACATCCAGCAACGTTTCTCACAAGTACCAAGTGTGCTAAGGGGGGAGAAAAGAAAGCATTACATTTTTTGAGAAGTGCCATAAAAGCTTGATTCTGACAATGGCCAAAGCCGCGACAAAACCTCGTATGGTTTTCTGAACAATTAGGCAATTCATAGTATATTCAATTCACACTTTTTTTTCACAACTGGGTGTGTAATTTTGTCTTGTTAAACAGGCACCGAGTAGCACTATCCCACAGGTATAATTTCGTTATTTCTCTAAATGCCACGTGCAGAGCAGCAGCATACACAACATGTGTGAGGTAGTGGGTGGTCTTATTTCCAATGCTGTAATATCTAAACCACAATAAGGTGTCTGCTTAAATACAAAGTCCCAACTTTAACTCTGCTTCTGGAACCTCAGAGGTTTCCGTTTTCCAAGGTGATGCGGACCAGAGCCCCCGCTACCAGATCTGGGGCGGCCCTACTGGTTTAGAGCTGCTGGGCATCTGGTGCAATGCTTTGAGGATATATCGCATTTATTAACTGTTCAGCGATGAGCTATCAGCTCACGGCAGGCACTTTGTATTTAAGAAAGTGATGAGAATCAGTAAGGCAGGATTGAACCGGGGATGCAACAAATGCATTTGGTTAATCATATTAGCAAATACCCTTGCCTTGGCCTCGCCATTTCCTAAGAGGGGTTGGGAAACTGTCCAGGGGGAATGTGTTGCCTAGGGCCCTGACTTCACAGAGAAAGCCAAAACGGCAGGGCAATGTCCGGCTTAAAAACAAACAAACAAACCAGAAAAAAAAAAAAAAAAAAAAAAAAAAAAAAAAGGCGCTGCTGCCCTGCCCGTGCTGCTCTGATTCTTTGGGCTCTGCTGCACCGCCGCTGCTGCTGGAGGCTGGGGCATCCGCTGGGGAACCGGCAAGGCTGGAGGGAGAGGGCTTTGTGCTAGGAGTGGGACTGCAGGCGTGTGGCAACAGGGAATTGAGACTAACGAACTTTAAGGCAACCCTGATGTATGAAATCACTCTTGCCCCTTTCTTCAGTTGCACATAAAAGACTGAAATGAGCACGCTGGATGGCAAAGGGGAGAACACAGCAAAGTGGCACTGAAACTTCAGAAAAATTCATGTCACAGTATTATCCCTGATAAAGTTAACAGATTTACACGAGTATTACTCAGAACAGGATTTGCCCAAATGCAGTGGATAGATAATAAACAACAAAAAAGTTTTCTTTCCCAGGATTAACTAAAGAGCGCAATTTTCTCTCCTTTTTTCAATATGACTGTGTACAAGCAAACCTTCTTGCAGAAATTACTTGCAGTTTAAATGTTATTGCTAATCTGCAATACAACGTGTGTTTCCCTCGCAAAGTCATTAAAACGTGCATGGGTCAGGATGCTGAGGCTGCATTCATGATTCTTTATAGTTACAATATTAGTAAAGTATTTACTAAATTGACTACCACCTACTTTAAGTTAAATTTGCTGACAGATAAACTGAGCATAACCTCTGGCATTTTCAGACGTTTTCTTATGAATAGATATATTTTGCATGTTTTTGCATGCTAGGCCCTTTCCAAAATGCTGATTTGATCTCTGATATCAAGGCTTACTCACCCCCTTGAAGGTACAAAAGGAAGGTAGCAGTACCTTGCATGTGGGTGAATGAGACTTTAATATATAGAAAGCACAGAACTCACTCTTTTTAGATTCAAAAGCTGTAAAAGGCGACTAAAAATTCTGTACTATTTCTGCATTGGTTGAAAAACTCAGCTGAAGAGAGATTTAAAAAGGGGGAGATATAAAAAGAATATTATTTGCATAGTCATAAATCATTATAAAACAATTATTCTGCAGCAAAAAAGCACTCGTTTCACAAGGGCAATCCAGCTTCAAGAGAGTGCACTATCTGTTAGCATCCTATTCTCAAAACAGACATCTCTGGACAGATTTGTTACAGTTTTGTAGATGCTAATGTGTAAACAGATTGTAAAATTATTTTTGGGCCTATAATAGGATTTAATGTGTTTAAGAGGTAGTCTTATACCTCTTTAACAAAGAAGCTTACAATATGGTAAGAATGTATCACAAAAAATATAATGCTTTTAACAGATAAATCCTCTTGGCAAAGGCTGTAATCTTTCAAACTTAATTGGTGAACTCATTAACGAACAACTGCCACTACAAGAAGAAAGACTATTGTCAGCGACTTATCGGGCAGTGAGATAACAAACTTAATTATATTGTTTTCAGTGGATTTACATTTGCTTCCTTTAGGATGCTAGATTTTCTAAACATGATTTCCTCGGCTGTACACAATTTTTTTCCCCCCGTAGGAGAAAAGCAAACCTATCTACAACAAATAAGCGAAGAGAGAAAACACCGAAAGCATCAGAGCTTTGAACTAGGCGTAACGCAGTCCTAAAACTTCTGTCTTTATTATCTACTTGTAAAAAGTTATAAGCCTGTAAACTAGTTAATTTATGAGCCATGTTAATCATTTGTTCCCATTTGATCTGAGGTTTAGCCAACACTGTTTCCTGGGACGTAGGAGGATAATTTGCAGGTCCAGCTTGGGTCCGGAGGGGGCACTAACTAATTTGACAACATAACATGACATTGATGGCAGGCACACACTAATGACCAAACTGCTAGATGCTCCTGTCAGCCTGTCGCTGCCATGAAAAGCAAGTTTCTTCTTGTTGCCAAAAAAAAAAAAGTGCAGAGTGGTCCTACTAATTATTCAGACATGCTCTGTAATGAGAATCCTTAGTGCTCCCTTCCAAGATAGGAACCGCTCACTAAAGCTCCCATTTGTCTGATACGGTGGCTGATTAGAATTTGTTTCTTGAATTGTAAAACCGCAGCTTAAAATAAAGCAGAAAGGATAAACAGCCTTTTATTCTGCATAAAACTCAGAAAGTGGCCATTTTGGTTTCAAGCTGGTTTTTTTGCCATTTATTTACACCAGAAGGATAGAAAATTGGATTAATTTTTAATAGTACTTCTTAAACAACATATACATCTTCATGCGGTTTTACTGTCTGCATCAGTCAGGACATAAATTCTGTGGACAAAGGGTGGCTCAGAAGGTATTTTCTTTTCTTTCTCTTAGGAGAAGTGACTTTTTCTAGAACAGAAACTTGTACCAGACAAATCACAGGCTGTAAAAGTGTCTGGTCTTTCTAGATTATATTGTTTAGAACTGATTCCTCAGTATGAACTTCGGAAGCTCGTAAGAACTTTACGTATTGCTGAACAATCTGGACGTAGAAACGGGAAAAAAAAAAAGGAGTAAGAAAAGTTGAACGGTGTTTTCCAGAATCTACATTTATTCCTCACTTTAAGTCCTGATCCAGCACTGACTTCAGGGTGTACTTCAGCTTTGTATCTACACTGTATTTACAATTCTGTAATTTTCAAAAGCTTCTGCAGCAATGCAGAATTGCATCCACAAAGAGGGCAACGGACCTACCGGCCTATGTCGTATGTTAAATATACAGACTGAAGATACGTTACTACCCTGTAGAAGAGCCTGAATTTCTAAGGATAACACTTAGCTCTTTCTGAAAAGCAAACCCTTCTAAGAGCGTTTCAAGTGGGCCACCCAAAGCCTAGCACACGCTACTGAGTCATTTAGAAAAACGTAATAAACTCGAAAGTGTTATACACAAAGGTGAAGGAGACACGCGCTCCACTACCACCCCAGGACAGTTTGAAAGCCATTACCAGTTAATAGCTCTCTAGTGGTCTACAGGAATTCAATCAGTGGTCTCCCCTCGTACGCTGTATCTGCGCCGGAAAAGCCGCAACTATGTTAGGAACATATTGGCAATCTACGGTTGGGGGGATCCCGCGGCACAGACCCAAGCAGGCTCAGGGCTGAACCCCAGCCCATCCGCACGGGGCCGGGGCTCTACCTCCTCCCCCTGCCCTCGCCCTCCTGGCTGCTCATCAGCGTGCTTACCGCTGACTCGCACAGATAACTATCTGTATTTAGGAGGGGTTTCATTTACATGGAGTCCGATGCCTACGGTTCTCATGTTGTTATGGTTCATCACCTCTTTTTCCACAGGGCGGGGAATGGCAAAGGGGCTACTGTGCAGCATGGGAGAGCAGCAGGTCGTGCCCATCCCGCTCAGAGCCAAGCACCCGAGCGTCCCCTCCGCCCGGCACCAGGGTCCCTTCGCAAAGCGCTGCAGATCCCCCAGCAGCACGTGCTACCTTTAGAAACCACGATGCAACAGAGCACCGGGCACCTTGCGCACAGCCCCAGATATTCCAGAAATTAATCTTTGAATAACTTACCAACTGCAGCACCACAAATCTATTACAGAGTGGCACAACTTCCGAGATGAAAGCGAAAGTACATGTTTGGAGAGCCAAACCAATGTAACATAAATATGGGGTACACGCTGTTACATGTCATTTTGCAGCGCAACATGCGAAGGGCACATGAATCATTAGCGAGAGAACAACCCTGGCACCTACCCCAGAAATACCTCAGTCAGCACCCAGCAGGAAAGACAAGACAAAAAAAAAAAAAAAAAGAGAGATCCCAGAAGCATAAACGGAGGCTCAGCTCCCACAGAAAGACACACTTAACAGCATTCATCTCTCTGGAAAATAGAGGTACTGTATCCAAGATACGGCACCACTAACATTTTCCACATGGCTGGGGATGGACTGGTGAGTGGCCTTCTCCTAAACAACAGCATCTCTACGCGCCAGCTGTTGGAAAAATGAAGACATGATGCATTTTGCACTCTGTTCTCATAAACCGCCAGTATTAATTCAGATAGAGAAGGAGAAGAGAGTCATCGAGTTTATTTCAAACCAGATTATGCCACGTTCAGCCACGTTGTGTGGACATGCTGCAGTAGCCTCCTCGCCGAGCATGCCGGAGTGTGAAGAACAATCCTTTTATATCCACAGCATGACTTGGCCAACTTTAAAATGCAACAACTAAAAACTCCAACGTCCTTCTGTCAGTTTAACTGCTAATTTGCAATGGATTCGGTTACACTTCCCGTTTAAGGCAAGTTCTCCCTGAGCGCTGGCTAAGAAATCTTGGGCAAGAGGAAGCAGCAACCACCAAAGAAATAAAAAAATAAAAAAAATAAATCTCACCCACAACTTCAGCAAAGGAGGCAGGAGCCCTCCTGCTGCCTGCCCCCGCCGGGTTTGCAGCTGGAGGATGGCAGCAGCCCTGCAATCTCGACGGTCCCGCTGCAGACGGCGGGGGTCTGCCCCGAGGCTAGAGAGAGGCTGCGGTGAGGGTGCCAGGCCAGCCTGGGTGGCCAGGAGCACTGGCGAGAAAGTCCCCTCCTTTTCCTGCCATCTCCCTCTGCCTCTGAAGATGACTCAGAGGTAGGTGAGGCACGAAGGATGCCGTTCCCTACGAGGGCACGAACAGAGGAGAGACTCGCCCTCTGTCAGGACAAGGAGCGGCTCTTGGGATGGAGTCGGATCACAAGCCTCCCTGATCCTCGTGCTCTGGCAAGGTTTCCACACGAGATGGCTGGATCACCACAACATGGCTCCCTGGGCCATGGCCTCCCTGTGAGCAGCTCGCCCCACCAACCCGCCCTGAAGACCCTCCTTAGGTCTCAAAGAAGGCAAAGTGGGGAGGATCTTAAGCATTATAACCTACCTGCGAAGTGAGCCGCTAACTGAACTTTATGAAACAACTAAGAACAGACTGGGACTTATTTAGGCCTTTAAAATTGGTGACGTTGTATGGGTTGGTAAAAGCAACGTCAGGACCATAATTAATCAGGATCAAAGTAAACGTGGTTTGGGAAAGGTCCTCTCAGTCCGCACTAGTCCAACCCTCCATGTCTCTCTACTTGCTTGCAACTGCATTTTAGAGCAGCCTTTCCCAGCTTTTCCCCCGACCTCCCTCTTCTGCTATGGCAAGAAAAGACAAAGACAATGCAAAGGACTTGCATCGCTCAGCTGCTGGTCCCCATGGGTACCTCTCTATGGCACGTGCTCTCTGCACATTAAAGCACTAAAATAGTTTCACAAATTTATTGCAGAGTTTTATCAGAAATACCATTTAGCTAACTATTGGATAAGAAAGAATAACCAAAGCTTACTATTTTTCTTCCTTCTCTCATACCACGGTTGGTCACATGGAAGAAGTGCTCCTTCCAGCGTGGCCTGGGCTGGACAAAAAAAATCTATGTATGAATTCACTAAAAAGACTAGCTCCAGGCTAGGCATAAATCGCTTGGTAAAATAAAGTAAGTAATGGTTTCACTGCACTGATCCGAACAATCAGCAATCACTCACAACCCTCTGCTTGTCCTTCCAGGCACTGACTGCCGGATCACAGCCTGGTGAAGGAGACAAAGTACAACTGCAAGATGGCAACTAGATAAAAGGGCAGAAAGGTTTGCTTTATCTGAACAAGCAAGCTATAAAGAAAGGAACTGGTGATTACTGGTCCTGTGAAATCCCACAGAGATACCCTGGGGGAAAAAAGACTAAAGTGTATGTATGTGTTAAGGGTGTCAGAGAAAGAGAGATTGGTAAAAGAATCATCTTCCTGATGCCTCTTCAAAAGGCATCACCTCCACTTGCCACCTCTTCTCATCCTTCTTCAGTCATCACCAGACAAAAAGACACCAAACACATTTAAAGAAAGAGTCAAAATACCAATTCTGCAAGAGGATCAGGAGTTATACAAGAGGGTCTCCCCTCCCTGTCGTAACTCCTCTGCTTCTCAGTCTTCCCCAAGATAGACAGCGGGCAGGCTACAGCCCGACGGCGAGGGGCACCGGGATGCTTAGTGACCAGCCCCAGGACTAACATCACACTGCAGGGACGGAGGAGCCTTTGCCATAACCCGAAGCAGACGCTGGCTCAGGTTAGCGAAGCTCCTGCCTTCACGTACAGAAGTGTTTTACTTTAGAAGAGACAGGTTTGTGGTGATGTTGCCCTTGGGCTTCTGGGATTTTGTTTGTTTGTTTTTTTAAATAATTTAGCAAGTTATGCCTCTGTGTAACATATGAAGGTGATTTGATGTGGTAATTACCTATTACATTTGACAAGGTAATTAATGTAGCAAAATACCACTGTACAATGTGTAAGTTTAGTTTGCTATCATTAAAACATGTGCCTGCTTAGCAAACTGTTCTGTTCATAAAAAAAAGAAAGGGATAGAAAGCTCCCAGCTCCGCGTATGCTGTCATCTAGAAAGTGTATGGACTGACCTTCAGCTTCAACTACACTCCTGCCCCAACAGACATTCCCTAGCAGAACCAGAGAACTCTAAAAATTAATGAAAGAACATCAGCAGCATCTTCCAGGAACAGTACAGAACTTTGTAGAGATCTTTTAAACCTCAGCTAGAAATGCCTGAGACTTTGATGTCAATGTTTGCTTACAGCTCAAGAATAAAATAACCCTGAAAACTGTTTTCTTTTCAGAAATTCCCCTCCAACGTGTCAGGTATATCAACCTGAAATGAAGGGTTGCACTGCTCTTGGAAAATGAAAACCAGCAGCGTCACTGAGAAGATGCTCGAAAATTTTCAATCACTTTAAATGCTCTGGTGACTTTGTCTCTAGATGAAGCCATCCAAGCATGCAATGACGTAACGGAGAAGTCAAAGACCCACGTGCAAAGCTAAATACAAACTAACAGGAACAAAGCAAATATTGTCAATATTATTAGTGCTAAATAAGTAAAATATTCTCAAGTACAGAATACATTCAGACCATGTTCTTGGGCCTATGGAAAATAAAAATGCATTCTTGACTGAAATGCCCAAGAACCAAACCCGAAACCTTCAGTGATTATAACAAGACCTTCCCTGAGTTATCAAGCAGGACGATTAATACCTGCTTCCAGCTCATTAGAATGTCCTAAACAGTTTATGGTTGAAATAATCCTGAATACAATGTAAATCTGTTTGCACAGACAGACTATTATAACAAAGAGTAAGAAAACACCACAAGCATCCTCATACCAAACCCAAGTGATTTAGAAGCAAAAGGTATCCAATCTGTAATGCCATATTTAAGCATTCCCTATCCTTATTCTTATGGACTGTATTCTCAGTAACCTTTTAACAAGAAAACCCAGACACTCTTCCGAAATTCCCTTCATTGCCAAAGGAACCCTTGGAAATGCAGCAAGCACCTGCTGGCTGAAGGTATTTTTAAGTAGCTCTGCCTCTGCACTAGAGGTATTTCCATTGCAGTAACCACTACACACACCAGAAAAACTCTTAAATCCTCTCAAACAGAGATGAAGGCTTGCGCGATAAGTACCAAGGAGTATCAAAGCTAAACAAAACTCCTCCCACCCTTAATTCAAAGAAATTTAGAAAAGTACTTTCAGAGGAAGAAGGCCCCCAAAGAAACCCTTAAGAGAACGTTAACCTATTTCTTCTTACCAGATGCAACCCACTTCATAGTGCTCATTCCTCTGCTGCAGAGGACAAGACTTACATTGGGACATATATGCTCATGAGAAGATGGGTAAAAAAAAAATCCACAAGGATGTTTTTCCAGTGGTTTCCTTACCCATTTCACAAGAGACTGCTTCTTTAGGGCATCCTTGGATGTCACGGTGGGGCACCAGTGGGGCTCATTACCCAGCTCCCGGGTGCAGCTAGTGACACACCTCCCCGCCCAACGAACTGATGGACAACACACCATGGGTTTCATCAGCCGCACCCAGGGTGCCCCCCCTCACCCTCGTACACCCTTCCCTTCCTCGCTCCCTGCGCCCAGGACCCCAGTGAGGTGCCTGCCAGGAGAAACGTGATCCTGGCTCCTTTCACACCCAGGAATGAAGTGGCAGGTGGGAGAAAAACCTCTCCTTTCTACAGGTTCTTCTGTTACTAATACTTTTGATTTTATTATGTGGAGGTGAGAAACAAAACCCGACATTTGACTGAAACGGGGCGGGGGGGGCGGGCCGACAGGCGAGAATAAGGAAAGAAAAAGAGTGCTTTCTGTGAGGGATACACATTTGAATGATTCAACAGGCTAAAAAGTCTTGGCTCTTGCTTAAGCAGAGCAGCTGCCAACATCTTACTTGGACAGTGAAAGCCATCCAGGTGCAGCAGCGCTGGATACAGGAGCACAACGACGGGCTGGGATTGGATGTGCAAGACAGACCCTTCCCAGCCCATGCTCCTGCCACAAGAGAACAAAACACCCGATAGTAGCAGGACACCCATAAAACAACCACGCCGGTGAATGTGAGCTCCCCACAACTCCCTGACATGGACATACTGGTCACTCAGAGTAATCACAAGTCCTAGGTGATGTAGGCAATGTCGACACCTACCTCTGGTCCAGATGCACTTGCACTGCTGGTGCAAGAGCCTCAAGAACATTGTGAGCTCGTTGGATGGTGGGTCCAACATAGCTTAAAGAGACAAGTTTGAAAAGCTTCTATCTTAGCAAAATTTAGAAAAACTTAATTAAAACTTGTTCATGTAGCGGAGTAAGGGAGAATACTTCAGAGCAGCTGCAATTTTATCTAAAAGTTCATATACACTCACATAAATCTAGAAATTAATGCTATTTTCTCATATGAAATACTGAAATCTTTTAATCCCCCCTCTCACAAACCCTGTCTTGTACACACAAGGAAGCAGTACTACCATTTGCACTCTCTTCTCCTCTTAAATATTTTTGTCCATTGCTTTGGACAAAAAAAAAAAAAAACCACCTCCCACCACCACACTTGAATCTATCACCAACACTCTAAGGGTCATGTAGGACAATCCTGGAAAGCAACTGAGAAGTTCACGGAGCTCAACAACACTTCGTATTTTACAGAAAGAGCCTCTCTTATAATGAATGGAGATGAAAACAAAAGTCATTCCTTACGATGTTTCATAAGGGTAAAAATGCTTCACACATATAATTAAGCTATACATGGAGAAATTTTTTTTTTTCAGTACTTTAATTATTCATCAGGTATAGCATTGTTTTACTGTATGAAATGTTTGATACACAGAAAAGCTTATTCTTTCAGAAGTACAGTTTCAGCTTCCATTCAGTTATATTCTTCCTACCAGTAGCTAAAGAGAGTTTTGCTAAATCACTGCAAATGCTGTTTTCAGGCAGTGAGAAAATTCAGTCTCGCACCTCTCCCCTTTGCTCCCCTCCTGAGGCTTAACTATGTTGTTTTCTTACAATTAATTATTTAGGTCGTTCCAGTAACAATATATTATTACTGCTGTACAGTCACACAGACATGAGCTGAGTGGTGATACAATTCATTGCTGTTTCGTTCCGCCTAGGACTTGTACCGCCTGAGAAAAGAAATTTTCCTTCAACTTAAAACTTGCTTAAACTTAGCGATTCAGCACTTCACTGTTATTTTTCTAGGACGTAATTAGCAATAAAAGATTGCTATAAATACGTTCTCCCTATATTCGTGCGCTGCGTAAATATACTTTAATGGTGGTAATTGAAATTTGAATAGGATGCCAACACCTCAGGCAGACTGACGCGACATTTAATTTATACAATTAAACATGAGGGTGGGGAAGCACTAAACAAACAAGGTTTGTTAGTTGTATGTTTTACATGAGACCTATTTTCTCAGTTTATCTGTCCTGGGTTGGGTCCGGTGGGGTAACATCTCACAAAGCAGAGAATTAGCCCCCCGGTAGGGTCTGGCACAAGGGAAACCGAGAGATGCTCGCCATGAGCAGGCACCCATGCCGCCAAGGCACAGGGATCCTGCCGCAAATGCCCAGACGGAGCTCAGGAGGAGGGATCATCCCTTCACAGATTCACACAATGAACCCAAGAGCAAAAAGCCATTTTAAGCCATATGGGCTTGATCACCAGCTCGCCAAGTGCAAGGCAGTGCTTTAATTCCCTCCATACGATGGGCTCCCGATCAGCCCCTCTACACCTTGACATTTCTAAAGACTCAAAAAGTACGTTCCTGCCAACACAAATCATGGAATTAAATACAGAAAAAGCCAGGTATGTAACAAGTCACCTACACATAAAATACAGCTTAACTGGGGAAGCAATCACAGAACTGTACAAGTATTTTTTTCTACTGCAATACAAACCAGAAAAGTACAAAGTCAGGATCTAACTTTGCTGTACATACCAGGGCAGAGAGGGAGACATTGCAGCCTGATGTTTTAAAGCTGAGCAGATTCAGGTCCTCTCATCCCACCGGGAACATTCTCTCTTCAGATAAACGATTTCTTGTAGTCTGTTTAGTCAACGAACTGTTTTTTCTGTTTGCATGCTGATTCATCACAGCACACCAAAGTATCTCTGCCCATATTATAAATGCAGAACACATCTTTTATTAAACAGTGCCCAAGAAGAGTGCCTATAATGATCAGAACTTCAACTATTGCTAAAGGAAATGGACGAAAAAAAGCAAGAAAGGAGGAAAAAAAAAAGACCGTTTTCTACAACAGTCACAGGTGAAATTCTACCCTTCATATATGAGTGCAGAAAACTCAGTCAAAGTACAGCGGAGGGCATGTGCGCACGGACACATGCATGCTAGTGCAAATGCACATATGAGCAACACGGGCTATTTTTAATGCATATAAAAATCACTCAGTGAGGGGGTTTTCCTCTTTCTGAATCTGCACTATATGGCCTATCAGCATTATATCAGCTTTTAATATAACCAGGATTACAAATCAGGTATCTCCCTCGGTAGTGCTGTGACTCTGGAAAAAGCAGGTGCTATTTTCAAGTACACATATGGACAAACATTACAATATGAAATATGCACACGGTGATCGGCAAGGTGGAACGGGAGGTGAATACAAGAATGCCAAGACAAAACATGGGCAGAGCTAACAAAACCCAGTTCGTATCACAAACGAAACGAGTCGAACAAAATCTCAGTTTGCCTTGTATGGCACTGTTGAGCAAACCACTCTTTAGACATGAAGAGTGAAAACAGGCAGGTTTCATCAATGCCAAAAGCAAAACTTGCACGACCTTTCCCGGAGAGGAGGATTTCAACGCAGGGCTCTTGCAGGACAAGATACGATCTGCAGGTTTGAAGAGACATTGCAGCCATACACACTAAGACTGCACCGTCCTCCAGTATGACTTATTCTGGTTTATGACTACTTTCGCGGACATTGAAATTCAGGCATCTTACACACCTGGCCCCACCAAATCACAACGCTCAACAGCAAGCACCCTCATGCCGAGACATACCTCCTGCCTCACCAAGAGCACCCCTTCTTGAGGGGTACACATCACCCATCGCTCTGTATCGTAGGCTTGAGAACCACACTCCCGTGGTTGCAACAAAAAAAGCGTGTAGCCATTTCCATTCATTTGAAGAACCCTTGCTCATTCTCCAGAGCATGTTTCCACCTCGTTATCAAGAAAGTTAATAACACAGCTGACCTCACAGAACAGGCATCATCAGTGAGATTCGTCGGCAGGCAATAAACTCAAATAAATTAAAGAGAATGAAAATGAAATGTATCAACTTTACCCATTATTTTACCACAAAGCATCTTTAATTCACTGTTTTAATTCTACCTCCAGTTGTGCCTTAAATATCTATCCACAGCACATTATTTTTTCTCGGGATTATTTTTGTCTTTGCACCTTTCACAGAAAATGAAGTCTCATCTTGCTTAATCCTCATCATATAAATATGTTCAGTTTTATTACCAATAACTACACTCTAATCCCGTTTGGATAAGTTATCAATGTTTCTGGGTTTCAAAAATATAAAAAGGTATCATCTTATTTTTTCACCATTAGCATCATATTTAAGTCATTTTATATTTGATTTTAAAAGCCGACTGACCTGCTTACTTAAAACAAGCTCGAGATTTTTTTTCCCTTTCTCTCTCTTTGCCATAGACTACAGTGACTGTAACTGCAGGCTACAGTCGCTTCATTGTTTTAAAACATAAAGATAATAGACAGTGTTTTAGCTTCAAACACACATGCTGCAAGACTGTGCCTGAGTTGCATCAACTTTCTTCAGCTACAACAGAGTTAAAAAGCTCACCGTGAACACAGCACAACCATGGCCTCTACCAAACTTAAGAGAAGTAGCATTAAGTTTAATAAAACTGGAAGGTAACTGTTGACACATACTTGCTTTCAAGGGGTCCTTGGCAAGAAAGTGGCAGCAGTTACAACAAATTAACAGCGTACAATAAAAACGCCATAAACATGCAGCATACATAATAAATCCAATCAAGTCTACAACTAGCACAGATAAAAATGACAAACGGCTACTGTCTCTGAAAATAAAAAATATACATTTCTCAAACGCTGCTGTTCATCATTACAACATATTTTTGCCCCTAAATCTAAAATACAAATTAAGTGATTTTAATATGAACAGCATTGTACATAATGTATTTACTTTCTCATTTCCCCCTCTCCTTCCCCCCCCCCCCTCTTTTCTAGCTTGCGAAACCAGGGAAACTCCTTCAGTGGAGCCTCCTTTGGACTGATTAGCTTTTTAAAGATCTGTGCTGTATTCTCGGTGTTTATACAGATGTTAGCCGAGTGATGTGCAGCAAAACACAATGAGGACCCCTGAACTGACAGCACACAACTACCTATGGCGACTGTTGCTCCATAATTTATTGGCTGACTGCATTAATTTCCTGCATCTGATCTGTTTCTAATTCTAGCTGCTGAGGTTGGGATCTGAAAGTGGTAGCCACTACGAGGCATTTTAAAAAGTTTGAGCAATGTACACTGAATTTCAGCTCAGAAGAAAAGAAGCCATCCCAAAAGGGAGCAAACAGAGGTGAATCTGGGTCTGTTCAGCATCTGGATATCTTTATTGCCAGATTCAAGAGCCCTTCTTGCTAGCGAGTAGCAACTTGGCAAGGTGCAGCTTTGAAGCCTCTGTCTGCTGTACCTGCATCGATATTCCAAAAGGAGCTGCCACAGTGGGAAGACTCGCACAGGAGAGGGAAGATTAACAAGCTCACATGCAAGAATAATTAGAAAAAAATATATATGTATAAAGTGCTTCAACTGCACAAACTCCTCCTTGTTAATCAAAAGGGGGAAACAAAGGACTTCCTTAAATATTACCTATACGGTAGGTGTAATAACATAAGTAAATTATAACAATTAAAAGTCATTAAAGAGAGTAATTAAGAATAACTGTTTAGATAACAATGACTTTCTTGAAATCCTTGTAACAGAGGTTCGACTTTTTAATCACTCTTTTGCAATAACTTGCATAACTTGAGAATAATTGTGGATTTTTAATTTTTATATATCTGAAAGAGCATAAAAGTGAAAACCATAAATTATATGCTAACTCCAGCTGTTAAATGTTGGCATTTTGTCTTAAAAAAAAAGTTCAAAATCTGTTTCCTTAAACCAAGGAAATGTGGAAAAAGGCCATCCTGCCAGTGGAAACATTCAACAGCAGAAAGCTCACGCTGCGGTTTCTTGCCGAGGCAGCAAACTTCTCTAAAAGGGAAGTTACTGCCAACTCAAATACTGTTTGCTTTCACACCCAAGAACAAACTGTGTGCACGGCGAAGGCTTCCTGAGGGCTCAATGCAGCTGGAGCATGCTGAATAAAGGTAACTAATGTCAAAGCTACTGTAAACTTGTTCTCATTTTTCTATCAGCAAGTTAACATCGATGGAAACAAGACTATTATTCTGCCATCCTTCCTTTAAAAAAAAAAAAAAAGAGTGAGAGAGAAACGAACTTTTATTTACCCTCATTTTAATCCTCTAGTTCAAGGTATTTTCGTGTTACTGTTTCTAAGTGGACAAGCCCGGGGGCTTGTTTGCAAGACTTTCCCCTGCCCTTTAAGAGGACAGGTCAAGCTCAACTTCATAAGCACAATAAAGATGAATTTCCAGGGCTGAACACAATACGCAACAAGGTTCCTCTCCCTGAGCAGGAAATGCAAAGGGAGGGTTTCACTGCAACTTGACAAATTAGAGCCAGAAAGCTGTGCCAAAGCAAACACAATTACTGGGAGGGCTCAGCTCTAACGAAGATGACAGTTAGATGGGCGTCCTACCACGGCCGGTGACGGTCACACTACTGTTACGCAAGACGGGTGTGCTTTTACTCACACAAGTGCTTGTGCAGGGCTGGGAAACAACTGTTTCTTCGGAGTAGGTGCAGGTAGTGGCATCCCCATCTGGTCTGTCTGCTGCACACAATATTAGAAGTGCTATCATTTTCAAAAATATGTATGTGAGAGATTTTTCTTCCTCGAGAGTATGCCTGAAAGTTAAAAGCCTGAACTATTGCATTTACAGAAAAGGGATTTTTCCCCTTGCTCATAAAAGAAACCTGAGAAAGTGCAGCTATTGTGACAGCGTAAGATAATAGCAGTTTCATCGACGATTCCACTTTGAAATCAATAGCTATATTAGTTTGAAATACAATGAAGGAAGGAATTAAGATTCTTGTAACATCTAAGAAAAAACTAAACATTATCAAATCCTGCCTTCCCTCTTCTAGCCAGCTGGCATACCCAGAATCAAACACAGCTAATCATTTAAAGGAAGAATCCTTTTCAAAGTAGAAAATCACACTGTTTATTCCAGAACTCCTACTCAATACTATTTTTTTCTGTGTACTAGTGCCTAACACAACACTCTGAAATGGCATAAGGCACAAACGCATCTTTATGAAAGAAACCATGAACTTGAGCGAATGGACAAGTCTACTCAGGAGTCAACTCTCATGCTTCAGCTGAGCTCAGGACAGGGCTGACATGGAATTACCACCACCATGACCTTACCCACCTCATTGCACACACACAGCTGCGCAAAGCTAGCAGTCACCTGCCTTCCTATCATTTTGCCACAAAAAAAGGGTAAAAAAAAAAAGTTAAGACACACAACATTAAGCATTAGCCCCCGTGCACGGAAAGAAAAAGCTAGTCTTTCCTTTGAAGACGGAAGGATAAAAATTTGTCAGCTCTTCTCTGATAACAGAGCTGCAAGATAAAGATGCTTCTCGCCAGGCCCCTGCGATGACTGATGTTGCATTGTCTCCCTCCTCCATCGCTCCCTACCTTCTCTGGTCGCTGGTGGAAAACCAAGCAGCCACAGACACGCAGGCGGATCTCGCACCTTCTCAGGCCGCAATCCTCCAGCGCCGGGCTGCTGCCAATGTCCTTGCAACCGACAGTAAACAGGCCACAAGGTTCAAGTTAACTGCAGAGCGTTACTACACTGAACATCTGGTCATGAATGAACGGATTGCCCACTAACTCTCAGCGTTGGGCAGCTGATGAAAAATTCAACATTTTCCTTGTTGGCACAGTTGTTTTGGAGAATTCTCTAGAGCTTCCTGAATTATATTAAGAAAATTTCACTGCAGCAATCTATATCTGTGAGAACAGCTGGTGTTGAAAGGGATCTGCTGCACTCGGTGTGCTGGGGGACCTCCTGTTGGATCATGCTACTCTTACTACATTTGTCCTTGAAAACTTTGCTCTGCCGCGAGGTCCTACAGACAGGACTGTTCAAGTTTAAAAACACAGGGCAAAAAAATAAATGTTAAATTAGGAAGGGCAGCTGGGTGAGAGGAAAAAGCTCTCCGGGTCAGCCAAAGACACTCGGCATCTCCGCTTGCTCACGAGGCTCAGCTAAGCCAGGACAGGCTTTATTCTCTAAGACACAATGTTATGATTTCTCGCCACTTTCTTCCCTCTCCCAGTATTGTTTCAGTTCAGTAACAGAAATCTCCATTCTGATAAACTCTGGGTCAAACAGCTGAAATGCCTCAATAAATTGTACAGCAAAGATTTCCCTCCTGCAAAGTCCCTCGCTGAAGCACAGCGCGCCAATTGCGCAATTAAAACCAGCTCTACACCATGCACTGAACTAATCTAAAACTAAAAATTGAGAAATCAACCGAAAAATGGGAGGAAAAAAATAAATTCAAGCTAGAGCTCGAAAAATGAGAAGACAGCAACAGCATCCATTTCAGGACAAAAAAAAAATTTGACTTTTAAATCTTAAAATATTTTAAAGAAATTAACTTCTTGATAGCGTGATAGTATAATAATAAAACATGTATATCTTTTTTCTTAAGGAAGTGGTAAACTTAAGTCATGCTAAATTTAGGCTATTATCTATGCAGCATAAATTTCACTTCTGTGTATAAATGCTAACTTGCATATTTCTCCATGGTAACTAAACTATGATTAAAACAACAGTGAAACCAGCCTTTAAAGCCACCTGTTTAACTAGGAACAACCTAATTTACAAAAATACTTAAACTTAGAAATTTCATGGGAATCTAGATCATGTTTTTCCCAGTAGAAAGCTCACTTTTCCATGATCACATAATTGTAATATACTCAGCTTTGGTTGGTAATCATTCCCCCCCCCCCTTTTTTTTTAAACCACTGTAATTTTTTCATGCATTGTTCAGCCTAACACAAGTGGTATTTAAGATTATAAAGAATAAGTCTCTAATAACCCTTTCCGAAAAGGAAGTTATTTTGCTCCTTTGAAGGGATTAATTTACCTAGAAAGTATCTTCATGTTTTACAAAAGGAACAAATGAAAGAAATGAGAAAATCCCAAACTGAAATTCCCATTAGATATGGTAAGACACCTTCAAAACTCATTTTTCTGTTGCGATATCCTTGTAATTTACTAATGAAGAAATGGACTGTTTTTATGGGTCAAATTAAAGAAATAATTATAATACGACCCAGAATAGTAAAAGTGTAGGTACAAGCAATATTTTCTTATTTAATTATAAAGCATAAAAATAGATTTGAATATGAATCATTTTTAACCATAGAATTAAATTTAGTATTTAAATACCGAAAACCCCTTGAAGTAGAAATATAATCATAATAGGTTTGGTGTGAAATACATGACTCATATTCATGACACATATCTAAAAATGCCTCATATTAAAACTTTATTATAATAAAAAATTGATCACCATTTTTGTCTACTGGTTTTCACATGATGTAATACCTAAGGCCAAATCTCTGGCTTTTAAGTAATGATGAGTGAAGTAGTTTCGCAGTAACACCTCATAAAACGTTCAGAGTCCATTTCATTTACACTTGCCCATCCAATGTCACATACAAATGTACGACGGATGCTAATTAGATAACAATGGTATTAACGTAATGCCTACAAAAGTCGACATTAAAACCTATCCCTGCTATTAACAGCCCTGAAAGGATGACAGAGTGGAGCTCCCAAGTCATAACCAACACGGTGAGAGCGTTCCTGAGGAGGAGAGGCCCATGGTGCTCGAGCAGATACAAAATAAAGCCCCAGGTCCGCAGATATTTATGAGCAGGCTGGGCTTTACACCTGGAGGTAATCTCACGGAGCTCAACTATCGCAGAAAGTTAAAGCAAGCACAGAGATGAGACTTTCTAGTTAGCAACAAACTAACTGGACAAATGAGTCTATAGCCAGGTATCAGCTGACAGTGATTCTCAGCCCGGCTCAAGCATTTTCTCTGATTTATTATTCCCTCACCATTTTTGCATCTGTTAATTCAGCTAAGGACTTCTTTAAGAAAAACTTATTTGCTCTAAAGGAACAATACTCCTTAAAAAAAAAAATCAGAACTCAATGTAAAGCTCAATAGATTCTCATTTGTTACAGATGCCATCCAAGACTGCAAGAACTGAAGCACATTCAACCAAGAAAGGCAAAAATTATTTTGTTCTTGTCCCAAGTTTTTTGTTTTCTAGTTCTGTCAAAATTTTGCAAAATTAACAGTTTCATTGCCTTTATGTTACCAGTCTGTCCCCTCTTCATTTCACTGCAGAGGCCCTTCCATAAGACAACCAGAGAAAGAAACAGACTTTTAAAACTAAGAAAGTAAAATCACAAGTACCAAGGCTAAAAGGCAGAAACCACATATAACTCAGCATTTTAAAAATGATTAAAATTCAAACTCTGCCTCTAAAAGGGTACGCTGTTCACAGCCAGATCTTGAACGTCTATGGCCACGAGTCCTTCAGGAGGGGAACTCAGTTCCACAGAGCAAGAGAAACATCTCTCAGGTGGAGTACACTGCTGGAGACTGGGCAGGAGGACCAGAGCAGAGCACGGACACTGCACTCAAAGAGAAGTATCCGCCGACCCTTTCTCCTATCGACGGAGAGCTATATAAGCCACCAGAGAAACCAAGACATTCATAAGCTTCTCAGTGCTTCCTTATGCACAAGTCAAATATTTGGGGAAGGCGGATCAACTGATGGATTAACAGTGCTGGTTACAAAGAACTGTCCTGGTTATTATACTCATCTCAAGCCCATTGGGAGCCAACGCTAACACTGGACATGTTAGTGCTCTGATCTGTTGCTACAGATCTCTTCTGTACTCAGAAATCAATCACTTGGAAAGCTGATGTAGCCCTGTTACACTAATTAAACTTTGTTTTGCATCAGAGTCCTGCATTTGCAGTGTGTGTACAGTATGTAAATTATACAAATTACAAGAAAAGTTGATTAGTGTAATTCAAATCTCAGTGCAGTTACTAAAATTAACAATGAATACAAATTATACAGAATCACTTCAGTGCGGCTGCAAAGCTCTACACACAAAGCATGCTACGAATTCACAGAAGCGGACACTAAAAAAAAAGGCAAAAACAAGCAGTGAGAATACTACAGATGACCACTCTCAGGGAAATTTTGCCCAGCCTTATTAATTCTATGCAGCTATTACTCGGGGTTAAACATTTCAGTGGTGTCTGCAATGCTCTGTTTCCAGCTGCAGCAGCCCCACACCTCCCACTTGCAGCATTTTCTTACCATCTCTTCTCACGTCAGGTGAAATAAGAAAGGTGAAAGTTCTAAAAGAAGCACCAGTCATAAAACTCATCTTTTTTACAAAACTACTTAAGTTTTTGAGAACTGGGGCTTGTCCAGGAGGTCTGGGATATCCTACCCGAACCCATCCACCCACCCCAGAGATAACACATGGCACTACAAGAGCGAGCATTTCTGTTACGTTAGGAAATTCCTGCTGGAGCTACCAAAACGACCAGTTCCCTTTGTCCTGCCCAAAGAGAGGACCACACCTCTTCCTATGTTACTCATCCGTGGTCCCTCTCTTAGAGGAGCACCACGACCTCTTGGGCTTTTCCAGCAACATAAGGTGGTCTAACAGCATTCTCCTCTACACCACTGAGGCAGGAGCTTCCAGTTGCATCTCCTCAGGTGGATACTCTCCACCTCCAGCAAGGGGCAATGTCTTGCTGACTACAGGACAGCTATATCCAAAAAGACAATCCACTTTTTTGTGGATGCCTCGTTCCTTTTGCTCATTGACAGCTTCCCAGATACTGACTCCTTTCTGCTATCTTTCATGTCAAAAGGAACTTCTCTCATTCTATTAAGATCTCCATCCCTTCCAAGAGACATTTTCTGGTGAACCTGACTAAGAAGAGAGGAAGGTTTGTCTGACCCCTGCCCTTTTGAATCCAAGGGCTGAGATGCCTGCAGCTGACTGTGCTAGAAGATACTGCAACACCCAAGACACACAATACAAGAAGCCACCAGAGACCTTCCACAATGCTGCCTTGACCTCCATGTCTTCAAATCAGTTGTTCTGACTGCCCATTCACCTAAGGATAGCAAAGTCGAGGAGGCAGAAGTCTCACAAGGTAACACAGAAATATTAGTTGTACTCTCTTAGTGTAGACTTCTCCACACCAAACAGTTTGCCTGCCATTGCTCAACAGTGCAGGGCAATCCAGAACTGGTATTTCAGCTTGATTTCTATCACAAAAATGCCAAGCGTGGAGTTTTGACAATGAATCTGTGTTGTCTATAGCAATGCGATGTATTTCTGCAGGAGAGGAAAGCAAGAGGGGCTTAAAAGAAGATGCAGGAGAAAAGGAAAAAGGCATTTCATTTGGAAAATTACAACGTTCTGATTGTGTTGGGAGTAGGGGGAAAAAAAAAAACAAACACAAAAGGACAGAAGAAAACAAAAATTCATTTGAAGAATGCTGCTTTAAAGTCATTAAATTGAATGTGTCCAAACCGGACTTTTGGTTATCCCAGACTGAGACAATAGTACTTTTCCTAGCCTGCTAGCAATGATAAAGGTCTGGATTAAACAGGAAGACAGGAAATTCAGTTAGCTTAGACTCTATTCATAAAAGGGGGTGGGCTTACCAGTTCAGATAAAATAATGATTAAAAAAATATTCCAAAATCTTTGGCCAAAATCTGATGAGAGATCCACAAAAAGGCTGCATTATGTTTTATTCTATTTTAATATTCTTTCCAAACTTCCTCCACTGTACCGGCTTCAGTGGAAACCAGCATCACAGCAAGCAGCAAAACCAGGAAAGTGCCTAACCAAGAGCAGCACTGGTCTCTTCAAATACAACCAATATCATGAAATGTCAGCAGAATTCCCAGACCGCAAGACACATATATAAGCATTTCAGATGCTTATCAGAAGCTGTCCTCTGAACATTTCTCTTGTTCCCTCCCTACCACCTGCCATGACTAGCAAGCAAGACACAAGACATGTCTAAGCAAGAGACAAAAAGACAAAGTAAGTGTGAAGACCCCTAAAATAAAGAAGGGCAAAAGAGATATCGAAGCTATCATTCCACTTCCCAGCCTGAGTATCTTGACTTGTGTGAGTTTAGGTCAGAGTAATAGCAGAGAGCAACAAGAGACAAGGAAAGGTGTTGTTCTGCCTTCAGAAGTCCCCCATTACTACTGACCTCTTCACAACTATTAATGTTAATCACTATCAATAATTAACAGTATTATATCTAACACACAAATAGATGTGCAGTCAGAAACAGCTCCTGCAAGCACGAGGTCCTGAGGAGGACCTGTGTTAGTGGGAGGTCTACAAGCTGCCGACACGACGATGGAAAGCAGCCATAGCCACATGCACAACAAGACATGAAAATGAAAAAAGCAAAGAGACGGCACTGCCTAAGGACCGGGAAAAGCATTGTAACAATGTTCCCGTGGGACAGGGGCTGGCCACAGCTCCTCTGCAAACACACCCGAGCTGCTCAGTGCAAAAGTTCAGAGCTAAAGAACAAATTATTTCCTCCTTAATTGCCTTTTCTTAGGCTTTGCCCCTTACTTCCCTGCAGCCAGCACATGGCGTTAAGGCCGTGCTCGGCAGCCGCTTTGTGCACACTCCTCCTTCCTTAGGAGCATCCACCCATTCTGGAAGGATGCGTGAAGACCGGCCTCTGTGGGAGGATACAAGCAACCCAGTCCTCAGCTTGACTTTGATGGAGTTATGCTGATTTACACTGATATTTTGCCTGCATCAAAACAAGGCTTATTAATACTCCACCACACTTGCTCTTGTTGTTGTCAATCGCCTCAGTAACGCTTCTTCTTTCAAAAACCTGAGATTCTTTGACTTAATGTGATCTTGAGCTGTTTTCATGGAATTCAAGGTTTTCAAGTCATCCACTCCATTTCAGCATAATTATTTCCTTTAAACACCCACTTTAATGGCATAAGCAATTTTGAACTTTTTATGCTGTTTAAATTCAAACATAAATTTGTACACAACAATAAAACATGCCGCTAATTTGTCACGCTCCTATGAGCAACTGTGCCACTCACACCAAGAACCACTGACTGTGGTGTTCGGAGCTTTCGTTCCTATTTCACATCACTCAATTCAGCCTTCTGCAGAAAAGCTTTTAACAACCACATCTGGTCTTTAATAAATCACTGCACTTTGTCTTCCTGCCAAAACTCCTCCTTTATCTAACTTACATCTTCATGATGAGATAGGAAATCACACATTATGGTGGTGACAAACAATTGTAATTATGTCATTAGTAGCCATTTAGTCTACAAAGGTTCTCAAAAAGGAAATATAATGCACAATAAGAAATATAGGATAATACATTGATCACAGTTCTAATCCGCTTTTTACTTCACAAGTGTAAAAAACTGGCGTAATTCATGGGCACAGCAGGCAGTAATAGTATACCACTTTATGAACTATGCAGCTATTTTATTCCCCTATCTACTTAAAAATAAAAAAGCTTTTAATAGCTTGATTTAGACATAAAACTTATTTATGATGCTTCAACGATTATAATATTTATTTTTTTTAACTTTTCATGAAAGTGATTCTTTCTGAAATGTAAGTACATATTATGTCATCAAAGATCTCAGAGAAGAACATTTACACTAGCAAAGAAAAAGTGAGAAAGAAACTTCAGTATTGGAAAGAACTTCGGAAACTCACCTCTGTACCCGGTATGGCTTGGAAGTCAGCATGCCACAATAGAAATAACTCTTCGACCATTTAGGAATTTTCTAAAAGCGATTAAAGTATAAACATGGGAAGTTTAAGAGTTCACTCAGAACAACGGTGTCATTTGAACCAGTTCAGATGCTGGAATATTCACACGTGAAGAGCAACTGGAGTCCGACTGCAGTGATGGGCTCCAAAGGTGCCTTTACCATTTCAGTTCAAATCTAGAGAGTGCTTCTGGGACAAAGTGCATTACACTTTGCTTAATGGACTTTAATTCACATCACAGAGCAGTCTCGGCAAACATCAACTGGATTCTTCTCTGAGCAAACTAGACGAGCTCCAAGAGCATCCCTCTGAGCCCCTGCAGCTACCAGGCTCTCAATCCCCAGGACTGGGTCTAGTCTTGGCCAGTGTAAAACCCCTGGAAAGCTCACGGGATGGATGCCAGGTCTACAGCACCAGCTGCTTCCCTCTGCAGACCCATTGCTTTTGCCATGCACTGCTGAGCAATGTAGACACAGCTCAGGAAAGCTGCGAACCACCCAAAAGGATGCTCGTTTCTATTGCCAATCGCTTTACGTTTGTGTAACCAATCCAGTCATGAGATGTATTTAGGTTTCCAAACCAATCACTCCTCATTTTGCAACATATGCTTTAGGATTATTATCCCCTCCAACAGTAAGTGAGTTTGTCCCCCACAGAAGCTAGCACAGGTTTGGGCTTTTTTCAGAAAGACCCAAATTCCAACAGGTTGCCGTATTTTGGCAACCAGCCCTCTGAATCCCTGAGGTGTAAAATAAATGTGAGGCTCCCTAAGCACCCGTAACACACAAAAATGTTTCAGAAAGCGTTATTGTATTACCCAAAAGAGAGGCCCAATTCCCTTCCACATTTGTGAAAACCAGTTTCACAATGGACCCCAAAGAACTGCACTGAATGAACACACAGCACCATCACATCAGCTCTCCTGCACAACCAGAGCTACGGTGCCCCAGATTTGTGCAGGTGACATTCTGGAAAGTTTCTCTCTCAGTCTTTGAACCTTCTTCTGCCTGGTGTATTCCCCACCCCCTCATCCCGCCAAAGGAAAACCATCTCTCAAGATATCCAAACACCCACTCCTGCTTTCATTCTTGGTTTGTTACAGTCTCCACTGTTTCCTGTTAACCATGACTACGAAACTTCACCTATTTCTAGCCGCCATCCTGGTGAGCATCGCTCCACTCCTCACCTGGCCAAGGTACCTCCAGCAGGGCAAAATTCATGCTAGAAAGACCAAGTAGCTTGCTGATAGCATAACCTGGAGGAAGCAAAGCTTCCACCAAACCATCCCTCTTACAGTGGACCGTTACGCAGCAGAGATGCTATGAATGATTGCAGATGCATCCTGGATTAAAAGCTTGCTCTGGTACAGGCTGGATAGGAGAGCTACAGTCAGACCTGACAGCACGCAGTCGAATATAAAGACGACCCAGGTCAATTCCTGTACTTCCAAAAAACCCTGAGTGAGTGCTTTAGGTGATCTCTCACTCATTTTGTGTTCACGCCAAGTGCTGTGCAGTGAAAACACATTCAGTACTGGAATTTTGCAAAGTCCCAGGAAGAAAAGTGATGCCTCTGGCCAAAGGAAGAGAAGTATGTGACATTGCATAGTGCTTAGCCAGACAAAAATAATTACTCATAGTTGGAGAGAAACTTCAAATCATGCAAGTTTTACGTTGCCAGACACAGGCCTACAGAAATAAGCAGACCTGGCCGGGTACTGCAGAGAAACTTCAGATGACAACTGTTGACGAGGAGCCAGAACAAAAGGACTTTCTTTGTGCGAACAACGAAGATGAGCCTTTGAGTGAAAATTCTACGCCAGCTCCTAGGAAATTCGTCCACACCAGAAACCACAGAATAAGCCCTTGCCCTCAGGCTTGCTACCTCGCAGCAGTGTGGAGCTTGGAGCCAGTCAACTGGGTCACAAGGCTAAAAGCATTTCTACCTTCCCCAGCCAAGAAAACCACTTCCCGGTGGTACCTTTTATCTCAGCCTAGCTGCAGCGCTCCCCACCCTTCTACAAACAAACAACGTTAACCCTTACCTCCTAAGGATCTCACTGTCCCAAGGCTTGGCAATAAGCAATCACAAAGCTGAGATAAAGGGATTGAGGCAAGACAGGAGAGGAGAGAAGCCGGCGGGATGGACTAATAGAGAAATTCAATAGTCTGACATCAGCGACCCTTGCTGCTGTTTACCTGGGAGCAGCGCTTGGCTACAGGGGAGGAGATCTTATGCACTTGCACCACGTGCTACTAATGGATAGAGCACGTAGGTAGGACCCATCTCCCACAGGTCTACAAGGGTGGAAGAAACGCACTGAGGAATTATTCTTTCAAAGTCTTTCTCCTAAAACATGAGGGGCAAAAAAAAAAAGGGGAGAGTTCTTCCACCCCATTTTGTTCCCCCCCGCCAATTCTTCCATTTTTTGAAAACTTCAATAGAACTAACCGCGTGTGAAAGCAGGGGAGAAGTGATCAAACTGCCTGTTCTGCTCTGAACCACCTACAAACGTCTTGTCTGGAAAAATATGAAGCGAGCAAACAGTCACTACTGGACAAAACAGGAAGATTTCAAGACAAACGGCTTTAAGTTACTAATAAAGTGGTTAGAAACGTGCCTCCACAGGAAAACACGGGCTGGATTTTTTTATCCTTAACAAGGGTTATGGGGACCTTTTGCTTACATTTAGGCACTTTCAAAAAGTGAGAAGACAGACTTTCATTTAATCTATCGTGACAGCCAAACTGACCTGGAGTGCAAAGCTGTAGATGATTTCCAAAAATGCCACAGTCATTGATTAAAAGCATGTGCGTGCAGCTGAGGAAAGCCTGCTTAGAACTACCTCCAGAAAAATAAACTGTTTACAAATTTTCCAGCACTAATAATTTAACATCACCCCTTTGAGGAGCCACTTTTTCCTCCTTTTTACTTTAGGAACCCAAATACGGACCAGACCTAGAGGGGTTGTACTGGGAGAAGGTGCAGAGTGGGGAGCGCAGCCAGCTCCATGGTGTTCCCTGGATTGACTCCCCACCCCAAGCTTCAAATACTTTATTAGATCCTGTACTCTCTTGCTGGGAGAGAGGAAGAACCACACTGACCCAGCCTGCTCATCCGGGGCGCTGGAGCTTCTCAAACACAACTAAGGAAAGAAGTAGGAAGCAAAGGTGTTCGTGGGCCTACAGGAGCTCTAGGTATCTTGCACGAGAAACCTCTACAGAAGGCCCCATCCAACCTCCTCAGCCTGGACTCCAACCCCCAGGAACCATCTTTTGTTTTTTGCAGAAGCAGCCAGGAGAAGCACTAACGCCCGTAACGCTTGCCAGGCTTCGCTGAAGAATTCAAATGAAGGTCTCGTTCTCACAGAAAATCTGTTCTCTGTTTAGCTAGTCCCACCTCGCGACTGAAACTGCCTGGTGAACCTTACTGACAGGTCAGATAAACTACATTATGCCCAGGACAGCACCTTCCATGCTTCTTTGAATATCTTATCACTACTGGTTTCCAATTTACTTGCTGATATAGGTGACTGCTCTGACATTTTTCAACCTTGCATGTACTGTTTTACCCTTCTAAAGGGAACCGAAACCCAAGGTCTTTCAAGACAGCGCTTATTTCTTACTTGTTGACTTGCAACACACCTGGAGCTTTTTTCAAGGCTCCTGGACCATCCGATGTTCCACTCCTTGCCTTGAAAAATCAAAGTTTCTGACGTATGGATCAAGTCTCCAGGTAGAAAAGATTTCACTTACTGAATCTTGTTTTGCAGTTCAACATAAACACAGTTTTCTGCACATCAGGAGAAGAGAGCTCGTGTTGAAAGGAACTCTTTGCAGGAAGGAAACTGCAAATTTAATTTTATAACTGTAATCAAGAAATAAAGACAAGACTACCTCAACGTTTGCCTGTCTAATCCAATGCAATGAATCAAGGACATTCCCTCCTCCAATTAAAGCATTTAACAAAAGCCTAAATGAACCAGCAGTTAAGTGACCATGGGGATGGTCTATACTAAGCAGATAATCATCCATTATAATGCACACACCTACTTAATAACCCTCTATCTCATATCTTTTGTCTTGAAAACAGGTGAGAGATTCTCACCCTGACAGGAACACCAAAATACAGCCACTCTGGTGGCTTTTTCAGGGAATTTCATTTGGTGGGGCAGCACCTGGCAGAGGCCAACATTGACCTCAAGGAGATCGTGGTGATATCTATCCAGAGACGGTGACCACCGCACCTCACACATACTTGGGGCAGGCACGTGCCATTCAGCTCCAAAGACGACTGGGACTGGAAAATCGCATGATAGTGGCAAGGCAGAGGAAAACACAAGGACTCCATCTGCGCCAGCCTCTCTATTTTCTTAGCACAATACGCAACACTCCATCGCTCAAGGACCATCCAGCTGGTGGCACTTACTGAATTAAAATGCAAAGGAAAAGGGGGCCTGAGAAAGCAGCATGCCTGCAAAGAGCTCAGGATTTTCTTCGTGCATTTGTGGGGAGGGAAGGAGGGACATTGCTACCTTTCCTGGGGTTTTTAACAGATTGCATGCAAGGCTGGAAACCTTGCTCTCCTCAGAGAGCAGCAGCTACCCCGTGGGGTGCAGCCACAAAGGAGGGAGCCAACACCACCCACATTGCTCATGTAAGCCACCATCGACCCATCCAGCTTCAGTAACTACCCTGCAACAGACTCTCACCCGTGGTGTTGCCTCTGCAACTTGCTACTAACGTCCCCACCAAATTTGTCAACACTTTAAACTTCCCATATGTAGTCACTGATACAGTAAAATAATAGCACTATGAAGTTACACTCTGTGTGCTACTTAATGCCTTCTGAAGATGTGTATTAGGGCCACCAGCTCAGAGGAAGAATCGCCAGGTTTCTAAAAATAAAAAGCCATTAAGTATCAAAAGGAAGCATAATTGTTGACTTTAAATATTCAGGCGAAATCCACAGTAAATAACAATAATTTGCTTGAAATATTGTTCCATACGGTGCGCGTTCACAGAAATCCAGCATATAATTTTCAAGAAAGTGCAGGAAAATTAATTGTATACTTTCACCTTTTATGCTCCACTCACACAGGAGAAGAATAACATTTCGCCACACATTGAGTAACTCATACACATTTGAAAGGAATCTAATCAATAGTATCCATTTAATTTGAGATTAGATTAAATATGGACAAAGGGATTAGAGAAGCTTGTAACACCTGGGAGTATTTGTTCCAATTTTGAATCCACTTTTGCCAGCTGGTTGTCAACAAGGCAGAGGAGTGGAAAAAAAAAAAAGAAAAACCAACCCAGTGACCACATTCACAGCCATGCCAACAAAAAGTAAAGACATCCCTGCTCTTAAATCATAGGTCTAAGGCAATACTTAAGAACTTCAGAAACTGAAAAACATTCATCTTTCCCCAACCCATCATTTTGGAGGTTACTACAAATTTCAACACGTGGATAAGACCAAGAGAATCTTCCCACCCCCCCCTTGTTTTACTCCTACAAATGATATAATAATAGATCACCTTACTCGTTAAGATTTTTAAAAGCATGTATGTTCTGCGAATACAGGTGCAGAGCCAAATTTCACACCATTAACCATACAGCACTTTTATTTGTGCTGCCATATGCAGCATCAGTCCACGACATTCAGCATTCGGTATATACACTTTTTTTTTTCCTTTCCTGGCCACGGCTTTGATACAGTGACTCATTACTGCTGTCAGATCATAAACACCAGGGAAATAGACTTCCAGGAAAAAAAAAAAAAAAAAAAAAAACAAACACAAAAACAACTAAAGAAAAATCTCCATGCGAGCACTTCCCATTGGCTTTAGCACACCATAGCCCTGGTTAAACCATAAGGGAAAGGATCACAGTCACCTGGACGCTCCTGCAAGGATTATCTGTCTCGCTGCACCCACTTGGTTATACTCTTTCCCTGCTGCCTATGTACATCCCACCCCTCACGTTACCCTGTGTTTTAAGGATCTCCTTGGAGAATCTCAGCTCCATCACCATCCTTTTGTCTCTGCCGGGAAAGGGAGCAGCTGAGCAGTGAATATCTCTTCCCAACCACTACATTACACAAAACCGTACCAGGTCCTGCAGCGCACGCAGCCAGGAGCTGACAGTCACCCCTCCGTAACGGTGTTCTGTACGACCGCCCGCCAATCCATCATACTCATGCACAGGAAAATGAGCTGGGGTTTCAACTGCTCCAAGAGCACAAATCCAGACTGTGTAGTGCAGAAGTAAATTGTAAATTGGTTCAACTTTTGTTTAGCATAATAATAATAAATAATTATTATTATTTTAAAAAGCAACACTGTTGTTGGTACTAAAATATCTTATATGCCACCTCTCTAAAAGCATCCAAAAAGAAGTCCAGTAATGAGCAGCCTAGCTATTTTAAATTATTATTTAAAACACATAATAAGGGGAATAAGCCACTTCTCGTTACATCAGGTGAAGGGAATTCGAATGCCAGGCTCAGGCCTGGCCTTGGGTCTCTGGAACAACAGAAGGCCCTTTGCTCCACACACAGACCATGCTCTGCGAAGCTCGCAGGACCACAGAGCTTCTCAAGGCACCTCCCGGGATGGAGAAACCCCATTCCCTGAGGCTCTCCCTGCCTTGGGAAGGAGAGTACAGCTTTATGCCTAAATTCTGTCTTCAGTTTAGTTCACACTCAAGCACTCGAGAACATTTGTTTTCTGTATCTCTGTTATGAAGAATTATTTACATGCTCTTCTTTTCCACTTCAGTCTTATGCACACCCTTAGTATTTGCACCTTCACAGGGAAGAGTGAAGTGAGTTCACACACAGAAGATGCTTTATAACTGTATAAGGGGTAGCAAAAACAGAAGAATCTTTTTCCACTTGGATTCACTGGATCCTTGTAGCTCCCCAGAAGAGATGATGGTCTCTTCTTTAGTGGAACAGCAGCGACTGAGAAGACCACATTGGTCTCCTATTGCCAGGCTCTGCCATGGGGCTTGTGCAGAACCCACTTCATCCATAAAACCCACTTTACTGATAAGTCTGCCTTGGGAACCATGTAAGGAGCAGGAATCAACTTTTCTTTACCCTTTGGTAAACTGTCTCTATGCATGTTTGATTTCACATGCCCGGTGAGCTGCCAGGGTGGAGGAGCACCAGCAGGACCGCTCTCAGGACCAGTGAGCTTTCCCACCCATCACTGCCAGACACATGGCAAGGAAACCCAACCTGCCCGACCGCTGGGACAGCGACTGTAAAAAAAGGAACAGCAGCATGGACATCAGCACAGGGTAGCGATCAAACTCAGGGAACGCTGGAAACGTGGGTTTGATGGCCGAGGTGAACAAGAGCCCTCACCTTCGCTAGGCCAGGCTTAAAAGAAAGACCATGCCTACCTACCTGGGTTACAATCCCACCTTCATTTCTCTACAGAGACAAGACTAGCAAATCTATCTGTTCTGCAGCTATTCTGAAGAATGTCTTCTAGATGACTGTCTCTTCATCAGCTTCTCATGTTGAGCAACCAAAGGAGATACTGTGATTCTTATCACTTTTCACATATGACTTCACATAGTCTTAGAGAAGATAAACAGACAAGCTGCATGTTCTGTAACATTTGCTTTAGAGGTTTCAGTGGTAAAATGTTTGAAGCTGTTTCAAAACTAGACTGATGTATTGTCTGAACATTTTCCCAAAATAACCAAGATGCCTAAGATCGTTGCATTTACTGTACATACATGGCTACATACCTCTGCCAAGGGGTACGGCCTGGGCCACAGAACTTGCAATTTTATCACCATAACCTTTCTCTTCAAGCCATTGAAAGGCTCTTTAAATGTTAGTGCATACTTATTCCTTCATTGGGGGTGCATTATTCAGAATACAGTCTCTCAGCTTTCTAACGTACAAAATCCACACTCAACTGCAAAGCTCCAGAAGGCATTTCCAGTCCAGCTGCATAGCTGGCTTATGTGTAATACTTAGGAAACTGCTAGAGAAAATAAGCATATTTGAAAAATACAGTGAGCTCACGTTACCAGCCTCATTTACGTTACTAAACCACCTAAAGCCATGTCATACCAATATCCCTGCTGGTGATTATACAGATCAGAAGGTCAAATGATTTCCCAACTTCACTACTATCCAGTCTGTGCATAAAAACAACCTCAGCTGAAACGGTACTCCAACCAACAATGTGGAATAAAACATTTACAGGAGAAAAATAATACAAGTAAAGTTGTTAACTTCGTCATTGATCTGTGCTTAATGTAGTCATTCCACTGCAGGGTTATTTTCAGACATGTGACAAATAAAAATCAAGAATATTTTTCCTTGTGTAGCTTCTTCCAAAAAATCCATTGACAGTTCTTCATCCAAAAATGCTTTATGCTCTTACACCATCCCCATCAAAAGGTTCTTAAAAGCCTTCAGTAAACTTTTAAACTCAGTTTTGCAGGGAACCTGGAGCACTTGGTTCCCAGTCCACTGCATTTTTAAGACGACTTTTCTCCCAGTACGGCACCCCCTCAAAGAGCACATCCCCACAAGCTCAGTAAGTTCCTACTGCTACCAGTGCCTGTGAGTGATTCACTGTAAAGTTTTTGTGAGTGATTTTTCATTTATAAACATTATTAGCAACACAGAAAGACACAGACTGACAGTCCCAGACTGGATCTCCAGGTGTCCTGATGCTTGTGCCACCTTCTGGGTACCCATCCCTCGATCAGCTGCTGCCCCTTCCCCCACGATTAAGGATGTCCCATAACTATGGAGTCCTTTATTAAGATCACCGATGACGGCGCCATCCGATGCTCCCTGTGCTGCACCAGTCTATGCGGAACAGGACTTGGACCGAGCTGTGAAGGTACCAACCCGGCTGGCGACAGCAATGATTTATCCTCACTGCTAAAAGGGGGTCGGCTGAGCTGCTGCCCTAGAAAGGGACAACTCTGTCCCGCACCGTTCCCCAGAGCCAGCTACTTCCCTGTATTGCTGTCTGTTTTCATATTTGAAGCATCAGTAAATACCAAGTTTCATTTTTTCACATTTGAAACTTCTTTCTTTTCTTGTTTAGGCTTTTGGAGAGGTTGGGGGAAAATTAGGGACTGTCCACAAGTGAAAGTAATGCTTTGTAGTTTCATTATTTACACATCTGACGACCGCATGGAGTCGGCTAGGCTCTTCCTTCTAACACAGTCCTGAAAACACACACTTTACAAGCATTTTTTATTTTAGGGGGTTTTGTTCGGGTTTTTTTTTTTTGTTTGTTTGTTTTTTAATGGAGCTCAAATTTAGTTAAACCTCTTTAAATTAAAAAGGTTCTGAACACTTAATTGTCACTTTTCTTCTCAGCTCTAAAATAAGAATACTTATCTCAGCACTGTTCCCCAGAGGTGATACAAGTATACTCCAGGCTTTCCGAGTCCCTTCCTTCTTCCCCTATTTTCTTCTTCCCCGCCCCGCCCTTTTTTTTTTTTGGCCACAACAAAAAGTTTCTGGCCTGAACGAGCGTGCGGTTTGATCAACCCTCTCACTCCATATTAGGGATAAAATACACCACTCGGACTGTTTGCAAAAACTCTCCAAAGCATCCAAAGGCTGTGGAGGAGAAATGCAATCCAGCACACTCTTCTCACTCCCTGCTTCTAGATGGTTTAAAGTATTTTTTATTTACTCAAAGCACGCTTACACAAAAAAAAAAAGAGAAAAAGATAAAAAAGCAGCCAACTCTCATGGTCTTTCCTCCATTTTTACTTACTTTCTACTCAGGTGAACACCTGCAGATTCCCCGTCATGGACATGAGCAGGAATTCTGCCTTATGAATGAGCAAAAAGGGAATTAAAATAAATACATGGGATTTTATTCTGTATACATGAATCATTATGATTAAAACTAAGCTTGTTTAAAGGAAAAACTTCCTCCACAAGCTCTTATTTTACCACAGCGAACATATGTAATAAATTTCTTAGATTTGTTTGTCCCTGTTAAGTGTGAAATTTAATAATATTTCTATACAGTATCAAATGTATATAATTAAATGTGTAAGATATCCAGTGCAGCCAACTTCAGCATTACAAACCACGCCAACTTGTGCATTTCCAACCATGTAATGTTAGAATTTAATTTCCTTTTTCCCTTTAAAAAAAAACAATTTAAAAAAATGCACGTGTTAAGAATATTACTTTTAAATAAATACTCAATTAGAGTTTGAAGTCTCCACTGTAGATAGGCGAGCAGAACGAGGAGGGTCGGGGGTGAGACTTTAACACCCATCTCTTGCTGCAGCTACTGTTTGGCTAGAGGCAGTCTCCACGAGCCGGGCTCCCAGCACAGCAGCACATCTGTTTCCACTGTAATCACTACAGCTCACCAATGAAGAGATAAGTTATTTTTTTTATTTTGCAGGAACCCTTGAATTAACAGAATGCAAATATCGTACAGACTCTGAAGTCTGCTGTTTTGAGAAAACTGTCTCTCATTTCCCCAATTTTCTTCTTTCGCTGGTGGGTTGTTGTGTTTTTTTTCAAATTAAAATGTTCACTGGGAAAACATCTTGAATTTCTTTTCTGCTTTTTATTATGAAAAACTTGCCCTTCTGAAATTAGAAGAGTTAAACGGCTCTAAATAGTGCCAAGGTACATTTTTCAGACTCTCAATAATATCATTTAGTAAATTATGTAAGTGCAGTCTTAGGCACAAGCTTCATTGAGAACCATAAACCTGATCCAAACACCTAAGTCAAAAGAAAACTTTTTCTAGGAAATTCAGTGGGTTCTGGGTCAGGTATTTTGCATGTCGAGCATCAAAGTTGACAACTTTCCAATTCTTTTACTAGGAAATTATCATGGAGGGAAGTTGTTTTCTATATTAAACAACTTGCATAGCTGAATATTTTTTCCTGAAACAACTAAGAAAAAGAAAACATGAACATATTTTGCAGGAGACCAACTTCAGAAAATACCAAAGACATGAATACCCGGCGTGAGCATAACCGTGCAAATAAACCAGTTATAACAGAAACCATGGTATTAACTTATCGGCCAGGTACACCGTCAACAGCAGCAATCGCTGCGGCTGCGCTGAACGAAAAATAACCTCTTCCACCTCCTCACCTTTGAAGGGTAAACAAAATTTCTGAAACCACTTCAGCTGTAAAATCTCTTAAGACGACAGCAGTTTTGCTCACCTTAAATTCAAATTTAAAGACATTTTGTGTCATTACAGAAACCTTAAGGATGATTTTGCATGGTAGCGAGATGAAAGCATATGCACATATTCTCTTAAGCACAAATGGAACACGAAACACGGCAGAGTAAAGGTTAAGTAGCATTTGACTGATTTTTACCTCATGGGAACTATAATTTACACGCCGCATTCATCCAAGGTAAGAGGGTTCAAATGGCACAAATTAAAAGCCTGTAGTTTCCTACTTCTGTTTTTAACATATCGTATTGATACACGGCCAGTTTTTAAAGCGATAAAAGGTTTCTATCAAAATATCAAACAGCAAGAAGATGCACTGTTTCTACACTGTCAGCATCGCTGTATTTTACTGCGTCCTTCCTCGCTCCTTACAACCACTGTCGATGAGTATAAAATAGTAACGGTCCATCTGCAGTCCAAAAGGACAAATTAATCTTCCAGACACCCAGCTCTTACAATCAAATCCTGGACAGAAATTTCCAGGAACAGAAGTGATTAAATTAATGTGGGGTTTTAAAGAAAAAAAAAAAAAAAAAAAAAGGCAGCAAAACAGAAGAGCAGCAAGCTCAAACAGCTACCTGGGGTCTGTGCATCGAGAGATGCCGACAGACACCTGCGGCTGTCCCACGGGCAGGGCCCAGCACCACCCTCGGTGCCCGGCCCAGAACCAATTACTTTCTGCTGCTTTTGGTGATGCTGCCCACCAAGGCAGCTGGCACCTTTCCAGCTGCCTGGCAATCTACCTGATCACCCGCGCTCCCAGTGCAATAAGGGAGATGCTCATGCCTTGCGATGAGGGTGCTAAGGCGATCGCATGAAGATGCGCTCTAAGGTCACCTCTGGTTTCACGGGAAGGATGGCTCAGAGCAGGCTGCCTGGCAGTGCTGGTCCTGAGGCAGAAGGGAATAAAGACGGGAAAACCCGAGATCTGAAAACTGGGGAATGGCACAGGGTCTCCTTGTCGCTGGACTCTTGCACGCTTTAGCTCGCCCAAGCTCACGATGCCCTCTTACTGCACACCACCCAGACTTCACTGGCTCGCTCCCTCGGGCCAGCTCCTGGCCTGGGCAGCACAGTAGCAGCTCTCCTGACACCACGGGCTGTTCGCAGCCACAGCCCTCCTGGGCATCCAAGCAGAGTGTTTAAGAAGTGTCACAGGCTGTCGGGAGCCCACAGTTAATTAAACAACTCCAGAGAACTACATCTCCATCAAAGATCTTTCTGAAGGCAAGACTAGGATGCTCTCGAAAATGTTACTAAGCAGCTGTTCAGCACCCATTACTTTGTAAACTCCACAAGCCTTTTATATTTTTTTATTTTTTGCAAGCAGTCATCAATGGACTCCAGGCATCATGAAACCAGCTAGAGATACTATTGCAACACTTACTGCCAAAAAGCATGAACAATTTCTATCAGCAAGGCAGAGAGACATTCAGCAGAGCTCTGGCAAAATGCCTGCTACTACTCTTAGGACTCTGCACTGGTTGTCCTCACATGCTCATCAACGCGCTTGGAGCACCTTTGGGATTTCCAAGCATGGTGCTACCACAGATGCCAAGTCTGGCCACCCTTCCTTGCCAACCAGAGCGGAGACGCTGCAGAAATTGGGAAATTCAGCTTTTTCTGGGTCAGTAAGTCAGTGTTTTTCCCATGTCTGATTGGCTGGGGCAATTCCACTTCAGCGTTAGTGTTGACAGAAAATATGTGCTGAGAATTTTAGCATTCAGGATGTTCTTTAGTCATTTTGGTGATCTGATGTGGCACAGGAAATATTAGTGCATATTCTGTATTTTCAGTCACACTCACCTCACCATTTTTATAAAAAAAGACAACAGAGTCAGATCACTGAGACTGAAATTATGAGCAATCTGCTAAAAGTCAGAGTTGGGGGAGGAAGGTGATAAAGACTCAGCCACATGTTAAACTATTAGTTCACAGTCTGATATTTTAATTTCCATTCAGCTCTTATTAAACCTGCCTCCAAATTAGGAGCTTGATGTAGAACAAGCCTTGCAGCGATGCTACCTGCACTCACCGGCCCCTCGCCTTAGACCACAGCAGGTCCAGACTAATCTCAGCGACTTTCAATACCTTGGCTGTGAATGTAATATAAAATTAGAGAAAGATAAGCTAGCTTTCACCTACCTATTAAAATTCATACCACCAAATATGACGAATCAAGATCTCACTGCTCCTTTCACAGGACTGAGTTTTAGACTGGATCAAAGTGTACTTGTGATCAATTATGTATTGAGAGAACTATATCAGCTGCACTGGGCAGCGCTGCCCTCCCCTACTCATCAACAAATCTCTGGCATTCTCTTCCCAATGCAGAATAAAGCTGCTCCTCCTCTGGCAAAAGCCCCAAAGTACAGCTGTTGCTACTAGTATACAATTTACACCACAGAAGGGAACTGAACAGATCCCAGGTGCAGGATCGTCCCCAGTTCATTTCTGCAATGCACGTTACTGAAGATGGGCTTAGCTTTTCATTCTGTGGAACTAGCAGAGCGCTCCATATCCTTAATATTAATTAAGTGCCTATTTTTGTTTGTTTGTTATTACAACATGCAAGGCTCCAGACAAAGAAGTTCAGCAGCGTCAACAAAAAATGTCATGAAGTTAAGTGCACATCTTTCATTTAATAAAGGACTTTCTTGTAAAACCTACTAAAATCCAGTACAGGACAGAACTGCACTGCAAGTGTTCCCCAGCAAGTTGCTCTGAAGGAGCATTACGTTTAAAAACAAGATTTCAAAACACCACACTAAAGGTTTGCACAACTTCCAAAAATAAACAGTACCTCACCCTCTAAACTCAGACCCATCTGCCTATTCAACTTCAGGAAGACAATGACCTACTCATGGCCATAATTAAGAGCAGTGGAAACTCCAAGATCAGGGTTTGGTTCATAATGCCCGAAATGCCTGTGGTGCATCAGCTCCAGCTGGGTGCTCCTGGGTGCGCTGCCACCCTCCCATCCCGGCACATCCCCATCCCCGGCTCTTTCTTCCTTTAATCCTGAAACTGTGAAACCCAGAAGCCAAACTCACAGTCCTTCCGAGAGAGGGAGGCTGGACAGTGTTTCCTCCCGCACTGCCTTTCTACCCCTTGTTTTTGTGAGCTCTGTCCTGGGGACGAAGCACTGCTCTTTGCAGGATACCCAGCTCTAGCTGGCTAAAAGAAATAAGAGAAAATAATTGGGACAGAAACCCTGGGCACCCACGTATCAGTCAAGACAATGTATTTTATTTTTTCCCCCACAGTTTTTGAATTGCCGTAGGTTAGCCTAATTGATTTGTGTTCTCACCAAATTAAAGACACAGCATACAGACAGCATGCCAGTGAAAAAAATATGGCAACAGCAAAAGTTTACAAATTTGATTTGCAATTGTTTTAGCAAAACGGCTCAGTCCACTCCTTCAGTTTTGGAAAGTAATCAGCTCGTGCTAGAGGAAGTTACCAGCTCCCAGGCACGAGCATTATAACGCAGGCTTATTTCATAAGAGATTAAGACCAGTTTTTCAGTTAGGATATGGATATTGCAAGTGAGGCAATGCTGCAAGTCATAATACTAAGCGCTCAGTATCTCAGAGGAGGGGAATACTTGAAGGGATAATGCCAGGGAAAAAGATCACAGGCCAAACTTCCCTTTAAAAGCGATGCTGGTGTAAATTCCAGCGAAGCCCCGAAGAGTGGCTTCAGTGCTGAAAGGAACACCCCAAAGCGGATCTTTCTCCCAGGCTGCGATCAGAAGTCAAAACCAGGAGTTTTCATCACCTATAACGAAAGGGTTAAGCCAAGATTTCAGTCCCCTGGTTCAAACCGCCCAGCAAGCACTCCCTGCCCAAATTACAGCAGCGCATACATCCAACAGATGCCGTTCAGACAGGGGCTTTCCTTGCCCTGAGGTACAGTTCAGTTTGTCCATTCTACTGTGCAATTACAGAATCAATAAAACATCCCTTTGAAACTCCCTGGACTAGTGCCGACACGCAGACAGTAGTCAAGCTGACATTTTTTGCTGTTTCCGTTATTACTACCGTCAAGCCTTCTGAGAAGCAAGACATCAAAACCCGGGCGCCACAAAGCAAAGGAGGAAAAGCAAATGTAGAGTTGAGGTTTTGTTCATCGTATCGCATCGCTCCCCGGGTAATCACACGGTACCAGGCATACCTGCAAACAAAATCTGCTCAAAGTCACCAAAATGTGCTTTTCGGAAACGCGCCGTTTCCCAATGCCTATGTGCCCCACCCTCCTCTGCTTCAAACACATTAATATCCCTTTTTTGCTATTTTTTTGGGGGGCGGAGGGCAGCAGGGGGGATTGCTCACAGTAGAGCACCTGACCTAAATGAGGAAGTTCTGATTTGGGGATGAACTTATTAAAAAGCAAACACCAAGTGCCCTGTTGCTTGTACGTGCTCATGAATGCAGTGCGAGATGCGGACTGTATGTGGAAGTTGGGAGGTGGGGTTGAAATCTAGCCATCCATCTGTTTCTGAGCAGTGCCTGAAACACTGAAATAGAAATGGGAAGCTGCAGAGTGCCAGGAGTGGAACCTGGGAAGAAAAAAACGCAGGAGCAGGACGACAAAGAGGGGGATATTGAATTAACATGTTCAGAATGATTCAAAGGAGACCTGGATAACCAAGGACATGCCCAGAGAGGCATTCACTGCCTACGAAAATGCAACTTTTTTTTCCTCCTATAACAATTGGTGAAATCTGCCCAGATAAATGGAAAATGTAAAACTGAAGGTCTTAACAGCACTGCCTGAAAATTACCATCTTCACATGTTTATCTTCACACTCACAACATTAATTACAAATTATTCAATCATTCATTCTAAGCTTTAAACCCTGGCATGTACAGTCAGTACCCCACATACCTACATTTCCAGGAGAAAAAAAAAAATTAAAAAATCTAAAATTCATCCACAGTACTACTTCTGTACTTCAAAAGCTATAGAACTTGTGACTGAGGCCAGCCTGTTCCCTCCGTTATCCTCCTCGCCAGGCAGGGCATGGGAAACGGAACGACAGGCTCCCCCAAACAGGCCTGCCACAACGACTGCAGAGGAGGAAAGTCCACCCTGGGGATAAGGAGCCTTTCCGATTTCTCACCAGCTCATTCCTGAAACTCCCTTAAACAGGCATTACAAACCATACAAACTTCACATGGGAACTACAACATTTATCCAGTAATAACCTGTTCAGGAGGCTTTGCTAGTTGTAAAAAGGTGACACAGGCGAGTTATAAGGATGCTCAGCACCATGCCTCAGCAACATATGACTCTTAATAAGCTTCAGCATTGTGTTTGAAGTTTCTTTACACTGCTTTAATCCTTGTTTGAATCTCTCCTCTCTCCCTCAAAAGGTTCTGTGCAGATTCGAATGTTTACAAATAGTAATAAAATCACTAGTAACTGGTTTATCCTGATGGCTCTTTACACACTGATGTCCGGGGCCCCCAAACAGAAAGCAATATGCTTACAAGGCAGCGGTGGGAATAAGGAGCACTGTACCCATTTCCCAGACCTGGAAAAGGCAGGCCAAATAACCTGCCCAGTGCCCTACAAAGTGGCCAAATAAAAAACACAATCCAACTCTGCCAAGTTCGAAGGTTGATTTTTAAAATTATATTTCCTCCCAGAGGATGCTCACGTGTCTTCTATACCGACCATAGGCCAAATAATAACTCATTTGGAGAGCAACTTATTTCAAAGAGGTTTCACATTTAGCGATGAGCACAAGGAGGAGAGAGGGAGGATGTCTCACATTCAGACTCCGTCTCAAGATATATCTTTTCTCCAAACCAGTTCTCTTTGTGGTATAAGATCATGGGTGTGTTAACTGTAAAAACTCATTTTAAAGCGACCAAAGCTGAAGATAATAAGGTTGTATCATCTGTACAAAGATTCTGTACTGGAATGAGAATGCTGGTGTACCAGAGGAAGATCTGGCTGAACACAAAACAGTCAGAGCAACAGAAACTGAGAAGATCCTCAAGCCTGGCTTGTTAGGAGTGACCTAAAATGGCCCCATTTTGACTCACTCTTCTCTACCTCCTCCATCAGAAGATTCAAAGGGAAACTGCAATTCAACCTTCATTGCTGTAGCACAACTGCAACATAACTATACTCTGTCATAAAAGAAAAAACAAGTTGTGGGTGCCTGAATGCTGATAGATCACTTTTGCTTTAAGACTACATCATGTCAATCAAAACTAAATTCCTTATGCTCATCACAGGAGCTTGCAACCAAGCAATACAAAAATCTCATTCGAGTTCAACCAGTAATGTGTTCAAAGGCTTCCCAATCTGCTGTGTCTCTGGCATCAGCAGTAGACAGAGAAGAGGCAGAAGAGATTACAAAAAAACATAATAATAAAAAAAGAAGAAAATATCACTTGCTGGGCAAAGTAGAAAGGCCTCTAAACCAAAATAAAAATAAGCATTAAAATGTGTGTGTTGAGACTAAAAGAATATACAGCAGGTTGAAACGTGCTATGTCTTCCTCACTGGTGAGGAAAGACCTCTATAACTCACCGCGAGCTTTGATCACTCGTGAGCTATCAGCTATTTCTTTGCTGCTTGAGTAAATATAAGTCATTCACAGCTGAAACATAATTTCTCTCTCTTTCCCCTGCCACTATATGTTGTGTGCGAATATGTCTTGTATATAGGCACACTAACACACTGTGCTGTTCAAATACACATCAGAGTTCACCAGATGGTGGGGATTGCCAGACACTCGTCGTTGCCATGAGTTAGGAGCCATAGTGTAACTCATGAATGATGTGTCTAAGCTGTAAGTGGGTTTTGCATAGTTACATTACCCTTACCGACATAAAACTCTTTTCTTGTTATGTTCAACCTGCAACAGTTTATAGTTGTGAGACTTAAAGGACTGTTGGGTATCTTCATTTTTTTAGCTCCTCCCAGAGATGGGGCTCTGCAGGAGCTATTTTCATCTGGGGGTTATGATTCACACCCATACACACAGGATTATACATAGTTTCATAAAGCTGCGGCCACAGCCAGTGCCCATGTTTGGGCACAATCTAAAAATCCAACCTCAGAAAAACAAAGTGTTTTACCAAAAATACTCAAGGTTTTAAGAGGCAATCATCTTAATTATGCATAGAAAAAAATACATGAGATTGGAGTTCAGGTTTTGTGTACGGGCCTCAGCATGTACTTGGGCATTAAGATATTTGGGCAATAAATTATGTGAGCATAGGTTGGTAAGGATGTGAATGTTGGGTGAATTGGCAATTTCCTAGTCTTTAATTAATGATAGTGTTGAGAAAGAATGTGGCCTTCCTTCTAAATTAACAATGCTTTTTAATCAGCAAGTGAATCTGCCTGTTTGAAGCGGAAGGTAGCTCTAGGCTTGCAAAGAAAGGAGCAAAGTCTCCAGAAAAAAAAGCTGGAAACCTGGCAATGTACTCATGGTCCTACCAGACCCTCTTTACTGCCTCCAACAGAGCCCGTACCTTGCCCAAGGTCTCTAACTGCCGGTGGTGGTGGTGATGAAATAAAAAACCAGGCAAAAGGAGAAAGTTAAGAGCTAGGAGGAAGTAGAAAGGAGCAGGGCATGGAAGAGTTTCCATCTGATTTGAAAGGGTGGGAGATAGCTCTGCTCAGCAGACACAACTTGTCCAAAGAGCAGCCCCGACCCAACAGCAGGAGAGCTGCCAGGACATACCTAACGCCAGGGCAGAGGAACTGCACAGGGTCTCCTTTTCTTGCACACTTCAGACGTCTCCATCTACAACACAACCACCGCTTGCAGAGAGATCTCCAGCCAACGCGAGGACACAGCATTAAGCTATCTGATAACCTAGTAAAGGACCTTAGAAAACAGTCATTTCACTATTGCTTTGCTAATCTAATCCTATAAAACACATTCTGCCCATCTAGTTACCGAATATAATTCACCTTTATTTTTAGCACCTCGCAGACTGAAGTTTGTTGAACAAAATCGGTTTCTGTGCCATCAATGCTCAGGAGAGAGACTGAATTTTAAAGGTCAGGGACATATTCTTACCTAAGTATTAACTTCTAGAATGGCCTAGTGGTTTTAAAACACTAACAAAAAAAAGAGAGAGAGAGAGAGTTACAAGCAGCATTTGTTATTTTAAGGTTTTACTAAGAATTGGATGCCTCCAAGGGTTAGGGCTTCATCTCCAGTTAAGCACACAAGTTTGCTATCCAAAATTTCTTTGAACTAATAAAATCCCTGGAGGTTATCAGATTGGGCTGAATATGGACTAAGGTTTTCAACTCCTCCCCTTTTATCTGTAAATACCATGAGAGGAGTTCTCTAGCACCCTAAGTCAAATAGTTTCCTGTCTTGGCTGGGAACCACTTCGGCAAACACTTGAGGCCATGAAAAGCAGTTTGATTCAGGCTCTGGGCAGGAGAAGGCACTGTCAGTCACTGCGGCTCACCCCGGCCCCGTTTCAGGGAGCATGTTTCAGCACGATGCTGCCGGGTTACGTACAAGCCTTGCACATTTCTGACTCCCAGACAACTTTCTGAGGCCAGAGGGAATACTGTCTCCCCCATCTCCCATCCTCTCAAGGGTGCATCTTTCCCCGGGAGCCCCGTGGGGCGGATGTGCCCACAGCACCGCATCCCCCTAAATTCGGGGTGCCCAGAGGGATGGGACAACCCTCCCAGAGACAAACATTTTCCCCCACCCTCTCTAAATCATCTTCTTTTCCCCAGGTCACGCGAGTATCAATGAGTGCTGAAGACCCTGCACCCACCGGGTATCCGGTCCCCCCTCATCCGACAGACATCTCACCCCCAGCCAGAGCCTATTCAGATGGAGGAAGAAAACAGGGAATCAAAAAGTCCTCTGTCTGGCAGAAATGCGCCTGCTGGGAGCCGAGCACACACTGAATAGTCTGTTCGTGGTGTCTGTACTAAAAGTAAGGACCTGGCTTTATTTCTTTGTTGATGTTGATATAACTTAAGGAGCAGAACTAGATGAATCTGGGAAATCTTGGGAATAGAAGACCCGCGTGGGGGGCACAGGCATCCCACACACCCCGCGCCATCCTTACTGTTATTTTCCACTCAAGGAACAGAGCGGCGCTTTACGCTTTCACATGGGCAGAATATATGGTGGCTGGGAAGCACAAGTGTACAAAGCAGTAACGAAAAAACAATGTTGTGCTCCTGACTGAAAAGACTGGCCGTCTGAAAGATACACACATGTGACATTAAAATAAAAATGCATGCAAATCCTGTCTGGATGGGAAGTCCAAGTTTAATTCAGCCCAGAGAGAACTAGTAGCCTCCACCGCCAATCCCCACCCCCAAAATCAGACCTAATTCAATGAAAATGGCTTTTTGCCCTTTTTTTTTTTTTTTTTTTGAGGTGAATATTTCTGGGGTTTTTAGCTAGTTTTTAAAGAACTGGCCCCTGGCCCCTGAATGCTCTGGGGTCCCTGTAACTCAGGGCTTCACAGCCCACGACATCAGGCAGCTCTTTCTTTCTTGCTAAGAAATTACTTAAAATTTTTACACAGCAAATACCAAACCACAGCCATCCTATCACCTTTAACAAGAGAGAATGTTTTCTCCTTTCTGGAGCATCTTAGCCTTTTTTTCATTCGACTAGACCAGCCATGAGCAGGATCTTCCACAGTGACATTTTCAGAGCTCCTTAAGATGTTTTGACTGCCCGAATTCAAACAGATATGAAAAAAAAATCTCTTTGGCAATTTTGCAAATCTCAACCTAAATCTTAACTTATTTCAGCAACATGAGGCCCTCGTTAGCCTCAGAAACTGACAGTTTCCAAAAGCTGTGGACACACAGGAGTCTTCGATGCCCCACGCCAAGTCAGTCGTCACCCACAGCATGAACCATTTCACGTGACTCTGCGAGGCTGCATCCCAGACCAAGACATGACTTATCTTGAGGTTCAACTCCAAACACCACACGATAACTAAGTGGAGGCCAACACGGAAAGGAGGCACAAATCATGTCCGTGGGGCGCAAAAGCTGGGGAGAAGGCTGAGAAAAGGCAGTGCAGAGCCAGGGAAGGAGGCAGGCTCGGCAGCAAGCAGCGGGTGGCTGGCTCCAGCTCAGCTCCCTGGTACAATGGACCTTTGGGGAGCTCGATTCCCGGCTACGAGCCCTAACAACTTCATTACTTAATTAAACGGTACACGCAATGCAATCCGTGCGGGAGGCAGAAGCATGCAGCAGCCACGCTCTCGCTCCTCTCCGGCTGCAGCACGGCAGCACACTACACAATGCAGCACATGTACCGGCCATAAAGTTATCCAGGCAGTTGCTTCGCTTGCCTGAATGCCGACTACAACCATGGCCTCTGGATGCAAATTACTGGCTTTTATAGGTTCCTAAAAACATTTCACTGTGTCTGCTGAACAATGTGGGAGTTGTAGAAAGGGCCTGATGATGGCAATGATGTAATTAAAAGCTGTGAGTGGAAAAAAAACCCATTAGATTCCTTCTTCCAGACAGAAAAACTGGTAAAAATGTACTTCTTAAAAATAGTTTAAAAGAAAATGTCAAAGTAAATAAATAAAAAACCCATATTCACTCCTCCCCCCAATCCCTCAGGTTTCCAATAGCTTCCCCGCTCAGTGCCCGTGAAGGAAAACGTATACGCTAGAGCACGTCCCTAAGCCCTATACTCTATCTGGAAAAAAAACGAGATAGAGGAACTCTCCCTATCTAATCACCGGCCCCGTCTGGTAGTAACAGAAGTTACTATCTCTGCCTGCTTGTCAGGAGCTGCACGAAACCAATCAGTGGCTGGGGCTGATACAGGAGCAAGAGGTACAAGGGCTGCAAAGCCGGCCGGCAGCTTCGTTAGCCAGTTCTGCACAGCCTGGGATAAGCCGCGGTGAGCACCCAACCCGAGCCGACATCCCTGGGGAGCCGCCTGCTCCCGGCGAGCCAGGCATCGCCAGGCTGGGCATTGCACACCTCTTCTCCCGTGCTGAGATGGCAAGAAGACTTCAGATAAATCCTGCCCTTGGCATCCTTGGACCAGCACGGTGCTTGTTATTTACCAATGAGGAATTCGCCCACCCGAGACGGGGATATTCTGAAGTGTTATTTCACCCGCTGTAGGGTGAAAGTCTTGATTACAGTGGAAAAAGAGCAGGGAGAAACCCCCTATCCAAATGCTAAACATATCCCAAAGCCCGGTAACTTTCTGCAAACTGAATTCTACATAAACATTTATTTGATATATTAAAACTTACAAGGGGGGATGACTTCTTATCTCTTCCCTCCCCAAAAAAATAAATTTACAGCAACATCAGCTGGCAGTACTGCTGGCAATGAAGTGGGTGGCCCGCATTAGCCATCACTCACAGCACAGGGACCCAACCCAGCCCACTTCCCTGTTTAAATGCATAAGGCCAACACTGTGTTTGAACACATCTGGGCAGGAGTTAGTCCCGAGCTGCCTCTGTGCCCAATACAGGAACTTCCTCCGACGGCACATTACCGCACGCTCCAAGTACAGGCACGCTGCACAACGTTTCTCCAAGCATTAGCTGCAGCCTCAAACAATCAAGGAGGGTTTTTTTTTTTGTTGGTTTTGTTTTTTTTTTTTTTTTTTGGAGAAATGATCAAACCGGGGGTGGGGACAGAACATCCTGCGTGAAACCGCATCCTGAACAAGCATCACCACGATTCACTGTAAATAAATACTCTCTCCTTGCAGCACTTCCGTCAACTGTCACTGCCTTGGCTCCAATCACCTTTCAAGTCCAAACAGGAAAGCAGAGAAAAGCGAGTGAGATGGTAGATATGAGGTTTAATTTGCTTTTCACTGCAGTTTTCATTGGTGGTGCGCTTCCAATTCGTCGGCATTGCCAGCTGCCTGGAATCACTCCTGGACCCAGTTTTTTCCTGTTAACCTTCATAATTGTATTATTATGGGCAAGCCCACAAACTGTGCTACAAAAAGCTGTAAAAAGTGCAGCTTCCACCCTTTATTAGATAAGCAGCCAGATCCAAACCCTGCTGCTGCAGACAGAAAGGCAACTCAGATTTACCAAAGATGTTTCTTCACCTATGTTTTACATAATGCAAGATGTGTCTGCTAAAAAAAAATAAAGTGTACGTGGCGGGGTGGGCAGCAAAGGGATTACAGGATGAAATAAGTTTGACCTCAATTTTCCTGAAAACTTACAAAAACATATATATAAATTTGGAAAGATCGAAGATGTGAGAGGATAGCAATCCCGGGCAGGAGAGCGCAAGCAGGAGCTAACTCGGCCTGTTCAACGTGAGCCCTGCAAGGGTTGGGAACGTTACACACACCCCACGGTATTTCAAACGAGCTGACGATGGAGAAGAAGAGGAGCTGCCTCTCGTGCGCACCCCCTCGTGGGCACGCCAACCGGCACCCGCAGGCACCGAGGGATGGAGGAACAGGGTCGTCTGCAGGGGTGCGCTTGCCCAGGAGCCGAGAACTGGGGGAAAACCCCCAGGAACCTCCACCAGACCAAAGCAGAGCGCAGCCCCCTCGCCTTCAGGAGGGGAGAAAAGACCTTGGCAGCCACAGCCCGCCTGGGCGTGCCGGGATGCACGGGATCCCCTCCCCGCTGCACACGCACGCAAGGAGCAATTTAATTAATAAAAGTGAAAATGAAGTATTACATGTAGCAGCAAAGCATTATTAAAAGCTGTAATGTCTCAAAGGTTCCTATGAAGTCATGTTCTTACAATTCACTCCGAAGAATTTAAAGACAAAATTACACGCTTGGTAATACTCCGGGGAGCACGCTTTTCTATGTGGCCCATTGTTTGTGTATGATGCATGGCTTTGAGAAAGTGGCATTGTTAGAGGGATCATAAATCACAAAGGGGAAGTTTGAAATTTTTTTATTTTTTTATTTTTTAAAGAAAGAAATCTTATTCCAGACAGGGCTTTCCTCTGCAGCAGTTTTCAGCTTGTTTTAAGCAAATGAACCGGCATCAGACCTCCAAACACTGTAGGGGTCTCAAGCTGCTCAGATGATCACCACCCTCTTCTTTACAATATATCTGGAGAAAGCAGCATACTGCAGCCAGTACCACAGGTTTTGTATCACTGATTCCAAGAGAACGTTTATTTTTCTAAAGATAACTCTTCAAGATAAAAATCTTGAATATTAAAGAGCAGCACTAGAGCTTCTGCAGTGCCTTTTACAAAGTTTACCTGGTGTGGTTTGCCACCTTATTTTTCTTCAAATGATCTCTGGTTTTAATGTGGTTATTTATTTTTAGGTGTATTTTTTCTGAACTTGGAACCAAAGTGGGCTAACTTCAAAAGCAAAGAGCGAATGCCAAAATCACTTACTACCCACACGCACCCACCCATCCTTCACAGTGCACACGAATTAGCTAGTGGCCTGCCTCCCAAAGCAACCACAATAAAGTTATGGCTCTGATGAGGCTGACATAATTTCACATCTCACCGGAGCTGAAAACTCAGAATGGTCTCCGTGACACTGCCCAGCTTCGTTTCAAACTTTACACCCACCAACCAATAAAAAAAACCCAACCCCCTCAAAAAATCCCCAAAACCCCAGGAGATAATGGATATCACAATAAGAACATCCCAACAGTTAGCAGTGGCTCATTGCTAAGCCTGAACCACACAAAGCCATTTTGCAAAGAAAGAACCAACACATTCAAGAACAAATCAACAGATATCAGCCAAGCCAGAAAGCCAGAAGAGGCTCCAGGCTCCCAGAGCCCAACCAGGCACCGCTGGAGGGTGATTTTCAGACACGGCCAAGCAGGCAACACCACGCCACATCACAACACAACTGAGCATCCTCTTCCCCAAGGGGACGCATCCAAAAACACAGATCACATGGGTTCACACCCTCATTAGGCGAGATTGCTCCATGCATCTATATTATGTGTTTGGGTCATGTATTTATTTTACATACCTATTCAAACATACAGGAAAACCTCGAGCAGCGCTCATTCTTAATGCAAAGATCTTAAATGTTTCAGAGTAAATCTGAAGTATCAGCTGTTGATACCTTTGTGGATACACTAACATTTCCAGCAGGGCATGACTTCCAGTTACAAAACATAGCTCTATAAATTACATTTCCCTGGGACTCAGTCCTACATCGCTGCATCCTACAGTCCATACAGCTTCTGTCCCACGCAGGCCTGGGCCCCCTTATCCCGTTTTTGAGTATTTCCCTGGATGCCTTCCTGTTGCAGCATACGACAAGTACGAACATATTTGTTATTTTCCAACTTCATTACCAGCTAGTACCAGGTTAAGCTAAGGGGCAGACATCTATGCAGGCACCCCAGCCTTGACTCCCAACTGGCATAAATCAGCACAGCTCCACCAACTGCAGGAGAATTAAGGAACTCTGTCAGTTTACGCCAGCTAAAAATCTGACCCCGTTCATCTGATTTGGCTCAAGATAGTCACTACAATCAGAATGTAGGGAGAATAAATTAGCATGGATCAAACCTGGGAAAACCTGCTGAGGAAAACTTGACTGTGTTAAAATACACGTACTGACACTAACTTCATTCAACCGTAATTGTGCAGCTTAGTAAGTCATATGGTCTAAAAGCCATTGATTAATAGGATCAGTGCACTACCAGTTATCCCCAAATATAAGGAAAAAAACCCCAACCTTTCTGTTTAAGAACCAATGGCTTGCAAATTTACGATAGTTGACCTGAGAAACACATGGCGCGTTCTTCTGCCAAAACATCTGCCTCCTTCAGGAGAGCTGACTTCATCCAGCGCTGGTGGAAGGTCTCTGTCTGCCTTATTCTTACAGCATGAGTATCTGGCTGCCAACACTACTCAAAGGAACTATTTATGCTCCATAAAAGGCTTGGATGTAGTCTGGAATACAGGCAGAAATGAGAGCTAAATCAAGCTAATTATTTTGAGAACTTCCAACTAGAAACATTATTACAATAAATTCCACACGTTTCTCTCAACTTCTACACGTTGCAAAGGATTTCCACTCTGTGCGTTCAAAAAGGCCATTGTATGGAAACAATTACAGCATACAAGCTTAAACTGACTTCTTCTACCGATGCAAGGACCGTTGACCCATCTTTATGGGCATTTTAAATAATTTACGTCCAACTTTAATGCAATCTGCTCTACTTGACATCTCTGACCCTAAACATACCGAGGTTTACGTTGGGTTTCTTTAACATCCAGACCCTGTCAAGGGAAGATGTGATCTATGCTGTGATGAGATGAGTTCCTCTCCACCAGCCACCGCAGCAGGGCTCTACAGATCCCCACCACTGCCCCTCTGCCAAAAAAAATGCCTATTTTGCTCTTCCTAAGGATTTCGTGTAGCTGAGCTCACTCTTTTCCTACCTATCCTGCAGGACGCCTAGAAGGCAACCCAGAAAGAGCTGGTGATAAAGCCAGTGGGAACAGTCAGACTTCACCACAGTCTGAATGAGAGCGTGACCATGGCTCCCATGCAAATAAAAGCTCATTGCGAGGGACACAGCCTTGGCATAGGAGCTTCTGGGAAAGGATAACAGAAGCCCTAATACTTGTTCTTTACATGGGAGAACTGATTTGCCAAAAATACCTTCTGGGAGCTAATGCAAATCAGTGCCTATGCCAGATCCTCAAATAGGCTAAAGGGACATGGGGAGTGCCAAGCCACCGGGGAAAGTTGAGCACAACTGGGAATGGAAGAAAATCCCTCTGGGAGCAAGCAGGGAGGCCAGAAAGCGGTGAGGATGCTGCCTGCATGGGAACAGTATGTGATGAGCACGGGGAAGGGGTCTGAGCTCCTGCATTTCCATAACCAATGAGCTAAAGCCACCCTAGAAGGGGACTTGGCTTCACCTTACCTGCCACAAGCCCTCAAACTCAGAAAGATCCTCTCGGAAAGGAGCCGAGGGCTGCAAGGAATGATAACGGAGTCCTGACTATTTAATTGAGCATGGATCTCTTGTATACAGCTGAGTGACCGAGGAGGCACTTTGGACTCGCTGCCTTTATCTTCAGAGAGATGACGTTGGTGACCACAAGTTAATCCACCCCGAGCACAAGCTTGATTTAAATCAAAGTGATTTTTGTCACTGATTTTAATCATAGTTTATATCAGAAAGCAGGAAACATGGTTTAAATAATTGATTTTAATCTTGTTTTAGATTTGTACCTTTATATTTATTTTCTTAAAGAAAGCTTATTCTAATTGGTTAGCAACTTAATATGACCTTCTCATTAAGCTTAACTTTTCTCCCTGCTAAACAAGAGAATAAGTTATTTTCACATTCATTTGTATCCCTAAGTTTTAAGTTATGACTATGTTAGAAACAATGACTATTTTTATTAGTTAGTAATTTTGTTATTTGTATCAATCTTCATTTGGTTGAAAAGTGGAACCGCAACAAAATGAGAAAACATTTTTATTTATTAAATGAAAGTTACTTAAATATGCTGGATACACAATAAGTTTACGCATTTATGCATCTAAAACATTTATTGAACATGATCTGTTGTAAGAAGACTGAATAAATTAGGATCTCAGCAGTACTAGATCTCATCCTCTTGCACCTTTATTTTATTCCTAGATTGGAAGAGGAGAACAAGATTTCCTCTTTTCAGCTCCATACTAGTTTCTCAGTTGTTACTGAATCAAAGGAATTACTCTAACTGTTCAGCCCCATCCCAATGAAAACCGAAACCAAACTCCTCATCTACAGAAGAGGTCAAGGCTTATCAATTTTCACATACTCTAACATAACTGAAAGAGCTAACTTCAGTTAGGTCTTTGGGCTCATTTTCTTTAAAATGTCAACAGAAAAATGTATTTGATTCTTGTTTTGTATTTAATCTTTTCAAACATAACACCTTTGTCAAAGGTTTCAGTATTACCTTTTTAGAATTGTATTTTAAGAAGATTTTAAATGAAACATTACAGAATTTAAATAAGAGTAATATTTTAAAACCACTTAAACCTTACCCATTTTGTGTTGCCTATTTAACCTGCAGGTCTAAATAACTTACAACTGCCTAAACATTAAGCAGGAGATAATTAGTACTGTCAATAAAATGCAAAGAGCAAACAGAAGAGAAAGAAACCCCACTTCCTTCTTAAACTTAAAGAAACAACTAAAACTCAGGAGATAATCTGAAGACTTCAAAAAAGCTGATTTAGTATCTTGGGTTCAAAGTTCTTGGTTCTCTGCTGCTGGGTGACTAAATATTTTGGCTTTGCTGCGCAGGGCGGCACGAGCCCCGACAGCTCCATCCGCAGGGGCTGAGCCTCTGCGGCCACCTGCGCCTGCCCATGGAGGAGCTGCCATTTAGGTAAAATAAAACAGAAAGCCCACTAGTAAAAAAACCAAACTCGTGAGGCCACGTGAGTCATTCTTCACTTCTGAAGAGGTGCCAGAGTTTGCTCCGAGTTACTTTTAACTAAGGGCTGAGAGCTGGGTAAGGGCATTATTCAGGGATAGGGGACCGGGATGGGGGACCAGGAGTGCTTTCTCAACTTCTGCATCAGCTCCAAAAAGGCTCCGGCAGCCTCACAGCCGGGATCCCACGATACCCACACACAGCCCACCCCAAAACCAACTCCTTGCATTACAGTCTGCTGTGAAACCCTACTAAAAAAAAAAAAATTAAGCTAGAGGGGAAGAGGGAGAGGGAGGAAGAAAAGTCACTCTATTGACCACAGCATCTCTACCTGACATAATTCAAGGACTACAGCTGGTATGAACTGGGGGGTGGGGGGGAGAAGGGAGCTTTTTTTATCCTTTTCCTTCAAAGAAACTCATCAGAAATAAACTGCTATTCAATCAGGCAAATCCTCAGCACATGTACTTCTGGCAAACCTAAATAATAACAAAATAACCCAAAATACTGTGAAGGAATGATACGTAGAACATGTAGAAAATAAAAGTTTACCAAATCCCTGGAGAGTTACCACAACACTGAATGTGGCATTTCTTTCCTGAAAAATTTACAAATCCAGACTCTCAATACAAGATTTTAAAAACAATAATTAAAATCCACACAGTAACAACCATTTGGGTGTATCCTTTGGACTTCAAAAAAAAAAAGAGAATTACATATAAATACTACCTAAACATACATGTGAACTCACTCAGGAGGGACTGAAATGAAAGAACATGCAGTGCTCAGGAAATTAGTTCAGAAAATATATTTACATGCTGTTCTTTAAATACACCTTCAAATACAATTTTTTAAGCTTATAGTTTATGGTAATTTAAGATCCCAATTTGACAGTCTTGTATGCACCACACACTACCTCCCTAGAAAATACACATATAGAAAGGTATTCGTGTTCTTGGTTAAAACCAGATTAACAGAACAAGCCCTTTTCCAAAAAATGCAATTTAAAACAGAAAAAAGGGCTTGTAATAAGAAGGCCATTTTACTGTTTATTTTAAAATTCTAAGTGAATGGATGTAGCATAAAGCTATGATTATTTTCCTGCAGTCATAATGTATGTGATTTAGAGTATGTTTAGGGAAAACGTTAACTGAGACAGAGGTCTGTAAACGGATAAAGAATTCAGGCACACAAATGGAGCACACTTCTGCTAACCCCCATCCAGTCTTCCGTGCAACTTCATTTACTGTTCATAGTTCACTGCAAATGAGTGAAGCTGTCTCTAATGCCATACAAATTTGGATATCAGCTGTCCTATGCAAATTTGACTCTAATTACGTATGCATTACTGAGCTATGAAATAAGTCAGTGTGTTGTGGTATGTGAATACACATCCCACTCTTGTTTTTGAGCATAATAGTTTTCAGTGTCTGCTGAGTGTTCATATCCTGTGGACTTTTCCTTTTTTTTCTTCCCTTTTCCTTTCTATCCTGTAGACCTTTCCTCCCCCACCCCCACCTTTTTTTTTTAATAAAAGTCCTCCTTTTCCAATTAAAAAAAAGAAATTAAGACAGTATTCATTTTTTTAAAAACCTGTTCTTAAAAGCAATATGAATTCCAGCCACAGAAAGATCTGAAGTAAAAACCGCAGACTATTATTTTATATTGTGTAATGAATTAGCTTTAAAAAGGTTAAACAATAAACAAACAACTACCCAAAACATTTTTGTGAGCTAATTATGTACTAAGCAAGAAGTAATTTTATCCTTATACCCACATTTTATGTTTTGGGCACTTCTATTTCATGTCCCTTGACACCTTCTCCAATAATCCATCTACTTTATATTGGAAAGCCTCACATGAATAAAACTTTATGGCACTACAGGCATTTAGCCTTCCACTGACATTCCTGGCCTGTTCAATTCTGCAATTCAATCAAAATCAAATCTCAAAATCCTCTTGTCAGCCAGCGCTGCTTTCATATGCCCAAGCCCTGTGTAAGGATAACTGCATCCAATCTTTCCCCCAAGCAGTGCTTATATTGTTTTATTACAGTTCAATGAGTGGAGTTCAAAATTACATGCAGCTGCCTACTACTGTGGTCTGTCTGTGTTACGCATGGACACAAGTATTGCCCACCAGGCTTGAAATCATTCACTTACTGGTCTGGCAAGAGAGACTGTGAGCACTTCATTGTATGGAGGAACATCCTGCCTGCTAGATCTAAAGAGGGTGATGTTAGCAGATCAGTCCCTTTATAAAGGGATTGCGAAAGCCCTATGAAATGCAACTCAAACGTGCTCGATGTTAAGCATGTGGCTACTGCACATAAAAGCAAAGATAAACCTCAACATGCACTACTCATTCTCGGAAAGCTTGCGAGGGAAGATAAAGGACTGAGGAATAAATGGCATCTCACAGAGTTTTTATATGTGTTTTAAATGACGAAGCTTCATTTAGACAATTTTTATCTTTTCTTCCCTCCCCCTCCATAATCTTCGCATTGAAACAAAAGGACAACACACAAAGCTAATTAAATACAATTTAATCAGATGAACAATGCAGTGACTCCAAATCCAATAGCTTAAAAACTCCTGCTAGCGCTAGCTCCCGTACAGCCTGGCTGGAGGGAGAGAGCGCATCAAAACCGGGCAGGATTTACATCCAATGCTTGCGGGGGGCTAGAGGAAAAGAGTATCAAGAGGCTCCCTCCTGTGCTAGGACCAGGGCTGGGAAGTCAAGGGAAGGGGTCCACCCATCCGCTGCCCACCAGGTACCGGCAGACTCGCCCAAACCCCCACGGCTGGCGGCAGCATCCTTCTCAGCATGTACGAAATTCCACCGGCAGCACGAGCAACGCGACACTCCTACAGGTTAACATATCACCCAGTGCATTAGCGTTTAGCCATCATTTTCACTCGGCTTTCCATCAGCATTTCACAGTATTACAACAGTGACCAAAATCAAAAGAAAAAAAAAGCAAAAGAAAGCCTTTTATCAAAGGCTGTTCATCAAATATTCTACCATGACTAAATTCTGTAAGACTAGCAAGTGAGAAAACAGAGGCAACACATAGTTAGACATCCTGCCGAGAAAAAGTTCTCTTCGAGATGAACCCTATTACCTTTCAACACACAGGTCTGAGAACCGAGCTAACCACACAACAAACCGCCGACCTATGACAGCAATACTAAACTGCTTGTCCACGAACCAAGGCCTCATTCCTTTTTCAAAAAAAGAAGAAAGAAAAAAGCACACCCAGCTGCTGCGCAACTGTCCAGACGATGGTTATGTAGGAGCAAACCCAGTCCTGAAGCTGCCTAGCATCTGGGCTTTTAATAGCATTCATTCAAAAGTAGCACAGATTATTGTGTGTGCATCACACATGTGTTTGTTAATCTATTTCTACACCTACTTGTACAAAGCCTGGACAGGGGGAAATGCGAGAGCGGTGACCAATCCTGGAGTCACCAACTGTCTCTTCTCCAGCACAGCAGCACTGGGATACAGCCCACAAGATGCAGCTTCGAATTCCTGTCCCTGCCAAGGGTTTGCAGTGGGTCAGCCAACCCCGGTCTCATGTCTCTTATGTCTATTTAGGTTCTGGTGGCACAATGACAGATTTGGGAATGTTTGTACCACATCTTAAGGTGCCAGGATCACAGCCATCTCAGCCTCCCCCTTCCCATCCGAATCTAAAGACATCTTTCTGCACAAGACTAACGCTTCTCCGTGAGAGGAGGACTGGGTTATGGGAGCACCAAAGCCCCAGGGAGGTTCCTGCACAGCTCCCCGTGACAGCCTTGTCCCCAAATGCCTTGCGTACTCAGAGACAACACCAAAAACCCTCAGAGGAGAACACAACCTCCATCTGTTAAGGATACCAAGGGGGACGAGCAAGAGTTTTGGCTGGGGAAGGTGGGTGAGGAGTAATGAAACCTCCATCAGCCTGCAGACCAGGCTTACGCAGCTCTTCCATGGCCAAGACACCAGGCTTTGGGCTGAAACCTGCCATTTTGGGGTATTCTGTAGCCGGTATCACAGCTCCCCAGGGATGCACATGTACCACGACAGCACACACATGCACATGTCCACCAGCCCCCAGGACAGGGAGGTCCCTGGGCGCCCTCAAGGGCCAAACTTGGCCAGCAAAGCACAAACAAAACATAAGCAGGCACTCAGCAGAGGGACCCCGCTCAGGAACAGCAGATATTGTCCCTGTCAATATGCAATGACATATCAACATTACAGAATCCAAAATCTGAGGCAAACCACTCGGGTGTGTGCTGGGGCTAGAGGGGGGAAAACCGTCTCACTCCACATGCACACTTGTAGGAAGTGACAAAGTATCACGTCTGCCTGCCATCCGAAATATATTTAGCAGCCTATAGATAGCAAACCAACGAGATTCATCTAGCACGAGCCCCGGCGCAGCAACACGCACCCAGTCATTCATGGTGACTTTGCACCCGTAGCTTCACTGTAAAGCCAAAAGGGATGACAGAGGCAAGCGAGGAGCCGCAGCTCCCAACCGCCCCCTTTATCACCACCATCGCAGTATTTACTGTAACACATGTGACTTAGTGAAGCCCTAGATTAATTAAATGAACTCCTCCATTAATCAATCAATCAATCCAACAGAGAGCAGTTGAAATATTGAATTACTTAAGAGCAGCATCTTTATATAGGACTTTTAAAGGTCTGCTCTGGAGGACCTTATCCCCAATAATTAAATTCAGCCTCACATGGAGAAGAGCATAAGAAACCCAGAGGAGGCCCTGAGGCTGCAAGAGCAGAAGGGCAGGCAGCCCTGAGCGGGCACATCCCAGGGCACGAGAGAAACACCAGCTACTGCCTTGGGAAACACTGCCGCGTCCGAGGGGGTAAGTGAGCTTCTACAGAAGCGAACATCCCCCTGAACCACCCTTGAAAACACCTCCACAGACACTGACAGTGAGAGCTCCTACTTGTTCAGTCAGGACCACTAATCAGTTAAGAAAACTAAGATCAGGATTGCCTAATCCTCAGGAGTGGCTCACATCCAGCCAGCAGAGCTGAAACAAGGGGGAAGGAGGAAAAGTAGGGCCATGTGCTGGTACTCCAGGAACACCTGAACGCATACATAATAGTTGCAAAACCTGTAAAGTCAGTAAAGGTTATCTAATTTTATATATGGTGAAGGTTAGGCAGAGAGAGTTGAAATGCATTGTCCCAAGATGTTCAAAGCCCAGTGAGAATGTCAGTAATAACACCCATCTCCCATCATCCTGAAAGCCAGGCACGGCAAACTGCTAATATGATCAATTTTGTCATCTGTGGGTCCACTTGAACCAGTATATTTGAACATCAAGTTAGGAGAAATTAATCCCAGTCTCCTTTCCAACTTCATTTCAGTTCAGATGAGACTAGTGTAGCCATGCCCATCAATGAGAGAAAGGACAACAGGAGGAAAAAAAAAATCTATTCCATGCATGTAATCATTCCTATTACTGAAAAATCCCTATCATCAGAAACTTTTCACATAGCATAAGAATTGCTGTTTCCCTTAGACAATAAAAAAATAAAGCTTCACAAGGCTCCCCCTCAAAAAACAGACCCTTAACATCTAGGCAAAATCAGGTAGGTATGTCTTCCCCCACCCCCAGCAAATATTTATATTTTAACTATTTTAGCTGCAAGAGCCTGACTTAAGTGGTTATAACCTCTTGTGTGCTTGCTCTTCTGCCTCCAGCCCTTCCCACCACATACCCTGCCCTGAGCAGGGATCTCGGTGAGGCGCGTGGGCTACCCTGACTGCTTCTCCCAGATACAAAGGGAACAGAGTAACAGCCTTGAGATCTTGTAATAAGAGAGGGCACACAGGACCCAGAATCAAATAAAAATGCAGCAATATGAACACATACGTCAGTGCTCAAAAGTCACTATTTTTTTTGGCAAAGACAATACCAAAAAAAAAAAAAAAAAAGAAAAGACTTATTACAAGCCCTAAATGTAGGATGGCACAGCATGTTAACATATTGCTGTACATCCTTTATAGAATTGCATCCAAAGCTATATGAAAATAACATTAAGGTTGCAAAAACTAGGCAACAAAGTTGGCAACATCAACATGCAATCTTGATTTACACCTTTGGAAAGAGTATTACGATCAAGTCTCCACTTACACAATCGTACTTCTTCCATGGAACTCCCATCTAACATGCAGTTATTAAGCATTTCTTTTTACCCTTGTGAAGTCCATACTCCCAGTAGCACACACTACTTACTTAGCACGTACTATCCAAACCTGGAGATGAATACAGAATTACCAAGCTCCTCTTGACCACATCCCCAGTTCCCTCATTGCAGTATCAGGGTTTGTGACATTAATGAAAGTCTCCTCACTTCCACTTGCAGAGAAGTTTGATGGCATCACAACCATCTCACTGATGAGAAACCAAGACAAAACAAAAGGGAGGCTATTGATAGCTGCTGGTTTGAGTTACCCAACAACCCGAGGCACCAATCTGAGCCCACCATGACTCACGGTCTTTATGGATACTAACATCCCCATGTGCTACAGACAGCCCCAACTGGCCTCAGCTGTGGTTGCAAACCCAAGATCACTTCTGCAAAACTGGTCCCAGGTGTCTCTTGGTGGGCACACAGAAATGAGGAACAGGGAACCACACGGCAAGCTTGGAGCACTTGGGTTTGGATGACATGCCAAAGCCCAAACAAAACTCCTTGGGAAGAAAAAAATAAAACAAAACAAAACAAACAAACAAACAAACCAAAAAAAAAAAAAAAAAAAAAAAAAAAAAAAAAAAACCACAAACAACCAAAACTACATGCTCCTGTCAAGGAGTTTCACAACATACACAGCTTGGTTAAGGTGGCCTATGCCACCTTAACTCTATCATTTCCCAAATCTCATGTGCTGGATTATACCATTTTGAAGGTTGTTTTCACATACAGCTGTTTTTAATATATGTCATTTCTTGAGAATTTTTTGCTTTATTTTTAAGAAGTGGAAATGAAACAACAGTAAGAAGTGGCTATAACCAGGGAGCACAGTAAGGAGACAACATGACGCAGCTTTGGCCAACAAGAGACGCACACCCCAAGACTCCACCACCAGAACTAACAGCATAACCAGCCGCTGCACCACGTTGCTGCTTGGCACCGCGGGCTGCTGATGGCAAGGCAGGGTGGAGACATCAACCCAAAATTCTGAAGAGAAGATCACTCCAACAACCATAAGTCTGAGATTCTCCCACGATGAGACCTCAAGGAGTACTCTAGTGCCCTCAAACAACTCCAAGTGCCTTGAGGACTCCAGTGACTCCAAAGCAATGTGTGGCTACAGTGATAAACCCAGAGCTCCCACTGCCCCTTGGGGTACCTGCCGCTAAGGTGGCCAACCAGTGGCATCACCATCACCATTGCAAAAATCCTGATGTCTGCCAGAAACCTTTCCGCCAGCAAGGCCTTCGTCTTTACACCATGGGGGCTCATACAGGGTGCCACCGAGGTCCCCGGTACCCAACGTGGCACCGCACGAGGAGGATGCGCAGGCATTGTGGGACTTGTCCTCCCCCACCGCACTTCAGCAGGACCCTCGGTGCTCGGCAGTGCCATACGGCTGCCCTGGCTTCCCCTCGCTAGTGACAACTCCTGCACATCGCCTGCACGGAGACACTGCAGCTCTGTTAAAACTACATATGCACATACATATGCATCCATACATTAAAAAAGAAGAATTCTTTATACAGTGACGAGCTGTGCTGTCGTTCCTGACCATTATGTGCCCATTTGGGTTTGCTCGGGCAGCCTCAGAGACTTGGTAAGATTGATGGGTGCTCTCACAAGACTTACCAAACACCCAGCAGCTTAATTTCCAGCCCTCTAAATTGTAGAGAAAGTCACAGGTGTTGTTCAAAAAAGTGGCATATCTCAGTTTTTGCTAAATACTTAACTGGTATTTATTGTGCTGGAGAAGGGGCTGCACTAATACAGGGAAACTGCCAAGTATCACACTTTAACCCTGATCTACCGCGTTCTCCAGCCTCCCCACTAATTCGCACTTTCTTCTCTTTCAAAGACTCCCATAAAAGGCATTTACAGTCAATACACAGTCTTATTAGCACCTGGTATATATATTCTCTTTTACAAAGCATGTGATTCACTTTTACAAAGTATGCGTTTACTTTGACTTCCCCCTTACAGAAACAACACGCGAGTGTTGCCATTTTATATCACAGACTTTCAGAGTCGAGTACGTTTGCTGAAACAGGTTATTAAAACAAAAATGCAATTTAAATAAATCAGCAAAAAATCAATTGAGAAAAGCTTGCACTGCAGTTGCTCTGACTAAAGAGAACTGCGAAAGCCAAAAGGAAGGAGTTAACCTTTGTTGAAACAGCATCAAACACTCGCTGCTGCTTCAGTTATTGCTGTACCAGGACTTGCTGCAGCAAACAGCATCCCTCGGTAACGGAAGAGCATCACCTACATACTCGCAATTCTCTAAGGGTCAAACCTAAAGCGTTGCCCTTTAAATGTGGGTGACAACCAACATCAGGTACACAAGAAAATCTGGTAGATTGAACAGGAAACTACAGAGAACTATTTCTGAAATGTAAATGAGACTCTGCTACTTTCATTTCATTATTGCCATAGCACTGTGCTGAGATGAAGTTTCCATCTGTGATTTTCAGGACAGGGTATCAGCCATTTCAGACAGCATCCGTTGGAAACTAGAGAGACAAGTTTCTCACAATTTTTTGTTTTATGAAAATATTTCAACTCTATTCAATCTCCCCTCGGACAGAGCTTATGGGAGATAATTCAGTGCTTTGGGGAACAACCTCACAGCAAGCAAGCAGCTTTACCCCCACCACCCCTTTAATTGTTTTTTTTAAGAACAATTTGCAGAAAGTTACAATTTGAAGTGGACTAAATACTGTAAAACACAGTTTTGGCAAGGCCATGCTAAATATTAGTCTTTTATTACTCCTTTGAATAGCCTTGACTTCAGCAAAGTCAACCAGTTTGTGGTATCGAGCCTCCAGGTTGTGAACAGAGGAAAACCTTTTCACATCTCACTAAAATTCAGGAACTCGTGGATTACTTAGGCACTTGTGAAAATTGTTGTCCGTATGCAAGAGACAGCACAACCAGCGAAATTATTTCAAACACTTGTTTCTTTTTTCACAACATTTTCACCATCAGTTGCACAAACCTATCAGCAAAAAATGCTGAAGTCAATGATGATGCAATTAAGGCTTTGATTACATGATGACAGCAAATCGATTTTACAGCAGATTATATCAACAGTTGGGCAAAAGGAGAGGCAGACATTATGGAAATCAAACCCTTTAATATCTTCAAGATTCCATAACCCCAGAGAGCATCTTTAATTCACCCTCTTTTATTCCAGATGGTCTCACAAAAAAACCCCGTGTTATCACATTCTCGTAGCCCGTGCTAACACACATCCTATGACATGCTGTTAATACGTGTTAACACACACAATTAAAAAAAAAAAAAAAAATCCAAATTGCAAGTCTTTCCCCACTAAGGTGACATTTGCAACAACACGTATTTTTAAAGAACCCCAGGACACCACGCATCACTCACTTCCACCGGACAGGAATGGTGAGTGCCTGGTGAAGGCAAGCAGAGTTACACAGAAGTATTTAAGAGCAGGATTTGGCTTCAGACTCTGCATGAAGGCAGGAATAGGGAACTATTGTGCTGCCTGTTTTCTCACAGCAGATCCCAACTAGCTTTGGCTAGGGATCTGGCACCGCCAGCCAATTTCAAGCAAAAAAAAAGAGCCTCCGACCCTTTCCTTTCTCTCCCTTTTTGTAATCTCTTGCAGGCACAACCACTCCAGCAAGCAGCTCCCCTACCAGCCCAATATTTACACTAAACCACTAAAGGACTTTCTATTATAATGCTATCTCATTGATACGAGATTACTCCTGAACCACATCAAACCCTGCAATACTGTGAAAGGCACAAACGCTGTCTCAAGAAAGAGGCGCAAAGTGGATTATTTTAGTCTTGTTATTTCAACGACACTTTTTAGATTTATGTAAAAAGTAATGCAATGCTACATTAAGTGTTTCTCCCCTGGGGGCAACTTAGTGTCTATAAGGATTAAATGTACACACGTAAACACTTGCGATGGCTAATTATATTCCTGAAAACACCCAATTCTTACCATTTTTTAATCCTACAAAATAAAAACACTTCAAAAAAACTTCAGATAATAATCAATTTTATCTAATGTCTTTGAAACTCTTCAGAGATTTTCACCTGAGAATCAAAAAGTGTTAAAACTCCTGCCTCTTAACTCTCTTTTGTACAAGATGCATGGATGTAAAAACCCCAACAGAATGCAGCACTTGCTGTCTCCTCTGGTTGGAAAGAACATGAAAGAGTAACCAGACATCTTTATTCAAATGAAATTATACAATTTTTTTTTATCTTTTTTTTTTTCTTCAGCATGTAAAAACCCCACCCTATAATGAACACAAGCTTAAAGCAATCTCTTCCAATGGACCATTTTACTTATTCTACAATTTCTTACCCAAATTACACAGGTATAATTATTTTGACACTGTAATGAAAAGAAAATGGGATTTGGGCACTGTGGGTTTATCTAATAACACTATTTCTTGCCAGACTTCACAGCACTGACAATCACAAAGAGCCCTGTCCATTCCAATAGGAAATATTTGATTTTACTGTAGGAACATTATTTATTTTCACCAACTTGCTATTATCAGAAAGGATATGATAGCTGAATAATAAAAATGAAATCAAGAAATTCTGGTGTTTCAAGGCTTTATTTTTTTCTGCTCTCACTTTTGACATTTTCTTCCCCTGGAGAGACAAGATAAAGTGCTGTCATAAATGGGTGACTTTTCTTGTCAAATGACAGATTTGATTCTCCATGGCAACCACAAATCAAGGTGCTAGTCTGAATTAAAGCTTCTCTTAAAAGGCGTCTTTATGTTTATAAAATGAATTTAAATTAAATGGGTATTAGGTACAGTTTTTTACCTCCATTTATTTATTGACTAAGGAGCTCTGTACTGCGTGGAGCGTATTTGCATTTTAAGGAAAGACAACATATTGTACTGGCAGATGCACAAACAAAGCAAGTTACAAGGTCATGCTACATATACTAGTTTACAGTACTATGAATGGTATACAGATGGACAGCAAGCAGTTAAGAGGTACTTAAATACTGGAAAAAGCACAAAAATTACCTACAGAGTAACAGATGAAGGAAATCTCTCCTCATTTCATAACACTGCTTTCTTCCACACACAGTTAATAGAGAGTCATGTAATTGTCACAAACAGAATGCCAAAAGAGAAAAAAAAACATTAAAAAATCAGATGCTTCATCCTGTGCCCTTACACAATCTTACTACAGAGCATGATACACTCTTACAAATGGTTGTTACCATGACTTTCAAATATCCGAATTTATCCCAGATTTCTAACTTCAACTGCTCTAAAAATTCACTTTCTTGAGGTCACAACACATCTGAATTTCTTTATTCAGAAGATGAGTCAGTGGAGCCTCCTAGTTCCACAATTAACCTACCTTATTACCTCTTTTTTTAAAAACCTGAAACCCGGAGAACCTAAATTGCAGTGTAATACTCTCCTCATTCGCTTTTCCCAAAGAGATGGGAAAAATCTTTGCATGGAACAAGAGACTGAAATTTTTAACAAATAGGTAAAGTCAAATATATATTTTTACACACATTCACAAGGAAGCAAATATGTACAAGCATTCAGATAGCGTTGTAAAAACATCAAAATACTGCAGGTTTGTCAGCCGATTCTCTCGGTTACCGGAGCCAAGTGGCTCCACGTTCACTGCCCTTGTAAGCTCTGCCAAATTTGATTTTAAGCTTCCTGAAGTTAAAGAAGGTTTATACAGTATTAACATGAGATCTTCTCACATATTTCTCAAGTTATTACACAGCCTTTTATCCAAAATTACAATTTTAAGCAGCACAGGAAAGCTTCAGTTCAGCTTCACAGGCAGAGATGGGCAGAGGATGTCTTCATCCCGCCGCCGGGCTTTCTGCTTCGCTTTACTGCTGCTGGCAGCTTTCCTCCAGGAAAGGTGCAATAAAAGGGTGCCAGCATAGAAAACCTCTTCACACCCTGGGTCTGTGGAGGATTCACCCCCTGCACCCGGCGCCTTGGGGACAGCCCCCACACCTTGCTGCTACAGAGCAGCTCGGACGCAGCACCAAGGTCCCCAGATGGCCGAGCACAGGCCCGCTCCCCGACTCACAGGCACCTGTGTCTAACCCAGAAACATCCCAATGTCGTATTGACAGCTTTTTGACCCAAATACCCCAGCTTAAGAACCAGGGGGGGAATAATGGTCAGACCTCTCTGAATCGATGCGTAAACATTTGCTACATAAAAATCAAAGGACACTTTGCTAATGTACTACTGTATAAGTAACAGCCTCATAAAAAATAAGACTAATCCGTAACAGAAATGTGCATTTTACAGGGTAAGCAACTGAATTTCTTAGATTTTTATTGTGAGAAAAGAAAAAGAAAATGAGTCCACCTTTTTCACTCATGCTGTAACCTGATCACAATGTTTATACGCGCCCATCACAGCACTATATAAATTAAGTCCCAAGAAAGGGTTTGAGAAAATAAAATATGGTTAACTTCAAACAACACCTTCAGCTCAACTCCTGAAAATCCTTGGCACTTCTTGCTACACACTTCTGGACATACTTGAGGTTAAGAGGCAGCCTCCTTGAGGTCTAAATACTGCACTTTTAGGAAAAATTCCCCAAATTACTACGATGCACAGGGAAAACTGCGCATGGAAACCACCCTGCATTAAGGTGCAGCAAACAGGTAGAGCATTAAGGTAATACCTTGCCTCTCTGCAGAAAACAGGGCGGTTTTCTAGGCCTTTAGTGCCAGCTGACAGCACAGGTTTGCCAAATGAGCGGGTTAAGGAGAACTAAGCACCGAAAGAAAAACTTGCACCCACTAAAATTATTAAAATTGCATTTCAGAAATGGGCAGCCACGGAGCCTTGGGCAGAAGAACCCTGCAAGTGCATTAGTCTGGGGCTCTTGACCTTTTCGGGGGGGTTGTGGTGGTGCTGAGGCTGCACCAAAACCCCCTGGGAGCACCGGGGTGCTTTCCAGTGCAGAGTAACTCCAGGTACAAACATGCATTTGTTGCAAAAGTGCCGCAAAAGGACACAACCTGGCTTAAATGCAGTAGAAAAAGACTGGGTTTTTTTTCTCTCCAAGGTCTCAACCACTCATTTAGTGGGAATACAGGACTTTGATTAGCAAACGCCTGAAATTTAAACTGGGGTAAGTTGATGTTAAGCCTTCCTTGTGCAGTCAGCGGGAATTTCTGAGCTGGCTTTTGGCAAATACGTTAAACCCTCTCTTTAATTGTTGTGAAGCAGCACAGTTCACTTTTCCTATTATTTCTAATGCATGGCATTTCATTTTATTGAGCATGAGCTCAGTCTTGGCGATAGCCATAAATTTTACTACTTTAATAGTATATGTTATCTGACGCTTCCTAACACCGAGCTTTGGGATTTGAGACTGACCGGTCTTGACAGAGATGGATAGTTTGCCTAAGAGTTATAAAGGGAACAGCAGAGGCTTCAGTGATATTTTAAGCAGGAAAACTATGCAACATAGTTTAAAAAGTGAAAAGACAACCAGGAAAATCTTTGGTTGGTAATCATAGTCAGGAAATGCCAGCAAATGTTTTGAGATGCTAGCTGAAAATTTGAAAAATGTTAAAAGCCAGCTTCGCTACCTTTAGCAGTGAACTATAAAGCTAATCACATATATTTTTGGGGTCCTTAACGCGGACCAGATGGAACTACACCGCATATAAATAAAAAACATTCTCTAGTTTGTGGGCTGGTTTGAATTTTATTTCATTGGATAAATGTGGAAGACAAAGTTACCAAGTAGGTTTTAGTCTGAGTAAACCGTGAAGCAATTAACAGGAGTTCAAAGACACAGTTTCATCCATCAGATACCCTACTGCCTTCTAGATTTCACATGAAAGTTACTGAAAGTGAAAAAGGGACACTGTCAACTTGAGACCTCACCACGTCCATACCAACTAGGTGGGAGCAAGTTCAGGTGCAGCACCTGCTCCTGAGCTCCCGGGTCTGTCGAGGGGGGCTCCAGCTACGCCCTACTGAATCCTTAAAAAAAAAAAAATAATAATAATAATTCTCATCTGTTAGAATTCTTCTCATTTGTTAGAAATAATGCAAATTAATTTGGGGAAACTTGGTAACAAGGTATGGAAATAGTAGATGCAAACCTGCAAGGTAAATAAACTAAGGAGAATAATCGTGAATCTCCTTTTAAGTTATAAAATTATTTACTTGTTCTGATCCGAGCAAACATAAAAGAACACCTCTCCCAGGCTCCAGGCATTGTTACCATCAATTAACTAACAATTCCATAAACAATAAAAGTATTACAAAAACAGTAGCACATCCCCACCTACACATTAGCACCAGTCAGCAAAAAACCCAACAAAAAACTACAAACACCACTTCCTACTCCTTGAATTCCCAAAGGAAACTCCACCCCAGCTGCTGCAATCAAAAATACAGACTTAACAAAGTGCCTGCAAGGTTAAGTGGCAATTTTAGGTGTTACTTGTAACAGAAGTAAAACAATTTCAGACACAAGGGTGAGTGTAAGCTGAGAACTCCTTGAATACAGCCTTTTCCTCAAATGATGATTTCTTGCAGAGATTGCGTTCTCTGTGTCAGGATGCTGAAAGGTGAATCGGTCTAGATGAAAAAAAGGGGGAAAAAACCCCAAAACTAAACCATGCATCACCAACCGGGCCCCAGCGTCAGCAAAGTTTCCTTGCACCAGGTACAGATGTTATCCAAGAGTGGGCTGCGTGATCACCGCTCCGTCACACGTTGGAGGTGGAGGGACAGTGGGAAAAGGGGATTCCAGCCTGCTTCCTCCCCTCCTCTTCTCCCTCCCACATGTCCACACTTGCCTCTTCCCACTGGTTTCTCAACTGTGTTCTCAAGTTTCTGTGGGTCCACACAGCACCAATTTGGCACCCATACAACACCTGTGAAATCCGGGGAGTCATGCAAATGTAGCTGAATATGCAATGTCTTCTTTTCTGATTCATTATGAATAGGCAGAAGCCATTTTAGCCAGGATGGTGAACATCTGCATTCTTAACTTTGGAAAGTATTCTTTAAAAAAAATAATCTCAACTTCGTATTGCTCCTCAGTTCTCCCGATAATGGTCCAAAGATCCCTAAGCGCACGCACACCGTTGCTGCAAGCAGAGTCATTGCTCCTGCTCTCAAGTTAGGCAAGCACTAAACTGGGCCAATACCAGCAACCTGCAGAAATGCAGGCTGATCGGCATAAATTATGCAAATATATCGCGCATTCGGAAAATGGGTGTTTTAAAGTACAGCATCACTGTTCAGCTGACAGCAAGCAGAGCCCCTACCTGGTACTTCTCCTCCCAAGTATCCTTCCTCGTCAAAGTTAATAACTCTTCACCTCTCAAAATATATTATGGAAAAATTCAACTGTCCTCTGGGATTTCATGTGGGACATTCAGAGAATCAATTCAGTCTTTAAAACCATGAAATACAAGGATTTTAATCCTTTTTTAAGTGCAAGTTTCAATACAAACTGAACTTTGAACCCTCCAGGATTTCTTTCTCTGAGTAAGTGATCCAGATGAGGATCTCCTTCAATGTATATGCAATAATAAAGTAAAAAGTAATTATTATGGCAGAAGAGGGCGATTTGTAAAATGCATGTGTAGGAAATAACTATTTACCTTTGTAACAAGCAGTTTCTTCCTGGTTTCTGCACCATAAATGTAACTTTCTCCAAACAGCAACTTCTTAAAAGATGTTTGTCAACTTCTGTCATTCACAGATACACAACAAAGAAAAATGTACATCTTTCTAATGAGATGCACAGCCAAGGACGGTTGTCAGCATCATAGCACTGCTGTTGTGACATGTATTTCATTTTACTCAATACATAATGGGAAAGCTGTTTAATCCCGCAGTCCAAGCAACGTCCAAATAAGCATTAATAATGCGGTGAATAACTGATCATCACTAGATGGTTTTCAGCAAGATAAAGGTTTTTCCCTTCCCCTTTTAAAAATATCCTCCTAGTTAGAAAACAAAGAGGCAGAAGTTAAGGCTGTTGCCTGCTGCCTCCTACAACGGGCACACATCTGCAAGTGCCAACCTGCTCGCTGCCGAGCCCGTCCTTGTGCGCCGTGGATTTCAGCACTACATCAACAGATTGCAGCAGCACAGCAGGTGGAGCGGGGAGCTAAGGGAGAAGCAATTAACATGTATTGTGTTTCCCATTTTTCAAGGTAGATGGCAAATTCTGTTTCACAGACATGTACAAATTCGTGTACAAAACCCACTGGATAATACAAAGACATCTGTGTTTACCAAAGTCATCATTATTGTTTAATGCATATTTTTTACACCATTTAACAAATAACTTTAGCTCTGATGAACATGGTGATTTTCATGATAGACATAAAAGGAAAAAAGTTCATAAGAAACGTGGAGCTGCTAACATGTGCTAAGTATCAAGACAAGTACGGCAGATTAAGGGCGCTGCTCTGACCTCGTGTGTTCTCACCCCGTGCGTGCTCGGACAGCACAGTCCAACAGGGATTTGGTGGCTTGCTGGCTTGCATCAGCACTTGAGGTCGTCCTTGCGCTGCTTCCTGCACCAAACTCTGTGGACACACGCAACGAGGGCGCGCAGCACCCTCATCAAAAGCCATGAGCAACCACGGGAGTAAAACCCCACCGTTTTGGGACCGACCCCGCAGCCAGGCCAGCATCCACCCACAGCCCCAGAGGGCTTCCCAGAGCTCAGTGCAACAGACACAGCTGCCTTCAAGACCGGCCCCACCACCATCGCAGCCATGGGGAGACTCCCATCACTACTCGTGCCTTGCCGCTTACAGCCATCATCTGCACCCCACCACACCTCCCCGTCCGCAGGCTCACGCCCGGAGGGATCGACGTGCCTAACCCTCACCGGCTGCAGGCAAGCAGGCAGGCACGGCTGAAACACAAGGATGAGGGAGCTCGGAGGAGGAGTGAGCCGAGTCGAGACCCCGCTACATGTTCAGTGATTATAAGATTAGTGTGTTTTTATTTAAAGCATTATCCGTTAACATCCCGTATTACAAAAGTAGCACAACAGTATCGACAGACTGTCAATATTAATAGGAGTGTCTAACGTTATATCAATACTAATTTAATTTCTGTTATCTGCAGGCTGCAGGGCCTTTCTGAAGAAACAGAGGAACAAGAATGAGAAAGCCAAAGCGGTGACATAACATGAAAACGAGCCATTCCTTCAGCTTCTCCACCATCCAGTGGCACCCTGCTGTTTAACACAGCTATCCTTGCTGCTTCTTTTAAGAAAAACCACCACCAACAAAAACCTTTTAGTTTTTTTCCAGTATCGCCAGAACCTCCATGCTCTCTTTTTGGCCAAAAAACATCTTTGCAGAACAGCATTTTTCCTAACTACACACACCCAAAATCCATAAAATAAATATGTCAGACAACAGCAATTACAGGTTGGATGAATAATAACTCGCCCTTACAACATAGTGTTGATTCACAAAGGAGAATTTCTAGGCCAGCAAACGACCCAATCTCATACAGACCTTAAGAGCCACAGATGAAAAGCATTATCTTCATTTTACATGCAAAAGTATATACTTTTAGGGTGAAACTTCTTGAAGACTTGTATTTCAATGAGGTTCGAATGAGCGTCCCTAAGAGTACAGGGCAAGGACACATACTGGAAAGCCTGCCCGAGGCAGCAGGTGCTGTGAGGTGGGGAGAAGCCCTCGTCCTCGCAGGCAGATGCTCGGCACAACCAGGATCCCAGCACCACCCCTGCACTTCCCATCACTACTAACATACTTTAAAAGACAGGTCCACAATGACAAAATGTCAAAGTGAACAAAGTAATTGAGCTAATTATGTAAACATTCATTACTAATAATATTAAAATATCCTGTTTTGCATTTTCTTTTTGTGGCAGAATGAGCAGCATCTAAGGACTTGGAATTATCATCTAAGAACTGAGTAAAAGAGAAAAACGACTAAAATGAAGACACAGTATCAAAGAAGAATATTTTTCTTGCTTTAGTACATGAATGATCCCAACTGTACTCGCTACAAAGCATTAAGTGGGAATGCAGGGGGAAATATTCTTCTCTTTAAATACATTTCAAATAAGTGATTTATGGTTTTCAAACTGTGAAGGAGAGAAGTGGAAAAGAGGAAGGTATTGGGGTAGGAAATTGGCTTACCTCGTGATACTCCATGATGTGTGACCAGTTCCCACAAACGGGTGAATCCTCTTTCCCCCGTTAATGAGGCTGCCGTTTTGCCAGTTCCCCCCGCCCAGCCAGAGCTCCCCGCTGTGCAGCAAGGCGGGGGGAGCCCACCCCACCGCCAACCGTACCCTCAGATTTTACATCGCTGTGCCAAATTCCAAAGGGTAACGATACCCAAAGCTCTCTTGAAAATACCTCGAGGGGGTACTGAGCGCGGGGCGGCACCTCCAAAACGCCAGCGACAGGCTGGGTGGATGACAGACCCGCCACGCTCCCTGATGCTGGCCCACGTCGCCATGGACGGTGACATCCTCCAAACCCCACATCAGAACAAGACGAAGCAACATTTTGAACAGAGGTGGGAAAAAAACCTCAACTTATATTGCAATTAAAACACTGACTTCTCTCTCCCAGCCTGTCCGTACCCCTGCAACAAGTTCTCCTTGCCAGATGTAAAGAAATTTCCACTCACACAAAATTCTACCTTCAAGCAGATCTTTGTGCTACCCGTTTCTGTTGCAGTCACACAGATTAACATTAATTTGTGGCTGCGAAGCAGCCGTGTCTGTCAGAGTCAGACTGTTTCCCAGAAAGAAGGAAGGCAGGTAGAAAATGAGGGAAAAGAGTCTGTGGCCTTTGAAAACCAGGGGACTGCGCTGCTGAACAAATCACTTCCAGGCAGCTGGGGATGGAGCCAGAAAAGTATCTTTGAAAGAAAAACGAAGAACCAGTGAGAAAGCAACAAGCAAGCGATGCAAGGGGAAAAACTGTACTGTAGGGAAGTTAATCCAAGAGGAGTCCCATAAATTGGAAAAGGATAAGAATAAAAATTAGGAGTTATTGGACAAGGATTAGTGTAAGAGAGGTAGTTTCCTACCAGGAAATGGGGATTGAATGGCTCGTGCGCAGCACAGCTGAGGACCTCAGCGGAGGCGGCAGGAAGAAATTACATGGCACGATAACGTAGGTTAGCCTGCAGACTAAGAAAGCAAGTTAAAGATGAGCGTCTGGGTCTGAGCACCCACCAGGGCAGCCCAGGCCACCCTGAGGGATCTGCAGAAGAGAACGAACCTCTCCAGCCTGGCCACGGAGGTTTACCCTTGCGTTTTAAAGCTCCAGACCTGGCTGTTGGGATTTGCACATACAGCAACACCACCCTCAGAGGATGCGTTCATTGCTGTCTGCAGGGGTTGGGTTGCACTGCCTCGCACAGCTCTACACCCCGCAAGCACAAACCATGGCGAGAAACGAGACGTGAACTATACAAACTGCACAGCGCAGTCCGAGAAAGCGATCTGCCATACAGGAATCCTCGTTGCCAGTTGCATCTTCCTCTTACCTCTCTCACCTCTTTCTGCTCTCCGCCTCCCATGTCTACAACCACTGTTTCTGCAGCACTTCTCCCTCAGCCTCTGCACAAACTTCCAGCCCCCTTTTCTCTCTGCACAGGAGGCAGCGCCAACGGGAGCAGCAGCAGCCATAGCTCATAACTCACCTAACGAATGCCAGCCAGAAGTGATTTGTAGGCATCAAGTAGATTATTATTTTTTGAGAGAGTGGAAAAGAAAAAGAGGGGCACAAGCTTAAGGTGTTGCTGATGAATGAAGATGAAAAGAAGGTTTTAGGGTGAGAAGTGTTTGTCTAGTGTGACCCAAACCGTTCAAACCTCATTTGATAGATGATGGACATTTATTCCCTGCTATGTGTCACTTCAAAGTCTGAGGTTTGTATTAAACAAGAAGTCTTCTCCTTCTAAGTTGTCCTTCATTTTTTCCTGGAGTTTATCACACAGCACAATACCTGGAAATGTAATCATGTTTAGTTTTTATAATAAAGTCATATGGTCACTAGTAGTACATATTAGAAGACGCATTTTATTGTTTTTCATTATGTAATTGTGTGCTTCATTGCTTTTCATCTGTTTTTCCTTGTTGTGGGAGGCAGCACAGCCCAGAAATACCACTTCTCTGGGGATGATGTTCTAAGGGCAGAATGAAACCAACCCACCCGCGCTCCGCTCGGATGCAGTGCCACCGCCCTTCCCTCCTCTCCGCTCCCCACAGGTGAGGACCAGACTCCCGATAAGCCGACAGTTTGCAGTCTGAGGCAAGGCAAATCCAGCTTCTCCACCCCACAAGGCTTGTCCCTACTCAGAGAAGCCTTCAGCAGTAAATACTTAAAGCAAGCAAGGACACCATGCACAGCAGCGGCTTTAGTCACCAGAGAAGACATTTTCGTCTTGCATTCAAGTCACCCATGATCCTTGCTCCCACGCACATGCCCAACATCTCACGCGACATGGGTGGCAGCCAGCAGGGTGGGTGCAGGAGCCCCACACCACCACAGCCACCACGCGGGCAAAGCCATCTCCTAGGAGGGCTCTGCACGCCTGCATTTGCAGCGCCATTTGCCCACGGGTTCAGGACATCTCAGCCCAAACAAAAAGCTCCCAATGAAAACCAAAAGCAGAAATATACTCTCCCCCACCCGCTTCTTCTGCTTCCCTTGACATTCAGCGGGTTTCATCCTGGCAAGATCACACCCCAGGAGTTACCATTCAGTCTTCCCCCTTCCCATAAGGAAGGAAAACGAAGAGAAAAACATACTGCCAAGAAGATATCCACATGCTGCTGGAGCTATTGGAGAGAATCCTGCAACAGAAGCGGAGATGAGATGTTTGCCCTGGACTGAGCCAGCTGGGATAGCAGGAAGGGCTGCAGAGCAACACATCAGCACATCAAAGGCTGAGAATCATTGAGTAAAATTTGAGGACAAAAATTCTTCCCCTTCTTATGCCCGGAGACGGATGTCTTTGCTTTGGATCTTGGTTTGCAACCTTATGAGAAGTTGATGTTTGGAAATAAAGAGTCTATATTGTGAAACAAGTTTTCTATATACAGCTAATGTTACAATTAGTTTTGAATATGGGGTTCCTCCTACTAAAAGACATGGTCATTCAGTTACAGATGTTTACATTCCCATACATTAAAACCAAACACATTATGCTAATAAATTATGCAACTAAACTATACTTGATGGGTATGCTCCTGTTTAGTATTCACACAAAGCACCACAGCATTTAACCGCAGGGTAGATTTACTCATTTACTACATCTATTCCTTTAAATGTGCCCCAAAATTTGTTTTCTCAGCACTTGCTCACTAAGATTGCTTTCAATATTGGCTTCTGGGGAGTTCATTTTACTTAGATTCTCTATTAGAAGAGAACACCACAGATTCACTGAAACCGTATTTCTCCACCAGAACATTGATTCACATGGGAGCAAAAAGTATTTCACACTAGTCCTGGCCCTGGCCAAGGACACCATGTCTTCTCTGTGTCCCACCCCCAAAAAAAGGCAAATGCCTTTGATTTGAGATGCTCCAGTCTCCTGCACCCCAAACACACAGACCTCGTGCCAGTGCCCTTCCTCTCCCCATCATCAGCAAATTTCCACTGCAGCCCAGCTAAGCTCTTGAAGGCCCCACAACTGTGCATCCAAGCTCAAAGTAAGAAGCTTGAAATTATGCTCCATCAAGTTGCTCCATCTCACTACACTTTTAGAGCTTTAAAAAAAAAATATCAAATTCTATTGAATTTCTCTCTACACAGCTGCATCTCTAATGAACCCCCATAAAAGTTAAAACTTATATTCGGTAATCATATGCAATTGAAGCATCATAAAATGAGAAGTCAAGGAACTGTATGTGGGCTGCAATGACTTGTCTTATTGTATTCATTCCCTCAATAAATATATCTTAAAAATAACCTCACAGTCACACATTTGCAATATAATATAAAAATAACACTGGATTCAAATTATTAAACAGGTAATTTAATAGAACGAGAATTGAAATGTAGGACAGTGTGCAACTTCATGCTATAGGAATAGGATGATTTTAGCCAACACAACTATTTTTCTTTTTTGCATTATCTTTGCATTTGTAATACTACAACATCCACATAACCTTGACACTGTAGTCACCTTAGTAACAAACAAGTGTAACGTTCACTTATAATTGAAATCCCAATAGGGTATTTGATTCAAGTAAAACAAAAATTGGAGGTCCCTACTCCGTTGCTTTTTTCTTAGTCACATATACATAGGCCAAAAGGATTTAAAAATAGATATATTTGTACACTATTAAATCTACAAAGCAGAACCATTTAATTTTAATTTAACGCAAAATGGAAACAAATATAACACCTTTAAAAGACATGATGCTAAAACGAGAAGCAAATTATTTAAGTTCTGGATCAGCGCAGCTTGGCAAATTCACACCAAGTAAAGGCCAAGATTTAAACCAGCCTTACAGCCAGGAGCAGCAGCTGCACCAGGTGACCATTGTACCAGCAACACCAGCCGGGCAGAGGACACCCTCAGCCCTGCCACCACAGCCCAGTGCCGATGGAAGGGGACCAGTATCCCCAGCCCAACCATCACTTCACTGCACCAGGACTCTGCCTGGCACAGGCTACGCTCCTGGTTGCATGCTTAGCTTCTGCTTTGCAGAGCTGGTTTCATTTAAATTGGGGTACTTTAAATGAAAGAAAAAGGGCAAAGGTCCCACTCACTGCCCAGAAGAGGAAAGGTCCGAGCCCCTCCAGACCAAGGCCTTCTCCTTAATGACAGCCAAGACCAGACACTTCAGAGAAAGGTATGAGAAACATTTGAATTGAGAGTTTTCACCTCTGGGAAAAAGGGTTTCTGCCTAACCCTTTGCTGGCTTTGTCCTAAAGCAAGAGAATTTATATTCTTCCTAACTTATAAAATTAAATAAAATAAAACTGCTCCTACCCAAGGTACCTGCAGATGTTTGTGATTACCTATAAAGTTAAATCCTCTTATTGTTTCACACCTAGTCCTTCGTAGCTAGAATTTACAGTTTTATTGAATGATTATCTAGTCCTGTTTCAGGGAAAAAAACCCACTTAACTGCAACCTAAGTCATCCGAAGCCATCTTTTACTTTGCTTCTGTTGGCTTGCTCTTCTCACAATTCCAAAGCTGCAGACTTTCTGCCCCTGCAGAAGAGACAGCCCATTGCCTCCGGTGTGCCGGTACAGCCCCGGCCACGCATCCTGCTTGTCAACCAGAGCTGCCATCTGTCAGGGCTCCGTCCTGGCCGTCACGCTTTTATTAAGTCCCTGATGAGCGTGATTCAATTAACGTCGCCTGAAAAGCCACTACACTGCAAATGAAAGGTGACAAGGAGTTGAGACAGTAGCAGGGGGGCATGGCAGAGGGCAGACCAGCCTGAGGACATGGCAGACCTATTACTCCACGTGCCCAAAATGGGTTTGATCCGCCTACGTCCAGGGGGCGATGGGGAGGGATGCAGGGAGGAGAAAAAAGAGGCTGGAGAAGTGAGACTTTTAGAAAGCTCTTCCCACCCCACCACTGGAACGGCAAATGAGAGGCGAACACACACTTTTTATCGGGTTATTCTGCTGCAAAGTGTTTTGTCTATACGTAGCCCCATGGTGCTGATCACCAGCAAATACCTGACGGAGCAATTAGCTGTACCTTGCTGGAGGTATACAGGATGCCCGCTGACCCCACCGGGAGGTCCGTGCCCGAAACAGCTGCAGGAGTGGGCTCCTTCTGCTGGTGGGAACTGCCGGCTAAATGTGGTGAGCTACAAGTTTCTGCAACAACGTGCAAGTCTCCAACATGTGGCCCGTAACGTAGCTGTTGCCATGGTAAATATTCATGTTTAGTGAAAAGTGTTAAATCGTGTATCATAAGTTAAATCAGCTGCCAAGACACATTTTCACAAGTAGGGGAATTTTTGTCTTTTCAGAATGGAATGTTTTTCAGTTGACATTGATTTTTCCCTAAAATAAGTCCCCCAGAAAGGAAGCCAATCACACATGAGGCAGTCCAAGAGCTGAATTACTCTACTCCTCCTCTGAATCATCAACAAGTGTTGTGTGCTAGTGCGTGTGTGTGTACAAATGCACTGTAGCTTCATAAATCCCATCCTCTTATACAAATGAGCAGTTATACAATTTATTCGGAATATTAAACTAATGATCCCAGCAGAAATAGCACCAATATTTCATATTTTGGGTGATGAGACTTCAACAAGTAACTTTTCTAACTAGGAAGGATCTCAAAACAAATAATTCAGATTAACTTGCCCTAGCCTTTTCACAAATAGAAGACTCAATCCTGAGCCTAAATATACAATTGTTTATGTAGGTCAAGGACAGAAATAGTAAGAGCATATTTACTTGCTTTTATGTTTTTGTTCAGTATCTCAAAAGAGGACAAATGGTTTTAAGATAATTTCAGAAAGAGAGAGAAGTTAGAATTAATGCAGAAGTGACTAAAAAAAAATGTTATTTTTATTCATTTAAAAACTGTTGCAAGGAAATCTGACTGTTATCTGTTCAAGATCTGCAAAATTGGATGTATGTGTCCTTCCACTCCTGAACTACTCAAAATTGGCTCATTCTAGCATCTTAGGGTTAATTTTCTGTATTTAAAGCAAAATACATTTCCAACAGAAGTTTCTTTAGAATAAGGGGGAAAAATCATAATTCAGTAATTAGGCCAATTTTATTCAGAGCAGGGTAAATAACTCCTCTGGTAACAGAGCAACAAAGCAGAATTAGTCCTAAAGTCTGAACAGAAAATATAAAGCAGTCATCCACTCTGACACTTTGCAACCAAAATAAAAACACAAGCAGCAATGACCTTCTTGCTTTCTCCTGCCCAAGCTCCACGCCAGGGAGAACCTCTCCCACTGATACACGCAGGGAGGACTCAGCCCCTGGACCAGCCCTGCAGCTCCCGCAGATGTACCACTGCCCCGCCGAACAGTGGAGAGCTCTTTGTCAACGTTGGGTTTTCCTCTTCTGCATCTCTCTTGAACAGCCACAAACTGGATTTCACCTGGGTTGTGCCTTCTGCGGTGAGGACTGCCCAACAGATTCCCTTCGTCTTTACCTACCTCTGAGTAGCAACAGCCAGCAGCCAGTCACATCGTCGTTTCTAAGTTAAGAAACACTTCTGATTCCTCCTCCTCTCTCTAATTATTGTTCAACAATTGATTTGCCATACCCCATGCCAGATTCGCGCCTTAGCTCCTCACCTCTACTCATTAAAACTCAAACTCTCCTCCCATCTCCTCCACAAAAGACATCTTCTAGCAAGCAAGCTACTGCTTATGCTCTCTTACCTCTTTCTCTACCGAAACCAGCTCTACCGAAGCTTATTTAGCACTCCCAGCTCTCTGCTTGTCTCTTTCTTTTATTTTACATGGTTCAGTGTTCTCATTCTGCCTTCTCTCCTTCTTTCTCTACCCTGGTGCTACAAAAAGACATCTTCGGTGACACCTTAAAAAAAAAAGATCGCTGAATTAACATGACTTGCACTGCATGGTATTTTCAGACCAGCCATTTGCTAATGTCACAAACACAATTAGGAAGTCAGGGAAAGAGCTTACAGGAGCAGATGAAAGCTGCAGAGATAAAATGGAAAGCTTTTACCTGCCAAGCTCTCAGGTTAGGGTTCTAGGTTACCCTCGGATCTAATAAAGCTAAGAAAGAGCCATATTAAGGAGATGCATAGTCACATTGCTGTAAATATCAAGTGTGGCTTTTTCCATCCTCCTATAGACATGGATTTTTGCTACCGCAATTTGCAGGCTGGTAGCCATAGGTGGTTTAAATTTTTGATATTAAAAAAAAAGCTCAGAGCATTACTGACAATTAAAAACAGCTTTTACACATGCACAATACACTTCGCATGCTTTAAAAAAATAATATGCATATCCATATTACCATCATAATAAGTGCCACAGAGTGACATGATATGATTGAGTATAATGGCTCCTTTGGAGCCATTATGGTCGATCAGTAAATAATACACTTTTGAAATTGTCTAACTACATATTTACACTTGTCAACTCTCATACACTTCAGTGACAGAATTTAAAAGAAACACTATAAAAAACTGTAAGAATATTAAACCACGAAAACATTACGCTGAAGTAGTATTAAGGTTCGACTTAAACCCACAAAAACATGGAAATTCCAGGTTAAGGCCAAATATCCAAAAATGACACCGTCTTTAGCTCGCCGAGCCATGCTCAAGGGCTTGCGGTGGTCCGGGCAAAGCGAGGGATGAGGCAGGGTTGGGCTGGAAGGCAAGGGACCATGGGGTCACGGTGGTCCAGGGCATCAGGTAAGCACCGAGCCATCACGGAGGGCTCTGCCCACTGAATTTGAGGGCAAGAGGCAACCCACCCACAGCAACTTAGTGGTTCAGCAGGACACCACTGTATGGTATTTAAAAAAAAACAAACAAAACCTGGACCTTTTCTCTTTTTATTCAGATTAAACTCCCAATTAAGCTGAGAAGAATTAGTCTTCACTTATTTCGGAAGAGGCCCTCTTGAGACACTGGGAGTTTTGCCTAGCCGAAACACATGGAGAAAAACTTCAGTCTTTGACCCTAAAAAGGCATTGTCAAAAAAATACATGAAACAAACATGACAGCGGAACATTAATATCCCAAAGATTCACTCCATGTGGGGAAAAAAAAAAAAAAGACTAGGAAGCAAGATGTTTTTTCAAGAGTAAAATAACGGGCTTGGCGTTGGCTTTTTTAATTGATAATTTTGTCTCTCTTGTTCAGCTGTAGTCACTTTTGCTCCAAGGAGCAGTGGCAGCAACTTTATTGGTTCCAGTAGAGCTCTGCTGAAAACAATAAGCAACAAGCCCCCAAAGGCCGTCTGTCTTTCTGCGAGGGTCACATCCTCCTGCCCCGGAGTCAAGGGAATATTGAACGCTTGCGAGACGTCAAGAGCAGCCCCAGTCCCGTGGCACCTCCTTCACAACACAAGGACCCCAAATGCTTCAGACACTCTGCACTACAATCCTGAACTGTGCTGTAAAAAGCAGTGATAGATATTTTCCTAGAGCAAAGGTCTTCCTTTCATATATATAAATATATATATCCTTGCTCAGACTTATCTATTACCTAGCTTGTGAGAACAAAATCCATAAAGGCTTGGCATGGCAGACTCTTGAAGCTGTTTGAAGACACAACCACCACACCCCTGTCAAGAGGGAGTTACAGCTCGGTTTTATAGTCAACTATCCCCTCAACTGGCTGATGACAGAGCAGCCTCTCTCTACGCTCAGCATCTGGGATTTTACAGCTGCTGTATATAAATGGGATTTTCATGACAAACAACTCTGTATTTGGTTTCCTTGTATATCTAAAAGTGAGAATGATCTCTTAAGGCTCTGCTGGGAAGGAGTATTAATGAAGACAAAAAGTATTTCAGGCTATTTCCCCCAGGATCATTATCACAATGACAATATAATGACTTTGTCCCACGCAAGTACTTTAAGTCCACATCCTCCTCCTGAAGCAGCTCTTCAGGACCCCCCTGTACACAGGCTCCACATGACAGCCCTCGTAGCCCCCTTCCCACGGCCAGCATCCCACCATCCCACGACTGCCTGAAGAGGACAGGATCTGCCATCAGCTCGGAGAGCTTTCTCCAGTCTCTCATTTCATAAGCCCTCCCTGGAGATGTTTGCTTTTGTCTAAATATTATAAACCACAGTACAACGAAGACTTAAAAAACCCTGTTGCCTTTTCACTTTGCACAGCGTCTGTCTCCTCTCACCCTACCTCGCGGCTCATGCAAATGTCAGAGTGAGAACAGTTTTTACATCTCCTCGGGTCGCCCCAGAGTGATATAAGCAAAGGTAAACAAACTACTGAAGTCTGGGTATTTTTACTTCAGATGGGATGTAAATCAGTGGATGAAAGCTAGGAATAAACTGGCAATACGAGGGCAGCTTATTGAAGTTTCCTCCCCCAGCTCAGTGTTCTCTCAATGTAATATAGCTGACATAACCCTACACTAAAGAAAAAAAAAGAAAAACCCCAACCCAAACAGATATAAATATTTCCCTCAAAGTTAGAGACACTCTTCCTTCAAGATGTTTGGCCAACTCTTACAGAAAGAGAAAAGTGTTCCTCTACCGAAGGCAGAAATCTTCACCTGTAAGAACTCAGGAGGAGACCGGACACCACCCCGAGTGCTCAGGATGAGCACAGGCTGCATGTGGGACACCCCAATGAGGAGACCAGACACCACCATGAGTGCTTGGGATGGACACCAGCCTCACACGGGACACCCCAATGCACCAGCGCTTGGGATACAGAAGGTGCTCGGTTCCTACCACACGACATACACCACTTCTCAAACAACAACCAGAGCAAGAGCTTCATCCCAGGGCTCAAATTGGAAAATGACTGGTCCTGTACAGAGCTGAAAGCCCCTGGGAAGATGGGTTTTTAAGAGCAGCAGCTCCAGCTGCCACTTAATTGTCTGACCAGTGGGTGCCCCAAACCCACAACCTCCTCACGCCATTATCTCCTGGCAGAAAGATGTTACGTGCTCCCACTCTTCCCTCCCTGCCCCCTTGCTTAAAGCTTTCTGGCTGCTGGTGAGGAAATGAGTCTGCCTTGCTCTACCTTTCTCTCCATCACCTTGCCGTTTGTGAGGAGTGGTGAGAAAATGTTTCAGCTGCTCTTACACTTCCACAGCATCCATTTCCTGAGGCCCTTATGGAAAAAAAGGCTGTCTCACATCTCCTGCTGATGATACCTTTATCATATAATAGCACAAAGCAGGAATGATCCCGTAAAGCTGTTACCAATACCCAAAGGTATCTGAATAGCAGCAGTGAGACACAGATCATGCTTGTTGCGTTCACCCACCGATGGGCAAAGCCTGAACAGCAGCCAAGGGACCAGCAAAGCCTGTCTACTAAAGAGCATATCATTACTTTACCCTGCCATGAGTAGTTGTATGGCTTTTCTGATTTTCTGCGTGTGCACTGTATTTTTTTATATTTTATTTTAAGTTAAAACCTGCTGAAATTCAATGGCTCCAGACACAGCAGTGTCAAGGAAAAGGAGTCTCTGGTCCCCGAGAGTGACTTTTCTCAGTGCTGGCTTGACACATAAAATCTGTTTCTTCAATTATGTCTTCCCTCTTACCTATTTTAGACATGATGGTGTGAAAACATAGTAAAAGCTCATAGAAAAAACATTCTAGGAAGCTGAGAAAGTATTCTTCAGATCATATTTAGAGGCCTTGGCTCACAAATGCATTAATACCAGGAGGACAGCCGCTTGTAAAGCCCAGCTCTGCCCCTGCACCATGCCAGTAAGCGCAGGCTCTTCTGCCTTCCCAAAGCACCAGCAACTCCATCTCCAGCAGTGTAAGAACTGCCCTGTTCAATAAAAAGACAGTAACTGCGACACGAATCCCCAGCTACAAAATCCGCTCTGCACTGTTAACACTCTGCATCCGATGAGGTGCCAGTGTTTTACAAGAGTTTGTTGTACACACACTTGTGATCCGCTCAAACTCAGCACTTTGTCAAGCTACATGACATCTCCGCTGTGCCACTCCTCGTTCAAAATATATCTTTAAGCATCCGTAGTATAAACTAAGACATTAAATCTAAGCATGCACTCAAAAACTCTACTAAACCAGGGTGAAGCCTTGCAGATCAAAGCTCTGCTCAGGACTTACAGTTCACCACTTCCAAACAGCAAAAGCTTTTCTTGTTAAGTGTTTTATCGGAATAACGGATATTATTTCTATGATAGATTACTTGAAAAATTGTCCCAAGCAATCATTACAGTCATAGCAAAGTCAGGCCTTGTTCTACTGCCGTAACAAAAATTCTGTACTTGGTTTCATAAATATAAAGCAATGAAAAATACCACTAATTTGGCCAGAATAAGAGTCTACAATAAAGCCCTTGTTTTAGGTGTGAGAAGATTTTTGTACTTACAAGGCGTGAAACTCCCCCTTCTCCTAGTGATGAGAAATGCCCCTGGATGCCCCACCTCCTCCAGGACATCGCCAAAGTGGAAATAATTTTCAAAACTAATATGTACACGGAGTAACATGGTTAACATCATCCAATGAATTTAGATCCACCTACACGGTATAAATATATCTAGATAAACTGTCACCTTCAGCAGAATTCATTAAAATAATGTTGTATCTTCCTTGTTAAATGTTATTTTTTTAATTGAAATTTAATCTTACTGTATTATTTGGTAGATTTTTAATTGACATTTGTAGTAATTAATTGGTAAGCATTACAGCTTTGTCTGAAGAATTTAAAACTAAATTTGACATCGAGATTGGCCAGCCACTGCTGTGAGGTGCCTGCTGGGAGCATTTCATCATCCTCCCAGCCCCTCCTGCTGATCAGAGGTGGGAGATGATGGTCTCTTTCTTACAGTCATGAATTACATTACTAATGTATTCCATTACCACCACGCAAATGTCATGTTAATTCCTGATCATCATCAAGTCAGACAATGGTTTCCACGCTGGCACCCAGCCAATTAGCGGTGTGGAAAAATATTCCGCCAATTATATAACTTGAATTAGGTTAAGGACTCAAGAGAAAGCAAAATAAATGCTTTGAAAATACTTCTGAGATAAAATGTAAGTTGACACTGTCTTCATGTGCTATAGCCGATGTTATACAATCTGATAGGCAGCTGCCAACATTCATAACTGTTTATTAAATCTAGCCTCTCTTTATGGTGGCAGCTAAGATCTGTATTTTTACCAATATTAGGTTCATTGTGTTATGAAAAAAGACCAAAATACTTAGGAGCATTCACACCAGCTTATAAAACATATTATGTAGTATATTAAATTGTTAAAATTACTTCTCTCCTCCCCCCGCCGCCACAGAGAAAGTTCCACGGACAGAAAAGTTTCAGAAAAACAAAGACTTTCTGTAGCCACAGATGCTTTCAGGAGCAAGTGAGATCCTACGAGGACAAAAGTGCCATCTCCAGGCTGCTGCCACCTCTCCTGCCATGCAGCTCTGCTGGGGGTCGCCGGGCTCAGCCCCTAGAGATGTGCCCCGTTCCCCCCATCCCACCGACACGTGGCTGGGTCAGCACAACCTGCTGACCTGGGGGAACCCACTCCTGCCCCGCAGCTGTGGGTAAACCCCTTCGGCTTTTGCTCCCTCGCTATCACACAAAGCACCACAGGCGGATAAAGCCCTCTGTGTAACCAGGAGCCTGTCCACCAGAGGAGAGGACTGTGGCAGGAGCGGGGCATCCCTGCAAGAAAAGGTCACCATGAAGCCCGGTGGAAATGCCTCCGGCCGTGCAGGGACACGGCAGGTTTCCAACACTGCGTTGGTTTGGCGTGCGCAGCGCCGAGCCCCGCCGGCAGCGCGCTGTGCCAGCAACTCACTGCACAACCAGGTTTTTAGTACCACCCCATTATTTTGATTTGTTCTGTTCTTAACTCAATTTATCGTACAAGCATGGTTATCTCCAATTTAAAAATGTACACAGCACCAGTTCCTCGACTTCAAAAATTTATAACGATGAGCAATTTGTTAAAACCTTTTACCGTATCTTTCTGTCTCATTTTCCTAGGTGCTGCAATGAGGCAATTCACTGTTCTGGCTGCTTACCCTAGATGACCTTTGCCTGCCATAAAATGGTATACAACTAAACGCTCTGCTTTAAATAAAACCCTTGCCTCTTCGAAAGGCCCTACGTATTCAGTCAACACAATCAGCAGAAACCACATTTGGTTACTCAATAAGCTGGAAACTTCTAAAACGCGTACGGCAATGAATGAATTCCTGACATCACCAGGGACACTCGAGTGGGGAACAAGAGAGACCGCCAAGAAGTGGCTCTTGCTGCAGCCGGAGAAAGGATCACTCCTTTAGGCTGAACTCTCAAGGAAAACGAGAACAAAAACTGAATTAGCTCAACACGTACCCACTGCAGTCAGCACATTGCTAGGCAACTTACCATCTCTTGACAGAATTATGGTGGAGGGCTGGTCGTACATCAGGGTTAAGATGAACACAAGCACCAGTTTTGGCCAACTGCTCCTTTCCAGTGGGACTGCTCAACGCTTGGTCATTTCATATTGTTATTTTGCAGTATTTCCTAAGCACCTACGGGTTCTAATACATTCAGAAGATATTTTAAAGCTATTATGTGACATAAAAATTTTAAGATAACTGGAAGTAAGTGAATTTAAGAGGAATAGCACAAATCTTTTTCTTTGTTCAAGCCAGCATTCGGAGAGAGTTAACAATCCTTCTCTTCGGTGCTTTCAGTTTTTAATACTGAAGCTATCCAGAGGGCACACTACTCAAACACCTTGCCTTTACTCGGGATGCCGGTCGGCCACAGCTCTGTACCTCCATAACTCAACCTGGTATGTCAACACCCTGGTCCTTCCATTTACCACCGCTGAGACCAGACACAAAGTCCCGTTACAGGCAGTGCCACAGGGCTATCATGATACCCCTTGTTGTCGCACTTAACCTATGCCAGCCTTAGCGGGGCCTTGATCTTTAATAGTGACTTGGATAGTAAGATTGGGCGTCCAGGCATTATTTACAGCTATTAAAGAACTACTAAGCAAATGCACAGACTGCTTTAAATGGAGGCATGTACCTTGCACATAACCCCAAGTTTTCAATGCATACTTCATAGGCACAAAGAAACAATTAGCTAACCACTGTGATTAAAATCAATTGATTCATATGTGACAGAGTGGTGAGACATTTTTGCATCACTGGAGAAGCTGGAATTGGTCCCTGTTTGGGGATCTCAGTCATATCAGCGAGGTTGGTAATTCAGACATGAAGGAAATGGTAAGAATCTCTCTCCTGCATGCACACTTTGAGCTGCCATATGGGTTTATTCAACTGTTTACTACACCAGTCGGTAAAAACTGAACAGCTATTATAATCTTTGCTAAATGACATGGTAATTATGCTACCTCTGGAAAAAAAAGAAAAAATGGAAACTTTAAAAAAAAAATCACAATTCACTGATGTGTGAATTTCTCGGGTTTTATAATCTTTGAATTGAAATGCACTTTCTAACACCGAGGGGTATTAAATATATAATAGAAACCTGAATTTATTTTAAAAAACAACTTGTGCTCCCATTTCCTACTCAATTTAATTATGCAGATCTCCTAGTTTTGAAAGATTTCTTATATAGACCTTCCAATTTTCCTGTAAAATCAGATGATTCCTGTTTCCCCAACCCCTTCTGATTAATGAATAAATATTGCCTCTCCTCTTGCCCGAGTTAGTAAGTAAGAGAGGCAGTCAGGAGCAGGCAGGTAAGAAGAGAGGACACGGGAAGGCTCCCCGTGCCCGGCTGCTGGGGGGCAGAGGCAGCCGGGGAAGGCAAAACCACCACTCGTTTGGCACAAAAGGGACCAACAGGCTTCTCGGCTGGCTAACGCCACAGGGAAATGGCAACTGCAAATTAACAGAGAAGGGGTCGCCCCACTCCACCCTCTCAAGCTCGACCAAGTGCACCCTGGCCAATATTGGCTATCAAATTCTCTGTCCCTATGTTCCTGCAGGCCACGCACAGCAGCACCAACGCCACGCTGAACCGGGCAAGCGCAAGCGAACAGACAGCTCTCCTGTGTACCAGTGACACCATTTTGTCACTGGGATGCAAGTGAAGCAAACGGTGGAGCTAATTATTTGTTGGCAATGGTTCCTTTGAGAGTCCGTCATCTGACACATGATGGAGAGGAGACCTCTCCCTATTCATATTTAATCACGACACAAATTGCCCACATAAGCACGTTTAGACCCTGTCTATCTGCAAGGCTTCGGTTTCGGGCAGTAGCTTCACCTGCATCACTGAACTCCAGTTTCAGCACCAAAGACTTCATAGCTCATAGGATTTGAGGGGTTGGAGAGAAGAAAGGAAGGAAGGGAGTATTTTTTCTGCATTGATAATATTTGTTATCACTGCTATTTCATTACAAGGAAGGTAATTTTTTTTTTTAAAGAATAGTGGTGACTTGCTTTTAAGGACAGACAGTACAAAAAAAAGCAACCCAAACCCTACCATATTAGAAAGAGGAGAAAAGGGTGAGGGAAAAAGAGATTTTAAGAAAGAATAAGTGAGAGTTACTGCAAACTCAGGTTTGACGACTCACCAGTTTTACTTGCAGGCATCACACATATCCACTCATGACTCAGGGCAAATAGGGGAAAGGATCGAAACCCTTATCATGGCAAATGTGTCTGGAAGCTGGAGTCACTCAGCAAAAATGTTCTCAGGAGACTGAAAGACAAAAACATGTTTTAAAACTTCACTCAGTTAGAATCATATCAAAGCCTACCATTTTCCTTTGAAAATAAAAGGTGGTTATAAATGCTGGAGGTAAGGGGAATATTACAGGAATATTTCTACATATCAAACATTATTACACAGCAGATTTTATTTGGCTTTAAATAAAACTGAAACTTACAATATTAAGCAAGGTTTTTAAAGACACGCTTATTTCACATTTGCAACGTGCTCCTCCGACAGGCAAGCTTATGTTCTTTCTAAATACCAAAACTTGTCACCATCCAAATCCATATTCTGCTCAAAAACACAGCACTGTGCACAAAATCCAGATACTTTAACCTACTTTGCATTATCAAAATATAACAGTCTTTGAATTTCTGAAATATTTACTCTCTGCCTTCACTCACTGCATCCTGATAAAACCTTAACAAAATGTAGAATCTCTTGTTAGCAATAATCTTTCCTCCAAGATAAGGAGGAATATATACACATATAAAAACTATTTGATGTTCAGGGTGAAAAGGCAAAATTTGCAAACATCAGTTAAGAAATACCAATTAGTATGTTTTTTTCCCCAGCTATTAGTAACACAGATTGAGTTTAAGCTTAGCTCAGAGGAAGCTGCTTGCTGTACAAATGAAACATCCATTTTACTAATAAGGGTATTTTAAAACAAGATGTATAATTTCTTTACTGGCAAAGTATCCACACTGAGTAAAAACTCATATTCAGAAATATGAACAGAGGTATTCCTGGGGCTGTGGTGCACAAATATTGCACCCATGATTTAAAGAGTAGCTCCGGTGCCTGCCCAAGTTGGAGCAGGGCACTTGCTGCCCTAACAGATGCACCAACGCCCGGTGGAGCCTCTGCTCCCCGGACCACGACGCAACAGGGACCTGCAGCAACAAACCCCAGAGGAGAAAACAAACTTTGCAACAGATGAAAATGTCCTGAAGGACTGGGGTAGGAAAACACGTGACGGCAAAAATCACGTGTGGTGCTTCTGATCTCTTCGTTCCGCAATCCCCTCCCTCCATAGCATCCCCAATGCAGAGGCTGCTCCCAGCCTTTCCACATCTACCAGCACTTCGGCAAGAACTGCCACCTTCAAATTAACCTCGTGGAGTTAATTATTTTCACAGACCACTGTTCCTGAGGAACATCTGGAAGCTTCTGTCTTAGCAACAACTGTATGAAATTTCCTAAGGCAAAAAACAGGTACTTCTCTCGCCCTGGGGCTTTCTCCTGTTCTTTGCTGAATGCAATGCAACGGCTCAAAGAAGACCCCAAGAGCTCAGAAATCTAAATATAGGGATTATGCGATCCTATTATAAAACTGTGCTAGACAATAAAAATAGATCCAAAGAGGTTTTTAATCAGCATTTATGCTAAACGTGACTTCCTTCTCAGAGACTCTAAAATACCTGCAAACCAAAAGTGACCTGCGTCTTGCATCAGTTGTATTTTATTCATGAGGAGCAGAGCACTTGAGAGAAGCAACTGAGCAGTGGCGGAAACACACATCCGAGGCTTGCTTTATCGCTGCGCTTGATGACAGATATGCAGATGGGTATGTAGCCAAGCACAAAGCTGCATCTACACGTGTTGGGGCAAGATTTCTCCAGTTGACCTGCTGCACCACAGTACTCAACTGCTTAGTAATCTTTATCCATGATATGTCTGTAGAGCAGGAAAGCATCATTAGCCCTGTTTAGAAGATGAGGAACTGAGTCTCATTTTGGCTAATGCTTGCTCAAAAGATTTCATGTTCTTTTAAGAATTCTGAGGCAAAATGACTTGTCTAAATAATATATTTGGTCTGCAGCAGACAAGGGCTACAGTGTACAGAAGCACTGCCTTCACCTCCAGATCGCTCTTCTCCTTCGCATCCCTCCTCGAGCATAAGGAATACCTCGGCATCTTTGTGCCAACAACTAGATTTGAAAGCTGGGAGAACTTCTACACAACGAACAAGAAACAGTGTTGGGAGTAGATAAAGGCGTCCCATCCCAGCCTGGCCTGAACTCTGATGGCACACCTGGAAAAACAGATGTTTCTTACACCATCAAAAACTGACCTTGCCGAAATATTCCATAAAACATCTCTTCAGCCACACTTCCCAAGGGATTACAAGGCTCACATGAGCACCGTGTACCTTCTGTGCCCAGCCCCACCTGCATCTTTTGAGTCCCCTGGGATTAACAGGAGCAGAGAGCTCCCAAAGACATGAATTCTCACAGCATTAAGTCTGGGGCTTGCACCACTGGAGGCCTCCAAAACCATTTGATCAGCTGTCTCCAACAGCCAGCTGGCTCACCAGCACTCTGCCGGCTCCAGGCTGAGCCCTGCCAGGAGGGGAGTCCAGAGTGGCCCGGAGGCAGCTCAGGCACTTCCATAGACCTCAACACTGGAGAGCCTGTGGAAACCATGTGTAGCGCTGAGGGGAAGGGTGGAGGAGGGAGAGGAACAGATAATAGATCACTTCTGATAAACTGAAGCCTTTAATGATCTACCCACGCACTTGAGTTCGATCTGGCATTGACAAATGGAAGCTTTTAATGATGCGCCCACACATTTGAATTGGACACTCCTCTTCTACAACTTTCACAAAAATAGCCTGCTGGGTTAAAGACAGAGAAACTCTAATAACGCTGCAACGTGAGCAAAACTCTTGACCACTCTTTAACAGAACTTCTCCCCCAACAGATTCTTTGATGCGACCTCCAACACAGACCTTCTCCTGCGCTGCCTTGCTCCCATACAGATTCTCTGAAGGCTGCAGCCAAATAAGGGGCAGTAAGACGCAGCAGCTTTAGCATAACTGAAGTACAAAGTCAATCAAACCTTGAAACAGGAATCTGGGCTTCATTAATTCCAGCAATCACAACGTTTTTATTATCACTGTATTAATCAGAATAGGAAACCTATTAATCTGCCCCCAACAAAAATTAATCTTCGTAATACTGAACAGATTTGAAAGGCAAGTTTTAATATTTCACTACTGAAATCTCAAAGGCAGAGGCGCATAGCTCAGATGATCTGGCGGACCACTACGGACTTCATCTCATCAGCCTGAGGTCAGCCCTATCACCCTCACCTTTCCCTAATCCTTCCAGCCCTCTTTGCGCATCTCCACCCAGGGTCCAGCTGCTCCCAGGGCTTTTGAAGCAACCAGAGAGCATCGTTTCATACATCAAACTGCAAAACTGGCTGCAGCGCTTGATGCAATTGAAGAGTTGTCAAGAGTTTGTGTTGTGACCTAAGCAGTGCATCACATCCAGCAGTGTGCGGGTGGCACAGGCTGGAAATGCCACCCCACGCGAAGGGCTGCAGGGGTACAAGTGAGCTTTCTGCAGTGGGCAGGACAAACCTGATGGGTAGCAGATACATGACCACGTGTTCAGGGGAATGAGAAGAGGTGCACTGGCAGACAAAGGCAAGTGGCTGCAAAACAATAAAGTATCTGAGATTCCCGTGCTCCACCAGAGTAAGTCAGGGATTGCTACGTGGATCTGGCACGTACCTGTGCCTGACCCTCAGCAGTGCAGCAAACCCCCTCCAAGCCATGGCAGTGAGCTGCAGAACACCCTGCTGCTACCAGATGTGGCATCTAACAGAGCCCAGTTTCAGGGAGAAAATGGGTGGCAGAGGAACAGTCCTTACGGAACGATGACAAGGAGTGAGACAAAAGGGAAAGTGGCTGAGGAAATAACAAGTGACAAATGCGACTGAAAAAGGGGAAAGCGACCCAAAGCATCTCCAGGTACTCATACCCTGCCTGGGGTGGGTGACACGGATGAGCACATGGCTGCAGTTCTGCTGCTGCTCTTCCATCACCATCCTGCAGTGGCAACGGCTGATGGACACATTATTTTGTAACTTGGCCAGATTTTCATTAAAGCCGCTTTCACCACCATATATATATACATACATACGTAGATACACATACACCTTGGGACTATACTTGGCACAATACATTTCAAAGCCTGATCAAAGGCAGAACTTCAATCATCTTATGCACCACTCGCATTAGGCTGTTTACTGACTGCAATGAAACTACAAAATACTGCTTTAAGTAATGATTTCTCAAAGCCATGTTGCACAAAAGAAAACAGGTTCAACTTGTACATCAGTGCCTAAGAGACCGCTCCAAAAGAGACAACTGTATGGAAAGTTGTGCCCATGTATACATATATACAAAACTGTTTTTAAGTGACTGTTTTAAATTAGAATAAATCTGTGTTCCACCAATTAAGCTTTGAATGCATGGCTGATATCGTTCGCTATTTTAAACAAGCGGCATAATAAATGCAAAAATCCAAATATTTTAGAGAAAATACTTGGAGAGTTGAGACATTAATTTTGCCATATACAATCTGTTTCACAGGGATTTAAAAAGTGTTATTGCCACCCTGGGTACATTGGAATAAAGATGAAACACCACCCTTTTCTATTTACATATTAAAAAATACGTGCCTTCTTGATACAGACTACCCAGCTTGCTGATACATAACTCTGTTAAAAACAATACAGCCTGTTTAGAAAACACAAAGCCCCAAACTAGATGCATCCTTGCAAGAACTACTGCACTCTAACAGGTTGTAAGTGGAACTAAAACGTACTGCTGTCTTTTTTATCCTCCCCTCTAGCGCGTCCTGGGGAAGCAGGGCCCGAGCAGCTGCAGCTCCCCAGGGTCCTGCCTAAGGATGGAGCTGTTTACCAATCACCACCACCGGCAGCAAAATAAGAGTAACATTGGCCTGGACAGCCTTGGGATCTCAGGATGCCTACATCCAGGTAAAAAAAACAAAGACAAAAACAAAACATCCCCCCCCCCAAAAAAAAACAAACCAAAATCCAATCAAACAAAAAACCCCTACCATCCTTATTCTTATTTCTATCTCATATACCTGCATTTGATTGTAGCTTGAGATGCTCAGCAATTTCCTAAAATCTTTCAATACAGATATAATTTTTCCAAAATAAGCACCCTTTTTTTTCCTTTTTTTCTCCTTTTTTTCTTTCCTTTTTTCCTTTTTTTTCCTTCTTTAAATAAATTGCCATTAGAAACACATGCCCAAAGCATCCTTAAAAAGACCAAGAAGGCTGCTTGCAGGGGGAATTTCACTGCACTGAGAGGTAACATTTGTTCTCCCCTTTCAGCTGGGATCCACCTCAACTTTTTGATGTTAGTGGAGCTTTTATTTGCAAATAGAGCCGAGCTGCTTGGGACAGAGGGCTCCTCCAGAGCATGCCATGTGGCCTGCACAGATGTTCCTTTTATTCCTGCATCCCACAAGGCACCGTGCCTCGCTGGTGTTAAACAGATTACACAAGTAGAACACTTGATTTTGCATGTCCCCCTTTTTTCCAACAGTTGTCTAATTTACTCAACTTGTTTTGTGCTCCCTTCCCCCCCTCCAATGGCTACAGAAAACACAGAAAAATGAGGCAGAAGCAAGGAAGCTTCTCCTCCAAGACCACAATTTGCAGAAATGCTCAGCGTCTGCGAACAAAGCAGAAATCCAGGAGAACAAAGCTCATATTTGGACAGTAAAGTAACTAGCTCATTAGGCGCTAGGTTCTTCTAAAAAAGCTCATCATATCCCAGTAATACCAGTCACTACAAGTATCATAATCTCTCACCTTTATTTAGATGTACAAACAAGAACTGAACTTTTAATAAAAAAACAAACAAACAAACAAAAAACCCCAACCAAAAAACCTAACACCAATTATGGCTGCTAAGCATTCGAAAATCCTTGAAAATCTGGCCTTCAACTCGGTCACAAAGAAGGGGCTTAATTTCCCGGCTGTCAGGCATCCCAATCAACAATTGAAGTCAATGGGATCTACAGACTACCTTATTTAAAAAAAAAAAAAAAAAAGCGCCCAAGAGGCCCATTAAGCAACTTCAGCTACAAGGAGACAACCTCACTGCAGAAGACAGCAGCTATACACAGCTTTGTGCATCAGCCACTTTGCTCTCATGCTTAATTTGATTAATCATTTTGGTATTATCCCCAATTAGAAAAGTGTCTAACAGGAAAAATAATAATAATTAAAAAAAAAAAAAAAAAAGAGGTTAAGACTAAGACGCAGCAGAAAACGGCAGCTACTGAACATGCAACTACTTGGGACTTCGGGCATTTGCCAAGGATACAAAATTAAAGCTAAAAATTGTGGGCAAATACAAAGGCATTGGTGTTTCATCCAGACTGCGGATTTTGAATTTTTTCTTTTTTTAATAAACTGAAACCGAATTCCAGATGTTGAAAGTTGGGAAGTAAAAACTGCTTTAGCTGTAAAAACACCGAAAGGTGAGACAAAAAATTCTGCTGAAATATAATGATTCTTCGGGATGAAAGCGAAGCCCATGCACCCCCTCCCCAGGAACGGGGTGGGACAGGATTTTTTCCCCTTTGTGCGCCAAACCAGGTAGCGGCACAGGGGTTTGCCTGGAGTTTTGTTTTAATAAGGGACAGACCAGAGCAGAAATTCCTGGGAACTCTCTCAGCAGGGAGGGGAGCGCACGTTCCCTGCATTTCTGATGCTGTGGCACCCGTGTCCTGCCGCTTTGCAACCCACGGTCGGTACCTGGCAACATTATCTGTGTGATAGCACCGGGGGGACCTGTGGATGCAACGGACACAAACTAGTACATCCCAAAAAGATGCACAAACCCACCATTTTCTTTCACCAAACAGAGAGTCCAAATCGTCCCTGACACAGCCGAGCCACGTGCGAGGCTCCAGGATGCACTTCAGCATCCAAGTACAATCCAAATTTGGACCCGTGCAACTGGTTCTTGTTTTGATGTATGGGTTCAATCACCAGCAACACACAGGGCTTTTGAAAGTGGAATTCAGGGCAGTATTTTGAGATCACTGGTTTCACCCCTGTTTATCTCCATCATAGCATCCACAACGCTCTGCAGATGAACATACAAAATCACAGAGTATCCTGCAGCATCCCACCAACTCCATCCCAGCAAGACACTCGGTTTCACCCTAAAATTCAAGGACAGTGGCAAATGTTTGGATTTTGATAAGAGGAGGAATATTCATCAGCATACTTCACTAGTGATGTAGTCAAAACTTGCAAACTTAGTCACAGAAATATGACTGGACTTGTCTGCTACCACAAAACAAAGTACTGTCTAGCGGTTAAAATCGGAGGACATGATTCAGGAATGCAAGCCTTTTCAAAGAAGAACTAAAACACATGGTTAAGTGCTGCTGAAGTCAATAGGCTGATTCAGAGACCAACTTTTGGAGCGATGGATAATACTCCCCACATTGCCATATGGCTCTCAGTCAAACTTCCTAGAAGCATTTGCTAATACCGGGTTCCACCACAGCTTTTGGGAGGCCTGCTTTTCTGTTTTTTCCTCCCTTTCTTTTTTTAAACCTACATCTGGGATGATTTTCACCCACTCTGAAGATCCTCCGGGCTCTTACCAACCGAGAGAGAATACCCAGCCGTGATTACTGCAGGGTGGTGCAAACTCATGCAATGATTAATATTCTCAAATGAAAGGTTATCTATAAATAATAAATAAATGCAAATATATATTATATAATATATAAATATATAAAATAATAACTGCAGGTATATAAATAATAAATAAATGCAAATTTATTATAATCCAAATGCGCTTTTTGTGGTGTTTCATAAAAGGTACACAAGCCTCTTACAGAAACAAAATCCAGCGTGTGCATCTTGGCCAGCCGAGGGATCTCTGCAAACAATCCCAATCCCACCTCAAAAGTTCTGAACCCGCTGCCTTTACGACTTGCAAATATTTCACTTCTCCTGCCAGCTCCCCATTCACTGCTACAGTAAAATCTTACGTGGCAGGTTTGCTATTTCTTATCCTTCTAATCGGCACTGTGCACAGATAGCAGCCCCTTGTCATAGCCTCCTGCGAAGCGGTGACAAGAGCACGGCCACCGAGGCCAACCCCCCCGGCCGCCCCACGCCCAGCAAACCGCATCCCCGAGGTTTTCCGTATCTCCCAGGAACGCCGACCAACAGCACCTCCTGCTCCCCAGCCATCCTCAACCCTGCCAATAAAAACAAGCAGCAAACTAAACCTTTTAGCAAGATAAATGGCTACCTATCAGCATGCAAGCAAATGTTTGTAGCGACTCGGTTACAATTTTTATTTGTATTTATAGGATGGGGAAGGAAAGGGGGAGACCACTGGCAGAGCCACCCACTGACTTCTCATGTCCTCCCCAAGCCACCTGACTGACATAATCCACTAATTTTGCACATTTCCTAACCTTTGCAAAGGCTTAAAAGTTATTCTTTACATTTAGTCACGGAAAAGCAGAAATAAAACAAAAGCCTAGTGAATTCTTCTTGAATTTTTGTTGGCTTTTTGAAACACTTCATAGTACAGATAAGGCGTAACATGATTTTTAAGCAGTCTGAAAACACCCTGTTACTTCCTACAATTAAATAAATGCAATCACAGCCTAAGTCAGCCCTCCCAGCCATCTTGTCTTTAAGGCAACGAGGAAAGAAGAGGCGCTACAACCTACAGTACTTTTTCTGGCTATTAAAGTGTTTCTCCTTATTCAATATCTAAATTAAATCAAATGGAGTATACTAAGTAAGCCCATAAGACACAGCGCATGATGCAAGGGTCTTAAAATCCTTATCTACTGAGCACTCCAGCTTAAAGGCTGATGTTTTATGTTCCCCTGCAGTGCATGGGGATCCTGCTGGCTTGGCCAGACTAGGAAAATAAGCTTCGAATGACCAAATGCAACTGCAACTTTAAAAGTAGGAACCAAACCAGACACAACAAACCACAGAGCAGCCGCCCCGGCCGGGCCTGAGCTCGCCCAGCGCTGCCGTTCCCTCGCCAGCACGCTCCCCGCGCGGCGGCGGATTTTGCAGGGCTGCTGATAAGATGCTCGCGAGTACAAGCCTACAAATTGGGTCGTTAATCACAAGATATTTAGCCCGAGATGCACAGGGTAAGGAAGGCAGAAAGCCGGCGCGTGGTGATGGAGTGACAGATGCACGGAGTTGTGCAAATTTGCTGAATTCCAAAGTTATGAATTCCTTGAGTTTAAGCGATTCTTGAAATGCCGCTGAGCCAAAATCCACAGTCACGTCTGGATGCTCTCCACACAGGTCCCAGCGCTGGGGCGAGAGGACAGCATGGTGTGGGGGAGCCAGCCCCGGAGCGTACCCACCGGCGCTGTGCAGAGGAGCAGGAAGGGTATTTTGGGTCATTTTCTGCCCATGCTCGCCCCGGGCAGCCCTGCGGATAGCTCATGGGACAGTCACTCCCTGCATCGACCACACATGACCCTGAGCAAGAAACGGGTGCTCCTCCGCGCTCCTGCACCCAGACCTGCATCCCAGGGCAGGCGCTGTGCAGAGTGCAAGCAAGAGGCATGGAGCACCAAGTATTGCAGAGCCTATAAATACCAGCTGCCAAAAATATGCAAATAAAACCTGAGTTCAAGACAAAATCCAGCATCTATCCTCAAAGTTTGGATATGTTTCTCTCCTGAATATATGTAATCAAAGCATAATTATGAGTGAAACATCATTTTATATGTCTTGTTAAAGGGACATTTACCACAAAGAAGAGTTAAGCAGCCCAAATATCAAAATGTGAGTAAAACTATTGCTGATAGCAATGACCTACATTAATATTGGTAGTTAATTAAGTCCGGTGGTATTCTCAGACTTTTATTCAAAGACTGAGGATTTTTCACAAAATTTGTGTTACAAAATAATACCATTTACTTAAGTACTTAGCTCTACTCGATCCATCAATTTAGTAGTTATTGTTCAACTCATCTGCCCTACATTTAGCATACCGGCCCATAGAAACAAACCACACATTGTACCTTATTTCCTCTGAAGAAAAGCTCTGTAATTATCACCACATCTACTCAGTATATTTGGAGGTCAAATTTCAGATCTCTTCCTTTTGTTTGTTTGTTTTGTTTTTCCTTGTTACCTTTCAACCTGTAAGTGCCAGAAAACAGTTTGGAAAATTAGAAAAATACCTCTCTGGGCAGGGAAATGCAAAAATCACATTTCCTCTGGACGAGACTTCACAGCTGAGGGAGAGAGAAAGAGTGTCACTTAATGCTGCAGAGCAGCCACAGGGCTGGAGCTGCCATGACAGAGTTGGGACATCCTCAAAACCCCTCTGCATTCTAATAATGCAAAGCAAAGCACTGCCGCCAGTGCAGCCGATCCACAGGTCATTGGCAACCCTGCAGATGTAACGCTACTATGTGTGATGAAAAAATCAGGTGAATTTAAAATCATGATTGTTGTTTTTTAGTTTTCTAAAAATCAACAGGAACTGGGTGCATCGCCCTCCAGGAGAATTTGGAAAAGCCAAGTTAACATCGCTGAGTGCACAGGGGGGGAAGCCTGGCCTTAGCCAGCATCCTTTGGCATGAAGGCGTTGCCTGACATCAGCAGAGAAAGGATCAAACCACATTCTGAGAAGCTCCTCAGAGATATACCAACAAGTAATATTAAAATAATAGTGACTGCTTCACAGTAATAAGGGTTAAGGAGGACAGAGGGGGGGAAAAAAATTAAAAAAAAAAAAGACACCAGCCCACAGTAGTAACTACAAAGCAATAATTTCAGGGCCCAAACCAATATAATTTTTTTTCAATTAAAACAATTTCATAAAACAATACTACTACAAGCCCACCCAAAGCAGCGAGGAGCCATTTTTACCATTTTAATCAAACAGAAAGCTGATATGCTAACTTAAAGGATCAAGACAAAATAAGATATGTGGGCCGGCAATCTGAATGCCAAGTTTTACCCATGTGAATTCAGTTATAAATGCTTGGAAAATGTGATTCCTTAACTTAGAAATAGCAGCTGTAGCATTCAAAGGTACTCCAGTAATTACTGGAATGCCTGCTGAAAAACTAGACAGAAGCTAACATCTTACTTACATTAAATACACATTCACCACAAATTTAAAGAGCCACAGGAAAAAAAAAAAAAACAAAACAAAACAAAAAAAAACCAAACCAGAAAACAATCAGGCAAGCAGATGTTCCAAAAAGAAGGAACAAAAAAAATGACAAGAGAGGGCCAGATGCTGATTTCTGGTATTCGGCGCGGTGCACCAAAGGTGCCCTGCGCCACAAGCCTCCCCAAGTCACTGATGCTCAACAGCCGAAGGGAGTCAGATTGTCACCTATACATCTGTAAGTGGTAATTTCATCCCAGATACTGCAATAACACGCTGCCTTAAAATCGCAGAAATGCTGCCTAGTCATCTGAGACAACAGTAAAACAAGCAGCAACGCCAAGTGTAGTTGTCTACTACTGCCTCAGGGACTCGTGGGTTTAGCAACCGGGCTGGCATAAGGATTATATTATCGAGGAGTGCCATACACTGCTTTATTAAGTGCCACTGAAACGTCTATTGCACTCAGTGCCTGGGAAATACTGTAAGAAACGCCAACCACCACCAGCCAAACTACAAATGAAGCTACTTGACCAATCCAGGCTTATTATCAGCTGCTGTTCCCTGAAAATAAACCGTTTGGGAAATAAGAAACTGGTGACGTTAGCAGAGACGGGTAGGAGAACCTCTTTGCAGTGAACATAAAGCCCCAGGACACACTGGTACGAGCAGGAAAGTCTGCACCCAGCCTTTGAAGGAGGTACCCAAAGAGAAGTTATCTGCAAAATGTGCATCACACTCTCCTGGCTCTCTTCACACCTCCCCCTTCGCATCCCCGCTCCCATGCACCTTCGCGTCTATTCCCACACTTCTCTCGCTACCCACATCCTGAACATATTTATGTTGTAAATATCCATTTGGAAGCTTTTGGTATGCTTGTGGCACAGAGAAGGATGCTGCTTTGAGCTTCAGAAGACAGCCGTCTCACCGTGACCCCTCTTTCCCTTTCCCAACTGCACAGAAGGGGAAAATATTACTTGGCCCTCACCCTTATCTTTTATCCACTCAGAACCAGATTATTGCCTAATAAAACTTCACTGCAAAGGTATTAAAAATTAAAGAGATATTTCCCTTCCTACATAATGATTTGTCACAAGCCAGACCTAAATCAGGACTGATGAGGTTCATGGTACCTTCCTTTTTCTTTTTTTTTTTTTAAATTTGGCAGAATCCTCAGATTTTTTTTTGCAGCCCTTCTCACTCCTGACTGACACAAAATTTCTCCTTCAGTCCTCCAGACCTTACTTCTTCATTGAGATGAAGTAAGAGGTGAAAGGCAGCTGAGCCAGCAGAAATGTTCCCACTGTCCTTCAGGAAACACACAGAAGAGTCCAAGTAGTTGGTATGATTCAGAACTAGTGGTAGAAAAAGGACAAACCAGATTACAGCAACACAGAGGACTCCATCCAAAACCTGCATCCAAAGAGACTCCTGCTAACATATGGTGGAAATGTGACTTTCTGCAAATATCCTCCGCAGAAGCCAATTCCTCTCCTCCACCCAAGCCACGTCCAATAGCTCTAGTAGAACGAGCTGTTACTTACACGCATTAGTCAGGATAGGCGTCAGCCATGATACAAATTTTAATCCATCTAGCTAATGAAGAATCTGCCATCTCGTTAACGTGCTCAGACCCTCCAGAGAAATTAAAATCCACCTATTTAAGCTCCTCGCTAACCGACGCGCTGCCTATCCCGGAGCGCGGTGGCTGCTTTTCCAAGTCCTTGTGTCCCGCGCTCCCTCCGCGGGGCCGGCACCGCTCCGCTCCACCAATACAAAGAGAAGCACCCGAAGCAGAATCGTGCTGGAAAAACAGAACTTGGAAAGAATGCATTAGCAACTTCAATCCAAATATAAAATGCATTTAAAGGTCATAATTTGCATAACTACATCTCATGTTTTTTGTTGTGTTTTTTTTTCTTTTTTTTTTTTTTTTCTTCTTTAAATTGCTCTATCCTGGAAGGTGCTGAGCGCTTCTGAGAATTGCTGGGCGTCTCCGCTTCTCAGTTAAAGTTTTAACAGCTCTCAGGGCTGTTCAGTGCTTGACAGGAGCAACTCTGCAAAGCGTCCTAGGACCACGTTAATAGGTATGTAGCATTTCTGGAAAAACAAAGCCTTTTCAAAAAGCAAACTAATGAGAGAAGGCCTACAGCCCTGAGAGTGCACAGCACCATTATCACACGCTGACACGACTGGGCTGACATGGGAGTTTCACTTTCTTATGATGCGCTCTTGGTGGTAGATTCAGAAAAGCAGCAAGATGCAACTAGTCATAACAGGAAGAGCTCAAAAGGCCACAAGCATAAATTGCCCCAACAACAGTCATATTTTATTTTAATCCTTTTGTTCACTTGGATCAACAGCTGCCCCAATCTGCATCCAGCGAGGATGCTACACTGATCCCCTAAAACTTCATCACCAAACCCATACCCAGTCCATGAAAAGTGTCATATTTTCCTTGAAAGGATTGTAACTGGAAGAGTAGCAGGTCTGAGGAGTGCCCTCTTCAACCAGACTGAAAACCCGGAGATGCTGGAACATTCAGCTCTTGCTTCCTGCACAAAATTAATTATAATGGCCAATCTGTCCTGCTGCTTAGTCTGCTGGGGAAAAGATGAAATGGCTAAATTGATGTCAAGGCAAAGGAAGGGCTCGTTGCAGCAACATCTGAGCCTGCTGCAGAAGTGGGATTCTGCCTTCTCCTAAGCTACAAAAGGAAACTCTGGAGATGGCTGAAAACTGTGGCTACAAGCCTGCAGTTCCCCCAGCTTGTATAAACGTCTTTGCAAAGATCAATGTGTCGGGTTCAGAGGCTGAACGCGGCTCTATCACCATTAGCACCTGACCGATGACTGACACAAACCACACACCACCTACAAAGGCATTGCACAGACCTGAGCATGCAGGAAACGCGGGCTTTCCAAAAACCCTCTGCCTGCAATATCTTAGATGTTTTCCCACATTTCAATTTAAAAAAAAAAAAAAAAAAAAAGTAGATCAAGGTTGCAGTACCAGTGTTAAATAGGATCTTTCATTTCCATTGCATCCACTTGCATTCCTTTTGAAAGTTAAGAAATATTCTGTTTATTCTGGACTCAGCACAAGATCTTTCCACCAAAATCAAGTTCCTCCTAGTGCTCTGCTGCAGACATTGCCAGCAGAGAAGGGACCCAGAGTGCCCAGGCCTGGTAAAAAGCAATAAGTATCATGTTAGAGATGCTGTGTACTCAGCTTTTCAAACTGCACATTCTTTGTTTTAGAAAGGGGAGTAAAGAACACACCATTTTCTTGTGAAAACTGTATCTATCTCAAAAAAACACAGTGAAAACCTCAAAATCAACTTCATGAAGCCCTCTGGACTTCCCACAGTAACATTAGTCATGGGGTCTTTATGAGAAATGCCCCAGTCCTGACTAAATTGTTAAGAGAGAACGATGATACACTTGTTTCGTTACCATCAACCCTAAAATATCCACCTGGTAAGAACTTCTGCATTTCTGGCGCCTTCCCCCCGAGTCTCACCACCCTTCTCGCTCTGTGGCGCAAGGAGGCTAAAGCTCCTGATTCCTGGTCCGCCTTACCTGGGGTCTCTGCAGGCCCCCTGAAGAAGAGATTGCTCCATCCAATGAAGCAACCAGACCTTGAGCAACACGAGGTGAAAATCCCTTCATCTCCCGCACCGTCTCCCCAGCCTGCGTTTTCCAGAGAGGACGAGGAGATTTGAGGAGACGCTCCCTCCTAAGCCAAGCTGCCGTGGGGAGGCGGAGGTGGATGGCCCAGAGAGAGACAGCCATAACGCCTGGGGCTGGTTTAGGTCGGGAGTGACTCCGGATCGCCGTTTGAAAGGGGAAATGAGACCACACACCTGCGCCGGGGTCTACAGGTCATCGGCCCATGGAGGACAACGGGGCTCTGCTGGGTGATAACATACCAACATCTGCAAAGGAAGGCCTCTCCATAAATCCAGCCGTGCCCGAAGCCTTACAACAAAGAATCAGAGACCGTTTGGCACAAGAGGTCACAGTTTTTGTGTGGTTTTAAAAGATAAAGATTCAAATCAATAAGGAGTTCTTGAGGGCCTCTGTGGCCAACCCACGTGTGACCTTATGAGGTCCTGCACTGACCACGACGTGGTCTCAGAGAACGGACAGTTCAGCCTCCTCGAGGGCATTCTGGCAAGAGGAGATCCACACGAGGCCTCATGCATACTACGAAAAATCCACAGGTTCCCTTCATTGCAAGGCGTGCTTTGCTTTGCTTTCTTGTTTGTTTGTTTTTAAATATTCTGGCAGTGGAAAGAGAGTCACTGTTTTGTTTTTCTCCCCCACATATGCTATATAGTTTTCCCTCTAGCACTCATTTCTTGCTTACTCAGTTGACTATAGTCTGCTTCTCTCACAGGAACGCTAGCTGTGTTTGTCCCCAAACTGTATAGTGATCCAACTGCTTTGTGTCATCCCACCAGCCCCGCTCGGGGAATGATGATCAAAATATTTTCCCTAGGATGTGATGCCGAGAGATGGGCATATATGTTATTTCAGAGCAAAGCTGACCTACAAGGCTGAAGAGTGCGCAGAATTGTTTTGGCTAGTGAACTCTGGTAAACACGACATGAAAAGAGGGAGTAGCGCTACAAACAATACCAAGGCTTTGTTTGTACAAGGGCCCTATTTTAACAGATACACTGCTAAGAAAATACCGCATTTCAGCTACAAAACATGGCAAGTCCCCCTGCAAATCACTGCACAATATGACCACGCTTGCAGCAACATTTAAATGCAGCCAATAAATTAATACAGGACATCCCAACCGTCTGCGGGTCACAGTCATCAACAAGTAGGTCAAATTAATTCTGGAAGGCTGAGAGAGGCACATAAAATAGTCTACAGCAGCAGTCCGAGGCAGGGATGAAGCAATGCCCACTTGAACTCATCCAGAAGCACCGACACAAGCCCAGGTGCTAAAGGGATGCAGGATGAAGCCATCCCCAGTCCACGTTCGCCTTCCATCTCTGCAAGTTAAAATTAATTTCCCTGACAAAATGCAAATACATTAAAAAAATACCCAAGCCAATTAAGACACAAGTGTTTAAAGACATGAGTAGTAATTACAAATGTATTATTCATACCTAATTTACAAGATGAACTTCTTTCAGTAAAATATTAAACTGTTTACATGCATTCAGGAAGACAATTTCCCAACCCTTCGCGTCCTGCTCTGAAGCGGCGACTATTGCTATGCAACAACTCCGCAGACTTACAGTGTACACTATGGAGTAATCAGAAAATGTTTGACCTCAGATATCTACTTGACCCCACAGAAATGCAGACTCGCTCGCTCTAAAATCCTAAACAATGGGGCAGACAAGGTCAGAGGGTCAAAGCAAGTATTAACAGGTCATTGTGCAACCCACTTGGGAGCAATTACTTCTGGTCACGGCTAAGTGGACACTTGATTGAATACCACTAAGACAGCTCACATCCCACAGATAACAATCCTCACAGCGATTAAGAATTAAAGCCCCCATGATTCAGCCTTTATTACTCAAATGAACCTAACTATTCCATAAAAAACTCTTGGTATATGCATGATGCAAGGTCTAAATTGAAATGCCACCTCATTAAACAATAATATCTAATTTTATCTAAATGAATTTTCATGAAAGTACGCCACACAGCTCAGGAATTTTTAAAATGAATTATCACAAGCGATACATAATTTCACCAAAACTGCTGCAGGAAAAAAAAAAAAAAATTAGCTTCAGGGATGAAAGGGAAACATCTATGCTGAATGAAAATTGCACTTCTTTCTGCTTGCAGAAAGGGTAAAAGGGGGATTCAGGGCTTCTGCCAGACAATAGAGCCAGACTTTAATCAAATCAACACGTTTGTGCTATGTCAGGTACGCTCACCCTACCCCGACTGACGGAACGCACCTGAAACACATGCCGAGTATCACTGCACACACAGGCCACATTCAGAAAAGGGGATGTCATCTGCACATCAAACCCCTAAAATTGGGGTTTATTATCACAAGCCATTGAAAGAGCCACCCATAACTGTGGCTGTTAACTGGCCTCCGTTTCTTCAGCTGAAAACACTTGGTACATCCCCTCCTGAGGGGTGAAAACCCTGCTCTGACACCCGTGGGCATGTCTATGTGCTGGCTTTTCATTTAAGAGCTCTTAATTATCTCACAAAAGCTATGAGAAGCACAGACAAGATGCCTGCTTTAAAAGGGGTCCTGTCAGGAATCACTGAAAGAAAAAAAACCAAAACAGAACAGGTAAGTGGATTTAATTTTTAGCATATTTATTTGTTGATTCCATGAGCAGGGGTGGCACGTCCCACTGCCCTACGACTGAAGAGCAATGCCATTGGCCCGAAGGTGGTCTCAGCCCCATTTCTATAGCTTCACGTGTAACTTTCTTGCAAAGTCTGGCTCTCCCTCAGACTCCCTTGTCCAGTTCCTGGAACATAGCTGGTACTCAGAAAGCCCACGTCTTCTTTCACAGGGTATGCCTTTCATAGGAGGAGAGGAACAAAACAAAAACCCAAAAAAAAGACAAACATTCTCCAAGCTAACCAGCCCGGCATAAACCTGTGGAGAAGAGCAGGTTGCATGGATGCTGGTGGTTGACCGGTGCACGCCGTAGGCTGGGGTAAGGCCATCAGGGAAGCGATACTAACGCAAGTCAGGGCCCTTCTGGGGATGAACTCCTTCGCCCCTTCCCCACTCCGCCCCAGCAGCAAAGCCAACGCCTCGGGGATATTTAGGAGCACTGCATATGCAGACACTTGGATGTGCAAAATTATGCATGCATGTTTGGAGGCCATTTTAGAGCCTGGCTTGTGAGTCATACAGAAAGTAGATCAGGAGAGAAAAAAAGTTTAAAGATGCATTTTTTTGTATTCTTGCTACTGCAGCATAGCTTTGGGGTTTTTTTTCCCCTCTTTGCTTTTTTTCTTTAATATTGAAACTCTTTGGGCCTTTGTTCTGTAGCTGTTGGAAAATTCTGAGTTAAAACAGGAGTCTTTTACGTTAGTCTTAATACCTTGATAGTCAGCTGATAATGTATCAGATATGCAAAATTCAAGCCTGACAGACTGGTGTTCACCACCGTTGATTATTGCAGAGGAGTACACGAGGAATGAAAAGCTGCACGGTTGCTTCTCCCTTGTCTTGCTGCCAGCGAGGTGTAATAACGCTATTATGAAAAGCAAACAGGGATGAACTCTGCTCAAAAGAAGGTGAAGCCTGAACTGAGAAATCAATTGCTGCATCAGTCGTGCCCCTACAACTGAGTAATGCTGTTACAAAGTTCATCGAGCCCTCAAGATCCTCACCCTGGCAAGGCTTATGGTATTGTGCATATTTTATTGGCACTGAATATTCATATAGTGGCAGCATCTGGAGACCAAACAACTAAGGCTGCCACTGTGGGCAAAAACAGTCCCGGAGTTCAGCCACCAGCTGGAGGTTTCATCGAGAGGTCCGCGCTCAGTCTTCCACTCCTTCACGGACTTTCTGCCAAGTTGCGCATCTCCCTGTACCTCTGCCCGCCCAGTTCTGAGATGAAGATCTCGTATTCTCCTACTACCCCGCGGGGGACAACGCATTATAGACCCCAGTGCCCCGTTACAATGGCAGCCGGAACCCAGGAGACTGACGGGTGCGATAAAAGCAGATGAGAGCCCATGCCAGGGAGCTCAACTACAAAAATAAGGTGTGCTCTCTCACTGGGACAGTCCCCCTCATACCCGAGAGGGCAGTAATTGGGAAACAAAGTGCTGCTGGGAGACAGGGACTATTTGAGCTTTGTTGCACTGATGCAGTGAAGAGGTACTGATGACTCTGGGGCACGGGAAGGTGGTTAAAATAGGGCAAAACTGAGGAGGGCTGGGAAAGCAGGGATAAACTTTACGTTTGTCTCTGCAAGGCAGAACAAAGCCATGAAAGGATGCAAAAGCAGTCTCAAGTCAGAGCGGTGCTTAACAGCCGCACACCCCATGGTCCTTCCAATGGCAAAAGCGTTGGAAGTAAAGACACACCAAAAAAAAAAAAAAGATAAATGAGGCAAGAAGATGCAAGAAAACTCACTTTTGGCACCAGCTGAGTCAGGGAAGGGCAGGATTGTGAGACTTCAAGCAGGGGCCCGCAATTGGTGTTACCACCTGCAGAGTCACAGGGGAATCACTCACCAGGGCTTCCTTGACCAAGCTCTACAGCATATAGTCCCTTCTTCCTTTCCTAATGCTTTCAAAACCATTTAAGCATACCATACATAAAATACAAAGTTGAGAGTTATTACAGTCAGCCAGGCCAAAATCTACCGGATGGTTCAATGACTCTCTGACATGCTTCTGATGAGGAACATGAATAAGATCAGAAAAGTAAGTCACACCTGAGCTAGCAAGGACAGCGGTGCATCAGACCACCACACCATCACATAGGCGATGGTACGTGGTATGGATCTGGGCACATAGATGACTTTCAGGGCTGGTTTTTTTTTTTTGTTTTTTTTTTTTTTTTGTTTTTTTTTTTTTTTCATTTGGTATTGTTTCATTTGTGTGTCATTCTTTTTTTGACTTCTTGAATGAAATTAATTTCTTGAATTATTAAGTGCTGCCCTATTCCCTGACCTTGCTGTGCACTGCAATGGTAGCGCTGTAGGCCACCTCCTGTCCACCCCATCCTCTCCCGGGTCCCTCTCCCTGTGCTCATCCTTCCCAGCTAAACAGGCCACCAGGGTGCCGGCAGGCTTCAAAAATCCAGAAGCCTGCAGCCTGGCTCCCGCCTACTCAGCAACAAAATTGAGGTTAACTGGTTTTCCTGAGAGCTGTCCTTATATCCAGTTCTGACTAGCCAAAGCAATCCACTCTCAGGAAGACTCTGACACCCCGTAATGTCTCTCACCCAGCAATTCAGCAGCTAGCAGATATTAAATAATCAGCAAAACAACCCCGATTAAAATTTGGCCACTCACTCCCTACTTGCAGTTACTTCTGGGGTGGGGGAAAACACCACACTGCCTGTATGCTTAAGCTGTGTTACCCAATGTATATCATTTACTGAAACCGGTCTGAATAGTCATGTACATGCACCTTGTGCTAATGAGTGCACCTAAGTCAGACTCTGCAAGCACAGAGACCTGCTGCCAGGTAACTCACGCCTGAGTTTTTCAGAGAAAAGCTGACACTTTTTTAGAAGCACATGCAGGATTTTAACCATCCCTGCAGTTCCCAAGTAGCACATCAACACTTGCAAACCAAGACGTTCAACTGCCAGTATGGACTTGAACTTCCAGCAACCGGGCATGTATGGATGATGTCTGAATTCACCAGGGGCAAGCAATGACACTTTGGTTTCCCTCCCCTCGTTTAGCAGCTGGAAGAATCATTGCAAAGGGACCTACATCCCACACCCATGGCTTCAGGTGAGGGATCAGCATGGGGATTGCTGCAGGGGAAGAAAATTGGGAAATCAGGAAAGAAATGGCTGGGCCAGATAAAATCCCCAGTCCTGCCTCTTGGACATTTCTGGTTCAGGAACAGACGGGAAAAGAATTGACTCCATGGCTAACCCAGAGGAGGTAGAGAAGCCTGAAATAAAGTCCCTTTGACTTCAGCTCTGTCTCTCTGACAGCCCGACTCAGTCATGGACCGAGCAGATAACAGGCAACCACTCATCACCTCAACCAATACACAAGGCAAGAATTTCCCTTCTTAAGGAGATTTAATGATAGAGCTTCAGAAACTGGTTAAAGGAGAGAGACTGAGAGTGAACACACTAGAGACGAGACCCAGGAGGTTGCTATTAATATTTCCCTGAAGCGGACTCCCCAGTTTGCAGCATTGGAAGGACAAGGTTCAGAGCTAGGCATGTTCTTCAAGCAAAGCATCACCCAACTGCAAAATTAGAGCCGAGTTCAGAGAAAAGTTTTTTCCATCAATCTAGTCTAATGGAGTATTTTTTTTTTCTTATAATCCCAACCAGAAAAAGCCAACCCATGAGTGCTGGTCTTCCTTGGTACACTGGGAAAAAAAAAAAAAAAGATGCAACTAACCAGCTGGCTGGGGATGTCAGCCAATTCTCTGTCCAGGAATGAATTTTTTCACATCTCCCTTTGAAAATTGAAGATTAGAACATATTCCATAAGGCCAGTCAATCAGAGGGCAAGCCTACAGGCACTACCACACTCATCACCCATACCTGCATCCTCTTGTGCCAGTGGGTCCTCCCAAAACATGGCCCACCTCTGCCACGCCTGCCCACAAAGGGCTGGAGATGTTGTGCCTTTTCTAGGGTGAAGCAGTTGGGAGGAGAGAAAAATAAGTTTTCAGCTCTGCAGCTTTTTGCTGTTCAGCTCCCTGCAATGCTTGCCTTCCTTTTTGGTACAGAACACTTCAGTTGCCTGGAGCTATTCTAGTTTATACTGGGCATTCATAGCAGAAGCCCAATATCTCTTGCTATTTTTGTTCATGGCTACCTGAGCAAGCAGCTCCCGTGCTACAGAGAAGCACCTTCTTACTGAAACAGCTATGAGATCAATGTTGTATGACTTCCAAGAGCAAAACAGTTTACAATTAGCTGAAGGTCTGGTATTTGACAGTTTTTTATGGCTCTTTTACAACTGTTTGCAAATCTTTTCTTCCTTTAAATTATTCTGAAAAGTGTTAGGGGGAAGCCAAAAGTTATTTTGTGCAAGCATGTGTCTACTTGCATGAATCCAAGAGTCTTTTTAATTTAAAAGCACCATTACAAATGCCTGTATTTACACGACAGTTGTTTATGTAATGCTTTAAAGAAAATCTAAATGGAGCACAGAAGCCAACGCTAATGCAGAAGACAGTGGGAGTTAATGAACATGCTCCTGGGGCAGTCCAGAAGATGGCAAGGCATAGTGCCTGTGCCGTAAGGATTCAATAAAAAGGCCGTATTTCTCAAAAAGAACTTGTGATGCAACCTTGGTGCATGCATAACCAACGATTTTTAGGCTCCCCTTCTCATCTGGATTCCTGTGATGTTCAGAACCACTGTTTGTATACTAGTCCAGCATAAGAAAAGCCAAAACACAGACTATGAGGACACGACCCCAAAATTCAACCTTTCTCTCGAGATTTTGTGCATTTCCATAAACAGAGGTAAAGGCAGAAATTAAGCTCAGAAGTCTCTCTTCAAGCAAGCCTTTTCCGAATCCACACCTCTCTTCCTTTCATTCAGACATGCAAACCTTTTAGTACTCCCAAATCTGGAGCAGTCTGACTTTCAGCCAGGAGTAGCAGACCAGGTGTTGGCTCTCAACAGCACGCCACAGGCCCTCACCTTCACCTCAAAGTATCACCTACTCAAAGTGAAAGTGCAAGAGAAAGCCTTCACAGATAAAAAGCACGTTCTAGCCTTAGGCCTGTCAGCGTGGCACATGTCTGAAGAGAAAAATTAATCTGCATGATAGAAACTTGAAATGCAGGTGCCTGGGTGGAAAAGACGATTTCCAAAAGGAGGCATATGCATGTTAAAAAAAAAAAAAGAAAAAAAAAGAAAAAGAAAGGGATGCTCATCTGCAAGAGGACACAGGACAAAGAATGAAACTACACCTGTAAGAAACGTATTTCTTTGCCAGGTGCATTAAGAAGGTTATACCTTCATTTTAGACTCTAGCCAAAAAGATTAAAGCTGTTTTCACCCTCACCCAAATCACCAAGGAGACCAAACCTTCTTCAGCTTTTAACTGCAGTGGAGTTAGCACTGAGGGAGGATTGAAGAGAACCATCTCCCAAGCCCCAGATCACTACCACCGTTATCACAGCATCCTCCTTGCTGCTGATGCTCCCTTCCCCTGCTCCCGTTGCACCGCTGCCGGCAGCTCTCTGCCTGCTCCCCAGCCAACAAGCCACGCTCAGTTGCGGAAGCGCCTTGCTGGACAGGATGGCATGATCAATGCCATCTTTTCCTTGTAATTATACCTATGGTTTGGCAACACCATATCCATAATCTAGACTGACAGCATGCAAGATCCTATGTCTTCCAGGGGAAGCCAAGCTCCAGCTCGGAAGGATGCCTCCAGCAATGGGGAACTCTACCAAGTTATGTACTCTTATGCAAGTTTGGGGTTTCTTAAACATCTGAAGGGAAAAAAAAAAAAAAGATAGATCAATCCAGTAATCCTTGTTGATTATACTGACAGTAATTATACTTGTATTATGCCAACAGTATCTTCAGTCTTGAGAGTGCCAATGCTTTGAGATAGCTTGACTGCCTCATGGATGAAATGAAGCTGTAGGTTTTAGGCCACTAGAAAGAGGACAGTAGGCGTTGAAGGTGATTTGGGGATGCAGGGCAAACACATCAGCTGGATACTGGTGCTGTCTGTAAAAACACTCTATTCCTACGCTGGGCAGATCAGCCACCCTGCTCCCACTTCTTCCAAGCTGAACAAATAGATAAGAACAACAAAACCCCCAAAATCCCACTTACCTCTCTTGCAGCCAGGTGTTGGTAGATTTATTAAACTTAGAAAATGCAGTTTTTTCTTCCTAGATGAAGACTTCACATTTACATCAGGAAAGAACTGGCTAAGGTCTAGAAGGCTTGATCCGAGTGATGCACTAAAAACTACCATCCTCCAGTCATTACATGAAATACGTCCAACTCCCTAAATATTTTAATATATATTTTACAATGTAAGTACATTGTGTGGGAAGAGACAGAACAGTCACCACATCACAGTTTGCTCAGCTGGATCCTGCCCAGCTGTGGGATCACCAGTGAGCAACTGATAAAAATTTAAGTCCTGTTCTGACATTGGTTCCTCCTGTTGCTTTTGGCGAGCTGCTTAACACCCAGCATGTCCAAGTTTCATTGCTTTATATATACATACATATATCTATGTATACATACATACTGCAGAAATCGTATTTATTCAACCTCCTACAGTGTTCAAGAAAGTAACGAGTTATGCTAAAGCATTTGAAAGCGAGGAGCTCTATCAGAGACAGAGATCAGGAGCTTGGTGAGAGCAAGCAGTGATTTCACATCAGCCCTCAGAGCTCTGCAGTGAACAACCATCCTCAGCCTTTGAAAATCAGGACCCTTTCGAGAGAGCTTAAAGAGAGGGCTGAAAAATTATTTGAGATCTTTGGGGAAAAAAAAAAAATATATATATATATGATCAGAAAACACCACAGCCAACCCAAAGCACTTATGGGCAAACCACTGATCTGCAATTCCAAACCACTTTTCCGCCTGAATCCTCCGCTTACTATCTTATCTGATCTTCTCTCAGGGAATCCCCCTAACGTCCCTGCTTCAAAAGGACCTCTCAAGCTCTACTCTGAGCACTTCTTAGCGCTGAAGGTTTCTGTTGTTTAGGGATGGGCATAAAACGATGACAGGCTAACAGCTTTTCATGCACTCTCCTCTGTTTTGGGTTTTTGTTTTTGTTTGGTTTTTTGTTGGAGTTTTTGTTTGTGGGGTTTTGGTTTTGGTTTTTTTTGCACACTGCTGTACCACTTATTTTCTGGCAAGACTATCCTTATCAGGTAACCAGGCTCTCTGCTCTCTTTGCCAAATAAAGGTTGCCGTACCCAACACAGACACACACTTTTACTGGCCCACCACACAAACACTAGCCTAAAATAAATTTTAAGAAGGCATACATGCCATGATCTGTATCAACACCATAACAAATAAATGCTGCTTTACCAGTGTTCAAAAAACATTCTGAAGTCTGCAACCACTGACAATTCTGCTTGGTGGCACAAAACCAGGCGTGTTCAGCTAGAATGGTACAAAATTGCTGTTAAGAAACACCACAGACCCCTTACATCGCACCAACAGAGCCCTCGCTCTGAGGCTGAGACTGGTTGAATACATCGATTCTTTCTATTATCAAAATGCCCTTTATTAGACGACCTCAGCACTTCACAAGCATTATTTAAATCCTCCAGCAGCCTCTTAACATGGCAACTTTTTCCTATTCCCCCTCTGTAGACAAAAGCACCCAGACATGGAGGAAATGGTGTAACATCAGGGATGGAATAACCAAGTCCCAAAGTTCTGACCACCAGCTTAAATTTGCAGGCTTTGCATTATTGTCCTTTGTCCAAAATATTATTTGCTGAAATAAGTAAGAAAGAAAATAAGAAGGTTCCTCCACTCTCCCATTGTCATTCTGTCTTCTGTAAGGAAAAAAACTAAGAAAATACCTTTAATTTGGAATGAAAATCCTTTCAGCAAACAATTTTTGAGGAACACTGCATGGAAACACCTGTCTTAAGTGGGGACATTAGAAGCCCAAAAAAGTATCACAGAATAATGATGCTTTTTCGAACAATCAGTATCAGTCTGTTCCCGGCATTATTTTTGGAAATGGTATAGCTAATATGACAGCTATGATTTGGAGCCTTCAAAAGGGATAAGCTATTGGCATTTTAAACACTTTACATACAAACATGCACGCACCCCTACACCCACACACTAACTCTGAAGATTTGTTCTGCTTGTGTCTGCTGGCTCTTCTGAGTATACTCCATAACAGACTGTTTCCTTCTCTCATCCCAGTTTTCTCCTATAGGGGCTTTACATCAGGCGTCCAAATACAAGGGGTACGGAGAGACTTGCATTAACATACCACACAGCAGAAGGGATCCTCTGCGACCAAATGGACACAATCAAGCCTTTCAATTAAATTATTACCCAAAAAGGTGTGGGTGGCTTATTACCAAAGACAGCATTTATTTTAAAAAAGGGAAAGTACCATTAGAAACACCTAATGTAACTCTTATTAACTTATTTGAATCTAGTCCTGAGCACATTGGGTTTCTAAGTGTCTGCTAACATAGCATTCTGTTTGCCTAATTAAGTTTTCAGTAGGGTAAGCTATAGTTCTCACGCTAATATAGGGAACTGAAAAATCACATTTAAACCAATGCCTAGCTTGATTTACCTTTATTGTATAAGAATTTGCTACAGGCTTTTCAACAACTGCTAACTAATTTTCCATCAAAAAGGACAATTGCTGGACAAATTCCCGTCCCAGCCCAAGCGATGGGGACGACAGATTTGCCTCTAAATTATAAACCCTCCACGCAATCCCTACGGTGCTTACACACCCTTTGGTTTTTCCCTCATCACTTTTCCCCTTGCCAGTCCATATTCTGAACCTGGAGCTTATTTCCCCACCCGTGCCAGCAAACAGCACCGCAATACTCTAGCTGGGGAACAGCAAGCAGGGGAAAATTACCATTAGCCAAAAAAATTACTCTTAAGAGGCTTAAAAGAAATCTCAAGGAATCAACTCAGATCTCCATGACAAATAATTAGCAAAATAAAGATAAAATACTGAAGCATCTCAGCTTTCCGCTACATTCCAAAGCGGCTTATTTTCTCCCTCAGTTTTATTCTTGCTGCATTTAAAATGCTCACTTGCAACTTCCAAAAAAAGAAGAAAAGGGGGGGAACAAAACAAAACAAAAAAAAAAAAGCGACGACAGAGCACTTTTTGGGCAAAAAGACAGATTTCTGCCTGCCGAGTCCCGGCGCCCAACCCTGCTCCAGGCAGGGCCCCCGACCCACGCCCCCACGGGACCTGCTCACGGGGCGAGCGCTCCTGGAACAGACCCAAGACTTTTAAAGCCATATCACAGCATTAATATAATTTACAAAATGGTTAAAAATCAGAATGTTTTTCCTTCGTGAAAAATAACACACTTAATGCTTTTCATCTGGCGCATAAAATTTACAATACCTCCAGGAACATTTTCTTTGGTTAAATCAACACTATTGGTACTTTTTTAGCCTTTAAGCATATTACAGCCCCAGCTTTTTACGGGTTTTTTTGGTTGTTGTTTTCACCCATTGTAATAAACTTTTCAGAACCAGAAATGATCAACAATAAAAAGCATTCCCATGTCAAACAATTTTAACTACTGCTTTTAAAACAATAATAAAAAAAAGGGGGGGGGGGGGGATCAGCTTCAAACCCGACTCGTACGGTAACTATCTCAATGCAATTAATATAAAGTAATCGTCTGTAGGGCCAAACTTCGGCGCTCTCCCCAAAATTGTTTCCATGCCGCTTCCATCAGGCGGCCGCAGCAGATGTTGGCTGTTAAAGGGCGCAGACGACACAGTTCATGACTTCTCGGAGGCGGCTGCGCGCCACATCTGCAGTCGATGAAGGCGAGCGCAGAAGTGTGGCAGACAGAAAGAAAACGTCAGCCGGGCCAAGCCAACCCTCTTCCGTGCCGGGGCTAAAAATAGCGGGGGCGTTCGCCCCGCCGCTCCGGCCGGCCTCGCCAGCCCCGGGCAGCGCTGCCGGAGGAGAGCATCCGGGAAGCAGCGAGTTCACGCCGCGGAAGCGAACGGCGGCGGCAGCCTCCGACTGCCGCTCCGCACTCGGCTCCTCATTAACTGGGCGGCGATCCAAGTTCATCTGGGCCCCAGAGAAAGGCAATGCTTGTGTTTAGACCGCACAATACTGACATAACATTAACAGATTTACATATGCAAAACTGTGAAGCAACAGGCATTCCCCCTCAATTGACCCACAGCTTGTAGTGGCTGCCGAGTTATTCCCTGCTTAGGCTCTGTAACCAAGTGGGCGTCATGCGACTACCATCTGGGTACCACTTATTTAAAGCTGGCAGTCTCTCTGTAATAGGCAAGCTGGCAATAAGCAGGAAGGGAATAAATTGCATCATTTAGTTAACATCCACTTGCTTTGCGGCTGTTAAAAACCCATGACTGAATAATAATTTGGTTATTTCTTTTGCCAGACAATGCTGTCAGCCAAATCGTACTACGCATGCTGCAAAACGTCAGCTTGCAAAATTTCCACTTTAAAAATAAATTAAAGAAATTCGCAGTATAATGTGAGCTACGAAGTTTTTCTAATGCTAGCGACTCAAATGCAATCGAGTTCTAAAAATAAACTTGCACTACTGTCGTCACCAGATTCCGCTTTTCCCTAAAATCTTATTCTTTGTTTTTATCAGCCACCCACCCGAATCCATTAAACTTGCCAAACATCGCCAACCTGGCCTGTAACGAGCAGAGGAACCGGGGTCCGCTCGTAGGAACGTTCGTTAGATCCAAACACATCTCCACTTCATGCTACCCATTGCCCTTCTCATCCTTTGCCTTAATTCGTAGATTTTATCATTTCCTTCTGTCCGACAAAACTGCTTTCAAACAAATCGGTATCAAAGAAAGTGGCTGAAACCCTAGACCGCTGAAATACAGCTAGAATGTATCCTTTGTTGGGAAAAAAAAAAAAAAAAAAAGAAAGACACAAAGAGCTTCTGAAGTGAAGGTTTCTCTTTGGGGCTCTTTAGTTTGCAGAAAACTGAGTTACCAATAGTAATCAATTTTTTTTGGTCCCAATTTGCTAGAAATACAAACAGTCTGGCACACACGTATCTCAACATCCATCTCTCTTCAGGACTAAAGGAAAAGCCCACGCTGAATACGCTTTTATACTGCAAAGATAACAAGGGTTCACATTATGCAGCTGGAAAAGTCAGAAGTAACGTTTCCACCGAGATTAATGGCGAGGAAGAGCCAAGAGCACAGTCCATGGGTAAGAGTTTTCTCGACACAGGCTACAGCGCCTCCGTCTCTCACTAAACCAGGCTCGCTCCTCCCTCATTACATTTTGAAGGGACGTCAGGGACTCCGAAGTGCAAAAAGAATTTAACAACAACCGATAGTTAAGTGGAAACCTGAGTTCATTAGTAACTCGCTTCCAGTATTGGCAATACAGATGGCCTCGGGGAGAGGACTCCGGAGCAGAGTCAGGCTGCCGTACACCTCGCACGTCCCTGCAACAGGCGATCTGCAACGATGCCTCCAGCACCCATGCCGGCTGCGGTGCCGAAAGACCACACGGCCGGGCACGGAGACATCAAAGGCAAGTGGGAGACAACTGTTTTCCCCTCCCCATCCCTATCTTGTCTCCACTGCAGGTCCAGGGCACTAGGGCAGAGCCCAACAGGTAGAGGTGCCAACCTCCATGCCATGCCGTGTCTCGGCACGCTGCTGGCAGCCGGGCAGGCAGGTACGTCAAACAGCACATATGGTTTCAATACGGGTAACCCCTTTAATAATCCAGCAGCGATACAGGATAGACCAGGTGCAACGGGACCTGCAGCCCTCAATCTCAAAATGCTTCCTGAGCCAACACACACGAGGGTTGTTCGCTTAAAAAAATAATCATTTGGAAAGGGACCTTTTTACAGGCTTCCATGGCACCGTGCAGCTCTCACCACTGCAGCCACGATGCTCAGCCAGCCCAGGGAGGGCATGGAAACGCAGGACCCGCGGCCACCCACAACCCGTCACAACGTGGGACCGCCGCCCTGGAACCCAACAGGGCAATGGGCAATCGTAACAGCTTGCAGGCTTTTACAAAACACTAACCAAAATAAGATGGAAGAAGAAAAGGGTTTTTACACGGCGTGGTCCTGCACCAACCTGATAAGACAGTGGTCAGATAAAGGGGAGGGGAAAAAAAAAAAAAAAAGGAACAGAAACAGAGGGCAGAGAGAAAAATCTGTCAGAGGAAATGTGATGCCAGAAACTGTTCCAGGATCCGGTGGCTGGATGCCAACTCAAAAGCCTCCAAAAAAATAAGACTACAGAGCCCCCGAAACTTGCCTTATAAAAAACAACTGTGCAGGCTGACGTGTGTCAAGTCGTACTTATGCTTGCTGTGCCTGCTCCACCACTCTCAACCAGGAGGTCTCAGCCTGAAACACTTCTCTGGAGAGGAGACCCAACGCATCCAGTAACTTTAGCAAGTTATCCTTTGGGAAACATGCATCCCCTAAAGCATTTGTGTATCTCAAGAGTGTTTGAGAAGCTTCACAGTACTGAGCCTTAGCACTTTTAATTGCATATACCATACTCAAGATCATCAACCCAGTAACGCTGTCACACATGTGGTACATTACTGTATGGTCAATCTCCCTAATTAATCTTGAGTTGTTTTTTCCAGTAGATCTACAAAATTATCAGCATAAATCTCAAAACATTTACCAGTCAACAAACTCAGCACAACAGACGTAAGCTTGGCCCTGACAAACAAAAAGACTAAGGAAAATGTATTTATTTGTAGCAAATGTCCTTCCCTATAACCGTCAAATAGATTACAACTGCATTTCTTTCCTCGCATTGCACCCTGGGATCCAGACATTTAACTAGCACACACTACATTCCTGGATTAATCATAAATAGAACATATTTTTAAGTGCATTAATTATGTAACAGATGCTTCCAGGATTCCAATGGAGGCAATTTTTAAAATCCCAGTGTACAGTTTTATGAATCTGTGAAGTTTCAAGGTTGTTTTTAATTTGCACGCAATACTACACTTACTTAAAACCAAGAAGTAATCAACCACTGCCTAATTTTTTTTTTCAGTGCAGACTGGAGGACGTACCCTACACCGTTAGCGTCGGACATCCCAGCTGTCGATGGAGGTTTCTCCCGTTTCTCTGCTGTGACGGCGGGTTTGAATAACGAGCCGTGTGAATGCAAGATTTCTGCATTTGCCTTCTCCTATTAATTTCTCCTCCTCAGACTAGTTTCTGTCATCCAAAAGTCTCAGTCTCCTCCTGCACATTCCCACTCACGTAGCAGATATATTCAGTGGCATACAGTGCATGCCGAGCCCCCAACAAGGACAGCGGGGCGAGGGGCAGGACGCTGAGGGTCTCCGGAGAGCACTTCATTTATTGATGGGGTACCATGAAATAACTCTCATCGCGACGCAAGCACACCAGCACAGTACACGGGGTGTGCAGGCAGAGGTGCGCTGCCACTGCAGCCCAGCAGAGCTCCAGGCCACCTACCAAAACCCCTCTAACCCACAAGCCCTGCAGTGTCTTGCAGCAGCAGCTGTCGTCACAGCTACACCTTCACAGGTCCTGCCGCTGGCTTGCTTTGAAAAATGGAGTAAAACTGAGTTGACTCATAAAGAGTGTTCTGCCACACTAGAGAAAAATGGGGTTTGCCTCACTTACCTTGATGGCAACAAACACGGCATATCCAGGTGTGGGGAATACATGCAGATCCACAATATTTTCTTGCTAGCTAGTTACTGGGAAATTCACTGCTTGTAGAGTCAGATTCAGCTGCTGCCCACCACGGGCAACTTCACCAACAACAACCGGAGCTTGTACGGGGTCTCCTGGCTACAGCACTGCAGTGACAGGCACTGGCTGGGGCACGGGTGGGACGGTGGAGATCTCCGCAGCCTTCAGAGGGCTACACCAGAGCACCCCGGGGCAGGGGCACCACAGCCTCCGCGTCTTGGATGAGAAGTTTGCTTTTCTCTCCGTCTTTGCGCAACACATAGTTCTTGGATCAAGTCATAGGTCTTCTCACAGAGCTTCATCTCTGCTTTTGTCTGCGATACTTAATTCATAATGACTTGGAGGGGCACTTTTCCAGGCACTCGCTGTGTGTGCAGCCCGGTAAACGGGAGTGCCCATACCCTGGCAGCGCTGTGCCGCCTTGGGCTCTCCCTTCAACAAACCCTCCAACGGGTCTAGGAGGAGAGGGAAAAATATAGAAGCACGGAGAGCAATTAAGGCTCCAATCAGATGTGGTGTTGACACATAAGAACAAACAGTGAATAACCCTAACACAAGGTGAGCAATATTTAGGAGTATGTATAATTGCACATGCAGAATATGAAACCTCAGCACTCGGCAAAGAGACGGGGTGAGGACAGGAGTGGTTCAGGACCGCAGCTCTGCTCACCTGCACATCAGGCACCCCTGGGGAGACCTGGCAACTCAAGTCGGGCACAGACCAAGGAGGAAGAAAAGGTGGATAATAAGTATTTTATTCCGACTGCTACTCCTTTCCAAAAATAAAGGTAATAATTAAAAGTGAGGGTGAATGCTTTGATGCCTCGCTTCACAGACTGCACATTCAAATTCCTCAACAAGACAATGCAAAAATGGGTAGTTAAGGGGCCGTCAGCTGAAGAAGGCAGACAACTTTATGCAACACCAGGGCGGCCCCAGGGCTGGCAGCTGGGTGCCAGTCTCGGTCTCGCTTCCCCAGGCACGACGCAGCCGGCCTCGTCGGACGCGTGGGGCTGCACGCCATCGACAGCGAGAGCCGCGCGGGTGCAGCCCCGTCCGGCGGGCACCCAGCCCTTCCTCGCACCGCCGATATTCCAGCCTCCCCCAAAGTTATCCATCAGCTCTGAAGGAAAACCCGTGGCGCACAAGGCAGCCTCACCCCACCTCATCAGCAGACAGCGGTTAGGGGAGAGTCAGGGATGCCCCGCAATGGTGCTAACCCCTCCTGAAACACTCTACCGATCCCCTCCCGTCAGTGCACGGGGACAGCCAGGCAAGCCGAGCTCTCACAGGCAAGAAGATGCCCCAGCGCGGGGAGGGAGACCGACCTCGAGCGGCACAGCCTGCCCATACCGCCTGGTAGAGGGATTAGGTCCCTGCCAAACTGCGGCATGACTTCACCCCCATAATCCCCGGGACACGTGCGAATGCCAGCACCACGCCAGATCATCAGTAAGGTGATAACACTCATAGGCCGTACCTGCTTGGCACGGCTGGAGCGAGGCTCCCTCAGGGCTCCTCCAGTTTCACTTCCTGCTAACATGCACCTGCACCCATTTCAGAAGCAATAAAAGCATAAACCGTATTTAAAGCTTTACTCAAACCCCCAATATAAGCCTGAGCGGGTCCCACGCCGCGCTAACGACCGTCCATGCCGGGCTCCCAACACCTGGGCCCCGCCGCAGATGGAGCCTGCGGCTCCGCGCGTGGCCGTCCCTGCGCGCGCAGGCGCTGGCAGCCGCGCTTCCCAGCCGCCTTCGAACCACAACGTATCCGACACGTACATCTTGCATGACGCTGAGTGAAGAGAGGCTACGGGTCAGACCCCTTTTGGTGTAAAACCGCGTGATGTCGCTGAGCTCTGGCTGCACTGTCCTGATCAACTGCTACTCTTGAACTCAAAAGTTAGCTAGCAGGCCAGACACAGTTTTATCCGAGTTTTATGTGCAGCTGTGTTTGCTTATTGCACAGACAAGTTATTATAAAAACGAGAAACAACAGCAGCTAGTGCCCTTATCAAAAATAGCCAGCCTCTGGACCAGCCCATCATCTACTGCTAACAGGGAAGAAGAAAACCCAAAGAAAACACGATGCCAGGTGCACACGGGAGCACCATTAAATTAACAATGAAATGAAAACCCATACTTGCATTAGCTTTGGCAGGCTGGTCCCATCAGCAGGCGCTGCTGGGAGCATGCCCCAGGGCAGCTGGGCAAGGAGGACGCCTCTGCCCAGAGGGAGAAGAGCAGGTCCAGGCACAAAGCCTCTGGCAGGGGTTTCACATTGCAGCAAAGCCAAGCAGGAGGCCAGAGACTTATCAAGGGGGTGGCTCTGAATCCAGAGAGCCCCATGAGGATGCTCAACCGGCAGAAAACATTTTTTCCTGCTCAAGTTAGTTTTCTGCTGGTCTAGCTTCCCACGTGGTCTCACTCTCTGGTCAGGCAGAGCCAGCTGAAGCGCGGGGGACACGATGGGAAGCGTCCAGGGACAAGCGGACAGGTCTCACTCCACTTAGCTGCAACGTGAACCAAGCCCTCATTCTATACAGCACCAAGCACACTGTCAAATAGCCTGTGAAAGCAGCGTCAGCCTTCACCTGATAAAAAAAACAAAGAAGATAAAGGCTTTCCAAGGAAACAATTCTCATTTGATACAAGTCATGAAGTTGTGAGCACGCTTGAGTCACGACACACGTGTGGACCATTGTGATGCACTTGCAGAGCAATGTGTCCTCCTCCTCAATCTGCTGAGAGCATCCACCAAGGCAGAGGTTGACACGCGGAGGTGATTCAACGCCGATGAACAGAAACATTACGACACGCTGTTCTTAAAACAGAGGCTGTACCTGACACTACTTTTATTTACCCAGGAAAGTTTTCCGCTCTGTATGCCCTTCCCCTTCCAATTTACCTGTGGCATTAAGCAGAATCCCCCATCCTACCCCAGATGGCTCGCTGCAATCATATGAGTAGACAGTGCTTCCAATACAGGCAAATATTTTCTTTTCTTTCGGACCTATGAGAAATACCAGTTCAAAACCTGAATATTATTTTTTTAACTGACAGGGCATTATGTGTAATATCTTCCACTCCCTCCTTGTCCTTATGGCATAGAGCAGGAGAGGGGGGAAAAAAAAAAGGGGGGGGGGGAACGTTCCCACCAGAATGTAAATATTTGTGCGTAGCGAGAACAAAGTATTTCCATAAAGCTTTCAATAAAGGATGACTGCAGGCCAAATTTTACCCTTAGATACAGGCACATAACTCCAGCTACAGTTACTCAGAGCTGCCCAAGTTTATGCAGAGGCTGACTCGAGCATACTGCATTCATGCACAGAAGGACTGTGTGCCCAGGAGCTGCGGCCAGACTTCCAGCTCTTTCTCAAAAGTCAGACGAGATTTGCTTCAAATCAGTGAAGAACTTCAGAGATGAGTCAAACCTGCAGGATTTGCTGCAATACTCGCTGCAAAAAGAGGATGTGAGAACTGGCAAGTACGCTGTGTTTACTCGCTGTGCCATCTAATTCTGGAAACTCGAGCTGAGATTCTGCGTTTGAACACGACTCCGAGGGGTGGTGGGAAGATCCTGGCCACGTTAGAAAGCCACTCGCTGGGCAAAACTGGCGGTATCTGCTGTGGGGGCCGGGGGCTGACACAGGCAGAGGTCCTGCAGCCGGCAAGCGAGGTCTCCCTGAGGAGGATACTGTACCGCATCTGCCTCCGGCCCACGGGACGAGCCTCCGCAGGCAAAGGCTCACAAGAGGAAAAGCGATGCTCTAAAAATCACGCACCGCTTCAGTTAATGACACAGATTTACACTGGGTGTTAGCCTGTTCCACTAAAAAAAGCCAACCAGAGTTGTTGGGTTTTTTTTTTTCCCCTGGTGCAAACTGTCCTTTATAGAGACTATTAATATCTCTCTTACTTCAGTTTAAGCTACACTTCTCTTCCTTGTTCTCCCACTGACTTAAAAGATAACTTGCAAAGAGAGATCTAATTTATCTGTATCTTTTGTCCTTGTCCCTTTTCTCCCGTTACCGCCTGGACAGGTGGACTGTTTTCTGGGGGAACCACTGCATGGAGCACACAGCTTAGATTCGCTGTGATATTCACAGTTTTAAGCAGAAAAAGAAAGAAGATACCTACTTTATACTAAACAGATTCCCTTTGATTCTGGTCTCATGTGATTAGTTCTGTGTTCCACAAACTAATAACTTTGATAAAACACCCTTCTATAAACAGCCATCTCAAATAGCTGCAAAGATACTCCTCGCCATCAGACACGAGTGAAGACAAAGAGCAGCGGAGGGCGGCCGCCAGGAGATTATGCTGAAACAAATGCGTTTTTATTTTTCCCTTTAAATTACAGAAGATTATCATTTTGCTCAGCAATGCCCCTTATTAAATTGAAACTCTCCACATCAGAATTAAATACGTCCTGTCTACTCAAAATGGAGTGTATTATTTATCACTAATATTTAATGACAAAAACCTGATAACTTTCTCCGATTATACCACTGATGTCCTCCAGTCATGCATCATTGGCTCTGCTGGTCATTAGCATTATCACAGTGCATAAACTCCGGCTTATGCAGCAAGTTTGATAACAGAGCCAGACGCCTATAGCTACTATTTTTCAGTTTGCTCAGATTTACTAGTTTACCTCTCTACGAGCATGCCTCTATCTAACGGCATCTATTATAATGCTTAGAAATCCTAGTTAATAAATTTCCATTTCCATACAACACGCTTCTGCACGATCAGAATTCCTTGGCAAAGAGAGAGCGCTCGCTGAAAAAAATCACATTTCCCCTTCAACCGGCCAAGGACCGTTTTCCAGAAAGACCATATTTGAGCCAATCTGAAAAATAAATAGGAAATAGCTAGTCTTCTCCGACTGCTTAATGCTAGGAATATGCTGGATAGGCTTAAGATATTTCAGTTTAATTCACAGATAATGTGCCATTTCAACTTTTATGAAACAGTATTCTTCTGAGTGCTGTAGACACTGCTTTTACAGCAGTGAAGAAAAAAACAGAACAAATGCGCACGGTACAACATCAGCTAAAATATATGAAGACGGGTTTCTCCCATTCTCAGTTAAATCCCGTAACTGAAATGATGGATTAGGAAGGTTTCCTACGTAAGACCACCATTCCTTACACTACTGGCCTTCAGAAAACTCAGGTGGTTTAGCCAGAGAATAACTTTAAAATACTTGTACAAACAGTAATTTTGCTGCATACTTTGGACATTCCTCTTTCAAAGCCTTTTAAGTATCAAGTAAATTATCACTGAAAAATACATTTTCACTTTTCCAAACGTACAAATCGGGCGATTTATGAACCTAATATACATTACCTGAACAACGACGCACAGGCGTATCATTTAAAACTAACAAAAACAACTTCCTACAAGCTATTTCACAGCCTCCTTCTCCCAGCACTCCTTTAATTCAACCAGAACAGGATGGGGTCCCTGACACAACCCTCTGACTGAAATAAATTACCAAATTTGTTAACACATTATTACTATTACAGAACTTACTGAGAAAAAGCTCTCCTCTAAAGCTGCTAAGGTAGATATAGGCTATGATGTTCCGTACCAACATCCAGATGGGTTCTTATTATATGTTAAGTGCATGAATATTCAAAGATTTTATTCTCTGAGCCAAACAGATTGTTTTTGTTTTTAACTCGGTCCATCCAAGGAAGCTCCCATGACTTCAGTAGAGGTAGTTGGGGCTTAGGCCACATAACCAAAGCAAAATCTGCCCGTCTCACATACTACACATGGAAATACACCTATTTATGAAATTCACCTGAGAGGGAGGAATAATTTACAGTACACTGATCAGCAGAGTTTGCATGAGACTGTCTGAAGGACCCCTATTTGAGAAGTAGTAATGAAAGCAGAAAAGTATCAATACTAACGCAATCAGTGCCACTGTATTATGCTATTTGCCAGGCAGAATTCATATCACTCATAGAAAATTTCGGTTTGGGTATAGTTTCGGTATCACTAACTACGATATTAGAAGTTGGGGCCATTATATGAGAAATGGCAGCAATCTGATGAGGTTAATGCCAAATTCCACGTTCTCCATCGAAGCAAAAAAACGGATCAAGCCCTGGAAGAAAGGCAGCGAGCTGGGGAGCACAGGATGCAGAAGCGCTAACACAGATGCTTCCCCAGCCCCTGCACCTCTCCCCATCTGGGGGCTTGAATCTGATCCTTCAAAAACGAAACAACGAAAAATATTGTCATTGTTCTCCTCTGCCCACCTGCTCCTCCATCTGCAGCACCCTCTCCAAAATGCACTTTTGACCTTACTGAGCATCAGCCAACGTCAAAAGCCTTGCCGGCCGCATCCTGCCCTGGACCCGGCTGTTCCCTGCCGAATCTGGCTTCAGCGTCCTCCAAAGAGCCCAACGTCGGGAGCTGCTCCGTGATGCCCCGCAGCCCCTGTGCTGCCACTGCTTTTCAGAGGGTTTCTGCCACAGGAGGAAAGGAGGATTTACACCACCAATTCCAATGGAATTTTTCTTTGCAGCTCAAGTATGAAACGTGGGAACAGGGCTGGACGAGCTAAGCGAGCTGCCTGACCAGCTAACAAAAATTTGTCATGAGGTTCATGGGAGATAGAGTTCATGACTCACCGTCAGCAAGCTTACTATTACAACATAAAAGCTATTATTAAAAAAAAAAAAAAAAAAAAAAGTAAAAATGCAAGCACCAAGACAAACACTTCAAGACGGTTTTAACTTCTTAATCCCAAACAGACTACTCCTGAAATAAGGCTTGCCACGGGCCCTGCTGACAAAAGTCATAAAAGACAACCTTGCAATCAAAAGGCTATTAGAATAGCGCATTTTAGTTGCAAAAAAACCCCCACCCTATTTCTGCTCCCTTGGCATTCCCAGAAGTTTCTTGTGAAGAGGAGTCCCACTCACGTTCACCTCCCAGCTCTCCAGAGGCAGAAAGAGAAACATAAACTTTGCATTCACTGCGCAACACCAGGAAGATGCTTTTTAAAACTGACATTAGTTTCTGAAGAAATATCAGTTAATTCTGAAGAAATATCAGTTAATTACTTAATCCTTCTTAATGGAATGATTAACATCCTTTCAGCAAACAAGACTGTGATGATTTAACGTTTTACTGCATGTTTCATTACAGAGCTGGTAAAATTAATACCACTCCCCTCTCGTCTGCTGCGACCACTCATTTCTTTATAATCAGTTACATTTTTCACTTCTGCAGAGAAGCCTCTGCACCCAGCAGAGGAAAAAAAAAAGAAAAAAAAAAGGCTCAAATACACAAAAACCTGCACCACTGTTATTCTGCCGTGAAGCCAAGGACCGACCTCCGGACGGGAACCAACAGAAACGCAGGTGGCCGCAGCGCCAGGGAAATCAAGGTACGAGGCAGCACGGAGCAACGAGCCCCAGCCTGAGCCTGGAACAACTTCATCAGCATCCCGGGAACACCGTGCGCTGCAGACGAGGGGCAGCCACTTCAAAGGGAACTGGGGAGGCATGTTTGAATCCTGGCTCAGGCAGCTCCTGAATCCCTGAGAACCCCCGGCCGCCTTTTTGGCAAGAACAAAAGTCCTTTCAGGGCTCCACCGCTCGCTGCAATCAAACCCAGGCTCAGACATTAATTCTGAGGGCAAGCGTTTTGCAGGAAGGGGAATTCGGCATCGATTTTCGTGATCAGATGTTTAGCGGCTGCTCTGAACACACCAGCAATCCCCCCTCACCATTTTATCTTCCTTTATCACAAGCTTTTTAATAGAGACATGACATTCTGCTTACTGCTGGGCTCTCTCTATTTATCTCTCTCTTAACAACACTTTGGCATCATCAGCTCCGCTATCTAAATCAGCAATAGTGCATGTCCGGTCACATAAAACCGGAGAGGGTTTCCCGAGATGCCTTGGGAAGTCTGACTACTCTGGTTTACTGATGTGTTAATACGCCCGATCTACTAATTAATAATGAACAAACAGCTTCGGTTAGGAGCTGGGGGAGGGACACCAACACGAAGACTGCGGAGAGCCTAAGGAAAGACACTTGACCCTAACTGTTAGCAACAAGACGACAAGACCGATCGGGAAGTACAGCTAAAAACTCAGATCCAACATGAAAGGAAGTGTCTGGCGAAGAGGGGAAAACTAACAATGCCATGAGAGGCTCCAGCCAACCTGCCGAACTGTGCCACCTTCTGTCGGGCTGTCGGTGCTCAGCACCCGAGCGCCTGGCCTGGCCAGGGCTCCCCCAGCGCCACGCTCCCATCGCATCCTTCTCTCCATGCCCAAATCCTCATCCTCCTCCTGCGACCCTGCAGCTCCAGGGACATACACCCCAGCCAAGGAGAGCCAGGAGTTTGCCCAGCCCCACGAAGGGGCGATGCGAAAGCGCGGCTCATCCTGCACCTTCCCAGCAAAACCGTCTGCCTTTGGCCGCGTGCGGAATCCCAGCGGGTGGGTTTTAAGAGGGACCAAAGTTCGTCTGAAGTTTCAGCCAGACCCAGTTTTATCCAGGGCAAAACGTTCCTCATCTTGAAAGCAGCCTGGACCACGCACCGCAAAGGAGATGCGCCGTGGCTGCACCAGCAAGGAGGGTCCTGCGCAGCAAACGCACATACCAGCACTTCGGGAAACGCTTGCATATGTATTTCGAAAATTTGGAAAAAAAGGCTGTAAGCGCTTTCTACCTAAAAAAAAAAAAAATCAATTAAATCAACAGTCACAACAGTGCAGGAGACCCTGCAGCACCATGCTCTGGGCCAGACATCCAGAAGGAGGTTGATTTACAGATTGCACATCCAGCGCTGCCACGCTGCAAATACTACACAACCCTATCCCGCTGCCCAAGGAGCCTGCGTTTTCAGCGTACGTCTGAATTAACAGCAGCGCTAAACCAACTTACTGAGGAAATAGGCACTTCTAATAAGAACACAACAGTGACAAGTATTGTACAGAGAGAGCGATTAGCAGTAAACAATACACCGGAGAATCATCCGAATAAAACGTTCTGGGTATTTGTGTTGCTTTCCGAGACCACTGCAACTGAACGGGAAACTGGGAGGAAAAAAAGCCCGCAATTAGTTTCAGAATGGCACTCCCAGAAACACTGTAGTCTACCAGATATATGTAAATATTTTACGATATGGGTTCCATTTCAGTAGATCTGTCAAGATATTTACAGGGCTTGACAGTATTTCTCTCTTTTAATTAAATTTTCACACACATACTTTAATGTAATTTAAATAGATTATTAGTTGTCAGAATATAGTATAAATTTTGTTTACGATTTAGTTACTTTAAGTACTCACATTGAGGAAACTCATTTAACCCCCCGACTGAGCAGCATTAAGTGTTGAGATGAGACTTCTAAAGAGCTTCAGCTGCCCTTTGCACTCTCGCAATAATCTTAAATTACTACAACTTAATTGCAATTTCAAGGCACTAAAATGGAGATGTTTTAAAAACAGCACAGGGAGGGTCAACGAGAGGAGAAAAATTATTTAGTCCTCCTCAGGTACCAGATGCTTCTTGGAGAGAAATTGATTTTGCCCATGCTCTTCTCTTTGCTCATTTTCCATAGAATACTATCTTCATTTTCAGGATGGCACTGAACAAAAAGTTATCAAGATTATTCTGGATACTTGCCACATACAAACAGCCATTATACATAAGCCTGTTCACTTGCATGCATGGAAGAGACCAGTGCCAGGAGAATAGAAAGACAAAACCCTAGAGCATATTTGCAAAGAAGGCTGCACGCGAACAGAGCCAGCAGCTTCTCTGACTTGGTAGCTCCAATGCTGAAGCAAGAAAAAAAGAGCACATGTTAAAACACTCCAGACATCCCGACCAACAAATATCTGATCTCCTAAAAATAGAACAGCCGATTCCTCTACAGCCCAAAAGATAATATTTTTTTCTTAAATTAAGAGACTACAGAGTTCCCACAATCAAGTTTTTCCTCTAATGACTGCATGATTTATTTCAGCCTACTTTTTTTTTTTTTCTTCCTCTGTATACATTGGCCTCACCTTGTTACCTACGGTAGCTGCAATTCCCAACACACCACGAGCTGCGGGAATCAAACGGCACAGTAGTTTGTGAGAGCAGCAGGCTGCGAGCAGCGTTTTTGTCAGTGCAAAAGCAAGCAGTTCTAGCAAACGCAAGATCTTCGTTTCTTATTGCAACGAGACATTTTACAAGGATTTGGCCAACACAAAAACAATCAGACTCACGATTTAGAAACCGCTGTGCTTTAGCACGGCCGAGCACTTATGCGTGTCTTAATGGCATGAAGTCAAGGACTCCGAGCCCGGCCATACCTTTCTAAGCATTTCAGTAAAGTTTGGTTGCCAGGACCTCTAAGAACAGTCGCAAAGATGCTGCTGGTCTCTAGCGCACAACGTTTCTAAATCCCACTTAGCAAACGCTTTCTGGCTCCTGTTGCGTATCGGATCTCCGCTGAACCGCTCGCCGGGTGTGAAAACACGCTACTGTACATGGGAGGCGGGGTGGGGGGAGAAAAACTTTCAGTGGTACGAGTTAGTGGCACAGACCAAAAGCCAAGCCCAAAGGCAGCAACGTGAGCAGAAGCCCCGGGTGATGCCCGCCGTGCTCCGCGCAGCCAGGGCGGCTGACTGCACCCCGAACGCGCCTTTGGGGACACGGGGACCGTGCCCTACCCACGAGGCGGCGGGCTGTATTTTCAGAGCAGGGTGTCACCCGTGCCCCCGCGCTGCTGACCACCCCCCCGGTCCTCGCCTCCAGCTGCCAGCCCCTTCCCACCCTGCCTCCCCAGCGGAGGCTCGCCGGGAAGCGACTCGACAGCAAGGCTCATTTGAGGAATAATTACAATGCGCTGTTTAATTCAAACGCGAGCTTAAACTCTAGCAGCAAACAAAACGCATGTGCGCCCAAGCTGCCCGACGACGGCAGGGCCCGATCCTGCTCCCACCGAGGTGGGAATCCCCCGCAAAGCTCCCTCCCGGGGCGCCGGCGCCGCGTCCATGCACGCGCACGATGCTGTGCTGGATGCACTCCGAAAGGCAGGGAAGGCCTGAACAAACGCAGTGCCCCCGAAGAGAAATCCAGCTACCTGCGAAAATCTCAGCACATCTTCCTCAGCCCTGTCTCAGCTGCATAAAAATATTTCAGCTCAGTGCCTTGAAGTTGCAATTAAATTGTAGTAATTTAAGATTATCACAAGAGCAAAGGGCAGTAGCAGCTCTTCAGCAGACTCCTCTCACCACTTAATGCTACTCAGTCTTGGGGTTAAATGAGCTTCTTTAGTGTAAGTACCTTAAAGCAAGTGAATCGTAAACAAAATTTATACTATTTTCTGACAGCATATAATCTATTTAAATTTATTAAAGCTTCTCAGAGAAAATTTAAGATGACAGAAGTATCATTATGCCCTATAAATAACCGGACAGCCTTGCAGAAATAACTATTTTACATACATACCCTACATATGTGTGTGCATATGTTATTTCATTTGATATAAAAATACATGCTCAACAGATATTTCACAAAAGGAATTACATTATCCGGTTCAATCTCCCCCCATAAATGACCACAAGCAGTACGCATACTGAACGCTAAGCTGCATTCCATAAATTTGCCTTTTTACTACCAGCCTTTTTCCTAATTTTTACGATGCCGTGAAACAGGAATAATTCTGGAGCTACAAATGTTTACAGTATGTCATACCAAGGATGATAATGCAAATTTTAGCTCTTCAGAAAAGGTGATCCACTCCAAGGGAAAAGCATATTGCAGCATATGCTGCGCAATAATGCCCAGTGCATAATTCTCTGCTCAACTTTCCTGCTCCCTCTCTTACCAGTACAAAAACTAGCTGCCTTACGATTACCGGTGGAACCGATTTAAGGAAAAACTGGTTATAGACGTTAAAAAAGATTACACGTTACCCAAAATGGCTTAAGAGCATATATGTGCATGTTTAACACACATACTTTTTATTGTCTAATTAAAGTATATACCATAAAAATCTACAGGCTTCATAATAAGTTATGCAGGATGGTTATGAAACCTTACCTTATAAAAAGTATAAAGTACTTATTGTGTGATCTGCACTGCTAGTTAAAGAAACACTTATGCGAAAAGGCTTTGGATTTCTTAATTCTTCAGTAGATGTGCACTTGGTCTGCCTCCTGATTAATATACATTAGGGTAACAGCCTTTTCCTCAGATTTTTTTTTTTTTTTTAATAGGTTATTTCCATTGTTTTGGAATACTTTAAAGAAATGAAAGAGGGGGCACACATGTAGAGTTTGCAGTGAAGTGTTTGAATACAAACATGAAACTGTCAAGCAACAAAAATAACCTAACTTGCACCGGTTAAGTTTGATTAATACTTAAATCCAAAATGTTTATTAAAGTAAAATCAAGTATCTGTTAATATTCCCTACTACTATTTCCACTAAGAAACGACACGGTAACAGAGTCTCCCAAATATAGCCATGAAGCCAAGTTACACACAGTTTTGCAAAAATCTTGGCATATCAAAAATAAGGTGCCACCTTGCCTGGTCGGTAATAACGTTTGAAGGAAAGATATTACAAGTTCTCTAAACTCTAGGAACGCAGACATACAACGTACAATGCTTAATCACAGCCAAACTCCTCTATTATACATCAGCACAGCACTCACACACAGAGGGAAAAAAAAAATTAATCCATGTTTCCTTACAATTCAGAGATCCAGAAATAAAAGCTGAATTCCACAGAACTTTTACGGTTTTCAACGTTACGCTACTGAAACGCCTTCTCCTCTGCAGCTCTAGACAGCATAAATAAAATCAAATCCTAAGTCTCTCTGAAAGTGTACACAACGCCCTCCAAACCACTATCACTTAAAGGAAAGAAAAAAACAACCCTCACCAAACCCAGCCCATGCACAAAACAACTTTGCAAGCAAAATCACAAGCAGCAGAAAGCCCTGTTTGAAATAGTAGTTATTTTTCTCAAAGTTATCCTTTGGTTTCACAACAAAGATCAGCATTTGTAATGGTCCATTTCTGCATAAGTGAACATATAGCCTTGCTGCCTGATCGAATAGTCCAGAGCTTTCAGTGAGGCAGCTCCTGACAACAGCCCAGCAGCAGCTTTGTTTGATCTCTCCTGCCTTCCTTAATCTGGGTTGTCAAGGTTCACTTGTTGGAGGCTGTTTACTTTACTTTTTCCAGGGGAAAAAAAAAAAAAAAAAAAAAAAAGTGATTTTTTTTTTTTTTCTGTCTCTCATACAATGACTAATCCAAAGACTAAGGGGGAAGAATGCTGCCAATGCGAGATGTTAAAGCTACAATACCTTTTTGCAATGAGATTTTAGCCGACACCTTTTGAATGGTAACTAGTGAAGAGCTTCCTACCCCAGTGCCCTGGTCCATTCAATATGGTTGTGAGACGGTTCAAATAAAACGTGCAGGGGAAAAAGATTCAGAGGAGAGAAACTGAAACCGGTAGCCCCGATTTCCCCTTCTTCCCCCAAATCTCGTTGCGAAGATGCACGGTCCCTCCTTGCCTGCACTCGCTTCCCTGAGAACCTGAATTATTCCAGGCTGTCTCAAACTTACAAAAAGTAGGAGCTTCTCAGCAGTAACAGAAACTGTAAAAACAATACTAAACCGAGTGAAATGCCCATTTTCCCTCCGCCGGAATATTAAAGCAAGCCGTGGATCAACAGCACAAGCAGCGAGTTTCTTCGACGACATTCTTGAAACTTTGTCTAATTAAGAAACTGTCATTAGTGACACCAACATTTGGCCAAAGCAGGTAAAACGCAAGTTTAGAAAAACTATATGGAAAGGAAACGCGGTTTAGAGAATTGCTTTAATATTTACAATCGCCCAGCACCCTAGAAATCAGCAGGCTACACTGTGCAGACGACCCGCTACAAGCAGTACACATACATTACTCACTCAAAGAACAGTTACTAAAAATGAAACCTTAAAACTTCTGAGCACAAGTTGGGCTCCAGCTTCTCTAGAGAAGCGGCTCTGAGAGCGCTCGCAGGCGGCGGATACCTCGGGGAGGTACGGGAGGTCTGAGCGCTGCTGCTGCCGGCCCTTGGGGGAAATGGGGGGGGGGGGGGGAAGGCGGGGGGGGGGGGGATAGGGGTAACCTCACTCGGCTTAGTTCGCTCAAAGCAAAAAACACGCAATTAAAATCATTACAGCGAAGCAGCAGAAGGAAGACTCGCTAAAACCGAGGCGCTCCGCAGCCAGCCCGGCGATGCTCTCCGCGCCGGGGCCGCCGGATAATTAATAGTTGGGGGGCGGCGGGGAGGGGGCCGCCCTGCGCCCCTGCCCGCGCCCCGCCGTGGGGCTGGGTTTTTCTTTTTCAGGGGGAAAAAAAAAAAGAAAAAAAAAGAAAAAAAAAGAAACAAAAAAAAAAACCACCCCCCCCCAAAAAAAAAAAAAAAAAAAAAAAAACCACCAGCCCCGCGGGGCGGGGGGAGGAGGGAGGCGCGGACACGCCGCTCGGACGCCGCCTGCAGCGCGCACCCTCCCGCTGCCCGGGGGAGGCGGGCTGCGCGGGCGCTGCGCGGGGCTGCGCGGAGCGCGGGGCGGCAGGTGCGCGGCGCGGCGCGGCCCTACTTACCGGGCACCGGCGGCCGCCCCCGGCCCGCAGCGAGCCGCCGCTCCGTCCCGAGGCTCCGCACCGCGGGTCTGCGCGGGGGGGGGGGGGGGGGGGGGGGGCGGGAGGGGGGGGCGGGGCGCGGGAGGGATGCGCGGTCCGCACCCGCGCAGCAAGAAGTTGCGCCGGGCTGGGGAGGCGCGGATGTTTATTCAAACACTTCGTCTCCCAAAAAAAAAAAAAAATTAAAAAAAAAAGAGGGGGGGGGGATGGGCGCAGCGAGCCCCGTGGACGCGGCGGGGGGGGGGGGCGGGTAGGATGCGCGGCGCGGAGCTCCGCGCCTGCGGAAGGGGATGCGCGGAGGGGAAGCCGCCAGCAGGTGCCGGGGAAGGGTTGGGGGGGGGGGGGGGAACGGGGCGGCCGGCCCCGGCGCGGGGGGAGCGTGGGGTGAAGGGGGGGGGGGCGCGGCCCCGCCGCAACTTCTTGCCCCGAGCGCTGAAGTTGGGGCGTGCGCGCTCCTTGCGCGGGGCGACGCGGCGGAAAACACGAGGAAAGCGCGGAGTGGGGGGGGTGGGGGTGGAAGGGTGGGGGGCGCCGCATCCCACTCTCCGCGGAGGGGGGCGGCGGGGGGGGGGGGGGAAGTTTCTAAAGTGGGCGGATAGGGGGTGCGGGCAGCGGAGGGGGGGTCCGCACCCGCGCACCGCCGCCCCCCTCCCCACCCCCCGCTCCCGCGCCGGTCGGGATGGGGTGGAGGGGGGGTGGGGGACCCCGGGCACGTGGGGCTGGCGGAGGAGGGGGGGGGGGGGGAAGTGCAACAGCCCCGGAGGAGCGGGGAAAGTGTCGGGGGGGGGCCGGACTCACCCGCAGGACTCGGCCTGCCGCTGCCCAGCACGGCGCGGCCCCGGCGCGGGCGGGCGGCGGCGCGGAGCGGCGCGGGTTTGCCTCTCCGTCCCGTCCCCTCCCTCCCTCCCGTCCCTCCGGCACGCCGAGCCCGGGCGGCGCGGCGGCGGCGTGCTCCGCCGCTCGGTAAATAACAATAGAGCCCTCCGCTCGGCGCCGCGCCCGCGGGGCCCCGCACGCCGCCCCGCCGCGCCCCCGCCCCGCGCCGCCGCCCGCGCCCCCTCCCCGCCCCGCGCAGCCCCGCGCCGCCGCCCGCCCGGGCGGGCCGGGGGCGTCCCGCGACACCCCCGCGGAGGGAGATGTTGTTATTTTTTGCTGTTGTCAGTCTCTGACGTCACATCCACCTGCTGGGTAAACAAGGCTCGGTGCAAGGGAAAAATAATAATAAAAAAAATAAAATAATAAAAGCTTTGGGGGGGGGGGACGGCGCGCGGAGGGGGTGGGGGGGGGGGTGGAGGCCCCGCCGGCGCGGAGCTCCGCGGAGGAGCGGCCGGGGGAAGGCGGGGCGGCCCCGCGGGGTGAAGCGAAAGTGGCGGCGGAGCGCGCCGCGCAGCCTTGCGCGCCCCTGCGCGGCCCCTGCGCGCCGCCGGGGTGAGTTCGGCGCGGGGGCAGGCGGGCCGGGGCCGCCCCGTCGGCGGAAGGGCAGCGCCGCGCCCCCCGAGCAACTTTTCCGCAGCCGCCCCCCGCGGGGGGCCGGGGGAGAACCTGGCGGGGGCCTTCCGCGGGTGCCCGCGGAGCTCGCCTTACCTGCGCGGAGCGGCGCGGCGGGCGCAGCCTGCGCTCTCCCTCCCCCCCCCACCCCCCCGCGGCGCACGCCGCTTTTTGCGCCAAGATTGCTTTTAGAAACACTGCGCGGGTGCGCAGCGGCGCGCACCGGCCGCTCAGCGGGAGTGACCGGCCCCGGGGGCCGGGCTGAGCGCGGCTCCGCTCCGCGGGGGGCTGCGCTGGCCCCGGGCCGTCACCCCGCGGGGGGCGCGGAGCGGACCCGCGGAGCGGCCGCGCCGTCGGGGCTCCCGTGGAGGGGCCGGTGGCAGCGCCCGCGGCGGGGCGGGGGGGGGGGGGGGGAGGTTAGAGCCGGCTGCCCCCCCCCAAACCCCGCGGCTCCCGCACTCGGCAGCGGAAGGTTGAACATCCGCGGGGGTCCCTCGGCGCAGGCGGAGGTTGCGCGGGGGGGGAGCGGGCACCATCCCGACCCGCCGCCCGGCCGCAGGCGGGCCGGCACCGCCGGAGGGAGCCGGGGCGTCGAGGGGCGCCCGGCGGGGAGGGACCCCCCCTCTGCCCGGGAGCGGGGCGCAGCGAGGCGGGAGCTACCGGGCGGCCGCACTGAGCGACCGACTTTGTTCGGGGGGAAAAAACTCTCTTTTTTCCCTTTTTTCTTTTTCTTTCCCCTTCCGACCGCGGGGACGGGCGCGAACCCAATTTTCTTCCCCTCCTTTGCTTCCCCCCCCCCCCCCTTTTTTTTGGGGGGCGATCGCCTTCGCGTTTCCCGCACGACCGACACAAATCTCCCGGGCCGGAGGGCGGGATTACACCCCGCGCCACCGGGCGGCGATGAGCGGCGGCCCGGCGGAGCCCCGCGCCCCCCCCCCGGCCCCGGCCCCATCCCGCCCCGGGGGCTCCGGCGGCAGGGCCGGGAGCGCGGCGCCACCTCTCGGCAGAAGCGCTCCGGTAGCAATTAACACCTTAAATTAGAGTAATGGCGAGGTGCTTATACCTAATTCATTATATTTTAAATAATTAAGGGGGGGGGGGAAATCGCTGCCAATAAATATTTGCGGGGAGGATGTTTGCGCCGTACTTTCAGAGCAATCCTCGCAGGCCGTCGGGGGAGCGCGCCGGCGGCACCGCCGGGAGCGAAAACGCTCCGGGAACGGTGTCGCTTGTGCACCCCGGTCCTCCCCGCAGAAAAACGTCGGGATTTGGGTCGCTGAGAGGGACCACCGGCTTTCAACACGAATGCTCACCGTCATCTTAAACTGCTGGTGTTTAAATTTTTTGGTTCATCCGTTTCTTCACGAGGAAGAAAAAGGAGATGAACCTATTGAAAAAGCATTTTTTAGACGCTTCCCCCCCCCCCCCCCCCTTTACTGTTCTAAAAACTATTTGTTTTACATTTCATCCTGGAATAAACATTGTTTATTGGAAACTTCTTCGTCTCCTGTTTTTGACTTCACAAATCTAAACCAGTACATCAACTCTGTAAAACATGATTAATTCCATAGACAATACCAGCGGTGGGACTTCTCCCTCCCCCTCTGCCAATGTAGCTGCTAATTGTACTTGAATTGTTTACTGCTGTATTATTTTACAAGTGCCTGGAGAAAGATGCTCGATATTCCCACCACCAGCAGAACCATCCCAAGAGCAAATGCGGGCAGATTTTGGCAAGGGTGTACACAGGCTACAACTGCAGCTTGTTAGCTAAAAAAAAAAAAAAAAAAAATTATGAAGGTGACGACGCCTCCGTAATTATAGGTGTTACTTGTTTTAAAGTCAGAATGTTTTCCAAGCTACTGCAATACCACACCTCAGATGTCCCAGGAGCCAGGCCTTGGAGTCCTTTCCTCTTTAGTCACTGGTTTATGAGGCTTTGCAGAACACATCACCAGGCTGCGTGGCTGGTTCCCAGGCCACGTTGTGCTCCTGTGTAGGTGCAAAACCCATGCGGCTACTTGGCTATTATTCTACCTTTCACATCAGGCATGAAAAGTTGAGATGTATACAACATACTGCCCCCAAAAAGTCAGTGGATGTATTAGAGAGGAATGTATGTTGGTTTCACAGCCTGCTTTTATGATTTTCTGACTTTGTTTCAAGTAAATCCATGTTCTCACGGTGTTTCGTCAGAGAAGAGAACGCGCGAGTAGCCTCGTACCGCAGCTCGTGGCAAAAGCCGTTCCCGGGAAGTCGGCGGTTGCTGCTCTCCACCTTCCCTCACTTTGTGTTTAGAGTCGGGGCGAGGCGGATGGGCCTGGCTACAGGTGCCCTTCCAAGGGGCGGAAAGTGCAGCTCTGCCCATCACACGGTACCTAACACCGGACATTTCTTTTGCCCAGATAACTTTACGGATGGGAAGGGTTGACTTGGTGATGAGCGGGAGTTTTAAAAGGCATAAACATCCACCTCAGAGGCTGAGCCCAGTGCTATCGGCCACACTTGCACCAACTGTAGGGGAAGCAGGGTCTGTTCTCCAACTGGGGAAATCCCACAAAAAGATAAAAAGTGACACAGCAGAGGTCCCGAGTTGGCTTGTCTGACAAAAGGAAACATATAAACAAGTCCTCCCAAACGAGGACCATAACCAGACCCAGGTAGTATTTAAAAGTAAATATTGCTTTATATCATCTCTATGGAAAAAAAGTTGGGGTTTTTTTTTTTTCAGCATCCAAACTCTGATGCCTACTTTGCAAGCGCACTCGCACCCCTCCTCTGCTTTTCTTATTAGACTTCCTTGATTCCCCTGGTCACAGTGGAAGCCGCGTCCTGGCCTGCGCCGAGAGGACGAGCTGGAGCAGAACCGAGGGCCGGTGCCGGGCTGGCCGCGGCAGAGGCGGCGGTGAGCGGCACAGCCTGCCTCGCGCTGCTCGCAAGGAAGACAAATTGCTGTTCTGCCCCGCAGCAGCATGATCCGGGGAGAGCAGGCTGGAGGCTGGCTTCGTGCACAGGGCAGCAGGAGTCAGGCACAAAAGAAACTGCGTTTTACTGTGCTGTGAGTCCAGGGGAGCTCCACTGCAGTCGCAGTTGCTTTGGATTTGCATCAGTAGTGCAGCAGCATGAGTTTCGGATTCACCCCAGACTTCTTGGGGTTCCTCAGCGGATGGGAAAGGCTCCCCACATCCCTACCTGCTCTAATCCTCTCTACTTCTCAAGGTGTCCCTCCAACCGCCGCTGTATCAGAAGCCACCCAGAGGTAACTTTTCTGTAGCGCATTTCCATTTGCCCTGAGCTGCCAGCCAATACATATTTCCTTCTCCTGTGGGGGCAATGAATAGCCATTGTATTTGCGTTGGACCATTAATCTGCCTGATTTTGGTAGAGATTCTTAAATGAATATTCATGGGAATTAATGTCATTTAATTCCTATTGCTTCCTGAATGTAATTATGTGCTGTACGTGAATTGGCAAACACCACAAGACATCCAATCTTGTTGAAAGTCTGTGACCAATTATTGTGAACCTCCACAAGCTGGACACTCGTGCAGTACTGAAGATGCACAAAGCACTACCAAGACGCAGCCTGGCTTCAGGAGAGGAGATGGGCTGGAGAGGAAGCTAATGAAAGAGGGAGGATGTACACTGTGGAAAGCAAACAATGCCTTTCAGGATGGAAAATATGATTAAGAAGTTTTTTAATACAAGCTGTTCCCTGGGTATTTGTCTACAGATAGGGACTACCCTAAACATTTGTATTCTCTTGCAAGAGAGCTTTACTTTTTCCCTTTCTCACCCATAGAAAAACATCTTTCAGGGCCTCCTGTTCCTGGTCCCACTTGAGGCCCGGCATCTTTTGGAAGACCTTCAGCACATCCTACAAATAAGATATGCCCAAGTCCAATCCTCCTTCCTCACAGCAGCCCGCCTGCCAAAGTTCACGCTGCTCCTCCAATAATAAAGCAGTAATCAGCTCAGCATTGAAGCAAAACCCATCCCCAGCATCAGTGCTACCAACCCCTGTCGTAACATAACAAGGACTCTTCCCAAAATATTTGGGCTTGCCCTGTCACAGTGAGAGGCGTTCAAGTTCAGCGCTCTGTCAACAATGCCAGGTGTCTCCTGAACCTCCGGCGCCCGAGCCAAGAGGGAGAGCTCAGAAGCACAGGAATAATCATTATTCACATTACTAAAACATAACGGAATGTTTAAACAGATAACATAACAAAATCCTTCACAGCAAAAAAAAAAAAACCCACCCAAAAAAACCCCTGTTTATTATTTATCCCAGTCAGATAGAAAATGAAGTCAATCTCCTGGAAAGCAAAAGCGAGGCTCTTTTTTTTTTTTTTTGCAACTGACAGCCATGAAAAAAATATTCTATTGTGCCAGCTGTGCCCCTTCAAAGGGGCTGATGGTCGCTGCGGCTCTTGATGAACCAAATGGCAAATTTTTTTGGGGAAAAAAAAAAAGTGACTCAAAGCCAAACACAAACATCTAAGAAAAAAAAAAACCTGATGAAACCAAAAATCCAAGAACAATTTCATTTTGAGTCAATCCGAAGATTTCATTTCAATTTTGATTTTTTGGGGGAATAAGAAAAAAAGACATACACCCCCTTGCTTGAAAATAAAATTAAAGGACATTTTGAACACAAAGTAGTTTCAAAATGAAAAATCAAAGTGTTTCATGTCAGAAGTGTCAAAACTAACAGCTTCAGCATTTGTCAGAGCTTTTTTGAGTTTTTATAAATGACAAGTTTGGCATGTGTGCACAAACCGTTTTGGTGCTGCTGAATCTGCATTTTTGCATGCAAAAAATGGTCGGGCAAATTTTCCTGCGCAGAAGCCCCGTTTGCCGTTCCCTTTGTGCGGAGGCCAGCAGCGCTCTCCCCGACAGCTGCGCTGCGGCAGAGCCTCACTGGCACCTCTCGGCTCCTCTTTGGCTTATTAATATTTTACCACGCGGTTTGCAGGACTTCGCAGGCCTGGTCTTTTCCAGAACCAGTTCCCCAGTTAGCGGGAAGAGGTACAAAGGTTAGGAGAGGCCGACTGTGCATCTCCGGCTTGACGCGCTGCTGTGTGACAGCCTGCCGCGGACCTATTCTAAGGTGACATTAGGTAATTTATTAGCCTGGTTCATTACAGCCTTGACAAAGTTGCAGGCTAAGCTCCCTTTCATCGGCTTGCTGCCTTCCCAAACAAAAAGTGTTTTCTCCCGAGAAGTTTGGAGAGGTTTCGGTCAGGTTTACAACTTACCTAGCAGGAGGGCAGGGCTGGAAATAGGAGTATATAGCACCTGGAATAGGGCGTTTAGTTTAAAGTCTCTGAATTACATGAAATGCTACTACTATAAAAATTTACCACGAAGCATTTACAATATTAGCAATATTCTTTATTCTTGCCATGAAACCGGCAGCCATCCGAATTTTGCCTGTTTCCAGCATAGCTGACCTTGCTGCAGGTCTGGGACAGTGCCTAGTCCCCAGGGAAGGCAAAAAATAAGATCTTTGCTGTAAGCACCATAGGCCTGCAATCGCTTCTGCAGATAACAGACACCTACCTGCCTTTTGCTACCAGATTTCTGTAACGCTTTCTACATCTCTCTGGTGACAGCACCGCTTCTTGCTGTATCTTGACAACTTCTAATTAACCCAGTCTCAGCATCTTTGAGGCTTCTGTAGAAAACCAACGTACTTCTCTAGAGCAAGAGACCAAATTCAAAACACCATCCCCTCTTCTGACTTCCAGGACAGCCTTTACTCCACAGGGGCTTCAAAACCCGCTCATACGTCGTCTGACTCTGCTGAAGGTCAGACCAGCTCCTTCCCTGCCCTCGTTGGAAGGCAGTAGTGGAAGCAAGCAGAGATGGAAACAGGTTTCTCCCATCTTGTTGGCATTTCTGGGACCGCTCGAACTCCTGCTGCGGTGTGCACGCAGAAATCCCCACGAGGACACGCCGATCCTTTTAGCTTCTAGCAGGATGGCCAGTCCCATCTCAACAGGACGGTCCCTGCTGTCCCTGACTCGCTCTCCCCACGAGTTAAGCAATCCTTCCCCAGAGCTACGCCGTGAAGGCAATGCAGTGATTGCAACTTTCCTCATGAAGGATTTTCTGTTGACGCTGTCTCAAAAGTGTACTATGCTGAAATATTATTTCATCTTAATTTTTGCACTATTATGACTTTTTTTTAATCCAAAAGTCCAACATCAACAAAGATTAAAGCTTTTACTCTGGTTACATATCTATGAAAACAGCAGTCTCCTGTGTCTTGGGAGATAAACACTACCAGATGCTCTAGTAAACACCAGAAAGGGGAGAGAGGAAAAAAAGAGAGCGGCCAGGAGAAGGAAAGGGCAGAAAATAAGTTAGAAATAGCAGAAGAGGAGACCAGAAAAGTAAATTCCTGGTGGTTCTTGCGATGCAGCAGTGAAGAGGTTAAACCCCAGTACACTGCCATCTCTAGACAGAATTGGTTGTTATTGCATTGATAAAACCCCGGGTTGTGTTTTCCTTGTCCATTTTGACCCGTATCTGACGTTAGCATTGCAAATGATGTCTGCTGCCATTCAACTAGTCAAAGTGAGCGGACAGAAACAAGACAGAGAGCTTAGCAAAGACGATACTAATGGAAGGGGTGGGGAAAAGTCTGATTTACATGTAATTAATTATTATTTATGTAAAAACCATATCATTGTGGTGGTTCTTGACATCATTTAAAGCCTCTTTTCAAAAGAGGAGTCTCCCCTGTTAGTGCACTGATCTTCTTTTCTGTGCTGCAAGTACGAATTGTGATATGGCAGTAGTCGCATTGGCCCATCACCACCACTTGCAGGGTTGACATCCGATTGCCCAAAAGAGCTAAGCAGAATAATCCTGCCTCCTCCTAAACAGGTGACTTGGCATCACCAGGGCCATAGGAAGATAGCGAGTCATTCGGTGGGAAATTGTCAGACCTAAGGCCAATGTCATGCAGAAGATGGCAGAGTTATGCGTAGCCGTTGTGAAGAATTTTCAGATGAAATTAATGTATTTTCTTCCAAATTTGTAAAATGATTGACTTGTTTGTTTGATTTCAGCATCTAATCGCAAAATAAGGACCTAGCCCAGCCCCAAGGTATCTTGGCAATGTTGTTTGAGACACGCTCCACCGCAGACAAAAGCTCCTGAGGGGAAGACATCAATCTTCTTCCTCTACAGATGAAACTGGTCCACAAAAATGAAGGGCAGGGCTCCACCCCAGCTCTTTCAAAATTCAGCTGTCTCAGCCATAGCTCCAGTCCAGCTTCCAGAGACGTCCCTGCCCACTAGTTTTCACAGGAGCTAGGTCAAACCTCAAGTGCATGGATTACATATGGCAGCATGACCTAATTTATTCAGGCTCCGCTGGACAAAATCTATACGGTGGAAAGCTTATTGGCCCTGTCTCACTGGTTCTAATTTACCAAAGGAGCTGCTGGGCAGGAAACTCAGTTAACCTCAATGATGGTAGGGACAGATTAAAGGGAGCTGGACTCAAAAACAGGCAGGTCTCAAGCAATCTTAATAAAGAAAAACAAACCACAGCACTAATTGGAGCAATTGGACGGGGTAGGAACTTCGGCTCAAGCCTGGGAGCAGTGGCAGGAGCGGATGGGACCGGCAGTGCTCATCGCAGGGAGGGACGTCACCTGGATGGATGGTCCCACACACCCGCTGCGCAGCCCACGAGCTATGCCGAGGGGGTGCCCCCAGCCACGTCTCCCCCATCCTCCGCCTCCCCCACACCCACCTCCACCGCATTTCTGCACAGCGTTGCCTCTGCCCATGCCGTCAGCTCACGGGGGCCACGCAATGATGTTAGCTGGCTGCCGAGACCTCAGTACAGTGCGGCCAGCTTCTGGAGGACATGCAGAGCAAACCCAGGTTTGCCTGCCATAGACCATGCAGACAAAACCAAGAGCACCACAGGCAGAAATCTGCCTGCAAGGCTCTCACCTACCCTTCTGCTTTTAGGAACAGCATAATACTTTGTGTTCTCCCATCATTGTTTCCTTTTCAGCTGCTGGGAGCACCAAAGCATAGCTAATCCCACCTCGGCGGGCAAATCTCCTCCCAAACAAACACTTTTGTCCCAAGCAAACAATTTCCAAACAGCGAAAACCAGTATTTCATTCAACCCATGCACACCCCAGGGCTGTGGTAGGATTTTCATCCTGGGTGAAATGGCTTGTCCAGCCTTGCCCAGTTTGTTAATGACCTCTGATGCCAGGCAGGGGCCTGATATCCCAGTTGGAAGGGGGAAAAAAAAAAAGAAAAATAGATTTCTCCTAATAGAGCATCATCTTCCCCTTTGCATTATTTGTTTTGTCAACAGCAGCAACAGCTACTGTCATCGGCTTGAGACCGAGAGAACTCAGCTCACACACAGAGCACGTTTGGCACAAGGAAATGTTTTCATCTCTTGGAGCAGGCTCTAAGGCGGTCAGCTCGCCTTGCTATCCGCTCCATTTCAGACTTTAAATGTTTCCCATTTTGGTAGTTCTTGCCTACACCATAATCAACACATTCAGGGTTTTTGTTTTATTTTTAAGCTGGTGGGGCTTTTTTTAAGTCACATTTACCATAGGGACAAGTAGGCTGATCTCTCTGTATTCCAACCTTCAAACTTTGTAAAACTGAATGAGGTCAGTAGAGGGACTGTTTTTCCTAGTGAAATTAGCCCAACCGTAGGGCAGAAACATTATCAGAGCTACCGAAACCTTTCTTTATCTGGTCGGCCTAGAGACCAGATGTTTTGCTACAAATTCTTTGGCTCTCAGTGGTTCACAACTGCTCTCTGCCATCTTTGCACATCAAACGCCTGCAGAGTAAAGACAGTGTTTTGAATCTCGGCAAAATTTCAGACTTTCAGGAGGGCTATTTTTTCTGCTGTGGGTTTTTCAGAGAGAAGAAATAATTTCAATGGGAAACCTCACACCCAAGAACCTTCGGGCTGTTTATTCCTGCACAGGGTAATTCTCTGGCTAACACATTACAGCTTCCACCCCGATACTGTGAGAGTCGGAGGCACATTTCCATCAACCCTCTGACTTGATTAATCACATCAAATAATTTGTTTATGAAGTTCAATTCTACAAAGCCCAACCTGGAAGCAGGTATTCATCCTCCCAGATACAAGCACTTTTGCTATAATTTCTTTTAAAGTCAAAGCTGATCTTTATCTACAAAAGGCCAGAGCAATAAGTATTTAGTGTGTTTAGAAAACACGTCTCTTTCACCACACCTGCAGCCCGGCTGCCAACTTTCAGCCATGTGGACTCTCCACTGCTCTGGGAGACTCTGGTGCAGTAAACAAAGGAGTTTTCCCTGGCTGCCCTTGTACCAGGTACCTCTCCCAAATGTCTTTACATACTCACGCCCTAAAGGTCTTCATGCAGGTCCTGTTTCCGCAGCATTTCCAAGGGCTCGGATTCAGTGGAGGGAGTTGGTGGCGGTTGGGTTTTCCTCCACTTCCTCTAGGTCGTCCTGTTAATGACTCTGCGATAGATGCAGAAGAGCCTTTGCTGTTGAACAAGGGTGGGACCTGTTTCAGGATTTACTCCTAAGATTCCGCCTCCCCTCCCCCCCTTGATGTAAAAGTCAAACGAAATCCCGTCTTTTTCAGGCTTCTGAGGGAAATTTGTTACAGCACCCAAATCTGCAGCTGCCTCCCACGAGCTGCTTCTATCTGACTCAAGGTAATGTCCTGTAAGCCTCTCCCTTGGCATCTCCGGTGTTCATTTTGGTCATAGCAATGCCACTGAACAAACAAACTTCAAAGTAAAAAGCAATGCCAGAGCCAGGGAGACACGCCTGGGGGTGAGAGAACTGGGATAATAAAACTCACAGCATCACCCCGGTGCCAACAACCCTGTACTTTTTGTGCCTCTAATTTCTGCAGTTTCTTGGAATGGTTTCCTAAGACACCATTTCGTTTTGGAGATGAAAGGAACAGGCAAGGGTTAAATCAGAGCCGCCATCCCCCACCCCCAGTCTATTCACAGCAGAAGGAAATCTGTCTCTCTCCCACCCCTCAGCATCCTGTCTCTGCTGCCTTGGAAAACACACAAATCCCTTACAGCTTCCTGAGGGGCAGAGACCTCAGCCCGCTCCCAGCCACCCTCCTCCCCGGTGGGCCCTGTGGCATCCTGGTTTCCCCGTGGCAGAGCACCCTTCCCGGGGGGGGCTCGATGCCCCACGCCACAGCAGCTCCTTCCCTCCCACCTGGCCTGGCCCGAGGAGCTGCTCTAGCAGCACTAGCTGGGTCTCCTGGGTGTTACCCCAGCAGCTGCTCGTCCTGGCCACGTGCTAGAACTTGGCCTTGGATGCAGCAAGTATCAAGAAGCTAGCACGGCTCTTCCTTGATCACGGGCTGAATTATTCCTAAGGGGCTTTTGTCCCCTTGTCCCCCTTACCAGGTCTACCCCAATGGCTCATTTTCCCTTTGCTCTCCAGAGTTGATGAGGACAGCCAGAAGGGACTTGAAACTGCTTCCTCAAGGTTGTCCCAAGCTTGTCCAGTGTGTCCCCCACTGAGCATCCAAGACTTTCCCCATCCCACTGATGCCTACCCTGTAGATCCAAGAAGCTGAGACATGCTCATGGCAATCAGCCACTGGAGGTGGGAACCCACAGGCAAGTTTCAATGTTAAACAAAGTCACCCAAGCCTCGGAAAGTTCCCCCAGAGGTCACACAGGTGTCATTGCTTTCCCACACATGGCCCTTGGGTACTGCCAAGCACACCTGCTTCTCTACTGAGCAGAAAGGCCAGCTCCAGAGCCACAGGTCCTCACCCTCTTCCCCTCCAACAGGCTCAGAGAATGGACCAGCCATCCAGCTCCCCCTAGAGATACAGGGGATGGGTGCTACGAGGAGAAGCCAGCCGTTGGCACCCAAGAAGGCTCAGCATCACTCAGAGCACCCAGAAGGCATCCCACCCACCACAACCGCATGGCACGGCACAGCCAGGAGGTGCTCAATATCTGCACAGCAGCATCACCTCGGAGCTGCACCCATGCTAATAAGTACAGTTTGAAGCATGAAGTGGCTGCGCTACCTCCGGTCCATGAGCTGGAGCACGTTGCTGTCAGCTCTAGGGCCTCCAAACTGCACGCCATATGTTACTCACATAGAGGCATGCCCTGAGAACACTTTCAAAGGGCAGGTACTGCACACTTTGCATCCACGTGGGGAATCTGTGCAACATAACTAGGGCACTGTAAATTCACACCCCGGCTCTCTGTGCTCTAACTTGTCCGTGGAAACAAGCCCCGCATGGCTTCTTCCAACACTCCTGGTCATGGGGGAGCGGCACAGAGAACTACAGCGTTGCCAAATCTAAACATTCAAAATCATGAGTCATAGTTTCCAAAAATTATCTAACTGGTATTAAAAAAAAAGAAATTTAATGAATTCCTGTTTTTCATCTTTCAGATGACACCCAAAATTTCTCCACAGTTCTCGGTGCTAGAAACTCAGGAAGGAAAAACACACACATGACATAAAGCAGAAGTAGAGATTTTCATGCATTCTCATTATTCCAGAAGCTGGAGCTTTAAGGAAAAAAAAACCCAACCAATAAACAACAAAAGGCTTACGATATAAGGTTTATGATTTGGCTAGCAGCAGAAGCAAAACCTCATGATTTATGTGACAAACCTCAACTGAACAACTCAGCTCAAAAACTTGGAAAAAGAAGGTGAAACATTCCAGCATCATTTTGGCTGCCAAAATAACAGAAACAATCGTGCAAAATTTCAACACAAGAAAAAAAATATTAATGAGATTTGTTCCACTTTCATGAACTCAAAGACAAACAGATGTTGACAAAAAGATGTTGCAAACAGTTCTTGCTGTTGTTCAGCCGAGCCCAACTTGCAGCGATGCAAATGCATCTCTCGTTCATTATGTCACCCCCTTCGCTCTCGCTTTTCACTCACTCACACAGAGCAGCCAGTGTCTTTGCACGCTGTGTGTTCTTTCACGTCTTTTACCAACACAATGGGTTTAATTTCAGTCTCTTGTATGCCATGTTAACAGTTGCAATTAATTATTCTCATTTATTCTGCAAGAACACACCTGTACTAGGTACTTCCCTATGAGAAAGAGGCACAGACCCTGTTTCAAAGACACATGAAAAATCCCCACTCCTGAGTAACATCTGCACTTTTTAATATGATTCTGCAGTTTGGACTACAAGTACCAAAGCGCTCAGCTGGCTCCTGTGTACTACTTTCTGTCCTCCTTCACTACTGAAGCAACCCTTAATTTTATTTACTCTAGATTAAACCTGTAGGACCCGACCTAAATGATACTGAGATCCATGAGGTGCTCTCCTGGAAAAAGGCTTCAGAAATGGATCCCATGTCCAAATTGAAGATGACGCCAGCACTGGTTTCATTTCAAGGCAATCCAGATGTTCAGTAAAGTGATTAGGAAGTGGTGTGTATCAAATATAAGATACTCTGCATTGAACTAATGCATTTATTTGCTCTGAATGGTTTTCCAGTTCAGGGCAGCACTTTGCCTGTCATAAGTAAAGTGCTTTGACAGAACACATGGACATTTCTGCTGCTTAAACTGAGCCAGCAAACAGAATGGCCTGCAACTCCCAAGTCTCAAAAGAGTCCAAAGAAGTACTGTCACTCAGATATATTTATTTCCTGGTCAACTAAATGCATGAGTTCAAGTCCCATTTGTCAGCATCCTGCGTATCCACAGCCATTTGAAAGGAAGCAAATAAACATAACGATGTTATCATGGAGTCATTGAGTTTTCACCCTATTACTGGCTAGCAGGTGTCCAGAGCATCACTAAAATCAGGTAATACAGCCCTTTGCTTGGAAGAATGGAGGCCAAGAGCTTGTCCCGGCTATCGGTGGTGCAGCACCTCTGCCCAGACAGACTTGGTTTCTTCCAGCACTGCCTCTGAGTGTCCACGCTTGCAGGCACAGGGCTCTGGTACATAACCTGGCCTCAGCTGTGTAACTGTGACAAGGTAGGTAAGACCTGGCTGGGGTTAGCAAGAGGTGGTAAAGCCTAGTCTCAAACTACTGCAGAGAGCAAGTGCCACCTGCCTCTCCCATAGGGACCTGTTGGTGGGTTTATCATACCCTTCAAGGAGGAGGAATGAGGATGAAGAACAGCTGAGAAAGTGAAATGGGCGGATCCTCTGTTTTACTGCCATATTTAGTAATCTGAGAGAAAGGGTAGCCCCCTCCTCCTCCTCAGTGGAGAAGCCCTCAGTGGATGTGTTGACTATTACCCCAGCTGCCTTGGTTTTCTAGGGAGAGTTACAAAAACAGCCTCCAGGCAATCACAAAACCAGTAAATCCAGAGGCATCACATCCTCTACTAATATGAAACACTATAGCTCCATCCAGCTCAGAAAAGGCACCAGCCACACCATCCCATCCAAATGCAGCATCCACATGGCAGGATCTTCCGCACTGTCAGCGTCCCTTTTGACTTTAGGCCTATGTCTCTTTCTCACTCAAGTTTCTCTTTTGCACCTTCTGCTTGTGAACAGGGGAGGACTCAGGCACACGGGGGAAAAAAAATCCAGATAAGAGAACGCAGCTGTGTTGTAATTTGTAGTTTCACAGTCCTCTGTGGATAAGCCCCAACACAATACAACCATTTGCCTGCAAATTGAGAATTGTGTTAAACCCACGGTAGTTCTGATGTAACAATATCTTCATGCTGAGAAACTTGAAGACTGCTGAGAAATACAGCACTTAAGCAGAACAAAAAGCAAATTCCCAGCAGCACCTTCCACCCCCATGTTTTTATTGAGTTTTAGTAGAAAAGAATTCAAAAATACAGAGGGCCTGCAGACCAGACTAGGCATTGTCTGCATTAATTTGGGGTATACGTTACTTTCAGCTGATACTCAGCTGAAAAATTAACCCAGCATTCCTCCATCATTTGGGATTTTGTAAGCAAGTTTTGCGGAGGCATCTCTGCTCCCTGGACCTGGTGCTCTCAATGATTTACACTTCCATGGGCACATAGGAAAAGGAGGAACAGCTCTGCTTGTGTGTGTGTATGCATGCATGTTGACAAGACAGTCTCCCAGATAAAAAAGGAACATGCAGAATAACGGCAGCTCTGAACTCACGAGAGCTCTTCTGGAAAGGATAGTGGTAATGTGGCTTTTCACCAGCTTGAGTGACAGCAGAATCTGGCCACCAAGACACCTGATCTGTACTGGCCGTGCAAAAGCAAATATCAAAAACTGATTTAAGTGGCAGTAGGATTTTTCACTAGTGCCTAAAGGGGCTGGAACCCATGTCTTCCTGCACATTAAGGGGTCTTGGGATCCTCAGGTTTTACCCTAAGCTTTTTCCTTAAGGCAAAAAAAGTGTTTTAGGTTATAAAGGTACTATGCTCCCAGCTGCTCTTATCCCATTATAATGAGATTTTAATTCTCAAAATCCTTAACCTTATAATTGTCATTTCATTATGTTATGTAGAATGCAAAACAGAGCAGTATCTTTATAAAGATTCATTAGTAAAACGCATTTACACTTTCTAGCTTATTTCTGATGGAAGCTAAGTTTTTAGCAGCCACATGTAAATTCAAACACCTAAGGCCCTACCTTGCACCAGAGGTTATCAGGTTTAGCCACTTCTCCCAAGAACCTCTAGGGCCAACAAACTCTTTCCATAAGGGGCACTAATAAGCAAAAGCTCCATCTGTGAATGAGAGGGAGGAAACACAACTGTGGGAGGATAACAGGGCATCAACACGACCCTGCTGAACAAAGCACATGTTGAGCACTCCATCAGACACCTTCAGCAGCAATCCCTCATACTTCACCATCCTGGAAGGACAGGCTCCCTCTCCTAGCCACAAGCCCCTGATGCCCATGGAGCAGATCTCCGGGGCCCTGCAACACCACCACTGTGCTCCCACCTCCCTGGGGAAGGGCTGACGGTCTTCTCCAGTAGCACCACCGCCAACACACAGGCACCATGGAAGCACCACTACAAAACTCACCGAGTCCCACTGCTAAACCCCGTAGCCTCCCAAGACACACAGATCACTCCTGGCTCTACCAAAACCGCTTCTCTCCCAGTATTTCATAGCAGCCCCCTCCCAGCAGGCAGTAAGCCTCCCCGAGCAGAGCCCAAGGAGAAGACCTACCTCCCCACAGCAACCCAAGATCTTCCCTCTTTCCCTCAGCTTCCATCCAACCAGCCTTGATGTATAACTGGCAGAAAGCTGAAATGTATGGAACCCCCTTCTCAGGGGCTGTATCTCCCTTTCCCCTTCCAAACCACCTCCTTAGAGGGGGTCTTACCTTCCTTGTGGGCTCTTATAGCCTTGGGGAGCTCTGGGAAAACAGCTTGCGCAGATGAAGCAGGTCAGGCCCGTTCCCCACGTTGTCTGCTCACAGGTGTAGGTGTTTTCCTCTCCTGAGCTGGAGCTGGAGGTTGCAGAAACACTGTGTGAACCATCTCCCTGCTCTGCTTCCTAGGGTGGGATAGCTGCCAGAAATACAGAGACCTCAGCTCCAGGCTTTCTTGTCTGGACTGACACCTTACAGTTAAAGGAGTTGGAGCCTTTTTACATGAGACAGACAGGGTGGCAAATCAGGATTAAAGCAGGGCAAACATTGGCTTTTCAAAAAAATATAGCAAAAGTAATGTCAGTTGCAAGTGATTGGCAAGAATTAACATGGGCATCCTCACTGGAGCAAGATCTGCAAGGTGTAACAGATAAATACAGGCATTTCTATCAGGCGTCGCTTTATATACATCCTGCAAAAGCAAATCATTGGGTGGGAAATGAAAATCAAGAAGGAAAAATATATATGTTTCTGATCGCTCTACCCTAATGTTGTGTTCTGTCATTATGGCAGATTGCTTAATTGTGCTGCTGATTACTTTTCCTGAATTCTTCCTACAGCTGTACTTTTTGCAGTGGAAACACTAATTAGCAGGAGGAACGTTGCCTTAAATTTTGTTACAATATATACATGTAAAAAAACCAGAAATCCCAGGCATTTACTTACTTAGTCCCCCTCTCTTGTTTATTTAACCCATCTCACTCCCTGTTCATCTGTCCCTCCTGGAAACTGCGCCTGGGCAAAGGTGGAGAGGCTGCAGGCAGACACGTTCTGCTACTGGCTAAAGACAGCTGTAATCCCAGGCAGCAGTTTAGATCAGTCCTTTCCACCCCACAAAATTCACCTTGTAGAACAATCCAAATGTGCATTCACTGTAGGACGGACTAGTCTTTGTGTGCGTTTGCTACTAGGAATTATCTATATACTTTGCAATATGCAAAATAAGCTGTCTGTATAGGAACATCTGCACGATGCTGTAATCCTACCGCACATTTAGACTCCACATTCTTAATGAGCCATCACGGGGAATGATTTGATGTTGTTTAACTCTTGTTTCACTAAGCTGTGGCATGAGTTTGCCCTGATTCTTCCGCAGTATATTCCTGCAAGATATCCACTCACTAAGGAGAAACACTCCTTATTTTGTGTAACTTAATCCTGTGACATTTTAGGTTTTTATTTTTTTGTCTTAAGTGCTAACTGCCGGTTCAGCCAACATTCCTCTTCCTCCTTCTCTTCATCATCTCACCAGCAGATGTAATGGGAAGAGTACAGTTGCTCTTCACTCAGAAGCATGCATGGAGACCTCACAGAAGTTATTTTAAGGGAGTCGGAGGGGATCCCAGTCTTACGCTTCCATAACCCCACCAGTATGGGACTGTTGGGATTAGCAGCAAAATTTGAGGGGGGTTAAGCAGCACATGGGTGCTGTTTGTAGGATTTATGTCTCTCTGAAGTGACTGATCCATTGACCCAATCTAGTATAGCACTTTTTCTGTTTCTCTTGCACATTCAACCATGGACTGAGCCAGCACTTCAGCTGTGACCTGGGACCAGCCAGCTTTGTTTAATCAGCATTTTAAGCCTCCAACACAGGAGGTTTATGCACAGGGTGCTTCAGACTACAGCTATTCCGTCAGCTCAGTTTGGGTTTGACTCCCCGGGAGCTCGCACAGCCCACGCACCCCAGCGCAGCCACCTCGCTTCCCAGGAAAGGAAACTCAAGTGGGATGAGAAACCTCTTCAGGCGCCCTCGCTGCCCAGCGCGGCGGCGGCTGACTCACGAGCGATGCCCACGGCGCTGCCGCCCGGTGCTGTGAAAGTTCGGTGGCTCAGCCGCCTTCCCCCAGGCAGCCCTGCCTGCACCCTGAGGTGCGAGCGAGCGATGGGTGTTTCAGTTCACCAGCAGCACCAAAACGTCAAGATGAAGCAAATCAAAAGCAAGTTGGGCTGAGCTGTTTAACAGACCGAAACCCAATGCGAGGAACACAGCTTGGCTCAGCTTAGCAACTTCAGTGGGTGAAAAGTGCCCAAAACTCACTGTAATGGAGTTTGACCATCTGAAAGCTGGGAAGGAAATCAGAAATCTCGCTATAGTCAAGGACAGCTGATTAAGTCCCATTTATAAGCAAGAAGCTAACGTTGGGGCTTAGGCAAGTGCTTGAGGAGCAGAGGCTATGCACTGACACAGATCTCTCAGAGACAGTGCTTTATGCATGTGCACAAAATCCATTGGCTGCACACATTTTTCCACCAGTATATTGCTCCTGAAACACTCCTAAAATGACTTGAACCACTAGTGCTGCACACCAGGACAAGGACTTCAGGATGCCTCACAGCAACCGAAGCCAGCTGTACTGCTGGCACAGCATGTAGACAGAAACCCTGGCATCTCTTGGGCTTCCTACATGCTCTTAGAAGGACCAGACAGCACGTGCACAGCTGGCCCCGTGGTGCTGGAGGCACTGGACTTGCTTTGAGCTTGCTGTGGAAGAGCTCGTGCATGCTTAGTGGGCGAGGTCAGCGTCTCTGGACATCTGGCAGCTCCCAACAGGCTGTCAGACATTGGGAAATCTGAAATAACCACACAAAAGCCTCCTAATTTGCCTGTACACAACGTTCAGGTGGAAAAATGTCTGGGGAAACCTGCATATGTGGTAACCGTCCGCTCTGCAGCCTGCTCTGCTTTAGCCGTGACTGAAATGCTACCAGTTCTGGCATGGGCTTGGACACCTGCGGTGCCAGGAGCTGTGCTGGGCTGTGGTGGGAGACAACAGCCACATGAGCTGAACGTTATGGACCGGCCAAATGTTGCTTTTGTGATACAAACCTCAGCAGCCCCCATGGTGTGCGCGTCTGGCCATGCTGCTGGAGCACAGCGAGCACGAGAGCACAGCAATGCCCAGCATTAGTGCTGTACCAGTCACTGCTAGTTAGAAATGCTCTCACCGAGTCCTGCTTGAGAGCTTGGGCTTGTCTGGGGCTTGTGTTTTTGGGGAGAGCATCCCTGAAGAAGCTGCACAGCACATCCAGGACAAGCAGCACCTGAGACATCCCTCTGCGTCACAGCTGGGTGTGATGAGGTACCCCAAGGCCTGGGGTTTTGTGGAGTCAAAATTAGGACCTTTATCCCTGAACCCACTCCACAGTCAGGTTCACACAGGTATTTAGGCACAAGAATCTCATTGAACAACTAAATCCCATTCATTTCACTGGGCTTCTCTTCACAGGGAGCAGACCCTACCTGAAAGAGCTTGCAGGTGAGGAGCAAGAATGTCAGGTAGTACGGATTATTAAAACAGCACATATAGCAGATTATTAAAAACCAATGGCAAATACATGTCTTCTAGGAGAAAAGCCATTTTATCTGCCTATTCCTAGTAAGTACAGGAAGAGGTTTCATGGTCACCATAAGTATTAGGATTGAATAATGTTTGGCTATATTAATCTGAAGTGCACAGCAGGGAATAAGGTAATTTTTCCATCCTTCTGATTATATGTAAAAATTTTATATGAGCTTTTTGTGGATTTGATTGCAGCAACTTGGGATGTTTCCCAATTTGCTCCTCTCCCAGGACAGCGTTTCTGGATCAGCTGCTAGCGAGCCCTGGTGGAACACATGGTATTAAATATTTGTTGCTTTAACATTTTAAACAACCTAGAGAGAGGAGGTCACACTCTCTTGGCACGTGGCCCGTGTGCAGTGCCTTCGTTGTCTTGGAGGCCCTCTAATATGTGCTGCAGCTGAGCAGTAAGGAGCAAGAGGGTCCTACAGCACTGGGTTGGCTCACAGGGACACATGTGCAAACATAAATTCATGCTTTCCTTCCCTGGCACTCCCCTGTTGACACCACCTTTCAGTTTGGTTAAGGCAATGACATGTTGGCTAAGAGCGGCCTCACCCACCCTCTAAATGGCAGCGCGTGTAAGTCACTTTGTTACTTAAAGTTTGTATTTCTTTATTAGAAGAGATGCTGCGAAGTACTTGGAAATAATGTTGGCTGCTGTGAACTGTGGTGCCCGATCAATGAGGGACACGACAGTCAATTACCCTTCCACTTTCTGATTGTCCCCAGCAATCAGCATGGATCAATACCTTCAATCTTAATTGATAGCAGATATCAAATCTGAAATAATATGTTTCACTGTTTTGGAAGTACTATCACATTGTGTACAGGCGGCCACCGCATTTATTTAACCATTCATTTCACTTCCATCTGGTCCAATCTGGCTGAGCGATGTGCTGTCCAAATGGCTCGCGCGCGTCCTTTCAGCATGAGCGCCTGGCCACGATCAGTTCAGCCTGAGCGGAGGGGAGCAGCAGGACTGCATCTCATCGCCCTGGGGCATCTTTAGTGCAGAATTAGCTACCTGAGAGAGGCTGTGTTAGAAAATAAGGAAAAAAAAAATGTTTAGACCACTGCAGCAGGGCAAAAGCATGAAAATCAGGAGGGGAAATTCAAGCGCTGAAGCAAGGAAGATAATTCCTAAGGTGCTGCTCCGTGGCAGTGCTGTGCGAGCGGGGCAGCCAGGAGATGGGCTGCAGTGCGGCCGCCGCAGCCCTTGCTGTTGTCCCAGGCAGGTGGCTTCTCCATCCCTTGCCATCCCTCGTGTCACCCAGTTACCGTTCAAGCAGTGACGGCCTCTCGGTGTGCACTCGCAGAGTGCTCGGCTTCGCAGGAGGGGGGTGGTGGAGGAGCGGGAGGTTGCGCCTGCCTTTGTTTCAGGAGACTTAGCAAAGCTTCCAAATATTTGAAGAAGCACCGTTCCAGGAGCTCTTTCAGAGTTTCCTTTAAAAATGCCAGTTCACACAGGCTTTTGTAACTGAGAAGGATCGTTTACATTTGTAATGATTTAAACAAAAAAACATACTCACCTATAGGGGTATGATGAGCCAGGGCCCTGCTGTGCTGGCAGCAGCAGGGACAGAACTGACTGGGATGGAAATGGTCTGGAGCAGGGGAGAGCTTCTCTGCACTTCTGCCCTCCCAGCCCAAAGCCTTGTGGGGTTTGATTTTGGTGTTCCCCGAGCATCCCTGCAACCATGGGCCACACGGCATCTCCCTGCCATTGGCACCCATGGGTGCCTGGGCCCCCCACCATGCCAGACATATCCTCTTGGTGGCCCTTCAACACCAGTCCTTTTTACAGTGGCCGTGGTGGCCAGAAATCCCCATCCTGCCTTCTGGGGTGTTGCTGCCAGGTACACGCAGGCAGCTCGGCTGTGACAGCGAAGGTCTCTTGCATGCAGCAATTGCTCCCCATGGGTAAATTCCAACCTCAAAACTTGCCACCGCGGTGCTGCCAGTTCCTGCAGGCTTCACTGCAGCTAACTGGCTTCTTTAAAGCACCACGTCCTGGGGTCAGATGGCCAAGGCTCTTGGCTTCCCCTTAAAAAGACTTGGGAGGGGTGGCAAAAACAGGAAGGGTATCAGCTGCCTCCTTTGAGTCATGGAGGAAAAGCTGGAAAACATAAACTCAGGAGCTCAGGGTGTAGACAGCAAAAACCCCACTCTCTTAATAACAATTTACTATTGGGGTTGGCTGTAACAGGTCTGAGCTGTGGGTCCCATCACCCTGAGGTGACACCCTCAGCTCCCTGCAGCAGCAGGAAGCCCCATCAGACATCTCAGGATGCGCTGCACGAGCAAACACCACAAGCCCAGGCCAGGACCATGGCTGGCTGCCTGTATGAAAAGGAGGGGAGAAATATTCAGTTAATCCATTCACCAGAGGGGCTGAGTACGGCACAGCTCCAGCACATCCTGGAGGGGACCGGGCTGGGTGATACTGCTCACAGCCATGCAAGTAGGAGTTACTCCTGATGCACCTTTGGCTTCTCCCACCCTGCTCCTTACAATCCCTAAATAAAAATATCCAAGGCAAGCAACCTCCCGGGGAAATTCAAACGCCCCAGGGTGTTCCTTCAACCCTTGCAGCCCCAGCTCCTGTCCTTGCAGCATCCTTATCGGGGAACTGGACACAGGCTACCATTTTAAGAGGACAACCTAATGAAATAGATCCTGATTAGCTGGCTGTGAGTTACTTCATTTCAGTGTCCGTGTGCAACAGAGGCAGGAGCGCAGCCGAAAGATAATGGAGATAAAGCATTAGCCCTACGATCGCAGCATGGCGAGGAGCCAAGTGCTCCCCTTTTGTTAATACACAATACTTGTTATAAGATTGAATATCCATTTGGGGGCAGAATTCACCTACTTTCCTTTGCGCACTCCCCTCTGAAAGCATTGTAATGATTTACTTATTGGCATTTTATTTTGATGAATAGGCTGCAATTGGTGCAAAAATATCCTGAATGGCATTAGGAGACTCAGCCATGTGACCGTTGGCCCATTTGCACTAAGTACCATCAGTCAAAGTTCGTATTACTTATAGGATGCTTAAGCCAGCGTATTTTCCTAACAGGCACGGTCCTCTGAGGGTAGCGCTAAGCGTGCTGGGGACTTCTTTGAAGTAGCATAAAGGGTAATTATTCCCCAAAGTCCTATTTGAAAAACACCCTTAAAAACTAAGTTTTGTGCCTTTGGAGGGAGAAAAAAAAAAAAAAGCCAACCCAACAGCTCCTGCCTATGCGGTAGCTGGCTGCTCATCAGAGCAGTGCCTGGAGGGCCCAGAGTCACGCTGGCTGCTGAGCTCAGCTCGGAGCAGCGAGGGAAGGAGAAATGTCCTGTCTCTGCTCCTTGTCTGGACTGAAATGCAGGTATTGGGGGGTAAAAAAAGGGAAGAAGAAAGGACCTTGGAGAAATATGGGTCAAGTACTAGAGGCTGCTTTTATTTGTTGTATTTTGTGTAACAGGCAGGAATAACACAGGTCACAGTGCCTGGGAAAAGCAGATCTCAAACAGCAGCCACAGCAACGCAGTCTCCAAGCTCACGTGGATTTCTGGAACACCTTAGAGCAAAGAAATACCTTCCCCGCTGACAAGCTGCCCCCAGTACTAGGCTACCCCTTACCAAAGCCCTTTTCTTATCAGGAGCCCAGGAAAATGCAGGTCCCTGGAGTAGTCTGCGTGACTCCATGGAGTGGCGGGTGTTTTGGGCAAGGTAGAGGGGTCTACCCGGCACCGTGGAGCAGGCAGCAACCAGGGGATGCTGAAGTTGTAACCGCATCAAAGAATGCTCATGCAACACGGCCGGCTGCCCCCAGCACTGCCCACGCCCTGGCAACCTCTGCTGCCTGGGCAGCACAGCAGGTTATTAACGCCACCAGCTAATGATGGTGGTTTAACACAACAGCAGGAAAGAATCCCACTGCCGGCCCCAGTCACCAAAACATCCTCGTGCTGTGGGGCAGGAAAAGGGCATCACCACCCCTGGCTCACTCACGCATAGGGGGTTTGCCAGCTTCTTCCAGAATTGCTCCGTGTCAGTGCCATAGGGAAGCAGCAGAGACACAGCCCACTCCTACTCTCTGATTGCAGAAATGCTGTTGATGTGCTGTTGCTTACTTTCCAAGAGTTAGACCCAGCCAAGGCCCTGCCTGAGCACTGAAAATGCATATTACTGGGTGGGGAGAAGAGGGGGAAAGGCAGCTATTCGGTTCAGCTCAGAAGAAGGAAGAAGCCACTCACAGTACATAAAGAGGCCCCCTCCATGGTTTAGTATTTCTAATTACAATTAATTAGAAATTGTAGCATGCTCCGCCCCATGCTTTCTGTGTGGCTTTAGGCAAAATGGTTGGCAAAACCTTTTTTTCCAAGAGCGTTTCATTTACGGTGTCAGAGACATCACCAACGCGATGGAGCTTTGCTGGCGATGTGTTACGTGGCATTTCGTGATGAGGATGCTGCTTTGCCCCAGCGTGGACACAAAGTGCTTCTCCCATGTGCTGCCAGGAGCGCAGACCCCCGGGAAGGCACCCTGGCCCATTGCCGAGGAGCAATGCCCAGGCAGCACAGCCAGCCCCTGCCTCAACTGTGAGCCTGCCCAGCCATGACAGCTTCTCCCCTGTTCCTACTGCTTGTTTTAAGCTTTGTGTGTGCTCAAAGAAAGGGAGAAACACACAAGTCTAGTAGAAAGTTATACCATGACTATTTTTAATGTGCAGTTATGCTCAGAAACCCCCAAGAAATCAAAGACTTTCTGAATTTGCCAGCAACAGTTAAAGAAAATCTATTTCCTTACTGCTGTTCATAATTTAGATAGCCTCCCCCCTCTTATTTGCACTGTTTGTTTATACGTGAATTCCTACAGCATTATGCGCTTTGTGTAAGCAGGAAAAGTCCAGTCCAGACACGGCTCCATGACAGCTCCCCCTGACTAATAGCAGAATTATCCTTACATAAGTCCTTTCTCTTCCTTGGCATTTTTTCCCCACCAGGAAGGGTGCTTCCCTGCACGCCCGGCGGGATGAAAGCAGCCCAGGCCGGGCGCACAGCAGAGCGCAGACCCGCTCCATGCTTTATGTTGCAGTGCCATCTTATGGCAGCTCTAGTGCCAGCCTTTCACAGCAGTTCCATTTTCTTTCAACTCTCTGCAGGTATTTCCTTGCTGAGTTGTTAAGGTTTTAGATTTATACCCACCCACCCCCCCCAAAAAAAAAATCCAAAGACTAAAGAAGTTTTTAATTACCAAAAGCTCTATGTCCAAAACTTAAGAGCCTTCAAAGGAAGCTCCAGGATGGAGCACAAGCAGCGAAGAAATAATTTATTTTCTTCGAAGATGATCAGTTTTCCAGTCCAGGCTGCTGCTATATAAATGGTAACACTCTACAAACATGTGTCTTCCATATTATGGACCATCTCTAATGGCTCCTTTATTTCAGTAGAGAGAAAAAAAGATAAAAACAGTACTTAAATCTGGAAGCCATTGCAGGCTTCCAACAGTAAAACTATTGCAAATGTTGAATGTCCCCTCCCACCTCCTCATGGCACTGAAAAGTTTCCAGCAGTAAAAGCCTGGGAGGTACCAAATGCCAAAAGCAACCCCTACTCCATCCAGCACCCTTGGGTGCACAGCGGGAGCACCTCCGTCCAGGCAGCCAGTGACGGCTCCATTGCAGAGGAGGAACAGAATGAGCAGACGCTGAAACTAGACGCTGCTCCCTGTCTCGGGGCATGTCGGCAAGCCGATTAGGTGTGCCAGGAAAGCCACGCTTTCAAAAGATCTTTTCTTCAAGGCTTCAGCTTATCCTGTGTTTGCAGGAGGATCAGAGGGAGGCCTAATCCCAAAGGTTAAGGTCTAGATGTGAGCAGCAGAGGGAAGCTTTCTGCCCCTCGGAGCAGCAGCACCCACAGCACCAGCTTGGAGGCAATTCTGCTTTAGCAGGCAAAACGCAGGAAAATCAGATGTTCTTTCCAACCAGCTCAGGACCCCATTTGCAAAGGTCGACACCAGGGTGGGAGATGGGCTGTCAGCACCACAGAGGGTCTGCTGGCCCCCACGCCACAGCCAGGTCAACAGGTCCCTCCATGGAAAAACCCAGGGTCTATGTCTGATAAAAAACAATTAGGGAAAATAACCACCTGCCCTCGGAGTTCCCCACCAGGTATTTTCCACACTGCAGAGGAAGGGTTTGGCCCCCAGGGCTGCATCCATCCCTCTGGTTTGGGTTTGACCCTCTCAAGACTGTGGGTCGGGTAGGATTTGGATCTCCAAAAAAAGCCGAGAGGTTTTTCCCTGCCTGGAAGCACAGCAGGGCAGCAGAGTTGTCAGCAGAGGGTTTGTGGTTCACTTCTTATACAAGAAGATGCTGCAAGTAGGCAGCGGGGGAGCAGCAGCCACGCTGTTCCCTGCAGACCTTGGGCTGACTCCAGAAACGTGCAAGAGAGGGACAGAGGGGTGCTGGGGGGGATGAAGGCTGTGAGCACCCGGAAAGGGTGAAAAAGGAGCAGGACAGATGGAGGCAAGGACAATGAGGATGCTCACATTACCTTTTATCATTGGCTGGACAATCACCCTGGTTGCCTCCAAAAACCCGGAGAGGGGGCGGCCCCGGCACCCTCCAGTTGGGTGTTTCACTGGGTGAAACTCTGGGGGGAGCCACCTGGTAACCCCCTGTGACACAGCCACAGCGAGAGGGTAGGGGATCCGAGACATGAAGCCAGAAGAGCGATGCAGCTGCAGGGTGTGGGGAGTGAATAGCAAGCTAGCTAGGAAATACTGAAAGCAAAAGAAAACCCCAAAAGTCCCCAAAAAATTACCCCAAAGGGAAAAAAAAAAAGCCAGCAAAACTTCTGTGCAGACCATGCCTCCGCCACACATTGCGGGATCATTTTGCATTTTACCTGGCAGGCCACTCTCTCCTTTTACAGGCAAATACTATTTTTAAGGGTTTCTAAGAGCCGGCAGTGCTAATGCATTTGGGTCAGGATTTTCCTACTCCAAAAACCAGTTTCGTGACCAAAAGACACTCAGGAAAAATCCCTTCTACCTTAGATTGCGTTTACGATGTGATCCACCCCACGCCTCTGACAGCTGCAGCAGAAGGCAGGGGAAGGCAGCAGGAGGCAGGGATACGGGGTGCAAGGCTGGATGCTTCCCCGTACGATGGGAGGCCATGCAATACGATTACCAGCCCAGGGAGAGCACAGCATTGCACAGGTTTACATGCACCATCCATCACTTGCTGACTGCGTTGTTTTCTCTTTGCATGCTTGTATGGAAATTTAGCTACAAAACATTCCTACAAACTGTTCCCTGATGTGCAAATATAGCTTTAAATGACTTGTCTAGGAAAGAATCCTCACTATTTTATACAAATTGTCTTGCATGTTTATTACACAGAATCATGATCCAAAAAGAAGGGGATTCATCCCATGCCTATTCATAACACTGCTCTCCCTTATGCATTACAAGCTGGAACATACTCCAGGCCCCCTTGCGTGATGAATGATACCTACTTTGCTCTTCGCTTCCAGCCTGCTCCGATTTGCTTATTTATGGAGCCTGAGCACACCGATGGAAACCCTCCTCACCCAGTTTCTCCATAAGCCAGAGCACATCATGGGCACCAGGCTTGCAACGGGCACTTTGGAGGGGGAGCAGTAAGACCTGAAACTCTGCTCCTGGCCTTGCTGCTGTGCAAAGACAACCCGGGACCGCCAGCTCCAGAACTGCTGCGCTTCCCACTGACGCTCTTCCCAACAGCCAGTAGTTTCTCCACCACATTTAAAGCCTTTTCTCCTGCCCCGTGTCTCAGAGCAGAGCACCAGGCTGGAAGCAGGGCCACGCAGGTGGACAGATGCCCACCCACCCCCTCCAGGGATGCTGTGCCTGGGAGGTGCGAGTGGGACGTCTCCTGCTGTATTTAGCTTGGCTGGCTCGGCCAGCCCATTCCACTGCCTGCACCCAGCCCTGGCGAGAGTGGAAGGAAACAGCATACCGGCCAGCCAAGCCAGACACCGGGAGGTCAAATGCTGCAGCACGGCTTCTCGGAGATGACACACACACCCGAGGCAAGTCCACTTATCTCCTGGCACAGGACCATCTCACCGAGCCCTGCACTAACACCACAGCTGCAAACACCAGCTCCTGACCCCAGGCTCCAGCACATGCTGCCTCCCTCCCAGGGATGATGATTTTGCAGCCTGGGCAGGAGGAAGGTGCTGGGGCGGGTAGTCCCGGTGCAGAGTGCAGCCCCCCTTCTCCAGTGGCACATGGAGCCGTACACACAGCTTTGGAAATAATCCAGCCTTCATTAACTTGTCAAATTAGGAAATTGAGAGCTGTCAAAGTGTAGCGAAGACTGGAGGTGGCTTTTATAGCAAGCCGTGGGATCTCCCACTGTTTGTCTAATCTAATTTCCTCGACGTCGTTGTCCTAAGAGAATCACTACAAGACAGGAAAGAGAGGGAGAAGTAGACAGATGAAGACATGAACGGTTTCCAGCTGAAAACACCTTCCTTCTGTGTGCGGGTACAGATGAAAGGGTTTATATAAGATGCTTGGGATCAGTAATTTTCCTCTGTCACAGTCACATTTGTGTTTTATGACAACCCTTAAGCTTCATCCCCTCTGGTCAATCCTGCCATAGGAAGAATATAAAAAGTGATTTCTTTTGTACTCCCATCAACTGGCAAAGGCAGAGCATTGACTGAGCCCGTTCAGACCCATGGAGCTTTTGTGTTCGTTACTCTGAAGTATTGTTAGTTAATTATTACAGAGGAGAGTGTGCCAACCTGTCCTGAACCTGCCACACTAAAATAAAACCACACAGAAGACTGAGCAAAGCCTGTAGCATGAAGCGGCTTTAAATCGAAGACGCTTTGATGCGCTCCTCTGCAGCAATCAAGCAGCTAAGGCACATCACACAACGTAAAAGCATCTTTCCCTCTGCTTGTTCCTGCTCCCTCCATGCTCTTTTTCAACACTACTCTCCAAAACAAAACTCCACAAGCATCTCCACAGTGCAAATAAGCCATAGACCAAACTACTTAATTCTAGTATGTCTCTCATTTCCAGGACCACTTTGCAAAGGCACTTGAAAAAAAAACCCAACAGTACAAAGTGAGAGAGTCCAGCAGAGAGAAGTCTTAATATGCAACCACAGCCCGTTTCAGTGCATACAAATGGTGCGAATACCTGGTGAGGAAGCCCCATGTGCTTTGTGTGATCTTTCCAACACATGTAGCTCAGAGGGGAGGGAAACGCTGCTATACATGGGGTAACCGTGGTGGAAACCCTCGTCCCCGCAGGGGAGGCACGACCAGGTTGCACAAAGGCACACACGGCTGAGCCGGCAGCCCCTGCAGCGCCGCTGTAGCAGGAGGGCAAAGGATTTATTCTCTGGATGGCAAAGACTCCTCTCCTCCAGCGTTGGCCTCCAGAAGGCAGCACCAGAGAGCTGTCTGAAAAAGCAGCAAGGGGGACGCCTCAAGTCCCTGCAGCCGAGATGAAGCCCTAGAGGAACCTGCTGCTGCAACAGCAAAGAAAGAACAAGCTGCCCAATGACAGCAGCAAAGCCAAATAAATTAGGAGTCAATACCATCTTTGCTGGAGAATGAAAGGTTAAAACCATATCAGCAACTGGTTGGGGATAGGCTTTTGAGGCACAGTTGCCATTCCTTGCCTGCTAATGGTTATGTTTTCCAAAGATTTCCTCAACTAAGGTTGTGTTCAACAAACTGCTATTTAATTACCAGAGTGGAATCCTGTTAATTAGCCAGCCCCTGAAGACAGCCCTTCATCCCTGTTAAGTGAAATTCCCAACTAATCCCTCCAGTAGCAGCTGTCTCACAGCCTGAGGAGCCATAGAGAGCAATTAGAGATGCCCCCAAAATTGGGGGAACGATCAGAGCCCAGCCCCCACCTACTGCCAGTGGCCATCTTCAGCCCCGGGGAAGGTGCAAACCAGCTCAAGTAGTGCAATACTCAGAAGCAAAAAGCTCTTTGTCTTACCATTTCTCAGCTGTCCCTCCTGGCTCCATTTGTCCCAGCTGCTTCAGCCACAGCCCAGCCAGTGACTCCTCTTCCCCCAGGGCTGGTGCTCCCGCTGCATCCCCGTGCTCCCTCTGCGCAGTCCGTGCTTGCGCCTGTGTCGGAGGCCAGCAGCTCTCCTCCAGCCAGCTCACCACCGTCCTCCGCTTGACACCACACCGCATCAAAGCTTTTCCCAGAAAGATGCTGTGTGTGTCTCTTACAAGGTGCTACGAACATTTCTAAAGCCAACCTGAGATCTCCCCCTACTTCTCACTTTACCTGGCCTCCCAGGATGGAGACTAAAATGATCCCCATGCGACAGCAACTCTGCACCCAGCAGACTTGGGTGGCAGGACAGGAGTATCATAGATATGAAGTTCCTACAAAATTCATAAAAACCAGCCTGAGTAAAGCAGACAAGTGCTCCAGGTACATGAAAGGCTCTGGTGTGACCTGTCACACCAGCAGGCACCAGAAAAAGCCCAAGGGCACCATCCCAGTGTGGGCAGGTGTCAGCCAGGGCTCGTTGCCACCCCAAGAGGGAAGCAGGTTCCTTTAATTCAGCTAGCGCAGCAATCTGGAGTTTCTTTGTTGCCTGTCACCATGGAAGTTAAATGTTTTAATTTTATGTTGAAATATCAGCAGAAATTCATATTGAGAGGAAGTTGTAGACTCTTCTTTGATATCCATTTAAACAACATAAATGATTTTGAAGTAGTGGGGGGTTCATTTAATCAAGTTCAATAAAGCAGATCTCCAGGTGAAGATAATAAATACTTAAAAGACTAAAAAAAATTAACTGCTCAACATCATTTGGTATAAATACATCTGTGCTACAGAGATCAGCAGGGATGAAAGGACAGTTCAAAAATTCTACAAAGTCTTTAAATTAACGGTTGCAAAATTCCAATATGCAATTCATCATGTTCCTGTAAACTTGCATTACCCATTTTGATTCAAGCCCAATTTTGGATTGTGGCATACAATATGCTGAATTTTAGTCAGAAGACATCCATCAACCCAGATTCTAAGTAATAATAACATCATCTGAATTAAGGCATACAGAAAAATCTCTAGTTTTATAGACCAGGGATTTAGACCAATGAAAAATTGACAGCAGTTCATAATGTGAACTTTGGTGGTCAATGTGCAGCCATCCTATCCTATGGCCAGGATAAAGTCTCTCTCAACCTCTATCCGATGTTCAAGCAGAGAGGTCTTTAATATAAAAATGCCATGCAAGGCAGCTACATAAAAATAATTTCCTTCAGTAGGATGAATAAAGTAGTATCTTAAATCAGCAAGTTCCCATGACATCACCAGATCAGCCACATCTGCCAGCAGATCCAACTCTACTGAAGTCAGCATCCGTGCACAAAATGAACCTGGAGGAGAGGTAAGAGGCTCTGGCTTGTCTCCAAAAGTAAAAGTAAGCAAAGGGTGAGGTATGTGATTAATTCTCCATTAGTATTCCAGTCACATTTCCTCCAAAGACAGGAAAGTATTTCGAGTGAGAAATCTTGCTCATTGAGCTGTTAAAAACATTTTTCTCAAAGGTTTCCACCCCTCACTTCTCCGAAGTAACTTTTAGACTCTATCACGCAGGCCTGGAGGCTGTCCGCATACATCACACCTGCAAATATCAGCTAGCACTTCATGGGTGACCGACGTCCTGAGGCCTGGACATCCCATTCCCTGGAAAAAGGGGAACCCCACTCATTGCAGATAAAAATGAGGGTCACAACAGCAAGTTCACTTCACCTTGCCTGGAAAGCACCTTCCTACGTTCCCTTATTTCTCAAGGAAGTTGGGTATCTCCGCATAGGAGTCAATGGGTGACGATGTAGGTACAAGTGAAACTACCCTGAGTTTCAACACTGTTCGTAGAAGAAATAATAATTTTATATTTAACTTAAAAAAAAAACCCAAAACAACCAGATCTCAGACAATTTAGAAGTCAAAGGGAGTTATATTATAAAAAAAAGAAGTCCTCACAGCATTAGATGTATCTTGGAAAGTCGCAGTGGTAAAAATTAACATAAGCAAGGCTAGCTGGGGTATATCATATACTGTCACTGCAGTGGAAATTGAAAAACGTCATATAATTAAACTAGCAATAGTCTCTATGCTTTTCATTTTGAAACCTCAACTTAACTGCATCTCAAAAATACCTCAGGTATTAACTGAATACATACAAGAGATACTACTAATAAACTTCAGGCCTCCTTTCTGATTTAATAACAAGAAAATCCATTGAAAATATTTTTAATCTATGAACAAAACACAGATAGCTTCTAAGAGAATAAGTTTTACCGAAAAATACACAGGTTTAAAAAAGCAGGTCCGGTAACATTTAATCTCAAACCAACTAGAGGACCAAGGCATCTGGATTTTAGAAAATTTATTTATTTAATAATGCTCATTAACTGCACAGTTTTAATTCATAAATACAGAGGAAGTTGTAAAAACTCAAATGTGTGATTGTTATTTTTAATTTTATTTGGTTTTAATGGCTGCCTCTTAATACACTAAAGATGTGGAAATCAGTGCAACTTGAACAGTTGCCAAACAAAAGCCTCTTAACAATGAAATAACGGGCAGTGGAGTGTACGCTCATCTCTATCTTGCAGCTTCTTCTTGTAAAAGGAACTAAAGCTATCTTTGTTAGTATATTAACAAACCCACACCTCAAATAATTAGTACAGACAAATAATTAAAAGGGATTAACATATTTTTGTATTCATATTCATGCTGCCACACAAAATCCATTTCTTTTCTCTTTTTTCTTTTTTTTTTTTTTAAAAGGTCACTTCGGAAGTCATGATGGCTTGAAACTACATACAACGGGGTCTCTTCCTTTGCATTGAAGTCAACAGCAGTTCCGATACTGACCTTTGTGGGTGCAGGCACGGGCCAAAAGTACTCACAGAAGTGTGAGGGATGGATCCAGTTAGTCTAATGCCTTAGAAATGCTTCATGACAATTTATCGTGAAAGTACAGAGAAATATGATAAGAAAGCATACTATATAAAAACATTAAAAAAACCTATCCCCTCTTACATTAGAGACGTGTGGAGTTTGCAGGGTTTCCTACTGAAAGATCTCTCATTCTAGTCTGAACAGGGGCTCTTCTGAAATCGCTACAATTAAAGCACTCGTTAACATCATCCCACAGAGGTTTAGTCCCAATATAAATGTGTTCTCTTTAATTGCTCATTTAGTGAGCACTTTACTATTTACTTTTACAGTATGTGTGCTGTTGTCAGTGCAAGACCAGATTACATTGAATATTAGAATAAATGCAATGCAATTTCTTTCTCTCTTGGGACAAAACCAGTGAGTAAATCTTAACATGATAGGAATGTTTTAAAATGAAAATTGAAAACACATTTCATGAAGCCAGTATTCCTCTACATACAGCACATCTAGAAAAAGCAGCATACCATCTCTGTGCACGTTTGCATTTAACTTAGTACAGAAGAAATGAAAGCCTTCTATCCTAATGAAATAGGAACAAATACAATCTGATTGAAAAAAAACAAGTGGCCAAAATATCTTTTTAAAGAAACAATGAGAAATTAAAAAAAAAAACCTACAACAAAACAAAAAACCAAAACCCCAAACCAGAAGTAATGAATTGCACATTTAGCAGTCAAGGCACCTGGTTTTCCTCATTTTTCCCAGTTTGAAATGTTAGAAACTCAAAAGGGTCGCTGTGTGTAGTGCTTCTGCAGGGCTTCCACCCATCCTTCTCCTTGTCCAGACCACCTCAAAACACCAAATAATAACAAACGAGCTTGGCACAGACTGCTCAGTGTTTTCCATGTCGGCCTTCAAAAGCATGATGCTCTCTGTGTGCTAAGGAAGGGAGAAGGAAAAAAGAAGAAAAGAACATTTCAACTCCTTGACAGAGTTTACAAGACTAAAAAAGGAGAAGACAACAACATATAAAGCAGTCAAGAAAGACACAACATGCCAACAAGTGATCTTTGGGAATATGCTATTCTGTTAATACATTTATATGGAGCCTAAAATAAGAGATCTCTTAAAATCCTGATTGTAAATGGTTCCTCTAAATGAATACTTAAATTGAACAGCATGTAGTCTTGAGAGTTATCAAGAGCTATGCCTCATTCATTTTACGAATCAGGCATATTAAACACGAAACCAAATATATTCTACAATTAAACTAAAAATATCTTGTATTTTGAATGATAGCTAATTTTTACATTGAAGTGACATAATTTTAGTGCAACAAGAGATGCTACATTTCTAAATGGTTAATGATGAATCAGGCAGGCTATTCCCATGGAAATACTCTACCAGCATCTTTCCATCTGAAGGTGGAAACTAACAGGACAAAATACTTACGTTTATAAAAGACCGCTTTAAAAGACGTGTGTGGCAGAAGTTTATGTATCTTTTCTAAAACTTTTGCTTCACTTGCTAAAGAGGCATTCACGTTCCAGACTTGCACAACATCTTCACGGTCACGAACGCTGACGCTAACCCCTATTACTTCATCATCTGCACAGAAGAGGAAGCATCATTAAGGAATACTTTAAAAGTGAGACATGTCTAATTTGATACTTATGTATTATGAAACAGTGCCCAAAAGCTGAATAAACTGAAGAAATGAAAAAGAGCAATCTCCAGTGAGGAGAATACCAATGTTCAAACCAGACAAAACAGTTACCAGAAAGAAACAAACTCTGTATTTATAGAAGCTATTTGAAATAATACCTCATAGTGGTTTTAATAAAGTGCCATAGGATTATTCATCTTTGCTATTAGCACTCTTATGCTTGATTAGAAGGGAATTGCAAGACTCCTTTCAGTAAGGTTAGCAATATAAACTACTAAAGATCATTTACCTACAGTAATGTCTATAAGCAAAAATGGGGGGGGGAGGGGGTGAGGGTGAAACAGCTAAAACCCCAGGAACAGCACCGGGAGGAGATCAGACACCAGCTTTTCCACACTTTGCTCTTTTTTTCCTTTATATTTTGTTAAGGCAGCAAGGCGGGGGGTGAGGGGGGGTGGGCGAGAAGAGCCACAGTCAGGCTGCTGCCAGCGTTGGTAACTTCGTGCTTTGCTGAAGAACGCCTTTTTGGTGTGAAATTCTCAGGATGCAGCTTCACGGAGAGCTCAGCCGAAGGCCAGGCCACAGCCGGGAGCGGTGGCTGCCTCCAGCAGTGACCTCCACGGCGCAGCTGCACCGTGCATCCTAAGGAAGGGTCAGTAACAAGAATGCAAAGGTGGTGTCAGGAGCACACAGTCAAGGGGAAAAACTAATTCTGTAGGCAGCAGAACATACACTATTCGAGAAACTCATTCAACAAAACTTTTGTAGAAAAAACAAAGCCACCAAGGTGAATATACCAGCAGCAGCCTACTGCAATTTGCCTGCTCTACCATATTAGCTAGGTGTAAGAGAAACTGTTTGAAAGGTTTTGCTGAACTGCTCTGTGAACCTGAGAAACATGATTCTTCTCTCTGGAATGACAGAGCAGAGAAGGAACACTCCCAACGGGATATTCACCGTCACTGCAACAGCCAGTTTAATCAGATAGTCATGCTTAAGAGGGAAGTAAAATATGGTCAAAAGAAACAATGGAGAAGTGTCACCTGAACTGAAAAGTTAGTTTAGTAACCAGCTCCCGGAACACCTTCCCTCTAGGCCAATGGATCGGTAAGTTCATCATTCGCTTCACCCAGAAGCAAGAAACAGTTCTGTAACCGAACCGTAATGAATTAAATGGTCACAGACTTGTACTTGCTTTTCATGACTAAGAAGCAGCGTTTGATGATCTATCTTAAGCCAGCTAGCATTCACAGTCCCTTCCCAGAGTCCATTTCCGAATGAAATGTGCAACCTTGCAAGCCTAGAGAAGATATTTATTCTGAAAGCAACTTTGTTAAATTACTGCCTCTGACCAAAATCACATGTGAGCTTCTGGATGATTAATGACTGTTTTCCAGTAAACCAGCAAAGTACTTTATGTAAATTCAATTACACTAAAGATTACCTTGACCTAAGCAGTATTTTTAAGCAATAATGAACATATTGCTTCTAGGTAGAGTGCTAACCTGGCATTCAGGAGAGCCAGGTTTGTGTTATGGCCCTGCTATGGGCTTTTATTGTCACCACAGGCAAACCAGGCAGCTTCTCTCTGCTTCAGGTCTGCACTAGTGCTTCCCCTGACAACTCCTAACTGGAAGGGACCAGGAGGGCTGGTGGGGGCATCTATCTAGCTTAGTTGCTTCCAACAACGATAGTACAAACCATCTGTAGTGAAGTGTTATTTGAGCTTCCAGAATCTTGTCATTGGAGAATGAATATTAATCATTTAAATACTGGGTAACAGATAGATATTTAATAACTAGAAAACCTCCTAGCTTGCCAGTGATACAAGCTGTTGAGCTTGAGTCTTGCGCTAAGACAGTCAGAATACCTTGTCGTCTTCTTAATGACAACATGATTTCCAGCCCTATACCCCATTTTTAGGAGTGTTTCCATGTTCTGTATTCAAACTCAATTTGTCATGCTAGCCTCAATCATTTAAGTTACCTGCTGCACAACAATCTGTAAACTGTTCTCCAATAGTTGCTAACAGTAGCTCTTTCCAAACTGTAACCTAAGGAGGGAGGAAAAAAAAGTTACATTTGCATTATTATATTTTTAAAGTAAAAGTTAGGTTTGCTAGCTCAGTTTTGAGTGCATTCTCTTTCTGAGGTCGTCTAGACAAAAAAAGAGTATTTATTGTAAATACACGCTGTGTTATATAATTAATTTCCTCAATCCACTTGGAGCAAGAATTTAGACCCTGAAAATAAATACTGTTACACAGAATTGTTCTAATAAACATTTTAAATATTTAACAGTAAGTTTATCTTCGCTATATCTGTGTCCACGACTCATCCTGAATGCACTAGTTCATGTAAAGCCTGAAAGTAGGTTTCTCCCAAGAATTTCCCATGATAAAAGGCCATAAGGCTCCACTTACGATCGTTTGTTTCTACAGAAAAGAATTACTAACCACTTTAAGAAAAGTACCTGAAAACCCTACCAGTAAATTAAACTGACTTATATTTAAACATCATTTCTGATTTGCCTTGACTATGAAATAAGTCCATCTTTCAGCAAATTCAAATGCTCACTAGAGAATTAAAATGGGGAAAAGCTATCTGCCACTTTACTTTTTCTGTTAGACTAATTACCCTGTTATTTGCTTTTGACACTTGCTACCACTTAAGCCAAAGCCCACACGAAGCTTCAAATGCGTCTGGACCAACGTAACGCTCCGAGGTGTGGGTTTACAGGGACCGAGTAGTTTTATTTATTTATTTTTAAAAGACCACATCAACCTGCGGATTTGTTTATATCACCATAATGACTTTTTCATATATTACTTTTAAGGAATGTCTTTTCTGCGCTATGAAGTTAGCTTGAGTTTTAGTACTATTAAAAACCCCAGCAAATCAAATGCACCAGGTTAAAACAAAAAGCAAGCAGCCACCAAGATGACAAACTAATAAACTGCTTTAATGGCATTCCTGAGTACTCCTAAGCCGTCTTTTAGAATACAAAGGATTTCTGTGACTCATTGTCATCTAATCTAACGCTTCATACAAAGCTGTGCTATGGGAAGGACCATCTGATGCGATGGCTCCTGAGGCAGGCTGATGACATCTGCGTGACAGTCTCTGACATGGTGCCTTTTGCCTGCCAGCGGAACAGCTCATATATTGATGACGGGACTGACCACGCACGCTCTCATTGCCAGGCGCGGTGCTCACTACTGTGAGTTGTCCTAATGGCCTCAAGGGTAGGAAGCACTTCATCCAGTAGCAGTAAGCAGTTGCAGGGTCAGGCTTATGAGGATCTAAAAAGTATTAGTTTTCATATTAAAAATTCACATACAGAAGTGTCACTGTACACCTGCAACAACACTTAAGTGTCAGTATTTTGTCAGTCAGTTTTTCATACCACTTGAAAGACTAGTATCTTCAGAAAAAACTACATTTCCCTCTCTCCACAGCCTCCCTGAGCACTGCTATAGCATCTCATCTTTTTGAGTTAGGTCTGTACATGATGGCTCATCTTAGCCAAGGAGAAGCTGTGTGCACACGTGATGATTTGAAGAATGAAGCCAAAAATGAGAAAGAGACATAAAGGTATTATTTATGCTATTTACAGAGGCACTAAAAGCTGACTGAAGTTCACCTTCAATTAAACCTTTCAGAAGTGACCTGGGACGTGTGGCACATAGTTTGAAGATCAAAATTACCTTCATTTCAAAAAGGGGCTGTCATTCAGCCTCTGAAAAACAAGGCCTCTGAGGTCCCTAAATTCATCACCCAGTAATGCAGGCTCCCCAAACCACTTGTCACTTCTGACAATTTTCACACCTTGGATTATAAGAGGAAAAAGAAAATTTCAGTCTTTTCTGATTCCTTGGGACTGCAGGGGGGGAAAGCTGCACTTCACATACAGAAAAAAAGCCCACAGGCAAAAATCAATTAACTCTTGGCTGAAATTTCAAGTACCATCTTTCAGCATTTAATGCGTTCTGCAAGGCTATCACATTTTTCTGACACTTCACTTCCCGTGTTTAAAGGCCTGATCCAAAACACACTTATACACATAAACACCATGTGTGAAGAGGTCAAAATCTCCTCACTGTGAGAGTTCACAGGAGAATTTACTCACATGCATTTGATTAGGGGGCGCTAAAAGAAACCCAATTACTTCAGCAGGGCTAGAACAACGACATGCCTGAACTGATTCTGTCTTTCACATTTTTAAATTCAAAAAAAGAGGGGAAAAAAAAAAACCTGAGCCGCTCTAGAGTTTCACAAGATGCACACGAGGTGATCTGACAACTCACTGTTGCCAAAGGGGATGATCCTACTTGTCTTTTCTCGTTTACACCCTACGCCCATCAAAAAAAAAACTTTCCTGGCCACTCAAGTTAAAAATAAAATAAATACGAGACTTTTTGTGACATCAGAGTGCATTAAGCTGGCTCACAAAACAGTCTGATGAGCACCAGAGCCAGAGCAAGAGGGATAAGGAGACAATGAGCAAGATCTTCCCTCTTCCAGTGGGAGCAAGCCATGAGACGGGATTAGCTATCAGTGGAAACAACGCCTTGGTCCGTGTTTGGCTGCAGCAAGTCACAGCGCTACTCACAGCCATACGTAAGTGCAAACAAGCAGTGCCAAGCAGAAATAGTCCTACTGAGTTTGCCAGAGAGTTTAGGAGCATTTTGGTGAAATTCAAAGTTGTGCTGGACTGTGCATGTACGCTTTTGAAGACCATTACTGAGGTTCTGGCTACAATTTAGTATATAATATTATCATTAAAAGATTTTTATATTTTTCTTTATATGCCTGTAAGCAAACAGTCTTGAGAGCACAGGTGATTATAAAATACCGTGTTCCCAAATGGAAATGGAGTATAACACTGCAGCCTTCATTTGCTTGATAATACATTGACAAGTGTTATCAAAAGCAAGAGAGATGGAATTACCTGAAAAGAAACTTTTGCTCATTGCCTTAAAATAGAAGGTTACAGACACTGAAACAGTGTTTGGTTGTTGTGTTGGGTGTTCTCAGAACTAAAAAGCCTCACAACAGTTTTATTAGATGGAGTTTAAGGAATGCCCCCCACTGAACGATGTCTAAGTAAAAAGTCAATGTAACATACCGTGCTTTCTTTAGGGACCTTCATTTTCCATATACCTCCTTTGGCATTGCTTTCTTCTTCCCTGGTCATGGGAAATAGATCAGTAAAATAAACATTCAAATCCACATGTAGATAAACCCATGTCTGGCATTTCATTTTCCCAGAAAAATCCCATTTGAAAGGCAATTATTAACTCCAGGTAGCATGACTCAAGCTACGACTTCTGACATGAGAGATAATTCTTTCATTGTTCATATGAGGTGTATCTCTCAACACCTAATCCCTTTCCTAAGTTTTGTGTGTTGGAAAATACTTGTATTTTCCCTGACTACAGACCGTCTTTGAAGTGGCCGCATGCTGTATGGGAACAAGCCACAAAGCAATTCTATGTTTTATTATGGTAACCTTTTATTTTGGAAAAAACTCTGGCATATTTTTACAAAAGCAGCTTATTACTCTCAAGTTTATCCAGTTTAACAAGAGAGCATTTAATTTCATTTTTGTGACAGCTAGAAATTAATTGCCCTTATTAAAAGAAAGGCTGAAACTGCCCAGGGTCAGGGCAGACATAACCATTAAACTGCCTCATAATGACAAAGGCACAATGTACAAACCTGTGAGCTTCGAGTTTATTCTAAGACCTTAAATTAGGGTTCTAGTTTCCCCGTTAAAACTCTGTAGCAGCAAAGTTTAAGAAATAACCTAAAATTCATCTTTGAAATATCTAAGCCCAGTATGAGACCTATAGAGGTTCCCCAGGGTCAATGGTCTCCCACCAATCCAGACAAACACTGGGGAAAGGAGGGGGAAAACTTTGGAAGGACATCTCCAAAATCCTGCAGTCCTCAATTCTTACTTCAGGATTTGTTTTTCTTCCTGTAACTGTAATCTGAGAAAAAGCTTCTTGGCAGTAATAATTGAAAAGTTAGCGGGTTACTGATGAGATCCACCTCTCGCAGTCCCTTTCCTAAAATACAGCATCTACATTCACTTTGACCATCTTAAAACTGATGTAGTATTTTCAGAAAAGATCTTTGCATTTCACACCTTTAATAGTCACTTGCCAAATCAAAACTAAAAATAGAAAAAACAAACCCCAAAGTGTTCTCACTCATCCTTACAAAGGTATAAAGACCTGCACACAATGGCCCAGTTGATTTACACAGACACCAATATTTCTTTCAAATCCAGTTTAGCTACCCTGACCAGTCACAGTATTTTTAGAACAATAATGTAGACCTTCAGATGCATTTCACTTGAGAAAGTTTACTTCTTCAGTAGATTAGGACAGAACCTCCCTGCAGTAAGTCACCACCCAGTTAGACATACCACAGTCAAGTTAAAGAACTCTGATCCAATCACAATCTATGCAAACGATGCCAAAAAGATCAAAACTCTTCAGAAAGTGCTTAGGCTATCTAATTAAGATGTGATGGAACTGCACCAGGAAGAAGGTGCAAAACTCAGTTTCTGAAAGGGAAACCTCAGTGATTTATACTTTATTCCATTACTATCCTACAATCAAGTATGAATTTGCTGCAATGAATCACTTCATAATGTCTTAAATTAGTTTTACTCCAAAGTATACGTGCATTTATATGCTTTTGCACAGTTAAGGACCATCAGTTGTTTGCATCGTTATTACACTAGCTTCAGTGTAAGTGCAAGTTAAAAATAATTCAAATAGAATTAATATATTCTGTGTATTCTTGAATTGAAATTCAGAAGTGTATTTTAATTTCTTAATTTCTCTTTCATCATTTAATTTCTTTCTTACATATATGTTCAGAGATGTACAATTAAATTACAGTCTGTGTTTTTAATAAAGACTCTTTCGTACAAGTCACTTTTAAGCTGAACAAGATCCTTAGGATATTTCTTTCCTAGGTCTCTTAAGTTCAGGCATTTGCAGGCAACAGAAACAAGACACTCCTCTCCCACGCCTGCCTCCTTTCACCACTTCAGGTTCTTTCACTGCCCATTCCCAGAAATGTCTAATGATAACATACATACCAAAGTGGCCGTCTTTCTCCCCGCATTAAATGGTAACTACATCTCAGAGGCAAATTTGCCACAGGAGGAATGTTGTTGTAGACACTCCAGAAATCCTTAAAAAGAAAAAATACTAGCTGCATTAACACAAAAGAGTAAGTCTCATGCAGATTTACTTCCTTGTTCCTTTTCTCTAAAACAACTACAGATCCCACTCCTAGAGAACTGGCACCTTCTACATTATAATAAAATGCTCTGAAAAGAACTTGTTGCAATTTCACTTCTACTTTTTTTTTAGATGCCTATTCTGCATAAGGTGGAGGTAGAAAGAAGGGAAGCAGTTGAACTGTGGATTACTTTAGAATCAAAGTCCTTAGGAATAGAGAGAAAAAAGTCAAAATCAGAGTTACACTAAATGTATTAGAACAAACCAGTACATAAAAATTTCTTAGCATTTTAAAAATATATCCTTACATCAAATATCCACCTTGTTTCACTTGACTAGTTTAAAACTTCATTATGATTATCTTGAGTTACAAAACCACCACTAACAGTAATTCTGTTGAACTAAATGTCTAACTAGCAATCCAACTACTTTGTCTAGATCACAGTGAAAAGTTTCAGCCAGATGCAAAGACCTCGAGATGCACATATTAATACAGAAATGGGGGAGAAATTAGAAGATCCAAGGTGCCAGGAACCATCAGATTACTTCCCAGCATTTCTGCTCATAAAAGCAGAAGCTGTCATGCATGTTTGGGGTGGATAAAAGGCACCCAAAAGCAGTGGTGAGCAACAGGGAGGGATCACTGAAAAGATCCCAATCCCCTTTCTTCTTCATCCAACAGCTGGGAATAAGAAAGGATTTTTAAAGACTTACATTGCATCAACATGCAGTGATGCAATATTAAGCATTAGTACAAGTCATCAGGTATTCTCTCATACTTAATCATTAGCACAACTTTAGAAACAAAGACTGCAACATTACGTGATAAAATTTTGTGGCCCTTTGCAATTCTACCTACCAGCCATTACCATTACCCAGTCACCAGAAGAGATGGAAGACTATTAAAAAAATATAAAAAATTGGTATGAAACTCCCATTTCAACTTTCATCAACTTTTACCTGGTTGTGTGCCCAAATCCTAAAGCTACTGACAGAAGCAGAAGGAGCAGAGCTATGCCAGCAGATGCCTGTGGAAATGTTTGAGAGCTCTTGTGTCCTGAACCAGGGACTTAGTGTGGAAGGTTTTGGTTTTCAAACATCCTTGAGGCAGTGCAGACTGGCATTCCTCATTGACTAGCTACTGCCCATGAAGGACAGGGATGAAGTTAATGAAGAGTTTGGTTTTGCTTCTCCAAGGAAGATCATATTATGTGTATGATAGTACAGTAAGAGACTTTATGGGCCACACTGCTAGCTTCTGATAACCTCATCCAGATCATGAGTCTTCCCAGAGGGCCTGAAGCAGTTTTTTGTATTTTAAACCCCAACCCGATGAGAAGAATGCCTCAAGTTTTTCAGCCAATAAAATTAATCGTTTAAATAATGAAGGCTAGATTCAGAGTGGGAAAAAGGATAACACCAGATCCTGTGTACACCAGTCCATGGTCTTAAGCTGACCTTTTTTTCAGCAAGAACCATTGCAGACAGTTTTGAAACAAACCCACTTCTGTTGTCAGCTTTGCCTTCAGAGTGTCGCTTCACTGCGTGACCAATGGGGACATTCTGCTGACACGGAGAGGTGAGAGGGAACCTCTCCCAGGGCTCTGCCGGACACTTCCATCCTTTACGCCAAAGTAGTTTCACGGATAACCTCATCTCCAGAGAACTCCAAAAGCCAATTTGTTTCTTTGGTCAATTAGCAGAGAAGAAATTTCTCGTGCAACGTATCAAGTTGTGCAGACATTAATGAGAAAGCCTTATTTAAAACTTCAGTAGATCATTATGGCCAGGCTCCTTCAAAGAGGTGGTTTTGGCATTACCTTAGAATTTCAGAGATTTAGCGAACTAGAATCAGCTTAGCATTAAGGTGAGACAGATACCAATTCACTCCACGCTAACTGTGGTATTAAAACAGAAATGCAATTTTACTTGCAAGAGACGCACACCGCTCAGCACTGGCAGACGATACAGAGACATGCAGAATTTCTCATTGCTGTGAGTATTGCATGATTTAGAAGTACCTGAATTAAAGTCAGTTAGCTAGAATTTTTTTTTAATTCATGCTCAAGGAGAGAAAGAAGAAAAAAAGCCACAAGCTGTAACTTTTAGTCTTTGTGTAATGATTTTCTGTATTAAAAAAAGAAGTGGAGAAAAGACAGGAAAAAGATTTAAAATATGTCAAATATCCATCCAATCCAACAGAGGTACAAGTGGAAACTTAGGAAAGTTTAAGAAGAGGGGGCTTGCCTTATCAATCCAATATGCTTCCTCCTTTCCTGGTCTGGAAAGCCAGATGAAATTCAAACAATGACAAAGTAATACCACACGCAATCAGTAACACTCACATTTCATACCACAGGTGAGCAAAGCCGCAACTGTGACTCGTCCATATGAGGAAAAGCGAAACTTAAGGTGTGAAGATACATTAATAACACGTGGCAATTCTTATAGCAAAGCTATACACCTTACCTGTACTGTTCGCACTGTATAGATCTTCTTCAAATTTGATGCACATTCAGCCGCTGTCGTCCCAGGAAGCGACCTTGAAAACAAAGTAGAAGTTAATAAAAATATTTATTTTATCAAGGAGGTAGAAGGGAGATGGATGGGGAAAGTGAATCATGTAAGTGTGAAGCTGAAATAGTCATGATGAAGTTGCATAATAAGATCCAATTCCAATTATCACAATTCATTTAAAAATGGGAATTCAAATGCTTTTATACTTTTGAATAAACTAAGATATTTTGTAAAATGTTTTGATTAAACAGGTGAATTAGGAGTTTTAAGCCAAGAATAACAGTGTTTCTTCTAATGGCCACCCCACACCCTTCTGGTGTCAGGCATCAAAAGAAGTTCTGCAGTTCCAACGTGAACGGCTATCAGTAAGGGACCGCAAGCTCCTATCTCGGACTTCTTTTTAATTGCATTTAATACAACCCAGAACCCACTTTGAGTGTTTTAAGATACTCTCCACGTCTCATACTTTTAAAAAGAAAGCTCACCCATGGAGTTTACATAATGAATTTTGATTATTTCCTCAGCAGCCGCCGCTGCCACCCAGAGCTCAGGCCACTATGCGGCAGAGGCGCCCAGCCGCCGGCGCGGGGGCAAGGGGGGCTTCCCTCACCCCCGCAACAGCACTGCGCTCACAGGGCCTGGTCACACCTGTGACAAGCTCCTCAGCATCCCCAGGTGGATGTGACACGCATCTGGGCTGATGAGAAGACCAAGCCCCAGAGGACAGCTCTCTCTTCTGGTGCGGTGAGCCATGTAACCCAACACATGCAGGAAACCTCCAAGATTTCACGCAGCTCTTCCACCACCAGCATTGATTTCTTCAAGCCACATCTGCTCCCATAAAGCCAAGAGGTCCTTGGGTTGGTTTCACTGCCAGACCTCAGGGTTGCACTGCTGTTCACCAGGCACAGTTTAGCTTCTCTAGCTCACCCTCACACTGCCTATTCCCAATTCCCATCCAGAGCTGCTCCCTCTAGGCACATGCAGCACCGACTGCACCCCATCATCTTAAAGATCTTTTCCAACCTAAATGATTCTATGACTCTATTTATAACCTTCATCACGACTCTTCAGTGCATGCGAGAAGGGATGGTGCATCCACATCCCCAGACATCGCTGGCTCCTGTCACCGTGCTTATAGCACATCATAGCGCCCATCTTACAATTCCCAGCAGACGCCCCCACAGGCACAATTTGAGGGGAATGAGGACAAAATGGCTAAGGCACATTCAATCTGTTAGAACTGGGAACATTTACACACCCCACCCCCCCGCTTCAGAAGGTGAAGTAGGATTTCTAAAGCGAAATGAAGATCAGAGACAAAGCAACCTCCCATTGCATCTCAGAGGAGGAAACAAAAACATGTAAAATTACTAAATCTGGGAACAGAAGCAACGGAGCAGATTTAAGGAAACAGAGGACAAAAGAGTTGTTGCTCCACTACCTGCTGAAGAAAGGAAAAGGGCAAACCAGATCTCAGTAACCTTCCCATTAATGTGGCTGTTTGCCCTGATACATCTGATCAGCATGAAGTATGTCCAGGAAAACACTAAAGTAACTCCCAGTTGTTACAAATATAATTCAGGCTCTGGGGCAAAAAACTAGATAGTAACGTAAAGGAAGAAATTTAACATGCAAAATGACTGAAACAGCATCATATCTTCAAAACTTTAATAATAGCTCTAATGTTTTTGAAGGCTCCTATTAAACAAAGTTACTTTAAAAATACATACAAAACTGTCCTGGTTTCAGCCAGGATAGAGTTAGTTTTCTTCACAGTAGCTAGCATGGGGCTGTGTTTTGGATTTGTGCTGAAAACAGCATTGATAACGCAGGGATGTTTCAGTTGTTGCCAAGTAGTGCTTACACTAGTCAAGGACTTTTTCAGCTTCCCATGCTCTGCTGGGTGCACAAGGTGTTGGGAGGGGACACGGCTGGGACAGCTGACCCCAAGGATGTCCCACACCATATGATATCATGCTCAGCATATGGAGCTGGGGGAAGGACGAGGAAGGGGGGATGTTGGGAGTGATGGTGTTTGTCTTCCCAAGTCACCATTGCACGTGATGCAGCCCTGCTTTCCTGGAGATGGCTGAACACCTGCCTGCCCGTGGGAAAGAGTGAAGGAATTCCTTGTTCTGCTTTGCTTTGCTTGTGTGTGCAGCTTTTGCTTTACCTATTGAACTGTCTTTATCTCAACCCACGAGTTTTCTCACTTTTACTCTTCCGATTCTCTCCCCCATCCTACCGGGGGGAGTGAGCTAGCGGCTGCGTGGGGCTGAGTTGCCACCTGGGGCTAAACCACAACAAAACCCAGCAGAGAAATCCCTCCCAACTTTTTCAGTATAAAACAGACAAATTAACATCTACTTCACTATTTGCCTGTTAATCACTAGACATAGCAGGACACTGCAACGGTGGAACTGATGAGAAAACAGGGTTACATGGCCAAATTTCAAAAAGCAGTTTAAGTAGAGGTTAGAAAAACAAACAAACAAAAACCTCAAGTAAATCGCTATGGTGCAGGTTCTAGTCCTGTGGCTCATGAACTATGAAACCTCCCACGGGAAAACTGATAACTTGAAAACAACAACAAACAAAACTTTCAATATGCTCAAAAGGAATTATCATAGTAAGGTGGGGCGTTTGGGGTTTGGTTTTTGGGGTTTGTTTTTTTTTTTTTGGACTCTACACTCAGCATTAAAGAGCAAAAAGAGAAATTCGCAGTATTTAACAGAAACAGAGTCAGTCAGATGGCTTTTTAATGCTCCAAAAAAATAAAAGTGGTAAGTTAAAAGTGACAGAAAACTTAGCAGGTGATTTAACTGTGTTTGTCAGTAGGGAGTAGTGGATTTGCAAAAAACTACCACTTGTTTTTAGCTTGTTTTAGCTTCATTTCATATATTATAGAACACAAGCAAGCAAAACCTGAGATAGATGATTTTGCCTGTTGGTGTCTCACACCACTGTCCAAGAAATTACTTCTCTTCGGCACTGCTTCTGCCAGTTTGCTAACTTAGTCACCAATACATATGGGGTTAACTTTGTTGTACAACATACAGTATCATAGCTCTCTATACTCACACCAATACTGCCATGCAGATGCTATGATACTAAGGTCGATTCAAATAAAAGATTAAAATCTATTCTCTAACGATAGCCTTCAAAGGTTATCTAGATAATCACAGCAGCCATTTAGCAAATTCAATGCCACTTAAAAGAGCAGCTAGGACAGTCAGACAGAATATTCCACTCTTAGGTCATAAAATGGCTCATTTTGATTGTTGAAAATAACATTTTCCAGAGAAACTATGCAACAAGCTGGCAGAAAACTCCAACTGACCAGCAAATTATCTGTTTTAGAAGTTAAGGTGAGTGACCATTTACTCCTAGTAACCTGCCTGGCAGGTGCTCCATGCCCACAAGATTACATGGCATTATTTCAGCCTTTCACCCAGCTCTGGAAAGTGTCATTGATTCATAGGTATGAGCATGAACCTCCAAACTTTTTTGTTAAAAAAAAAAAAATTATTGAAGGGGCTGCAAGTGAGAAAATGATGGCGTGCATCAACTTAAAAGTTCAGTATCATTTGCTGCAGAAACTACACCTGCACAAATTTGGTTTAATGGTTGCGCGTAAGGCAGAGACAGTATTTTAATCACAGACAGAGTGAAGGAAAAAAAAATCTCTAAATTTCCTGCAAAATTACAGACTGCTTACAAATTTGAACCACAGTGATTCCATGATAGGCATCCATAAACTCAGCAGATCAGCACAAATGGCAACTGAATGGTTTTCATGCCTTGAAACGCACAAAATTGTGATTTTTATTTTTAACTGCATACACATAGTAAGTTTAGATTAAGTTAGCAGAAATGGTAGATGAGTTCCAAATGAAGAAACCTGTAGAAATTCCTATTTCTGTAACTCTTCCAACAAACACTATAAGCTAGGAGTGGTAAAATGGTTGTGTACTTTGCTGAATAACCTCAATACACATGCTACTACAGAACAGGAACCCTGCAAATACTGACACTTAAAATGAAGCCATTACAGGATTCCTCCCTTTTGGATAATTTTACTGCCATCAACAATAAAATTAATCCCATACGCCATGCTGAACTGTGAGTTATTGCCATGGTGAACAATTCATTTCCAAATAACTCAACAGGCCCTGCAAATCCCTACGAGCACACTAACAGGAGGGGACGGGTCCTCCCAGCCGGGTCACAGCACCAGCCAGGCACCGACAGCTCTTCTGGGGTTGGAGATAGTTGGTCTGTCGCCACACCACCTACAAATGCATATCTGGGTTCCCCACAGAGAGTCTGCACGTAAAATATTCAACAGTTCTCCCGGTCTGCCTGTATTGTGCCCTTTTCTACATCTTCAGAATGTTTATGGGAGGAATTTTAGTGGAATATCAGGAATAACCGAGTTGCTTAATCAGGCCAGACCCTCCACACCACATCTCACAGTAAGCTGCAGGGGCATGAGCTAAAAGTGGAACATGGAAGCAGGGATAACCCACGCAAACTGAATCCTAATGCCAGCTTGCTTCATTACTCCTTCATTATTCCAGCACGAATAAAGAACAAAGGATACAAAGATAAGTTCCATTGTTTTATCCATGACTAAACCTCCAGGTGGTTGTGCTTATGTTAATGTCTGATGTGAACTATAGCTCTTCTGTTTCCCTGCAAAGAATTAAGGATAGAAGTTTCTTCATACGTGCTCACACTGGCCTTTGTTTCCCAGTGGGAATCTAATCGCAGCTTTAGTGGGAGCTTTAAAAGCTGCCGAGCACTTTTGAAAATACCCCTGTAAGTACTTAGCGGCAACTGCTTCGGGTATAAATAAGCAAAATATTTACTTACAAAGCATAAACTCAAAAACATGCTGTGGCAACTAAATAAATCTGGTAATCCATCCTGAACACAAAGACTGATTTCAAGCCATCAAAGCCTGTCAAAATGCATTTACTGGGTTGAACGTTCTTATAATATTAACCATCATTTTTCATTGTAAGCCACCTACTCATAAGCTTTAATAGATGAAATAGATGATCCTAGATAAATAAGAGTTTGCTATAGGGAAGAAAGGAGATTATTAAGTTTAGTTTCAAACATCAGATGTGTTCAGTTATGAAGAATCTCAATTATTATGAAAATGGTTCAGTTATCAGAATTTCTCTACTAAACTTCATTTATATAGAACTCATCATATAACATGGAGAGAGAAAAATCAGCACATAAGGCTAATATGTTTATGTAAGAATATTTTCACTTTCCTGGAGTAGATTAATAACATTGCATTACATTGGACAACGTTTATAAGCATATTCTTCCTCTTAGAAAGATACAGAAGAGTTAAACTATTTTTGCAATGGAAACAAAATTACCTAAAAGCACTTGGAAGTCAGGCAAGAAGACAAGGCAGGCAGGCCATGATCCTGCAACACGATCCGCACTGCTCTGCACTCAGACTTCCATGAAAGCCAGGGCATCTTTGATAAGGTTTATCTAGAAGTGATATTTCTGTACTAGGCTTTTGTGTGATCTGCGCTTAATTTCTGGTAGCACTGATTTTATAGAAGGGTACTGGTATTTTCCTCGCTGTGGACTGAAAGTTGCCTGTCAGCAATGCTGGCAGCTCAGATGCAGTTAGATCTTCAAAAGCGGTCTTTTTGCAAGGACGTGCAACATCTTCATTACTGCATGTGCATGCACCCATTGGACCGAAAACTGTTACCACTGACAAAACCTCAGGCTTCTCATCATGAGGCTGAAAAATCAGACAACTGCTAGTACTAGTACATGCTCTCTGTTCTTTTGGCAGGGAAAGGCTTACTTGGTGTAGCATTAAACATAACATGGCATACAGTACCCAGGCTAAACAGTCACGATTTGCAGGGTTTACGAAGTAGGCTATTTGCATCATGTCCACACGTACGTCAAAAAGCATTATCAGCTTCACTGCTTTGTATTTACACAAAGATCGCACCCAGATCCGCAACCCCAAATCCCATTAAGGGATGGTTTCAAGTGCCTAACATGGCTTTTTACTCAGGACATCCCAGCCTTTGATGGTCTCCTTTTGTGCAATCCCTGTGTTGAACGCGCTACACAACATGAATATAGTGACCAGATCTGAAATCCTTGGTTTTAATTTGTTATATTCAGTGATGCATATTGACACTTTGTTGTAAGAAAATGCAAGACTACACAGCGTAGCAGAAACTAGAAAGGCACCCTTTCATTTCAAAGCCAGAGGGCATCATAAGCAGGACCCTGCACCAATCCAGAGCCTCACTGAGATAAGCACAAGTGTGAAGAGCCACCAGCATAGATCAGCTTCCCAAGGTGGCACCAAAGGCATCTGCAAGGCTTGCTGAAATTCCCCACGCACCGTAACAGCACTGCGTGCAAAAGTACCACAAAGGAGACATGTAGGTATGAACTTGGAAACCCGCAGAACGGAGGAAATAAAACAGCAGATCTAAACCTCTGGTTTCAAAATTTTTAGCACGTGACCTTAAAACATTTTAACAGTTAAAAAGGAAATCTCATTTCTCTTAAGAGAAAAACGCCTGACAGCTTCTCTGAAACTGCTGACCTGTGAGCATTTGAAGATCATAGATGGGTTCTTATTTGTCAAACTGGTGAATAATGTTCTCCCAAACGCTTTCATCATGCTTGCTTTCCTACAGCGTACACGGGGTAAGATACAAGAGAGCGGTATCAGATGGTTACTATTTCAGACACACATACCAAGAAAGGCTTAGCACTTACGGGAAATGCTGGTGCCCCGTGACACGTGTGAGATAATGGCAACGAACCAGAACCTGGTCACAGGATCCCAGCCTCCAGATGTTAAGCCTGTGTCAAGGCACTCACACAAACAAGTGCTGATGTAAATAAAACAAAGGCATTTACTTCTAAAGCAGGAGATGTATCGAGTGACACTACGATAAAAGCAAGATCAGGAACCCCAAGGGAGTCCCTGGGAAACATATCAGTAGTTGCTATAGAAAGTACTCCTTAGCTGATGGATATTTATTTCAAGTGTGACTGAATGAAAAGATACATTTTGGAGATGTTGGAATCTATGTCGTGGATCTCTCTCACAGTAATTGAATAGAAAAAGATAACTACATATCCATTTCAACATCTCTTTATCCTTAAGGGTCACTTCTTCCTGCTTTTCAGTCCAAGTACAGGATAAAACGTAGTAGCAGTCAAAAATCAATACCATCTCATGGGGAAACATCACTGCTCCACACTATGTGTTACTAAAGTAAGTTAAAAGAGTGCCCACAGTTATCTTCCGTGGAAAGTCCATCCTGTACAAGCCCAGGCAATGATCCCTCCATCAACTCTGCGTGGGTGCACCAATAAATGTCACAGCCACTTCTGTGGGACTCTGAAGAGAGATGTGAACCTCCACACACTGCAGTAAATTAAGTTCACATTTGCATCTCTTGTGTGCTTTTTAATGCCTTAAATGGTTTTTAAATGCATGAAGCATGCCTTGTTTGCTGTCATTCTTGTTCCCCACCATTACCCTCTCACTGTTGCAGGTAAACAAACCCCACAGTTTTATGTATACGTGGTCCCACTTCTTTTTTTTTTCTTATACACACACTCTTGGTTGAATAAGTTAAGGAACAACACCACTACCTCATTAAATGCACTTATATGTGATCAGATAGAAGAAAAAGAAAAAAAATCTACAGAATAACTGAATTTTAAGAGTCTAAATTACAGTGGAACCAAGACTTAGGAAAAAAAATCATGAGGCAACTCAGAAACTTGAAATGGATTTTAAATTCCGGCATTGATTGTATAAGATAGACGTGCTTATCTCCACATGGCTCGTGTAAACAAGCAGATCTGGATGGTAGCTTGCTTAAACAGCAGTCCAAACGGTGCTTTTCAAAAACAAACAAACAGAAAACACAATTCAGACCCTGAACCCGACATGAACGGTGTCATGAGTTCAAAGGGATTAACCAGAAATAATTTGCAGGGTTATTTATAAGATTTGATCTGCAGGACCTGAGAATATTTGTGTGCTTTCAACAGTTTCTGCCATTTCTCTGTCATGAGTTGAAAAGCTAAAAAAAAAAAAGAAAAAGTAGAATTTTACCAATAGTATGAGGCAGGATGTTCAGTAGCAGAAAGGCTTGTAAAAGAGAGAACTTTCCTTCTGGAGTGGGGGGAGAGGAGCAATACAACAGAAGATTAAGTAAAGGGAGATGCAGAAGATTAAAAACAAGATGCCAGAAAATACAAACTAGAAAAACAATATCAGGTTCTGGTTTTAAACTTCCTATTTCAGTTTTGACGTAGGTACTTTTTCCCGTACGCATCGTGGGGGTGAGCTCCCTTCGCAGCCCCCTTCCACGACCGTTAGAGACGAACGCTTCAAGCACGTGAAATGTAATATGACTAGATGAACGCTGCAGTTCATTAATAAGTTTCAACCAATTCTTCAAAACAGATCACTTCAGATTTTAGGAACTGATCATCCACAGGAGTCAAACCTGACAACTGATGCGTTATAGCGTTCGGCATGTCACGGCCGGGCCGGTGGGACTCGGTCCCTCTGGGGCCGGGGCATCAGGGACAGGCGATGCACCAACACAGCCGCAAAGCATAACCTTTAGCCTTCTATTCCCGGGGCTGGCAAGCGTCACGTCTAAATTTAGAGTTTAAAACATCACCGACGTAGCTCAACAGACGCACATTGATTCAGGCAACAAAACCGAAAGCGTTTCCGAAACCGATTTCGCCAACAAACTCCAGCGCTCCCCCCGCAGCCGGCCGTGCGTGCCCGGGGCCGCCACTTTCCCATACGCGGCACAGGATTAATGTCCCCGCGTCCCATCTGTTCGACGAGCACAGCTGCCGACGCGCAGGGATGCCTTCCACCGACGGCGTTTTGGCCGGTTTTTCCGCCCCCCCCCCCGCCGGGTCGGTGCGTCCCGCAGTGCCGCCGCCCCCCGCCCCCGGCCCCACTCACTTGTCCAGCCAGAAGGTCCAGGGCGAGTGGAGCGGTAGCCCCGGTGGCCCGGCCGCCTGCCCGCCCCGCCGCCGCCGGCCCCCGCCGCCCGCCGGCCGCCGCTCGGGGGGGCTCAGCGCCATCTCCCCGGCGGGCGGGGGGGCGAGGGGCGGGCCGGGGAGGGGACAAGGGACGCTGCGGGGGGGGGGGGGGGGGGGGAGGGACGCTGCGGGGGGGCGGCACTGGGCCGAGGTGCGGGTGGGAAGGACAGACAAGGGGACAGACGGGTGAGGGGAGGAGGGAGCCACACCAATGGTGACAGCGATGGACGTGGCCAGGGCCCACCCGAGGGTGGCTCCAGGAAGAATCATGGAATAGAATCACAGAATCATTAAGGTTGGAAAAGACCTCTAAGATCATCAAGTCCAACCACCAACCCACCACCCCCAGGGCTCCTAAACCATGTCCCGAAGAGCCACGTCTATGCATATTTTGAACACCCCCAGGGATGGTGACTCCACCACCTCTCTGGGCAGCCTGTTCCAGTGCCTGACCGCTCTTGCAGTAAAGACATTTTTCCTGATATCCAATCTAAACCTCCCCTGACGCAGCTTGAGGCCGTTTCCTCTCGTCCTGTCACTAGTAACTTGGGAGAAGAGACCGACCCCCACCTCACTACACCCTCCTTTCAGGCAGTTGCAGAGAGCGATAAGGTCTCCCCTCAGCCTCCTCTTCTCCAGGCTAAACCCCCCCAGCTCCCTCAGCCGCTCCCCATCACACTTGTTCTCCAGACCCTTCCCCAGCTCCGTTGCCCTTCTCTGGACACGCTCCAGCACCTCCATGTCCTTCTTGTCCCGAGGGGCCCAAAACTGAACACAGCATTCGAGGGGCGGCCTCACCAGAGCCGAGCACAGGGGCACCATCCCTGCCCTGCTCCTGCTGGCCACACTATTGCTGACACAAGCCAGGATGCCGTTGGCCTCCTTGGCCCCCTGGGCACACTGCTGGCTCGTGTTCAGCTGGCTGTCAGCCAGCACCCCGGGGTCCTTCTCCACCATCAGCTTTCCAGCCAAAGGGGCCCTGACCCCAGGCCCATCACATGTGTTCACCCCTATATGCGTCTCTGCCCCTCTTGGGGGGCACAGCGGAGGGGAGGCATCCAGCTGCTGCCTTGGAGCCCTTCGGAGACCCAGGGCCATAAGGCGTTTGGGTGGGCAGGGTACCCCATGTCGCCATCCTGCACCCAGCACCCTGCCAGCAGCCCCTTCTCCGCACATACAGAGATTGCTCCGCAGAGCTCATGAGGCTCCGGGGCTGCCTTTCCAAAGACAGTAAGCTTCAGGCTCAGTTGGCTTGGCAATGCTGACCAGAAAACTAAATCTCTCTAAAAATCCAAGTTTTAGGACACAAACCCCTGACACGTTCACAAAATGAAAGGATGAGTACCATGCAAACTGACCGTGGATGAAGACAGTAATGCAACAATGAACCTTTCCAGACTTAAGTGGGGGGGAGATAATTTATCTGTCTTCTCACCTTCTCTACAGCCTATTTAATTTACATGCTTGGTTTTACAGGGAGATGTTCCTCATAATCCAGCATGGACATGTGCTAAAAACTTCACATTATTTTTATAATAGTATTTTTAAAATTAAGATTCTCCCCAGCGGGACTGTGCACAGTAGTAAAGTTAAACACCCACATAAGTGATAGCAGGACCAAAGACCATGAATCACATAGGTTTCCTTGCAAGCACATTTAGTAGGATGAATAATTTTATATATACTTCATCCTAAAAGAAAAAAATCAATAAAGACACACTCCTTTAAAGAAATAAAAATCTAACAGTAAGAAGAGGCAGAGATCACCCATAAAAAGCAGTCTGTACAGTGACAGTGAAGAAACAAAAAAGTTAATGATTATGTTGTGCAGATGGAAAATGCTAACTGCTAAGCCAAATTAAATAAGATCTGGAAAACCAGTTGCACCATCTCTTGCAATTTAATTTACTCCTCTTTAAATAGAAGGCAAGATAATGACCATTTGGGAGAGCTTGGAATCTAAAAATTCACTGGTATGCCCACTCCAAGCTTACTCTCTATTTTAATGGTAAGCCCACCAAAAATGTTAATCCTGAAAAAAAACCCCCACAATAAACAGCTGTATCTAGGCACAAATTTGCTCCAAAGAGCTGGAAAAGACAGGAGGAGAGTGCTAATTTCTCACAACCCTAAAGGGCCACATCTTGCCTCCATGATTGCCATTGACAACCTCCACACCTAAGCCATTTTTGGTGTCCCCTGCTGAGGTTGCCAGCAAAGTGTTAATTTTTTGGATATGCAGCAGCATCACTCTGGAAAAAAGGCCAAACCCCCTAGACTATATTACAAAAACTAACTAACTTTGAACCCAGCACCTGCCTCTGACAGGAACCACATGCTTCAGTGAAAACCTCCAGATTCCATTATTGGAGAGCTGCTCATAATTTAAATCATTATAGCTCAGGTTGAAAACAAATTATTCTGTTACAAACAATCTTGAGCTTCAAGGAACAATATAGAAGTACAACCCCCACACCTCCGAGACACGGAGCGAGTACCAGGAGGCAGAGCCTGTATCATTATTCCAAATGAGACACATAAAGCCTATATTTATTTCTTGTTTACATCAGTAAATACCGGGCTTCACTGTGGCACAAGGTATGTTGTGGGAATCTCAACTAACAGTAAATTAATCCGGTTGCGGAGGAAGGGCAATCACAGGATGCACTGAATTAGCACATCCTTTGCCTACAGAGATTTCTAAGTCGTGACACAGAGGGAAAAAACGAGTCTCCTGAGATGGATCTCACAAAGAAAAATGATGGTGAGAACAGCCTCCTGATTTTGCTTAGCCACCCCCCGCTGCCAGCACACCTTGACTAAAATCAGTTCAGAGATCAAAAATCCCAGGAAATTATTAGCATTTTCAGAGAGATATTTATAGGGCTTTAATTAAAAATTTATTTTATTCACATTTGCCACATATCTGGAAGGTTCCTTTCTAAACAAACCCTGGTGATGCCATCTCCTGTCCTTTTGTGCCTCCTCAAACAGATTTGCCATAAACAAACTGTGTTACGGTGCAGTCCTGTGCTACAAGATAGTACAAAGGTGAGACGAGTTGATTTAAAGCTCACTACTGCAGAAGGTGCGCCTGGCTCCATTCCTTACTCCTTCTCCCAGCCACATCCTCCTTTTGCTTGCAGAGTTCTCTGGGTAAACAGGTAATTTTCTGCCAAGTTAGTGAACGAAGTCAGGCGATGAAAAGGTCTTATAAAGCAGGACTGTGTGGTCGAGAGCAAGAGTCAGTGATAGATTAGCTCAGCTGATTTCAGATGGGTAACAGCTGAAGTTTTCCCAGGTAACAACTGGGGTGAAAAAAAAAAACCTAAACTGGCAAGGGAAATACTGTTCTGCCCCATTCTGTGTGCTTTTAGCACTGCTTTCCTGCATCCAGTTTCAAGCACCTGAACCTCTTTGCCACAGCAAGGGCCCAAGTTGCTCCACACTGGGGCTAATTAGAGCTGAAGCAGGCACATTATAGCAAGAAGAAACAATGAATACTTCATAACTCTTTCCATTACTTTACATGAGATTTAGGCCCCTACTCTTATAATACTTGCTGATCCCAAAATCTTGACAGCAGTAGGTACATTACATGTGCTTGAAATGTTATTTGCCTGTTCCAGTAGCTTTTCCCATAGATCCTGTGGGGAATCCCCGTGATATAGAGCAACGGTGGTTCAAAGGGGCAGACTTAAAACTGTCAGCACCGTCCTTTCTCCTCCTGACAGTTGTGTACCATCACTGTGGCAACTGCAATGCCTGCGTACATGAGAAATATTAGGAGAGGATTAGGCTTATTTTAGCTATATTCTAATGCAATGTAGCACCTGGAAGGGAGGAAGGGAACAAGCAACACATGAGCAGTCATATTTATTTTCACAGCGGAAACTTTCCAGAGCTATTTCTGAGGCGATAAGTATGACACCTTAGGAAACATCTAATAGATACTCGGGTTTTGTTTGTTCAGCACTCCTGATACAAAATGAACTGTGTGAAATGTTGGGCTAGACCTCTCTCCAGCCAAAGCTCCTTTTTTTACTCCAAGGCAGAGCTAGCTGGAGCCTAAACCTTCATGGACTTGAGGGATGGCTCGAGCACAAGCCTTGGCTGCTGTGCCCAGCTGCTGCCGCTGCTGCCCCGCTGCCTTGTAGGCTGAGCCAACAGCCATGAAATTTAATTTCTCTATCAAACGCTGGTGTCATGATCACTTGCTCTTGAAACAGTGCCTGGGACTTCAGAAGCATATTAAGCAACACAAGAGCTGCTTCTGAGAGGTTCCCAGGAAGATAAACTGATCAACCCAGAGCCGAAGCAGAGGTGAGGATGAAGGGATTTTATTTGATATTTGCTTCCAGAGGCTTAAATAAATGTTTTTTAAAACCTAAAACGTGATATTAAAGTGTTGAATCCCAATGCTTTTGGCAAAAGCTCCCTCATCTAGGAATGATTTCATATCAGCCAAGCTGTTAAGCAGAGGTTGTCATGGAAACAAGTTATATTCAAATGATATGGCCAGAGATATACTGTATTTAGTGAGTTATTCACTTGCCGCATATTGGGAACATGTCAGAACTAAATGATATTGCACAACTTTGTTTTGTTAAAAACAAACTGGCTCGCTGCCCCTGTTCCTCTGGCAGGCGTACGTCCAGTCCTGCCTGGGACGGAAAGTCTCGTGCACAGTACCGAGCACCGCTCCGTGGGAGAGGCTCCTCACGCAGCTGGTTCCTACAGCCTCCTGTTCTTGAAGTCTTCCTCCAAATGCATGAATCTACCAAAGTCAAACAAGCAGAGGAACATTTCCTTAGCTTGTACAGTTGACTTAACCATTCACTGGTCCACAAAGAAGTGCAGTTCAACTAGATCCTTTCCTTCCTTACTAAAAAAGTTCCTACATATGCATTGTGCAAGGCTAAAAAAAAATAAATCTATACAGTTACATAGAAGTAAAGCCAGATTATGCGTTCATGGGCCTCCCAGAAGTGTCCATGACCTCCTTGTAAACATAGGAGTCCTATTAACTCACTGTCTGTGAGTGATGCTAGAAGTCGTCTCAGAGAGGATAATGTGCATACTGAATTTGTACATCTGCTTCTTTAGCTGTGGAGCTGTTAAAAAGTGCAAGAATTTTGTTCCACGTGCTAGAAGTAAATGCATAATTTTTTGTAGAAACAAAATTAATGGAATAGTCCTTGCTCAGGTTATAAACCAAAATCAAATCGCCTTTGGCCAGGACACTGTGTGTAAACTTAAGCCTGAAAAGTGAAAACAAAAATGAAAGGCAAAAATTGGCTCCAAAATCACTGTCCTGGGAACCGCTGTGCAGCTTTTACAGAGCAGTGTCCAAAGGAAAGTGTTTTAAGCAGTCTCCCAAGGGATCAAGATTCCTGATTGCCCAATAGAAGCTGAGCATTAAGTAAAAGTCAAACAAAAGTAAAAACTTACCCTTAAAGTTGTTACATAACTGAACACACTGTAAAATACTTCACAGGAAGGTGATGGCATCTTATAACCCCCGGGTCCAGTGGCCTGTGAAAACTGAGTGGGTGCTTGCTCACTTCTGGGGCATGTAATCCTAAATTTCTCCAAGCTTTCTCTCTTTACAGTTTATAAAGGGAAAACCAAGGCCAAATAGCTCCTCTGGTATATGAAAAAGCAAATCACAGGACAGACTTCTGCCAGATGTGAACATGAAGAAGGCAGTACCACTCCTCTACCTACCTCAGATTAGTGTGCTAGCTGGAAAGACATCAGTCTTTCAGGATCTTTGATGCATTGCAGAATCACAGCTCTCTTTGGTTACCATTGCTTGCGAAGGAAGGCTGAGCCTCGCCCAAAGCCCTTTACAGTTAAGTAAAGGCATGTATTGACTTAAATATGCTTTAGATTAGACCTTTGTTCTTTACCTAGCCATCTTCAGGGAGCTGAACTGGCTTGACTCAGCATCCAGTCCATGCATCGGGTATTAGGAGACTTGAATTTCTTACTTAGCTTTGGATACTAGGCTTCTGTTTTCATCCCTCCCCTTTCCCATTCCCCATGCTTGTAAGGCACTGGAGCTATCTTAGCTGCCGAAGAAAGAGATGCCCAGCAAAGATGAGGTCAGGGGCAGAAATGCAAGAAACCTGACAGAGCTCAAATCTAAGTTATATGTTGGAAACAAACTCCAAACAGCTTTCTTTTCCTTATTTCCCAGTAAAATATCTGCAGAGTGTTTCACTTAGATATCATTTCCCCAAACATGGGCATCCCAAAATAGCATCATCCACAATGCTATTCTGTGTTATATTAAATCAAGAAGGATGTTATTGGCACCACATCTGGCATTGGCTTTGATGTGGAACATGAGCTTTTTTACTGATCTTTTTTAACAGGCATCCCAGTATACAGCTGAAGGAAACAACGTACAAGAATCACATCCTACACACAGAGCAAACTATGTTAGCCTGTACCACAGAGTAAGCCTAGGTTGGAAAGCCTCATCTACTATTGACATTGTAAAAAATAAATAAATTCTAAAATAGAAAAACACGACAGAAAATAATATTTTTATAGGTTTTATGCTCACCTCTTGCAAATTATGAGTTCAAGGCTGCTCTGTGGTTCAGCTCATAGGGGTCATGCAACTTTTTGCATCACACCGACAAATTCTGTACCCATCCGAAGCAGTAAAGCCAAGGGCCCCTCTGGAAATAAACCACTAGAGGGAGACTGACTTCAGCAATGTAACACCCACAGGGAGAAAATCCTGCACATCATTTTAAAAAAATCAAGATTCAGATAAAATGTGCTCTCTGTAGCCCAGGTCAAAATTACTCTTCGTGTTTCTTCTTCACAAATAAAAGTGGCTAAAACTAATGGGTCAAGTTCGGCTTTGTTACTGTAAATTGAGGGAGCGTTGTGTAAATGGGATCAGGCAGTCACATATTCTCCTATTGTTTGTAAGAGAGGTTAGGCCGACTCTATTAAAAAAAACACATGCCAAAAAAAGACCCCAGCCACTGAAAATACTAATAGCTGTATCCTAGCAACATCACGGATTCCATGTGGACTTTGTTCTGGAGTCTACAGCCTTATTTCATCAAAATTATTGACTTTCTTGAAGTCTCTAAACAACCATCAAAAACCAGTTAGTGCTTAAAAAATACAAACATTTAATTAGTCACATTAATAGGAAAAAAAGAAAAGCACCATCGCATGCTGGCCCTCCCTTTTCATGGTGCTCTGTTTAGCTCCCTTTGAAATCAACGTCAAAATTCCCACTTTATTTATTGGTAGCAGAGCCGGGTCCCTCCTTTGAGAAGAAAAGCTGCAAATGGCCCTACAGAACTTGGTGGATGAGCTTTATTTCCCAGGCTGGACTCAGGTATTGCTTGGCTGAAATTCATACAGCTCTCCACAGTCCTCCCAATCATCATGTCCATACTGTAAAGGTAATTCAATTGGCATTCAAATGATATACAGAGGCTTTCTACAAGGCTTTTGTACTATGCACATAACCAATGTCTTTTTTTCCCCTAAGCTTTGTTTTTCTTTAACCACAACAATTTTTTTTTCAACATTACAAAAAATGTGAAATCCTGTTGGATCTTCCCAGAAGCCCATACCCGGCTCCTCTCAGGAATGAAGACTTCAGGTTTAACAGAGCTCCGGGAGGTTTTCCCTCATCAGCCCTGCATCACTGAAGTGAACTTTATTGGATAAAATATAAGAGCAAAAGGCCAAATAAATAAAAAATGAAACCACCCAATCCCCCCGAAGAAAAACCCTTTGCACAAAAGGAACAACTAAGAAAAAAACCAGCACGACCCCAAAAAAATAAGCTGTTTGTTATCCTTAACAGCTTGCATGATGATCCGAAGAATCCTGGGGCATTTTGGTATTTAACTCAGGGTTTAGGTAGGCTCAGATTTTGGTCACAATTTTCACTCAGCTCTAAACAACTTCACAGCTTTTCTAACAGTTTTTATCTGTTATTTCAGGCTCTGCTTCAGTAAGTTAGCAAGACCTTTTACCAGAAAGTGCTATTAAAATAATAGATTCCTTTTCATCAGCCTGCCTTAAAAGCTCAGTTGATAGGATAGTGTGGTAAAAAAATGTTTCTCACGCTTTACTTAGCCCACAAAGTTGGTTGAGACCCATGAATGCTTCTGAACTGCAAAACCTTTTAACGTGCTATTTCTATAGTTCAAAATTAAATGATAAGAGAATGCCTTTGCTGAAGGAGTAATTTAAATACAGAAGGGTTAGTTAGCGACTTTCAGCCTTTGAACATGAAGCCGGTGATGGCTTGATTTGAATTCCAGACATAAAGCTGAACTGTTCGTACTGCTTCAGCAGCCTTGAGCTGACCTCCGAACTGCTGCTCTCGGTCACGGGAATATACTGCTGGATTAGCATCCTGCTCCAACACCCTGGCAAGGGCTTTATCTAAACAGACAACACCCCTTTAACAAAGAATTTAGCATTCAACTAGTGTTCAGGGACTCTCTGGTATTGTTAAATCTCACAGTTTTAGTCACATTGAAGGTTTTTGCATTGCTAACCCTTTCATTTCAACCAGCTGTGAAGAGGGGGAAGAAGCCATAGGCAAGAAGGGGATATCCATTTGCACAGAGCACCAAACTGAGAGAGTAGTTCTGGCTTCAGTCTAAGCTGTGCACAGGTATAAACCAACAGGAAAGGTAATTTATAAGGCAAACAGAGCAGCAAAGAAATCAGCTTTCAGGTTTTATTTAATCAAGTTAAAAGACAGTATCAGAAGGTACTTCCAGCACCTCAGATAATTCTCCCTGATGATTACATTAATTCCAAAACTGCTCCAAGGAGAGCAGCTCAACAAAAATTTGAGAGCTGCGTACCAAATTACGTTCCTGGTTGTACCTTGAAAGAGTGCTGTTGGGCTAATTTATACCTGGGTAGTATATAGAAGGGGGGGGGGGGAATTAAAAGACACAATAAAGATGAAGATGCTTTGACTAGCCAGGCAGATTTTATTTGAAGGCTCTCTTTAGCATTTAGAAGAGTAGCAACTGCAGCCTGTTGACCATTTGCAGCAGGATTGCTTTTGATGGCAGACACTGCAGACAGCGAGTGGAGAACAGCAAGGGATGAATTCATACTAAGGAATTAAAAACCTGCTTTTGCAGTGACTTTCTAAATGAACTTTCAGTTGTGCGTTACCTCTTTTTTTTTTAATCCAGTGAATTTTCTAGACAGGCATTCATAGTAGGTCTATCCAAAAGCAGAGAAAGGATAGCAATGGAAATAAGTTGTTTCATAATCAAAACAGCCACCTTTCATTCTGAAGCTGCCCACGCTGTCCACGGTGAATTTGCTGTTGGGTGCCAAAGGCCATTTCACCATGACGAGGGTGGTGGTTTCATCCTGTACTGACGAGGTGGTGCAGCCCCTGTGCAGGGAAGGCAGTTTGCGAGGGCTGAAGTCAGTCGTGCAGGGAGATGTGACACCACGGTGTGTAAAGCCTGCTGTTTCCTGTTTGTCCTGCTGCCAGGTTTTACCTCAGCCCATGGAGCTGGCTGCAGCACATGTGTGTATGCATGTAATTAGGAATACACTTATTTATTGCAAGACATTATAACCCTTCCTGCTTATGAAGAACATGGGGCCTGAGAAGCACCACAGCGGCAGAGCCAAGGGCTGGCAATGCTCCTAAAGGCAATAAGCTGCTTATCTCTGGCCTAAGGAGTTTATAGCACCCATGTATCTCCAAAAGCTCATTAGCTCCTCAGTAAGCAGCTGAGACATTAGATGCACAACCAGAACAGCAGTGGCTTGAGGTTGCTATAGCACAGATAAAACTTCTGGGGTTGGCTAGTCTGCAGCAGGCTGGTTCAATAGCCTGAAGCAATCCCACTTATGTATAAACTGGAGAAAGCCTGATCTTGTGAAATACTCCTTATCCCACTTTGTTAGTAGGAGAGCATGTAGCTAAAACTCAGCCCTGAGGAGGGGCTGCACCCGCCTCCCTGGTACCCACCGAGAGCCAAAACCGGCAGGGCATGGCATCTCGCAGCATCACCTGCCATGGCAGCGGAGGAAGCCACGCGCCCTGACACGGCCTCAGATCGCATCTGCTTCTCCCTTGCCCTGCGCTCCTCCAGTCACTCACTGCCTCCAGGGCAGAGGGGTGGGAAGTACAACCCAAGCAGATGGTCTATATCCCGTGAGAGAGAACTACGGAGAGAGGAAAAGAAGGAACAGGAAAATCTGTGCCTGGGGAGGCTCCCTGGAGATTTTAGAGGAATGGCTTTTTGTAACTTTCTCAGCATGTCCGTGGGACTGGAATCACAGCTACAAGCTCCTGTAGAAAGGCATCATGTCAGGGATATTTCCTGTCTCACTGTGGCTATTCCCCATGTCCCAGGGGAGCTCTTCCACAAAAGAGCTGCTTCTGAAGAACAGCATGTCACCAACAATTCAGTGGGTTAAGTTTAGCAGAGCCAGTGATAGAAGCAAGCAGGAAGGAGTTATTCTTCCCCTCTGCTTTTCTTCTCTCTCCGTTGAGCAAGGTCTTTAAAGACCAGCTCCCTTTGCAGAAGGCTACAAAACTTAGCAAGTGGCATGCATGGAGGCATTCACAGCCATGATACCTGTGTCTGGTTATTTCCAGTCAAAATATTCTCCTACTCAATTATGGAGAAGAATAGAGAAGCTCAGCCTGACTCACAATCACATGGGGGAAAAATGAGAGGAGTTGTTCAAGTTCAAAATGTTCAGCTCGCTGTGGAGGAGGATTAGTACTGCTGTGGAAGGAGGCTTTCTCTCCCTCTGCAACAGCACAGCACTAAGGGATGGAAAAGACCCGAGTCCACTTCCCTGCTGTGCCAAATATACTCCTCCGTTCTTCTCTCCTCCCTCCCCAAGAGAGCATATGAAGTATTAAACAGCTAGGAAAAAGCCCTTGAAAAACATGATAGCTAGCTGTCAGATACCTCTGCCAGATAGCTGCAGCTATGTGACTGTTTGCCTGCAGATCCTCTGCTGCCATCCAGGAAATGAGGATTCAACAGTGACAGTCGTACTCTCATCCGCTTCAGTGTCATCTGTACATTTTGCGTGACCATGCTAATACTTCCGTGAACAAAAACACATCCAAAATGCTTCATTAGTGTTTTGCTGAGCTTCTGGCTTCTGCTTGCCTGTGCTCTTCCCAGACTCATGGCAGTCCCCAGTGCCCCATCCCTGACCTGACATCTGGACCCTCTGCAAGCAAGAGGTAGGGTGGGGGTTTTCCAGCATCGGTTTTAAATCTGTCTTCATTTCACCGGCATGTACCATGGCTGTGCCCTGGCTAGAGACTGCAAGCAGGACTCCTGTGCAAAGCAGTTAATTTGGGTAGTACTGAAAATTTTGCAGACTTAAAACTTCTCACACTGTTTTCATGTTACCGAGTGCCCAAACATTACCTTAATGTGTCATCTTCTGTTCTGTCGTTGTCACAAAGTATTATCATGATCCTTGTAAACACCCACAAACCTACCTCATTATCTCTTTGCACTCCTCGCTTTGCAGGGATGAGTGATGGCCACGGTTACACCGATGCCATTCCCTAGGCTGCAGCCTCGCTGTTCACTCATCCTCCCCCTTTTCTAGGGTTCGTATCGGCTCTCCCATCTCACAGTTGGATTTTAAGTTCCCTTGGAAAAGGGACAGCTTTTTGTTTTGCTTATGTAGCACGCTGGTCCCTGACTCACTCCATTAGGTGCAGAGATAACACAAATAATGAACGTCATCTGGGCAGCTGTCTGGGAATTACAGGAAGCTGAGAAGGAGGATCCAAATCTTTCTTCTGCCAGCATCCGACTCAAGCCTCAGTTATCTCTTTCTGCTCCAGACTGACCTTTGCATCTCCTCGATTGCTAAGCCTGAAAATTTTTCCTTGTCTGAATTATGTGTGATGGCAAAATTGTTTTGGCTGTCTGCTCTCACCTGTCCTCCTCCCTGGTGGCATCTCAGCCACGGAGGGACTCTGCGTTTGTCCTTCAGACATGGTCAGGCGTTTCCTACTTCTTCCCTTACGCCACACCAGAGATAACACTGATTTCTACTACAGTAGTACCAAGGATACAGGACAACTCTCTTTCCAGAAACATTACGCAGAGCTCCCAGACACAAGAACACAAATAACACCACAAATAATAAATAGCTAGGGCTTTGGGAAGAATACCGGTGACTGGTGAAAAGAAGGCAATATGCCACGGTATTTTCTGTAACAGTCGGTATTTCAGCTGTCTTTCCCATTCAAGGCAGTGAGCAGAGAACATGAAGAGGCAGCCAATTCAAGTAGAGCGCATTGAAAGGTCAGAGGAATCCATCTAGCTTGTGCAGCACCATTTTGTAACCACAGAATAGCTCTTCATTAAACTCGTTTTGTGAAAGTGATTGAAGTGAGAAAGGGAAATAGCTTAACACGCTCATTACGATCTCTGGAAATTACCTGTTCCCCACGACTGCTGCGATGGATCTGGCTTCTATCCATCTATGCCCAAATCAATATATACCCAGTGTTTTTAGCCTCTGCCTGGGCACTGGAGGTCAGAGCCCGGTGTTTCAGCGCCACGTCGTGTCCAGGGATACACCTGTGCACAAAGGTGCTCCCACTCGACCGGGGGCTGGATGCAGAGCCGAGCAGCACCGAGGGCAAAGGCTTCGCTGTGGGGATGTCGGGGCAGTCCCTACAGCTCCTTTTGACTCTTAACAGCGGACACCTCCCTAGTCACTGCAGTCCCTGGGGGCTGGGAGAGCTCGCCAAGCAGCTCTGCAACCGCACAGAGGTTACTAAATACCCTATTTCTCATTTTTTAGTCAAATACTGTAAATGTGGCACTGTCCTAACATCCAAACTGAGCCTGAGACTGGGCGAGGAACTTGTTTGAACCTGATGGCATGCAAAAAGGAGGTGAAGCACCCCGAGGTGCAGGCATGCCCTGCCTGCACGGGGCACCCGGCTGGAGCAGGGAGGGCTCTTCCCCTAGCAGGGAGGCAAGGACAAGGGCTGGGGTTTAACTAACAGGCAGAGTTATCCTGGCGGGTCTAATCCCATATCAGCCCCTTTGGGAGGCAAGGAGCCCACTTGTATGAAGACTGTTAACCCCACACCTGCTCCTTGTTTTCCCCATTCCTTTTGGCTGGTCCTTTAGCATTGCAACTCTCAGCAATCCCAGCCTTGCAAGGAAGCTGGCCCCAAACTCCTGGCTGACACCACCTATAGCACTATATAGCAGCCCCATCAGGGAAGCAGGCCTGAGAAGATGGATGAAACACCATTCCCTGCCTGTTCTCCCCTTGCTACAGGTGGGAGAAGGATGAGCTAGCAATTTGCTGCTGGCCTGGCAAGATAGCAGTGAATTACGGCAGCTCCTGAGCCAGCTCAGCTGCGCTGGCAAGCATTCAGGGAGAGGAGAAACCCCACCCGCAGGCACGGAGGAGGGAAGCAGGTGTGTTATTCCCTTTTGCTCACTTGATGGCAGAGAACACAGAGCTAACACGGGCCACAAGGTCTCCTCTGCTCCTCTGAAAACCCGCACGCCCCTAAGGACAACCGATCCTCGTACTTGTGCTTGGCAAAGCGCTTTGGCTGCTGGCACCCTGCCGTGGGAGAGCCTGTTAACGCAGTCCTGTGTTGCACTGGTGGCAAGAGAGGTACGCGGTGTCCCCGGCTCCTCCAGAAAGACACCTCTCCTGACACCCGTGCCAGAGCTGCCCAGGGGACACGGTGCACCCGGCGCTCAAGTCACTGCACGAATGTGAGAAACGCCTTGAAAAATTGCACAAAGCACTGAACAACCCGTGGGCAATTCTCTGTCACGGTAGAACTTTGGTGCAAATGAGAAACCTAACAACTGAAAACAGCTCAGATGTACTGGTTGGGAGTGAAAAGCAGCCTCAATTATCTGCCACTTCTTTTTTTTTTTCCTCTCTGGATTTCTTTGCTCTCCTAATGCTAGCAATAAATGACAGATACAAAACAGATCCACGGGCAAATAAAGTCCTGCGTGTGATACAGATTGCCCTCAACACATCTTTGGGCCAAAGTCTGGGTTTGGTTCCACCACTGTTTAAACGCCAGGAGTTAAGCAGAGCTGCTCTGGATGGCTGGTGGCGCGATCGACGTCGGTGCCTGGCCCCCATCGGATGCACTGAGACTTTTTGGAACCAGCCGGAAAGATCCGCTCAGAAGCTGCTCCACCAACATCCGCTTTTGGGGCTGATGCAGACAACGTAATTGCTATCGTTTCTGGAATAATGCTGAATTTACTGATGGCTTTTAATAGAATGCTCAAAAAGGATTTCAGACGTGTCCTTCACAAGAGGCCAGGAAGGAAACTCAGTAATAGTACGATAATTGCATTAGCATCTCCAGCGAGCCAAGGGCCGGGCCGTGGTGCGTGCCTTACAAGGCACACAGAGAGGCCTTGCCCTACATACACAAGGATGGCAAAGTGGGAGAGGACAAGGATCTGCATCTCACTGGCCTACATTAATTAAACTGCCTGTTATAAACCTGCAGCAACAATGCGGGTGCATCAGCAGAAGCTCTGTGCTAGTCAGGCCAAAGGTGTTTTACCCACCTCTCAAAAATCTGCCCAGCCCTCCACAGGTGCTGTGTAACGGAGCCTGGGAGCTGGTAAGTCCCTGCACAACGCGGAAAGGCAGAAAGCATCCATGTGGGCATTTTGCCGTCTCCCCTCCCCTTCTGTCTTTTTAGGAACCCCAGTCAGACCCCAAATGTCAGGCTCCTGACTTGCAGAGGCAGCTTTTCTTTGATGTTGACACTGAAACGTTCACCATGTGAGCTTGCTGCAAAGCCTCCTTCCCCTGCAAATCTCCCTGCCTGGCAAGGGACTGCGTGCCCGGTCGCTCCACTGCAACAGGCGCTACTGGACTTGCCTCCCCTGCGTGCAGAGGGAGTTAAACAGCTATTTAGTATGGCTAAATCTAGCAAAAGCACATTGGTGAATGTGACACAGGTATATCATTGATGCATGGATAGACTGGATGAATACATATATGCGGTAGGTGTCGATACGTGCGTATATGGGCATAGACACACCGGTGTCGTGCACACACGTACATCAGCTCCATAAGCTATAGACGGCTTCACCCCTCTGCTTTCAGAGGGGGACGGGGGGGGTCTCTCCGAGGCCACCCCGCAGCGGGACGGCAGCAGTGGCCGGACACCCCGTCCCGTCCCAGCCCAGCCCGCAGCGGCGCCGCTGGGATGCCCGCTCTCACCCCGGATGCCTCCGAGCCCCATCTCGGCATCCCCCCACCCCGCTCCGCCCCTCGGCGGCGGCGGGAGAAGGGCGGGGGCCGGCGGGGCCCCCGGCTGCAGCGGCTCGGCTCGACTAGGCTCGGCTCGGCTAGGCTCCGCTCCGCGCCCCGCTGCGGCAGCGGGACCTGCGCGCCGCGCCGCTCCGCTCCGCTCCGCTCCGCAGGGGCCGGGCTGCGCGGGGGGCGGAGGCAGGGCGGAGGGAAGGAGGAGGAGGAGGGAAGGAAGGGAAGAAGGAGGGAGGGGGATTTACCCCATTGTCCTCGGCAGGCGCTGGGCAGAGCCGCCGCCGCTGTGCGCAGGCTCGGCCGGCCCCTCGCCCGGCGCGGAGGAGCAGCTCGCCGCCGGTAAGGGGGTGGCTCCGCGCCCCCCCCCCCCCCCCCCCAGCGCATCCCCCATCCCCATGGGGCGGCGGCGGCGGCGGGCGCGGCCCTAAGCGCGGCCTAAGCGCGGTCCTAGCGCGGCCGCGGAGCGGGGGAGCCGCATGGCCCGCGGGGAGCGCGGCGGCAGCGCCCCGCGGCGCCGGGGGGGCCGGGCCGGCGGCGGGGGGACGGCGGCGGGGATGGGGGCGCCGGGCGGCGCGGCCCTCGGCCCCGGCGCGCTGCCCCGGCGCTGAGACCCCGGCCCTGCCGAGGAGGAGGAGGAGGAGGAGGAGGAGGAAGGACCCGATGGCGAACAGCAGCGAGCTGGGGAGCAGCAGCAGCCCGCACCTGCCCAGCGCCGGCGGCCTGCTGAGCGCCTCCGGGCTGAAGCTGGCCACCCTGGGCTTGATCCTCTGCGTGAGCCTAGCGGGCAACGTGCTCTTCGCCTGGCTCATCCTCAAGGACCGGCACCTGCACCGCGCCCCGTACTACCTGCTGCTGGACCTCTGCCTGGCCGACGGGCTCCGCTCGCTGGCCTGCTTCCCCTTCGTCATGCTGTCGGTGCGCAGCGGGGCCGCCTGGCCCCACGGGCCCCTCAGCTGCAAGGTGCTGGCCTTCCTGGCCGTGCTCTTCTGCTTCCACGCCGCCTTCCTGCTCTTCTGCGTGGGGGTCACGCGCTACATGGCCATCGCCCACCACCGCTTCTACGCCAAGCGCATGACGGGCTGGACCTGCCTGGCTGTGGTGTGCATGGTGTGGACCCTCTCCATGGCCATGGCCTTCCCCCCCGTCTTTGACGTGGGCACCTACAAGTTCATCCGGGAGGAGGAGCAGTGCATCTTCGAGCACCGCTACGTCAAGGCCAACGACACGCTGGGCTTCATGCTCATGCTGGCGGCCGTCATCGCCGCCACCCACCTGGTCTACATCAAGCTGCTGTTCTTCATCCACGGCCACCGCAAGATGAAGCCGGCCCAGCTGGTACCGGCCATCAGCCAAAACTGGACTTTCCACGGGCCGGGAGCCACTGGCCAAGCAGCTGCAAACTGGACGGCTGGCTTTGGCAGGGGCCCCACACCACCCACCCTCGTGGGCATAAGGCAGGCCACCCACAGCCAGATCAAGAGGCTGCTGGTGCTGGAGGAGTTTAAGATGGAGAAAAGGCTCTGCAAGATGTTCTACATGATCACCTTGCTCTTCCTGCTCCTCTGGTCCCCCTACATTGTGGCCTGCTACCTGCGGGTCTTCATTAAGGCCAGCTCCATCCCCCAGGTCTACCTGACCACCTCCGTCTGGATGACGTTTGCCCAGGCAGGGGTCAACCCCATCCTCTGCTTCATCTTCAACAAGGAGCTCAGGGTCTGTCTCCGAGCCCACTTCCCATGCTGCCAAAGCATCCAGAGCACCCAGGGCACCATCCTTTGCGATCTCAAGAGCTTTGGGATGTAGGGGGGCTTTTCTCTTTCTAGAAAAGAAAGATGGATATAATTTTCCATGTTTCTGCATATGATCTCAAGAGAGTGTGACCTGTGGGGGACATACTAAACCACCACCCAGCACCCAAACCTTAGGCTGTAAGAAGCTATTTCATTTATTTTTCTATATTTTGCGTATGCTCTCTTCAGAACATAAAAGGTTGCCGTCTATGGGAACAGGTACTTGAGCAGAACACCCCCAGACCTTAGGCAGTAAGAAGCTGTTTTTCTTTGTGATTGTGTGGTTTTTAAAAACGAAACAGGGCTCCGAGTTTCTGGTCTTGCTTCTAACGTTTCTAGACATGATTCCAACAGATACGGATTAAGGCCATGACATTTTTTTTTGTTTCCTATTCCTGTCTGTTTTGATAAAGGCTTAACAATTTTACTCATGTAATATTTGATAAGGGCCAAGACAATTTTATACTAAAGTTATTTTTTATGACCTCAAGAGGTGTTGTTTTATTATTATTTGATTTTACGTGACGAACAAGAGGACATTCCTAATGTGGTCAGAAGTCAGTTTTTGGTGGGAGCTGTTGGGTTCATTCATTCTCAAATGGTTTGAGTATTTGAAGCAGTTACTTATAACTTTTGCTTGACATGCAGTCAGTGTAGAACTAATTTCAATTTTCTTGTTGCACTATTCATTTGGTAATATTTCAGAACTATTTGTGAAACGTGATTTTAAAATATCAACTTTAAAAATAATCAACTATAGCAGTTTTTAAAACCTAGATTGAAATTCATATTTTACTGCCTTTATAGGAAGTTATCTACAAACCTGGGTAATACTTGTACATTTTGACTGTTTTCTTTAATAAAATATTGAAAACCTTTACTGTATGTAATTGTTTCAGAATGGCAGCATTCTGCTTTGCTGACAAATGACTTGTGTATGTGGAAGGTTGTATGTCTTGTGTCTGAGTAGATTTCACAGCTGAGGTTATTATGGACAAGCACAATCCTTATTTGCTGTTAGATCTCAATTTAGGTGTTTATACCAATAAAAGTGACTAAAGCTATTTTTAAGAAGGCTTAAGTTCATGATGGGCAACAGGTTTAAATAGCTCAATTCTTTGTGTCTACTGAAACCAAATTTCTGTTTTAGCTAATCGCTCCTCTGTTAACGATAGAAGAGAGTGGATAACTGTGGATCGCTACTTTTAGTTGGCAAAGCAGATTTTTAACACGGTGGCTTGGTTAATACTGTACTCATCTGTAAACTATATTCTTAATGGGTAATTTACATTTATTAAGTATGGCATTTTTAACCTGCTTTCTTGTTCGACAAAAACTTCTCTGAAGGTATTTTAACCGGCAGCCTGATGGCAGGATCCTGACAGAACTTTTTTAGCCGTCCCTGACGTGCTTGCTTTCTGATGTATCACGTAACATTTAACAAACATTAATCATCGCAGTGCTGGAGCAAGTCACACACAAAATGACAGAGATAAGCTCAGTTTCCATGAGGAAATCTGCATCTGCGCTAAGAGCGTTTCTGCAGAGAGTAGTCCAAAGTTGTTAGACATCAACTGAGAAATAGTTGTCCTGACTGAAGTGAGCACAGAAGAGACGTGTGATAGATCAGAAGAGGGCGAGGGTGTCGGCTTCAGATTTAACCAGGGAATGAAATGAGGTGGGGCTTCTGGTTTGGTTTTATGTCTTGCTTTCCACCCCCAACTCAGATTTGAACACCAGAGAGGCAACATTTCTCAAAGCGCATATGAAGAAGTTTGCAGTTTGAGCTTTCGGTATAGCTGCAGAGAAGGTAGGCAGGGGGAAGATGGAGCTGTCTTGGTACTGCCAGAGCTGGGCTGAGAAATATAATCATGGAAGGAGTATCTTGAAAACAAAGTGAGACTTAATGATCATTTCCAAAGCTGTTTGAAAATGAATCTGGGTACAGAAGGAAAGCTGTCAAGAACTTCAGATCACAGCAAAAGCTGGTTATTGGTGCTAATTATATTTTCATCCTGGAATATCTGATCATTGCTTAGTGAATCTTGATGAGTAATCAGGTAGAGTTGTGGTACGAAGACTTCGGGGCAAGGCATCGATGCTGTTGCTGGGAATTGTCTTCCAGTTATACCTTACGTGCCTGTTTTACTGTTAGGTCTTTTCAGTGGGGTTCCAACTTTTGCAGAATCATATTTCCTTAAAACTTAAGAAACTTCCTATGTAGGGGCCTAGAACTGTGATCACTAGCTCAAATCTTGCCTTCTTTTTCCTAATCCTGCTGGTACCCAAGCCAATATTCTCTTTCTCTTACTCTATTAAAAATGCCTGGTATTTTGGCATCCTATCTCTCTTCCAGGCTATAAGTAGTACGGTTATGATTCTATTTAAACCACAGAGATGGGGGAATAGTTATTTTAAGACCTCCCTAAAAGCTGCAAGGACCAGATTTTTCACTTCTAGAAAAATTAAGCACAAGTTGCATAGTCAATCGTATATGCGGGGGATGAAAAAATCACCTTTGGTTGACCTGATGGTTTTATTTAGCTTATCAAGCTGCACTGCTATATTGAATGCCAATCTCTGTGCATAGGCATCCCCCATGTCAGCGATGCCCTCGCTAGATGGGCAAGTCCAGTTCTCACCCACTGAAGGTAACGGATGCTTTGCTGTCACCCAGCAAAGTGGCAACCAGACCCAGCCTTGCTCCAGCAAGAGGATACAAACAAAGCTTTAAAAGGATATCTGTATACCATGCCTTTTGCTTCCATGTAGCTTCCAGTGCTGTCTCGGGACTTCTGACATACTCTGGGGGCAGAATCAGTGCTATTTGATGTTAATTTTCTATTTTAGGTACTTGTAATATCAGGCAGATTATGATCCTGGCCACGCTAGTACAAAAGAGAAGGAACTCCAGTGGCTTTAATTCAGGGTTTAGATGGGTGTTGTACAGTAGGGCTTCATTCCAGAAAATGTGAAACTAAATATCAAGGACAGACACATGGCAGAAAATGAAACGGTGCTTGGTGCCGATGCACCAAACACCACTTTGCAAGCCTATCCTGCTGGCTGAGAGTGCACCAAGAAAGTATGGAAAACCAGAAAGGGCTGGAGAGACACCAGAGGATAAATATTCCTTCTAAAATCTGAGAAAAGAAAGTTGCCAAAAAAAAAAAAAAAAAGCATTTCCAAAGCACAACATTAACAGGTTCTCACAGCATCCTTTAGTCTGCATATAGGCAAAGTGGGTCACAGAGATTAAATGCTTTGACCAAGATCAGAGAGGGGGGTGTCAGAGAGGATGAAAACCTGCTCTGGATAACAAAAGTAGACACTGTTAAGAGAACAGGCTGAGCACAGGGATCCATCCCTGATGCTGTTGGGACCTGTGAGGAGTGGCTGTAAGCCTCCATGCCCCCAGCTGCCCATCCAAAAACTAGCATGCTGCTGGTCTTGCTCAGAAGTGCTAATGACTGAGACTCAGTGAGAGCTGGGTGTTAATAATTACCTCCCACGTCCACATGAGATGCTATTGCAGCTTGTTGTGCAAGTCCTGGGCTCACTTGCAAAAACTCATGATCTGAAACCCTCTCCCCATCCCCACTGACCAAAATGCAAACCACTTGGAGGGTCTGGTGGGCTGCACAGCAGCAGGGCTCTCCCAGCCCTTCCATCTACCTGTACTTGACCAGAATATAAACCGGGTCCTCTCTATACCTCTCTAGGCATATGTATGCTAGTTTTCCGTATTCTGGGCAACACAAGCACCGAGTATCACAGGAAATACCAACGTCATCTCCCCAAGAGATTCTCTGCAGTCTGGCCCAGAGGTCACAGAATGCTTGCTTTTGCATATCTGTGGTGAAGAATTGCAGTTGCAGAGAGCTGCGGCTGCTCTGGAAAAAAAATCTCTGGAAAAAAATTGCTGCTGGCATCTTCACTCACTCACCAGGTATTTAACACATTCCTTGCAAAACGTTCCCAGTCAAAAATCTTGCTGTGCTGAAGTCACTGGAGGTTTTTAGCATAAACTTAAAAGTCAGGCCAGCTTGAAAAAATTACACTGGTGTGAGATCTCAACAAGTACTGGCTATGGTTATCTCTTGCTGTACAACACTCAAAGGTTGGAGTATTGTGGGGTGCTGCTGGCTCTGCTGTTAGGTTTGGAAAGAGTTTCCTAGGAATGGGGCTGAAATATTTGGCTCCAGCCAAATTATGTTGTTGGGTACAGGTCTTAGTGGTCATGCTAGAGGTGAAAGATGAGCAGGGGGCTGCACAGCCCACAAGCTGTCATCATTTGCTTTTCCAGTACCAGGTCTGCACCAGGGGAGACAAAGCTGCCTCCCAGAATGGTGTGAAGTCAGTAGCTTTGAGGAAAAGGGCAGGAATTTGGCTTAGTCTGATAGAGCCCCAGGAAAGAATTGTTGCTACCTGGATGTGATACAGCTACACCTCCAGAAGGCTGCTCTGCCATATGCTGCAGGACTGCCCTGGGACGCATTGTGCTGAGCAAAGAGGAGAGCAAAGCTGGCATTTTCCTTCCCTTCTCAGCAAAGGATGCTTGGAGTTTGGCTGGACCTCTGCCACCTGCCCCACACAGTTAAGCACAGTCACCTTGCTCCTGTAGCACCTGCACTTGCTCAGAATTGCCAACAAACGACCCTGAGAGAAGTGGCTTCAGATGGAATAACAGCCACATACTGGCAGAAAGCAATGTTAAGTATCTTAAGGCACTTCATTAACTTAGGCTGCAGATTAGATGATGCTGTGACATATCAGAATACTCCAGAAACCGTATTAGATAGTTATGCTGCAAATAAAATTATTAGAAAGATGGCAGGGGGCTGTTTTCTAATAGAGGTCCCCTAAAATCCTCAACTTTAGCACAGCTTCCTCTGGAGTTGCTCAAAAAACTGCACAGGCTAAAATTAACTTGATTGTGATATGAACCAGGAAGCACCTCCCATGCTGTGCTGTTCTTAAGCTTCAGAATATTGTAAAGTATACGACATCTTGAAGAAATGGAGCCATCGGAGAATGACCATCAGCGAAGATGGTCTCTTAAAAGCTGGTGCAGAGTCGTACTGCACTGGCGCTGTGCCAGTGGAAGTCTTACCCCAAACCTCCTTTTATGCTGGTGACCTCTGATGCCACGTCATTCATGAAGGACCCTGTGCAGGTGCATCCTTACTCATGCATCAGTTGTAGAACTGGTGACCAAGAGCTGAATTTCCAACAGGCCTGATGTCTGTGGCACTCTGACTTTCCCTAAAGCTGATGACGCTGAGCATCTGTGAGCCTATTTTCCCTTGGTGCAAGTGATTAACTACCCCACACCTCGGTACTTTATCTGAAAAATGATTATTCTCACTCACCTTTGTAAAGCACAGAACTACTGATGGCAAGAGCAGAGCATTATCACGGGTGAACAATTGCTGACTACATAAGCTTTCATCGCTTAACTTTAAAGTCAAGCTAAGCCTTTAATGCAAGCTGTTGCATTTCTGTATTTCTATTCATGTTTAATGACCTCAGTACTTGCACTCTGTCTTTGATCTTGTAAGTCATGCATGGTTGTACTGTGGATGTATTTATCGGAAAGCCATTTTCTTCAGTACCACATTTTTCACCTCTACCGTGACCAGGTTGATAGCGCAAAGCACTTTGTGTAGGAGGCTTTCAAGTTCAAAGCTAGTCTTGCTAGGGCATAGGGAGGCTGAGAAGTCCCAGTTAATTTTAGGCAGTCATCACAGCACTAATGGAGTAGGCAGAAATCAAGAGATTACCTGGTGAAGAGAAAGCCCGTCCTAAAGTTTCTGAATGTTATTTACTGGTGTGTCATTAGAAAAAAAAGAAATAGTACAAAAACCCAAAACAATCCTGTGTTTGTGAGGATGATTAACCATTGGAACAAATCATCCAGGGAAAAAAATGGTTCCTCCATCTGCGATACGTGCAGCGTGAGCTTGCACGCCTGCCCACGGCACACCTGCCTGGGAGCCTGCTCCCTGCCCCCTGCCCAGCCCGGGTCCCTGCACCGGGGTCTGGGGCTTAGCCCGAGCACACAGGGAGAAAAAGAAATCAGAAATGCCAGTAAACAGCACCAGAACCCTCTCTGTCTTGCAGTGATTCACTCCTTCCTTTTGCTAACTGTTTTACAATACCCATTTTATCATACTTTATAAACAACAGTGCTTGCTTCTCTCAGAAATTTTAGCAGAGGTAGAGCTAAAATGGCTTTGTCATTAAAAAAAATCCAGAGGGAAACACAGGAAGATTCAGAAGGAAGGGCTGAAGTCTGGGTGCTTTCTGACAGTGAGAGAAAGAGGAATGATTTAGTGGAATATTACCTCACTCCATCGAACCACTCAATCTGTCCCCATCTGTCACTGAGTGCTTGCAGGAGGGTGATGGAAAGGAAACCGTTGAGTAGCTTGACAGTCAAGTAAATCAAGTGGGCTTTTTCCTTTTCTTTTCCTTCCTCATTAGGCCTTGCACACTTACACTACACAGCAGGTCCCCCAGCGTGCTGTGCCAAGCAGGAGGGAAGAGAGGGGATGGTCCCCTGGGTGCCATGGGGCTGCAGTGGCCCCGGGGCAGAGGGACCAGCTCTGGGTACGCGTGGGGATGAGCTGCCCCAGGGAGCGAGCTCCAGCAGAGCCGCAGAAGACATCTGGGTGTGGAGGAAGGTGGATGAACGTGCAATATGTTCAGCCAAACTGCAGTGTGACTAAAGGGGGAGAATGTGGGCACCCGAGCCAAGGAGCCAGCAGAATCACAGGCAGAGGTAAAGCTTGGAGCCATGGTGTGAAAGCAAGGAGGGACAAGTTTAGGCTGAGCATCACCAAAGAGCTTCCTGGCAGGGCAATGAAGGATGCTGCAGAAGCCAGGCGCTGCCGGACGCAGCGCTGCCGGTGGGGACGGACACCTCAGTGCTAATTTTCCTCCCCAACATATCCTAAACTTTCAGCCAGACAGACTTTTTCTTACTCTCCGTTTGTGCAATATCTGTCTGAGCGTAAGTGCTGATGTAAACCAAATCCAAATAGTTGAATGCTCTGTTGCAACGTGTGAAAGGTTTGTTAGCGACTTCGGGGAGTTTAATGAAACCAGGGTGGGGAGGGATGTGAAATTATGACACCACCGCAATCAGGAAGTTTTGCCATTGAATTTGAAGGGGTGGGGGACCTTCCTGTCAAGGTTTCACCCATGCGAGAGAAGAAATTGGAGGAGGGGGGGAGGAATCTACTAATTTGACAGGATGCGGTGAAATTTTTGGAAAGAGCGAGCATGCTTGCTGCTGCCTCGCCAGTGCCTCGCCCTGAGCTGGCCTTTCTGGCAGGTCCCATGAAAGTAGTTAGAGATGTGCTCTGCCGCCTGGGCTCCAGTGTAGCCTAGAGGAGTAAATAAAGGGTGGGCCCAGCTTCGCACCCCCTGAAATTAATAGCAGCTTTGCTGGTTTGTGAACTCTTTGCAGCAAGAGCTGCAGCTGCCCGTTCTTGCTGAGAGAGCCCACAAATGCCTGCATGAAATGACACGAGTGCACTCACATGTACAAGGGAAAAAGTAAATAAAGAAGGCTCAGCCCTACTCACTTAGCTGGAACCTGGCCATATTTTCAGTCTGTTTCTGAACTGTGTTACAGCCTTGGGATTTACAAGGCTGCATTACATTTAAAACCAGATTTAATCCCTTCCACGTGTTGCGATGCCGTGGCAGAGGCACGGCGCCGGGGTGCGGGAGGCCTGGGTGGGATTCCCAGCCCGGGAAGAGATACGCTGCCAACGGGTTGCAATGCAGAGCCCCATGGGGGTCCCTGCGCTTGTGTCTGCGGGGCGCTGGCAGGGACACAGCTACAGCCCATCCTTCCCATGCCGCCTCCTGGGACACAGCGCAGGGACAGTTACGCATCCCAGGATAGCTCAGGCTGCAGCAGCATGGGTACATGCTGCACACAGCGCAGACGTGCTTTATCTGGTCTATGAGATTTGTAACCTTCTGGGGATGGGGACATGCCTGTAACACACCGATATCTGGTGCCACGGCACAAAGGAACATCGATCTGGTATGCTCTGGGCACTCCTGGTACTCAATTAACATGTACCCAGTTTCCCAGGCAAATTGGGGTTTGCAGAGGAGACTTCTTGTCATTTTTACATTGTGCATGCATTTATTTTCGCCCTGTATTAAGCTGTCTTACACTCAGACCTTCAGGAAGCCCCTGCCATGGGGGTGTTTGCAAGCGTGCTATATGGTTCTATTGCTCATTCCTCCTTTCCTGCACACTTTGCTATTACCCTGCACTGTACTCCTTGCCATAAAACATGCTACCATCCACCCTCCCTTCAGTGCACTAGGCTTACTTGGCTTCAGCCCTTCACACAGAGTGGCCCAAAGGCTACTGCCATCCTCTGAGGCAGCTGGATCATACGGGGGAATCTGCCCTGCCAAATTGTTGAGATGCATCCTACTGCACTGGGCTGGGTCTGCCTGCACTGAAGTCTCTCCTTGAGAAATGATAGGTGATTTGCTGTATGTTTGATGTGCATTAAACTCATCTCCGTTCCTGTGCTCAGAATTATTGATTAGTCTAACAACTGTACCCCCGCTGGTTTGGCATTTCATATATATCTAATAGAGAAAGGCACATTGATTTTGCTATTATCAAAATCCTCTTGTATTTGTACAGTCTTTTCTCTTCCTGCAATTTTCTAATTCCTTCTGGAAAACATGCTACACATTGTCAAGATCAAATTCCTGAGACATCTTGTTTAAATCAAGGGATTCTTAGCACCTTCTGTTTCTTTTGAATATCCATCTGTGCAGTAATAACAAATTAGAGAGCTACTGGGGCGGGGGGGGGGGGAGGCATCAGCAAGGACCTCAGTCTGTGGTCATACTTGCTGTTATCATACATCATTACAGTGCATTACACTAATGAAGCAAATCAGCAAAGTACCTCTTAACAAGGTCTGCTATAAGACCTTCTAACACACTAGAGTCTTGGGCTAACAAGTCTAAAGCTTCTAACCCACCTGTAATGGAATAAAACCAACCCTAACCCTATTTCTTACCTTAGAGTGCTACCGTACAAATATCCATTGCTCCATACTGTTTTCTCAATCACCAAGATAATCTTTAGCCTTCAGATAACTGCTTTCACTTCAGCTACTCCTCCTGTAAAACCAGCGTTCGGGTTAGGGTGACCTGTCTCCTAGGTAAGCACCCGTGCAGATCTGAGTCCCACTTGTCACGCAACCAGGAGAATTTATTTTGTGTCACCCCCTCACTCAAAGATTTTGTAAATTTTTTTTTTTTTTTTTCAAAGTGACAGAATTTCCCAGGGGGGAATTGTGGGCAGGAGAATGCAGATGAAGCTGAGCTTCAGCTGGGTTTTCTCCTGATCAACAGCAGAGCTTTCCCTCCAGCCCCCCAGGCTTACAGGTGCAGGCTTGTGCAGCCAGCTGTGCACCCGCAAACCCAAAACACCTTGCTTCACCTTTCCTAATAAGCATGTAATCAAATTAAGGCAGCAACTCATTATACCTGGTGGTGTCTTTTCCTGAAATGGCTCTCTGCTAACCCAAAATCTGGTAATAAACATGGAAACTCCTACGGTTTGGTGTGATATCATCATTACTCTATAGCATATCTGTAATAGCAATGTTAATATAATATTAAAAATTAATGCACATATTTCTATTAATAATTAATAATATTATTTCAATATTAATAAAATTAAACCAAATGTTGGCACAGAACTCCTAAGTGGAGTGAGTAAAGTGTTTAAACCAGGCTCTCTCTTAACAAGCTATGCGTACCGGAGAACGCGACTTCTCCCTTTCACAAAAGAGTTTCCAGGGCTGCAAGAGTTTTGTTCTCTTCTCTTGTCTGATTTATCCTGCAAGGGCCTGCCTCCTTCCCTTCCTCTCAGGCGGGGGAGGAAGCTGTTCCTGGCCTGGGATTATTGCCAGGGTGATGCTGAGGCAAACTGAGCAGCACAGGGCTCTGCAGAAAACCTTTCATGGCAGAGATGGCTCGAGGCTGGCCACCTTTTGCACCAGTCATGTTGAGTCAAGTTTACTGTGCCCCTCAAGTCAAAAGCTGGCTCAAGGGAAAAGCAGAGGGGCATGCATGGCCATTTATGTTTTGAAATACTTCTTATGGTCACTGGTTTACTTATTATCGCTGTAATGCAAAGGTAAAAGGATTCCCCCCAGCCTTCCACTGCAGAAAGAAATTAAAGGGACTTTGCAGGTGTGCTTCAGTTAGGAAATCTCCCCTAGGATGGGAGAAAAGATAATTGATTAGGACAGAGTTTAGGAAATAATTGGGATGCAAAAGCTTAAACTTCCTTCCAAAATGATCTCTCAAATCAACTAACCTTCACTGTGAGTGTCAATTAATGAGAATTAAATTACTAAAAGGGGAACCGTGATAATAATGATTGCCAAGTGAATATAGTGGGGATGTAGGACAGTGAGGTTTTGCCTTTAGCTCTTCTATGCCAGCAGCCATGCTCCAGCAGCAGCAGGGAAGATGTGGAGAAGCCCCTTGAGAGCAAGTACAGGGTAGCTTCTGTCTCAAAGAAGCACTTTCCTAATGCCCTGTCCAGGAGTGTCGGCAGGACATGAGTACTTCGACCTCCTACAAGGTGTGAACTTTGAACTCACGTAATTGAGGCTGTTCTCATTACCAGATAAATGCCTAATCCCACAAGTTAATTGGCACAAATTACAACTACAAAGTTGCTCTGCTCTTGTCTGATAAACTCTCCTAGGAGCTCCGTTTGGCAGGTCTAAGGCAGTCATCAGATACAATTTTCCACTCACTTACAATGATATAAACCAGGACTATTGCCTTCAGTGGAGGCACTGGTGATTTATGTCAGTGAGAGATGAGAAGCAGGGCTGGTGTTTCCTGCTATGGTTCATCATTTTGAGCACCATGACAATGTGCTTTGATAAAAATGAATGGAGCAAGAGATGGGACACATACACATTTGGGCTGCTTCTATTTTCCTTCTTGATTTTTCCCTTTGAGTGTAAAAGGAGGTCCATGGTATTAAGCTAATTTTATATTGATAGACATGGACATAAAAGCAAACCCCAGGCTCCCAGTGCGTTCCTCCTCTGCAGATTCAGACTGTGTGGGTGCATGGGGTGTTTGGGGAGCCCCACTATTAAGTGACAGTGGTAGGATCAGGTTTTGGGTTTGTTTTTAAATCCAGGTCACGGGAATTTCTGCAGTGCTCACAGGTCATTGCATTAGCATGGTAATAAGTTGGTCTTCCACCAGCACAATCCAGCCCTTTGGGTTAGAACTGAGCTCCTCTAAGGCTTCAGATCTAATACAGGCACTTTGTACCTGATCACATTAATGCAAACACATAGAGAATTACCATTTGGTGGCACCTCAGACTTTCTTTTTTAATTTTTTTGCCTACAGGACCTAAGTCTGTTGTCACTTGCACAGCTGCTGTATTGCCACTGCAAAGGGTGAAGCTCCTGCTTTGGAGCAGGAGCCCTGGGGCTGGGCTGTTTAGAGTTGGGAGGAAGCTGTCCTATCTCTCAGGACACTTATTCTTCTAACAAGGATCTGGCCAACTAGCAGATCCAGTTGTTCCTTTCAGTCTCTGTGGGAGGCTGTGGAGCCCAGTGGAAGGTACCTCGTAAATTCTCTGGGACATTTCTCATCTTCTCTAATACAGGTGTTTGCTTTAATACAAGTGTGCTAACTTCTCTCAAACCCCTCATCGTCAGCAGCAGCAAAGCAATGATTGTTGAATGATGAATGACTTCACTTTTCCAGTTCCAGCATATGTTTGCATGTCTGAGAGCAAGAAATGTGTGAAACTCACACAAACTATTGGAATTCCAGCTCCAGGGACTGACAAGTAAATATGAAGTTGCATGGTATTTCATAGAAAACCCACAAATTATATGTTTGCTGGGATAAAGTTGATCCTGTGAGGCATGTGCCAAGAAAAACCTCTTGTATAAGCTACACCAAGATTCCTCCATCGTCTAAGACTGCAGCTTGGTTGAGGAGTTCATGCCTTGTAAACTACTGAGTTTCCCTAAAAGCAGCCAGAGGCATATAAACTTTTGCTAAGCTATCCATAAGGAGCTCTGCTAGCTTGGGCGAATCAAGTGCTTGATAACAGATTACACTGAATAAAAATGGAAAACAACAATGACAAAATAATGTTATAATATTAAAATAAATCAAATAATATACTGCCATTATTCTGATACAGAATTTTTACACAGCAAATTTGATACATATACAAGAAGTCAGGCAGTCCATTACAATAATCTTCAGGGTTCCTTTTTTTAATACAAACTACATCTTAATACATAGTTGGAGATGATCAGGTAGTTTTGCACCAACTCAAGTAACAACAACTTCTTCTCATCTTAGAATACTAAAAAAACCAAAATCTTTTAATGCTTTGAATATTGAAATGCTTTGGTTCCACCTGCCACTTTCAAAAAGTGTAAGAACTACATCTATTGGTTAAACTTTCACCCTAGAGATGCGCCTAACTTACAAATACAGTTATGTTAACAAAGATAAGAAACGTAATGTAAATACATTTTTTGGCAATCATCATATGCTCCGCACTATGCAATTATTGAACCCTCAGTTCAATTCGGGCATTCCAAAGTGTAAAAATGTGGCCAAAATTTTCCAAAACTGACAATAATCTTGGATGTTTTCATTCTGGGGTTAAGCTGGAACCATGAAGACCATGAGATCGTTCAGAAATCGTTAAGCTCCTGCCCTCAGAAAGCAGTGCTGCTTTAGCAGATGTCATTTTGCTCACCCCAAAATGAAAGCATCTGCTACCTCGAGTCCCTCCTGAAAACCTTGGCCACTACAGCACAGTATCTCATCTTCAGTTGTAATGTTGCTGAGGCAGGAAAGTATGGGAAAGGGTTTCCCCTGGCAAGTACCTTGTTTGTCACAATAACAAGAAAAAGAATACATCAAGTGGCTCTTTCTAGCGCAGAGTAGCTCCTGCTAAAAAAAGACATCTTCTTTTCTGTGTGGTAAACATTTGAATTTGCTGGGAGAAGTCCGTACGCAGGCCAGGCTGGGGAGACACGGGCAAGTGTAGTGCATCCGCCGCCCGGAGAAGGGAACCTGGGGACAAAGAGCACAGACGTCAGGGACAGGGAGCACAGGTGATGGTGCTTGGGCTGGATGGATTCGGGTGAACAGCGGGGATATAGGGAATGCTGCCCACCTCCCTCCACGGCAGGAGATCCCCACAAGCTGCAGCACAGGGGCAAGAGAGCAGATGGCAAAGCCAATCCCATTGCATTTCCCAGTCAAGCCACAGTTAAAAGCAAAATGTAACAGTACGTGTTGCTGTGTAAATCTACATCTGTGACACATGTTCTCCATTTACTCCTGTTTCATAAAGGCGTCTGTTGTGAAACTACACTGGCCTTTAGCATCGTGTTTTGCGGTGTTTACTGTGCAGGGGTTTGTGCTTGCTCTGATTCCTGCATTGCCATACAGCACAGAGCAGCCTGTCAGCCGTGTAGCAGGACCCGGGAACCGCAGGATCCCATGGTAATTCAGGTTGGAAGGGATCTCTGGAGGTCATCTCGCCTGACCTCCCTTTGAGCAGGATCTCCTCGCCACAGGGCAGAAGTTTCTCATTTCATCCCCTCCTCCCGTCACGCTGTGTTGCAGCGAGCACACATACGGACTGCATTAAACAAATTTAATTGCTCCACAATATGCACATGCCCTGACACTCTTTAACGACTTGATTACAAGCTCCGTCTTTTACAGGAGCCGTGCCTCCACCAGCACATGAGCCAAGCGGGACAGCCCAGTGGGACGGTGTGGCTGGGAGCCATGGTGCTGTTGGCCAGCAGCGTGCACTGAGCATCCGGCGGGAGGCAGTGAGGGAAGCACAGAGGAACAAAGCTGCCGCTGCCAGCTGGGCAGGCAGCCCTAATTCCCTCATTTCCTGATTTCTGGGCATTTTGAGCCTGCAATTTTAATATTCCACGATTGCTTTATGTCAGTGTGCAATTTTTCTCTTTAAGAAAGTCGAAGGGAGAAAGTCTCACTTGTTCCTCCGTGCGTCACGCCAAGGACCTGCCTGGCTCCAGTGATACCCTGCCGGGTGCGGGAGGGCAAGCAGGGACTCACATTGCCTGTGGTGCCCTGGGCCAGCACCATCTGAAAAGCAGCCCCATGAGCAGAGAGGCCACCGACCACAGGTGCTGGGGACTCCCCATGGGAATCACACCTCTCGGGTGCCCACGCACGCTGCTGCAGAAAAATCTAAAATCTGAGTTCCTGAGGCTGGTAAGGCTGACTCAGAGGTACCTCTCAGCCCTCCGACAGCTCAAGTGATTTATTCAAGACATTATATTCGCTGCAAGGAAATGTTCATTTCAGCAGGACTCCCACGCTGAAGACGTGGCTTAATAACGCACCTGGCTGGGGACAGGCAGCAGGTGACAGCTCTGCAGGATGGGCACCTTGCCGGGGCGTGCAGCTTCTGCCTGCACAGGCAGAGCCCATGTGCCTGGAGCCGGTGCTGGTGATACCAGCTGAGATGGTGCACGCTTTGCCACGCCATGTGCCCAGCACCAGGTTTCAATGAGCATGGGGTGATGAGAGTTTGGAGGTGAAAAGGAAACAAGGGAGCTCCTGGGAGAGATGTGGGGGTTATGTGCAAGGTGCACAGTGGCAGCGAAGCCACCCCCATGCTGCCAGCTCTGTCTGCTGACCCCCCAAACCTCACCTGCCTGGCCCTGCCTGCAAACCCTGGCTTCCCGCCTGCAAACCCTGCCTCTGCAATGCCAATGGAGATTGTTAACGGCATCAAGCCAACGCCATCTAGTTGCTGAGAAGGAAACTAGAAGGTGGAAACCCAACTGCCAGCCATCTCCTCCAGGGTATCTCCAGGCCCCTCTGGAGGTCCCCGAGGCGGTGCCGTGGCCATGGTGCTGCCTGCTTTGTACCTGCCCTCCAGGCAAATGAAAGCTTTTGGTGCTGAGGGCAACGGGTCTCCCAGCTGTCCCCTGCCCCCTACCCAAATATTTAGGGGAGAGGAACCATTGAGCAAACTCTCCATCCTTAAAAATACCTAATTTCACATACTACAGTATGATGTTGTTTGTCATGGAGAGCAGTGGGGTGAGGAATCTAAATCTAAATCTAAAATTAACCTCACAAAGCTTATAAGCATCAGTGACTCTGCCTGCAAGTTGGGTGGACAGGTGTCTTCTCTGATCGTAATTATGTGGGCAATTAGCTTAAAATATATCAGACATTATAAATTATTACCCAATAGCAATAAGCTCATAAAAAAACCTAGAAGACAATTTCTCCTATCCTGAGACTCCTGCTAATGTAAAGAGCCCTTACAATAAAAACCTGCTACATTACATAGTAAAAAAGAGAATTTGGTCCCCAATATCACAGCAGAAGATTTAAAAATCTAACTATAACAGAACAGAGCCCTGCACTTCCTAAAACTGAGAAAATAAACCATAGATACTGAGCTGAGAAGCCAGGTGTTAGATGAGGCAGCTAACTAGCTGCACATTTATAATCTAAATTTATTGCCGTGAGATCTTTCACATGTGATGACTCTTGGGCCATACTCTTCCCTGAGGATGGCTCTGAAGACTGTCAGGTTCCCAAGCTTCTTGGTAACATTCCATTCAATCTTTTGTATGCAGCTTGGATTATTGATAAATAAACAGCCTTTTTCGTAGTACATATAATATATATAATTACATAATAGTGTATCATATAATAATGTACTAATACGTAACTAGTGTTATATGTCTGTGTGTGTGTATATGTATACATACATATATATTCAAAATTAATAGGTAGAATAGAAGCAAAGAGAGCCTGCAGTGGGTTTTCTCAAGTACAAGCGTGTGCCAACACTTTTGCAATGGCTTTTGAAGGCACCAGTGGCTCTCAGGCACCACAGTCCGAGCGCAACTGGACATTGCTGTTTGATGGCAGGGACCGTGCTGCAGTGATGCACCAGGTGTCCCAACACCGGCTGGTGACGTTTTTATACTTGTGATGGGATCCTGTCCAGTTACACTGAGGTCGGTGGTGTTTGCTACGCTCCTGCTCACACGCGTAGGCATTGGCAGGGTTGGGCTTGGGAACTGTTAAGGCTGTTTTGGGTCGTGTAATGAAGCAAAACAGCAACAACAAACTAATAAGAAAACAAACTGAAAAGCATGCATTACTTTCATCCTCGGATTCTCGTCAGCATAATTCTGACAGTAATGTATTTCCTTACGTAGGTACCTTCAGCACTATTTCCACACAGATGCAAATGGCTGGGTATTGTAATGCATGGGATGTTTCCCTGCGTTTTCACCACCTATAGTTTTTATGCGATGTGACGTACAGCGCAGTATATTACTGTTTCTTTCTGCCCTGCCAGCTCTGGTCCCACAGCCCCCGGTGACGTACTCACTCGGTGACTCAAAGGATGGCACTCTTCTCCCAAATTTCCCATCGGCGTGCACATTCGCAGGCTGCGGATCCACAGGCTAACCGCACAGCACATCCCTCCTCCGCACTGCTGGTCTCGGTCGCAGGCCTGGAGTTCAATACAGCATGAGGCAAACAAAATGAATAATATATTCCAGAAATAGGACAGATCAGGTGCTCAAGAGCTGCCTCTGACACCCCACAAGTTATCACGGCTCATTAAGGCTGAATAACAAGATTTAAGGCTGATTCGCAGTACTTATATCTCCCATGGATCTGAACATACAGGCTCCTGGCGCATTTCAGAGTTGAGCCCAGGCTGTCTAAAGCCAGGACCACATACAGAGCTGCTCAGGGCCACATCCCAGACTGTCAGTGATTTACAGTCCCAGCTTCTGAGCGCTGATGGAGTGTGGCACATCCCACTCTGCTTTCCCAGATCGGAGCCTGAGTGAGCTCAGGCAAGTGCAAGGACCAAGTGCACCAAGCAGTCAGGAATCCTGTCTGGAGAAGCTAAGATAGGGAATTATCAATTAATGTAAAGACTTTTAAGTAACTATTCCTTCTAGTTTCTTATGACAACATCTTATGGTTGAGTGCCTTTGCAAATGCAAGACTGCATGATAGTTTTATTAGAGAAGTCCAAGTGGAAGTAGCTAAAATAGAAGTTTAAACAGGGATTCTGTGCTTGTTATCTAGAATCACATGTAACTAGAAGAGGTCTTAAATGTGTAATAGAAAAAGCTTTGCCTAAGTCTCCACACCCAAGAAAATGCTACTGTGGCAGCATTCCCACTGCAAGGGGGAAAAAAATTTCAGCCACTTACCCAATGCATTTTTTTGGCTTAGATAAGCACAAACCAAACTACAAACTATTGGGTATGTTTTAAAAAACCAGAAACCACGGAGCGCTAATGACATGTTATGGTTTGGAAACAGGTCACTGCACATCTTTTGCTTATTTTTTAACCAAAAGCTTATCAGACTTTTTACTGTATGAATTTAATGCAAAAACCAGTCTCCTTTCTCTGACAAGAAATTCCATTAGTTAAAGGTTTTGATTAGACCTCAAAGGTAAATTTAATTAACTGACTTCTCTTTTAATGTCTGACAGCAGGAGTGATAGACCAAAGGCACCGGTCAGCAGTACATAAGTAGGCAACTTGTAAAAATGTACATAAAAGATTATAACAGCTCTGGTGAAGACTGCGTATCGGAACAAACATTCACTTGAGGAAAAAAGCTTACAGACCTTACCTTGGAATTTACATGATAAATGCCATTAGACTGTACTCTACTGGGTAAATATTACACTAGTTTCACCAGCAGAAGCCAGATCAAAATACATATTTACAGATCAGCCAGTAATTTAGGAAAAAGCTGTTGCATCAGGGCAAGCCGTTAAATGGTCTGTGTAACCCAAACAGCTAGCACTCCTGAACACACCTTTAATGAAGCAGACAGCTCTATGCTACAGGTGAGCCCAAACACAGCGTATTTACTTATAAGAATAATATGGCCATAAAACTACCACTACAGCCTGCCAGGTAGATAATCTTTACTTTCTAGCTTCTCTTTTAAAAAAAAAAAAGCCCTGCAGGTCCAGTGATTTTGGCTGCCCCCAGCACACCGGCATCCACTGCTCAGCTGGAGTCACAGGCTCTGCTACTCCTCACCGGTCAACTCCTGACACCCTTTTTCTCTCAGTTGTATCTCGAACCCCATCCATCTCCATGGGGCTGGTCCTGGAGTGAAGTACCACTGAGCGACAAAACAGGTCCGAGTACGTCCTAGCCAGCGAGGGTATCTAAAACACTGTGCTGAACAATTTCTTTTTAAAACTCACACACACACATATATATCTGGCAGAAATTTTAAGGCTCCTCTTCCAAAAATGTATGACAAGTTTTGAAAATATTCAGTCCAAATGCTCCTGCCCACACCTTATCTCCAATGTGTAACTCATACTGCTACTCTGAATATTCACAGGACACAACATGAAGGACATTCCTCTTCAGCACCCCGTTTAAACAGTTTTGTGCAAAATTCAGCTTGAGGAAAAAGTCCCAGGTGAAATGCCAGCTCAAAGCCAACTGAAGTCAGCACACGAACCACCGCTGAAGTGAGGAAGGTTTGAATCAACTCCTCAAATTGCAAAGGAAAAGCACCTTTCAGGCTCAGAGGATAGGGACGGGAACACCTACATCAGCTCTTGTCTGAGATTTGCCTGTTCATCAGAAGCCAAAGATGCATCAAAGTGGTTTAAGCAGAAATGCCCTGCACTAGTTAATAAAGAGACATTTTCTAGTTCTAATCGATTTTTACTTTTTGGATCTGCTTTGTCCTTGATTTATTATTCAGCACTTCACCATTTCTCTATTTAATGGATTAACTACACCTTAAAGGTGTAGCCACAACTCTAATATCAGACTTATATAAACTGATTCCCCCTTGTTGGAAATATTTCTACTTAAAAGGAAAATTCTCAAGTATTAAAAAATTCCTTCACAATCTCTGCCCTGAAAATTAATCAGTCCTGGGAAGCGGTCTGACCTCCAGAGAAATGCCTACGAGCCGTTTCACAGACTTCAGTGAAGTCTGGACGGGGAGCCTGGACAGCCACGGAGTAATCCGCTGCTGCAAGTACAACTTCTGATGGTTACAAAAGACATGTAAGATCTCGAAAGAATGCAAGCACTGGGTTATTAATCCAAAGCAAACACTAAAAAAAAAATCATTTTACTTAAGAGTGATGCAACGCTTTGGGTTAAATAATGTCTTTGGGAAAAAAATATTTTCACAACCGAAGTCAATCTCAAGCCTAAAAACAACAACAACAACAGAGGACTCATTTGCAAAGGGTGGCTATGGAGGGAAAAAAAGCAGCACAGTCATACTCAAAAAAAACCCAAAAGCAGCGTTTGGCGAGGATTGTAATACCGGTGCCTGCCCTGTAAGCGGTAGGAGTGGAGGAGCTGGGGGAACTCAGGGTGCACAAGCAGGAGGTGCGGTGCCCCGAGCCGGGCCCTCCCGGGGCAGGTTTGGGGGCAGCCGGGGCTGGGGGCTGCACGGGTGGGGGTGTGGGGGGACAGCCTCCAGCCCCGGAGAAGCAGCGGCAGCCTCTGCACACCCCCGGACCAGCCTGGAGACCCCCCACGCCGAGCCCAGGCGTCCCTCCCCGCGGAGGGACAGACCCCGCACCGTGGCGTCCCTCCCCGCGAAGGGACAGACCCCGCACCGTGGCGTCCCTCCCCGCGAAGGGACAGACCCCGCACCGTGGCGTCCCTCCCCGCGGAGGGACAGACCCCGCACCGTGGCGTCCCTCCCCGCGGAGGGACAGACCCCGCACCGTGGCGTCCCTCCCCGCGGAGGGACAGACCCCGCACCGTGGCATCCCTCACCCCAGAGACCTGCACGTCCTGCTGTCACCCACCGCAGAGAGACGCCCCAGGTCCTGGCATCACTCACCCTAGAGGGACCCTCAAGTTCTGCTGTCACTTAGCCCAGAGAGACCCCCAGCTCCGGGCATCCCTCACGGCAGAGCGAACTCCCCCATACCCTGGCACCACTCATCCCGGGCGCCCCCCGCCACGTCCCGCTATGGCTCACCGCAGGCAGCCCCCCAGCTCCTGTCCCCGCTCCCCGCCGAGCCCCCCGCCCGGCTCCAGCCCTCCCGCTGCCGGCGCGGCGGGTCCCGTCGGTGCCGTCGGTCCCGGCCGGCCGGTGCGGTGCGGTGCGGTGCGGTGCGGTGCGGCGGCGCTCACCCCGGTGATGACGGCCCCGTGCCCCGCGGCCAGCAGCACCACCAGCAGCACCAGCAGCAGCGGCGGCGGCGGCGGCGGAGCGCCGCGCAAGCTCCGCATGGTGCCGTCCCGCGGGCGCGGCCCCTGCGCTCCCCGCGGGCGCGGCGCAGCGGAGCCGGGCGCTGCGGCCGCCCCAGCCGTTATAAAGCCGGGGGCCGCCGTTGGCGGCAGCGTGAGTCACCCCCGCCCTGGCAGCGCCGCGGCCGCGGACCGCCGCCCGCACCCCACCGCGCCCAGGTGCGCGGCCGCGGGACGAGCCTCCGCGGCTGCGGGGCGGCAGCGGGCGGCGGGCGGCGGGGGGGCGGGTCGCGGCGGTGGGGGCATCCCGCAGCAGGTCCGGGGGGCATCCCGGAGCAGGGCTGGGGGGGACATCCCGCAGCATGTTGGGGACATCCCGCAGCGCGTTGGGGACATCCCGGAGCAGGTCCGGGGGACGTCCCGCGACTGTAGGGGGCATCCCGCAGCAGGTCGGGGGGGACATCTCTCGGCATGCTGGGGACATCCCGCAGCGGGTCTGGGGGGGACATCCGGCACTAGGTCTGGGGGGGACATCCCTCAGCATGTTGGGGACATCCCACAGCAGGCCTGGGGGGCATCCCAGAGCAGGTCCGGGGGGGACATCCCTCAGCATGTTGGGGACATCCCTCAGGACGTTGGGGACATCCCACAGCAGGCCTGGGGGGCATCCCAGAGCAGGTCCGGGGGGGACATCCCTCAGCATGTTGGGGACATCCCTCAGGACGTTGGGGACATCCCACAGCAGGTCTGGGGAGACATCCCTCAGCATGTTGGGGACATCCCACGGCAGTCCCAGGGATGTCCCAGGGCTGGTCCAGGGATGTCCCATGAATGTAAGGGGCATCCCGCAGCAGGTCAGGGGGTGCATCTCTCAGCATATTGGGGACATCCCTCAGCAGGTCTGGGGGGGACATCCCTCAGCACATTGGGGACATCCCACAGCAGGTCCAGGGATGTCCTAGGGCTGGTCAGGGGATGTCCCGCGAATGTAAGTGGCATCCCTCAGCAGGTCGGGGGGGGACATCCCTCAGCACGTTGGGGACATCCCACAGCAGGTCCAGGGGGCATCCCACGGCAGTCCCAGGGATGTCCTAGGGCTGGTTGGGGAATGTCCCGCGAATGTAAGGGGCATCCCACAGCAAGTCGGGGGGCGGGGGGCATCCCTCAGCATATTGGGGACATCCCTTAGCAGGTCTGGGGGTGACATCCCTCAGCATGTTGGGCACATCCCTCAGCAGGTCAGGGGCAGCACACAGCAGGTCCAGAGGGATCCTGCAGCAGTTGGGGAGGGATCCCACAGCAGGTTGGAGCACATCCCGCAGCGGGTCAGAGGCAGTCCACAGCCACCGCAGCCTGTCCCGGTTCCAGTGCCCATGTCCCCTCTGCTTGTGCTCCTCAAGTTCCCTGGCCCACAGCAGCCCCAGCAGTTCTCCTGCCAGCCCCAGCCCCGACGTTCCCCTCACTCCCCTCTATGAATGGGAACTGCCTGCAGCCCCTGACCTGGCCTCTGCTGAGCCCCGGCAGTGCTGTGGGCATGGCTGTGGTGGGGGGACACGCAGGCTGCACCTCACCTCGTCTGGGGCAGAGGAGCATCAAAGCAAATTTACCCCACAGGTCCCATAAGAATTCAATCACCTCCGGTTCCCCCTCGTTGAACTTAGCCCAAGAAGTGCCAATGCTGAGTAAAAAAGTAATGCTCGTGTACTTCTTCACCTTGCTCCTTTGTGGACCTGTCTGAGCATCTGGGCACTCTGGAGCCCCAAACCCCTTTGAACTCATGTTCTCCAGCTCCCCCTCCTGCCTGCGCTTCTCCCCCCTGCCGTGGGCAGCCCCTGCCCCTGTCTGAGCCCTCCTGGCTCCTGCAGCACCCAAGGGCACAGGGAGGAAAACAGCTCTCCTTCAGCAGGGCCAGCTCCCACCCGAAGATCTGGGGGGAAGATGGTGGGAAGAAGGGACAGGGAGAGCAGGGACCCCCGTGCACCACTAGCTCCTTCCAGCCCTAATGCCAGGCCATGGTCTGATTGTCTCAGTGAGCTCCTTTCTAGATGTATACCACTTAAATTTAACACAAGCCAAGGTTTAACAACTAACGGTGCTACCTTCGGGCACCTCCATCAGCTGTGGGAGGACATCAGAGCCCAGTGACAGTCCATAAAACATGTGCAGAGTTTCCTTCCCTGCCTGTCTCTCACTGTTTTTCTCCTCTGTTTTCTTTTCCTTGCATTTCCACCTCTTTTTACTTACTTCTTTTCACCTTTCCTCTCTCTCCTAACTCCCTTTTGTCCCTTTTCCTGCCTCTTCATCCCCACTTCCCTCTCTCCCGTCCCTCTGTGCTGCTCACCCCCTCCGGTGTGTCCTGTTCTCATACACAGGTCCCTGTTTTCTCAGATTTTTCAAGTTCTCTTTTTCCAAACAGGAAGGCTGAGCCTTTGCAGAGCCCACATTTCCCTGAGTCCTCAAAAAGTCTCATTCTTTGGCTGAGGTGAGTTTAAGCACAGCTGAAGGGGAGCATACAATGCACCGAGTGTCTTGGCATGCTCCCGCTTGGTTCAGTCCCAGTCAGGAGCAGTCAAATCGATTCGTTAGTGGCATCCCCTCGGGGGCTCAGTCTGTCTGGAGGTGTTTTCGTTACAAATGTGGCCTTTTTGGGTGCTTATGGCTATTTTGTAAAAGTGCACTCAAGACAAATACGGAGTGAGTAAATAGAGCCTTACTCCAAGGATGCTTTAAAAGCAGATTGGGATAAGCCAATTTTTACCTGAAAGCATTAAAAATAACTGGAACGGATCCTTCGCTGTTGGTAAACCTGTGTGGCTGGCCTGAACCATCAACAGTTTAAATCAGGTGAAGGGATTAGCTTGTTTTAAATTTTATTTGTATCCTAGAAACTAAAAATGGATGTAAACCAGGAATCATTATGTTCACAATCTCCAGGTGCCCAGAACTTTAAAAAACAAATTATCATTTTCATCTCTAAACCTCCTGATCCTTCAAAAACACTCCAGAATGGCGGCAAAATAAAAAGGAGGACGAATTTTGTGCAGCTTTATGTAGAGTCTGTAATTTCTTGTAAAAGCCATTTTACATAAAAGGTATCATTTATGAAAGATTACCAGTCAAAGGTCAGTGTTGTACATTAAGATGGGTATGCTACAGACTTACTGGCATCCACCCTAAAGCCAATATTCTTCCTACCAGCTTGCACTAGAACTGGTTTGCTATTAGAAGAGATATTACACATCTATATGGCTGTTAGGTGATTACAAATCTGCAATGAAACATTAATTAAATCCAATTAAATGGTTGCTGTTCTTAAAAAAAGTGAAAGTTGAGGTGGTGAATCTCTGAATTTCAGTGTCATTACCTCCTAGATAATTGTTCAACTACAAAAGTAGTGAAAAATCCATGAAGTGTCTTAAATGTAAATCTTCAGTTTGCCCAGCTCACAAATGCACCAGAATTTCAGAAGTCCTTTTATTTCTTTTGAACCACTTTGAAGGGTAGCCTCATACTAGTTTTCCTAGTTTTAAAGGCTTTGTTTTGCATAGTTGGATTTTTACTGAACCAATTAATTTTGAACCTGCAACATTTCTCTTAGTATTTCTTTCTGTCTTTGCTGGTATGATAACAAAAATGCCCCGGAGTGCACCTGGGGACATGAGGGACAGCACAATATATAACCCAGCCTAGTGCAGAAGCAGCTTTCCAGCCTTTCTCTTACATTACCACAGTTAACACAGATATCTTCTCCATTCGTCCACGTACTTTTCCAACTGCCATCTGCAATGCTATCCTGGTGTAAATGAATCTACCTCATAAATACGTTTCCCCTTCCAGATGAAAGCACCCAGCAGTAGGTTCCAGCATAGTCACCCTGTAGGCAAGGCTTCAGTGGAGTTACAGCTTTGGCTATGCTTGGGAAGGGTTAGGTTTCTCCCCAAGAAATCCCATTTTCAGATCGCCTTCACAAATCCACTGAACATCTTCTACCATAAAAACTCTAATACTGGAATTAGGAAATATCACTCCAAATTAATCACAATCCTTTAGATTTGACACAGTATGTTAACAATCATCCAAAAGTCCTCAGTTGCTTTAAGAACCCAGAGTGAAATACCTATTTTTAGATTTCAGTGTGGTTGGTAGCTCTCTCTGGTTCTTCTCAAAAGCTCAATTTTACTGAAAGCTAACTGTCTATGAGTAGGCATTCAAATAATTATTTGGCCTATTCAAGTGATAATGCACTACAGAGTTTACAGATTTTTGAAGACTAAGAATGTGAATGCATCAGCTATATAAAAAGACAATTTTCTCATAAAAGAAATGAGAAAAAGCATATAATGTGAGACAGGAGGATTAACTTTTTGTGCTAAAAACTCTCTTAATAATGACAGCATCTAATTTGTTTAATCTTTAAGAATATATATCTGACAATGGTCTGAATTCAGCAAAGTGGTGCAAGTTTGCTGACTCTTGTACAGGAAGAATATACTCATCTGTATCAGATGCTTATACAGATTTACAGTCTAGGTGTGGAAGTTCACCCAAGGTGTGGAAGACCTCAAATCAGTTGCCTGGAATAACCTGAACACACAGTTCATGCAAGAATATCTGAATTTCTAAGCTGTAACCTGGGTTGGGATGCCGTCCTTCTCTCACCCAACATTTCTGCTGTATGTCAATAATTAACATTCAGTGAAGCAGAGGCTGGCCCAAATCTTCCTCTTCACAGGTGACCAACCCAAGACCCTGCCTGATCTTTTGTCCTCTGTCTTGGGGATTGTACAGAAGGCAGAAGAGGCCCTTTCTGCTTGTATTGGCATTAATTTGGGTCCCCAGCATCTACCCAATACCAATCATGTTTTTTTAAGTTGCAAAGATTTTTGTAAATTACTTCCAAATTTTCTACCTCTCTCTCTGATGTGGCGGAAGTTGGCCAGTGTCTTCAGAAGTTACCAGCAGTGGGCTGGCTGAGAAACGAAGGCTTCGTACCTGCAACTCTCACTGAGACTGTAAAACCCAGCTCGGATGTGAAGTGTAAAGGGCTTAGCAAGTCTGGGCACCCACCGGTATGATTCTAGATCATGTAGACAGCAGTTTACGTAATTGTGTAACGCACAGAAAATGAAAGGTAATTTTGACTGCTACATGCAAGTCTTACACTTGTAGTTGCCTTTGGAAATGTCCATGAGGCTGCTGCTTGCATGAACTTGTAAGCAAGCCTGAGAGGTCAGCACATATCTGCCCTGGCATGGGCAAGAAGGCAGCATGGAGAGCAGCAGCAGCACGTCCACCTGCAGCCACGCAGCAGCCAGTTGTACAAGAAACAAGGAACTGCTTACCGTGAAGGGGACAGCTTATCATCCACAGCTCAGAGTGAGCCACAACGGTCTTTCTTCATGATTACCGCACCCCAGGCTCACATCTGGCCTCTTCTGTCATCAAATAAACTAATTAATTTTTAAAAAGTCTTAAGAAACATGCAGATTTTAGAATTAGAAGAGGCACTGTAGTCTGAATTCCTACTAAATCAAGCCATAAATTTCATTAGTGAATCCTAAATATAGAGAGATAAGTTGTGTTTTAAACTAGCACGTATCTCAAGAGAAATCAAACATTGACTTAACGAAGAATTCACCACTTCCCTCAGCAAACTGCTCCAACTCTTAAAACCTCGTTTCCTGTTTGAATTTCACTGATTTGAACCAGCAGATGATATTATGCCCTCTAATATCAGGAATGTTCACCTTCTGCATGTAATTAGAGGCTGGGAACAAATTCCATGACACCTGTTTATTAATATTGAGCCCTCTTACTCTCTTGCTATGAAGCAACGTTTTTGTCACCATCAAGTTATTCTGGTAGCTCATCTCCAAACCCTTTCCAATAGGTCAACAAACTTTGTAAAGTTTCTGGTGTGATTTCAGGAATATTCTCACCCCATACGATTAGCCACACAGCTCTATTCTTAGTTATGGATTTTGCAGATTTATATGCAGATATAGATCAGCATATAAACAGAAACAGCCTTGTGAATACACTGATAAAAATGAAACAGATTTGGAAAAATGTTCAGCAACAAAAAATCATCTGAAAGTGTTTTTATTTCTGAGGTCAGATAAGAATAGTTGTAATGAGCTGCTGTTCTAGCCGTATGTTCCTAGTGCTCCTTGTGTCTCATTACGCTGCTTTTCAGTGCTGCCGTTGTCATAGTAGTCCATGAATAACCTTATGTAAGGAAGAAGATGATGGTTCTGCAGTATGTTAAAAAAGAGCATTTAACAGGTAAGTGCTAATGTTCTAGATTAGGGATTCTTACTCCCTTACTCTGCACTGGATCATGTAACTGCATGAATCATTTTGATTGCAAAGTACATGGTCTCCCATCAGCTCAGAGGGATTGGAGTGGAATATTACAGAGTCTACTCATGAAACAGTGGCAGTGGTAGAACAAGAAAAAGCTGCAAACATACAAACAAAACTAGCAATTTCTAGTTGTTCTTGAAAAATTACTCCTTTGACTTGTACACAGATTTTATTTAGACTTCTACACATCTGTGTGACTGCATCTGCAAAGTCCAGGGCAGCACAATTCTGAATGATTCAGCGGGAACTGTGGATTTATGTGATGGGCAGGGACTCAATGCCTTTCTGTAATTTTCAGATATGTCTTTAAAAAAATGTAGATTTTTTGCCAAGAAGATGCAGTACTGGTTTGGGGAGTTAGCCGGACTTCGGGGAAACATTCTTTCAAACTTTTTTGTTCCTACTGATTGCTTTTGGTAGGAAACATCTTTCCTTTGCATGCCAAAAGGGGTTAGTAGCTGCCAGCTGTAGGTAGGGAACCGGCTGATGGAGCTATGCTCTCTCCCTGCACACTTGAACCTACCGAGTGAGGTAGTTTTTCATTGAGATGGGACTTACTGGGCCGTGGGGGAAGGAGATGGAAATGCTTCCATAGCCATAGAAATCTAGCAAATGCAAGAACTGCAGTTGGGTTATTCAGGAGGGCATCATTGTAGCTCTGCTCCCGCCACAGAGAGGTGATTTATCATATGCCTCCATGGGAGCCAGCTAGACCGATGCTGAGCGTGTTTAGTAAGCCTGTATTTAATAAATAAACCAGCTCACCTTTCCTCCCTCACAGGTCTCTCTGTTCCTCACCAGTTCTGCCTGTACCCTCAGTGGGTCCGTGCCTGCAGACCACCCCGGTGCCTGCACAGCCCGGGTCACGCTGCCTGCGTACGTGCCCCTGCCTCCCGCACCTCCCCAGGCACCGCACAAGTCTCCTCTGTGCCCCTCATCGTGGAAACCAGCGGCACCACTATGAATGTTGCTAATACCTGGCTTTCCACTATCTCCAAGGGGACCAAGAAGAGGTCACTTGTTCACTTTTTATTTACTGTACTGTACTCGTGCTGCATGGCTTCCTTGGATTGCCTGCAGCAAGCAGGCAGATTTTTTTTTTTTTTCTCCTTAACACACAGTTTAGTTTCTGTTTTGGTTTTGTTTCTTTGCTTTTCCAGTCCTTTGCTGGAACGCAGTGGTGGCCAGCAAGAGGATACAGGGCGGGTTGTGCTCCTGTCCCTATTAGCATATTAGGCCAGGAAAGAATTACCCTCGGAGGCAACACCCAGAAACAACAGTAAGTTTCTTGGTTTTTACATCCTGGGTGTTGCAAATTCCCAGAATCAACTGGGAATTTCACCCCTAAAATCCCTTGTCCTGCACCTTCATTCTGTCCCGCTGTCTTCATGAGGCACGTGATGGCTGTAGCTTTTCTCCTGACAATTTGGGGTATTTATGGTCGGTCTGAGGTGTGTGGCAGGGTGTGGGGGTGTGATCTGCAGGGAAGGAAGCCAGGACAATAGTCAGGTGGGACCACGTTTCTGTACATCTCGCTGGATGGGGTGTTCACCACTGCTAATGGGGGATTAGCTGCTTCCTGGCTCTCCAGCCTTCCCTGATGCTCGGAACATTGGTCATCCAAGGCAGAAACATGGAGCACACATACACAGAAGGATTGCATCCACTTTCTGATCTGTCTTGGCCTTCAGGTCACCCAGGAGGGTTTTTTCTCTTACTTTCTCTCCCACTTTTCTCATGTTTGTCTTTTTCTCCCTCCCCTGTACTTTGTGCGTCCTCATCTTTCACTGTCACAAAAAGATGGGTATTGCCAGCACAGCATGGCTGAGGTGCCTCCAGGACCTGCAGTACCACCAAATTCCTTTTTCTCCCTTTTAACCATATGCAAGATTGCTCAGAAAAGTGAAAATTCCAGTGAAATGGCATGTTAGCAAAAAGCATGCATTAAAACCCCTGCGGGGATGGCTGCAAAACGCTTCCCCTCACCAGAGCCACCTCCAACATGGAAACTTCACTTACTACTCTCTTAAGTATGAACTCAGAAAATTATGATGTCTCTCTAGGGACTTACATTTCTGAGAATCCCAAAGCACTTAGTAAATTGCATTGTCCTGAATTACTTTAGCTTTGGCTGGGGTGCATCCAGATCTGGGGTGACAATTGGCAACCATTTAACTTCACATGCCCACATTAAAGAACAGCTCTGGACTAGAAAAGAAAAAGAACCCGATGGCTTCGCGGGGCGGGGTGGGGTGGGTAGTGGTGTTGGGTTTTTTTCTTAGGATGCAGAAAATAAAGTGCTAATGTGGAGCTTAGGTGTATTTGGGCTATTCTCAGGAAAAGCCATGGAGTTTTTAGCATCACCAAGAAGTCAGCATCTTGGTTTTATCTTTTAGCCGAACACGGGAGACCCTGACAAACAGCAGTCACTGGGATGACACACGCAAGTGAGGGCACTGCCTTGGGCTGCAGTCCTGCAAGCACTTTAACTGGTGGCTTGGCTGGGTTAGTCTGACCGAGAGGTTCACGCAAACCCCAGGGTCAGGGCAGGAGGAGGCGGCTGCGGGCAGGAGGCCGGCAGGGAAGCCCTGGCTGCCTCTGCAGCTCAACGCGCCCGCCAAGCCCCGGCTTTCGAGGGAAGAGTGTGACTTACTGCATCACGTCCTAAAGACGAGCTGCTACAAAGGACAAATTATCCACCTCACCCTCCTACTCCCCGCTCTGTTCTTCTGCCAGCTCACTTTTCAAGAGCCACTAGTGCAAAGGGCAGCTAATTATTCCAGGAATTCGAATTGGTTGCTTTTATGGTAAAGATCAAACAAAAACAAACCCCCAGCAATGCGGGCTGGTGTTGGCTGCCTGCCTCTGTGGCTAGCTGAGTGCTGGGAAGATGTGTTTCATCCTCCGAACAGCTCGTTATCTGGGTAGAAGTAGCCAGACCACAGATGGGGAGGAACGGAGGGAGAGGAGGATGAGGATGGCATGAGGACAAGGGAGAGGAAGCAGCAAAAAGGAACGTGGTTGGGGTGTGAGAGGTGACCTGTGGTTGGCCATGCAGCCCGGCAGAACCCTTGGCAGCAGCTCTGCTGTCTCAAAAATGCTTTACCAGTTGCTGCATATTGTCTTAATTCTGTCTCCTGGGGCATGGCACAGGGGTTCGGGCTGTGCACACCTGGGTGGGCTTGTCTCTCCCTACCATAGACCAGCCTCATTAGCCAATGTCCCCAGGCTGAACACATGGACCTCACCACCTATTTCACTGCCCAGGTCCACATAGCGCATTTTTCCCTTTTTACTGACGCTGTCAAAAGAGCAAAGCCAGCCCAGGGACATGTGGCAATGACATTTTCCATGCTACTCTCTTCCCCAAAAGCCAACATATCCTGTCGCTGAAGGAGCCTCCATCCCGTGACCAGGGTCCCACAGAAACAATTTTGCCTGAGGGTAACACGGTTGTGGTGAATGGCTGAATAAGACCATAACGTTGTTTCTTGTTGCCTTGACAATACACTTGAGCTCAAGAGATCTATTTTAACCCTGTGCTGGGGTAATACCAGCTGATGAAACCCTGCTGGAAACAAGGCAAGCAACTGGATTTGCAAAACCAAGTTTTCACACATGTGGTAGGATTATTAGGGTAAGTGGGCTTTTGCCCCCAGAGAGGGGCTGGCTGTTTGCCTGTGAAGAGTCTCCAGTCTCTCACTCTAAAGGCTGACTTTTCAAGTACTGTATAGCAAATCCCTTCCCAGTACATCACTGTTTTTTTGAAAATAGGGCTTGAAAATACAAAAATAACCCCACATGTTCAAAACATTCATGTTCTTTAACTTGAGCCTCATGCAAAAACTGCTGAGTCCAAAGATGACCTGCAACGGGCAGATGACCCCAACTTCCATGGGCTTCGGGGCTGTATAACCAGCAGGTTGTTCCTGAGAGCAAGCTGTAATTCATATTTTGCAGAGCGCTGTTTCTTTTACATTACTATTAACTCCAGTCCTGGCACATCAAATTCAGGAATTCCTCGGTGACCAATATATTTCAGTGCCGTGACAGCAGCATGCAGCAGTGAGAAACCAGTTAAACGTGGTTTCCTAAGCTCAGGCCATTACTTGCTCTCTGGGGAACAGCACCATTTCCTAAAGCAACTCCTCCCTTGATCACTCCATGTAGCGGCTCCATGAATAAATCAGAAATGGGCTTTCTTATGACTGTCATTGCCCAGCCAGGATTGTCCTGCAGTGCTGGAGGTTCAAAAGTCCTGTTTATGAGAAGCATTGAGACATCTGCTCAAGGTCCCTCAACGTGCGGTTGCACGAACAACCAACGGTCTTCAGACCTGTCGGATGCGTCGAGAGCGGAACAGGCAGGTACTGCTCCAGCTCTTTCTAAATCCAACTCTTTCTAAACCCAGTTACTCAACTTCCTGCGGCAAGGCAGAGAGGTTACACTACAGATGATGAAATATTTCCTTCAGTTTACCCTAAATTCCAGCGAGTGATGTAACCAGCAATCCCTTAGTTTTGCATCGCCGAACACAATAAAGAGCAGGAATGAATCGGTTCTCAATGGATCACTCAGGTATTTAAATTCCCCAGTAAAACCTTTTCTGTTCTACATATTTCAGTTCCCTTTCACATCTGCCATCGTGGTGTCCTTACACACTTCATCCTGCCAAGGTTAATACTCAGAGCTGGGACAGTTCCAGCTCATTTCATTGTCTTGTCTGAGATGACATTTTAAGCAGCAAGTGCTTTGTGTTTAGCTGGCCTAATGTCAAGTGACTTACCTCTCATAGCCAATGCTGATAGCTTGTTCAGTCAGAAATCTGCTAACTGGCTTGTTCACATAATTACGATAATTGCCTAGGAAAAAAGATAGAGGAGTGTAGCTTCCATTGAAGAAAGTGTGTAACTGTTAGCCTACGCTGACCTTTTCCTGCTGTTTCCTTCTCCTGTGTGAATGAATGTTATTAGCTGAAACTTCCCCATGTCTGCTCCTTGTTCTGCCCTTCCTGATGACAACTTGGTGTGACATGGTCAGCAATTTGCATGTATTTTAAAAAAAGCAATTTTCATGGACGTGGATTTTACTTTTCCTTAACTGCATAAACAGGATATTCTGTTGAAAATAAGGCAAAATGGAGCAACATATTCAATCATGCACATAATTTTCTCCAACTGAATAGTCCTGTTTGCTTAAAGTTAAACACAAACTTAGGGGAAAATGAAGTAAAGTGTGTGTTTCAATAGATCAGGAACTTAAAGAAATCACTCCATACATTATCATCTTTACTGGCATCTTAAACAACTTCCTCTGCCAGAAAAGTTGCCCAGAATGAGGACGGGAAGAGCAAGCTTTGCCACAGCCAAACCCTAACTTGAGTTCAACCAGCAGCATCCAGGAATTAACTCCTCGTCCCCAGGGAGCTAGGGCTTTCCTTTGGTCTTGGGAGGGCTATGGTTTTCTATGCTTCTTCCTCTAATCCAACATAATCTGGAGAAGCTCTTGAGGTTTCTATGTACAAGGAAAAATTCATCATTACTATCTCACCAGCAGGACAGAACAATCCCCTGCAGAAGAAACACCAGCTCCCTTTGCCTCACCTTCCCCACTGCAGCTCCCAGCACGATGGATGCCTGCTGTTATCTGCAGCACCCCCTCTTTGCTGTGCCCTAACAGCTCTCCATTTAAACAACTGAAAGCCCACAGATCGTCCTCAGATCCACAGGCCGTCAAGAGACACTGAAATAGGCTGCAGCAGGCGAAAGCTGTGGCTGCAGTGCCAGGAAGCCTTTGAAGTTGACATCACTTGGGTTGGAGGTGTTTTGAACCGCGGAGAGGAAGCGATATAAAAAGAAAAGGCTTTTATTCTGACAGTCAAGCTTAAGCCTGCCCTTACTGTATGTAAAGTGCAAACTCGAAACTTAAAGAGGGAAAAATAAAAGGGCTGGGTTCAGCGGACAGTCGGGTTTGACTCCAGCTCAGCTGTCAGAGGAATAAAACCTTTGAAAAAGAACAAACCAAATCCTCAGTTCTTTCCCCCAGCGTCAGCCCCAACCGTTGCAGCTTCAAAGGCTGGGCTATGCCATGGAGGTCCTGGAGGGGAGAGCAGGGCCGCCCCAGCTCCTCAGCTGCTGCTCGAGCCCTTTGCACGCCAGGCCATGCCACGGCTCTTTGCTCAATGCCAGGGGACCCCCAAGCTGGTCCGGCTGCTGCCCACCCGCACCCCCAAGGGAAGGAGGCTTTGTTCCCCAGCCCTGCCCAATGGTATTTCTCCCCTTTGGGGTTTCTTTCACAGCAGCGCTGTGTTCGGGTCACTGCCACCTCTTGTATGCTCGTTTGGGAAATGAGTGAGTAATTGCTGTCTCCACTTTTTACCTCCAACATCTGTTTCTATGCTTCCAGACATGTGCTGGTGCTCCAGGCATGGGGGGTCACCTTAGCATCAGAGCTTGCATGGCAGTCTGCTGCAGCTTCGAAGGCAAAGGCGTGTTAAGAAAATTTGCATGTAGAAACAGCAAAGTGAATCTGGACGTCAAGGCAAAAAAGAAAGCGGCTCATAATTACTCGGATTGTATTTCCAAAGGGCATAACATTTTATGTGATTCATTAAGATTAGAGCCCTAAGTGTATTCATGAGGGCTGTGTTAGTATGGAAATTAATCATTTTAAGGCACATGGTTGAGTTTTGATGGTTGTTCCCATGAGGCTGTGCAGGCTAGCCCTTGGGTGACACGAAAGTGCTAATACTCAGCACGGCCCAGCCAGCTGCAGCCTGCAGCAGAGGCTCGCTCTGCTGCCGATGCGATAGCCGAGGGTGCTGGCAATCCCAGCCACAAGCTTGGCTTCCTGGGGCAGGAGGAGGGAGAGCAGCGGTCTCAGGCCCCACCGCTCAGCAGTGCAGTGCTGGGAGTGAGCAAGCTCCGAGGTATTTGCGTGCTCCTGCCTCAGCCCTTGTGGTGTCTTAATAGTGACCAAAGCAGCTAAATTAAAAGGAGAGCATTGAACCGCTGCTCCTGCTGCTGTAATCTTGCAGGCTGGTATTTTTGGTCCCAATCCCCACAACTGGTGCTTCTCCATTTGTAATGGCCAGGATGGGATCAGTGAGGCAGCAGGTAGGATGCTCTGGCCTGGTTAGCTGCAGAGATCCGGTCTTGAGGGTGCTGGTCCTTTCACAGGCTGGACTGCAGCAGGAATAGCCACTGCCTTCGGTGCTGGGTCACATACAGGTAGGAGCAGGTCCAGGTCTGGGCTGTGGGATGCTGCATGCTGGATACAATACATGACCATCTCTGCACCCCAAGCCACATACCAGCCCTTCCTGACATGGTACCTAGTCATAGCTGGGAGAAATTAATCCACATTTGAAGTTCTCCGAATTAAAAAAAAAAATTATTTCAAGGTATTTTTAAGATTGCTGTATAATAAACTCAAAGATTTATTACTATTATACTCCTGCATAGCTGCAAAGCCCGCAAGTAATTACAGCTTTACAGCAGCCTAACCTTTCAAGTATTTGTATTTCATGTTGCATCCTTACCGGAGATAAGAGATAACTGCACTCATCTGCAAAATGCCTTGGGTAAGACAAGATCATCAGGAAAATGGCAAAAAGTAAGGTGCATGCTCCATGTTGCACTGGCTTCCCTGTCAGTTTTGCTCAGTTTATTAGCAGAAAACATACTTTTACTGCACTCTTGCCTTCAGATTTAATCTACTGCAGGAGGTGCACAGCCAGAGAGGTTTTTTTGCTCTTTTCACTTTGCGATATGATACCAATCACTCTGAAAAAAGCCTTTCCTCTCTGCCGGCCCATTGGCAGCAGCAATTCTACCCGGTGACGCAGGGAAGGAGAATATCTGCGTGTTCCCAGCATCTCCAGCCCAACCTAATCCATTAGTTAACCAAGGCTGCTGCAGGCATCCATGGGATGAAGTTTCTTTTGGCATAAAGCCAATCTCTGGCATGTTCACTCAGTAAGGTCTCACAGACTTTCCACAAACATATTCCTGATGTAGCGGGAGTCGGGGGACAACGCCTAAGACCTTTACAAAGGTGGCATTAGCTTTGTTCTTCCATACAGAAACAGAGCTTTTCTACAAACTTCAATGCTTCTTTTTTTCCTCAGAAAGTTCCCACCTTGGTCTTTCTGGCACAACCATCTCCCTCCAACACTAAATCTCATTATGAGTTGAAAAGACTGACGGAAACCGCGTGGCTGTAAGAGGAGGAAGTGCTAAGGTCGTTGCTTTTGTTTCCAAAGCATGAAATAAGGTATTGAATAATGAGTTTTATCTTGTGTTGCTTGAGCTCTGTGGGGAGATTGCTACAGCTGATTCCTAGTCGTGTATTTAACAAACTTACAAGCAAGGTCACTTGGTCATGTATCAGGTACGGGAGCCCTGTGTGTCCTTTGTGCAAAGAGAATTAGAAGCTAAAAAGCACAAGCACTGATCTCTGAGTTCATCAGAAACCCAGCCAGAAAGAGCCTGCAGAATGAATGCTGTAATCCCTCATCTCCCAGGGATGGAGCAGCTGTCTGACCCAGGGCACTGCTGGTTAACAGGGTAAACTTGGGGAAATTTTGGGCTTGTTTGCCCAGAGACTGCACGTGGGCTGCCAAAGAAACTGTTTCTCTCAAAGCTGAATGGTCATCCACAAACTCCCCATAGGAGGAAATAATAACCACAAACTTTCTCGGCTTGACACCACAGGTCTGGCCACATTACGAATGAATTTTTCCCATTCATACTCGGGTTTCATCACATTAAGAAGAGAAGAAACACTGCGACAAGAGAGAGGCTGGAAAGAAAGAGCAGAGCAAAGTAACATTAGTCATTAAAATAACATTTCAGGAGATGCTTTTCAAAAATAACACAAGCAGCTCACTTAACATCTGACGTCAGAAATGGTGATTCCACGTCTGGTGTTTTAGAATAAGGACCATTAACTATTAATAATATAGGCAAATATTAAAGAAAGCAGAGAAAAGATATTGCATGGGTAAGTGAACTAATGGGCTGATGATACATTATCTTAAGCAACTCTGATTATTATTAAGCATTTTAAAAGTGCTTTATCAAACTCATACCAAGACACAAACCCTCCTTCAGAAGCAACTGTGATAGTATCAAAGAGAAAACCGACAAAATCAGGAAAACTCTTACAGCTCTTTGTGCACTGGAAGGGGCCTCACAAGAGGTCCCTGTTCTACCTCCAGCTGCAGCCGGGTGCTCAATGCTGGCTCCTGTACCCCTACATGCGATAACATTTGACAAACAACAGCAAAATTAATGCCGCCATCCCCCAATTCCGTCATCGCAGCCCTGAGCAGGATTAGTGCTGTCAGGGACGTGTTGGGACGTGCAGCAGGGGTGGACATAAACCTCCCTCAGTCTGCACCTATTCGCCTGCCAGGAGCAGGATGGAGAGCAGACCTTGGAAAGAGGCAGGAGCTCCTAATGTTTTTATTTTGCTGTTTAAATCGTTTTTTCCTCCCTTTACAGCCTTGAGTCCATTACTCAGCCCATGTCTGAAATTGAAATTATGGGGGGAAAAGGCATCAGTGCATTTACTTGGATTCATTATCTGTCAAGTGTTATAGAAGGATTAAATTGGGAAGGAAATTTTAAAACCATTCTTCTGACATGAGTCACAGGAGTAAGCCATCAGGAGCCGTGTCAAAGGCACTGTAGTTGGCAAGAAACGTATAGAATCTTTATGATTCTTCCGTTTATAAAACCCAAACCATAAACAATAGAAACAAGGGAAGGGAGAGAATGTAATTTCATTAGAGCAAAGGTGACATAAATTTAATAATAAATAATAGCCGTTATCTAGAAAAATGTGAAAAGACATTTTCAAAATCATTAGCTCTAATCACAAATTAATTTTGCAGCTTCTTTTCTATTTTGCACCTCTGTAATGAACTCTGATAAATTCAAGGGACTACATGTTAAATAAAGAGATAGAAGGGTCTAATTTGCTGCTTCATTAAACCGGCTTTTTTCTGGAACGTCTTGCGTATTGCTCTGAATTTCCCGTCTCTGAAAGGTGGAGACAATGAACTATCTGTCTCTAATGTAGTGTGGCACACAATTAGGGATTCAAAAGGATGTGAATCTCTTTCCATCAGAGATACATGCAGCGATTATTTTATTACCAAATACTGTCAGCATTACATATTTTCCAACAGCTCCTGTGACACCTGACTTGCATGTTAAGTTTGCGCAAAGCGTTGCAAAAAAAGTCAGATGGAGCTTATTTACACCGCATTATTCCTTCTTACATAGGCCTTCAGTAAGTCTGGTATGGTTAAACATTCACGGAGTTTGGCACTGAAGATTTGCAGTTGGGCAGGATATCTAAAAGATGGCCTGCCGTTCGGATGTATTTTTTAACATGGTGATATAGAACAAGCTCAACTTTACAAGCTCTGCTTGCAAATCAACAGAGCCTTTAAGAGTGTATCTGAACCTCTCTCTAGTCAGCCAAGCACTTACACATGTGGATCTGAGACACTAGCCTTCTCAGGGATGAATTTTAATATAATTAAAGAGCTTTCAGCTTCAACTGAAACCTAGTTTTTTTTTTCAAAACCCACATCAACGCAAAAGTTCTGTAACCTCTACTTGGCTCTGGCTAGAAGTGGATATGCAGCAGAGAGGTGGCTGAAGCAGTCCTGAAACCATAAACAAACTAAAAAAGACAAACTCTGACCTGATAAAATAACGCAGATGTTTCCTTAGATGCAGTATGAGCTTGGGTTTTACCTCCCCAATGAGAATATATCTAGTTATCCACAGGAGAGACTCACCTGGTAATCTGAACAAGAGCAGAAGGAAATAATTGAGGCATTTAGGGTTGTATTCTGCCTTCATATATACGCACCTACTGTGTGGTCAGGATTACTGCTTATGTACCATGGGGCTGCCAAAACAGGTCTGCAAAATCCTACTTACATCCCAGCCACTGAGCAGCCTCTGCCCTGGATTTCATCCTCCTCCCATTGCCCTTCTCAGCGTGAGATGCTCACGGCTGGAAGGGAGACAGCAGATTTTGTACCCAGGGTTGACAAGTTTGCCTAACAGTTTAACAAATTTATTTTAAAGGACAGCCAAGCAGTCATTATTTTATACTAGTTTTTTAATGGTAATTTCTGTGAAAATTGTTTTAATGGTAGATCAGTATCACAAGTAAGAGAACAGGGTAGCTATGTGAGGAATTTATGGAGAGTGTTCAATACATACTCCTTAGGATATCAAGTCCAATTGAAATGCAAAGCACGGTAGACTTTCTCTTTTAATGACACTTAGTGAAAATCTTCCAAATGTCTGAAAGCCTCATCTGGGAAAATAAAGTAGGAGTTTAAAAGAGATGTGCAAATTTATTGTCATGAAGATGACAGAGCAAATTGGTGGGACATAACTAAAGCCAGCTCCGCTCCACTGAAGGTACATGCGCTAAAATTTAAAGCAAACAGGCACCGTGATTTCCCATTATGCCTTTTGATTCACCCACACATAGGCATCCAGCTGATGGAGGACCGTCAACACACGTGCCCCCACATGAGTTGGTTCAGGTGCAGCACACGCACATGTCCAGGGAGCGTGTGTTGGAGGCCATCAAAGGCTCCCATGCAGATTACTAATGACATGTGCTGCCCTGTCTCACCTTTCATTTTAGAGGTGAGTGAGACAGATCAGTGTAAAGGTTTGTGACACAAAGAAAGATGGATCCAGCCTTGAAAATCTATGAATAAGTGTGATCACCTTCCCATGAAGAACAGAGTCTTCAGCTAGTTGCAGGATCCAAATCGCTGTGCCAACATAGAAAATGTATTACAGCTATTGCTCTCCTCTAACTACAGGGTGCAGAAAAGGAAAGAAAGAAACTACCCAGAATACTGGACTTGAGAAATTAAACTCACAAGTCAGGATATTCAAAATCATGGTTCCCGTAGCACCCATAAGTTACCTCCTTGCACATATGTCGCGTGTACTGCTGGGTATGAGGTTATATTTATGTCTTGCTCTTTCTCTGCCAGGAGCAGAGTTATGGCTGTTGGGGGAACTGTAAGTTTGATTTTCCCGACTTTTGTGCATTGAATCTTTAAGAAAGGGAAAAAAAATACCCCACTCGTTTGGATGGAAGCAAACGTGTCTGTCTCTGTCTGCCTTTAGTTCCACTATCTTTGCTGGTCCTCTGCCTCTTCACAGCCAGTTAAAAGTGTGGACTTTACACACAAAAAGAGGAACAGTTGTTAAAAAGAAGCAACCTGTGCCTTCTTTGGAAGAGGCAACATCTTCCCATACAGTCCCAGTCCATACAGGACCTTGTTGGGGAGGCTGCATTAAAACACTAAAGCCTTCTAAGTAAGTTTTCATTATTAAAATATTGCTTGCAGCCACCTTTTAAAATAAAGTCTACCACTTTCTTGTGGGTGACTTGAAACAATCTCTGAGACACAGCCATCCCTGTCTGGAATGTGCTTACAACATAACTGTTAGGTATAAAAGGAGCAAGCTATGGAGCAAGCTGGAGCCCCTGTTTCAGAGCTGTTTACCAGCACCTGTTGCACTGTGGCATTGAGAGGTGAGGAAGGCTTCATTTTCCTCTTCTGTCTGCAGTGGTAGTAGCTGTTAAGTGGCCTTTTTGCTGGAAATAGTATTTGGGAGATTGGCACACACTTTCAAAGAAAATTTCTTCTTCTGTTTCTCTGCTCAAGCTTATTTAATAAACACCTGTTGTACTTGCTCAGATGTGGTTACAGTGAAAGGGCTGTGTCTTTGCAAAGGCTGTGGGAGTCCATGTGATGGTTTCCAGTGGCTTTGATAACCCTGTGATTGAGTCCTAAATCGCTTCCTCTCTTTGGCTTCCCCGCAGCGTCCCCAGCGTTCCCAATGACCGTGCTGACACCCATCATGGGCAATGGCAGCAGATAGAGTAATACGTGTGTCCAGGCATTGGGTCAGAGCTAACTGTGATGAAGAGAGACATAAGTAGCACTAACAAAGTTAATACTCAGCATTTTGATGTTCAGTAGAGCACTGCTGCGATGGTTCAATTTGTAAAGTGACTGATGCTTTTCATTCTCTTTGGTCATTTATTTACAGGAGGAGAAGAGAAAAGAAAATTAACCTGGATGCTGCTACTGTGTCTCTACACTGTGATACTTTCCTGTGGAAGCCCTACCAATTAAAAAATGCTTTTGATTTGATATCCTGGAACGTTATGTTATTTTCAACTCCAATATGGGTTTATTTCAGACATATTTCAGATGCTTTGAATGAACAAAGATGCAAGGAAATGTATTACATTTGGGAAAATCATACAAATGGTAAATGTCTTTTCAAATAAGTTATAATGATATTTCAAGGGCAGTTTAGACCTATTCAAATCGCATATTCTCATTACCATTCTTAGCAACAGGCATAAGTCCTTCAATCTCCACGTAGTTTTGTTACTCTCTCGCCACAATTTTCAATTTCCTTACAACTATTCAGCTGATTTATTATTTCCCTCCTGTATTTTAAATGCATTGTAACCCCATACATTTGTTTCACTCTCTCAGCTTCAATACTCAAGGTCGTTAATACCCCCAAAATATCCTTTGCTTATATCACAACTTTAAATGTGCTCTTTCTTGCCCAGTGGCTTGTTACGTAATTACCAGTGGCAATATCATCTTGTTTTTATAGTTTTATGATTAAAGAGATGAAAACGAAGTCAATTGAATAAAATATAAGAAGATATTTGCAATATCTGTGGCAATGCTTCTGCTGCTGCTCCTGTTGCACAGGTGATACAGAGAGATGCAAAAATAATCTTTCTCAGTGTGTTGCTTGAAAGTTAACTAAGATGAAATAAATTATATAGTATTAACATTTGGCCCTTCTGATTAAGTGCTGCTTAAACACGTATCAAATTTTAAATCGATTGCATTGTACAGAAAGGCAAAGTACCTGCCAGTCGAGATGGTTCAAATTTGTCTTAAACATGCAAGCATCTTTGCCAGCCACGTCCCCAACTCCCACCTCAATGTCTCTGGGGGTCACAGTTGGTTGGACACCACCCGCTTGGTCCTGTGCCTGTCCAGCAGCTGGCTCAGCCTCCACACGCCAGGGCAGCCCCCAGGGAGCCCCACGGGTCCCTGCCACGCGAGGACAAAACCCTGGGCAGTTCTGCTGTAAAATGTAAATTTGTGCTTCACCCAAGCCTCCAAACCTGCCAGTGGAAGCAAGAGGCTCATATGAGGCCACTTGTCCCTGGCTACGTTGCAAATGTGGGGGCTGAGACCCCCCCGTGCAGGCAGTATCCCTCCCCTTCGCACGAAACTGACCCCCACCCAGCTGCCAAAAAACACGATGCTCATCTTCCAAACACATCACAGATCCCTAGGAACATACAATTTGTAAGAATTTACAGTTTCCTAACTCTGCTGATGGAGACAGCCAGTCCGAGGGAAGCTGGTTGCGCGTGGAGAGCAGGACGTTGCTGTGGGGAGCCACGTTCCAGGGGGCTGGATGAGTGCTGCTGCCGGCAAGCGCCGGCTGGCCAAAGGGCTGCGCTGATTTAGCGCAGGGTAATGGCTGCTGCTCACTGCCATATGGGAGTGTCAACAGCATTTACAGTGCAGAAATGCAGAGCTGCAGGGCTGGAAGGGACCTGGGGAGACAAGTCAGCTGGTGCCTTGCCTGAGGCAGGATCAGGCCCTGGCAGACCCTCCCTGACAGCTGATTTTCTAACTTGCTCCTCCCTATAGAGTGCTCCTGCTGCCTCTCCAGGTCACCCGTTCAACGCTCCCCAGCTCCGCCAGCCAAAGGACGTTCCGACACCGCATCCGCATCCTCCCTGCCACCCGTTCCTGCCAGCCCTGCGCCAGCTCCACAGCCAAGCCTGAGGAACACCAACTCCTCTGCAGCAACGATTTTGATATAGGCACACAGGGAAACAGTGATGCAGAACACTTGAGTTGTAATTTTTTTCTCTGTGTTCCTTAGTAACCCATTTTCTGTACTGGAATCAACAACATAACTAATGTCTGAGCCCCCTATATCAATGATGAGAACAGTGCAAAGACTATGAACAATGGGCATTAGATGGAGCCACCCAGGTTCATGGCCAGAGAGCCCCAAGGACTCCCGGGTCTCCTCACTTAACGCACATCCTTTCTGCTCCCAGCCCCTTTGCACCGGGTGTAAATCCAAGGAGGGAAAAAGAGGTGATAGTGCCATTCCGGAGCCATCCCAGATGGGGCTGAGATCACTACCACTTATTCCACTGCAGCCTGCAAGAGGTGTGAGCATGGGACGTGCAGACCTCCTGCGGCGTGTTTACTGGACGGATGAACCCAGGAGCTCAGACGAGACAGAAAAATATCTGCTTTCACTCCCGCTAACCCAGACCCTCCCCTTGAATCACAGGGTTAGCTTAAAAACAAGAGGTTTATGTAAACATATAGCTTGCTTTCAATTTGAAGCTGCAATTCCTTCTCTACTCAAAGGTCATGGGTTTTTTCCATGCAACTCCCAGACCCGGAGCCTGCCTGTCGCAGGCACAGCCAGATTTTGGAGCTGGGACTGGGGGAAACAAAGGAAAAAAACATCGCTGGGAGGGTGGTACCGAAATCCCCCATCCCGTCAGTGCCTGCGATCGTGTGGGTCTCGGACCCCACGGCTTCAGTGCTTTCTGGCCAAGCTCAGTCCTCCATGCCCAGAGGAGATGCCCAATGCCGCCCGCAGCAGCAGCCCCCCGGGAGCCACGGCCGGCAGGGAGCCTGGGGATGTGGCGCAGCCTCTCCAAAGCAAAGTTCAGTCTCATGTTAGACTTATGAAAACAAACGAAAGGAATGGAAAAGCTATCCTATTACTCACTCCCAGGACAGTGGGGCTGTGCCGCTGCGGGTGTGTTGGTTCGCACGACCGCAGGCAGCACAGCCGGAGCATCCCGAGACAGGCGCAGACGGGGGCCGTGGGCTCTGACTCACACCCGCAGGTGGGAGCCGCTCTATTACCGGGCTCCCTGCCGCCCACAGCCACCGTCCCGTGGCCGGCTGGCTGGGCGGGCTGCATCACCAGCAGGTACCGTAACCGCGCTGGCTCCCAGCCCGTCCTGGCGCCGGGGAGCAGCCTGAATACGGAGCGAGCCTTTGGCTCGCCTGGCGCTCTCCTCTACAGAGCTGCAGCAAGTTTTCCCAGCAAGTTTTCAGCTTTCTTCCCCCAACCTGACCCTGCGTTACCTCTGCCACAGCGGGGTGCACAGGCTCCTGCTGTACATCCAGCAACACAGGCAACGCCCCGTCTCCTCACTCCGCACTGTTTCAGTGTCTTCTTACACGTTTTATCCAAGTAAAATAGCCTTTGCTTCGCTTTTGCTGGGAGTTACAGTAAAACACCCGGATACAGACTTCATTTGTTCATTCATCTCAGGCTGGTCTAAAAAGGAGGTCCCTGCAACTGCCTCTGGACCAAGTACCTCAAATACCTCCATCTTCCATGGTTGGTTTTCCTGGAAGAGGCAGCAGCAACCTCTTAGGTAGCTTTATTGCTGAGAGAGAGATCATGGCAGCGGAGCCCCAGCTGCCCTGCCCGCCACACCTTGCCCTCCCCACGTGGGCCAGTTTTAAAAGGGGAGGTTTAGTGAACTAGGTATTAAGAAAACAAAAGAAAACAACCCCAAACCCTGCACACATACACACAACCTCCCTCATATCATCCCCCTACAAAAGCAAGCAAATTTTGCACAAAGTTAACTAATTCCTGTCAGAGCCAAAGAAGCCACTGGTGCATCTGCTCTCCAGGCACGACCCTTTCGAGCTGGAGCTGCCGTCCTCAGGGACCTGCTAATTTAGCATTCCCTAAGGAGGGCTACAGACCCACGCTGCTGACTTGCTCTATGTTATCAGGACCATTAAAATGCTCATTAGAGAAGGGCTCTGTGTGCTCTTTGGCCTGTGGAGCTCAGATGAGTTGCTGAGTAGCTGGTCAGGCTCCTAGAGGAGCATCCTTAAGAAAATAATGTCTGATGATAAATTTACAGCTACAGCAACTGCATATTAAGTGCATTTTACTCCAGCTAGTTCTGTGTCACAAGTTGTCAGTACAGATTGGTGGGAAGAGAGTATGAAATATTCATGAAGTTATCAATGGCACCAAGATATCTAGTTAATTATGTTGCTTAGCACTTCCTTGCAGGCTCTGAATACCCAGTGCTGACTGGCTCGTTAGCGTAACTGCAATTTGATTGTGCCTTTGTGGCAGTGTTTTCTCCATACCACTGACACACCACTGCGCTCTTGGACCAACTCCATCTTAATTAGCTTTGCTGCCACTGGAATTAGGCGACATGTTGTAGAAGTCACTTAAATTAACTTCTGACTCTTCCTCAGACAGATGGGACCTCGGTACCCGTGCCTGCCTATTACGTTTGTTTAATCATTCTTTAAAGGACTGTTACAAAAAGACAACATGCTGTACTGTCTGGGTGCGTCAGAAATGTGACCTTGGCTTCAGCGCTGCTTTTTGAAAATGGATGCATTTCTTAGAAGGTCTCTGAATTTCGCCAGGCAAGTTTATTAGTAATTTGGATCGCAGCCTAGAAGATTCCAGGTAGCGAAGTCCCGTTGGCTTGTACTACTCACAACCCAAAATAGCACCTGCTTCAAAACTCACATCCCGCCCTGTCTCTGGTGCCCACCACTGATCCCCAGTGCAGGGTCGCAGCACAGGAGCCGCTCAGGCTGGTGATGGGGCTGGGGTCTGTGGTGGTCTGTGCCATTACGGTCCCCACCACGGCACAGGCTGGACACACTTTCTGGTCCGTACACAGAGTCCTGCTGATGGGCTTTACATGAATGAGCACAGCAAGCGCAGACTAAAGCTCCCCATGCTCCCCTGGCCGTGCAAAGCTTGCGTCAGAGAGCATCAGCCGACGGCCGGTCTTTGACACTTAAAAGACAGAGTGTCAGTGCCCTCTGTGGCTCGTTCCATCCATGAGCTGTTACAGAGGGAGACACGGTAGAGCTACAGCTTGCTCACACCATGTCTGCATGCTGACAGGGGCTACAGCATCACCTTCCTAAAGCTGTCTATGCTGTGCTAGTGACTGCAGGAAAGCTGGAAGAAGCCCAAATGGTGCAAGACAGGATATTCTGGAGTATTTCAGCTCAAATTCTGGACCAGAAAACTTTAAGAAGTTTCTTCAAGTGTTAGCAATGCTAAAAGGGGGACTGGGGTGAGGCTGTTTGGTGCCTGGAGGTCACTGTGCTGGAGACCTGGCCCCATTGCACCTCCAGTCCCACCAGCCAGGGCTTTTGCTTGCCGCAGATGTGTTCCTCTTCCCACTCTGGGAATGGCACCCGCTGCAGGATCTTCTCACCCAGCCCTTGCTTTGCTTCAAGTCTGGAACCACAAAGGGATGGTGCAGCTCCAGTTGTACCCCTGTATTTGGGTACAGGAGCAGAACCAAATGTGTGAGCTGATGCTTCGTAGAGAGACTTTTCTGAGACTTGCCCATCTACTAGACTTTATCTGGAGCTGTGAGCAGACACTGCTCTTAGTTTGCAGGGTTCTCCAGAAAGAAAAAAAAAAAATAAAAAAAAAAAATGTTCACATTGCTTCCTCCCTGGAGGTTTGCTTTCAAGTCTCAGCTTCAAACAAGCCTAGATTTCAAAGTTCAGCTGGCTCCACCAGTGTACGCATTGTTCTGCATGCAGACCATGCAGGGCGAAGGATTTCCCTGCAGCTTCCAGTGGTGCTTAGCCCCTGCTGCTCCCTGCCTGACATACTGCAGAGCTTAACAGCAACATAAATAAAACTACATCACCTGCAGGAGCTGAGCTGACTTATATGCATGTTCATAGGTTTGGGAACATTTTCCTCATTTCTCTCAAGATGTTTTGTAAGATACCAGCAATGTCGTTGCTCTTTGCTGAAGTGACAGCATCTTACTGGTAGGACCGTATCACAGCATTTGTGAAACTCACAGCTAGGAGCTCCAAAAAGCAGTGCTTCCAACCAGTCATTTGAAACACTTTTTCCTACTACAGGCTTAGTTTAGTGCTGACACTGGTGCCAATTTACTTAGATAACTTTAACTTTTGAAGGCAGGCTTAATCTGCCATACTGTGGCCTGTCTGTTGCAAGCCATCTTTCCTTATTCCAATCAATTTAGACCCTGATGCAGCAAGGCACTTAAGTACATGCTTAAGTGTCATCTAATTCAATGCAAGGGCTTTAGCTCTTGTTGAGTCAAGAGTTATAATGCTCTAAAATCCTCTACTGCCCTGTGGGTGGGACTGTATGTGGCATGGTGCCCACTCCATGAGGTACGTGGTATCTCTGGGTCATGGTCTCGCTGACCTGGAGCTGCCCAGCTGAGCATATTTGCCATCTGGGGAATTAGGGGGAACGACACTTCCTAGCTGCAACCATGTTTCTGCAAACTCTGGAATGAGTCTGTCAAACTGAAGTGGGCTTGGAGGCCCATGCTCCTAGCCCTTGTTCCATGTTTGTTTGGATTGAATATTATTTGCATAGGAACAGCCACGGTTTGGCGTGCATTCCCTAACCAGTGCTAAGATCTCCCGATGTTTCTGCAGTGATCCCTGAGTGTTGGTGCCCCCATGAAGCAAGATGAGAGTCACTGTCCACAGACTCAGAGGCCCCACCACTCACTTTTCATGGCTCCAGGAATGCTGTTGCCTCCCTGTGCAAACTGCCTTCTCTCTAAAGGAAAGAAACAGCTATCCTCTGGACAATAGTGCACAAATAAGGACATGATTAAACTATACTGAGTGCTGAGAGGCAAACTACTGCACTATGATGTTCAAAAAGCCAGAATAATGTGATGCTTATAAAGACAGACAGCTCAGGCAAAGATTGCCTAGAGCACAGAATGATTGTCAGGATGGGCAAAAATGTAGAAAATCATGTGAGTGCGTAAGCTGCCAAAGCCAATTAATCCAAAGAACATTTTGCAACCATTAGGCTTCTATTACTGTGCCTGCATCATAATTACTATGGGCCTGCGTGGATACGATGGCTGATCTTTAATGATATCGAGTTTCTATTTGAACTTCAATTATTTTCATTGCATTTGTTTGTGTTGAATTGTTGCAGCATCTAAAGTTTGAAAAAGTTACTTATTTTTTATTTTGTCATTTCAAGTGGCACTGAACCCAGATCTTCGTAGGAACAAAGCAGAAGAGTCTGGAAGGGCTGCTCAGAAGACAAGAGAGATGCTGTGGTGTTGCCCTATCTCATGTTTCTTTACAGGCAACTCGTGCTGTTAGTATCAGAGCCTGAAAAACAGCAGGAACATGGTGATCAAGAAAACTTCTGCTGATAAAAATGTACAGAGAGCACATTTCTCTAGGCAGCTTTGACTGGATCATCGTCCCCTATGGTAAGATTGAAGCAGCCAGAGCTTAGAAATAAAGGTGAACCCAAACCTTACAGAAAGGACTGGATCCACATTTTGCGGTTGGTTTGAACCAGTGTTGCAGCATCCTGGACCAGAACTATCAGAAACATTGTTTTGGTTAAAACTGAAGTTTCACGTTTGTAATTTGGGCTTATCCTCTGCCCAAAGACAAACAACGTGGGTTTATGGCAAATTTAGCTTCACACTTGCTTTGGCAGCCCATCCTCCTCATTAAACAGTATAAAAGCTATTTTATCAAAGTAAGAACATGAAAATATGATATTTCTTAGCTCGCTGGACTGCTGACCTCAGTAAGGTGTGACAGCTATTTTACACTTTTAGGGAAATTAAATGGGGACTATTTTTTAAATCTGGTGAGTAGCCTTCTATATCTTCTATTTGTGTGGTAAAAATTACTGCAAAATGCTGACAGTAGGAAAAATATGTGACAAGGTAAGATAGCTAACTGGGCTTTACTCTGTCCTAAAAATTTAAGACACACACCCCACTGACTTACCACCAGTTGAAGCATCTTAAACTTCTGAAATTGTGTCTCAAGTCTGTAAGTTGCCCACCAGATCTTGACATCAATGGAGCTGACATCTCTTCTATACAGTGGGTTGCCTGCAGAGCATCTTTCCAGTTAAGGTACTCATTTTAGTTTCCTGGGCAGGAAATGCTGGCCTGCACTCTCTGCAGTCATTGCTACCTTCCTAAAGCTCTTGCAGCCTTTTTCAGCTGATTTTCAGCCTAAAACTCTTTCCTGGTTCCTCCTGGCTTCAGATCTGCCCACCAGCTAGATCAGAAAGAGCCATTTCCAGCCTCCGTTTAGACTATCAGTCCTCACCCTTTAACATTTTCCCTCCAGGGCTATTTTCTTACAGCCTTGTACTTCTCCAACTAACCAGGTGCTATCGGTGCTCCAGACCGCAGCCTCCCTGCTCCACCCTGCACAGACACCCCGCAGATGAGAGGCAAAACCGCAGAGACTTGGGGCAGCACTGGTCCTGCTGGGTGGTTGGCGTGCCCAACCCACCACGCTCTCCCCACCTTGCAGCATGGCGGGGGTTGAACAGAAATCAGACTGTTCCCTTTAGGCAACATTTAGCAAGTCTAGAACACGGATTTCCGTCAGAAATTGCTGCTGGGAGAGTCCAGGCTCTTTGTGTCCACCACCAACCTCCATCTCCCCTATTGCTTTGCCACCATTCGACCAAACAGGCATTTGGCAGAGAGTAAAGACAAACACACACATAGGTCAGACCAGAAAACTTGTTTTCTGTCTCCATAATGTTTATTCTCTTGCTATTGTCCCCTTGCCCCCAGGGACATTGCAGGCAGAGGACAGACTCTGGACAATGGCCTTTAGCATTGTGCAAAAGGTCTGCCTCTTTCTTCATCAAAATTTCCCCCGAATTTTTCCTCTCCAAACCTCGTTGTGATAGCCAGCCTGCAAGAGATCATGCCAGTCCTTTGGGAAAAGTTGCACTGGACCAAAAGGACATACCAAAGAGATCTCTTAATTTCATTATTTAAAAAAAAAAAAAAATTAAAAGAATAAATTCAAAACTGCAGCATTGCAAGTAGAAGCGGTCATCTCAGGGCATTTGCCTAGCCTAGCCTTTTTCAAGTCTCAAAGCCATTAAAGAGATGGATTTCTTTAGACAAGCCATTAACCGTTAATCTTTTTTTCTTTTGGGGGGGAGCTGATTGTGAACTGTAAGTTACACTTCATTTTGTTTCTTTACCCAGATGTTATTTTAAGTGCCTGAGTTCTAAAATTGCACAGTGCTCTGGGCAACTGAGACAGAGAAACACCATATAAATAAGACTGCCTTGCCTTTCTGCTAGCATGTACCCAGCCCCAGCTGCTTTACAAGAGGAGCAAAAAGAAGAGAGGCAAAGAGGGGCAGGAAAACCAGTGGGGAAGGCGCACGGCCATGGCAGCGAGCACTGCAAATGGGCAAGGACACCTCTTCCAAGAAGGAGATAAAACAGCAAAAACCCCCACTTCTTGCAGGTCAGAGCACATCGCTTTGTTTGTTTGTTTGTTTTGCTTCCAAAGGAGTCCAAAGAGAGGGACTCTGCTTATCTCCTTCATCTGCACATTGGCAGATGAAGGTTTTCAACCTGATACTTGCATATAAGCAGCTCCTCAGCCAGCATGAACCGGGGAAGCATTTGGGATTTTTATTTTAATATGTCTGCATTACTTAGGTATGGCAAAGGGATTTGTGACTGACAAAGCTTACAGCGCTGTCTCCCACCTCCCTTGCAGACCAGCCCTGACCTGAAATCCTGCAAAGCAAAGGGAACCCTGAGCTGCTCCCCTCCATCCCTGCCTTCGTGGGCTTCTCTTCCCTTTTCTTTTCCCAGGTTTGTATAAAACATGCAGAAACGTTACAGACAGTCCTGTAACCAGCAAATTCTCCGCCCTGCAGAGCCCTCCAGGGCCCATCGCTGACCAACATGTTACAGGTATTTACAGCTCAACCCATTTCCCCAGCCATACATCTTGCTCTAAAGATCAATCACTGACTGCAATACATCCTCATGACTAATAGAAACAATTACTTTAGATGAAGGCTCACAGGTATTTAAACAAGTTAAAAATGCTTCGGAAGCCTGATTAAAACAAGTGGGCCAAAATCTAAATACAATTTTCTCCCTGGCCAACTTTAGCGGTGGTCGTAAAACACGACTGGTTGTAATGTTATTAATTATTATTACAACTCCTTTAACAGCATTATGGAGACAGAGCACAAAGATCTCATTACAAGTCGAATGGACAGCTGTGAAGTGATCAGAAAGATGATGAATGCTCATGGGAGCATCTTTCTAAACTATTAGTTATTTAAGCCATTTATAAGAACAGGGAGTTGAGTTGTGCTGGGAAGGAGAGAGTGACTTCTAGCTTCTTGCCACGGAGAGAGCTTTCCTGATTTGTCTACATGAAAGACTCATACCTGCACCTTCTATTTATTTGGTCTCAATTCAGCTCAAAAAATTTCCACTTCATGCATTTCTAGATATGACTTAGCCATGAAACATGATGCAATAGTCCTTTGATGAATAAGGACACATGGACTGGGAATCATCTATGCCAGGAAGATTTGATCTGGTTTTCGGAAAGAGGTGAACACATAGCAATACATGCACATACATGCAGCTATAAATAAAGCAGGAGCTGTTTGCAAGGGAACAGGAGACGAAACCCACTCCCTTGATTCAATTAATTGTCCCAGTTCATCTCTATAATTTTATCACCCTAAAAATATCCACAAAGCCAGCATTCTCTATGCAAATTATAATTTCAAGCAAAACACAGGGCATCACTAGGTGCTGCGGCAAAAGCATGGGGGTGTAGCCAGACTCACCTCTTGCTCCCAAGCAGCAGTTGGTGGTGGCACCAAGGGGAGCGGAGCCGGCATTCCCGGGGCAGGAGCCTGGACTGCCAAAGCCCCCACTCTGGTGCCCGCCTGCTTCCCACGGTCCCTGAGCAGCCACAACTTCCCAAGGAGAGACTGCAAAAACCCGCCAATAGGTCCTGTGAGACACATTAAATAGCTTAACTGTCTTTGGAGACTTCTCAGTCACTTAAATGTGCTGGAATGAAATAAATGCTGTTTCCAGTGCTCTGAAAGGCAGATGGGCTGTGAACAGGCAGGCAGCATGGTGGGAGGGAGGGCACCAAGGACAGCCCCAGGTTTGGGGTCCAATGCTACCCCAGACCTCCTTCGGGCTCTCAGATATGCATCTGCCCTGTCCCCACCTCGGTTGCAGAGAAGCACTCCCTGATTCCTCTCTCCTGATTTGCTTCTGAGATGGGTAAAAAATATTTCAATGCAAACAGTTCATTACTTGAGGACTTTTTTCAGCTGCTTCACTGGCAGTGCATCTGGGGTCAGTGTTTGCTCATGGGGCTGTGACCTGTATCTCTCAAAACAGTGATAACAGATGATTATTAAATCTTGGTGGCTCCCATTCAAAGGAGGAAACCACAGGCCAGTGGTTTCTATCTAAGAAGAGGCAAATTTTCTCCCGTGTGTCTTTAGAAGCAGGATGGCTAAGGTAGGGAGTGCCCACACCACAGTACACAGAAATCAGGGTGAATGAGGAGGTTTGGAAACCACCAAACCCTAAAGGGAGTCGACACAAGAGATTTCCAGGGACTCAGACATCTGACCAGATTAAAAAAGGTATACTTTTATAGCAGATAGGCCCTGCTTAACAGCTGGATCATCTGAAGAGGTCTGTGTAGGCAAGGGGAGGAGAGATTCATTATTCAGAGGAGGAAATACACCAGGGACTGGAAATCCTCCTAGGACACGGACTTCAGTGCAAAAAATGCTCCAGAGAGGTGAAGAAAACACCTCACAGAAGTTTGCACAAGCATGGCTCTATCTCTGTCAGTGCATTTCCTTGTCTCATTACAGACCAGAGCAATTGGTTTATGGAAACTTTAAGACTGCTTGTACCCTATGCATGGGGCTGATCCAAAGGTTTTGAGAAAAGTATGTCGCAGTTACGTGACCCTTAGTGAGTGAGAAGAGGATGCAAAATTGGGACTGAGTCATGAAGATCATTTCTGCGAAGGAGCAAGATCCCCAGAGCGCTGGCTCAGACTGCAGCCTCCCTGGAGGCAGGGAAGGCCAAGAGCAGGTAGGACATGCAGTGGACGCTCCAGCAGGTCCTGAGCAATGCCCTCTTCGATCAGCAAGGAAACCTGCTTCAAACCAGAGAGGGTCAAGCGCTGACAGGCCCTTGCCTCCTAGCCAAGAGCAACCAGCACCAGCTTGTGTCATGACTGGCTTCAAAAACTCCAACAACTGCAGAAACCCACGGGGCTCTGGTTAGCACCATTTGGTTGGTGTTTGTTCATAAACCAACAAGGAGCAATGCTCAGCTTGGACTCAAAAATGCATACCCTTCTCAAAAGACTACTCAGTGGTCAATGAAGAGTAATTTAAATGACAACAGTTTAACCAAACCAAGACAGCTATTTTTATGTTCAGTCATTGTGCATTGAACCAATCCTTACATTGTGGATATACAGTTCTCAGTACGCTGTTCCCCATCTGTTATACCCTAACACAGTGTGGGTAACTTCCCAAACATTATTGCTAACAGAATGGCAAGAACCAGTTATATATCCTAGAAATCTGTTGGTTTTTTGCAACAAACAGGTTCTGAATGACGACAGTGGGCTAAAAAGGCACCATTATCACACTGAATGCCTGACCCAAAGCCTGCTGACATCCACAGAAGTCTTTTAGTAACTTTAATAGGCTATGGATCAAGCCTGAAGAAAGTACCACACAGCATGCCATTTAAAATCAAGATAAACTCAGTCAACTTAGCAAAGTAAGAAAATTTACTTCACTGCAGCCTCCATAAATGCCTGCTAATGCTGGGGTTCAGGCTTTGAAGGCCAAATATCAAAGGCTTCTCTAACATGCAAACCAGCAAGTACTAATTTTTGTAAACCTCCTCCCAGACAGAGGCATTAGCTCAGGGGGAACAGCTGTGTACCTACTGCTCCTGAAAGTCTAGTTATTTGTTTCCATATTTCAGCCTTTAATGAACTTCGCTTGAGGCAGCTTTTAAAATAAAACCCATAGCTTGAGCAAAAGCCCTTCATCCCATCCCTGTCTTGGGCACCACTTATTCCCTGCCCTGCTGTCAGTGCATGTCCACCTCTGAAGCCAAAGGCCATGGGGTTGTGTCAAACCCGTTCTGCGAGATCAGCCCCTATCACAGCACGTTACTCCCTGGATTATTGAAGACATGGTGCCAGGCCCCGTAATACAAATAATTTCTGGAAGAAAAATTATTCTATAATGTCAACAGCACAGAGCTCCAGATAGGCCAGAAGAAAACAAACTGCAAGGCATTTTGTGAAGGTGAAGAAATGAAAAGGCTGTTTGCCTGCATTTCACCTTGCATGGATGGAAAAGTAGTATATGGGCACACTGACACTCATCACCTTTAATAGGTGTCCCAGGGCTAAATCCTCACTCACTGTGCTGAAAATGTAGGGGCAAGCTTGCAACTCATATACTTCAATAATAGAAGAAGCCATTTATACAGAGATGTGAAATATTTAGACGCAAAGTGTTTCATTTCACTTAATATCACTTAACACTTGGAAAACTTCTGTAAATGAAATCGCTAGAGGTTCAGATCCAACTGTGTCCAAATGTATCCAGAGAAGAAATGTGTCCATTTTCTGTGCAACAAATGCTCAATTGCAGATTTTCTGGATAATAAAATCTCCAGCCTAGCTATTTAATTATTCAGCTGACTGGTGGAAGAATATGAAGCTACAGAAATCGAAAGCCATGTGCTGGAAACTCTGGAGTAAGTTATAACAAATGTTTGCTTTAAGAATACACCAACTGAGCTATTTAGAAGCTTGCACTTAGGGGATAATGAACATTCAATAATTATGCAAGAAAGTGCATGATCTCATAATCTCTCCTCATATGGTCAAAAATATTTTCTTTTGTAGAGTTACTTAAAATAGGAGTAGTCTTCATGCCAGAATTTTCAACCAAGACCTTAATCTTGTAACTGGAGGCATATGGCCAAACTCTCATTCATCTTGGTGGGTGCCCATACAAGCATAAATCTCCTGCCATAAAATCACTGCACTGAAAAGTGCCCAAGCCATGCTATTAGACGCACCCTCCAGTGACTGGGCTCCTTGCTCCCTCCTCTTCTGCCCCAAGCACCTCCAGGAAGGTAGTCACACCTTTGCCACCACTCTTTATACTAATGGTGGAAACCAGCCAGTCGGTGCCATCTCTGCAATGTACCATGTAGAAATGGGAATGTTCACAGGTTTTAAGGCTTAAAACCCCACCCATACCACACAGACCCACAGTCAGTAATATTCCCTGTTTGCAGAGAGCCTATGATCTAAAGGAGGGGAAGGGAGGAAGGAGGGTGATAGCAGTGTGCCGTGCAGCTGGGATTTCAAGGAGGAAAAGGAAGAAATAAGGAGAGTATTGTAAAGCTAAGCCAGCCCGTGCTGCTGGAGTGCTGCAGGAATTACACCACCAGCCATACACCCAGCTGGGGTTTCCTTCAAGTGGAGGGTCCACCAGGATTTGGGCTTTTTTACCCGCTGGTGGAGCCATGCAAGCAGCCAGCACGTGACCCAGGGCAGAGCTGGGATCCAAATACATTCTCATGGTACAGACTGTTATTAGCCACGATATAGTTCTGGCATTAGGCAATTTATAATTACATTACTAATTACATCACCAACTGCCATTTCTGGAATTCTCTCCCTTATCAAACACTATCCTCGAGGCATTAAAAATGACATCCAGCAGCAGGAGTGGCAAATCACAGCATCCTTGTTATCACAGGATCCCTGCTGAGCTGCTGCCGATCAGATAATCCCACAGGAGCCTCAGCGTGCTCCAGCCAACTCAGACTGTGCCTTTGCTTATGCTGTGGCAGCCAATGGAGCCCAAATTGCTGAGGTGGCACATGGCAAAGAAGCATCTCCCACACCGGGGGAAGCCCCTGCCTCCCGGGGCTCACATCAGGAGGTGATACAAGCTCCTGGATGCCCACATGGATCCAAAAGAGACTGAAAACTCTCCTCCCTGTGCTGAGTTTTTGACTGTCTGGTTCAGGCCATGCTTTCTGCAGACCCATCGCTGTGCTACAGAATCATCTTTTTCTACAGCCTAGGGACACAGCTGCTCTCATGAACACCAAGCAGATAGCACGCGGTGGCAATCAGGCACCAATTTGGGACAGAGTGGGATGAGGGGGTGTCATGCACATGGGCATCCTTCATCAGAAGGACCTTGTCACAGCGGCCCAGGAGCCCTCAGAGGCAGAATGGCAGAAACCAGGCGCTGGGCCAGCCCTCCCTGCTAAGGAGGCAGCTTGCAGCCTCTCCGGGAGAAAGCCAGCTGCCAGCCAGACAGCACACTGGCACGTTTGCCATACCCTCCAGTCTTCTTTGGCAGCAGTGAATGTGCACAACGTGCCTTTGCGAACAGCTTCACGGGCTCTCCTCCACCACAGGTTAAGCCCACGTGGAGGCACCCTGACCCTTCAGGCACAGGGAGGTCCCTCTGTACCACCTGCGTGGGTCTGGGGATGTTCCCCATCCCTCAAACACCCTCCTGAGAAACAATCTGGGAGACTCAGCTGGTTTTGCAGACTGTTTTGCCCTTGGGGGACATGGCTTATTAAACTGTGCCTCCTCTTCTCCCACCCCACCTTGCCAACATTTCATGCTATCCACTGATCGCTCTCTTGTCACACACTTCACATCCAAACCGCTCACAGAGAAGCTCCCACTTGCTGCTCCACACCTCGCGCCACCAAGCTTGGTCCCTCCTGGCTTGTTACGACAAAGCCAACCAGTGAACCATTCTTGGTTGGTTTATTTTAAATGCTTATCTATTCATCATGGCTCCTATCAGAAGGGGAAAAAGCAGGAAAATTGCACTACAAGAATAAAACCCAAACGTCCCAGTAAAGCCTGTGCACGATGCCATAAGACTAATGCATATAGCTATGGCTTCATGTTTGCAAAAGGGTCAGTGAACGAACTAGAGCAGAAAGGGAAAACGATGGCCTGGGACCTGTGCATCAGAGGGGTGCAAAGGGTGACAAACTCAGGCTGTGACCGAGGGCCCGTGCCAGAGCCCCGCTCCCTTCCCTTGCCGCAATGGGGCCAGGCTTCCCCGCACAGACCCTCTGGTCCCAAAAGTACCAGGAGAAAGGTTTTGTTAGATTCATCCGTAACGTGACAGTGATACCAGAAGCTTTTGTAACACATTTGTCGTCTACTGATGAAAAATGCCACAAAGAGTTAAATAACTGGGATAACTCTTTTAACCCAGCCTTTCCAGACTTAGGCCCCTTCAATATGATCCGTCTCCTGAACAAGGAGAGGCAAAGTGAAAAGTCATCAGATTTGTAGAGCGCTCCCCATTCCTGTGCATTGAGCTTTCCAGACCTGACACAACTTCACTCCCTGCACCAACTGCCAACCCAGGAGGCTGGAGGGGTGCGAGCCCTGCAAAGAAGCTGCGTTTTCTTGCAAAATGCTCTTCAAAAGACCTCAGCTGGCCTCTTTCTGACAGCGCTACTTTCCTCCGAAAGTTTCCACTGGCTCAGATTTCACTCAGAGGCAGGGGCCGGGCCCTTCAAAGGCCAGGGGGGAGCAAGATGCTTCCCTGGGAGTGAGTTCCTCAGGAGCACTGAGCATTCTGGAAGCTGAACTCTACACGAAAGGCACGTTGGGGACAGGCGGCGAAGGAAATACAAATCATTTACCTAATGAGTGGACAAACTTTCTCCTAGCTGTTTTCACTGAATTTCCAGTGGAATAATCTTAATTTCTCCTGCCAGGCTTCTGCTATTGGTCTGTGCTCTTCCTACCGTTGTCGTCATTCCAGCTAGACCTTGTCTGCTCAGGAAATTCATGGTATGTATATTTTTGTGCATGGTGCTCTTGAGATGTCTGAAAAATGTTCCTGTGAACCAGGCACTGATGTATCACTCTCTGGAGAAGATAAATTTCTGTCTGCTTCCTGCATCCCTCTGTTAAGATACAGTGTGAATACAAATTTGTTTGGAAAGATTGTGTTAAAACAACAATACACCCTTCTTTTCTTATATTTTATACAATGCAGCTATTCCCATTTCACATTGAAAATAAAGCGTATCAGTATTTGAACAGATATTTGGCTTGGTTAGCTGAAGACATCTCATAATTGGCTAATGCTAGCTTTGCCTTTAGGATTTTCTGTCTGATTTTCATAACTAAAATGGGAGAAAATACTTAGCCTTTGGTGGTTAGAGCTGCTCTGATGAGTCAATCACTCTGCAGAACCCCTCCTCCTGCCCGCAGCCCACTCCCCAAATTTCATCGGCTGCTCTGAATCCTCCCTGCAGTGAAACCTCTGGGTGGATCAGTGCAGGCTAATCCTCCCCAGGGCACAGCACTTGGGCTAAGCATGTCGGAGCCCTGCTGGGAGGAGGCTGCAGCCCGGCGATCCCCCCAACCATCTCCCTGAGGGCAGGGAGCAGGTCCCCAAGTGCCTCCAGGATTTCCCAGTCCTGCACAAGGACAAGACATAGCTGATTTATGTCCCCTGCAGGGGAGCTGTTTGCAGTGGGCTGGTTTCAGGGGCACAGGCTGGGGCAGAGGACACATCCCAAATGCCCGAGGTGCTGGGGGACGGTCACCGACAGCCACCCCGCCTGGCTGAGCAGATGTGGGGCAGCAGTGGCAAGAGGTGACAGCTGGAGCCAGGACCCCCATCTCCCTCCTTCCAGTCCCACTTCAAGCACCAAGCTAAACCTCATGCCCATGAAAGCTAATGGAAAACACTATTTAACAGGGCTCTGGGGCCAGCCAAAAATGATGAATGAAAATTGTTTAACAGTCATATAGCCAGAGGCCTGACTCTGCCCATGTTCACAGCTGCATAAATCCCAACAAGATGAACCCTCTGAGCCTGACAGGCTCTGCGGTTCCAGCCGCATCCCTTCGTGTGCTGGCACCACGATGCCAGCTGCAGGGCAGAGGGATCGGGCATCGCACCCCTCCTGTGTGGGCAGCAGACAGGCCACTACCTCACCAGGGAGGAGAAAAGCCAAACCTCTTCCAAAAGCACTGCCAGAGGGGTCTTTTGGAGCTATCAAAGCGCAGGCCAACTGCTGCCATGCGAGAAGGGGATGGGTATTGAGTTTATAATTAACAATCCCTCTCTTTCACCAGATCTTTAAGTCCAAGATGGGAGTCATCTCCTGAGAACAACAGCAGAACAACAACCAGAGCCATAGAGAATGATTTTAAGTAACAAATGAATATTTGGTTTTGTGGAAGTTAAAGCATTTCATGCCCCTAGTTCCCACCCCTGCACCTTGAGCCCCGTGGGTCTGAGGGGCAGGCTGCTCCCAGGCTGGGGACGTACCTATTTCTGCTAGCCATCTCAATTCCAAGCAACCTTTGCAAGCCCCTGCAAGCAAATAAGTCTTGTGCTACAACTGAAGCACAGAGGATTCCTGCTTTTATAGCCCCCAACTCCTGCTGCCAGTCCTCACAGAGCCTGGCCATGGTACCATGGAAGGATCCATGAGGAGCACCACAGGGTGCTCCCTGGTGTGCCTCCATCCTTTTGCAAGCTGTGAAAGACTAGAAAAAATACTTCTTAATTATGACACTAAGCAAAGAAAGCACAAATGTGGGAATACTGTCAATGAACAGTTTGCAAAGGAACTAAAAGTACAGGACTGCCTTCAAGATAAATTCACAATATTTTCCAGGACAATGAACCTACAGGAAACTCTTCCATCAGCTTGTTGGCAACTCCCAAGCTAAATGCCAGTAGCCTGGCAGTGAAGAACTGGCATCCAGCACATCACAGGTTTAGAAGCCGACCACTTTCACCCCTCTCTACATGGCTAGTTGTGTTAACCTCATTACAGACATTACCCATTTCTATAATAAAGATTTACCTTTACACCCATTTTTGCACCCAAAGAAATGAGCCCCTTATGCCTACCTTGACTGCAAAGCAGTGCAACAAAAAACTGCCCTCCTCTCAAGCCCATAAGAAGAGAACAGAGATCTGAAGAAAATCTGCCATGTTTCCTTATAAAAATGCATTAAGAGGATATTTTTAAGCATTGGGTATCAGCTAAATTAAACTTTTTGTCCCATGTTTATGCAGTGCTTACTCCAATTTACTCCAAATATAATGAGATCTTTGTGCATGTTGTGCAGAGTCCTAGTCCTTCTGCTCCCAGGTCCCATGACACATGTGATGGAGACCAACATAGTGTTTACTCGATAATTAGCCTTATTATAAGCAAATTGGAAGCTCTTCAGTCTACTAAAATATGCACTCGGTGCTGCAGAGATGCAGCACCTGACAAATATGGACTGATAGACAACACTGATATCTGATGTGGGTCTGGTTAAGGAATGAAAAAAGTCCAGCAGTAGCAACTATTCTGTAATGAGCATCTCTCCATCGCATCCTGCTGACACCACTGTTCTTCGCTGAAATGAACTGAGCAACCCCAGCATGGATATGACCACAAAGGGATTTTTCACAATAAAATAGCCAGATCTCAGATGTCAAAAGCAAGTGGCAGTTAGCAATACTGCCCAAGAGAAACTGGGGAAAAGAGAAAAACATATCTAGCCCTTTCCTTGGCCTGGCAGCTAGCAGCCAGTAGGCTGTACTCACATACTCTCAACAGTTCTTCATCTTACTGAGGCAGCTTTCAATAAATGTACATATTTTTAGCATCCTACATATATATTAGATTCCTTTTGCAGATAATGACAAGAAAAACAAGGAGTTCCCTTAGTGATGATGTGCCCACATAACAAAGACAGAGTCTCAGAAGCTGGGAAGGCAGCGGAAGAGCAAAAAAGCAGGCTATTTTTGCATAGCAAACCCCCCTGCAATTTGGCTCATGTGTCCTTGGACAAATCCCTCATTTTGGCCACATTTATGGAAAATTACCCTAAAATGGCAGCAGATGAGACTTTTGGTTGATCAACAATGAGTGAAGAGGGAAGGATTTGGCCTTGGCAAATGCTTGCTTCTGCCTCCACATTCTCACTCTACAGCATTTCGTTACCAAGGATAGTGCACGGCATGGCATGAAACCTCTCCATTCTCTCACCTGCTAGGTTGAAATACTGGTACTCAATTTACAATTAAAAAGAAAGAACAGAAGCAAAGTGAGCAGCAAAATATTTGCATCGTTGTAAACTGCCAGGTTGCATGAACTGTGAAGCCCCCAGGCTATTTTGGGATAATTCGGCACCTTTCAACTGTCACAGAAAATTTCATGGGGGATGATGCTTGGCATTGTTTATATCACATTAGCTTCACCCTTTCATCCTACTGGGGACCATCAAATGCAAAAGTGGATTAAATTTGGCAGATCACATTATATATGGGGAAGTGAGAAATATTGCTGTATCACAATTGATTTTCCCAAAGCCACCAGCCAACCTCTGATATTTTGATACTGAGGTGATAAATAATTTTCTGCTGGTAATTTCCATATTCAGTAAGATGAGAAGATTTTCTCAGTATGCAAATGAGATTTATTTAAAGCACCATTCTATGTTGCTTACAATTAGATTGATTTGGATGGCTGCAGGAGGATTTTTGTCTTGGGTGATGCTGAATGGGCAGGAGCAGAGGTAAGTCCTTCATGCAAGACTTGCCTTCAAACTAAACCAGGTACACTCACTGGGCTTGTCATGGCTGAACAAGACACATGCCACATAGCATGTGGGTGATCAGGAGTTTCATGCCTTGGATGCTACAGTTATTTTATTTGGTTGTAAATATTTGGGCAGACATTGAAATCAGCAGTTCATGCCAAAGGTTTGAGTGAGCCTCAAAGCCAGCCCTGATAGATGGAGGAAACTTCCCAAGTACCAACCCACCTGAGGAGGTTGCATTTGGGTTGGGGCTGCAATCTCCTGACTTCTTATTTATTTTGACAACAGAATTGAAGAACAACCAATGCAGTCAGGTCCACTGATCTTGTAGTTGAACATAACAAGAGGATAAAAGCAATGCCCAGAAACTGAATAATGAATTTGATCACAGAGGTAAAAAGGGAGATCTTGACCCAGCTGTACTAAAGAGAGACACCTGGCACCATCTTCAGTGGGACCTATATTTCCTTCATGATACCAATTGAGTAGACAAAGTTCAAGGTGGCTGTTCCCCAGTCCACCCTCACTGCATGCTAGATACAGCTAAATTTCTGCATTGGCTTCTCCTAAACCTCGCGAGAAGACTTCGGCTAGCTCAGCAGGTCCTAGCCCCCTGCATCATGCAACTCCAAAATGTTTCTGATGGGCTGGATGGGAGATAGAGCAAGAAGCAGGGGAGACACAGGGCTGAAAGGGCTGTAAACAGCACAAATAAAACAAGCTGAAGCATGTGCAGTGGTACTGTGCCCTGCTCTTCCACCAACCCTTCCCACCCCTGGACCCAGAAAAGCCCTTGGACGGGGACTCTTGGATGTGCTGCACATGTCTCAGAGGATGAATTAGCAAAGAATAAAAGTCTTTCCTCCAAACAGCTCCTCCTTATCTCATTTGCAGGAGAAAACAGCCTCCAGTTGCACAGCAGTGAGAATGTCCAGGACACCTCCTTTCCCTGGCACCAGCCTGCCCACAGCTCCCAGCCTGGCTGCGGGGCACGCAGCCCCGCTCCGCCAGCCCCAGCCGCTCCCTCATCGCTCTCCGAGAGGTGTTCTTTCAGCTCTCCCTTTTGCTGGCTTGTCACTCACTGGCGTTCACTCGGGATGACAAGGTTTGTTATTCTGAGTCATCCTCAGTGCTGCTGCTCCACTGCAGGCCCCGCTGCGAGCATCACTAACGCGCCTGTTTCCAGTTTGCACACCACGTGAAAGCAGTTTAAAGGAAATTTAGTCCCATGGAGAGAGCCAGCACTAGGTTGATCTGTCTCACAAACTCTAATTTGATGAGTTATACGCAGCCTTTACACACAGAGATGAATTTGGCTCTCCGAATACATTTGCATTCGTCACTACTGCAAGCCTTGTGATGTCTTTAGGAAGAGCTTGCCCTTCCCCAGCGAGCCTCACATTGCACTTTCAATGAAGGTGCCTGCAGGCACTGGAGAACAGCCCGTGAATTAATCACACTTGCACAGGTTTGCTGACGCTGGACCTTTCCAATGCTCCTGCACACTGCTGAATTGTAGCACCAGTTTTAAATTTGCTTCCTAAGGCTCCACTTTCAAGCTAGAAGTTTCCTTCTTTATTTAACTCATATTACTTGGTTCCTTCTGCCTCTCTGCAGCAGGCAGGGGTGCATCTCAGTGCCTGATTAAGAATCTCTGCTGACATAAATGGGTGCAACATTATATTTTTGGTGCTGTTCTTCTCGCTTAGATCTGGAGAAAATTTGATCTCCTGAAGTTAAGAAAACTCGGTCAAGAAAGTTTTAAATCTCCCTATAGGAAGACTTGTTCTGCTTTTTTACAGTGGCATATGAACTACCGCCTGTTAATAAGGTGTTTCTAGCAGTGGTCTGTAATTCAGGGACCCTTGAGTCTTAACGCACTAACGTAAAAACCCACATTTGTTTGTACATCAGCCACTGTGTGCAACCCAGCAAGTACCGGTGGGATCAGAGATCTGTACTTAATCAGCCTTATGGGCTGTTGTGGCAGAGCAGAGCAGTCAAGAACCAACCTACTCAGATCATCACCCCTCCTAAACACATGTCAAACAATGGTTAAGGTTTCCTTTAGCAGAGGGTCTTTTTTGGTGCCTGAAATTTTAATGCCCATCTTGAACACTTTTATAGGAAAACACATTTTTGAAGGTACAAAGCAGCTGCCTTCCAAACAGCAGACCTCTTTTCCACATCCCGAGCGGAGCGCCCTGATTTAAAGGTTGCCATCTATTCGTCCTCAGAAGAAAACGTGGGAGCGACAGAGCAGTTCATGAAATGAAGCCTGGCCTCCTCCCAGGGAGCAAAGCCTCCCCCAGAATTCAGCTGCGACTCAGCACGAAGGAGAAGAGAGAAGAGTCTGAGTCACTTACAAGTTTCTCCTCCTTGAGGCTGTTACAGATATGATAAACCTTTTTTTTTTTGTTTATCAGTGCTGCCTAGAGTTTAATAAATGCTCATATGTATTATTAATCTGGAATATTAACCCCAAATCTTATAATAAATTGACTCAAGCATTTCAAGCCATCTCAGAGGCTTGCAAAATCCTTGCAAGTTACTAATTAAGCTACATTGAAACAATTGTTGGGTAATTTTTACAGTCAGGTTTCATCTTCTCTTTAGGAAGGGCAGACTACAAATTTATGCAACATAAAATGGAACCTAATGAATTTGGAGCATACAGAGTATGGAGCATACATCTAACAAGTGGGAATAATAACACTAAGAGTGCTTTCAGATAATAGACTATTTAGATTCATATTTATAGAAGCCATAGTCTAATATGCAGTGATCTACAGTTTAGATGTTGTTTCCTTGAAGGCATAATCCCAAATACGCAGAGATACAAATTTTCAAGTGGAAGAAAACTCACACCCTTCTCCTAAGTTGTGATACCCAGAGAAGAGAGGCCCCAGACGCTGTGCTGGGGATCTTGAGTGCAGAAACTTCATATGGATCTGCAGGTTGGCCTCACGCTGGAGGAGATGTCCATAATTTGGTCTCCTTAGAGCTACGGGTTGCTCCTAGGCTGGTTAAACAGCAAATAATAGATGCTCCTGTCAGGGTGGAAACAGAGGTTCACTCCACCCAGGTAAGGGCCAGTGCCCGGGCTGTGCTTAATGCTTGGCATAAGCAAATATTAAAAAGTAAATAAAAGAACCTATTAACAACACATCTGGCATTTTGGGGCTTTATGCAATGAGTTTTTTGCAGGTTGGAGTATCCGGAGCTCTCATCAGCTGTTACAGCAATCCCGGGCTGTGTGACGGGAATCCAGCCCTGCTTATTTCCACAACTGGAAGATGAGTTTTGTAAGGATAAATGCTACATCTAGCAGGGCTCAAGTTCTGGTGACCAGCCAATTCATAAAGCCTTATAAAGCCTTTTCTTTTCCTCCATACATAGCTGAACCATCGCTGGCGTATGATGAAAAAATTGAATCCCCTCCCTAAACCAGCCAACACAAATAATTTAATCCCCTGTCTGCCAATGGCTGCATTTTATCATTGTCTCACGAGACCTGGAGCTGAACGAAATTTGGGCAGCCGTCATTATAGCTGTGCCACACCACATCCTGGCTTTTGATTTCCAGCGCTGGCGTAAATCAGGTCCTCAGGGACCAGAAGTCCCGTGGGGTAGCGTTTTTGTGGCCCACATCAAACGCTGCTGGGAAGCATAGATCCAGCCTTTAGCATTTATATCATGTTTCCTGTTGTCTGCAGTGTTACAATGCCAATGATTTATTCATTTATTTATTTCATCCTTTGCATATGGTTTGTAATGCAGAGAGCAAGCAAGATGCAATCATGCTGTAGCTACATGTAATATGGGTTTTTGGGAGCACTACCATGTACTTAGCATGGCAAGGAATGGCCCCCCTGGCCTCCAAGAGCACCCCAGCATGCACTAGCACCACTCCTCAGGTCCACAAGACACATCAAAAGTTGGAAGAAGGCAAAGCAGGGCAGGGGCTCCCTCCAAGGACAGCACCCCAGCGATGGGCAGAAGTGGGAAGGGTAAGAGAGATTCAGACAAAGGAAAGAGGAAAGCACCACAATTATCTCTGTTGAAATTCAGGACTTTCCTGGGACTTTCTCAAGTCAGTGGACTGATGAGAATTGCTAAGACATGAAGGAAGTCTTGTAATGCTCTTGCCCCCTGGACTGCAGTAACTACTCGTTTAGCCTAATGCTGCAAGAGGAAGAGATTCATCTGGTACATGCATCGTTTCACCAAAAGACCACCGAGCCTTTTTCTCTTGACCGTAGCAGAAACAGACCCTAACGGACACCGTTCTTGCTCAGAAAATCTCTCCAGAGAGCCCTGGCCCAAGAAGCTGAGACGTAGATGTTGTGCACTTCTGTCCCCTCTCCATCCTCTGCTCCCTCTGGGGCCACAGCCTCTAGTCCAGCCTCGGAGCCGCAGGATGCTCCGCCATCCCCACCACACCTGGACAGCACATGCACTTGTCCAGAGGGTCGACATGAGACTTGGCCCCGAGTGATGTGTTTGCACTGTGACAGCACATCTAGAAGTTGTCGAGAGTACAGGTTTTAATGAGCCTGGGGCTCCGCTTGGATTCAAGACTCAATTCATAACAGCTGCCCATACCTCTCACAACAGAGGAGGGTATAAAACATCTGCCGGAGGCTTCTGGTTGTCTCAGAGCTCTGAGTGGGATGTGCTGTGTGTCTGGTCACCACTCAGATACAGGTGTGCAGCACAAGTTGCTCTGCAGTACCTGATCCACAGGGAGAGCCACACACCACTCCGGGCACATGCTCCACAATGTACACATCAGTGCCGTAATTCACTTACACTGGTATTCTTCATGACGCTGTTCATATAACCTCTAATTTTTTGCAGATGATGGAAAGCTTCTCTGTATATCCAGAAGGATCAAGTGGTGTCAGGCAGCTTAGCAAAGCTCCCCAGCACAGCAGAGGAGACTAATGCAGCCCTAAACTCATGCACCTCCTCTGGAAGAATGCCAGGCAGAGTCTTGTGCTTGCAATAATCCTCACGCTGGCTGCTTACACAAACACAGAACAAAACAAGCCAGTGCTTCTCAAAGTTACAGTTTTAAATTAAAGTCCTTGGGCCAGACCTGAATCACCTCAGTCTTCCTTTGTCTTGTATTAATTTTAACTCTGTTCTATGATTTTCATAACAAAGAGTTACAACTCTCATACATTTCCTCCTTAAATTCCAGCAGGCCACCTGCTTTGCTCTGGCATCTTTGCTTGTGTTTAGTAGCGACTGAACTTTCTCTGTGCTCTTTCTCTGGCTCCCCAGCCCGGCTGCTGCAGAAAATGAACATTCCTGGGTCACACGCGGGTGAAACGGGAACGAGCATGGACCGTGGGTCAGATCCGGATCGGGCTCAGCATCTGGGCTTTGAGCAGAGCCAGGAGCAAAGGTTATCGCTATGGCAGTAGCAAGTCAGAATAAAAATGGGTTGCACTTAATTCTAACAATTTTTGTACTAATACTGAGGATGAAAATATAAAGCTTGGCCAAGACAGAGGCAGGAACTCTGTTAAAATAGAGGGCCCTCACGCACTCGATAAAGAATTCACCAAGGCAACTTCCAGAAGCATCCCCAAGATATTGCTCTGCCGGTGATCAATTAGCATTGTTATTGTCATGGTGCAATAATCTTCTTCATTAGCTTTCTTTTTAAAACTCAAATGGGGAGATGAGGTGTATTAGATAATGCACGTACTCAGACAAGGAACAAATATATTGCTTGTATGCAGAGCAAGTATCAGAAAGTACAAGTGTCTGTGAGCAGATGTGCTAATGGACACAGAACCTGCGCTGTAACCAATTACTTCATCATTAATAAGAAAAAACAAGTCACACATCCTAATGATGTAAAAGGGAGAACAATAGGTTCATTAAAGGTAAGCTTGAGCTGGGGTAGCAGCACTTTTGCCCATTTTTCTGTGTGCCCGCTGCAGCACAGCACTCTCCCGCAGTACTGAACCTCGCACATCCTCAATCAGCCCTCCCCTGGCAACATTACCCTCTGATTGGAGCTTTCAAGGACTTCTTTCATCCGGTGACTGGAGGGCTGGAAAAGCCTGGTGCTTTTCCTCTCCCTCCAGAAGGTCTGAAAAATGGAAGTGATGAGCTCAGAAAAGGGTCTCTCCAGGCTACTCAGCACACTGTTCATGCTGGGCAGCTGGGGCCAATGTGAGGGCCAAACCAGTTTCTAATGATTTCTCCAAGATTTGGAGGATGCTGGGCAGCATCTTCCCATAGCCTGCCCCACACTGCGCATGACCTCAGTGCCAGCCGCAGCAGGGAATCGAATATGACGCAGCGACCACCTCTGTCTGCTCTGAATTAAGGACAGTTTATAATGAGCAGAACTGGGTCATCATGAACAAACAGGCTTCCAATTTTGACTGAGCACCACCGGTGTTGGGCCTGGAGCATTTCATTGCTGAAATCTGTGGGCAAAACCCTGACACTGACAACAGGCTGATGGATGAAGATCTTGAAACTTGTTCTAGCTCCCAGGAAAGCAATAAATCAACAAAGTAGGAAAACCCCAAGCCCCTGAGTGCTTTAAAAGTCAATAGTAAAATTTAAAATCAATGGGAAGCCTGGCAGGAAGGCAGCGCAGGGGCGGGTGCGCACAAGGAATGTGCAGCTATTGTTCAGCTGGGGTAAGCCGCCAATATGCTAGATCCTATAAGCCAATTTTACTTAATAATCCCACTAATATGGAGTGACACTGGTTGTAATCCTGTGGTGATTATAGCGTGGACCAATGCCTCAGCATCTCTGGGAGGATTTAGAGGACAGTACAGCATCCAAAAAAGTATAGCCAGACTTTTCCTATCATCTGGAAGGGAAAAGAATATCAAGGCACAGAATAGTAGAAGCTGCTGCATGCTCATCCATATTTCTATCCGGAGATAAAAAAGAGAGCAAAGCTGGAGCTTCCTCGCTGTGGTATCTGCCAAGTGCCTTTGCAAAGCAGAGCCCAAAACCAGAGAAGAAGCAAGAGGGGGATATGCACAACAGGACATTGTGAGCAGAAAACATGTCACAGCGTGGGGAGAAGTATTTAAATCAAACCAGCCCAGGAAGTCTGGGACCACCGTTGGGGTTTGATAAAGAGAAAGGAGTCAATATTTACAGCTGGGAGGATTTTGAACAGAGCACTTGAATTCTCTCTGCTTGCACAAAGTGGCCCCACCAGGAGAGGAGCCACTGGTGAGCAAAAAAGAAGCCAGTGAAAGGGAGCCAGGACCCCTTCATCTATCCTGTCTCCCTGGGGACACCTGAAGGACCAGTTCAGGGTTTGTTGTCCACACTGAGGAGTTTTCCTTGCCACCAGAAGTCCCACAGCCTTCAGTGAAGATGACCTTCAGATAATGTCGCATCTGACCTTAGAGAGATCCACGTCCTGATACACGAGGAGATTCCCACCTTACCTATAAATTGCTAACAAGAGTTTAAATTACTGCTAATTTATTGGAAGTGTCACTTGTACAATATTTTCAATGACTATCACCAGACTGGGAAGTGAGAAACTGGAGCATGGTTTGGAGGTTTCATAGGCTAGTGAGTCACTGGGGGGGGGGTGTTGCTAAATTATCAGCTGTATATTGAGAACAGCTGGAACAACTCCAAGAGCCGAGGACAGATGCAAAATTGTTGGAAAGATTGATTCAACATCATCCCCAGCAGCCTTTTATAAGCAATGCGGGCCAGGAGGCCTGAAGAACAGCTGCCAGAGTGGACTCACTGAATTATTGTAACAAAATTAGATAAAAAACACAGGGAAATTATTGCAACCCCTTACAGGGAGGCAAGAGGCTTTCCATGCTGGAACAGCTGGAGGACTCAGAGAGACTGTTCTCTCCCAGTAGTAATCACTAAATTAGCCAAATTCAGCCAGTGAAGATGTTTCATTATGAACAGATGGAAGTTTGGGGTTTAACTCTCTGCTTTGCATTAGCATATATTCAAAGCAACTGGTAATTCCTCTGGTTCGGGGAAAAGAAATCCGAACAGCAGAGTCCTGGGATGGTGGGATGCCAGCCACAGCTGGGAGCTGCCCAAAGCTCGGGGCAACCCCAGGATCCAGAAGGGACAAAAGTGAGGCAGGTGCTTTACATCACCATCAATAAAAGTACCTACATCACTTTTCCCAGATGAAATGTCCCAGATTCTTCCCTAGCAATATTTTCGCTTGTCACTCCAGCTGGCCATTCCCATACGTGACACAAGTCCCACCTGGCTGACACCACTTACCTAAGCTGCTGGGAAGCCAAGGTGGTCCTTTTAAGATAGAGCATAAAAAAAGGGTGGCTGTCTTCTAGATTCTTTTTTCTTTCATGAGACTGGGTGGGGGGGACGGATGGGGAAATGCCTTCAGTCTGTAACTTCAAATAAAAGGCAAAGGGTAGCACAGAGCCATCTACACTGATTATGAGTGCACAGTGCTGCACCCTGGAAACACCAAAATGATTGAGCTGATGGTTCTACACACCCTGTGTCTTAGCCCTAAATCAACGTTCCTCTGCAAGGCAGCAGCCTTCTAGATTAAAGTTAGAGCAAAAAGTGAATATCAGAGAAAAATCTTCCTATGCCCCAAAAAATCAGAAGATGCTGCACAGCTTGAATCACAAGGGTTTACATTTACTTCACAATCTGTTTTTAAGGAGCCTTGTAACTGCTCACTTGTTTCCTGAAAATAACCATGCACCTCACCTAAGATGCCTCTTGGGCAGGACCAATTTTTTCCAGACATGGTTGCACAGTGCCTCTGAAGGCACCCAAGGCTGCAGAAGAAGCTGTGTGCTCTGAAGTGGCACCTGATGGGCCAGTAGGATGCTGCTTCGAGCCTAGAACAAACTCAAAGATGCCTGTCTGCTGGCAAATTAATAATGTCCCTCATAAAAATCACTTGAATTTTTTTCTCTTTCAGTAAATAAACGTGTGCCTGGCAATACTGAAGCATTTCATCTAATATGACCTCATTCTCCATGTTCTTCAAGTTGTGAGCTGTCCCTCATCATTCAGCATTTGTCCTAATATAGACTCTCTCTCCCCATCACCAATACGCCGATATGAATCATAAGTCATATTTGCGATTGTGAACCCACATGCCAACCTACATCTGGAAAGATGACTCTTTTCAATAGCCTCAAATCTGCAGCTGTCTTTGTCAGGATGAAGTTTTACAGGTTGTTTTTCCTGTCTCTGAACAAAGAAGCTTTGAAAAACCTGCAGTGTTCAGAAGTGCCTTCTTGTTCCACTTCTCCAGTGTAGGCAGTTTCCATGAACTTTGCTTATCCTCGTATTATACTAACAAGGAGACCGAGAGTGACTGAGCAATAACAGCTTTATGCGTTTCCTGCAACAGAATTGGAATTAACTTAGAAAATCATCTGAAAAGAATACTTCTGTAAGGAGGACAAAGAAAACTAAAATATAGCAACGACACGTTGAATCCTTTTGCCCACCTGACCAGAGCCACGCATGATGAGAAGTGCTGGAAACATGCCTGGTCTGTGGTGGACCTGTGTCTTCAGAGTTCAAAGATTTCAGCTGGAGGGAAACCCTGCTTTCAGCCTAACTGAAGCATTTTCATAGCTTTTCATAGCTTGGACCACACCAGGGAAAGGGCAGCTCAAAGACCCCCCTCCCACTGCGCTAGGTATTCAAATCCCAAATGAACTTGAACAACACCTGGAGGAGGTGGCAAGCATCACAGACATGAGGTACCAAGGATACAATGACCACATTTTAATTAATGACCATGGTTTAGTTAACTGAATGGTAATCATCTAGAGCTAAAAGCCTAAGTCATCTTGGGGACAGCGTCTATGAGCTATAATGGCTGTGGTATCCTCAGCAGACTGCACAGAGAAGGAAACACACAGTAACTAACAGACCACTAATTTTAAACCTCCCTAAAACCACTGGTTAATGTTTGCAAATGGGAACATTAATGGCAGTGCGGGAAGCGGCAGCATTGCTGTGACTCACAGCATGCTGGTCCCCCTGTTGCTCAAGCGGTTATAAAAGTGCTGGTGCCTCTCACTGCTTATTTATTTCCCTTTTCCCCGACTGACTGAGAAACGATTTGTGTTGAGAGATTTGTCTTCTGCTCTTCCACAGAGTAACCTCAGACCTGTTCCAGCATCCTCTGCTAACTCAGTTTGTACAAATGTATACATAAAATTATAAACCCAATGCAACACTGCTGCAGAAACAAGCAAAGAACCCAGAAGCAATGCAGAGCCTGGCCTGAAAAAGCAGAAAGCTCTGGTGAACCCTTCGCTACATGGCTCTCCTAGGGCAACAGGGCCTTATTAACCTGGAGGAGCTGCCACATTTCAGACCTGTAGCCAACAAATCTGCATTTTCTGTTGACTGAAACAAATTAAAAGCTCTCGACAGCAAAGCCCTGGGTGTAGAGAAAGAAACACGGGAAGCTATTCATTGCAAAGCAAAGATGCTCATGGCCCATCGGAGCAACCCACAAGCCGCCCCTGCCCCAGCCCTCTGGGGCTGTGCTGCCCTGGTGTCACCCACCGGCACGGACACCTGACATGGCCCAGTCAAGGATTTCTGGAGGAAAACGTATTTATGAGAACTGCAAAGTGCACCTAGAACACTGTGGAGGAGCTTCGAGGTGGCTGCTGCACCTCTGGGGAGCCTGGATGCTGCGGAACACCTGAATGGTGAAAAGGGAAAACACACTCAGGAAAATAAAAATATCATTTATGCAGTGCTTCAGAGCCACAGACCGTCCCTGCCCTCCTGCCCCTTCATTCACAGGGACTTACAAAGTGCAAACCTAGTTTTAGCATGCTGTTATACTCCAAGAAAGCACAAAAAGGAGTCAAAGCTAAATCCCCTAACCTGTTTCACTGGACACATACATCAGCTGCTTAGGTGAGGAGGCTACAGATGTGCAGGCAAGTTTCTTGGCAGGTTTTTTTAATCATCCCAAAGATATTTTATGCACACGTATTGTATTCTTGGTTTTTTTTTTTTTTTTTTGCCTTTTGAATATTCCCCTAGAACGCTTCTAAACAATGAATTTTGCACCTTCCCTCCCCAAAGATGATGTCTTTTATACCTGAAAACATTTAAGTGGGATTTTTGACTTAGCGTCTTTGTTCGCGTTGTTAAGCCGATCAAGCTGTAGTACTTTGGAGAAAAAGAGAAGAGAAACAATGTTGTTTTGTCTGCTAACATGATTGACAGACAAGTTTCAATTATTGTATCTTTAACTGACTGGGAAGCACTTAAAAAGACACAGGCTGCTGAAAGATGGGTTACTTCCCAGCTCAGTGCTGTTTCCACAGAAAAAGTATACAAGGATGCTCTCTGGTGGTAGCTGTAAGGCAGGGCTCTGCTCTGGCCACTTTTAGTTTATGGACAAAATGATAGTGTGAAACCTTGTTATTAAAATAGTAAATATGTATTTTTAATCGCTAATTGGCTTGATTTATGTTGCTTTAAAAAAATTATCTCAAGAGATGTCCAGCCAACTCATTTGGTTAATGCCTCCAGGCAGTCTGGAGGGTTTGTTTTTATAACTTCTAAAGAAACCAGGTGCTTTACCTAGGGCCCTGCTGGGGATGGGGATGCAATGTGCTCCTGGCAGAGGCCCGTTTCAGGGCTGCCATGGCAGGGAGCTGCCCAATGCCTTTGCTCTGATCTGCCCCCAAGCCCCTTCTCCTGGGCCATTCATCTCCCCATGCCAGCACAACCAGCCACGCTGGGTTTTGCACTGAATGACACCCAGCTGTGCAGATGCCTTGGTTTCCACCTCCCAATTTTAGCTGCTTCTCCAGCCATTTTCCTTCTACCCCAGCATTTCCACCCATAAAATAACTCCGTCCCCAGAGCACCATGCTGCAGAGTCCTCCCCAACAGGGGTTCCCGCCTTGGGGCCGGATTTGGACCAGTCCTAATGACTTATCAAACCTAAGCCGATCACTCTCACTAATAGTCTTTCTATTAAATCCTATTTCAGTAAATTGTGCCAGTGCAAAGACTTCTTTGGCTTCTTTTACTACAGTGATGGATTTTGGACCAGTGGCCAGCTCAGGGGACGGATACATTACTTCCATAACTGTAAGCATGAATGTGATTTTCATTCTACAAGGACTGCACTACAGTTTGTGGCACATCAATGTTAAGAAAAGACTTCTCCTCAATCCATTGTGATCCCCAAAATGACACTTAGACCCAACAAGGGTACCGCGCACACCTTGCCAGTCCCAGTGCCCTTTTGTTGACTGTGTGCGGGAGTAGTTTGTGTCACTTTGATCCCCCTGCTTAAAGCTCTGGTATGAACCAAATTCATGCCTGGAAATGGAGATCAGTGGTGAAAATTAGAGCAATGTTTAGAAGGGCTGGCAGGTTCCCACAGCTGAGGTTTACTCTGACAGCAGAGCGCGAAACCACAAGCATGAACCCCAGTTTATTGTCACTGATTATTTTTTGCCTGGGTACAATGACACTTTTGATGCTGTTTCAGCACTGCCCTCATCAGTACCTTTTCTGTTGATTTTCCTCCACATCAGCCCATTTCCTTCACTGCCCCCCGTGACTCAGTGAGGACCCCTTCTGCACGCAGTGGTCCCGGGGGAGATGCTCCCCAGAGCCGCTTCAGAGTGGATCAACGAGACCCCGCGCTGGCGAGTGTGCTCAGGTAATAACCCCCTTTAGGCAAAGAGTGGCATTTGCTAAACCTCTTCCCCTTCCCTCACCGTCCTTAACAGCTGGCTTTTTATACCAAGACCGGTATTTGATACCTACAAAGGCAGAATTGCAGGACCTCCAGGCCAGCACCCCTGTCCTTCACATGCAGGCAAGTATCCCACAGGCATACATTAGAGGCAGAAAGCATCTTAATCATCCACCCTGCTGCAAATACATTCACAGAGGTTTAATTGATTAACAGGCAGTCCTTGCCAGCAAATGAGCGGTTGGCTCCAGGGAGCTCTTGCTTGCTTGTTTTTAAACAGTGCGAAGTGGGGAAAATGGAAGGAATAAGCAGTGAGAGCTCTAGGGACCACCAAGATGGGAGGGGTGGTGGGAGGAAGGCAGTGCTGCTCTGTGTGCTGACCTTATTACTTCAGGGAAATGGAGGTCAAGTGGTAGCAGAGCAAAACACCGCAGGGAACGGAGGAATCAAACAACTTCAGACCCCAAACCATAAGCTCAACTTCAAGCCATGGGGACCAATGGTAGTAACAGTTTGCGAATCTTTAAAGTAGCTAAGGCATGTCTAAAACTGCCTAAAACCCACTGATGGATTAATCTCTGGTGACACAGTAGAAACTAGTGCTATCCCATGTCAGCCAGGCACAGCTTTCCACACCCCTTACCACCACTGCTTTGACCTGAATGTACATGCAAGTGGGAAGGGAGAGAGCAGGGCTCTCCCAGGGGGCTGCCATGGCCACCTACCAGCTTCTCATTTCTTCTTCCAACCATGCTCAGTCCAGAAGAGTTGCCCTGATTTTAAAACCCCTTGTAAACCTGAGAAAGGCGCAGTTCATAGGGAAAATGGCTACAGCAGCATGACCAGAGCACTGACGGCAGGTACCACCACCAGTGGAAGGTGTCCATTGATGAACCATTGGTCCAGTGATGGACCCTGGCTCTTCTGCAGGCTCCTAGCCATCAGCATAGAAGCTGCTTGGGGAAAAGCAGGACTGCCGGTCCCCGGCTGAAGCTGTTTTGCAGTGTACAAAAGTACACAAGATCCCAGGCAGAAGAGAATCATCTTCTAACCGGTTTGGCACGAGGCCACACAACGCCTCCTGCCAAGTGACAGCACCGCTGGGTTACGGCCGCCCGCTCTCCCTGCGCTGAACTCTCCTGGGTGCTGCCACTGCTTCAGCTGCAAAGGGGACTTTACACCCCCAGCTGCAGGGGAGACGCTCACAGGCCTCACTACATCCAGAAAATCCCTATAATTAAATCAATGCAATTAAAAGTTGGCACAAAATCTGAGAGCGTTACCGGCGGCGCAGGCAGGCTCCTCGGCGCAGGCAGCCAGGTGCATGCCCTCGCCGATCTCTGCCTGGGGCAGGTTTTGCTGCACGGTGGTTGTCACCCCACTGTGCCCCAGGTTCCCCGCCGAGGCCAAGCCGTTCCCGAGCAGCTCCAGGAGAGGACAGCCTCTCTCTGCAACCAGCCTCACCGCCGCCTCCGAGCTTTCACCCACTGCAGCCCAGCACAAAGCACCATGCTTACACGAACCATTAAGCTTGTGCAAACTGTCGATCCCGGTTTTAGCAGGGAAGGAAAGCAGTTTAACAAGGTGGCTGCAGCTAAACAACATCCAGCTACCGGCATGTACAGCATGTGGGAACGCATTTTAAGCCGGTATGCACAGTGTTCCTTCCTCCCCTCCAGCATATGTATCCTCCTCTTCCTCCAAGTGCCTGTGGTGATGCCCCCTCCCCCCCCACTCAGCATACCCACCTGGGACAAGCTCAACTAAAACTTCGCTTCTCTAGACTGTGTCTTTTCAGGTCTCAGGCTCAGTACCTGGTGAGCAAGCGGTGAGGGAGCCAGTGTACTCTGTCACGTCCAGACCTCCCTGCAGCTAGGAGTTGCATCTCAATAATCCTCCAGATGCAACTAGGAGTTGCATCTCAATAACCCTCTAGACAAAAAATTGCACTCCTGGAAAACCCTCCAGTATAAAACCAGTATTGGCCAAGACTAATTCTAGAAAGCAGGTCTAATCTGAGATGGGCGGAAGACTTTTGGGACAGAAAAAGAGCCACTACATGCAATCACTGACTGCTTTTATAAGTCAGATGGTGCAGGAATACCATTCTTACTATATTTTCTTGCAATCTTGAAATCCAGTTTATAACAGAAAATGAGAGAAGTTGCCCATCTGGGTACAAAATCCATACCATCAGGCTCAGAAGCTCATTTACTCCACGCAGCCCAAAAGGGAGATGCAATATGCTGCAGCACTGGGAATCTGGGGCAGTATCCAATAGTAGGAAGACTCACATCAGATTCCAAAACGCCATGAACCTCAGCCAAATCAAATTACTCCGATTGCCGAATATATCATTTTCCACCTTAAGTGGAACAGCCTGCCTGCCCGTAACATGCTGCAACCTTGTACCAGCACGGCGCTGAGCGCACTAATAGAGATGTCTTTCCCAGGGCTGTCACGGCCGCCCACCCGCTGTTTGATGACTTAACACACGTGTGACAGGTAGTAATGTCATTGACAGCCTCTCCCTGGCACCCAGTTTTTATTCATACCAACACCTTGTCTGTCTTTGCCGTTCCAGGGGAAGCGCCGTGCTCGTTGCCGAGCCTTAGCTCACTTCCCCACTCACGTTGTTGCTTATCTTTGCTGAGAAATTGGACTTAATTTTGTTGGTGCTCCAGCGTGCCAGTCTATACATCAGCTGCGAAGGCTAAAACCACAATCATGACAGGGCAGGATCATAACAAGCTGGCAGCAGAAGAAATATATACAGTGTCAAATCCCTTGCAAAAGCACTGACAGTCTCCTGACAGAGGATGTATCAGATATTAAACTAATAGTATACTCGGTCTGAGCCAAAAGGCCAAAGAAGAGCAATCCCAAAGGGGAAAACAACATCCCGAACATTTGCCTATCCACTTCCTCACCAAGCTGATTTCAGTTCAGATGCTCTTTAAGTATTAATGCTGCAAGGACTGGCTTTCTCCCTGTTGTGCTTTCATTTTAGCTTTCTGCAAAGCCTCCTTCTCTGCTGCGCTGGGGCACAGCAGGACCCCAACTCACACAGCTCCCCCCCCCCCCAGCTCCTCAGTTAAAGCAATGCCAAGGAGGTGGCGACAAATGCATTTCTGAGAAGGAAACGTAACTCGTGCAAAGGCTAGAAGTGTGAGGGAGCAGAGTATTCCCTCCCCATTAGAGGGGCTTTCCCTCTAATGCTTTTGCTCATATTCAATATCCAAACTATTGGGGTCTCTGTCAAAATGAGTGTCTTCTATTTTGCCTTTTCAAGAGAAGGACTAATAATAGAGATTATTAAACTATAGAGAGGCTCAAATGATCACTAAGAAGAGTTCAGTAGAAGTAGAGAAGCAGTATTAAAAAAAAGCAGGCAGAAGTCCAGCAGCAAGAGAAGCTATTGCACTTAACTAAGAATAATTAGCTCTAAAAATACAAGACGCAAAATGAGTGCTTAGGCAACAGCCTTGTAGAAGAGGACCTGGGAATCATATGGGAATTATAACGTGAGGCAGGAATGGTTTTGCAAAAAAAAACAAAAAAACCAAAAAAACCCCCAAAAAACACCAAAAAAACCTCAAACCAAAACCAAAACACCAAACCCAAACCAAACCCCAATGCCAATATCCCAATAGGAGCTATTGCCAGGGGTGAGACCAGAAAGGACCTTACAGTGCCCAGGGTGGGAAGGAGCAGAAGGAGCTGAGATGGAGAGGAGCAATGAGGCAGAGAACAGGGCTTGCCCCACGGGGACACGTGGAGGGAATGAGCATTATTCAGTTTAGAGAGAGGAAGAGCCTCGAGGAAGAGATGGTAAAAGTCCCTAGATCCATAAAAGGCTGCTTCAGGAAGGGATGGTGTTCCTTTTCCCTACTGCTGGGGAGGAGGTAGGGCTTGCACTGCAGCAGAGGAGATATATTTTAAGACATTTAGGGGAGAAAAAAAAACCCTTACTGACTTCCAAAGGCTGATTGAACTCTATCCTTCCTGAGAAGGCAGTGTAATGCGCAGGGGAGAGCTGGAACCAGTAAGACTTTCCATTTTGGATTAGCTCTGCCTTCCCCCTGCTTCGGGCTAGCCGGCAAAAGCAAGCAGAGTTCATAGCAGCAGCAAACTCAAGCCCTGGGCCCCAGTTCAGTGAGATAATTAAGCGAGTGTTTAGACATCTAAGCAGTCCTGCTGGCTACTGCCCCGGCATTTCGGGAAATGAAGTCATCGTTTTGCTTCCCACCAGCTTCCCCCATAACTGTGAGACCTGGGAGATGGGACATGGAGGTGAAACTCTCCCACTGCCAGCCTCGTGAGCCCACAGGGGTGGTTTTTCGGGTGAAGCTTGGCTCTCACTGCCTGCAGACAGAGCCTGGAATTAATGAAATACTACCAAGTGCCATTTGTATTTTAGAAGGCATGATGATGTTAATTAGTGTTCAAATTAAGCAGTAAGATAGAAGTGGGCATATAATGGACCACTAATAAATGCCTTGAGTATGTTGAGAGACGCAGTTTGGAGGGAAGAGTGATTTTAATCATCAGGAGTATATTAATGATGGCCCATATACTCTCTTATTGCTGTTCCAACATGCTGGAATGCTGCATTTTCCCATTAAAACACCCATTAGCTTTGAGCCCACTAAAAATCTATCAGTGAAGCCATGTTCTGCTCATTTCTGCTCTACGTATGATATAATTAACGCCGTTGCAGGGGCTCGAGCCCAGCTCCAAACACTAGCCCTGGCTCAGAAAGCCTGCCTGGCCCAGGTAGAGCTGGGTGGTGGTTCTGGGGAGGTGGTTGGGGCCTTTCAGGTACCCACCACATCACTGCGAACACTGGCATCACGACACAGAGCCAAAAAAGCCTGCATATCCCTGCACGCATGGGGAGCGCATGGAGTGCCCGGCACCGAGCCGGGCGTGATTGATTACGCGATGGCATCGGTTAAAATAATTGTATTTTTCATTTCCACGCAGATGAATTACTTCTCAAAAAAGCCATTTGTGCTTAATGTCATTTGTCTGCAGTATGGTGCTAATCAACTGCAAAGACTTTTTTGTGCCGAGATTGATTGACTCCATGTAAATAGGTGGAACCTTTAATTAAAACACAAGCGCAGACGCAGTGTCTCGGCGTGCTGACAACACGCAGCACAGACCACTTAAGGGGCTGATTCTATTTTAATCTATCCTGGCATAAATCAGGAGAAAGACCCAGTTCAGCAAAGCACTTAGCACATGTTTAAGTCCATCATATTCAGCAAAGTATTCAAGCACGAGCAAAATCACGGCAAAAGCAAATGATATTGCGGAAAAATGGTGCCTGTTGAAAGGATGTGGCTTGTGTATGACAAGGTGATTCGTTTACCAGGTTTCTCCCCCATCAGAAAATACAGTAAGTTTATGGCTTTGGAGGAAAACTGGCAGGGTTCATAAAATCCCATTAGGTGATGGTTATCCCACGAAAGACGATTGCAGTAAAAGCCTAAAGGAGGCTGAACAACAAGAAGAAATTAGCTGGCTGGCTAAATGGCAGAGCTAGTTTCCACACAATGGGGTTTTCAGGGCATCGTGGCTTTGCACCACAAGCTGGGTGCTCACCTGCACCCATCTTGGCCACTTTTGGGAGTCAGCACCCTGTAATGTCCTGCCTGCAAGCATTTGTCTGGGTCTGCTGCCTGCACAGACTCACATTGGGGGTAAAAAGGGGTTTGCTCTCTAGCATGTGATTTCCAGGACTTGTCCAGGAGTTGCTGCCCTCTGATGTGCCAGGCAAGCAAAGGCGATGGAAACCCTCACACTCTGACTGTGACACAGGCGCAAAAGGGACTTTAATTAGCACAGCCACCACTTCTCCTATGGCAAGGAAGCATATGGGTGCCAAGATCCGTATGGCCCGGTGCGCGCTGCCAGCCTCTTCCCACGACGGGAATAACGACCCAACTCAGCAGGGACTCTGATAAAGCCAGTTGCACCAAGGACATCTTAGCCTTTGCACCCCATGCACAGGGAGCTTGTGCTGGTGGAGTAAGATGAAACAAAGGATTAAAACCAGCATAAAACTTTTTTTTTTCCCTTCAGGTTGGCAAAATAAGTGATTAAAAACATTAAACTTGGGATATTAATTCCAGGCTCGGAAGAGAGAAGTCTCTCCCACTGGCATGCAAACAGCAAGAGGATTTTCTTATTAATTTCTGCTTTTACCACTAGAACAAACCCAGTCTGCATTTGCCAAGTTAACTGATGGCAGAAAACCACTTTCAAAAAACTGGCTTCCTTGCCTTCCTCCAAGCTTTGCATCAGGTTGTGCCCAACGTGCTGGAGGTCGGCGCTCCCAGGAGTGTCCCCCCCTTCCCACACCTTCAAAGGAGGGGACAATCCCCTCGGCAATGCAGCAGCTCACTCTGCCAGGCTCGGCCATGGATGGTGGACATTATGCAATCCATCAAGCAATTGCAATGCCAAGCGTGACAGAGAGAGGATCTAATACGAAGATCATGGAACAACTTCTGCTGGGCTGATCTGAGCTGGTGGTGTCAAGACAAGTACTAAAATGGCTTTTGACAACTGAAATCAGAAGATCTACTGAATTTCTTTCCAAAATTATCATTATTATTATTATTGGTTTGTGGTTATTTTGCTTGAGAATTATTAATTTTGTTTCTGTATTATTGCATAACACAAACAGTCGCAGCAGTACGATACGTCAGGGCAGGTCACCAGATAATAATATGTCAGAACATTTTACCTCCATGTCATGTTATGCCGATTTCCTTTTGATTATTGTATTTTTAAAATCCATTAGCGGCAGTTGCAACTCAATACCAATTAAACATACTGTCGTGTTTTCTGGAGTGAAGTGCTTCTCCTTTGCTTCATAGTGAAGCAATTTGACACTTTGAATAAAATAAGCATTAATTATAACAATTAATGGAGCAAACCTGGAAAGATGATACCCGGCTGGCAAAATCATGTTATCCTGTCTTAACCAGATGGAAGTAGTCTCAGAGAAGATACCATTGGAGTGGATTGTTACTACGGCTGTTGTAGGAATCCCAACAGTGCTATGGGGAGCAGGAGGAGAGGGCTCCGGTTTACTTTAAAACCACCTTTTCTGGACAGTTTAAGATACTGGCTGCCACGTGGAAATGGCCAAAGGGAAACTCTCTTCTGCAAAAGGAGGTGTGAAGGCTTCCTGCTGGCAGGAAGCAGAAGGGATGGGAAGGATTGCGGTGGAATACATTTGAAAACACCAGCACCTGCGCTGTTAGCTTTCATAAAACATTCAGATATTTGTTTTCCAGCATTCCACCAGCTCTATTAGCTACAAGTAACTTATTTAACAGGGAACTTTATTCATAAATATATTTAGCTTTTTTTCCTCAGTGATCCCCTAATGCTGACGCTAACCAGTGCAGCTCTGCGCTGGATTCCCAGCAGGCAGTTTTAGGAATAAGGGGAAGAAGAGACAGGTAAAAGCACAAATAATTGGAAACTCCTTCTCCTCCTTCCCTGATGCAGGGAAAGGTATCTCATAAGCTCTAAGTACAGCTTTCCATCCAGTATTGCATTATTTTTGTCCAAGACCCAGCTGCACTTGGACAGTACAACCCGAGACTGCAGGATTGCATGTGTACAGTGACTAAAAGGGTGGGATTGCTGCAGGGAGAGGTGTCAACACCTACGGACAAGACCAACATCAGCGAATGCTGCAGCAGAGCTCACTTTAGCAGCACTTTGCTGCTCCTCGCTCCAGATTGAGCTGCAGAGAACCTGCACACGAGTACACCTGGAGAAGGCTAATAGTAACTTTTTAAAGGGATTGTATGTTTTCTAATTGCAACTTTCCACCGAACCTATCGCTACTGACCTTGAGGACTAAGTTCTCATGCCACTGCCAAGTTGACTAGCACATCACTGCCCAGGTACTCGCCCGGTGCGTGGGTGCAGAGGCCAAGTCCTTCCTGTCACTTCTGAAAAGCCTTGGTGTTCTGCAGCTTCTGCTGAGCTATAAAACAGCTGCAGACCTGACCTTGACTAAGGGTAATACAAATGCAGCAAAACAGCACCATCATACAGCCAGGCTAACTGCCTGTAGGATCATCTTCTTCACCTTTTATGAATGAGGAACGATTTGTTGGGTACAGCCTGCAAATTGAAGTACAAGTGACAAAGCTCAGCGAGGGCTGCGGGCCTCCTTTCGGGTGACCAATGCACAGCTACAGCGAATCCAGCTCATGGGAACAGTCTTGTTCTTAACAAGATTTGACAAGCACAGTTTACCCACTGGCAGGAAATTAGAATAGACAGATTTTCCCTGTGAAAACAGAAAGCTTCACGTGCAGATCAAATGCAGTGTCAAAGCCCGTCCTGTGTCTTTTGGTGAGTGTCCCTGGCCCGCGGTGGCTTGGTGGAGCATGGCAGACAGGCACAGTGTTCCCAGACTGCTGATGCCCGGGAGCACAAGCAGAGACTGTGACTTGCAGGGGAGAAGGGAAGATAACACTCCTATCTCAACCCTACTGATTTAAGTCTTGCTTATTTAAAGCTATTTATTTAAAGCTTCCTGTGAAAGAGCTGGAGACCCCGAGTGAAGCATCCCAGGTCAGGGTACTGCTCCCCTGACAGGTAGATAACAAGAAATTTTCAGTTGCTGCAAAGATGACATTGCACAGGTATATGCACAGAAGCATTTGATGAGCTTATTCCTCACATGCTTAATCAACACGATCTTCTTTACAAAAAAAGACCACCTGAACCCTGAAGTTTAGGGCTCTCCTTCTACAAAAGGACTGAAATGGCAACAAATACCAAGCCCATCTTAAATGCAGACTGCAGCCCAAAGGTGTCTTTTGTGAATCTGTTTACATTCAAGCAAACCTTGAGTAAAATCAGTCAAACTGACTTTGGCCTGGGATACTTTCATGGGGTCACTTGCTTCAAAAGGTCGTGTGCAATTTTGCAAATCACCAGTCTCTGTTGCGGCCTTATGGCTCCCACCTTTCTTGTTATTCGAAGCAGAAAATTTCCATCTATGCATTATTAAAAGCATCATGCATTTAAAACATCATGCAGCTGTTGGCATGTGCACTAGACCTGGGTTCAGGTCCGTCATAGGCAAGGAACGGTCCCCAAAGAACAGGGATAAGAGCCTCGAACCTGCACGTGCTGTGGTTGTGGGATCATGCTCAGATTCAGAACCAAACTTTTTTGGCACTAGTGTCATTACTACGGGCAGAGCTACAAATGCCACAAGAACTGAAAAAGCCCTGGGCTCTGTTACAGAGGAAGCTAAATAGATGGGCATAGAGGTCTGTTGTCCTGAGAACAGAAAACCCTCCCTTGTGACAAGGTTTCTGACAACCAGATCTGAAATTTCTGAGAGTCTCTTTAAAAATTTAATTGCTTATTTATAAACTAAATTGTGTTTTATGATGAAGCTGAATTTAAAAAAACATTTAATGGAAAGGTAAGTTAAGACAAAAAGTAAGGAAAAACCTTGTTTTAGGTCAAATGAAACATTTGATTTCATACTAGACTTATTTTTTTGTTCTTCCCATCTTAGCAGAAACAAAATCTGTTTTGATTTCATCGAGCTAATCCTCTTTTTTCCTACATTTGTCAAGGACCCTTGAAACTTAAAGCCCCCGTATTTGTTCAGCTTTCTCATATAGAGGCCAGAAACAGCACGGACCCACCCAGCAGGATAGGTGCCCCAGCATCAGGGTCCATACCCTCCCCACGTGCCCGGCTCCAATTGCAGAGCAGGGGAAAGGCAGCGCTCTGTTTAATCACAGCCCAAATGCTGAACCAATGTACTTTGAAGCCTTCAACTTATAATTCAGCATAGAGCCAGCTGAGGCTGGAAAGGCTCGTGCACACATCCAGAGGCTGCACCACAAGGCTGCAGATACCTCTCCAAAGGTATTTTTTTGCCCTCAAATTCAAGAGTGGCCCGATGCACAGTGCAGCATAAAGATGCATTTGCCGTGTCTGGTCTCCCTTCTACATCCAGCTTCACTTGCACTCTCATCCTACAGCTTTATTATTTTTCACTCCCAGCTCGGACATGTTCAGGTCCACCCAAGAGGTGACTGCACTTCATTTGCCAGCAAATTGTGTATGAAGCCCATGTAAACTAATATGCTTTGGTGAGCATTCAGAGGGAAGGGCATAAAACACGATTACGTGTATCCTCCCTGAGCACATCCACCATCGGCTGGAGGCTCCCGGCTAAGAGGCTTCGGCAGGAGAGGACAGGACCTACCAGTGACAGTGTCTCCCTCAACCCATCGGAAGAGCCATAGGAAGGGGCTGGAGAGCTGCATGTGCCGGCAGCCCTGCACCCCACTGCTGCAGGGCACGACTGCCTGCGCTGCATCTTTTCTGCTTAAACTGTTAGCAAAAGCCTTCAGCAGCAGAGATTTCCCAGCTGCCAGGGCTGACGCAGAGCAGCCGGAGGTGCTCGCAGGGAGGGTGACTGGTGCCACGCGGCACCACCTCCCGGCACAGCTCCATCTCCCTGCCGGCTGCAGCTGTGAGGCTGCACAGGACCACACACCAGCAGGGGTAGATGGGGCCGTTACCTCCAAATACAGCAAGGACATCCACAGGGCACCGATGCTGTTGCTGATATGGCATTATCTCCACCTGCCCTGCCATCCCTCCTGGCACAGAGAGGTCGACAGATCCACTGTCTGGGAAATGAGCCTCCCGAACGAGTGGGAGTAGTTACCATGGAAATAAAGAAGGGTTTCTCAGCCCAGCTCCACCAAAATATTGACTTGCCTCCCAGTGTTTCACAGGCCACTTATTAATAAAACCAACAACAGCAGCAAAGCCGGAGAGATGCTGGGACAAGACTAACAAGTTGGGTTTGGAAAGAACCGCTGGGAATCATCATGTCTCTGGCTGGAGAAGTCACTGATGCACAGGATAAGCCTGTAAATCGCCCGAGGATTTCAGCTCATGTCTTGCACACAGACATGCAGGCATGAAGATGCACTTTGCTGTTCAAAGTTCTGAGCAGATTTGTTCAGTGAAATCCCAGATTACACCCCAGAGCAGGCTGCAGTTTGCCCTTGTTCTTTGAGGGTCCAGAGCACATCAAGGTAAACCGAATTGCTACATACTGCTACTGCCTGGGACAGTGCTCTGCTTTTGATCCTAAATGCATGTCCATCTCTGTCCCAGCTGCCAGCCACCAACACCCTCCCATCTGGGGCAGGGTGTGAAGAAATGCACACAGCTGAGTCCTGGCCAGTTTATAGCCCAGTGAGGATCATATCAGCTGTTTAAACTACGTCTCCTGAGCTAGGAGGGGATACAAAAGTTGTTGTTTATAAACAACCCATTTCTGCAATTAGTGGGGGGCAGGTAAAACAAAGGAAAATACCCATAACTAGGAAGATGGTGGAGGTTGGTTGTTCCTGAGAGGCACCTGTAAGTGCATCCTGGACATACAGGGGCTGCCCCAAGCTCTTAGCACAGCATCACAGCTCCAGCCCTTCCGAAACCGAGCACCCCGCCTCATCCTGCACAGTGCTGCACATCTCCCTTATGCAGCTCAGGACAAGCGTCGTGTTAAAACACCATTGAAACCCTTCAGGCTCAGCAGAGGGCAGACAGCATCAGGAACATGCAACTAACGACAAACAGCTTTTGACAGATGCTCAGATCCAGAAAGTCTGCATGGCACCTGTGTAGTATTGATAATCCAGGTAGAAGCAGTGGGAGTGATGCAGGTATTGTAGAGACCACGCGTTGCACAGAAATCAGTTTCACTTTTAAGAACTAGCTACTGTTGTAGCCTGTTTTTTTCCTAATTAAATTTAAAGTGCTGTGGGTTGGCAACATGGACCCAAATCCTCTCCAGAGTACTCAGGCCCCTAAATATCCTGAAAGATGTGGGCTCTGGTCCATGATACCTGATTGGAAATGGATTGAATCTGAATGCTTTTACTTATATTGCTGGATCATTTGGGATATTAGGCAAAGCTTTTTCTGAGGAAGTAAACATCAAAGGTGCTGATCTGGTCCTTATTTCCTACACCCTACCTGCTACTCTCATGTAAGGCTGAGAAGGAAGGGGCAGCAGCCTGGAGCACTCCTGGCAGTGAGGATGAGTAAATCCCAGCCACCTACACACAACACATTAGGACTTCAGGGATTTCTTTTAAGGGAGCCAGTTTCATGTACATTGGTCAGCTGGAATTAGTAAAATAGAGTCCTGAATAAAACATAATGAATGCAGGCTTTCTTTGAGAAGATCACATGGGGAAAAATGCAATAAAGGGAGTATTTTTTGCATTAGTCTGTCCTGCTTAGATTGGAATAGCAGCTTAGCTGCTCTGTACTGGCAGTCCTTGGGAGTGATTCTTGTCTACACCAGGTTACACACGCTGTTCATCATTCACTTTGGGGCACACTGCAGCAATTTGGGCAGTCAGCCTATCATTAACATTCATATCTAGGCATGCCGTGTCTCATCAAAACTGTCTAGGACATATTTTAGCACATCAGAGCTTAGAATTGAAGATGCTTACACAGAAATACACAGATGGGTATTGGCGCAAGATGGAAACACTTCAAAATATATGTGGTGCTTGCAGCAAACTGCCTTGCTGATTCTTTCCTCCCTGGAAGAGTTTGCAAAAGTCCTTGGGGGAATCCAGGTTATACCAGGCTCGTGGGAGGGGAAGGGGATGCAATTAAACCATAAAGTCATATCTTCTATAAGGAACGGGCTGTTTGGTTTTTGCAAAACTTTGTCCCAGAAACACGAGTGCAGCCTGTCACAGGTGGGGCTGCAGCATGCTCCAGAGCTGCTCTGTGTTATTTCTTGGCTCTCTGCAAAAGCCAGCCTGCTCAGCTGCATTTAAAATACAATTGTCCCCAGAATCACTGTGTGTAAATCACTCACCAAGGGCCAGGTCCAGGTCTGCCCCACTCACATGGCAGCCAGCTGAAAGGGGCATTCAGCCGAAATAAAAGAGGTGCAAACAAAAACAGGTGGGAGAGGGAGCCCCCCTGCCCACAGCAGCCTGTGCGCTAAAAGCAAACCAGCCTCGTCTACAAAAGCTTGGAGGGAAGCGAGCGGCTGAGCTGTAAGTAGAGGTAAATGAATCCTTCAGGGAATCAGTCCAACAACCGTGAGCTCCAAGGGGCTGGAAGGCAGCCCGAGAGGGTGGCAGATCCCGTGCTCGCTCCAAGTGCACACATGCTCTTACAGCCCTCGAGAAAGTTTAATTTGCTGCAACTGTTTCAACAAACCCAAAGCCCCGGTAATGCTGTTACACACTGAAATCGCTTAGCGTGGAACAGCATAGAGCAGAAAATGCTGCAGGCGCAGGGGAGCCCCTCAGCTTTCATCAGGCACCCAGGCTAGCCTTGGCACCTGGCCTTTGTAAGGAGAAGCAAGGAAAGTCTCCAAAAAACATCAATCCACCCCAGAGCACTTACAAAGAGTGTTTTGCTAAAGCAGTCTTCTAATTTAGTAGGGGGGCTGAAGGGGCGAGAGGAGATGCAGAAACTCCACATAACATCCTGGAGTGTGTTTAAAGGAAGGGGGTAAGTGAAGAGCTGACACTGCACGTATTTTTAGTCCAAAGAATGAGATTTGCATGAGGACAAAGAGATACTTTTTGGCACAGACACCCCCTCCCCCGACACCAGGGTCTGACCACCCTGCCCAAATTTTCTTTACTCACCATCACTCCATGCTACGAGCAGAGACATCCACTCCATCCACAGGGAAACAGGTTTCTGCTGGCAGGACCCTGAGAGCTGCTCTCTTCCCCCCTCCTCCTCCAGCCACAGGGCTGTTTTACCCAGCCAAACCACCCGAGCCAAACCAGGTTTCTTCCACTGATGGTTTCCATCTGGTTCCTGCCTGACCTGTGAAGCTGCACAATTTGTATCCGCTCAGATAACGACTCTCCTCCTTCCAGCACCAGGCCCTGCCTGGACACAGGGTTAATTCTCACTAGGTTGCTCTGCTGTCCATTCTGGACACGGCTGCAGTCATCTGGACTGATTTATCTCATGCTTTCTGCCTTATTCTGACTAGGAGAAGGTGCTTGTGCAGGCGTGAGAGGTGTGAGGACGACCTAGGAATCAGGTGCTGGGGGTTAGTGGTGGAAAGGCTAAGGGTGATCCTTAAAAAGAAAGGATCCTCAGAATCAACAAGAAACAGTGTCACAAAAACTAACACTATCTGAAGTTTCAAGGCCAGATCCTGATCATGAATATATGGGGGATCCTAACATTGGCAGTGTGATGGAGAGGGCTTTGCTAAAGCTGTGAGGATGATATGTCCCTGGCTGAGGCTTGGCCCAATTCTAGCTCCAAAAGCAAGTGTAGGAGATTCCCGCAGGGACCAAAACTCGCTGGAGGGAAATTAATGCAAATCCTTGGGCAGGCAAACAGGACTGGGCTCGTGCTGCTGGGGAAGGCTTGGGCTGCAAGTAGCTCTTTGCTCCGGGGAGCTGGCAGGCAGCGGTCAGGCTGGCCAGGAATTGCAGGGAGAACTGAAGGCTGTGGTCTGAGCTGGAGGAAGACACGCAGGGGGCTTCCACCCAAGGAAAGGTAAGAACTGACAACATGGGGAGGGCAGACGACTTTGAGGAAGCAATAGAAGTAGAAAGGGGCTGTTCACCCCAGAAGCCTGCTAGCTTTATGTTGGTTTAATGTCCAGCTTGCATAGACTGGTGAAAGGGGAGAGGCCCTGGCTTTCTGACGACGGCAAGAGCGATTTACTTCCTCCCCTCAGCAGCCAAGCAAACCACTAACATGACAGCACAAAACCACCACGGCTCAGCTACAGCCCAGCCATATTTCAGCTCTATGGCAAGACACAACTGCAGTTTGGCTGGACAGGCGGCAATTCCCCCATTCATGTAGGCACAAGTTTAATGTTAAACACCCCAGGCGATGCACACATGCTCCAGCTCCCATGGGGGTGCCAGCATGGAGCTGCTGCACCCAGCCCTGCCCAGACTGTGCTGCCAAATTGCTGCCACTCTTGTTCTCTATCTCTCAGAAACCTCACTTAGCAGAGACCTGCTATTTGAGCTGATTAATCCATGCTGGCTTGGTATGCCAGAATTCCAGCAGAAACACCAGGAGATGCGCTGGGAGATGTGTTGGGATCCCGTGTTGTGGCACGGGGCTCAGCCTGGGGCTGCTGGGGCTGCTCACCCCTCCTCAGTCCTGGCCCTGGCATCAGCACAAGTGCACAGGGCTAACGGGTAGGAAGAATAGAAAAGAATGGGGATTTCCTACGCCAGCCTTGCTGCCGAGGCACTGGTGTATCACAGCTCCAGCTAAAACGGTTGGTTGGACTGAGACTTCTTGAAGGGGGCGGGGGGACTTCAAGCAGCCCCCGCGCCATCCCCATCATCTGTCCCTCTTCCCTCTTCTTGCGTCACATCCTCACGGGGCGGGGGGGGGGGGGTGGGGGGGGCGCTGATTCAGCCGTACACAGGCCACATGGTGAATCAGACCGGGAACTGCTGCCAGCTAAAAATAACGCTGTGTGGTTTTTTTGTTCTTGGGTGGTTATTTTTAAGCTGCCTGCTTTCCCCACCCAGGTCGCCATGTAGCCCCTCCCACCCTTATGCCAGGACTGGGGAAGGGACCACCTTTAGGACAGCCATAAAGGTGGGGGGAAAGGGCTGCTCACCATCACCAGAAGTAAAATTCAGGCTTCAGACACCTGCCAGAGCTTCTGCTTACAGCGTCAGCTGTTTGAATTTGGTGCAGGCTTTGGTGCACACCTTGCTTACCAGGTGGTCACAGCCAACGTGGTGTAAACCAGCAGCATCAGGGACGGCCAGGTAACCAGTCCTCTCAAACCCCAGCAGTGTGCCAGGGGTATGTGTCAACACCTCTTCTGTTTGTTTCTGCACTTTTCTTCTCTTTCAGCTGGCAAAGCCGCTATCTCAATAGGGAGCAGCTTCAGCCAAGAAAAATAAGCATTACCTTACATTCCCAGGCTTGTTTATCATTATCATGATGCTCTGCTCTAACTGGGAGGCCGCATTATGCATCATGCTGCCTACTTTCAAATAATAAGCTACATGTGTAAATAGGCGCCACTATTTCAAGATGAATAGCTAACAAATGAGCAAACAAAAACTCCACAGCTCACCACGCTCTTGTTTAACTGACGCAATAGATGCCTTTATGCATCCTGAAGGTGATACATCCATCACGCTCACAGCTCGAGCAGCTTCTGCATCACTGTCAAAATTCAAATGCACTCGCGCCGGCTGCAGCCAGCACGCACATTGCTGAGGGTCAGGCTGGCACTGCCGGCTCATCTGCTAGTCTCAGACCTAAAATTGATGTGATGCTCACTCCCGCTACATCATCATTATCGCAGTTGCTGTGGAGGCTGGAGATGGATTCAGCTGTGTGAGGTACATCTCCTCACACCAGGCAGGAAGGGTAGGGTGTTGCGAGGGCGTTTAATCTGAACAGGGGTCCCATGGGACACCCCAGCTCTGGAGTAGACCGTTGCAGTGTTCACATAATGAACCCATATGAATTTCTGAGCACTCTCCTGCTTCACAGCTTTCCCACTCTATTGAACCCTCTGCAAATGGTGTTTCCTTCATCACAGCTTTACCTCCTTTTGTATTCCTTAATTTTCTTCCACAGTCTGTATTATTATCTATTGCAAGAAGAGTTATTTAAGAACCTTTGGACTATAATGGGCTTGGCATTGCAGGAAAATAAAGCAGCTCTCCAGGAAACTTGTGCTGATTTCAGCCTTCCCATTTACGCTGTGATGCATCACACTGTGCTCTAATGTCTCACTAATCTGCAGCTCAATCTGCTGTTAAACGGGCTCGTGATGCAGAAGCCGCTCAATAAGGTTGCTTGATATTCATCTGTTGATTGAATCATTTGCTTCTTGTGATTTGCAAATGCGCCAAAGAGCCAGAAGCCCTTTTTCTTCCAGGAAAGTTAATTGGATCAGCATCCAGCACTGGCAGGTGGTACCCAGCTCCTACCCAGACCTCTGCTGACTCCAGCAATGGAGGGGCCACCCAGCAGGATGGGGCACTGGGACCGAGGATACCGCAAGGGACAGATTCCCCAAGCGACCATTTTCTGCAGGAACCAAACACACCGATTTCTTGCAGAGGCCTTGAGTGGGCCATGTGGAGATGCAGGTTGCTCTGCTCCAGTGAGGCTGAGCCCTGCCCCAGAGCAATGTCCCTGTCCCCCAGGCTCATCGCAGCATGGGTACCCAGCGGCGGGGCTGGCCACCAACAAACCTTGCTTCCATCATACATTCCCTACAATGAACTTACCCCTCCATACTTCCACCTTTCTCATTTGTAAGAGCTAATCATTACCAGCAGCCCCTTTTGACACATCCTACCTGGCTATTCACAGGTACAACTACTCCTTCATAGCCTGTAAACCAAGACCCTGCTTCAGCAGCACTTGGGTTTAGCTATTTTTTAATACTCCAGCATGCAACACACCATTTACTATCTTCCTCAATAATTAAGTGGTTAGTGCCATTGTCAAAGAAGCACTTAACGACATTTCTGTGAGGTTTCCAACCAACTGAGGTCCCAAACAAGGACATTTCAGGCACCAGGGCTACATATCTGTGATTATCTGGCTGTAAATAACGCCTCAGAATATATGGTTTATTGTGGTGATAACATACATTTTGTAGGTTACATAAATTGGAGCAATCCTGCTGACAGAGGAAAAATAGTGGTGTGTGATGGTTTCCTCCGGTTGCTAGGAAATAGAGTTAGTGCTCGGATCCTTACATGCCTCGGTGCACACTCATGACAGATGATAGATTCAGCACATGTGTGGAGCCCAGCCTGTTAGCAAGCCCTGACTGAGGGGAAAGCAGCAACCCAGTGACAGCAAGATCCATTTAACAAAAATATATGCATTTTTCATTAAGAGAATTACATTTGTTTGCCCAAGGCATTTAGGAAAATGTAAGCAAAGAATAAAGTTAGATCTAAAGAGACAGGTGGTCCATGCAGGCAAACGCAGAGAGGCTGTGCAGATGCACAAGATGGTCTATGTTAAGGATTTTAGCACCTGTCCAAAGCCCTAATGTGAATGAGCTGTGATTTTTCAAAAATGGTCTTTTATACCACTGCAAAGCCCACAAAGCCCAAAGGGCCAGAGCCAGCCTCTGCCCCGTGGTCTCCTCCCCACTGTGGGGGCTCACTACAGCTGTAAGGTAGGTGCTGTCCCTTCCCCTCCCCTTGTTACGTGGGGGTTATATTCTCTTGCATGGAGAAGCTCAGCCTGGTTTCTGCTTCTGTAAATGTTTGCTAAAGCAAATTGCAGTTTGTTCTATTGGTCTCATGCTCCAATTTGCTAGAAATAGCACGGTGCTTGGTCAAAGCACATGGAAAGTGGTCAGGTAGCAGCAAACAGAGCACTTTTTTCTTCATATATATATGTGTGTGTGTGTTTTTAATATATATACAGAAATATATATATAAACACACACACTGTTAGGTCAGCTAATCTATCACCCTGCCTCAAGACAGGAATAGCTCCACCAACCCATCCCTGCATGAACCCCTAACCTTCTTTTAACTATAGCAAAGCTGAATTATAAAGACAACATTAAACTGTACAGCTTAAAATAAAGAAAACCATTGTCATGATTACAGCTATGCCCTGTCCACAGACAGGGTATTTCATACACAGCCAAGGGAGCTGATCTGTCTTCTTGTTACTGCTTTTATTATAGTGTTGCCCCATCAGGACCGCACCATGCCAGCAGCATGCTCTGCAGATGCAGTACTGGCCAGCATGAGCCTAATTTGTTTTTTAGAGTCATGAACTTCTAAGAGTTGTTCCTAGAGTGAGCTGGTCTCTCTGTGCTGCTCTCACCAGAGCAAATGGGACATCCTCTGCCAAACTCAGCAAAGCAAGTTCAGAGGAAATAAAAAAAGGGTTAAAAGGGTTAGTGGGGTTGCAGACTGCCTGGTTCCTATAATTAATTATTTGGCACAGATCAATGCCCTTTTTCTTAAGAGATTCCTAAGGATTTGTGAGAGTGCAAGCACACAGGTGGTATTTCCTGAATTCCTGGTGCTCTTCGGTGCAAAGGTCCTTTAGTTTGGATAACCCCCCAGGCTGGGCACTGCACCATGCGGGGTGCAGCGGCTGAAGGCTGCATTCAGGCTGGGGTAGAGTCAGGGGACGCTTAAATGCTTTCTGCCCCAGCTCCAAAGGGTTTCTCCAGCTCACCACCAACTAGCATGGGGGCAGGATCTCAGGTGTCTGACCGAGGACTGATGCTCCCAGCAGGACTCGGCCCCGCACCAGCCAGGGCTGTCACACACGGGGAGGCAGAAGCAGAGCCCACTTCTATAGCCTGATAAAAATGTAATTCAATCCCAGAGACACAAAACACTTCCCTAAGCCTTTGAAAGGCCTGCTAATCCTTGATTTGCCCTCAAATCTTGAAATTCTCCTAAAGTATGAAGGATGCTTTGTCTATTGAGTGCCTCTATGCTTAAATGAGGTTATTAAGGCATATTAGGGTGCACAGAAGAACATTCTCTCCTGGCTTTGGCACAGTAGAGCTCAGGGCTTTTGTCTCTCTTAATCCAAGTCCTCCTAGTCTTCTGCTCTGCCGCTTACGGCCCCCACCCCACAGTGCCTTGAATTTGTCCCTGTTTGTTGACAGAGACAGCCATTGCTTCGCTTCAACATCAGTGGAAAGCTCCCTGAACTGACCTTGACATAGTGCTTTTGCTATTGTGCCTTCAGATGTTTCTGAATGCTATGCCTTTTCCTCCATGGCTGGAAGAATAAAGTAGTCCATGGACCCAGATCTTGGGGTCTATGAGTTGATATAGAGATTTATTTAATATTTTAAAAGCAGAAATCATTCTGTTTCCACAGAAAGCACAGTGTTTTTCTGTACAGACACATGTCAACCCAGCAGCCCTAAACCCCTCAGCAAAGCAAGGTCACCTGCTTTAACACCAAAGGAAGCAAGGGTCCGACTCGTGCCCAGCATCAGGACAGGAGGACAATACAGATCCACGTTTCTGGCCTGCCTCCATTTCCCATCACAACCATATGGGAAAGGGAACGTGCTTAAATAGCTGGGGGCTCGAAGCAAGCATTTGCTTTCAGCTGAAGCGAGACATATCATTTCCCCAGGACGCACTATTAAAGAAGAAAACCTTTGCCAATGTTATGCTTTATAATGCAATGATTTTCATAACAGCCCAACATGGTTCATCAGCATGTGATCTGGCATGGGATCAGCTTTCCCTTAAACCATCCGAATGGGCTGTGAGAGCTGGGGGAGAGAACAGACACAGTATCTGGTTGGGTTTTCAAGCAATCGTTGCAGCAGCCTCAGTGCATCTCAGCCCACACCAACTTGCACCTTGCTCACAGCAAAACTTGGCCGCAGCATCCCGTTCCTGCCTCGGGCCAGAACTGGGTAAGCTCACCTCAGCACGTTGCCCATGGTGCTGTAAGCTCAGGGGCACCTCCCTAGCAAGCCTGGGACCCCCAAATTAATAGGATTAATTTCATTTTCAGCAAGAAGTTTGTCCCCTGACACTTATTTCCCATTTACGACGACCACGGTTAAATCTAGCATCACCTGAAAATTCAGGTTAGAAGCCTTAAGTAATTTTGTCACTTAAGAAGGAAAAGAAGGGCTGCAACACCAGCCCCCCAGCACACAGACCCCTGCTGCATGTGCAGGCAGCCCAGAAGCTGCCATACCGGACCCCCTCGGTGAAGCCCCCTCTAGGTGTGCCGCAAGAGCTGCTCAGAAGCAGCACAGAGATGCCATCACACCAGCCTCTTCTCCTGGGGCATTTAGGATGTTCCTATGCACCAAAAAAAGAATTTTTCTCCTCTTTTTTTTTTTTTTTTTTTAATTCAGCTTATTTCAGTGGTGTGATTAACAGAGCAACCTGCAAACTATTGCTGTGACATTAATGGGTGGGGTGGTAAGGTGTGAAATACAGGTGAGAGGGCAGGGAGCAGGTTGCATCCCCAAAGCAAACCCTTCTGCAGCTCTGCCTGGAGCTGTGCCCCTGGCTGTGCCTGGGGGAGCCACCCGCAGCCGCAGCCTCTACGCACACACACACTCCACCGCTTCTGCTTTTACACCAGGACAATGTTTTGGGAGGCGGGAGAGCGAAACCAGCTGCAGGACTTCCTAGAATTAAACCCTTGCTCCTTACCACGGTGGAGGATTATCTTTAACCCAGATGAGGTCCCTGGCTCAGCTGGATTTTGTACCAGCAAGGGAGGGGTGAGGTGGGAGCCAGCACCCAGAGGTATAAGGTCCCAGGGGAAACATCCTCAGAAGCAAGGCTAAGGGGGGCTGGAGCAAAGCCCTGACCTTCTAACCCCTCATCCTTGGAGCGTGATATGCAGCACAGTTTGGCACACAGCCCCATGAAGGCTTGAGCAACTAGAAGACAACATTCCTCGAGGGAACGAGGAGCTTTAACTTTTGTAGCACAGCAAGCACGCAGGATCTTGAGGGAATAAGAAAGATAAGTTATGTCATTTCATCGCTGTTCTTGGAAAGAAGACAAAAAAGCAAAAGAAAACAAAACAGAGCACCCCCTGGGCTCTATAAAGAGGAAACTAAAAATATGATAAATAGACTGGATCATTATTTTCTGAAGATGACATATTGCAGCTCATGTTATATATCTAGATTCCTATTGTCACTAAGGATAAAAACTTTGGCATGAAGTAAAGGAGAAAAATTAAACTTCTGCCATACCACAAAGTAATAAATACTGGTAAAGAGCCATCTACTAAAAACACAAGCCAGAAATTCCAGTCCTACAGGACAGGAGAGGAGGAGGAGAGCACCAGCTTTCCTCGCCAACAGCAGGCAAAGGGCTAAGCAAAGGTGTAATTCATTGTGTTAGCTTAAACATTAGGAGAAGCTAAGAGAATTACAAGATCAGAAGATAACTGCAAAGTGTGTAAAGATAATCATAAATCCAAGGGAAATCATACGTGCTAATAAATGCTCAGGAGATTATGCTAAAACACCTTCTGGTTTTATAATCAAGCAATAAGAGTCGCCGGGTACCCCAAGGCAGCGGGTTGCCTCCTGCAGCATGGGACACAGTGGCCTGTGTTGTGATTTACCCACAGAAAAGACTCCCAGAGGAATCTGGAGATAAAGCAGAAGAGTGGGAAGAAGAGTAATATTAAAAATAAATTCAGAGAAGGCAGAAAGCCGGGATCCTTCATGCAGTTTTAAAGGCACGATAGCATAACAAGAATGGCAGCCGACAGGGATGGGAAAACCCTCTTTTAGAGTTGCTTGGCACCAGGCATGAAATCTTCAATTTCAGATATCGGGGAGGAACCTGTACATTAGCACGTCGTGACAAGATTCAACTACCCCGCTGGCTTTCCCAGAAAATAGGGGTCACAGAGCCAGCCTGTACTTGGAGCTGGGGAATTTTTCCTCATTTTCTTCCTGACTCTGCTAAGTCATCTTGTAGCAAAGCCTCTCTTGGTATAAATGCTGTTCTTTTAACTCTTGAAACCCCAAAACAGGACTGGGAAGGTTATGAATTTGTGGGGTTCTTTGGTCCCTAAGGCTTAAAACCTGTTCCTGCTCCTTCATATCCCTATGCCAGAGGGAAATGGGTGGGTTAGGGTAGAGCTGGCAGGATGCCTGGGGGCAGCTGGCTGGTCCCCTGCCTCGTCCAGCCCAGGAGCCACGCAGCACAGGTTTCACACAGGCTTATGAGAGATCTGCTGAACAGCCAGGAAAATGTAACCTTTTAAAAACTCTGTTTTTAGCATCACTGAATGGTAAAATAGACTCAGGAGTTTTGGTTATGTCGGCAAGGCACCACACCGAGCAGAGGTTAGAAGCATGCAGGTTTGGTGCTGAACATAAGGGTTTGTAGCGCATCATGAAAATGCCTGTCTACCTTGGTTTGGGGTTTTTTCCATTTTGTTCTGAGCAAATGATCCCCTACAGAAACCAGCACACTGCCAGGTGTGGTAGGAGTATTTTGATTTGCAGATCAAAGGTAGCCGCACGCCACGCAGGACGCAGGGCTGCAGCTGCCCCAAACTTTAATAGATCTCCTCCAACAACACAGATACGGATGTGATGCACAACTGGCATGTGAGCACCAACCAAGTAACCAAACCACCCAGGACAGAGCAACCATAATGCGAGTGCTTCTGCCATCATGCTGCCATTGAACACCTCTCAGTTTTGTGCGCATGTATGTACAGCCACGCAGCCAGGTCCAGGGGAGCTCAGTCCTACCACCACCATGAAGAACAAGCTCAGCTGCTTACCCAAATGGGAAGGAATAAACCCATACAATCACCTTTTTCTCCCCATTCTGGTGTTTTTGAAACCTTGCTTTGCCTGACCTGTGCGTTTCAGAAACACACATTTCATAAACAACATGCATAACTAAATAACCATGAAACCCATTTCTTTGATTTCCCCAGGCACTGTGGGTGCAGCAGTGCTAACTCCCATGGGGGATGGGAATGCACAGAACACATTCCCCTAAGGGGGTTCATAGGAAATCCCACCCTTGAATGTTTTTCCCCTCGCACAGAACATGTGGTTTGACCCCTGCGATGGGAACAGCTCACAGACTCATCGGCAGGCTTGGTGCAACCTGCAACTCCATCTTGGGCATGCTGCACAAAACTTTCCCTTCTGCACATTAAGGAAAATCTCCCCAAGTTACAAAATGCCTTACAGCTACACCTCTGTCTCAGGGAGAAATGGAGTACCATCAAATTCAGGATAACCCTTGAAAGTAAAGGTATTCAGCACAGTTTGGTAGAAAAGAGCAAGGGGAAAGAAAACAATGAAGAAAAAGAGATGACCACCTTCTTGAAGTAGCTCATGTTTTCAGCCTTCTCCTCCCACACATTTGAACCAGCCCTTATTTGCCTCCGAATCCTGGGCTTTAGGATACATGTACTACACCAGGCCCCTTAGCGGGCTCCAAAGAGTCAAATTTAATCTGCTAAGTCTAAAACGAAAAAAAAAAAAAAAAAAAGAAAAAAGAAAAACAAACCAAACCAAACCCAAAAGACAACCCAAGTTGAGTCGTTGCATTGGATCTAATACCTGGATAAATCCCTATGGAACACCAAGGAAAAAAAGGCAAAGCGGGATGTGTATAAAGTTATCTAATAGAAGCCATTCCCCCTTTATCCCCTCATTTTACAGCAAAAACACAGCCGCTATTCACACTGCAGAGCTTTTCAGATGAAGTAAATACTGCTACATCCGTCCTTCATTGGAAAAACATGGACCTGCAATTTTCACAGGGGTTCATTTCCAACACTACGGCCCCATCCTGTCTTGGAAGTAATTTCTTTTTTTAATTATACCTATAAAATAAAGACTTGCTCCTTACATTATTAAAAAGGACACAATTGATAGATATCTATTTCTGGTCGATGATCTCACTTTGTTTATGTAGGAAAATTTCCAGGGGGTTCCAAAGACACAAAAAAAAATAAATGGTACCCACCCCCCCCAAATTATTCCCAGACTTCTCCAGTCTGAATGTATTTATTTGCAATAATGATTGCGGCTTTATGCGAGCAGATGGGCAGTCCCTGAGAGGATGATTTGTTTCCCCTCTTTTCTTACTTCATGATGTATTTTATGATTTCAGCAGGTCAGTGGCTGCCATGTGTTTCTTTCTAATCTGCGAGCGTTTTTCGTTTGCCTCATTCTTGGCAGCCGTCGTATTTACCGAAGAGATCAGACACGGACAGATGATGGCAGAGATCCAGGCTCCTTGAGAGTTCAGTGCTTGGATGTTGGCAGCAAATAAAGATATATGGATTGCTGTTGTTGGTTCAAACTTACAGGGGATTTTTCCCTCATTATATTTCAGTTTATATGTGCACATATATGTGTGTATATATGTGTGTGTGTGTGTGTGCTCACACACATGTGTTTTTAAATTCTCTTTGTAATACCCTCACCCAGATAGAATACAGATGAGCTGTTACAGAAAGAACAATAGATGTCAACTAGATTACTACCCCCTCCTTTTCTCTTTTTTTTTCTTCTCCCCCCCTTCTTTTTTTGTAGGCCTGGTTTGTTATAAATCCTCCATGCCCATTAACCTCTGAACTGCACTGATGATATCTCTTCCGAGCTAAATTGCCTGTATTTCCAGACATTTGTTTGTTCACTTAGAGATCTATTGGCAGCGGAAGGGGGAGAACAGCCCATTGCTGAATAGGACTCATGGATTATATATGAAAATTCTTTCTCTCCTTGTAAGATGATGCTTTGAGACCTGTAGCAAATGGATGGCTCTAGTTTATACGCTCACAGGTGGAGGCCAACAGTAGAAAGTTAATCACACCGATACCAAAAATATCCCAGCAGCATAGTGGGAGTACTGGATCCATCCCCATAGCTGTGTCCTACCCAGCAAAACCTCTGTGCCAATACATGAGGTCACCTGCTGTCACCGCGCTCTCGCTGCAGCACTAGCGGCGAGAGGCCGAGCGGGGCTGGCACGCTGCCCTGCAGAGCCAAGGATGGCAACACAGCCCTTGGAATAGACCAAAACTGGGACGTGCTCCTGTCCCAGGGGCACTGCCAGAGACAGGGCTGGCCTCGCATAGGAAAACTGCAGGTCTGGTCAGTTGTCCCAGAACTTCTGCTCTTGCTATCGCCCAGGAGTGAGCAGCCTGCTCATCCCTCAGGGATGCAAAGCTAGCTGCAAGGACACAGCACGCAGCATTGCCACCCTCTGCCCCTGCCCAGGACCCCTGTGGCTGGGCACAGCCTGCTGCCAGGCTCCTCGAGCATCTCTGCTCCGGCTTTCCCTGCTGCCCACGCTTTACAAGGTTACGTCAAATCCTTTGATCACACGCTAGCCTTTTCCTTCTACTAGGATGAATAATGCCTTGGCAGCTGCAGGATTGGTTGGTTGGTTGTTTTTAAAAAAAGAACAAAATAAAATGTACAACAGGATCACAGCACTGAGAAGTAGCATTAGATATAAACTTGCTTTTCCTTCCCTATAGCACAGCATATCCCTATTGAACCACAGGCTTGGTGCAAGCCACAAGCTTTGTCCTTTGGGTGGCTTTGCACGGAGTTAGGCCACCGAGCTACTGTAGATAAAACCCCTGTAGCTCTCAGTAGCTCCCAAACAGCCTCCAACAGGACCTACCATGCAGTTTCTTAGTAAACATGGCCTGAGCACTTCCAGGAGTCATTTCAGCTCATTGGAAACATGCTGAACAGCATTTCCAGTATCCTGACTTTAAAATAAAACCTTGGAAGCAGCAAGTGTGCTGGCATTTCCAATGCAGGCCTCCTGCCTTCATTACTGTTATATATATTTAAACTTATGGTTCCAAAATAACATTTTACTTCCACACATCATTACACCCATTTAAGCACGGCTTCCATCTGATCAGTTCTGGAGCCAATTCCTCAGTCTTTCCCGCTTGCCATGGGTGTGGTTCCCCGAATGGTGCAGGTGGTGGGAACAGGAGTGGTTCCCCCAGATGCTCCGGCATGCTGCATCCCCCCTCTCAGCACCCAGGCTTTGCATCAGAGACATCTTCCACCAGCCACTGGTGTCTCATGGGGACCATCCCCAGCTTTCTGCCCCTGCCTCCTGGTTCACTTTGTTCCCTGGGAACAGGATTGGAAAAGCCTTCCAGGTGGGCTACTCATGAATAATTTGGGAACTTTGCTGCCTAGGGTTTGTCACACCCTGCTCTGACTCATATCAGGAGCTTCCCAGCTAATTTCCATGTGCCGGTTATAGTTGATAGCTCCTCTGAACCAGCCAGTGGGCCAAAGCCAAGAGCTGCAATGAAGAGTGTGGGTTACATGCACCCCATAAACATAGGTACAACTGCATACCTGCTTTTTCTTGCCACTGCAGCAGTAGCATGCACAAACACTTTGCCAGCAAGGAATTAAACAAGCTGGGGTGGGGTTTTGCACAGCAGAGGGTAGGAAGCCATAACAGTCCATGGTTTTTCAGATCATTCATGTTTTTCCTGCCTTCTCAGTAACAACTCCTGATTTCCATGGCAACGCTTGCATGCTTCGGTATGTGATACTTTTTGCTTATGGGAGCACTGTTCCCACATACCAGGATGACCAAGCCCCACAAAGAGCCAACAGAAATCTCCTGACACAAACACTTCACCATCTCTAGCCTGCTGTCCTAGCCCTGCATCTGCACATCTCCCAGCGCCTGGGAGAGGACGGTATCACCAGGATATACACTACTGTCTGTTCCCCATCCAAGAGTTCATTTTAAACTTGGCCATGGTTTCTATTTTAATCCCACACACGCATTTTTGGAAACACTTACTAAACCATTAACACATTTATATGAAAGGAAAGATGGTGATTAGCATTTCCCCCCCATCATTTCTTTTTGTGTCAATTTTTTGGCTCACACGCTGCAGCAGAACGTGGTTACAGCCATGCATACAATTCTAGCGGGTGTGAATTCCTTCACAGCATAAACTTGATTTACCTCTGCCTCGCTTTGCTTTTCCTCCATTTCTATACACACTTTTTCACCAGCACTCCTGTGCTTGCAATAAGATGAACATCACAAGTTTTACCTATCATGAGAACTTCATCTGGATTCGGTGCAGTTTTTTTTTAACAGGCCTGTGTTAAGGGTTCATTAAGACAGACAGTTGATTTGCCTGGTCCGGCACTTATACACCTCCTTTCTACACCTATTGAGATGTTTTCATAAGTAAGAATCACTTCCAATGTAAAGAAGCAGCAATTAGTACATTTATTTATTTTACTGTAATTCGCACCACAGCACTAGCAGTCTCTGATGGCCAAGTCACAGAATAAATAAACAAAGTCCACTTGAACCGTCTTAAATTTCTCCCACATGATGGGTCAGAGGAAAAAATCAGGGCTGCGGTGGGATGTCTGACCACATGAGATCTTGTGTGCAAAGATGCAGCCAACAGAAAATGAGTGCAGAGGAGAGGGTTGGAGGGCAGTGCTAATGAAGTGCATCAGCTCAGAGCTGGAGAGGTAACCCAGTTGCAGAGAGCTCCGGCAGAGCCACATTCTTGGGTGGAAAGTCCTTCTGACTTAATTTCCAGTTGCATTTTTTCTTCACTGCATTGAAATCTCATTTAACACTTCCTGCCAGAGGAACTGCATTCATCGTGGAGATGGTACCTGTGACTAAGGGATCGCAGGCATAGACGTGGTAGTGCATCAGAAGACTGCAGAGGAGGGTATGACACAAGATTCTGCCCAAAATGAGAGTACCATTGTTTCTTTGGATAAAGATGGCTCTGAATGTATCCCAGATACATACTAGCTTGGCTAAGGGAGCCAAATTTATCACTTGTGAATTTAGAAGAATGAACTTATGCAGTTTACAGGTAGGGTTTGACCTTCTTTTGATTTTGTGGGCACTTACACTTTTCAGAGTAGAGGCAGAGGCCTTTGGATATTGGATTCCCAACAACAGGCTTGCTTCCCTTAACTGCCTTTCATGGGCTTCTTTAAACTTCCCCCAGGTCCTGCTGGACATGGGGCTGGGACAGCCTTATGCTTCTGCTTCCACAGCAAAAGCTCAGTTTTTCTTAAACTTCCCACTCTAACTCCCAAGCCAGCTAGCAGAAAGAAAGAATCACCTAAGAAAACAGCATCTACCCACATCTCTTGATATTAGCACTTGCCTGACATGTTGGGACACAATGGTATTTATGATTAGCATAGGAAATAAATGCCCTGGATTGCAAATTGCATCATCCATGTAAAGCACTGAGCTGACAAAGGTATAACTGAGAGTACAGGCTGGTTTAACAGAGGTGAATTAAACCAGGTGCACCCAGCCAAATCCCATGCTCAGCCATAAGGCAGATAGCCAGATTTGAAGGTGTGAAGGCGCAGGTGGTGGTCTCCCCATCTTGCATTTTCTGTTCAATGCAGCCAGCCTGCTCAGTCACCCCCTCCTCCCCCAGCAGTGCCCTCACAGCCTCCAGACAGGGGGCTCAGCTGCAAACCTACTCTCTCTCTCCTTGGTGTTGGGTACACCTTGTTGCAGGCAGACAAAGCCCCTTCAGGACAAAAGCTACAGGTCGCTAAGAGTTTTACCTGCAGGTGATTTCCAGGAGAACCACACCACACAAATGCATCGATGCAAGACAGATGTTCATGCAAGGCAAAAGCCTAAACCTGACATGGAGGCTCCACCGGAGCAGTCCCTTACAGTCCTAAGACATCTTTTTTGCATCCAATTTTCCCCCTGAATTTGATGTATATCAACAAGATAGCAGGAAGAGGTGTTTCCATATAAAGCCTACTTCCTTTGCTCCCTTCATGAAAGAATCTAATCTAATCATTGCTGAGACAGCAGAGCCGTGGGTACAGAGAGCTGAACAGCGTAGCAGGGAGAGAGCATACCGCTCTCCTTACGGGTCTGCACAGGGCAGCGCAGAAAACCAATATATTGATTAAAAACTCAAGGCCTTTCCCTTGACTTACAGCAACTACAAAAATAAATAAAAGCCAACTCATTTTCTAAAAAGCAGCTCTCAACGTCTCTCATTTTCTTCTGGCCCCGAAGGGCCTGGACTCCTACCTGCAACTTTTGAAAAGCTATTCCCATGCTATTACATTGGGTACTGCATTGCTTCCCACCTTCCTTGGAGGCTGTTCCTTGACACTGGGTGAAATCTCACATATGCCAGTGATCCTCAGAGCTGGGCTCACAAGGAAGGACCATTTCAGAAGCTGAACTTCAAACTGAGGACCACACAAGAAACGATCCACTTCTTCAGGCTGGAGGGGCTGAGAGACAGCCCAGCCAATGCGCTGTAGATCAACTCTTTCTAGATGAGAGTCAGTAAGGCAGCCAGCAAATATTACTGGAGACACAGCTGACAAAACCTTGTCATAACACGTTTCTTAGAGAGAAAAGATTCAGTCAGGTTTATGCTGGCATTCAGACAAAGAAATGTGGGGAGATGGGTCTGTATGGCCTCCACGCACATGTGAGGCTACAGATCATGGGAAGAAATCTCACGAACAAAGGCAGAGGTTGGACTTTGGATGTGGAAGTCCTCGGCGTGTTACCACCAGCTACAGGTGGTCACCACATGAGCAAGCGAAAATGTGCCTGTGAGTGGAGCGATGACAGGTCTACAGTCATGAGCAATTTTCTCTAGGATGCACTTAGGCATCTGCTCTAGATTAACATTGTTTTACTTAAAATGAACATTTTGGAGATATTTAAGCAGGTAAGTGGCTGCACCCAAACATAAGGAGGAGACATTGGTAAGCAGACATGGGGACACTTGACAAATTGGGTAAAGTCACTCCCATCACCAAGATAAACATCAGAGCGCATCATGGACCACATCAGGGGATGTGAAGAGCAACAATGGCTCAGATCAGCAGCAGAGGATAAGATTACTGCAACAAAATGTTGAGTAGCGAGAACTTGCAGGAGTTTTGAATAATTGCAATAAAGAGAATAAAAATTGTTGGTCTGCTTCAGCCAGAAACTGTGAAACACAGGCTTTATAGCTTGGAGGCAAGATTCCTTTGTTTTTATGTCAGAAGACCAGTGCAGATGTCTTGTCCTCTGTAGTAAAAGACTTTTGCCAACTCAGCCTGGGTGGGAAGGGGTCATGAGCTGGCATACTCAGCCCTTGCGTACCCCAATGTTCTGCAATATCCGAGTTTATTTTTAAAGCCCTATAAAAAAAGCCCAAAACCTAAATTAATAACTACACCATTCAGATCCGCATAATACTCAAATACAACCAATAACCGAGCAGATGAATGAAGTAGACTCAGGTATAGGAGAGAGGCTGAGCAGTAAGATATATGCAAACAGCTAATAAATATGACAAAAACCCCATTAGACCAAGAAGAACCGACCTGACCTTGAGGCCAAGGAAGCAGGAGGAAGCCACTCACGTGGCTGAGACAAAGGGGATGTAAAAGCAGGCAAGGAGTTTCCCAAGAGCCAGCCCTGAACAATGACCGAGGCAGTCAGGGCAGGACAGCAGCACAACTTGTCTTCAAATACTAGAGCGGGTTTGCTCCTCTGCAAGTTCCCAGTCAGAAGCAATTACTTCTGTCAGCCAGCAGTACTCCATACCAGTGGGCAAGACAGGCTAAACCTAAACCTTTTGTCCAAGACAGAACTTCAGCCTTGTGAAACCCATCACAAGGCGATGGGTCGGGGCCCACAGAAACAGTCCCTTCAGTTTTCAACACCAACTCACCTGCAGCAGTAACACACCCTCCAAATTCCGGCTTATCCATCTGCAGCATCTGACTGTCCAAGCATCTGGAGATGCCTGGTCATGTTACACACTGCTGTGCATGTTACAAGGAAGGAGAACTCCAGGGACCCATTGCCCACGTTGGCTCTATGGCACGTAGGCACTGGACAGCACATGGGGAAGGTGGCCAGCTGTGGTGTACAATGCTCCATTCCCCCCATCCTAAGGCCATCTAAGCACAAGCAAAAGGCGAGGTACCACTTGCTAACCGGTCACCACCGCACAGCCGCAGGGGCCGTGCCAGGCTTTCCGACCAGCCACCATGGTGTGGGCATCACCAGGTATATCAGGTCCTGCAGCCTGTGCTGTGCAGGAGTTCAGATTTTAAATTCTTAATTGCACCCTTCAAAACTCAACTCTACAAGCACATGTAAAGCCAGTAACTGCCAGTAGACAATGAGCAGTTTTTGCACAGTCCCCTACTGACAGTCTCTTAATTTCTTCAGCCTGAACCGCAGGACATGGATGGCAGTCCCAGCCTGCTCTTTTTTCAGAGGCCAGAGCACAGGGATTTCACATATAGGTTCTAGTTCAGGTTTTCCTCTCATTTCTCCAAGAGATTTAATTCCTTCAGTGCTTGGATTCCAGGATTTTAATGGCTTTAGCTCTCTTTCCCCCTTTCCTGCTCTGCATCTAATACTTCAGCCCATAAATCTCTGTAAGCACACAGCACAAAAAACAAATAAGGAAAGCTGTATAGCCATAAAACATCCTAGAAGGAACCAACATAAAACCCACCCAATACAAGGATTATAACCAATAGAAGAAGAGGCAGAGAAAGTCAGATTAAGTGTTGCTGTCAAAGTTCAAGTAAGTCTCAGAAAAGGTGTTGTACGATAGCTTAATTAAGCTGCAGTAGATCACAATCAGCGATGTATCATTCTGCTGATGGAAGAGCTTCAGAAGTGCAGATGAATAGAGGACAAGCTCAGTTTGGGATGTTTTTCGCAAATACGGTGCTCTTATAATGGCCAATGGTTTCCCCTCCCCCATCTCCCCCATCCCTGTACACCTCCTCTCTACTGGACACACGTATTTGGAAGGGGTCTGATCAACCCATCTCCTTTAAGGAGGACGTAAGTGCCTATCCCCAAACCACCAACTATCCTACAGTACAGTGTGCATGAAAAAACCTCACATGGCATTGCCTTCTGCATCTGTGCAATGATGGCCACAATTAACATTAATAACTATTTCACTCCATAGATTTCATCCTTTTCCTTTGGGTAATTATGATCTTTCTTCCTCTCCCCAATACTCATTTTGAATCCTCATGGGTAACGTGCAGCCAGCTGATTTTACATTTATATTGGTTCTATTTGTTTGACACATTTCAAGCAAGCTCTGCCGAAAACTACAAAGCAAAAAACTCCTTCTCATTAATAACATTCACATCACCTCCTTCTTTGCTTCTCTAACATGCTGCTTTTATTTGGTCTAATTGCAACTCTCAGCATGATTAATCACAACATTTTTGCGGGAAGATGGGAAATTTAATATCCCTGTCCTCATATGGATCTGATCACATTCATGCTGGGAGTCCAGGCACACTTCCTGCAATCTTAATGTAAAAGCTTAGTGCCAAATGATCCTCCTTGTCTAGTACACACTAATTACTAGTGCTGCTATATTCACCTAGGTCCCAAACATGGACTGAAGATTGAAGCTAGATAATGTGGTTCCGTCCTGGGAGATAAAGCTTTCCTCTTACAAAGGTCCATCTTCCTGTATATAGGCTCTCCTTTTCTCAATTTCACCTCTGGACCTAGACCATTTACCAGATAAAAGGTTAGTAGGGATGTTGGAAGTTTAAAGAATTAAAATTACACCGAGGAAGACTCTTAACCCAAGGGGCCAAGTCTCTTTGGAGAGAGACTGCAGAAATGGTAATAGGCACGACGGAAACCAAGCTCAGAATTAATCAGTGTTAAGTTTTTCAAATGCAGAAAGATAAGCATCACCAAAGAAACCTCCTCAAAACCAAGTTTGAGTCTTGCAATAGTTACACCATTATAAAAGAAAAATTCTCATTTTGTAGTACTACTACTGAGTTCTTAAATCAGCAATCTTGGAATATAATCTTTTTCTTATAGAAGGTAGTGGCAAAGCTCAAATGAATTTTAAGGAAATATGAAGAACATCAGTATACTTTTCTGAAGCATTATCTGGAGGTCACACTTTAATATTTGAAGATGATACAACCTTGCTTCCCACTGCACTGGTAGGAGCAGCACAACTGCAGTTAGCTTCTCCAGTACTGGTTGAATCTTCCCCAGTTAAGCGATGATGTAGTGTCTTACCCACTTTTCACCTTCCAAGCCCCCCCCCCCCCCCTTCCCCTTCCCCAAACCACCTGGAGAAAGGGCTCAGGTTGTTCCCCCAGGAGTGGACTTTCCTCCCCCATTTACTCCTACCAAGACAGACTGTCAGACTAGATTAAAACCACACAGACACCAACAAGCATCTCCTACCCACTGCTCTCCCAGGCTGCATATTCTCCACATCATTTGCTTTACAAAGCCCTTTAATTAAACAGTAAAGGCCCACTGATTATCACCTACCCAGAAAATACCATTTGAAATAAGGGAATTAACTACAGGCTCCCACTCAGTAGACCCGGAGTTTCATTTTTTTCCTGATGGTCTCCTACAAGTGCTATTCCCCTTTTGGTGCTTCACCAGATGTTACCACTTCTACACTGAAAGGCTGAGAAAGCAAAGAGCTAAATGCAGGATTCAGCACAGTGTGTGAAGGGGGAAGGGGCCCTTTGGCAGGAGGCAGAAGATCAAACCAGGTCGGGTACCCCGTATTGCCAAGCCCGCCGGCGGCTGCATGCGTGGAGGGGTGGCTGGTGCGGCACAGGCAGGGAGCCGTGATGCCGGCCGGCGCCTGTCTCCTCAGCGGGGCCCTCGGGACACTGCCGTGGCGCTTGAGGGGCTGCAACCGGGCATGAAATCTGCGTTTGATGCCGATCCAAGTGCTGCAGAGGCGGGCTCTGTGCAGAAAGGCAGTCCCACTTTCCCGTGTGAGCATGCATGAAGTTGGCTGGCGGCTGGCTGGTCACCCACTTACCACAAATCACCCCCGCTCCAGCCAGCAATAGCTGGCAGGGTGATACCTGCACAACACTATCAGCAGAAGGTGACAAGTGTGCAATAGTGGGATGTGATGCTCCTAAAATCCTCCACTTAAAATCTCTGGTTGTTTACTGAGAATTTCTCACACATGCACATCTGCAACTCTTTGTAGCCCTGACAACAGGCTGCATGTGAAACGGTGTCTCCAGGTTTAAGATATTCACCCAGTGACAGGCCCCCCAAAATAAAATGGAAATACAGGCTCTGAAAAGCCCTGCAGAGCACAGGATAGCCCTGCCAAAACCAACACCTCACAATTTCTCACTTATCTCAGCTGGTCTCCACGCCAATGCCTTTTCCAGGTGCCCAGCTCCCAAACTCCCCCCACCAATACTTGAGCAAGATTTGACTGTAACAAACAGCCATGAAAAAGCATTGCTGCTCTGAAACCACATATCTTTGTTTGTGTGCTTGAGTTCTTTAAAGAAAAAAGACTTTCCTCCACCATATATTTAAAAAAAACAACAACACCTAAGTCACCAATATTGTTCTAAAATACTGCATTTACATTGCATTTACACAAGTATGTGTTGTCATGCTCTTGACCATTACTTAGAGAAAGGCAGAATCCATAGAAAGAGCTTGTGTCACTTCTACCAAAATAAGTTCAAAATAACTACAAATAAGATAATCAACACTATCTAGCTACAAGGAATAAAAGGATCTGTAATTTTACCTCTCTAGCCTGTAATTTATTATCCAACCATACCCTTTCTCCAAGTTCCCCATTTAGATCTGCCAGGCATAAGGGATGGCATGAGCCGTGTACCTTCTGTCGATACAAGGCAACCAGGAGGAGTTAATGCAAGTTTTTGCATTCACATAGAGCGGCTGCAGGTCAGTGTCTGCCCGAGCTCATCTCGGCCACACCGTCCCTATCACTCATGGCACAAAACACGCTGGGAGTGAAGGGAGAAAACCAGCCAAGGCTGGCACTTTTTTCCCTGCTGTATGTTATGCTATGCATGGTCAGAAAAATCTATCAAAGTACATACCTGAGAAGCCTGTTTCAGATTTTAATGCTGCTTAATATAGACTTCTAAGGAGTATCTTCAGTTCAGACAAGCTAACTTGGGAGCACAGCATGAACATTAAACACAGACAGCTTTGAAACCCGGTGGTACACACAGCGAAGCAGCAGAGCCCAGACAGGTGTAGGTCCCCATCAAGCTGGAGAGCTCAGCCAAGCAAGTCCCTTGTCAGCCACCTCCCTCCATACCCAAAGGGCTCCTTCCCCCTGCAAGGGGCAGGGAAACACCTGTAGGTACGCACGCGTCCTTGTTCCTGCTACACACCACACATCCCTTTCTGCTGATTTTTCCCCCTCTAATCACTCAGCCAAGTGCATTCTTAGGTGAGTCGTGTCCAGAAAAGAGCACAGACACAGTAGCAGGAGATAGAGCTGTTACAGCACACCGATAGCAAATTCAGTAAGGGGTAAAGGCACTAGATGTGCACTGCATGCTGCTCTTCATACAACTGAAACGCATCCACCTAAAGAGACAACGGGAACCATCCTTCCATGGATAAACACTAGGGCCAGAACAGATACAGATTCCTGAAAGGGTATCGTCATGAATGACAGCGCAGACCAGCACAGACCATATACCAAATTTAGCCTTCTTTCTTTCAGCTCAGCATAAAAAGAACCCAGACAAAACAAAACGCCCCACACATCCTTCCTCCCCACCAGCATCCAGCCCACGGGGCTTCTGGCAGATTTTGGATGAAAAAGCACATGAGCAGGATCCGTGTTTCTCACCGATAGAGCTGCGCACCTCGTCCAGGCTGACACTGGCATCAGATGGGGCCACCTGGCAGCAGAAAGGGTGCTGAGCAAGGGGGAAACCACGAAGGCAGCAGAGTACACCTGATCCTCTCCACACAATCCGGGTGGAAACAGGCTGTTATCTGTCCTGGCACAGTGCAAGGATTCTCGTGGTTTTGTGAAATACAGTAACACAGGTTGTGTTAGTTACAAGTAGAAAGATAAGAAGAAACTCCCAACATAAAAGGGATGCTCAAACCAAACCTTTCCAATTTTCCTGCACAGATCAGAACCTTACCGAGCAGCAAAAAGGCAAGCAATTTACACCAGTTTGGCCCAGCATTTTAGCTGGAGCCCCATGGGAGCTCGTGTTGTTTGCTCCATCCTGGCGCGTGTTCAGACTATCCATTCACCGCCTGCACTGCCGGGCCGTGACTCACCTCCCCGGTTCTTCTCTTCCTGGTGAGTTCAAAGGAAGTTGCATCTTTTCAGGCGATTAGCACATCAAGCAGTCATTTCTGTCCAGGCTTCTACTCTTATCAGTAGCCAGCTTCCTAAAAAACAAGAAAGAAAAAAAAAATCAGCAAACTATGATCTGGTTGTTCTCTGTTCTCCTTAAAATATTAACTAGACATTGACATACTGTAGTACTTGCTGCATAAAACCTGCTGCGATTGGGAATAACTGGGACGTTACAAAGAGCTATGAATCAACTCAACTGCAGAAGCTTCAAGTCCTTTTGCTAGGCAAAAGTGAAATATGCTCCCTTACAACGAAGTGACCATTTCAGTATTTTTTCCAGTTATCTCCAGGACATTTATTACATCAGGAGGTTTTATTTATGGACTCTGAAACTTTGCTATTTCCCAGTGATGAGGGTATTATCTATTTAATGTTCCTTTTGTTCTCCTGGACATTTGCATTTATTTATTTTGACTCATTGCTGCACAGGTACCAGGCTCCAATATTTTAAATACATTCACAACACACACATCTTAGACATTTAAAGTATCTTTCCTCCAACAGCCTCCCTAGAGCCAGAATATCTCCATTCCCAGGTGAAACCCAAGCATCCTAGGATCAAAACTGCTTACACACGGCAGCTAACACTAAACTTTCATAAGCACTCATGCAACCCTATGCAAGCATGCTTCGTAGTTTGGCACATTTATGGGAAAGTCAGAGCTTGTTACAACTGATTTATTTAATATAAGACTTCATAGATAGGGCTTGTTTCTCCAGTGCCCTACGCTAGGATGTTATTTACCCCCCAGATAAGCCCAGCCCATTCAAAGCTGGCCTTGCTAGCAGGGGAATTTCACCCGCTTGTCTGCCTCTGTCCATTGGCAAGGTTAAAAAGCTGCCTGTGTGCCTCCAAGTGATTTGGATTTAGGACCGAAAGCAGAAAAATTTTGCCTATACGCAAGCCCAATAAAATTTGCATGCAAGTTTTAGATTAAATGATCTGTTTAACACTGATGCAAACCAAAACCCACACTGCAGGCTAGGGATCTGAACCGTACCGCAGGACCAGGGCCCGAGCAAACAGAGAGCCCACTGTACTTCTGCCAGAAAGAAAACGACCATGGAGCAAGTTTCCAATGGAAACCAGGCATGAAGAGTGTCTCCACCCCAAAATACTGGATTTCAGCTTTTGCTGGACTCGGATGAACCTGTAACGTAACTCTGAGCATCAGTCACCAATCCTACAGCGTTTGGTAGCGGCTTTCCTTTGAACAGGTGTGATGGGTACATGCCTATGTCTTATGTTCAGGCTTTCTTAGGCACCATAGGTACTACACCTCTTGTAATGTATATTTTAAATTTTATGGATATTTTTAATGCCTCTCTCAATTACAAAAAATCTGGAACCAAATAATACATGAGTAAAGGCAGCAGATATAACATGGAATTTGCAAGTTCTGGTGGAATTTGGGTATAAACTCTGGGGACCCTTGAAATCAAAGTTGTTTTAATTGATTAATGCAGCCAATGGATTTGGAGCAGCCCTGTAAAAGAGTTGGAAACTCAATATATCAGGCTGGTTTTGAGGGCTTTTTCCCCAGCATGACTACCTGTGGTTCAGCAAATGGCTATTGGGGGAAACAAGCAGGAAAAGGAAGACACAAGAAGAGCATTTCCCCCTCCTCCCAGATCCCAGGGGAAAGACAACACAAGGGCAAGGATTTCCAGGAAACTGGGATGTGCTGGAGGCTGCTGATCACCACCCCCACACGGGAAGGGCATCTGGGCAGACACCGTGGTTCGGGAGGGCTCCCCGCAGGGTGAGCCAGGAAAGGGGCACGCCAGGAATGCACACCTAGGGATGGCAACAAGAGCTAAGGCTGCGACAGTAGCCTCTCCCTTACACTAACAGCTCAAAGCCATATTATCTATCTACCAAGAATGCCACCTGAAAAACCACTAATAAAGAAAGTCAGGCTATTCCCCAGCAGGGGAAGTAGAGCTAATCACTGAAAGGATGCCTTCCCTGCCCATTTCAGATTGTGAGCACAGGCAGAAACTGCTCACTGTAAGTTTTAAGTTTGCCACCATGTTGGTCTCTGAACAGAAACTGCAGTTGCTCTGATTTCTGTGTTAATGGCACCAAGCATCACCCCACTGCACAAGGAGCTGCCACCCTGACATCACCCAGCAATGCCACCAGGACTGCAGTTGCAAGGAACTAACCACGAGCAATCAGGACACTAAAGGAGCAGAGTATTACAGCAGAGACACATTAAACACAGCACTTGGTAGCCATCATCCTGCTTCACAGACAAAACACATCTCCTGCTTTTCAGGCTTTCTGTAAGAGCTCTTCCTATCTCTGTCAGCACACCGGGCACGCAGCAGGGCATCCTCTATAAACAAAATCATCCTTAGCTGTGATGATACCAGCTCTGCCTTTGTTGACTCCAAATTCAGCTTTTGAAGCTAGCAAGGAAAGAAAACACGAAGATACAATCCTGGCTGCTACTCTACAACCATCCTTTTTTCCCTGGCTTATCTCATTTCACATATGTAAAGAACTACAGGCAAAATGTCTCTGAAAGCAAACAGACACAAGAACACGCTGTATCCCCTCAAAATCAGCGGCCAGCGCAGGCAGTTTTCGTTCAGTCAGCAGCAAGTTTTTAATTTCTGCAAAACCTAAAGCAGAGGGGGTGGGGGACTACTTCTACCACTAAGGATCAGGAGGATCTGCTGAGAAGCTTTAGCTCTGCCACAATCGGTGGTGGCTTTGGAATGGGTGCACAGCCCAAGTCCAGTCCAGGAAAGTACTGCTGGTCCTTAAGCATCTCCTAAGCACCAACCTCACCACCATCTTCCTGATAAAACCACAAAACGGGCATAAAGTCCATCACTTGGAAAAGAAGGGGGAAAAAACCTAATACAAACACAAAGGATCTGTTTTTGAACCTATTTAAAAGAGGAGTAGCTTTTACAATGTAAATAACACGGCTTTAGACAGAGAACTGTGTATGGAAGGATGGGACTGAGGTTGTCGAAGATGCAGGTGGTGAAGAGTGCCTGGAAATGAGCTGTTCTCCATGTTCAACATTTCTCCAATCATTTTCATATTAGCATATCTCTAAGTGCATATAATTTTCACATCAAAGAGTAATTTTTTAGGTATTAAAAAAAGAAAAAAGACAACAAAAAAACCCTAGGATTGAAGTAGAGAATAATTTCTTTGTGGAAGTCTTTCAAGCAGCTCCTCTCTATGGCATGACAGAAAAATTACAGAGGAGACAAGCATTTAGAAAACTCTTCCCCAGAATTCAGATTATTCTTCAAGCATATGGTAAAAAAAGGTTCAGCCAAACTGCGACAGAAAATGTAAAGAAAACCCTGGGAGCACCAGTCTCCCGGTGTCTTAACTCAGAAGCAACCTGCATCCTCTGCCCCTCACTCAGGGGCTGAAGTAATCAGCATTTAGGAGTTTGTGGTGGGGAGGGAAAACTGGAGATGAGTCTGAGCCCTTCTTGTCTCCCAGCAGTCCTTCCTGGCCAGGGTGATCCCCATGCAATAGCCGGGAGCATCTCTCGCCCTTTCCCTCTACACTGTTTATCCTCTGCTCTGTTTTCTACAAAGCCCTTTTACTCCTCTGGGTCTGGACAAGAGCAGCATGGACAAGTGCCAAGCTTTTCTCTCCAGCCCTAACCATGTCCTTGCAGGGGCCTGTTTACTACCCTCCTGCCTCTTGAAGCAGCTCGCAAGGCTGGCCTTTGGTGCTCCGTTCCAGCAATCTCAGGAACCAGGCTCGGGCAGGAGATCTCCTTTAATGAAATTTTATTAAAAGACTCTGTTACAAATAGCCACTTAAGCAAGTGAACCTTTGGAGCCTTTAGTCCATGATGTCAGTACTGTGGCTGGATGTTTCTCGGGAGTATTAAACCTGATGCTAATACAGGGCTGTTCTATATGACAGCTATAAAACTGCTTAAGCATACCAGGCAGGAGGCCAGCTGGGCTTTTTGTTGCCTATCAGGGCTTGGCTAAAGGTCTCCTGCAACAAGGCAGCAGGAAGCAGGGCACTAGGCAGGGATTCAGCTCTCCCTCACCTCCCTCGCAAGGCTGGAAAATCCCCCGAGGCTGGAAAAATCCACGTAGCAAAGGCTACGCAGCAAAGCCTTTGCATCCGTACTCGTGTCTCCTTTGCTTGGTGAAATTATCCATCTCTGTGCCCAGCATGTGGAGCTCTAGCTGGAGCAAGGAGGCCGCCAAAGCAGCACTGCGTCATGACCCGTAAGTTACATGCCACACCACCTCTCCCTCCGCATCCTGACTTGTGGCTGTGGTCAATGCTATGGGAATACCCAACATTTATCCTAAGCCAAGTGGGTTTATCGACACATGCAGTAGCACAATTTACAAAGCCTGGCTTTTAGCTCTGCCCTCCCCTGCTCCTGGGGAGCAGGTCTGCCTACCTGCCCTCTCTGCATACACTTCCCTGGGGCTACCGTGTCCACCAGCAGCTGCCTGCCCACAGCAAACCTGCTTGTTTGCAAATCACGCCCAAGATACACGAGGAACGCAAACCATGTTTGCCAACGGTAACTGATATTAAAACAAACAGTAAAACTGGTTTGACCCACCTGTCAGCTGGGGAATCATATGCAGAGGGCATAATAATACACATTAATCACCTTATAATCTGCAGCTTTCCACCAATAGGTGGCACCAGCAATTTTTGGATATGCTACAACATGGTACTTCTGTTCCCTTGCCACAAGGCATCGAGCCCATCAGTGTTGCACAGAAGATGGATGGACCATCTATTGCAATGGCAGCATCCAGCCCCTCTCCATTTTGAGTTAGGAAAAGGTTAAAACTCCTACAAGCAGATTTTTCCTTCCCCAGACAAACTTATTTTCGGGAGTAAATCTAACTTGAGCCGGTCTTTCAGGGAACATGAGTCCAGAAGCTAGATGCAAATAGATCAGAAAAAAGCATTTAAAAGGGAAGCACAGACTAAGCCTCCATAGAAGGCAAACAGCAAGTGTACAATTTAACATAGCAAAAGCCAAAGCTTCTTGTAAATGAGTCTGGCCACTTGTGTGAAAACATCTAAGTTACAGTCTAACACAGTTTAAATAAACATGGTATAAATATATTACCTTGACTAGAGCGCCCTACAGAAGAAAACCTCAAACCACACACGTGCCGAAACACACATGCTTGATCCACACACAAACAATAAATGAGAAGTGACCCCAGCCAGGTCAAACCAAGCCTGCAGCCAGCAGAGCTCTCCGGGGAAAACTCTCTAGAACCAAGGCAAGGCTGGAAACAGCCTGACAAGCAAACTCCCATCAGCTGTCCCACACCCACTACAGGTGTATGGCATCTAATGGCTTCAGCTTACAACTCCACGCAGCTGAATTCAGCTTGTGTAAATTATTAAAGAGTCTGCAGAACATTACACAGTTCATGTAGTTAATGATTATAGTTCAGCGTCTAGGTCAGATATAATTAGATGTTACATTAAAATAGCTTCACAGAGCCATTTATTCTGATTTAATTACTTAAAATGATAGTATAATGAGCAGTGCTTTCAAAGAAAAAAGAAATCTTTTAATGAGCTCATTTTAAGTTAATATAAGGCAAATTAATCATTTAACAAAATGCAGTAAAAAGACAAGTTCGTATTTTAAAATATGTTGTGCCTATGTCAAGGAGGTTAGTTTATTGCCACGCTGGGGGAGATACACAAACGGGTGGTTCTTGAAACAACAACGCATCCTAAATATTGTACATCTGGAATGTCTTTAAACCATGTTTTCTTCCTTCCCCAGATATACCTGCTATGTCAAAGCCCTTTGAAATACAACCTGAGCAACAGATTTATGACCATCAAACTGTGTCTTTATTCCAATGTGAAACAGAGCAATAGCCATGCAAAGCAGTTACCCCGAGTAGGTGAGCTTGTGATGAAGGGTTAATCATGGGTTGGTTCATTAATCATTCATTTGCTGGCTCGGAAAATTAGCTTTCACTTGTTTGTTTGCTCAAGAAGTGATAAGCCCATTCCCTTGCTAGCTCATCTATTTTCTTCCCTTTGCATTGTTTTAGAGTTTTTAATCCTTTCCAATTTTTGTAATCAGTCATTTTGGTCTTTTAGCAGGAGCATTTCCAAGAAAGCAGCAATTACTGGAGTGAAAGCAAGCAACTCTCTGCAGGGAAGGCAGCAAGCTCTGGTTCATAACCCTGCCAGAAACCATGTCCCTCCTCTCGCAGCCCCGCACGGCAGCTTACGCAGCATCCGAGTGGAGGTGTCCTCCTCTTCGGAGCCAGAGCCACCCCATTTCTGCTGGAAACAGGACTCCCTGCACTTGCACAGACATTGGAATGAACATCTATATGGGGTTAAAAAGCAAGTCAAGACATACTGAGTGGTTTGCAGGTCATCTCCCAGCCATCACCACTCACCCTCTTCTACCCTCACCTGAAACCACAGCCTCACTAAGCTAGAAATGAAAAGCCTAAAGAATTTGTGGAGGAGGTAAAGGGGGTCCTACTCCCAACCCTGATTTTTTGTCTCTGCATAGAGGATGAAACAGCAACAACACAAACCTCTCTCAATAAAATGTTTGCAAACATTTCCATAGCATTGCCTGCAAAATGCATGGTCTTCCAGCTCAGGCATCGCTTGGATACCTTGGTGAGGGAGTAGAGGCTCACTGTCAAGCAGCAACTGCACTACTCCCACTAGGAACATAAATAATTTGGGGCTACACATTTCTTTCTTAATGTATCTTCTCTGCTCCCAATTAGGTGAAGCCAATGGCTTACAGCTGCTGCGCTCCCTCAGCAGCAGATACAGGAGCAGGAGTTTGGTGCTATGACAACACCGTGGGTGCCATCCATCTCACAGGTGGTAGAGGCAGCCTCTGGGTGCACACACCCGTGACCTTCCCATCCCCTCCCTCCCAATTACTGGCTTAGGCAGACCAGGACTGGGATATCACTCTCCCTTGGGTTTTTTCTTTTTTTTTTTTTTTTCTTTTTTTTCACAGCCCTACCCACCGAGCAAACCCACCCTGGCCATTTGCCTGCATACGTTCAACAGCAGCGGACCAAGCAGGATGCGTGCAGCCAAACGTGGCCTCAAACACCACTTGCTGCCGCCTCCCCTTTTCTCATCCAAAACCTGGATTTCGAAGAAAAAGGCAACATCACTGAGCTGCAAGGCCCCAGCGCAAGTCTTGTGTCACGCAGCCATTAATAAGGCTTTCCAGACAAATCTGACTGGAGAGATAATAGACTTAAACAATTAGAAAAAAAAAGTTTTCTGCAATGGAATATTTTTCTCGTTCTATTCACTGTAATTATTTTCTAAATGTAGATCATTTTATACGATGCAGGCAGCAGTGTTCCACAGCTAATCAGGCCATATGTTTTCACATTTGGAAAAGAAAACTAATTAAAAAGAAATGAAAAATGAAAAAGAAAAAAAAAAGGTTTGTAAGGAGGACTGGTAGGTTTGGGTCGGAGAGGAGCGGTGAAGGAATCCTTCAGGAATGTATACATTCGCTCTGCTCAGCTCTGCATTTTGTTTTCAGAATTGTTTCTGGCAGAAACCTAAAGAAAAATATGAACCAGATGTACAAGGAAATAGTTTCTTCATCAGAAAGAGAATAATAGCTCTCTGTCTGCCAAGGGATTTTTAGCCTTTACGTTTTACCAAGGTGATGTTAAAAATACCCTTCAGTGTTGGCTTCTCCTTGAGCGGCGCCGGGGGCAGCCTGGCTGCAGGGAGAGCATCTCTGAGTGTGGGGATGCCCAAGGAGAGCAACTGCTAGTGGGGGAGCTCTGCGACACCCAGGTGCCTTCAGGTCTGGAGTGAGCGATGGCAGGCCCCTGCCGTGCCGGCACAGCCCGTCTGCCAGCAGAGACCCCGCGGTCCCGGCGCTGCCGAGCCTGCGCTGCCGGGCGGGAAGCCAGGGCACCGGGCACGGTACCTGGCAGGCAGCTGCAGTGGTTGTGTTAGGGTTTTTCCAACCGCTCCCAATGATTCGATGTGCTGGGGGCTCAATCCTGAGCCATGGCCTCATGGCGCTGGGTGCTCTGCAGAGCCCAGCTTTCCTAAAGGGTTGAGGGAATGACTTACCAGGGAGATCCTGCGGGTCTTTTGGGCGGTGGGACCCCCAGCCCAGTGCAGCCAGCGCTGCAGTGATGGGTCCACTGGGGAGAGAGGGCAGGCAGCTTGGCAGGGGACTATGGCATCTCTCCCCTGCCTAGGGGAGCCAGGAGGGAAGCAGGGAAGAGTGGCTTGGAAAGTCTCATCCAAGAGCAGCCCTTTGCAGAAGGGAGGTGGGAAAAGCCCAAGAGCACCCTGTCCACACTGCAGGAGGGATGGGTGTTCAACTGATTTCTCTTTCATTGCCCCCTCTTTCATTTGCCACATGAAGCAAATCCCCTTCAAGAGGATGCTGCTCCTTTCTCCTCTGCTCCAGGGCTGCCGGCGCTGCCCGTGCTGGCATCAGGCTGAGTGACAGCAGCTCCCCCAGCCCTGGCATGGCCCCGCAGGGTGAATCACTCTGTGCCACTGGGGCTCCTTGTGCCCACCTCACCAGGCATCCACACCATGCGGGTTGGAGACATGAACAGCATCTCTGCTGACAGAGATCTTCCCCTAGCTATGCTGGAAGACATGGGAAAGGTCCCAGAAATGGGTCAGGAGCTTCATCACAGCACCTTAATGGAGGAGTGAGGAGGGGAGGAACTGGAGAACAAGTGGTGGAGAGAAGAAATAAAATCAAATGATTCCCTCTGCTCCAAAATACTAACTTCTGAGGAAACTAGCCACAGGCAAGAGAGCAGGTACTTCAGTGCTGAAGTGCCTCCATGCCTCATCCTGAGGCTGTGGCTGTGCCCGAAGCCCTGCTCCCCTGCCAGGCTGGGTGCTCTGTGTCCCTGGGGCACTGCGGGGTCCCACTGGCAGAAAGGGGCTACACTGCAGTGGGTGACCTGCCTGCAGACACCCTGCAGTCCCACCCTGTCACCCGTGGGTGCTGCAGGGGCACAGCCACCTCTCCACCCCAGCAGGGCTCCCGTGGGCGCCTCTGGCAAGGTTGGCGGCTTGGGAGGGAAGTTCAAGTGGAAGTTAATTAGGATGGAAAAAGAACAAGAGAGAGCAACTGGGGAACTTTAATCTCATTAAATACACCTCAAGGCTTAAATAGCCCTACCTACTTATTAGTAATTTTGCCAAGAGTCATCTCTTTCTTGCCCTTACCTCACTCCAGCCTCCTGGCACTGGAATGGGCTTCACAAAGACTTGTCCTTCTCTGCTTTAGGCAGGTCAGAAACCTCTCTGATCCCTCCTACAGGCTGGATTTGAAAGGGAAAAAAAGATGTCATAAGCATTGATGACATTGTTATCTACTGAAACCAGCTTATTTTAGGGGGAACCCACATCAGCTCCAATGAGCAGGCTTTCTGATGAGGATCTCCAGGGGCGGCAGCAGGCGGTGGGTCTTCCACAGCTATTTGTTGTCCAGGGTGGATGAATTTATGTCTCTCAACAGTTTTTAATTAAAAAAAAAATAAATCCCAAGGTTTCATAATTAAAGGTAAGGAAACCCAAGGCCTCACTACAGTAGTATTACAGGATCTTTGTTTTCTGGCCAGGTCTACTTAAAAACAAACAAATGCTGCAAGCTCTGAAGTTGGCTCAGCAAATTGGCTTAGTCCTCCTAAGTTGAGGCACTAGCTAACACATAAAGCAAGAAGTTCAATTTTCTGCACTGAACAAAGACAGTTTCATCTGTTTGAAAGCCAGCAGCATCAGCTTCCCAGGTCTATCGCAACTCCCCATAAATTTAAAAAGCTCAGCTGTATTTCACAAAGTGTCTAAAGCAGCCGAGATTTCACATGGGACACCCAGAAGAGAAGTTTAACAGTGCATGTTTCATGGTGATTGGCAAATTATCAGGTCATTGCTCCAACTTCCACAAACATCATCAGCCAACAGCAATAAAAATACAGGTTTTGGTCTCAGGAGCCTTCAAACTATTTTCCAGAGTTCGGCTTCACAACAAGATGCTCACTACGACACTACAGAAGCACTGAGCTGCTTAATTAGAATAACACAAATGCAGTTTAGTTTTTAAGTCAATCAGAACAATAAATATAAAACAACCAGATTTTTGCAAGAATTACTCAAACTTTTTCTTGCTTCATGTTTTAAATGCAATTTTTCTATTTTGTCAGTGAGTAAACCTGAAGAATCACATTTCTTCTTAGGCTGAGTGGCATCGCTATAGATGACTACTCTTCAACTTACCTGTGATTTGTTTTTCAGCAGTCTCAGCACTAGGAAAAAACTCCAGCATACACATTTCTTTCAGGGAGCCAGCATACGTACAGGGTAGATATCTCCAACCTCAACATTGCCCTGACAACGATATCAAGAAAAAAACTCCAGGGGTTTTGTTAATAGAGAGGAACTTCAAACATCCTTTATTCCCGGATTTAAGCAGGCTGTAATCCTATAGGGTTGATTTTTCTCTCGCTGGTGAGAACAGATACCATCGAGTTGTTTCCTGAAACACTCACAACTGCTACTGATGCTTTTTTTTTTTTCCTTGCTTGAAAAGCTCCAAGTTCCTCAGAATAACCAGGTGCTCCTGCTCATTTCTCCCCCAGCTTTGGCGAGGCCGCTGCCTGCACTGGAGGTGATGGGGCACAAGCCTGCCCCGTGTGCCCCTGATCTGGGGAGGGCTGGGGCTCACCCTGCCCATCTGCACCCGCCCAGCCAGTGATGGGCGGTGTTTTGCCCCGAAAGGCACAGCTCGGTGCAACCCATCTGCTAGAGGAGCCTTCAGATGCAGAGCATCCTCCTTTCCCCACTTGGCAGTTTGCACCGGTCTCTCTGGCTCATGCACTCCTGGCCTTAACGAGGGCTCTGCCCTGCCTGCTCCTGCCCTGCTGCCTGCGCTGCCTTGCCCTCCTGGGGCCGAGAAGCACCGCCAAGGGAATAAGGAGTTGTGATTAGGCACTGCAATTCCCCACTCATGCAGGCTGGCAGAAAATTACCACTTAGCTGGGGAGGAAAATAACATCTTATTTACTGTCTCTCTCGGGACTTGTCTGAGGTCTGAGCAAGTGCTGGCTCATAGGCTGTGGAGAGGTGCCGAAATGCAAAACCCAGCCAGGAACATCACCATGCACTCCTCACCTCGACTTTGCCAGAGGCTGGCACTGGTATCCGTACCAGCACGAGAACCCACACCAGCACCGGTACCCGCACCAGCACCAGCATCATCCCTCCTGGCTATCCCCAAGGCCAGGCTCACAGAGGATGGGGACCTCCTGCCTCCGGTCACTGCAGGCAGACGAAGGCAGCTTGCTGTGAGCAGCGGGTGACCGACCCTCTGCAGGCAGCAGGCGTGGGGCTGCCTTAGCAAACACACTTGGGGAGTTGGGGCGTGTTGGCTGGGGGTGTCGGGGGCAGCCAAGGCGCCTCCGCAAGATTCTGCCCCACAGCGCTGCCAAGAGAGCCAAGAGTTTTAAAAAAGGACCCTGCCTCCCCCTTTCACTTTCCTGCTGAAAACATCTGGTCTGCTTGGCACCTATGCTGCAGCAAATATAGCAGAGCATCTTGCTCATGGGCACAGTGCCACCGCAACAGATGGGTACGAGCACAGGCAGCCAAGAGACCTTGTATCAGCATCATGTGTGTTTGCTAAGGGCAGGATTCGCAGCCAGAAGTGTCAAAATGGCTGAGTTTCCATGCCTATAGATACCAGGGAGGCAAGACTGTGCTGAACCAGCTCTGGGCAGGATTAACTTTGAAACGGGGCTAAAAAAGCTAATTTCTGTGGCTACAGAGCATAAGTTTCTGGTCGCGTGGAGCTGGATTAGCTTCTGGCTCAGGGATGTTCCTGCTGCCTTGTCCCACTTCCAGGCTAGAGAGCCCACAGTCCGTCGTGGAGCTGGTGGGACACCAGCAAGGTGAGAAACCCATAATCCCACAGCCGGGAGGGACACGGGCAACAAATTTATCTTTGCAAAATAGGTTAAGAGACATGCTCTCACTTAACCTCAGGTCAGCTTGACAGGCATGGGGAGGTGCCAGCATGTCTCCACTGCGTGCACCCTGGCAGCCCCCGGCAGAGCCATGCCTGGCTTCAGCGGGACGACCGACCGCTGCCTTCGTTTTCCATCAGGGAGAGGGCAAATTGCGCTAATTAGCATTGCCCTCTTTTCGCAGAGATTTCAGCAGCTAGGCAGAGCGCTGAGCCTCATGGCAGGTCGGAAGCGAGGCGGGAGTGGGGAGGAGCAGATGTGCAGCAGGAGAGGCAAGGGCTGGGCTCCCCAGCCTTGCTGCAGCTCACACCAGGTGGCACACATCCTCAGGGTGGCCACCAGGACCTGGCCACTGCAGCGCCGGCGACAGAAGCCCCAGGCGTGCGGCTGAGCATCCTCCATCCCCGCTGCCACCCAGGGGGTCCCCCTGTACCACAGGGGCTCGGCTGGGGGCACCCCGCCAGCCGCCACGACCCATCCTTCATCGGCATTAGGCAGGAGAATGGAGCAGCACGGGGGCGAAGAAAGAGCGAGCTGCCCGTGCCATGCTCCCTGCTGCGTACAGCCTGCCCTCCACTGCCTGGCTCCTTGTCTCCACCAGCTGTAATGAGCCCTCTCTGACAAGTGATTGACTCGGTCATTATATTCCTGGGTGATCAGGGAAACAAACACACTCCATATAAAAATCTCAGCTTTCTAATCCCAAAGGTGCTTCCTGTGGGAAAACTTGGCTGGTTGCTCGGAGCAGGATGGAGTGGCATGGGACCAGCTATTCAGAGAGGCTGGGGAGAAATTAAGAGCAGGGCAGCAATGTTTTTTCTCCCCCCATTGTTGTAGCCTGCCTCACTCTTTCTTCAGCTGGTGCTTTAAGAAAAAAGTAATACAACACACACCCTGAATGGGAAAGGAAGGAGAGTTGGCAGGAACCAGCATGTCTGCACTTGTTTTAAATTTTTATATTTATTAAAATACTCTGGAAGTCTCTTGCATTCCAGCAGCCTTTGGAACAGCACTGAAATAAGTTACGTACTGGGAAATACTCTATTTCCAGCAGCTCCAGACAATCACGACTCCTGAAGGGACCAGCAGGGATGGGCACAGGAGTAAGTTATCTGTGCTTAACCCCATCGGTGAAATGTCCATATTCTCTAGTCTAAGCCCTTCTTACAAAGGCAGGAGTCAGCCTCAAGCTGGCCTTGAACCTAACCATGAGGGTGCTGGGACCAATGTGTTTAAAGGTAATTGTTTTTTGGTTTTTTGGTTTTTTTAAAGATTTAGCTTTGAGTATGTGTGAAACACTCCACATACACAGATGCCCTTTCCTCCTCTTCCAAGGGCTGGGCAAGTTGCATCTTTCCCAGCGTGAGCAGCTCTTCCAGACAGAAACCTCAGTGCCTGTCCTGGGGCAGGAGAGCTCAGAGAGGCACCGCTGCGCCAGGCAGAAAGAGAGGAGGGCACTTGGAAGAGGAGGGCTCTTGGAAGGGGAAGGCTCTGCTGGGCCGCATCCAGACCCCACTGGAGTCAGTCAGAGCCTTTCCATGTCAGGCCAAAGCCAAAACCCCATTGAAGATGATGGGAATCTTTCGTTTGGGTTTTATGGGGTCTTTTGGTCCTAGCCAAGCTGTTTCATTAAACCTAAATCAGGCTTGGTACTGGTGCCTATCGCTACTATCTGTCAGCCTTCCTAAAACACTTCAGCCTCCACTGCCTCATCATCCTCTGCCTTTGCAACCAGGGGTTGGCAGAATATGAAAAAAAGAAAAAGAAAAAGATATTACTTTAATGCAGGATATTAAGCCTCTGGGTTCTGAGCTTGCAGTGAGAAGGAGGATTTATGGTCTCTTGCAGTTGCCTTCCTGACTCCTAAGAGGCAGCTATGTCTGCAAGGGAGACAGCCCTGTTTCAAAGGCTGGTTACCCTGGACTGCAGGGACCACCCTGTTACCAGACCCCATTTCTAGCCAGGGGCAAACAGCTAGCTAACAGCACTCAGTTCAAAACGCACAGAGCATCCACCACCGCCAGTGGCTCTGACAACCTCCAGCAAGCAGTTGATCCAGGAAAGATCATAAAGAAAGTAGTTAAATACTAAAAGACCACCAAAAAGAGAAGAGCTGAAGACTGCTGGCAGTACCCTGACCCTCTCAGCTGCTGCCAAGCAATAGCCCGGACCACAGCAAACCCTGGTGGGGAAGGCAAATGCTGCCCAGACAGCCCAGTTTTGGAAAAAAAGTGCCACCAGCTTCCTAATCTGCCTATAAGCCCCTGAGCAGGACACCAAGGAGTCACGGGAGAGATCTTTAATAGATCAGGAGCAAGCATGCTGCCCAGCCCCGGTCTTTAGCTACTGTAAGTCTCCAGTGCTTTAGGGAAAAACAGAACAAAACCTTTCTAAACTAAAAGCTAAGGGAGGAAAAAATACATCCATCCTTTCTTCAGGCAAGCAGCAAAGGATGCAAACCCCAGAATGCAAACACAGTGCAAGCCATCAGCCCTCCATCCCCTTTCAAATCCCCCCCAAAGACATTTCAAAGAACCCACTGCCCAAGGACACCCTGTGCCACTGCTGGGGGTGGTGGCAGGCATCACGCATCCTCAGCCTTCCCCCACGCAGGAGGGGACCCGCTGGAGCACAGCCACATCCAGCACCGCTGCCAGCAGCGCAGCCTCGGGCGGGCTTTGCTCACCGGTTGCAGAAACCCACGCGAGCAAGTGTGGGCGCTTCCTTGGGTGGAAGTACAGGGACACTCCAGGGCCCCTCATTTCATCTCCTGTCTTCTAAAACGTCTATGCTCACGCACCAGTGCTGCCTTTGCATTTCCTGCCATTTCCAGGTAAGAGAGAGGTTTGGGCATGGTTTTTAGAGCTCAGCTAGCTGTATCTCCTGCCACTGGTGCTGGGGAAGAGGCAACAGGGGCAAAAATTGTACCCCACATCCTCTGTGCTAATGTGGGGATGGTACGTCTATTGTATGTCCATCAAGTACACCAAAGGAAAGCCATGGAAAGAGCACGGCTTCCTCAGTCCTTTCCAGAAAATGCATGGATTTCTATCAGCATCCCTCTCTCGAGGCTGAACTCTGCATTGCGAAGGGGTAGGGAAAATCTGCTTATGTTTTAAATAAAGAAGATCTAGAGTGGGGTTTTTAGATGAAAATGCTTTTCTCCCTTCCCTTTCCCCTCAGAAAATCGCTTGGCTAAAAGTCACCAGCCAGCCAGCTCAGGAACAAGGACAGCTCTGGTAGCTCCCTCCCTGCAGTGATGCTCCGGGAGCCCGTCCTCCCTGCCAGGTTGCAGGCTCCTCCCTTCGCACCCCAAGCACTTGAGCCTCGGACCTCCAAAATATGGTGATGTTTTCACCTCCAGCAGCTTGGAAGCCACCCGGCGCTGCATTTGGTGGCAAAGATTACTGCCAGCTGGAGCAGGCAGAGCCAAGGCTGGCACTGGTGCCAGAGGAGCTGGCTTTGGCCCCTGCCTGCGCCAGTGTGAGGGGTGAGCAGGGCTGGCTGGGACACAAAAATATTTCTTTTCAGTTATGCTGAATGGGACTGGTGGGTGGCCAAGCACGCGTTAGGAAATCAGCTTGAGATCAAAGCAATGCAACGATGTGAAATCCACTGTGAAAATATCCCCCCTCCCCCCTAAAAAAAAGTTATTTAGGAAGAAATCCAAAGTGGACCCGAGGGAAGGAGTGAAGGCACAAGTGAGAAAATGGAAATAGCAGGAACTCACTTAGGCAGCTGAGAAGGAGAGAACAGGTTTGGGGGGAAGACTGTGCACATACTGAACGAGGAAGGAATAATTTTGTGCGAGAACGGGACAAAATTGCCCATACCTGACCGATATGGTTGCTCAAGACCCTCTGATTTGCCACAGTCACATTTTAAAATAATGCATCTGCTATCTAGAATGCAAATCCAAGGTTGATTTTACAAGTACCTGGCAGCTTTAGAGGCATGGCTAAAAGCAAACAAAAGAGCCCAGCTGTAGGTACCAGGGGAAACGCACCTTTCACCTTTCATATCGGGGAAAAAAATGCAGGCCTGTGGGTCCAGATAACTGAATTTCCTAAATACACACAGCTGGTTTATATACACCCTGCAGCTCCAGCTGACTACCAAAACACGCCGTGAATATCATGAAGCGTCATAAAATACAGAAGGCATGTACCCAATAACCATGTCCTACAATGAGGACACAGACGTCCTTTATCCCCCTGCAATTACCTTCACCCGGCTCTGTCTTATTCAGCAGCTCTGTAGTCTCCAGACTTTGGAGATTTACCTCTTACGTTTACTTTCTTCTTTTTTCAGTCGTGAATATTACAGCTTCTGAGATAAAGAGGCCAGGGAAAAAAAGAGAACTCTTTACCTGGGAGGAATGTACAAGAGGAATAAGAGGGCACAAAATAAATGGAGTTTCTCCACATACTTTCTTTGCATCTTTTATTTTCCCAGAGATGCAATGAAAGTGGTAAACCAAAAAACCTTGATCCTGGACATATTTCCACAAAGCATCAAAAAAACTCTATGGTGCTTATGGACCCAGCAAATTAGGAGCATCCAGCAAACAGCTAGAATTTATTGTTTATTACCAAATAGACTCAAACATGCTACTGTTAAAAATTAAAGAGAGAGAGACCTGGAAGCGTCTATAATCCCTCCAGCTCGGTGGAGTAGGACTCTAACTCATCTTCCTTCTGGTGCTAATAATTAGAAGGACTTTTGAGGCCTGAGGGGGAGATTAGGTTGTTTACTGTTTTGCCTTTATCAAATAAATTAAGGTCTATCTGAAGTCAGCAGAGATTTCCCAGGAGGGGCTTGTCTCCTGCTGCTCAGGTTCTCTGTGCTGTCCGCAGCAGCCAGAGTGCCCCTTAGACTGATACAGAGAACAGCTTTAAAAGGATAAAAAATGGGAAACAGACTGAATTAGCCCAAGAAAAAAGATCAATATCTATATAAGAGCATCCAAAGCCTATACCAAATCCATGCCTGCCAATGACAGAGAGATTGGAGCATCGTTCCTGTGTCTGCAATGGGACCTCACCACAGATGGAATAAGAACGGTGCCTCTGGTTTGCTAACAGCCTTTCCGAGCTGGAAATGGGGAGAGGTAGAAACTGTATTGCCTATTTTAATTCTTCCCTTCCAGTTCTGGAGGTTTGTGCTGTTTTGTCCTAAATGACACAATATGGGACTTTGACGAGACAGGCCCTAGGTGAGCTCTGACAGTTAATGCCATTTGAAGGGCTGACCAAAAAGAGTGCTTCTGGAAAAGCTCTTTCTCCAGCTAACCTCTCCTCCAGCTTAGTACTTCACATCTGAAATTTTGAAGCCAATTTTCTTTTCACTGAAGCTTTAATGAAAGGAGCAAATGATTTATAATAGCAGTTGTTACTCTGGGAAGAGGCAAGCGAAGCTCTTAGGACTTTTGCCCTGGACCTCATGTCACTGTTTTGCACTGCAACAGAGACATGCTCACATTTTTTACTCCAGCGGCCCGTTTATTCCACCTAGATTAACACAAAACCTTATTACAGCAAGGCTCTTCTCTGCCCAAAGCGTGAAGGCTGGTGGGTCACCTTGGTAAGCAGGAAGCACATGGGAGGGTCTCCCACAGTCCCCGACAATCTACAAACATCAGGTCTGTGACCAAGCCAAGGGTGGCCCTTGGGAGCAGGCACCCATCAGTCCCCATCCTGTTGGGTTTTGCCTTCTCATTGTTGCAATGCTGTAGCTCTGCCTCATTCCCTGAGATGGGGCACTTCTGCTGGGTGCCAAGCACGGTCCTGCTCCATCCTACAGCTCAGGCATCTAACGCAGGGGTAGCAGAGTGAGTGCCTTTGTAGCTCTGGACCCCAGGCTGTCCAAAGTGACTCATTTAATCCATTATCAGCTTCTAAAATGAAGGCGTTTGTGGAGAGGAGCTGCTGGGAGCAGGGAAAGCCGATCACTCGTGCATGGGGAAGTGGCAAATGCTCCTGGGTTCACCCAGCTGCAGTGCCTGAGCCTCTGGATGTGTAAGGTGAGCGTACAAACAATTCAGCTACTGTGCAAAGTTGGATTATTTTTTTAAAGTAGCTCTGTCTGAGCACTGTCTGGGTCCTGACGGGGTGATCAGAACTTGAGCATCCATCTTCTCTCTCAGCCATCACACGCAGCCGCGCGAGACCCCTAGCAGGGTGCCAAGTCTTAGCAAACAGAGGGGCTGGTGCTAGTTGGGAGAGTCTCTGGAGAGAGACGGGAAACACGAACCTTGCAATGAGAAAATAGACAGTAAAGGAACCTGAAACCATAATATTTTTAACTTCTGATTTTCAAGACCATCTGGTTATTTTATAAGCTGAGAACTGACTCTAGGGTGAATATTATGTGGGTTGACTTAAATACATAGGTGAAAAAAGCTCCAGTAACTTAGGAGAGGGGTCTGAGAAGGGAGAGGCACAGAGGTGGGAAACGACTTAGACTTATCGCTTTGCAATAAACCTCTTAAAGAAAAGAGAAAGGGGTGGGGGGAGAAGGAAAGAAAAGAGCAGCAGGAGGCCATCTAACAAAGCAGATTCTGCCCAAATTGCCAGCGAGAGGCCCACGAGTCAGTGGGGGGCTCACGATGGGGAAAAAAACGCTCCAGCAGCCCCGAGGATGTTGTGAGAGCTGGAGAAATACATTTGTAAAGAGGGAACAGCCTGCCCTACCACTGGGGTCCTTTCTCCATTTCCTTAGCTCTGCAAATCACTATCTAGATGCTATTTTGCAAAGGCGGCCCTTGCCCGGTGGGCTGGGCTGCTGCTGTCCCCAGCAGCCGGTGTCACACGGGGTCTGCATCCCCTTCTGCTCCAAAATAACTCCAGGGCAGCTGCACTCTCAGTTGCCCTCCGTGGCTTTTCCCTTCAGACCAGGTAATACCAAACAAATCCTTGGAGCAGAGACAGCATCTTGTCTGAACGCCACATCCATTTTGTGAATAAGACTTTAACTAAGTCAACGAGCAAGAGCTTCTTGAAAAATCCCACAAGTTGCTCATCCCTCAGTGCAAACCAGAGGGTTGCTCCAAAGCTCACTGTATAACCTGGTGCATCCTCTTCACTTGCAGACAGCACGTGGCTATTGTTCTAACAAATGTATTACTTTACTTCACAAACGTGTTAAGAAAATAACTTGTGATTTTGTTGAGCAGTGCCTCAATTTACCAGCAGGTCAAAACAAGCAGTAGAAGCAGACCTATAAATTCCCATTTCTTGTTGGTGGCTGAGAATCACTGTGAAATGATGCTGAGCACTTTAGTGTTATCAGAAGCTGTATCACCCACAAAAGAGATCTCCTGGCCAGGACCAGCCTCCACAGGGCAATGCCGTGAGGGGAGTCTTTGAAGTCACGTCCATTCTTCTCTTTCAAGGAGCGATTTATAGCGGAGCTTGCTTCCAAGAGACTGATGGACAAAAGGGCTGGATCAGCTACTGTATAGTCGGGGGGCGAAAGCCTGGATGCATCAAGGTCAGTGGCAAAACTCTCATTGACTTCAATAGGGTCAGGAATTCAGCCCTGCTCTGTGCTTCACTGGATACACTTTCACATGCAAGCCTTGTGCTGCAGCGAGACAGATGTTAACTTCAGCTTCTCCTTCAACACATGTGCCACAGTGACCTACTAAACAAGGCGCTTCAAATAATCTGGGCTTGGACTCCACACACACACGTGCACTCACAAACACACACACCCTTTTCCAAAGGATTTTAAATCTTGCAGAGTTGCAGGAAAACACAGTACATGAAAAGAAAGGAGCATAAATTATCCCAGCCTTGGAGCAGCAGCGACTTGCCTTCCTGCCGAGCTCTGTAGGTTTTATGTGTTAGTTTACTCCAGTGATTAATAAAACATGGGATACTTAATGGTACTTGTCAACCTCTGCATCCAGGAGAGCGCACATCTCCTGGAAAACAGCAGCAATATTCACAACGGTTGGCGTCGGAGTGAGCACTCAGGACTTTGTGCAAGGTGCTGTAGGCACATCTCTGAAGGTGGATCACCCCTGTGTCTTATCTCATTGGTACGAGACATCGAGAGCACCAGGTGCTCATGTGAAGGTAAACCAGGCGAGGTTTAAGCGAAGTGCTCTGGTACAAGAAGCAGCCTGGTTACAGGACAGAGACAGCTCAGTCTAGGCTGGCACGGCTGGACGGTGCCTGTCGCTCAGCCCTGGGAGTTGTCCCTGCATCAAGGGTTGAGAAGTGAAGCCCCAAGTTAACGGGGACTTTGCTGGAGAAGTACCTGCTTGCAACACTATCCGCCTGCACTTTTTTATTGACCATATGGTTTCCAGCTACGCTTCCCCCATGCAAGCATTCATCAGCCCCACGCTTATCTGCATCCTGGCCCGTGCTGACTTGGCATTTTTAGGATGTCAATGGAAGAAACATCACGCATGTGTGCTTTAGCATCATTGTATGTCAGAAGCTCAAGGTCCACAAATACACTCTCTCCCTTCCCCTGCACTTTTTGTGCATTTTACCAAGTAAGCAATTTTGTACTTAAATTTTCCTTCACAAACACTTCTTCTTGAGCTAGTCTTAATACTCAGGAGAAATGCAAGTCAGACAGCACAGGAGAAGGAAGTTTTCTACTTCCAGAGGAGACAGCTCATTCCATAGTGTGTTCCACACCAGCATGCATGCTTGTTAGATGCTCCTGTAATAATTGCCACAGAAAAGCCTCCTGGAGATAGCCTGCAGAGCAGTAAGCACTTTTTTCTCTCACTGCCCCACTAAGCCCATACTGAGGGAGGAAGTGACTCTCCTTCACCGTTCCTGCTCTTGCTGAGCAATCCCTGCACGGGCAGAAACCTCAAATTCAGATTTTACAAGATGCCTGGGGCAGTGGAGAGAGCAGCTCCGATGCACAGGGGGCCATGAGCTGCTCCCCCCTGGGAAGTGGGGCTGGTTCACCCACCACTGGCAGGGAGGAGGGCAGGGGAAGGCAAGAAGCCAACGAAGAAGAAACATCAGTTTTTAAAGACACGCAGCATTCCCTGGAGCCCCTTGAGCCAGAGCCTGCAGCGGTCTGACCCTACTCTCCCGCAGGGCACCTGCGCCCCCTTGGCACCCCAGGAACGGGCCAAGTTGTGCCCGCTGGCAGCAAAGCCCGTTTCAGATGGCTTCAGAGGCTGGAGAGTCTTTGAAAACTAATTTACCAGCACTGAAGTTTCTTAGCACTTATTGCAGGGCTAAATCAAATGAGGGGGGTGGATAACATTCGCAGGCTGTAGCTTTTCAGACAGGGCTTTGTCAAATGTGCAGCCTGTAAAAGGGAAAGGTCTGGGTGGATAGGCTTGCTAGCTCTGGAATAAAGCACACTCTATCCAGGTTTGAGTTCAAATTACATTTTCTAATGTACCACCAGAGATTTTTGCTCTGTTGTTACTGTGCAAAAGGATTTGTAATGGAATGGAGATTTAATCTATTATTGATTATTGCATTATTAAAAAAATAAAAATAAAATTAAGTCAATCTCTTTGAAGGACAAGGCAATATATTTTAAGAAACTCTTAAGTTTCATAGTAACTCTTAAAAAAGTCTTTATTGCTGTTCCCTTTCCCCAATACAAATCTTATTGCCAGAGACTAAGTTTTACTCTTGTACTGGTTTATAACTCATTGTTTTATTTTGTAACTGTCTGCTACAGTCCCTGCGATCAGTTTGTCCTCAGTATCACCTAGTTCTTCTTCCTTTGTCACCTGTCAGCACTACCCTCCCTTTGCATCTGTCTGGGGCCACATCTTTCTGCTCATCAGATATACTCTAGCTTCAGCTACCACCTGAGGTTCCTTTTATCCTACTTTCCATCAAAAAAAAAAAACCGAACAACCCATACATATATAGAACAATTACTCTGTACTTTGATTATAAACCATCAGATTAAACACTCTAGTTTGGAGACATTTAAAATTCTTCGGGCCAAGGGCTTTATGTCGCATAACATGGCGCTACATGACATGGTTTTAATGCTTTAGAATTGCGAAATGGTGAAGACAAGAGGTTGAAAAACCAAACCAAACCAAGCCAAGCCAACTCTGATGCATTTTCGTAGGCAGGCAGAGGGAGGGAAAGAAGGCGTCGGAGCAAGATAGCACCTGCACACAGATACCTGCAGCAGTGAATCTGCATGCTGGAAGGAGGGAGCATCTCAGCTTAGCGGGTGCCAGGGGCTTCCTAAAACGAGCTACTGGAGCTCCGTCTTACACAGTGGAAAGGGTCAGGTCCACCACGCATAGCCGTGCAGGGCAAGGGATGCTCGGCTAAGCGCCGCAGCTGCCAGCTCAGTGCTCCCCCGCCAGCCAGGCTGCGTGTTGCTCACATTTTATGGAATGCACTTTTACAAGCAACCCAATATTAAACCTTTTTTTTTTTTTGGTAAAATGTATGTATTAGGGTTCACATCATAAAAAATACACAGGATATGCAACACAATCAAGCTAACAGTGTTGGAACCTTACCTTTTGGTATCCTTTATATTTTGTTATTTTAACTGCAAATCTAAGTCTACTTAAAAATCTAAGCGTTACTTTAACAGAGGTTTTATTTTGCATCTTGTACAATTAGACTGCTCAGCAGTGATTTGGGGTAAGGGTGCATTGGAGATCAAAGCCTTGCAGCTACATTTTCCCTCATCACCTGGAGGACCGCAAACAAAACTATGCAGATGTAGATTAGTTTACAGAAACCTTATTTAAAGTGAAAAATCCTGTTATAATCACTAGATTCTTAACAGATGTGCCTAGAGCCAGCAGCTCCACACTATGGCATCTGTTGTAGAAGAAAAGTATTTAGTCACAAGACATTTCTTTCACAGCACAATAAGACGCTTGAACCCCAAGGAAAAAAAAAATTCATTTATAATACATTTAAAAGCAACCTTAAACCTGGAGCTGTTAAGAACAGGCTTGTCACAAAAGCATCTAACTACAGAGCTCTCAAACACCTCCCTGCCTCCCCACGGGCTGAGAAACGCGGTCCCAGCTGGGGAAGCTGGAGTGGAAACACTGAGTCACGGCAATAATGTCACCTCCCTCTGATCACACAGCCAGAAAGCCGTCCGGAGGAGCGAGCCACAGAGCAGGGACAGGCAGGAATACAGGCACAGCTCTCAACAAGCTGCGACTTGTGTATCCCAGTGTGCCGGCTGTGACCGAGCACTGGTTGCAGCTTCTGCAAATGCTGGAAGGGAACAACTGAGATGTCCACGATTTTGGAAAAATAATTATTCTGAAGATGCTGAGGAAAAAAACACAAATAATCAAGGTGGTTCCTGACTGGATTTTAATCTCAACGGCCAGGTTTGAGAAGGGACCTGTTTCAGCCATTCTGTCAGCTGGAGAAAAATGAAAACAAACCAGAATCATAATTTTGTGTTGGGGCCACGTTTTCTGAGTCACTCCAGACAATACAGAGAGTTTAGCAATGAAGAAACTCCCAAACGCTGCAGAGGGAAAATACTCCTGAGAAGCACGGCCTTAGATCCAAAACAGCGTGCTGGAGCCAGTCACCTTTGCAAATCCTTCCCTTAGGGATGCATCGGCAGCAGTAGCACCATGTGCCATCCATTGGTGGTTGCACCCTTGCTCACTCCCTCTTGCTCTGCATGGTCCAGCCCCTTGGGTGCCCGTACCACAGCCGAATTCCCAACCCACCCTCGCTGCAGAGCCACGCTCCGTCCTGCGGGCACAGTGCTGAGACACAGGGCCCCTCCTACGCTCGGCGGCCGATAAGCAGCACTCACTTTTAAGATCTCATAAATCACAGTGTCAGGCAGCTTTTACAGTCTAATTGAGCCCGGAGTCCTTCGATAATAAGCCCTTGAGAAGTGGGGGCAAGAAAGCATTTCATAAACCCAAGCTCAGCAGGGTTTTTACCCTTGCCAAATACTGCTACCCCCAAGGCATTTTTTGCTGAGCACACCCAGCAAAACACCAACCATGGGCCAGCAGTGATTAAGCGTCAGGTAAGTGTGTCAGGTAACTACATGCAAAGAAAACAATGCTCACCCATAGTGAGAAAATAAGTCACCCAAAGGCCAGAGAGATAAGGTAAATCCTGCTCTGGATGTCTTCTCAACTCTCATGTCTCCAGTTTATGGAAATGAAATATTACAGCCTGTTAACTCCCCAAAGTCTGGAACAAGACAGGATCTTATCCCTTAGCAGAAAAGGGACTTTACAAAAGGAAGATTACAAGACCAGAACTACCTGATCCAACTTTGAAGTTCTGCCTTGAGGGTGGTTGGACTAGATGACCTCCAGGGAGTCTCCTCCACACTCTGTTCTGCTGTGATTCCACGGGAGAAAAATCACATCTTCACCTGACCATGCTCACCTGCAGCCACATACCCATTTCCAGCCAGACTTAATGCCATGAGCTCAACAGACAAACTGCCCACCATGTCCCTGGCTGAATCAGCCACAGGAATGATTGCTAACATCCAGAGCAAAATGACCTCCTCATCTTTTCTTTCAACCAGCCCCAGCTTCATCTCCCATCCATCAGCAGTCATCACATTTATCCAGATTACCTTGCTCCCAGATATGCTTATTAAGCTCTCTACTTAGATAGATAAGGAAGATTGAACTCCTTCAGTTTTCACAGACTTCAAATCAGTTCTGGTAGTTCTGTACACTTTTAAGCGTAACTTCCCTTTTAAAATCACAGACACTGAAGCTTAAAAACCGATAACTGATTATCGGTTATGACAAAACCCAGCAGCAATAACCTCTCAGCACCTTCCAGAGACATCTCAGTAGATGCTCACCTTAGCAAAGGCAGATCCTGGTACAGAGACCGCAGTTCTGGATGATCCCAAATTGCTTGCACAGATCAGGATGGGCATCACTGCAAATTTAAGGACCCCTTCTAAGGACTTTCAAGAACTAGTACCTAGAGCAAGAAATGGTGGGGGAAGAAGACAAAATGACTGAAGAGAGCAATTGTTTGCAAGCATGCAAGTGTTAAAGTAAGCAAGCAATCAGAGGTGCTAGGTTTAAAATGAACCACACCTTTAAATACTCAATCAGTTAATTGTTAACATTTGCTTCAAGCAGTCTGTTAATTAGTCCATGAAAGGCTTCTTTCATCATCTTTCTAAAAGGTTTTCTCAATTCCAGCATCTTGATTATTTGCCTTCATATTGAATCATATCAGTGTAGACAGACAAAAAGCTTTAAGTAGCAATAGTTTTTCTCTTTTTCTCTTCTTCTTTTCTTCTGCAGCATGTATGTTTTTTGTCTTTCATTGTTCCTTGTCCAAGAGTCTATACTTACTGGAACAGTGCTAGGAGTTTTAGACATGATTTTAGGAAATTTGGACTTGCTGGGACACTGGTATGTAAGCATGGATACATGAAATAGGAAAGGATTTCTTCTATCTCATGTATTCATGTCTGGAGGTAAATTTCTTTAATATTTGACCATTTGCCTTTGCAAACCAGCAGCATTCCTGCCAATGGAAGAGACTGCTGCAAACAGGTACTGAAAATGGACAGTCCAGAAAGCAAGGGCACAGGAATATCATGGACAAGTTGGAAAGTGCCACTCATACCCTGTTCATTCTTTCCTTGACATCAGCTCAGCACCAGAAGGCAACACAAACATTCAGGCTCCGCAATTAAATCACTCTCCCTCCTCTTGATGAAATGGCTTACCAGCTGTAACAGGTATGTCAGATTGCCGAGGGCTGAGCTAGCATCGAGCCAGCACCCCAGGACGCTTTACACGGGCTTGTGCTAGACTCAAAAGTCAGATTCTTCCATTGGCTTTGGTGAACCCAGGATAGTGCAAGTGAGAGAAGCCTCCAGCCAGACCTCTTGAAACCCACCAAGCATTGGCTGGGAAGAAAAGCTCGAGTCAGCAGATCTGCTCCCATTCCAGGGAGACCAACTTATAAGTTCGTGCACATCAAGGAGCGATAACATCGGTGTCTCTTCTGAGACAGATTTAAGGTTGGCGTTGGGCCCAGGGATTTTGCAATTCACTTCTATTCTGTAAAAAGTACTGCCCTGAAATATGTTCCCTCAATAGATATTTACATTTTCTTTTTATTCCAATGTTAGGTACAAACCCTTTGCAAGGAATACATCTCCCTCTCTGCTTCCTACCATCCCTCCTCTTTCCTGCCTGCTCGGTCCCCACACTACTCAGAGCCCTGGGTAAAGCTCTTTTCCATGCTAAATATGCATCCAACCACTGTTAATGAGCTTTGGCCAGCTCGCAAGGAGTTTTGACAGGCCTGTTGAACCGGTGCCAAGGAGAGATGAATGTTTGGCTTGGACCAGCACAATGCTCTGTTTGTCTCATTGTTGCATTGGAAGTGTTAGCAAACTAATGTGACAGGATGGAGACGCATATAACTGAAAAATGACTGAAAATATAATTCCATGTCAGCAGTGACTCCTTAAGGATTATTTGTCTCCAGTGACTTTCAGGGAACTTTTCCTTATGGGCTCAAAATAAAGACAGGTCTGTGTGCTCGGGGAAAGCGATCAATTAGTTTTAAACCTAGATGTAAGGAACAGCACTCCGCTCTCGCTTCCTAAGATTTACTTCTAAACAAACCAGGCACTCTACCATAATTATTTTTTTTCTTTTTTTTTTTTTTCCTTTCCAAAAAAACATGCATTTGGCTGCTTGCACAGCCCTGTAAGAGCCTGAACTCTGCTCTGCTACCTGGTATGTGGATGGGCCCCAGCAAAACCGGTAATGGGCACCCTCCAAGTCCGCAGGTATAGGAACTGCCGGACGAGAGCAAATGGTGTTCAAACACAACCAGTACCAGCACTTCAGGAGCAGAGCAATGGACTATTCCCTATCGACCGTTACAGAATTAGGCAGAGTATAAGGAGTGAAGAACGATGTTTACCACGTACCTTTTCACTTTCTGGCGCTCTACTGTGTAGACAGATCTGTGGAGCTGGAGACTATCTAAACCCTCATGTTTAATAGACATTTTGGGATCTCGCTCCTTACATTTTCTTCTGGGGTCTTTTTGCTTGTTTGTTAGTTTTGGATCTGATCTTCATTGTTGTCTCTGCAGCATCATTTTTCCCTTTACATCAGATGAAGGATTTTATCTTTAAAAAAAAGCAGAGTTATAGTCAGCCTCATGTTGTTCTTTCCCAACAGAAAGGCAGGGTCACCCAGGAATCCATTTAAACTTACCTCCCAATGTTTGCCCTCTCCAGACAGGGAGAAGTGGGCATCCCAAGCAGCTTTGGTGCTGGGCTTGCATGTTTATTTGCAGTCTGGTCTTTTGGTTAGACAATAGACATAGAGGTCTGTTGGCTGAGATTCAAACACCTGTTCAGATGTCCAGCAGCTTCACCCACTTACAAGATACACTTTGCTTTTGGTATAAAATAAAATGAATTTTCTTACATGCTTACATTAAAAATATTTGCAGAATTGTTACCTTAATGACAGGGTCCCAATTCCCCACTTAGAAAACATTTGTCCCATCCTCTGGGCTATCAGGTTTTGATTTATATGATAATAGGGCAATCTGTTAAGTTTTGAAAAGGTATTTAGACCTCTAGACAAGAAGGTATTCATTCAGTGGGACTCACAAAAGGTACCCAACTCCTGCTGAAAGTCTGGAGGAGCTGAGAATGTCACTTAGGCTTTTCTGCAAATCCTACTAAATGCTTCTCTATTGCTTTCAAGTCTTATAAACCTTTGTAAATCTGGACCATGACTGTAAATGATATTGTTTATGTGCAATAAAGGTGGATACCACCCCCACCCCCAGAATTACAAACTGCATATGCACCCACTTACCTTAAGGAATACTCAGCTTCACTGTACATTTTATAGTTTGTTTCTTTCATTTTTATAGCTAGCATTGCACTGATAAATATAGCTGTTTAGCCAAAGTCAATGTACTGGAGGCAGAAAAGAGATAAACCATGTACATTTATTTGGATTCCTGGTGCAATAGTATATATACTAAAGTTCATTATAAACATAATGTAAAATAGTCTCTGTAGCGTAAGGCTGGCTTTGCAAATCCTTTTAATTATATCCATATTTTAAATTGCTTGTATGTCAGAAAGAGACGAGCTGGTGCTAAAATGTCCAGTTTGTTGGGGTTTCATTCAGCTCTTCAAATCACAGAAAGATTTCTCAAAAACTTGAGGCTTCTTATCTTGTCACAAGCTATTATTTTTTATGCACATGACAGTTTACTAGCAACAGAAAGTATAAATCTATATTTCATTCTTAGGAAAATTGCTAGGATCCTTGTCTAAAGCTCTCGAAGGGACTGATAGGGTCAGCAGGTTGTTATTTGGAGAATTCCATGTGCAGATGCTGTTGGGTGCAGTTCTTCGGGGATGATGACTTGGTTGCTGCACATTCTGCCCATGCAGGGACTAGCACAAAGGGCATTTGCTATAACCCCACCAGAAGGGACTACAAACTTGGAAAAAAATTTCATGAAAAGTCTTGTTTCCATTTTGTAAACCTCTGGTCCACTGCTGTGGAGCTTTTCCATGCTCTCCTAATGAAAACTAGTTCCCAGGAGCCACATATTGCTGCTGAAAGCTGGGGCTTTGGTAAGCACAGGAAAAACATTGATATTGCATAAAAAAGATAGTGATGGAAAATTTTAACAACGCTGATTGTTTAGGCTTTCTTCCCCTTTTCAAAATGAAACACTTTTTAAATCAAACCTTTTTTCACTGGGAGCTTTGTGAGCACGTTTTTTCACCTGGTTCCAATCTAGACACCGTTGCAACACAAACGAAGAGCGAGAGCATCCGGCGAGGGAGCAGACGAGAGTGCGCTTCCAGCACAGCAAACCTTGTGCTTTCTGAATTCCCCACCAAATCCTGTAACTTATCACACAGTAGTACAGAATAAATATGACTCAATATGCAACATAAACCCTCCAAGGCATGGACCAGTTTGGAGGGGTGTTAGCAAAAAGCCTTCCCTCCAGACTGGTGGTTTGGTGGCTGGAGGGCACCGAAACCACTTTCTCCCTCCCGATGGATTAATGGATTTACACCAAATGATGGCAATTGGGGTCCAGTCCTTGCTGAAGAAATGGTTCCTTCAGAAGAAACGCAGCAAAATATCATTGAAGTGTGGGACTGGGAGGGCTCAGGAGGGGCGAAGAGCACCACCAATTCCCCTGAACCCTGATGCTTCAGGGGACTTGTTGAAATGTGCAGGTGATCCAGCAAGAAGGACTGTAGCGCAAGCTATGGAAAAGAGCAAACCAACCAACCATCCATGGAGCAATGCTGCCCAGCCCGACCCAGGATGGAGATGGGGCTGTCCTTGCCCATCCCACTGCACCCACAGGGCTCCGTGTCCCTGTTGCCAAGTGCGTGTCCTCACTGCACTCCCTCTGCAGCTCTTCAAAGGGGGGGGGGGGGGGGCATGAAAACTAACCCCAAAAGTCAAATATCTATCAACAGTACAAACCCCAAACCCCTGCTGGCACAGCTCATGACCAGGGGAAGCCTGAATCCATGGAGGGAAGGAGCAAAGTTTAGATAAACCAGGTCCCTCTCTCCCTCCAAGCTGTTCCAAACCCCAGCACGTGGGACCCAAGACACTGGTCCTGCGCAGCTCTGCGGTCCTTCCCACCAGCTTATCAAACTCTGTCTTGAAACAGTTTCAGCCTTGAACAGATTTGTTAAACAGTGCAATATGAAGATCAAGGAATAAAGATGAGGAAAGGCAAAATTAGATTAACGTCGTAGATAGCTTTTGAGTATAACCAATGCCAGATAGCCAGCGGGCAACATGTCAACAATTTAATAGGGCACAACGTAAAATAATGTTTTCAAAACAAGCACTTCATTGGATGCTTCCCCTTTGAATCAGATAAAGTGTATCACTACAGAGAGATTTGCTTTGATCTGTTCTACAGCAGAAGGTCAAGGGTGTCTAAAGCAGCTATTCAGAGCTTGTGAGTAATAGAATTAAACAGCTCAGATCACTTGATATGTCTCTGAGCTCTCAGCATCCTCCAGATGTGGGGCCAGCCGCTGGGGTGGGGAGCTGAGCCCCGTGGCCCTGGCTGGCACCTGAATTGGGTGCTGGCTCTGAGCCCGGGCTGCTCATATCACAGAGACTGGCAGAGGTTGGCATCACAGTCGCGCGTGAGTGGCAGCTCAGGGACAGTGTTGTCTGGCAGAGGGACCAACCTCAGCTCACCTCTACACTCCCATCAGCTTAAACTAAGTAGCAGGGAGGTGTATGAACCCACTGCGAGGTCTCCTGGGGCTGGGGAGGGGTCTGAATGTCAGGATTTCTGCACCTGCGTTTGTGCAGAAAGCATCTCTATTTCTAGGAAGGTGAGGCAGCACCTACCTTCATAGAGGATTTGTCCTGCACAAATTAATTCACATTAGTTGTAGGCGTAACTAGATATTTATGAAACCTGATCATTGTAAGGATGATTTAAGCCCAAAGTTGTTTTCCACCCATGCTAAAGGTAACAAGCCCAAACTCTGCCATGCCTTTTGCCACTTCTTGCAGATGAGGCAGTTAGGGGGCCGCCCACAGGATTTCACATTTGGTGACCATCTTTCCATGGCCAGCAACGAGGAAAACACAGCACACAGTGCACACAGTACAAGGGAGAGCTTGCAGCTGTGGGGACGGTGCAGCCAGGAGCCCAACCCTCGCACACAGCACAGAGGGGCAGGCCTCTGGCAGGCAGCAGGCGAGCAGGCAGCGCTCCCATGGGCTCACCTGAGAAGACCCAGGCCACAGCAGGTCCGTTTGTGCCAAGCACCACAGTGCCAGGAGCCAGTTTTACCTACTCTCTTATTCCAGTGGGCAAGAAAGATGCTTGTGGGGCACAGCTCTCCCCTCCCCTGCAAAAGAATAGATGAGGTGTGGGGTGAAGGGAAATAGTAGGGGGAAAGATTAAAACAGAACATCAGATATGTTTCTCATGGCCGCAGCACACAGCACCACAGCACGCCATGGTATTTTGCTGCCTATCTCTGCTCTCCCAACTGTAAAATTTAAATAGAGGCTGGATTAGCCCATCCACTGCATACCCAGCAAAGGAGGTGCCACACAAAACACATCCGGAAGGTCTAGCCACAGAAGATGCCATCTCCCAACCCAGAAGATGACAGCATCAGGCTTGCTCTTGGTAGGGACTCCATGCAGTAGTCTCTGCACTCTCCAAAAGCACAGGTACAGATTTTAAGAGCAAGTTCAGGCTCAGAGCCCTTGCAAGCACCACCTGCATGAACAGGCAGAGCCACGCAGGAGTGCTGCGAGAAGCTCTGTGCACCTTGGCCACCGCGCTGCCAGGGCTGCAGCAGCTGCTGGAGCTTTGCAGGGGCCTCAGGAGGCTGCCTGAGAATGAAGGCAATAATAGGACTCATTTATCTTTGGGATGTCACCCTGATAGCACGCTGCTGGCACAGCACCGGCACGCGCTGGGTAGCTGCTGTGCTCTCTGGCTGGTACCCGATGGGAAAGAGCAGCCGGCGCAGGGTCCCTCTGCACATTTCCCTGTGGATCGTATGGATTTTGAAGAGTTATAAGTTTACCTCATTTCAAAACGTTGCGAGTTTTTCATTGGTTTCTTGTTTTATGCTTTTATGCTCCTGAAGGGAGAAGCAAGTTCTATGCAGCCCTGTAAAGGGGTACACAATTCATCCAGCTCAGCCAGGCATTTCTTCTTGCTCAGTTTTAATTTACCTGAGACACAAGGAGTTCATCATTTCTCTTGGCATTCAGGCTTGCTCTCCCGTCACCCACTCATCTTTCCCTCCCAAATCACCTGACAGTTGTCCCAAATTGTCTGCCCACTTCAGCCAGTGCCCCTGCAGTCCTTCAGTGCCCAAAAGGTGTTCCTCCCAGGATCCAGCCGCCCCACATGTCCCCAGCACCCAGCCATCAAAACATCCAGGGCTTTGTCAGGAATCTGCCCAAATTTGCACACAGGAGCACCCAGCCCAGTGAAACCATGGCTGGGATGAACCTTTGCTTGCTTGTGAGGCTCCTCCAGGAGCTTCTCAAAGCGGCAGGTTTTGCATCTGTTAATCAGCTTCCCTTTCTCTGACGGGCACTGAGGAGCAGTTTGCTTTCCCAGGCTGTCACGTCTCAATTAGCTCTGTACCTTTGGCGGGGGAGCATGTGACAAGGGGCCACAGGGTCTCTGCAGCTTTGTAGCTTTGACATAGAAAGGTAAATACCTGTGCAGTGCCGAGGGGTGCTTAGAGCTGCCTCTTCCCTGGAAGGGACTGGCCCTAGACCAGGGACATGGAGCAGTGGGTGCCACAAGGACCCCTAAAATGAAGGCAGAGGCCTCTTCTCATCCCGACTACCCGAACAGAAAGGCAATTCGACACAGGCAACATTCAGCGGAGACCTGCCTGGACCACGTCTAATGACAGCCCTTAACTGCAGCACTGTTAATGAGATGCTGAAGACAGGCGGATCTAAACCTTGCTCCACCACAGATTTTAGTGCTTTCTGCAGCGCTACCTGACAAAAGAGCCTCTGCCCTGGAGACCAGCGTTTAAAAGAAAAGCAAATACCAAGAGGACCTATAAATTCTCCACCTCCCGCTGCTGGAGTGGCCCCAATTGCTCGTCCAGCATCAGCTTGTTCCAGCTCTCAGTTCATCCCTCCTGCAGCCCAGCAACCCCAACCTACCTGCCTCTCATAATGCTGAACCCCTCCGTGCCTCCCTCCCCGCCACCGGGAATGGACTCCTACCATTACCCCGACAGCTTGGCCGGCCCCACGGCTCTGTCCTTAAAGCTGGGGGCAGAAAACGGGCAGGCAGAGACAGAAGAAAGCCACAGGCTGCATGCTGCAAGGCGAGCTCGGGGAAGGAAAATGAACTTAGCCCTGACTCATCCGGGATAAGTTTTCTACCTTCAGAGTGGGACTTGTCAGGGGGTGCACAGGTATATGTAGCTCTGGATTAATTGTGAGGGTTGGATTGCTGTGCTGATCCGCGTTCAGTGGCCCATCATCTCCCAGGAGAGAGAAACTGAGCTGGGGCTTTGCCCATCACGTGCTTCCAACATGGAACACATGGGTTTTGCAACTGGCTGTGAGAGTGGCACTAGGCTGATACTAATTACTATAACTTGTAATGAGTGAGAGGCATGGCTAAGGCTTCCCTACCCAGAAAGCACCAACTAGCTGACCTGACATTTTGATGGCAATTACTGAAATGCATGTGCTAGAAATAGCTATAATTGATAAGGCAGTTCAGCAAGTGTTAACAAAGCTGAAATTTGGACAAAAAATGAAAGTGAAAGTTTGTGAAAATGCGAACAAGTTTTGCTCTCACTCTAATAGTTGGATACAACTATGCGTTATTTGTGGCTGTTTTTTCTATTACAGATGCTGAGGAAGAGATTAATTTCCACTTGGAGGTATGTGCTCTGCAGAGAGGGGAACGAACAGGAGTGCTCCTGCTCGGCTTTCCCCTCCGCCACGGCAGCAGGGCTGCTGCGAAATGTGCTGCTGGTCTCCTCGCCAGAGCCTCAATGGTTGCTCTTCCGCGTGCTCCTTGTCTGCTTGCTCCTTGCTACAGTAATGCCCCAAAATATTGCAAGGAAGTAGGTAAAAAGAGCCATTCAGGGAAAGGTCATCTGAGCTGTATAGCAAAATTCCTGAAGTACGGATGTAACCTTTTACTGTTTTACTGCTCCACCTCGATTTCCCCTCTATACAAGAAGAGGACCATTTTCATCTAGCCCTCAGTTGGGTGCCACCTTCAACGAGGACACCACCACCACATCATTAATTTGAGGAAAATTTAGTTTTCTGGGTGACAGCCCATTGCCTTTACAGAAGGACAGACCAGCAGGCAGACAAGCACGAAACACTCGTGCTCTCTACTAGTTGTTAATGAGTAAAAGTTATTTTCTTCCTCCACGGCCTTTCCCTCCCAGCAGTTTTGGCTCAGCCGTCTACTCCTGACGCGTGCCGTTGACAGCACGGCTGGCAGAGAGGAGGATGCTTGCTCCGTGAGCGTGTGCTCCCAAGCCCTCGGCCATCGGAGCAGGAATGCACTCTGGGTTAGGAGCGAGCTCTGTAGGCACCGTTGCTGATTTGCTATTTGTCTTATTTAAATTATTTATTACACAAGAATTGCCAAGCACCTGAGCTTGAAATGCTGGAAAAAAATAAAAAACCCAAGCAGAGACAAACTCACTTGGCCCCATTGGCTCAGCGACAAACCCAGGGCAGGGGGAGAGTGCACAAACCTCGCCAGACCTCCAGCCCCAGCATAGGACTCTGTGGGGTGACTCCTGGCAGGGCACGTCCCTGCCCATCGCCACCTCCCAGAAGGGCTTTCGGCAGCAGCAGCTTCCCGTCACCCCAGCAAGGGCCACCTCTGGAGCCACCGGCACGGCCACAGGGCCCTTTCCGGAGCTGAGCATTGTCTCATGCACCTTTGATCAGCCTCACTCGCCGGGCCGGTGCAGAGTCAGTCCCGAGCAGGCAGGTCTGGCTTTTTCTGGTTGCGCTGGGGCTCTCGCACCTCGCAGCTTCCCACCGCCAGCCACAGGCTCAGCTTGGTGGCATCGGGGAGGAACCACCTCCATTTTGGCAGGAGCCCGTGGCTAGGCAGGTTGCAGGGGGTGTGAAGCACCAGGCTGAGCCCGCTTTCTCAAGGTGTCTGGCAGAGGTGCCGCATTTTGCATCTCATGTGCTGGCACAGACCAGGCAGGCCAGGACCAAGCAGGTGCCCACGGCCACCCCAAGCCCACAAGTATGGGACAGGTCCCATGCCCTCCCATCTTACCCCGAGGTGCACGGTGCAAGGGAAAACAGCTAGGGCAGATTTTTTCCTCCCACAAACCAACCAAAGAGCAGATGGAGGGGAAAATCCCTCCCCTCAATTCCTGCTAGACTAACATTTTACCTGCAAAATTGAGGTAGGAGGCTTTTAAATGACTTGTAGGTGGATCTGGTTCTAGAAACATTTCTGTTTTACAACAAATCTTTGCTGCTTGAAGGAGGCGGGTGTAACAGCAAACAAGGAAATGGTTAACTGCAGCCTCGGGTTTGCACTTGCTTTCCTCAGGCTGCTGAAATGTAGGGATTCTGGAGTCGCAGTCACAAATTTACCATTAAAGCAAATGCCCATTTCATCCGTTTTGAGGGTGGGTTTTCTTTAAAGCTTTCATCCTGGCGGAGATATTTGAGGAGCTAAAAATAGGCAGCAAAGTCACGTGAAAACCTCCGGATGTGAGAAATCACATAAAAGATACGAGCGTGAGTCCCTGTTTCCTTGGAAATAATAGTAGTAGTAATTCTTGAATGTGATGTTGTAATGGCGAGGTCTGAAACCGGCCCATTGTTCTCTGAAACCCTCTGTGAGCAGCCAGGGCAGGGTAAAAGCCCAGTTTCAAGAGAACGAACTGCCCTGGTGCACAGCACTGTGCAAAAAAAGCCCTCCGTTGCAGAGCTCCGGAGAACGAGCCAGTGCCAGAGGTTGCCACGTGTGCAGGATCAGACCCAGAGCTGTTGCTCAGAGGGGATGGGAGAGCTCAGGCAGAGGGGATGGCACAAAGCTCCCCGAGACCTCCAGCGCCGGCTGTGAAATTTTGGTTGAAGGTTTCAGTTTGGGATGAGCCCAAAGGAAACGCCTCAGTCACTGCACCCCAAAACTTTGGGTCTGGCTCTGGATTTAAATTCAGATCTGCAGCTGGTGCTGGGTGGGAGGGCTGGCTCCAAGCCTAGGACTTGGACACTTCTGGGGAGATTTCAGATCGGGAGCCAAGTCTGTGGCACGAGCCCATCGCTGGTGAGAGTCAGTGAGCTCAATGACAGCAGTAAAGGGCTCTCACCCATCCACACAGAAATTGCTTATATTTAAATTTTAACATCCCCAGCCTGAGCAGCTGAAGGCCCTGAACACACTTAGCTCCAGCTGATCCCTGGGGACCTGGGCAATGCTGAGCATCGTTAAAGAGAAACACAGTGACCTGCAGGATGAGACAGCCTGTTTCCTGCAGCGGCCGCAGGGTGCGGGCACCGAGCTGCCCTCCAGCCGCAGGACCTGCCACGCAGGGTACAGCAGCGGCACTACAGCAAACTACAGCCCCAGGTCCTGCACCCTTCTGTGCTTCACACTCTGTTTCCCATTCCTGCACTGCCAGCTTGAGCTGCATGCCACCTCCTATAAATCCTTTCAAAATAAGCATCAGCATTTAATCTATTTCAAAAAGACTTACTGCTTTGTCTGTATAGATTCTGCATGGGAAGCACGGGTGAAGACCAGCATTCAGATCCTGAAGCCAGACACTCACCGGTTAATAAATGCCAGAATTAAGGTTTCATAACCTATCCTGCCAAGTCAAAGCTTTGCACTAAAATGCAGCGGTACTCAAACTTTCCACTAAAACAGTTCCCAACGCCAAGCATATTATTGGGCATCACTGTTAGTCACCTAGAGATGTAAGAGCAGATATGGCTAAAATCCTTTCACTGTTGCGATTGTGAAAGAGTCTATTGGCAATGAAAAACTGCCAAATTTTTCAAATTTTTGAGCTGGAAATTCTGCTTCCCTGGGCTAGATAAATGTCACTCTTCTCCTTGCTCCTCATCTCTTTTCCTGCTGCTGCCATCACAACCATCATCGCATTTTGCCATCCCTTTTATCAGAAAACAAGGAGGAAAGCAAAAGGCACAGAGGAGGGACCGGCCGTGCGCGGTGCCGGGGGTTGCACGCGAGGCCCCATACCTGTACAACTCTGGATCTATCATTTCTGAGTTTCAGATGGGAGGCACAAGGCCAGACACCCACCCTCACTTACACCCTGGGTTATTCCTTGGAATGCTCAGCTGCGGCCCGGGCGGGTGGTACCCAGCGCTCAGCTTGGCTGGCAGACAAGAAGCTGCAGAGCCCTCCCACCTGAATTTTATACTCAGGCTCATCATAAAGACCTCAAAATCTACCATGAGCAAGGATTTTGCTGAAATAACCATCGTGCCTGATGCTCCAGCAGTCCACCACAGCCTGTCCGTCACTCCATTTGCCAGATGCCTACATGAGGTTTTGTTCTGGATGACCAGAAACCGAATTAGGCTACATCCAAAGAGACAGTGCAATGTTGCTAGGCAATTACGGCTGGCTGAAAGAAGCTGACAGTCATAGCGAGTTACTGATCTGTGCAGGATGCGGAGATAAGGTTATCTGATTCTGCATATGTGTCTTGTACACATTTGTGCTAAATATGACTCCAGCCTCTCAGGTCAAGAGGATTTTGGCTCTACTTTGAAACTGATGGAGCTCGGGAGCGGGGTGGGATGGGGATGCTGGCAGGGCCATTGAGCAGCACCTGCAAGGAGAAACAAATTATGGGACAACAGAGGCTCCAAAATCAGATCCCATTCCTCAGTTAAAAAAAAAAAAAAAAAAAAAAAATCCATCTTTGATGTAAGGTGAGTTGCTTTTATGGCAGGGAGAATGGCTTTTCCTCCCCTCAAGGCAGTGTTATTTGAACAAAATCTTTGTTCTGCCTAACAGCAGATACCGCCCACGACCCGAGATGGGCCGTTGTGATGCCTTTCCCCAAATGGCTGGTTGTCCTCAGCTGGCTGCGCCAGTGCTGCATCTCGTGGCAGGACGGCCACCGTCCCTGTCCCCCGTGGTGCCGGCAGGCGCTGGGAGATGCTACAGGTTAATTAGCACTTACTCATTAGGGCTGGTTTTGGAGGTCTTTGTGGGGAACAGCAGGGAAATGAAAGCTTGTGCAGGAGCAGCCGGGGCTGGCAGGGTAGAAGGCAGGAAAGGACTGAGCCAGGGGGATTTCAGCTGGGATTCAGGGAGCACACGCTTGTTTTAGATCAACCTGGCTGGGGATTACACAATATTTCACACTTGAATCCAGCTGGTACCAGACACGGAAACTAAAAAGAGGTAAGAGGGCTGTTAAGGCAGAGAAGTGGTAAAGGACATTAAAATGAACTCCTTGGCAAGCTGCGATGCACCAAAGCCTTGAGGACGTTCTTACCTGCAGGCGTGCATCTGCCCCGGTTTCAGCGTTTCAGCGGCAGTGCTGGCAGTTTCGATATCCCCAGGGACTACGGAGACTTTGATTCAACAGGTTCCTCCCGGGCTGGGCTGGGACAGGCGAGAGGCCGGCGGTGGCTGTGGCACTGCAGCAAGCAGCATCAGCTCTGAAATCGTGCACTGATATTGTGGCAAAGGCAAATTAAGTCCTAATTCATCACATCTCACTGTACAGGGCACATCCAGCTTCCCCAGAGGCACCAGCTAAGAGGGCAGGAGAACATATATATATATATGTATGTATATTTTTAAACAACATACCTTGTTTCATATGCACTTTTTGGGTGGAGAAGATTTGACACCAATGCCTAGGAGAAGAGGATGCAAAGCACTGCCTTAAAACCATCTGAAAAGCTAAAATGTGTTCCTTTGCCAAGATACTGTAAGAGCAACCTCTCAAGCATCCCACCAGCAGAGCAAGCGTTCCCACACGGCACTCAAGCATTTGGGGGAGCTGTGCAGCACCTCGCTTTCTGCTCCAAACCTCAGGCTGAATGACAGAGGCCTCCAACTGCTGAGGAAGCAGGAACGTGCTGCTCGCTGCCTTGCAAGATCTTGGCTTATAATAGCAATTGGCACAGAGTCATCCTTATCAGCTAGCACATTAATCTTAATTAACAGATCGACAGCAACAGTTCCTCCCTGAAGCTCCCCTGAGCATTCGCAGCCTTTGCTGCACCACCGCTCCAGCACCATTGCCGTTCCTGCCACGGGGAAGAATGGCAAACCCTGCACAAAACTGGAGCGGCTTCACTGGCTCCAGCCCTCCAACCGCTCTCCCAGGAGGCCCCACTCTACCGAGCCGAGAGCCCAGAAGCATGTCCCCCATAGCTGGGGCCAGGACCAGGAGCATCCTCTCCATCCCAGCGCCCCACGTCCTGGTTTTGGCTGTGATGTTGCACCCACTGTCCCTGAGCTGCCCCACCTCCTTCGTCTGGAGACAGGCCCCGGGGAGGAAGGGTTTCCCTCCTGCATGTTTGCATGTTTCTAGGAAGGAGATTTCTTTTTTTTTTTTTTAGGGAGAAAAAAAAAAAAGCCAAACCAAACCAGATGATCTATGAAAATGCAGTAATATCGCTCTAAATCAAACCCGAACAGCAGGGCCCCTCTCGCCTTCTGCTCCCTGCTGCTGTCAGGGCTGGAAAATCAGTGCTGACTGTCCCAGGATCGATTCACACCCTCGTGCCTAGAGCTGATCAGCTCTTCATGCATGAATTGCGCTAACGGCTGAAAGCTCCAGCGAGCAGGGACCCAGGCTCACATGGGACCATGGACCCCATGTCCCTGCCACCAGCCAGGGGGCACATGTGGACCCCTGGACTGAGGCCACAGGGCAGTACAGCTCCAAGCAAGCCTAAGTCCAAATGAGCAAAGGCTCTAACTGGGCGCATATGAGCAAAGAGAAGCAATGAAATGGCTGAGGCTCCATCACAGGCGAGAAAAGTAACAGCCCTGGCTACTGCGGTGTGAATTTAGGGCACAGTCGTTCCTGCCAGGTAATTAAAGGGCACAGGGACAGCATCCATCGTGCCTTGTCTAAGGACTGCCCAGGTCAGATGCAAAGCCAAGACAGCTCAGATTTGGCAGAGCTCAGAGGAGAATGTCATTTCTTCTAGAAAAAAGAAACCAAACAAACAAAAAACCCAATTCCCTTGTCCAGGTCAGCAAATCCCATCAGCTCTGCCCGGACTGGAGCCACACATGCCACAGCTGAAGGAAGTGGTAAAGCAGCACGTTTCCCAGAGGAGCAGGAAAAATTACCCCCGTTTTGCAAAGGCTGGGCCCCAGCTGCCTGGGGTCAGGCAGCGGTAGATGCTGGCATGCACAGCCACAGCAGCGACCTTGGAGGACCAAAATCATGATCCGCACACTGGAGCTGCCTGAATAAACACTGTTAATTCATTAATGGAAACATCCCCAGGATTGCGAGTGGCCCCTCCACACCCCTCACCCCCCTCCCTTTGGATGTCACTGCACTAAACTTTTGCACGCAGCAGCAGCCAGGATTAGGGACGTGTTGCTTACCGAGGGCACCTCGGGGGGGCTCGTTTTGTCTCCTTGCTTCTTGGCACGGGGCTGGAGCCAAACCTGGGCTGTCTGAAGGACACCTCACATAACCAGCTGGGTTTGCTGGCAGCACCAGAGGGTTAGGCAGGGCCGTGGGGACAGGCAGAGGAGGCAGTTTCATTGGAAGGTAACTCAGACCTTGCCATATTGCTTTCAACTCCTCATTATTCCCCTTTTCCTCTTGGCAGCCCAAGGCAGGGTGAGAAAACAGAGCCAGAAGTACACTGGAAGAGTCACTTTATGGCACGTTACTTCGGCTCAACACTCAAAACAGAGCCAGAAGGTACAACCCAGGGACGGAGGCTCCAGACCTGCAACAGGGTCCCTGCAGGTTAGGAGAGGGTAAGTCGGGGGTGTTAAATTGGAGGGTTAGCCCTGAGATTAAGTTACAGCATCTTAACGAGTTGGCACAAACGAGCGGAGGTGCGGAGCCCCCTCTGCCCAGTGCAAACCAGAGGTGGTAGGTGGTGATGTGCTCCTGCATCCCGGCACCAGGCTAGGAGCACAGCCCTGACTTCCTCCGCAACCAAGTCCTTGAACAAGGAAGGAGTTTTAGTTCACCTTGCAGAGGTTGTTTTACAGAATAAATACACATAAACCCTCAAAGACAATTTTGCAGCCAAACAAGAAATTCATTTTCTTGAAGCCGTAATGTTACAGCACAGCTTAAGATCCAAACCTTTTAAAAATATGAACCTGAGGTTCAACTTCTCTGTTTGCACAGATGCTACCAGAAAAGCAGCCTGATTTTCAGAAGTTCCTTTCAGGGGATGCTCAGTATTTGCAGAAGTTAGACCACCCCAGGGCAAAGAGGTTAGCTCCAGGCAGTGACTTCTGAAAGCACTGACCTAAGTGTTTTTCTAACATGGGGCGGGGGGGGGGGGGGGGGGGGGGGGGGGGGGGGGGGTGGGGGGTGGGGGGGTGGAACCCATCTCAGCTGAAATACCAAGGCTTTAAAAATTAGTTGCTGTTCATGTGCAGTAGCTCTTGTTATTAAAAACACCATAAAAGTTTTACTGTGCTGACTTAGGGTGCACGTAAAGAACCTAGCTTGTCTTGACAGATCATAAAGGAACTTTTATGACCTATTGGGTCAATGATTTGCAAAGAAGGATTTACGCCGCTGCCCAGGGCTGGGATGCACTGCTGCAGGAGGAACACATCAAAACAATGTGCAGGCCTGAGAGGTGGACCTGCTATGGTTTGGCTGGGTAAACAATGTGTATGTCCAGCACAACTACATGTACCAGCATACCTGCTCATTATATAGATTGTGTTAACTCAGAAGGACACAGGATTATGTGCTGAGTGGATTTAACTGATCAACCTTTGTTATTTTGGGGACACAAGCTTTAGAAGAAAAAAACCGTACCCATGTATCAGTTCAGTTCTCCCCCACGGCTAAAGCTTTGGAAAACCAGGCTGAATCCCCAGTGTTGCAATTGTTTTATCTTCTATTGCAAGATGTCAGGAAAACATCAGTTTCACCGGTCCAAGGTTCAGTCTCAACACACTCCTGGAGTAACTCAAGGAAGAGGAGGACCTGACTCAGTGAAATAATATCAGCTTGGAATGATACTGCCAGATCTGTACCAGAAAATGTGCAAAGGAAAGCCCCGCCACGCTGGCAGCCCCATATCAGCCTCAGGGCTCATTTAGCTTTATAAAGCACCAGCATCCACGGACACAGACAAGGGCAGAGCATTGCAGCTGCAAAGTGTTAGTGGAATCCGAATATGTGGTGCATGTCCAGCCTTAGGGACTGGTGATAGGGGCCCAGGCCCACTTGTGAGTGACCGAAGCTGCCCTGGAAAAGGGACTAAACCCAACTGCCACCCTCCTGGGGCAGCACTGCCAGCTGCACAGCCGCTGCTCTCCCCGGCTAGCGCAGCCTCTGTCACCCCAGTCCCCTGGGTGGCTTTCAGCTGACCCCCAGCCCAGGCTCAGCTGCCCAAACTCATTGTGGGCGGTGGAGCCATCCCCAGGGCTGGGCAGCAACTGGGACAGTAACCCAGAGCACCCAACCCTGTCCCCACCGGTGCCAGCGATCCCCTGATCCAGCCGAGGACGGAGCAGGACGATGCCTGGCAGATGCAGACCCCTGGGGAGCTGCACTCCAGAGCCTGGCGCCTGCAGGAGGGAGACGGCAGCCTGGAAAGATCAAACACTTCAAACGTTTCTCTCCTGAGCACCAGCATGGGCTGAAAGGAAAACTAGTGAAGTCTTTTGAGTGCTGGAGGGCTCTCGCAGCCCTCGCTGCAGGTGGTGTTACTCCCCAGGGCTGCAGCCAGAGGTTCTGTGAGGGATGAGGAGCTCCTTCAGCCTCGGCTCACCCAGGCATCCATGCCACCGTGGGGATGTTCGTGCAGGTCGAACATGCAAAGCTGGCAGGGACCCTTCAAACCTCCCCCAAGGAGCAACATCCAACCTTCCTCCTCCAGCTCCTGGCCCCATCCGTACAGTCACCATCATGGGTATTGAGGCGGCTGCATTCTGCAGACTTCCTTCCCCAAAGCCCTTTTCCTTCAGCCCTCAACATCCAGATGGATTGAACCAGATTCGCTGCACACGTGGTGACCAAATGAAACGGTTTCTTTGGCAACAATAATGAAAGCTTGGAAAAAATTTTGCTTTCTGTCTCATGCGACTTCATCAGCCCAGGTAACACAGAGCGGGAAGCAGAAAATCTGCAAGCATCTGACTTGAATTACTGCCTCTGATAGGAATCAGACATGCACTCCAGCGTGTCTGCTGCACGTTTATTTATTTATTTGGGGGCTGATTGATTTAAAGACTCCCTATTGCCTGAGCAGCAGCATGGCACAATAATTCACTTGATCTCTGATTTATATTTCATGTTCAAGTGAAGCAGGATGCTTCTGCCCAGCACAAGACTAAGCTATATATGCCAATACTGTGCTCAGCAGCTTTGGAGAACCTGGGCATGGGCAGAACTAAAAGCTGAGGCTGCAGAAGGAAGTAAGCACAAGATAAAAGCCCTGTTAAGCATCCAAACCCGTATGGCCAGGTTCACAAACCAAAACAGTTGCACAAACTCACAGATCCTGGTCCCTTTTTGCACCCTCGTACGATGCTCAGTCCCAGGCTGCATTTTCCAGTCACTGTCCATCCCGTCTCATTTCTGCCCAAACCCCTCCGCTCACCCCATGGCTCCAACAGCGATCCAGGGGTCAGCAATGTTCAGCCCTGAGCTCTCCAGCCCTTTCGGGGCATTATGCTGGAAGGCTTTAAACCTTTTGCAGCTCAGCAGGAGAAAGCACAAGGGCTAAGGCATCCCCCACGACACCTACACTTTTGGCCCTGGTGGCCATAGATTTCCTATCTCACCCTGAGCCAACTATCCCAACAGCTCTGGCTGCGGTGGGTGAGGTAATTGCACCTAATTAAGTCCCTCTGCGCTTCTGTCTCCCACATGGGGAAAGGATCAAAGCACTCCCCATCGTACTGCAAAGGCAAGCGGCGCCCCAGGAAGGGTGAGACAAGAGGGGTCTCCTGGGCTGGGAGGGGTCAACGAGAGACCCCCTACTTTCCCCCTGCCAGCATCGCCCTTCTCCTGCAGCCCCTCAGAGACCTCCCCGGGTACTTGTGGCTCCAAGCAGAGAGGCAGGAGCCTGTGAACCCCGTGGGAGAAAGGGCCAGCGGTGCCCCCCCACGTCCCATCACCCACAGGGTGTCAGGGGCTGCAGGCACCTCCAAGCGCTCTGCTACCACACGGGTGGTATCAAAAAAAGATATAAGCTATTTCAAATGTTTCTCTCTCCTTTTCACAGAAATTGTTACACAGAGCAGAGTTAAGATCTGCTATTCTCTGTTCTGCTTCCCACTTGGAAATACCTTCTAGAATTTAAGGAGGATAAAAATAGTAGCATTCAACGGGAATAGGAGTGAGCTCTTCAGAAGGTACCGTAATCATGCAGAGCCGGAGCCCAAGCCCTTAGCCGCCGTGAATAGTGCTGCCAGTTGATCTCCTTCAAAGTGTTGTTGAATGAGGTCTTAGCCTCATAATTTAAGGGGATGAAGTCCTTCCTAAGGTTGTGAAGATTTGGGCTTTCCAGATCTATTATTTTATATTAACTTCTCCCGGACAACCTAATTAGACGAGGGGGCAAGGACTGTTCCCTCCTTCCTCCATTATCCAGGGCCCTTTCCCCCCCCATAAGAGATTTTATTTGTGCTGCACAAAAGATTTATCAACTGCCTTTATAGCCCTCCCTGCACTAAATCACCCTCCTAATGGATAGCCTGAGGTAAGAGCAGCACTGTTTATTTTATTATTTTTTTTTAATCCATTGAATAGCACGGTTACATGCACACAGAGCTGGCAGGCTGAGCTCTGCCTCCCCCTCCTCCCTGGACAGCACAGTTTTAAGACTCCCAAGCGGCATTACTTGCACCGGCCAAAATCACAAGACGCAGCTTGTGAAAGCCTCAGCAGGAACATCTCAAGGTCCAAACATTCATGACAACCCAGGGACGGCTGGACCAGAGGGGGAGCCTCCCCTGCTCACCCTCTGCTTCAGGGGGGAATTCACAGTGGTGTCACCAGCTCCCGGCTCCCAAGTATCTGTCCCCACAGGAACAGATGACGTCCATCTTTGCCAGTGACTTGGAAATCATCCAAATGCAGAGGTTAAGTTAAAAAATCCCCACCATTTACCCTAGTCCAAATGTTAAGAGTGGTGTTGTCAGCACCAGATAAAGGTGAGGAAAAAAAAAAACCTCCTTTAAACCCAGTGATATTTGAGATTCGCTCCACCATCCCAGCTTTCAGAAAACATCAATGCCCTTTTGGCAAACCCAACTTGCAGGAGAACCCGTTAAGCACCAGAAGAGTCATTATTTTACTACAAATAAGCTGTTAATCTGCTGTTGGGAAAACATCTCCAATTGTCCAGCAGGGAAAGGCGCAGACCCCCTTCTCCCACAGAGATGTAACTCCTAACCCTGTGTAAAATACAATAGTCAACACATCAGCAAGAATAACTCAAGTGGCTCGTTACAGGATCCTACTCGAGACTAGGGCTGATGGTGGTCTAGCTTCTCCTGGTTTCCACCAGAAGACCGAGGGTTTAAGCACCGCATGTCCTACTCCTTCCAGCTCCAGCTCCTCAGCCACTGTACGGATTGGGGATGGAAAAGGAGCACTCGCCTGCAGTCCTTCTTCAGACAAAAAACTTTTCTCCACTGGTTACAGCTGTCTGGCTGACAGGCAGAGCATGGTGAGCCCACTACACCCAGCTCAGGGGAATCACCATCTCTAGAAGTGTGCATATTGGCTCGTCACTGCTCTCACCTCCATCCGTGCACGCTGCCCAGCCAGTCCTGACCCCCCTGCTTTGCACGGGGCACACCAGGTACCGCAGCCCGCTCATCCCCCAGCTGCTCCACGGGCAGGGGAATCGCTGAGTCACCTCCCAGTTGTTCTAACTCGTCACCTTTAACTCGATCTTTTGATTGGTGAAGCCTTTTGGCATATAAATCTGTGGGATTTATAACTTTTCACAGAAGGAAGACGACAATTGGCATCTCTAACAGAACTTGGAAGAGGATAGATGGGTGCAGAAGGGCCCAAAAGCATAGCTGGTCTTGCTCGGTGTGACAAACTGATGCAGAAAACAAGTGTAAAGCTTGGCAAATCTGTTGGAGAGGGGTGGCCAGTGGGGCCGTCTCCCCAAGCCTGCTCTGTGATTGCTGGAGCAACACGGCAGCAGGGAACCGCTGAATTCAGGCTCCTCTCCTGCTGCTGCAGAAGGTGCCCTGCTCGTGCTGCAGAGGCCAAGGGGAAGGCAGACCCTCCTGGGAGCAGCGGGAAGGTGGAGGCAGCCAACACAGACAGCAGCTGGGGCTGAGTACAGAGCCACCAGCCTGCACGCAATTCCCAAAACCCAGCACCCCCAGCAGCCTCGCCGTACACCCACCTCTCCTGTCCCTCGTCCACCCCCCCAGGCTTTCTCCCTCTCCGAGTGTCATCACAATTCAGGAGCGTTTGCAATCAGGGAAGCTTCCCATCACTCATTTTTCCCCGTGCCATTGTACTGCAGTGACTCCCAATTAGATCACTGTCAGAGGCTGTCACACACCCATCACACCCCGTGCTGCAGCAACAATTCAGCCCCTCAGGAATCACTGTATTCCTTTTCCAGGGAGCATTTCCACAATTCCAGTCCACATTTTCCTTCCTTAACTTCACACCAGCAAAACTTCAGTTGAATAAGGAGAACAATAGGAGCAGCTAAATACATTTCCATCCCCTCCGTCTCCTGGTAGCAAGCACAAATCCTGGGTTTGCAGGGATGCTGCCAGGCTTTTCATGGGTTCTCTGCTATCAGGTTTGTTAAGGTCTCCATGCAGCTCTAGCCCTCGGCCAAAGCCTCAACCTCTCACAAAGGCTGTGCAGAGAGATTTGGAGATTGCAGAGGATTCTCCTTGCTAGGAATGAAGGATGGGAATGTGTGCATGTGAGAAATGTTGAAAGATGCAAGTCGCTCGCTCCTGGGCAGACACATGCTCTGGGCTTCCCTCGGCTGCGGGGCAGCTTCTCCATCTGTGCTCCACAAGCCTCTTGCAACAGCCATTGGGAGGCTCAAGGCTGATGGACACCTCTTCAAATCTGGGAAAAAAATCTGGGTGTATAAATAAGTTGACCCTCCCAGAGAGTAGCATCAGCCTCGAGCCCTAACCAGCTTCCTCCTGCTGCTCCATAATTTTGTCTTTCTTGGATCAGAAAGAAATGAGTTTAATGGAAAGCTAAGTTTTTCTTGCCCTTCATCTTATTTTTATAAACCCCATTGGGAAGTAAAGCATATGAATGGAGAGAGACAGCCTGCTTGCTGCTGCAGTCAATTTGCAGAGTAAGACAGTAATAACCACCTAAAAGGGGTGGGAGGGATTGCTGGACGTATTTACAATTGGCTTATGCTGGCGATTCCTCAAGAGAGTAAACCCCTATTAGAGACAACTTTTGACAAGTCATGCTTTTAACCTTCGCCACATCTTTAGCCTGTCAAATAGAGTATCTCTACAATCTATGTGAAATCTAACATACATATATTTAAGATTATATACTATATGTATTAGGTAGGTATTAATTTCTGGGTTAAGGGAGAATTAAAATCTCAGTGGCTGTCCTGCTTCTCTGCGCTACTCTGAGCTTTAATCCCTCCTAAAATACACATACAGACATGGAAAACTCCTCCTGCCAACTCCATGCCAAACCTTCCAGGCAGCATGAATCATACAGCCCTGACAGCAAAGCTTGAGGAGGAACAAAAATCAGCTTTATTCACTCCCATTCTTCTTACCTGGGCAAGCTGTGCTGCTTCTGCAGCATGCCAGCTTCCTCCTGCTCACACGGATATTTCATACCCAAACTCAGCTCCCAAACTTGTTTTTTTCCAACACTTGAGAGCAACTTAGAGCAGCCTAAACACTTCAGACCTTCTCCCTCCAACTCTGGCCAGATCCAGTAGCTGTGGCCAATTAATACTTCCTAAAAGCTTTTGATGTGCTGTTATCAAGTGTGTATTACACTGGGAATTTCACAGTATTTAAGTGAATGCTGTCAGCCTTACAGGCTTTGAATGCCTCTGCCTCACCTGCTGGCAGGAGGAAGGGAGGATTGCCAAAGCAGGGGAGGCAGAGCAATGGGGATTCTCACACCATAACTTCCTAGTAGATACTGTGCAGTTTTAACTCCTTCTCAGAATGGTTTTGGAGAAAAGGCAATGTGTGTGCTGGAACAGCCTCTCCAGTAGGTTGGAACAGTTTTGAGAACTCCTAATGCTGAAAAAAAAACCCCAAGTTGGAAAGAATTAGAAATGGTAGAAAGTCATGAAATCTTCAGGATCCTGGAAATAATAAATAGTCATGGTGAGAGCAATTTTTCTCTCTTTTTTTTTTTTTCTTTAGTATGGAGACATAGAGGAGAACAAAGAAGTTTTTGTTTCCTGATTCCTCATCTAGGAAGTGTAACTGGCTCGTGCCTTCCGTGTTTCCTGCGCAGCCAGGGCTGCCAGATAATTTACTGCTCTGCAAAGAGAGATCCCCATTTGAGGAGCAACAGGGGACTTCAGGCAAGTACTGTGAGATTTGCAGTACAAGACAACCTGGCTGCAGGAAGATGCTATTTTCTAGCTTCAATATTAATATTAGGTGAAGACCAGAGGTAGGTATGGAGTGCTCTTCACCATTACAAGCTTCCACGCTTTGCCACGAGAGAGTTTGCAAGTGGGATAATTGCACTGGTATGGCTTGAAATGCTTTGATTAGGAATTTCTTGAACAGCCTTTTGACATTATTGCTGATTTCTGCGTGCAGCTTTTTCCATGAGGAGACATCTAAATCAGCAATGAGAAAACAATGTAGAAGTTGTTTCCGATGTCTTCCTGTTAGACAGGTTCAGCATTAGCCTCAACCCTGTCTAGAGAAGACCTTCGTACAACTACCAAGCAACCAGCCATTGTAAGGTGGAAAACAGCAAACAAGCCTCACTGCACCTACCGACAGCAAGAGCAAAAAGACAAGCAAGACTTATGCACGTAAGTATTCCAGAAAGAAACAGCCGAGAAAAATGAAAGGCAGAACGACCCAACACTTCCCTGTCCTTACTACAACTACAAAAGCCATGAAAGAATCCAGGTGTTGCAAATTGCAGCCGTCCTCCCTCTTCCTTCCAGATCCTGCTGGTTTTCCACAAGCCATCAGGACACGCTGGCTCTGCTGTGGCTCCCAGTCCTCCCTTTGAATGGCTTTGAACCATGCCCAGGCTCCGTGCTCAAGAGTCTGCACAGCCACAGCATCTGCCCCATGAAACCCAGACTGCCAGGGAGCACCAGGAGGGGATTTAAGAAATTAGTAAATAGCAGATGCATTAAATGCAATCTCTACTGCTTTTGTATACCTAATGTCTTTTTTTGGAGGGGGGCAAAGAGCAAGAAGCACAGGGAAAAAGAAGAAAAGAGGTGTGCAAAACAAGGATTCGTGTGGGGAAACCTACATACTAGTTTTTTGGAGGGGTTTTGGTGGGTTTTTGTTTTAAGCTTTTCAGTTTGTGAATCACAAGTGAAGTTTCACAGCTCTACTCCCTTTAAAACATTGCAGACTCAGGTTTCCATTTAAACAACCAAATAAATAGGGCTGCAGCAGTCCATCCAACCTGCTGCAAGGCAAGGCACTTGCCTGAAGCCAAACATTTGCACCCTGGAGGATCCCACACTCAAAACCACAAGCGCAGCAGCGCATCGTCTTCGTACCCCTCTCCCGCAGTAAGCAGCACCCAGTTTTCCAGCCAGGGTTTTGGGGGTTTGGTTTTTTTGGTCATGCAAACAAGGAAAGGCGGGCAGTAGCTCTGCAATCGCAAATGCAATTTCTTCTTGATGTAGTTGCTGCTGTGAGATGGGAAGGAGTTTGCCCACACCTGGGATCTGAACACAAGCGCTGTCTCAGGGCGCTTTGCTGACTCAGCATGGCACTCAGCAGTTGCCTTCCCGTGGGATGCAACTGGACCAGCATGGCCGTTCGTCACGTCCGTCGTGTCTTTTCCCGACAACTTTTCGCTTTGGCCCCTGGAAACTCACAATGTGATTTAAATGCAATAAAATGCTGCTGGACATACTCAGCTAACCACTGCGAGGGACGCGTGTCTGGCAGGTAAGAAATGCGTGCAGTCCTGCCGTGGGTTCCTAAAGCTCCTTCCAGAGTGCAGGGTGTTATCATCTTCTCATTTTAATTGCCCCCAAACTGCCATATGAAGGAGGCATGTTCAGATTTAAATAAAAATAATTTAAAAAATTAGCTGACAGAGGAGAGGGTTTTTTCTTCTCTCTCCCAGTTACCTGAGTGGATGCTGATTTTTATAACACCTTCAAGTCTTAAAACAATTGACAGTTTAGCCCAGAAAGTTTACAAAACCCTAAGGAGCCATGAACTAGAGCTCCCCACACCCACGTCCCCAGCTCCTCCCGGTACTCCCTGTAGGTACCAAACACAAACCTTAACACAACACATTAAGTCCAGCACATACCTTGAAGCACCCTTGGGTGCCCTTACCCCTGCAGCCTTCAACCCCTGCGGCGGGGCCAGCTCCGCAGCTCCGGCACCGAACGCGGCTCTCGGCTCATGTGGCTCCAAGGCAAGGGATTTTCCAGACTGGTCAACCAAAATCCCGGTGAAGCGGTGCGTGGGCAGGCTCGGCGGGTACCAGCACCGCCACGGAAATTGTTTGCTGGCTCCATTCAAGCCTCCACTTGGTGATGAAGTAGGTGGATGCCGACGAAGGCGAAGCCTGTCTCTGCCGCTCCCCGCAGCTCTTGCTGCTTTGCCCAGGCGGCGGCTCCGGCACCTTCGGCTGGTTGCAGATTGAGGACGGGGACCATACACTGAGGCAAGGACTGTTTCTCTACTCACTCCTCCAGCACACCAAGCAAGTGCTTTTCGGGTCTGTAGAACAACCACTGCCTTTCCTGTTTCTTCTTATTCTTGGCACAAAGGATTTTGAATCATTTCCAACTGAGGTTAAAAGCATTTAAGAGTCTATTTGCACAGTGTTGGTTTTTTTTTTTTTTTTAAAGCGACCTCTAGTTGTAACACACACTTCCCCACGCATACACAAAAATATCCAAATGGCTTTTAGTTTAGTAGCTGTCCTCGTGTTCCTGAGGAAAAACTCCGGAGTAAGATTCTCACACACCCCCCGCCCTTTGCATTTCACCTATTGCTTGGTTTTCAAATTTCAGCTTCGCATTTGAACAGTTACAACACCCGTCTCAGGTGGGGGGAAAAATATGAACTAGAAAGAGCACAGTAATTCACACCACCTTGTTTCCTAGGCAGAGGACCAAAATACTGCTTGCAAAATACCAGGTTTTTTATGCTACAAAAATAGAGTTAGGCTCTCAATTAAATTCTATTAATTTTACTCGTGGGAGTTTGTAAGCGCAAGACAGCCGAAGGAACTCCCAAGGGCTCTCACTAAAACCCTCTGCACTAAGCCACGCCATTTCTGCAGCTAAAGGGGGGGAACAATTATTTCAACGTACCAGAACCCAAATTCTGCAAACGCATCCGCCACAGACTTTCCGTATGTCGTTAGTTCCAGGGAACAACCTGGATTTACTCACTGAACTGAAGTTCTCTATGCGCATGCCCATGTGTTTGCAGAAGCGGGGTGCTCGAACGGCGGCTCACGGACAAGACGTACAGACTGACAGACTGCTTCAACAACAGGACTCTCCGCTTTTTCAGAGTACTGGCATCTCCCAAAAAAGAGAGCTTTCAGATTTAATTAAATTTTACTATTTTATTTGTGAAAAAACTACAAGCAGAATTCATAAATAGACATTTCTATTTAAAGCAGGAAAATGATAAAGTGGCTTCTAATAACAGTCGTGCACATGCCAGTAACAGGAATATATTAACATCTTTTATTTGCTAGACAAAGAGCAGTGTCCAATATAAATTTCCCGAAAACATTTAAGACCTGTGAATTTCTGACCAGTTCACAAAACCACCATTGACACTTTAGCATGAAGATTAAAACAAACCTAACAGGACTGTCAGCTCTAAAGACTTTACAGAGCGGAAAAACTTTCAAAAGCGTTATACAAGCTGTCTTTCTGGGCAAATGAAAAATATAGCTCGTATAATACATTAACATAAAAATCCACAAGATAAGATTATGTTTTGACATACTTAAACAAGCATTCTATATTTGTCTCCAACAAACAAAGCTAAGGAAATAATGTAACCATCTTTACACAGTAAATTAAGGTTACAAGTCATACACAAGAACAGAACTGCTTGCGCATTAAAAACTGTTCAGCTCCATTGTCATACTCTAAATGTTGGCTCTTAAAACCATTCGGTTACATACAAGCAAAGGTTATTATATAGTCAGCAATTAATAAATTTTCAATAATTTAAGTTTATGGTAGAGCTTAAAAAAGTAGACTGAGAATGATCTTGGTAAGGCAGGTGAAAACATCTCAGTGGAAATAAACTCACGGAAGCTGCTGCCAAATTTTCGATCTGTCCAATTTGAAACAAGCAAAGTGTTCCAATTAAAATAAATAGCCTGGTGGTGTAAAACGCTGTCCTTTTTCCTTTGCAGAACTACGTCAAAACTGAGCAAGTCAGGCAAGCTGTGTTGGTGTCTGTGTGTGTCTGTGTGAGTGTGTGTGTGTGTAAGAGTTGAAACTTCGCAAACGTAACACTGTGCTTTACTTACCTGCTTTCTGTGCCACTGAACACCACGAATCTGGTCCTTCCCCTACACTAGTGTTTTGGTTGGTTTGGTTCTTAAACACGCTCCCCACCAACAGCGGAACAACCCACGGACACAGCGCAGCGGGAATCCCACCCGTCGACGTGTGCCGTGGGGATGCTAACTTCAGAAATTGAGTGTAAAAGCAAACGCTATCCTTCAAATCCACAACACAACAGCTACAGATGAGGCCGGGGAGGTTCAATGCTTAGCTAGGAATTTCTACTGAATGCAGAATTACAGGTCACTTGTTCCAAAGAAATTTTCCCACTTATTTATAGCAAGCTACTTTATCAAGGAGGCACGCCCGAAGAGACAGATGTTACCGACTTTACCAGTAGCCATGAGTAGCTGGTTATGGCGTTAAAGCTTTTTCAACTGATCTACAGGTCCATTTTCACTTGAAAAAGAAGCAATTTCCTGGTACACACAATGCCTTTTTTTTTTCTTTTTTTTTTTTTGCACAAATTCCCAGATTCAACAAAGAAGGCGAGCGTGCGGTTTGACTTGAAGCACCAGAATTAGTCCCGCTGAAGCCAGAGGGACTCACCGCTCACTCACACTCTTCGCTGGATCATGGCCAGATGCACGCAAGCCTAATTGATAATGGATCATTTATAAAGCAGTGCAAAATATACAAGTTCGGGGCATCTTCAAAAAATCTCTCTTAAAAAATTATTCCAATACATTTCAGTAAAATAAATAAATATGGCTGACCAGTTTACCCTCCCTGAGACCCTTAAAGGAATAGTAAAAACTGGAAAAGGAATGTCTTTGCAATATCCCACTAATGTTAAAATGTGGATTGAGAAATTCATAGTATTTAAAACTATGTATAATAAATTGTCTTGATGCTTGTAGGAAGCATCTGGTTTCCTTTGGTTCTTTAATAAATACTTTAAAAATGCTTAAAAAGGTAAAGACAGCCTATACTGTGACTATAAGCAGAATTAAGTCAGGGTGCCCACATTAACATATTCTGAATAAAACCATTGCTGCGAAGGCACTGCCACTGCACGTACCTTTGAGCAGGGGTTGTAACAGATCCCTTACTCACACATTTCTGTCACCAGTGTGAAAGGAACCTACGTCTGCTACTCAAAACCACACAGATTTTTAAAAGAAATCTTAAATCAGTTGCCTCCACAAAGAGAAATTACTCTTGCTGAGCAAATAATTTACAATATAACAAGCTGGCACAAAGTTGTCAAAATGTGGCCCTCTTTCATCATGCCCGAAAGTTATGCATTTGATGTCAAATGAAAAATTACTGCAAAGCACCCTGGGGCCACTAAATAAAGATGAAGAGCCAAAAGAGGTTTGGGGTTTTGGGTTGTTGTTTGGTTTTTTTTTTGTTGTTGTTTTTTTGTTTGTTTGGTTTTTTTAAAAAAAGTTTGTTTCACCTCTTCAGCCTAGTGTTTTAGCAGGATAATGCATGGAAGGTAAACTGTAAAGCAACACTAACAGGCTAGGAAAAGAAATTACAGTCTGAATAGCTTTAGAGCAAGAACGAAGGAGATGCTGGTCATGAGCATGAGCCACACGTGTCGCTCGGTTGCCAGCATGAAAGCTTCTCCCTACGTCTCCTCCCGCAGCAGGAGACCCAGAAGCGTCCAAACGCTGACAAGCCCAACGTCATCGCTGGACGAGATGCTGTACAGAAACTGCTCTTGGAATACGGATGGACTTCAAGGAGAAGAGCCACCCCAACTGCACGGACGGGACAGACGGAAGGGGGCTGAAGACGACCGACCCACACGCCGCCAGCTGGAACAAGCGCCAGCTTGCTCCCTCTACCCATGATCGCTCCCAGCCCTACAGCTCCCTGCCGCCTTCCAACCCAAAGCAAACCACTCCAGTTCTAACGTTACCTCGGTCACTGATGCAGCTGGACAAAATTCATTAAATCTAAGAACACCAAACATCTGTGGGATTGGCTATGCACCACATAGCAATGCTCACGTTACCAAAATAAGACGAATCCGTGGCATGCCGACACCAGTCTGGTTGTGAACGCTTACGCTCCGGCCAGGCACAAACTTGCACATCGCCAACTGGAGTTACCCTAAGTGGAAATACAAGCTGCCTGGAGCGATCTTTTCTCACTTCAGATCCCAAGCTATAAAAATCAAAACTGTGTGTCCAGTATGTTTTAGCCATTGTCTGGGAAGAAACAGGGAAGGAACAACAGAGAGAACAGGTCCCATCCAGGTTCAAACCTTCAGGATGCTTTTAACCTAAGACCAGTTCCATTTCAGTTTCAGTACTTTCACAGAAGGGGACTGTCCCAGATCTTGAACTGTTCAAATTTTTTTTTTTTTTTTCACTTCACAGTGTTTCAAGCACCAGCGTTTCCATGTATTGGTTTCAAATAACCCTTTATATATATTTATTTATATATATATTTATATATAATTTATATCAAAACTGATAGTACACAGTATAACTGGAAGAAGAACTGAACTTAAAAAGGATATGTTGAAAGAGGATGGAGTTTGTGAATGCAATAAATAAAGCCCCCTTCCCCCCCCACCCGCTCCCTACCCCAAAACAAAAAGTTGTAATGTTCATGGAAAATTGTGCACAGCAGATATTATAAAAAAGTAGATTCAGGAGCACATCCAATTATAAATGATTGTTAGGAAAATCATATAAAACAATGGAATACATAAAAGTGTCAAGAGTAATCGTTAGGGTGAGAAATTCCTTGGTGGCCAGATGCCCACAGCAAGCAGAAATTATCCTGGTTGCATCAGTAAGAGGTCGATGTCCGAGAAAGTGTGTGTTCAAGCACAGAAGAGGCTCTCCAGGATTTGAACAGCATGGGCAGGTGGAGTGTTTGAATTTCATACCCTGATTCATAGTTTCCACAACTCCATGTGCAATATTCAGAAAGATTCGTCGTTGACTGCCGACATGTCCCCCTTTGGCGTGGAGGAACGGGACGAGCCCTTGTCTGTGCTCTCAGAGCCCGAGCTGCTCTGATTCTGTTGTTCTGATCCTGCACTGGAGGTCACTGTAGAAGACGACGTGGAAGAAGAGCGAGTCTTTTCTTTAAAGTCTGTGATAATTACTGTGACATTTCCCACTGTGACTGCCAGCTGCTGTGCGGTACTTCTGTCCACATTTTTCAGTCTGGGTCTGAAAAAAAAAGAGAAAACGTTTATAAAAAGAATAAAAACAAACAAGAAAGAGAAAGTTTATTAGAAAAAGCATTTGACAACAAACGCGGTGTGACTCGTCCTCTGCTTGCCTGCGCAGATGGCAATAACTAGGAGAACCTAGGCAGCAGTAAGTGCTGCACAGCAGAGAACAAGGTTTGACCTGCTCCCTGCGACAGCCCGGGCTGTGAGGGCTGCAGCAGCACACTCGGCCCCAGAGGAAAGACCTGTCTTGCAAAGCTCTGCAAAGGGTGTCTGCTGTAGACATCCCTAATCCAACTCTGCCAGAAAGGAGGACACTACAGCAGAGCCAAGCGGGACAGGAGCCAGACAGACCGAAGGATCTCCTCCCCAAGGGGCAGATGAAAGAGTTCTCTTATCTAAATTCACCATCTCATCATGTGCCCTGATGTTATGAGACAAGGCTGTGACTCTGCAATACAAAACCACATGAAAGCATTTGACCACGGCTCTTTCATTCCCATATTGGAACTCTGCAGCTGCAAACAACACAGGCACTGGGACAACTTGGCTTCTCTTTCAACTGCTTTGAGCTTATACAGATCAGATGCCCAATCAGCCTATGTATAAAATCGCCTAAAATGTTCCCTCTGGAACTGAGGCTATTGTAAATAAAATCCAGGATGTACAATGGTATTTCTTGCAGCTAGTGCTTTTGGTTAGGGGAAGGAAAGAAAAAAAAAAATCAAAACCACCAGAAAAGAACACACTGGTATTTATAGCTCAGGATTATCTCAGTAATTTGCATGCTGTGCTATCATTCAATTAGTAGTGTAGCTAATAAGGGTCTAGACTCTAGGAAGCTGACATTCATGCACATTTCAGGGGCCGGTCCGAAGTTCTGATACAACAAACCTTGGACACTCCTCCTGCTACCGGCAAATTCCAAGTCAGCTGCAGCGACTGCTGCAATTTACAGCTTTTGCTCCTAATTAAGGGTCAGGCTTAAGCAGCGGAATATTCCCAATAGGGAAATAAAAAAGGAGAGTCTTTACACATCAGTGAGAAGTAGCTTGCTGAGAACTGCCTTATTCCAACGGATGGAGAGAAGGTTAGTTTACTTTGGGATCAAGCTCCAGCTTTTAAACCAATCTGCCTTCCCTCCTCCTCGTCTGCAGCACGCTTGGCTAATGCAGCCAAACAAAAAAAAAAAGAGGAAATTAAGCCGACTTTCTATTTGCCGTGCCTACTCAATGGCTTGCAGTGGTAAGTTAACATGGGGAAGTCTTAAAAAGTAGTTATCCAAGCGGTATTCTAGAACTAGACAGAATAAAGTGTAAGGACGGATGCACAGCTTCAAAAATAGAGCAACTGTGTTTCTGCAAACTTCTTCACCAAAAATGAAGTTACTGCACCAAAAATCGTATTTTCATATCTAACCTAGGAAGCTGTTTCAATTTTTAACAAGTACCAGAGTAAAAGCATTTCCGATAGAAAATACAATTAAAATACTACTGTGCTGGGACAGCCGTCAGTAAAACCTCCTACCTGAAACAGCCCTGTCATTTAGTGACCAGCCTTTTCAAATCCGTAGCTGTGCTTAGTGAATTCCTGCAAGCAGTAAGGCGCACACCCACACGTATGCGTTGCACATACGCACTCGCAGGAGTTGGCAAATTCAACAGGTAACCACAGGCTAGATTAAATGATGTCACCTTGTTTGTGGGTAACAAGAAAGGCCAGCTAGCTCAGCAAGTTTTGGGGTTTCCGTCAGCTTTCAGATAGCATCTCAGCAGATGAAGGCTGCCCCCAAAGCATCGGCAGCAAACACAGCAGCAAGCGTTCCCGGAAGCGTAGTATGTGTACGTATACTCTTCCCTAAGCCCCGAGTTCCTCTAGGAAACCCAGTTCTTCCTGTAATTTGCCTGGGTCATTTGTTTTCTCTTGTACTCAGAAACAGCCAAAAAAAATAACGCTGGCCCAGATAGCGGAACAGATCTTACTGCCTCCACCTTTCTACAGGGTTGAACATGCACTCCTGCTATTGCTTGTCAAAAGCCAGCACTGACAGTCATGGGCGGGGGAGGAAAGGAATTCATATGGCCTAAGTTGCATTAAGTTTTGCCCAGAAAAGCTCTGCTACTAGCAGCCTTTGAGATAAGTCATGCATCAAGAGCCTGAATGAACCTACCCATGCATCTTTAAACGCCATGACAAATTAACATGGAAGGACTGGGGAGAAACAGGGTTGAGGTGCAGGATTTCTCAACGGTCCCATTCACAAACATATTCTCAATGTCAGTTTTAGAACTGAGCCCTTCAACCATTTCTGCGGGATGTTTTAGGGGTCTCCCCTGTGCAAAGAGCTGATTAAGCACAGATGGAAGCCTCCAGACAATCTCTTCAGCACATGCATACAATTTTTGCTTCCTATAGAAGGCAAAAGGATTAACCCACTCACGTTATTTTGCGAAATTAAACACCCTGATGCTTCATGTTAATATCTAAAAAGGTTTATGGACAAATAAGAGATGTGTTTCAAAACAATCTATCTGGAAGTGCACAGGAAGGCATGGAATAAACCAAGATATTTTGTCAGAAACAGGCATGATATCCAAGAAGTTCAAACAGGATTTCTTAAAAATCCAGAGATCCCTAAAAGACAATTTACAAAAAAAGTTAAGATATCTGCGCATGAAGAAAACCTGAACAGATAACTTGTGACTCTGTAAAAAGCAGATCCTTTAAAAAGCCTCTTGACAGCACTCCTGAGGGCAGTGAACTGCAAGAAAAGTTCCACTAAACTAAACACTTAAAAAGACAGTTTAAGAACCGAAGGAGACGATATATCCCTTAAAAACATCCAGCTAGACCTGATACTATTAATAAGGATTAATTAGAAATGACAAAAGCTTGCCACAAAACATGGACTAAAAGACTCTGCAGTAGACAGAGTGACTCCTTCAAGGAGTAAAAACAATTATTTGATGTAATCTATCAATTTAATATTACGTCATTAGTTAAGTGCATCAAGTCTCCTGCACCCTAGTCTCAAAGTAAGTACCCTTTCAAAAAGAACAGGACAAAAAAAATCCTCATTGCAGTAAAGCTATATTTCTCTAATCAAATCAGGAATGGACACTCGATCTTTGGGGGCTGAGGAAGAGTTAACAGCAGTCCCCGCAAATAACCCAGTCTTCTAGCACAGCAAGTCTCACACTGCCCTCACTACATTCAAGTGAGTTACTGTGTAATGGATACTCACTCTTATTGAACATTTTCATGCCATTATTTAAAAACTTCCAAGACAACAGTTTTCTGCAGTCATGTCTTGCCAACCTTCATGCTAACAGCAGTGCGAACCGTATTTCCCATGTGCTTTACAACTGTTTGCAGCTGACTAATAATGCTTCAGTTCATGCGGCTTCACTCTGAAATACTTATTACATTTCAAAAAGAGATGTAATTCTTATATAGCCCACACAGGCAAAGCGCCCAGTTGAATTCTGCCTCTTGCAGCTTTAATAATATAAAAACTGTACTTTGAGGTCAAATTTTTTATTTAAGAAATAGAGCACAAGGTACCACTTAAAGAAAACAAGCGTGGAATATTAGTATAGGCAAGACCAGGAAAAAACCTCTCTCCATAGACAGCTCCTCATTTGAAACTTAGACAAATATGAAACCAACCATTCATGCTTTTTGTTGATATCAAGATTCTAGCAAATCTGTTCATGCAGTCTTTTAGTGCCTGGATACTTGGAAAAGTATCTTAATTACACTGACTGAATTACGGATAAGGAAGTAAAAAAAAAGTAACCTTTGTTACTGCTATCAAGTGATGATAAGGATTTGATAAACACCACTACGATTGCGTGGTTAATTCCTCCCCCCGCTGCATTTTACAGCCAAAAGTATTACTGCCCAATTAACAATATGATTATTTTAGCAGAGAAACAAGAACTGAGTGGACGGGAGTATTTCCAATGCCTGAATCTGTCCTCACCAGCAGAGTGTTTGAGTGCTTGCACATGGAGAAGGCTCCTAGCCACTGACGATCTTGCCATACTAACACTGACAGACCCCACGGGTTAGACAGCACTCCATCTCTGTCAGTCCCTCAAAAAAAACAGTGTCTGCTATTTAACACAGTTCTAAGATACTGAGAGTTTAACTTCAGTATAAGGTTACCTTGAAGTGTGATTTGAGTCGCTGGTCTTTGTTGTAGTATTCCCAGACTGTATACTGTTCGCTTCGCTAGGAGGATCTTTCACAATATCTGACTTTGGTCTGTAATAATTGGAGGAAGAGGGAGAGTATGATGTTAGATTAACCACACAATTCATCAATGCAGAGTGTTACTCTCATCACTCACATTTAACACTGCATCCTTCAAACTTACTTAGTCTTCTTGTTAGTGTTCTTCTTTGTAACACTTGGACTAATTTCCTTCTCTTTGTCAGGTTTTTCTTTGTCTTGTTTTTCCACCTTCTCCTTCTTCTCTTTCTTAGGCGGTGGTGGGGTTGCATATTGCTGGGCAACTTGTTGTGCCACCAACTGAGAGTTTATTCTAGGTTTTCTATAATGACAATAAAAAGAGAGATCTATAGTGAATTTTACACAGTAAAAATGACTTCACCAAAGGCAGTATGAAGATTTATTTCAGCAACCACAGAAGAACACTCCGCTTAAAGAACGAAATGGATATCCTTATTTAATGTGAAGTACTACTGCTGCTACCAAACAAGATAGAAATTTTAAAATTAAGAAATACTCCAAACTGCTGTTTCACCAGTTTTTAGCCTCATCTAACATTCTTAAGTATAATGCTCCCTTTCTTCCATCCATGCCATGGAATCACAGCCAATTTTGGGGGGACAATAGTGAAAAAGCAGCTTTCAAGAAGTTGCCAGCCATGCAGTGTGGCTACACTTTAAGAGAAAGAACAGAGTGAGCGATAAAAATGTTTCCTGATAAACATCGTCTCCCTCGTATCTTTCAATTTAATTTTTCAAACGAGCTTCTGGTTCCCTGAAGCAGCAAACCTCGCACAAATAACAAAGAACAAGAGAAGGTAACTGAGATGACTTTGTCCCGAGGCCTGGGACCGAAGCTCACTGGCAGGAGCACAGAAGACAAGCGGGCATTCATGATTCCACGGGGGAACGGCCGTGCCAGCCACCGACACACCGCCTTCACACAATTGTCTGCAGTCCCCAACGGTGCTTGGACAAAATACACAAGCAAACTGTTTTTCAAAGACTATTTCCATTCCAAATTACTATTTATACAGAAAAAATAGGTTCCTATGTAACCCATACCATGGTTACTGATCCTGAGATAGTCTCACAGAAATTTGTACCTTCTTCTCTTCTGCATTCCTCATCCAAACTCTCATCGCCTCTCAGCTTAACAACTCGAAACCTCTCCCTCCTGGCCTGGCACATCACAAAGCAGTTTATACTCTGAATACACTTGACTATTCAAGATCGATTCAGCCCCTTCAACATGCCAGAAAGATGTATGCTCCCTATGTCCACACAGTTGGGGGGGAGGGGGGGGAACCAGGTTATCAACTCCATTAGTCTCCCATTATGAGCTGAATACTAATTGCAACAGTTGCTCATGCTTGTCCATAGCTGTTAGATTGGTCATAAATATGTGCCAAATTTCCTGCGTAGATTAGACTACAACAGATTGTCAATGAAAGTAGTACGCAAGCATCATTAAGTCTACAACTGGAACATGGGAACCCAAGGGTTTCTGCTGCAGAGCTCTGTACCTGCACCCAAGTTTTTACCACAAACATCCAGAGAGACCTTCTTAAGAAGCTACTTAGTGGCTTCGTGTGTTTTAAAAAAATAAACGTACAAAACAGTAATTGCTCACATGTAACATCTGCATTTAGAGATGATACACACAGATAATGGAATACCCAGAAAAGTTCTACTCTTTGTCACAGGAAAATTCAAGTATCTAATAAGCCTCTCTTGGCACTGGTTTTCTGTATAATGGTACCAAGATGCTCTTACTGAAGCCAAATACACCCAAATATTTCATTTCACTACCACAATCTATAATAGAGTCCATGTAACAAGTTGTAATCAGGCCTCTGACCTGCCTCAACACCACTGGCATTTGGATTTTTCACGCAACACAGAAACCATAACTCATTTTACGCTACAATCTGCATACATTTCTGAGTGAACAAAGATAATCTAGTCTTCAGCCTTAAGTAACTATGACGCTGAAATGTTTTGCAGATCAGATCAAGCAGTTACCTGTTCCACAGAACAGCGAAGATACTTAGCATCCTCGCATTTAAAATCCCATATGCAGCAATTTCTGTCTGTATGACTGAGAATAAACACGTAAGAAAAAGTGCTTTGGTTACGTGGAAAAGATTTTTCAGATTGATGCAACCACACTAAAAGGTGACAACATTAGCTTGTGTCAAGGAACCTGCTAACCACCTACTCAAAAAAAAAAAAGAAAAAAGAAAAAAAGAAAAAGATAAAGTGTCAAGAAATCTTCAAAGAGAGGGCAGATACCATCTCCCTACATGATTATACATGATTAACCTCACTGCTTGAAGCTGCCACTTCTGCCCAGACTCACAGTTATTTGCTTGCCCAGACTTAGTTATTTGCTGTTTACACAACCAGTTAAGTCAGAAATCCGAGCCATTCATGGAAAAACCCAGTTCAAGAATTTGAGAGCACCTTCAAAGTTCTTCTGCTTTGCACGACTCTGATGTGCCTGTTTGCGATGTTATTTCCAAGCCTGATGTCCAACCTCTGCAGCTACTGAGCTGCCGTTCCTGCTGCAGGAGTGCTGCGCTGCTTGAATGAAGGTACAGATTTTAAAATGGAAACTTCAACTAAACTAAAATAAAAAACCGCACATGTAAGTCAACTGCATTTCCCCAAAGAAGGCAGCAATCCAAAAAAGACCAGCCTTAAAAGTGTTCCTGCAGAGACTTCCCCCCATGTTCTCCCACTCCTTGTCTGTACCTCCTGACAGCACACTACATCTATTAAGCTTTATCATTTTCTGGCCAGTCACTGACATAACTAGCACAACTTCTCCAAAATCCGTACTTGCATATTCCTTCTTACAGGCCACGATGACTCGCTGGTAAGGGCAAACCCAAAACCGAAAGCGAGGAGAGCGGGCAGCAGCGTGCACAGGCAGGGCACCTGCGGGAAGGGCGTCCAGCCCTGCTGACGGGGCTTCTCCTGCTGCACAGAGGAAGGGGCCAGAAAGCTGCGGGGACTTTCGTCAACACTGAGAATGTTTCAAGATCTGCTATACTACTAGAACAGATTTATTTTACCTTTCTTTTAAAAAAAAAAAAAAATGCAAATAACCCAATAGCTTTCCAATTCCTAATTTGGCCATTTTGCTCACACTAGCACCAAGCTTAGGAAGATTAAAAAGCAAGTAAGTTAAGCAACTGGCATACTGATAGTAAAAAATAATGGAAGTAATAAAAATCCTTCAAATAAGGGCCACACTGCCACTACAGCCAGGATACACTGGTTACGAGCCCTTTACAAAAAAGCCAAGCAAAGCAAGTAGAGCGGCACATTTTTAACCACAGCAAACTATAACCATAGTAACCGCAACGGAGTAAAGTAGCTGCAGTATCCAAAACTTGCTCCAAGTTTCCCTGCCTACCAAAAACAGACTTCAAGGGCTAATGCCAATGATCTAATCTAGCACCCCCAGCACGAAGCATCCCTCCAGACACCGTCCCTGCCTCTACAGCCATCCGTGCCCCATCCCAGTCACACCGCTTGTCAAAGTGGCCACCCTCTTCCTGGGTGTCGTGAATTCTTCCCCGGTTGGCCTCAGGTAAGCTTGCATTGCCTTCTAGAAATAAGGAAAAGCATAAATTCAATAATACTTTGCAGTGGATACCAGTTGTCTTCCCTTTCAGAATACGAGCAAGGAAGGGGAAAAAATACCAGTGGAGAGAAACAAGCCTCGCTCCCACTTGGGCTACAACTATTTACTGTGCTTCAGCTTCTACCGCAGAATTTGTATTCGTAAGAACAGAAGGATCCCTTTCTTCTTCTGCTGCTTTTGAATACTATAATGTGTTCGAGTCTCCCTGCCCCTAATTTTGTTCCAGCTGCCATTTTTTTTTTTTGCAATCTCCAAAGAGAATCTTTCAACCCAAATACACAATTTTTTTTTAATACATCATTTGAGCAGAATATTCTGAACAGAAACTTGTAGCCCTGTCCAAATCTTTCATAAGAATGAACAGCCCCAGAAACGAGTATTAACCATATTCACCCCCAAAATCTGCCATCAGCTTACACTTTCTGTATCATGAAACAATTAATATAAAAAAAGAATACATCTAAGTGACAAAATCAAACCCCAACTTGGTGTCTTCTAAGCTTTCTAACCAGCACTCAACACTTAAGGAACAGCTATCTTGTCATTTAGCAAGAGGTTTAAACTAACAACATTACACACAAACCACACCTAACAAGTCTCGACTTCCAAAAAAAATTATTTGAAGAGATGCATACCTAGTATTATGCTTGGTTCTTGAATTCCTAAGCAGACATCAAACGCTGAGCCACGGTGCTCTGCTTCTTGCAGGCCACCAGCTCTTCCCGACAAGAGGAAGATGATGCACGGTTTCGGTATCTGTTCCCTGCTCCGTGCTGGGTCCCCTGACACCGCAGCTACTCGCCCAACACCTGCTACAAGAGACTCCACTTGATTCCCCCCGACCTGTGTCCCCACAAACAGGAATGTCCTATTACACCTTAGTGGCCACCATTACGTACGCCTGCTCTACACCTAGTATCAGGTGAGTGCTTTCAAAAACAGAGAAGCCAGTATGGTGCAATTAAACTGAATTAAACTGTGCTTTCAAAGTTATGTTCAGCCAAATAAATTGTTTCACATTAGTTAAACTACAGTTTACATCACAGGAGCAGATATTTGTGCAACAATTAACGAACTTTGCAGCAAGGACATCCTTATGCATAAAAAATCTGCAATATATTTGTCTATTCCGCGTGCGGGTTTAGCATCTAGGTCTTTACCATCAACTATCATAAACAATGCACACAAATACTATTTACTACCTTTTAATAACAGACCCGCACAGAAACATTATGCCTGCAAATACTATACCCCAAGATTGCCATATTAAGCGACACTGGGATGTTTGGCTCATGGGAAGTGGGATTAAAGACCCTTCGTGAAGGGCTCACTGCCTATGTTACTGTGCTCTTGAAAACAGAAAAAAAAAAATGTACTTTGAAGATTCTGGCAAGTATCTTGTAGTGCTTCACTAACTACATTTTCTCCTGTATCTCAAAGCTTCCTAGTAAAGCTTGTCTCGGGACCAAATCCAGAGCACTGATGCCCAGGAATTCTGCTGCTCCACTCCTAACCCCGGCAACGGGGCTTAGGAGTAGAGCAGCACAAATCACACCGCACATCCAACACATGGTAGTTACTCGGACCTGGATTTCAACAGGGATATAGGAGGGTAAGTTGCACCATCTTTTTCACGTGACCCTAATTTCTGTATCTGTTTGGGATTTCTTTGGTCCTGCTGCCCTGAGAAAAGGCAAGTCAGCTGCCTCCTGCATACACTCTGGAGCAGAGGCAGCGGCTTGCTTTATACCCACAGCAACACAGAGAGACCTTGAGGGACTCCGACAATCCCCAGAAAGGTGGATCTAATTACAATTGCTCTTACTTTCCGACAACTGTGTTATCAGAAGAATGAAAGTGGCATCAAGTGGGATTTCAGAGTCAAAAGCCTCATGTAACGTGAAGTGCTGAGGATTTGGATAATTTCATGCTGTTCTGGCTTTGATGGAAGCGGTGATACCGGCAGACCTCTGCACAGCTCGCCATTTCTTTGAGAAAATGCGTTTCATACGCTGTGCAGTGTGAGGAACACGATTATTTTAATAACCCTAGTCACACATTAATAAATCTTTCCACAAAGAAAAATAAGAAAACAAGACTAGAAGTATTTACGTGAGGTTTTATAAAAGAGTTAGTGCCAGAACAATAATGCAATAAGCATACTTCTAAGCAATACTGTAAAGCAAGGTTAGAAACTAACCCATGAACACATACAAAAAAATTTAGCGTCTCATTAAAAGAATTTTACACCTAGAAGAACCAAAGCTTTAGAGAAATTAAGCCATAAATTTCTAGCACTCATTCTTGCACGCGTATTTTCCAGCTCATTTGTGATGACCACACAGTCCTTTTTAGCACAAGAAAAAGGAAGAATGGACAAATTGTCCTTAGTGTACAACTGCAAAGCAGTATGGAAGTTGTATATACTTATCTGACGAGCTCTCCGTGTAATACAAGATCACAAGGCAACGATAAAAACAGTAAAAGACAACTAGAAGAACAAACAGCAAGAAATATGTGATGGAGCAATATTTTGTTGAAAGAACAGAATTTTCCTTTAATGCTGATGTGCTAATGCTGTGCGTTTATTCAGAAGACAGATGTTGAAAAATAAAGAAGTTAATCTAAGGAATATCCACTTCTGGGCTGCAGGTGTTGGTTTTCCACAGCATCGCCAGCAGGACAGGGTTATCTTTCAGCTGAAGAAGAGAAGAGCATTTGCTACTAACCTTACACAGAAGGGCACAGCAACGTGTTGGAAAGACTGAGTGTTAAGGCTGAACATTTTGGAAAAAATGCAAAAGGAAGTAACTGCTTCACACAAACAAAATAATTGTTCACCACAAAATAAACCAAGTACATTCAAAAATGTACAGCCACCTCCAGAAAACACATTCAAACTGTTCAACATCCTCCTTGACCATCCAGCCCGCTGTCTCCCATCTCCTTGGGAGAGCCAAGAATAAGCAACGCAAAGATAGAGGAGCCTCAGCTTTGCAATAACTATTCCTGGCCACGACAACAAACCTTGCGCTGTTCAGATTTCAGAAGAAGAGTGTTTTAAAGTTTATGTTTGTCCACCAGCAATTTTTAGACTTCAAGTCATTTCTCACAGTTTGACTACCTCCCACAAGTACTTAAGTTTTTAAAACTTTAAAAAATTTAGAATTACTAGCATTACTTAATATTTAGTGGTCTCACAAAGCTGCCAGCTTCCCTGCCTTTTAGGGTGAAAACCTGCTTCTCTTCAATTCCCCCCCCCTTTATTTTTTATCAAAATAAGACTGAGAAATGTAATAAATGAAATGCAAGCTGCCACCTCCCTTTACACAACAGGTCAGGCGTTACTGTTTGCTGGAAAGCGGCTAGTTGCTGCCCCTGTGCCACTATAGGGTAGCTGAGCCTCTCTGAACAATGCCTGTAAAAAGAATATTCAATTCTTACTCATTACAGGAGCCTTAGCATTGCTTATTTTTAATTATTTCGGCATATTTACCAATCACGGCATATAAGTCAAAGTTTTATTCCCAGAGTTGCCACTGCACAGATTCTGCAGCTCATGTTTCTGAGGGTTTTTTAGTGAAAATATGCTAAGAACTGTAAATCCAGTACTAAGCAAGTTCCAGAATTGATCTATTAAACTATTTCACTATGACTGCTCAATAGCACAGTGTAATACATTTTTCAATACTTTTACAGTTATTTATTATTATGCATTATTTCATATAATCCCTTACAAAATAGTCTAAAGTCAGGGCCGTAGGATGTTTTTGGAAGCAGTTTGACCAGAATTTTGCCATGCCAAAGCTGCAAGTAGTCACATAAGTTCTCAAAACACCCATTCTAATCGAGTACAAAACTGAAAACTGCAAATAACATCCCTTAGTAATTGGTCGCATAGGCACTACACCACAAATCCAAACGTGAAAGCAAACTGGGACCATTATTCTCATACCGAATTATATAAAAAACATCTTATACGGTGCTCCTTGCACAGCAAGACTTCGGACCTGGTGGGCTGCCAGCAAGACAAGAGCCCCAAGCCGGAGAACAGGGCGATTTGGGAGTTTGTTGGAAAATATTCAGTGGAGAAGCAGCACTGTTTACATTTTTACAAGTATACAGACCTTGCACAAAACCTCCCACCCCTTCCAGGGAAATTGATAAATCACAGACTAGGCTTTCTGGCTAAAAAGTACTGAGCCAGAGGTTGATCATAAACCTTGGTCTTCTCCACCCAGTCTCAAGGGCTCCGCTTACCTTACTGCCCTGCGACTTTGTGCTTCTCTACCACACACCCTTAGAAAAATAATTCAAAAAAAAGATATCTAACATTGTGTGGTACACATGTTTTGGACTACAGGTTTATTCTGATACGCCTCTGCGGAGGGTTCATGATACCAAGCAGTGTAAGACAGCAGCAAACAAAAGCTCCTGTACGCTCTGGAGAATGAAGAGCCGTCTATACAAGGTCTCCTGCAAAACAGCACTGCTCAAGAGCAACAACTCTCCCCTTTTGCAGCTACTGAATTTGAAATCACATGATGGCAAGAGGAAGAGTTAAACACAGGTTGTTCTTCCGGCTTCTTTGATACCAGAGCGTGGGGGGAATAGCAGTGATGGTGAATAACAACGCTGAGTATCAGTTATTGGAAGAGAGCTTGACTACTAATACTATAAAATTTAACTTACTATGTCTGCAGAAGGCAAAACAAAAGTCATACCAAAGTTTTGGAAGTAATACTGCTCTGTTTCTCCTTTTAGAGTAAGAGCCTGTGTGGAAGCTCCGGCAGCGCTGGCAGTCTCACCCATCCTCTCATCTGTGGCACCTATCTGAGCCGCAACAGGAGATAATTTCGTATCTAATCTGCAGTGGCTAACGAGCGCCAGCAGAAGCCCTGAGGCTGGCCAGCAGAAGCCCTGAGGCTGGCCAGCAGAAGCCCTGAGGCTGGCCAGCAGAAGCCCTGAGGCTGGCCAGCAGAAGCCCTGAGGCTGGCCAGCAGAAGCCCTGAGGCTGGCCAGCAGAAGCCCTGAGGCTGGCCAGCAGAAGCCCTGAGGCTGGCCAGCAGAAGCCCTGAGGCTGGCCAGCAGAAGCCCTGAGGCTGGCCAGCAGAAGCCCTGAGGCTGGCCAGCAGATGCTCACCCTGCAGTTGCTTTCTCTGCCTAGTCCGAATCCCTGCAGAGACCCGCTCCGACAACGGCGACTGCTCCCGGCCAGTCTCGGCTCCGTCCCCGGAGCTACCGGCGGAGGCTGCAGCCCCTACGCCCATCCTCGCGGTGCCCACCTGCACGCTCCCCATCAGCGGGCACTGCAGGAGCTTGTGGGTGTACAGATATATATATTTACATACAAGAGCAAGGCAGTGCTGAAGAGCTGTGCACACTGCTGAAATTGCACCTGCATGCATCTGCTGGAACTATTTCCATCAGGAACATCATTTAAGGACTAGAATGGGAAAAAGTCTGAAGCACCTTTTTCTGCTTTCATTATAAAATAAAGCACGTTTCCTTAAATAAGGAGCTCCAACACACTTCTAACTAAATGTAAAATGAGTAAAGAATTGGCAAAACACCAAATTTACCACATTTTAAGCATGTTTTGTCTTGTTTGATGGTGAAGCAGAACTGTCTAAATGATCACAACTTCATTATGCTTGCAAATATTAAAGCTACTTCTCATTCATGACTATATATAAAATCTAAGACAAAGTACATAGCCAGAATTAGTTTTTCAGATGCCTTCTTGCTCCACTATTTTACTTAAAAAATAACTTCTACTAAGACTTTTTTAATGGCCTATTTAAAAAATAATGAGAAATTAAGAAAAAAGAGCATAATACATCTCTCCTGCTTAAAACAAAATTTGCAATATGTAATAGATTAAAATAGCATCAATTCCCAATTGCAACATCCCCCTAAATTCCAGTTGAAGAACAACAACTTTACAACTCCCCTTCTTGCTCTCTGCCTAAGCATTTGCTTACCACCAGCAGTAGTTAGGTCCTCGGCTAAGCACTCGGAAAAAAAGCATTGCCTCCTATTCATTTATTGCATTTGTAGGGAAGAAGTTCTACAACAGCAGAAAAATTGTGTTAATATATACAAAATCCACAACCAAGTGCCTACGAAATGAGATGCAACTGTAAATGTAAAGATCACATCAAGCCCGAACTTGAAAAGATGGCCTTGAGATTACTAAATCATTTTTCTTAGGTATGTGAATTTCTTTGGTTACCAATAATTTTAGTCTTACGTTGCAAGTGCTGCACAAGCTTCATTTCTAGAAACTTATTGCAACTGCCCTCATCATGCTATTGACCCGTTCGCTGATCCACTCGGAGCTTCAGGTCAATCCATCACTGAAAACTGAAATCAGTACTTCAGCAGGTTGCACATCGAAACGGTAAAATTTGTTGCGTAGCCGCTTCTGGTGTTTTCATCTACAGGCACACCTTACCGCAAAATGGCAAAACACCACGTTTCATGATTTACAAAGACTTACAAAATTGTTATGGAAAATTCATTGATCTCAGCACAAAATTTACTTGCCTACTATGACCAGAACGATGATAAAACTAAGGCGATTTTACTTGCTTGTCAAAAATAAGCTGCTCTCACTAGCAAAAATTTGAAAACAGTTCATAAAGCTGGAAGCAACCAAGATGTGTATAATAAAATATGCAGATTTACAACAAAACCAATTACATAAATACTTCTTCCTATTTGACTGTTTATTAAGCTGTGTATAATCCTGAGGAAAGCGAACAGGCTCAAAACTTCCTGTTGAGTAACAAGGTGCAGCTGGCAGCATAAAGGTATAAATGAGTCTGATGAAAATGTAACATGTAGATTCCCCAAAGCGACTGCTTATGGTTATTGTATTATAAATTAAAGTAATGCAAATAGGTGGAAAAGAATAGTTTGAGCAACTCTAACTAAAGCTAAAAACTAGGAATACTAGTCTTGGTGTTATAAAAGTGCTTTATCACTGCTGATAATATATGTACTTCCATTTCAGACACTGAAATCTTGAGTAGTAACAGAAATGGTCACGTATATACCATCTGTTAATCCAGCTTGACATGTCCCATTCAGGAACATCTGCCTCCAAGTTTTGGGATACTTAAGTTTCACGCTTCAAAATCACAGCAGGAGAGAGACCAAACTTGGAAAACAAGCAAGAAAAAGGAGAGATGCTGAGAAAATGAGCTCCCTACCAAAAAAAAGAGATGTCAGTTAAATTCTGAAGTTGATCCCTCTCCCCAAGAGTTTGTACTAAAACCGAAAAGTAAAATACATTTCCAAAAGCATCCTTCTGAAAAGTATGCTATTGGGTAAGCACAAAGAATAACCTGTACTTTTGTAGGAAGATGAGCTGTAAGAGCATTCTCTCTTTAAACATGCTCAAGCATCTCCAAATTTGAATATGTGTGAGACATACAATGACTAATAATGTAGCATCACATATAATACCATTCTAAAGAAGCCTGTCAATATTTTTTTTACGGAAGAGAAATGGTCTAATCTAGGTACAAAAAAAAATAAAAAAATCAACCTTTAAAGAGTGGGTCTAAAACACCACTTGTTGTATAGCTACAGTTGAATGAGATTAAGGTTTTGAAGCTGCACACCAATATCATCAGTCCAGAATTTGTGTTTTGAGAACACATTTCCAACATCTGTAAATTTATTAGCAAATGGAAGGTAAATTTTATCTTTGAAACAAGGTGAATTTCTATAAACTTGGAAACTGAAATTTTAAAACTTAGAGCCTAAGTTATAAAACCAACTCTGATGCAGAGAGATCAAGAGTCATTTTTCTTCTGCAATTGCTCTCACCCTTTCAAACACTGTCCTAAGATCGGCACCAACAGGACCGAAACAGCCTCCGAACCTGTGAGCCGTGGTCACTAGCAAGAACTACATAATGGGGTTTGCAGTCACTTAAGCACAACGCTTAAACTTACACATAATACTTACTCTTTGAGAAATGCAGATAATCCCAATACCTAACCTGCGGATAGAGAGACATGACAGCTTTGCTTAAAAACAAAGAAGATATTTCTGAATAACTCTTTTGCACAGCCCCCTAGCAACACAGGTTTATCAGAGTAAAATTTCACTGTGCTTGCATGATACTGGAATGCTGTACACTTAGGAAAAGACTTCTCTTATCATTTACCATCCAGGCTAAGTTCACATAGAAGCAAAATGAGAAACTAACAGTTCTACAACAGATGCTGCATAGTCTCAATAGGCCCTAAATCTCTAGGGATGACATTAAAAAAAGAAAAAAAAAAAGCAGCCAATTGAGCAAGGCAGTAATTTTAATTCAGCTACATCAGAAACTGCAGGCTTTACCTAAAAGACAGAAATTGAGTTTCTCCAGCAAACAAAACCTCCTATTTTAAAAAAACCAAACCAACAAACCCCCCAAAAACCAAAAACACATCTATGATAGGATTTCCTTTTGTATGAAAGCAATGTTTCAAGAGTCCTTGAAAACCCAGGAACGCAGCTTTGCTGACAAAGCTCCAGCCTGCAGCAGCTGAGCCACTTCCAAGACACACCAGGGCTGCTGCAACGTGGAGCGGACGCTGCTCCGCTGCTCCCCAGCGCTGCCCGGGAGCCAACACAGCACCAGGCAGCAGCACAAGCTGCTGGCACCCACTGGTATGAGCAAGTGGTACCCCACCTACTCCTTCATACCTCTGTCCCAGTACAATCTGCAGTGAAATAGTCATTGTCGATGGTTTAAGAGAAAACCTTACTGTTTAGGAGATCAGTTTGCTTTCCTAAACACAAGAAAGGATAAAAGACATTGAAGGACTATGAAGCAGGCAAACGTGTTTTCAAAAGGCCACCACGTGCTCAGAGGTGTTTTTTTTTCCCCCGTTGTGTCCTCTGAACACAATCTGATAGCTGAGCACAGACGTAAAAGTGACATTTCGGGGTGTCCGGTTCCATCCAGGCGGCACAACGCAGGGCAATCCTGCACGTGCATGCATTGCTGCCCAGGAAAGCCAGAGAAGAAGCCAGGCGCTGGGCTACCATTGATAGCCGCTGTTCAAGCACTGTGGGAACGAGACAGCCTGAGGGCACAGAAACTTTTGCTTTCAGAATTATTACTCCTGGGCATGAGGAACTGACCCAGATAGTTTCAAAATTTACCAGGAAATAATATTACAATACTCGGTTTGGAAGCTCTTCCTCCCCCTAACAAAAGAGCCTTAGTAGAAACCTACTTAGTAAACTCTTGGTTCTCTGCTTGGAGCACCAGCGTGAATTATCTACGTGTGCCTAGCACGCTGTAGGATAGGGAAACGCAACTACCTTTATAAACAAAACTAGCAGAGCGCGGTACCCTGCATAACCAAAAGTCAAGAAGAATTAATTCAAACAACAGAAACATTTCCAAGTCTTCTGCAAGCCAACTTCTGATGTGCAGATAACAATGGTAACGACTTGTCCAGACAAAACTATGATTTTTAAAGCAAGTTCTCGGAGAAGGTAATCTTGAACCTAAAATGCTCATTTTATTGTATTCTCAAGTGTCCTAACACTGTTATCATCCTGATGACTACTATCCTGCAGACGCTCACATGATTTGCATTTGTCTGTACACACGCAGACACACAACCAAAATCCTGAAATGCCATCATTCTGGTACAAGCCCCAGGGAGGGAAAGCAAGCAAATTAAGTTAAAAGTTTGGTGGGTTTTTTTTGGTTTTGTTTTTTTGTTGTTTTGTTTTTTTTTTTTAAATTCTTCAAAACAATTCTGGTGCTCCATCCTAAAGAAGTGGTTAGTCTCGCTGAAAACTACCAGTTACACTGTGAACCTGTGCCAGCTGCAAATCGCTCCAACTGCCCTGGCACCATCATTTAAAGTCATTTTCCATTAAGAGTCTCACATCAGCACCAGCACAGCCTTTCATTACCCATCCCACTTAATACCCACAATCTCTCCGCAGCTCACTCGCTCGGTCTCCACTGACCAAACAGCACACGGAGACTGATGTGTGGATTATTGGGATTCCTAATGCCTTTTCTCCCCGCTGGCTGAGCGCTGAGCGCTTGGCAGCCTGCCTGACCCGCAACACGTGTGGGTTTGTCAGCCTAATGCACTATGTCATCTGGAGAGCCTCGGGACGAAGCGGGACCCAACGGCGTCCGCATAGCAACGGCCGACGGCTCCCAAAACTTCCAGCTACTACACTTTCTGGCACTGGTGGAGAAAAAGATACAGAAGTGAGTGTCTGGGTGTTGGCCACCGCTTGCTTTCCGAGAGGCAAATATGCAAGGTAAGAGCAACAGCATTCAGCACGATCCTTTAACCGAAGGCTGGAGAGTCAACATAGGGCTTTCCCGTACAAAACCTCCATCCTCACTTGATTGTTGTCTTGCAATGACTCAAAATGTGCACATCAAGATTCTGGATTTGAGTAACTTCCCGCCCCAACCCACCTTCCGTTAACTAAATAATGACTGAAAATTCAGAGATACAGGCTCAAAAATGAGTTGTGACCAAGTCAGTTGTCACTCACCAGTTCAAGAGGTTGCTATTAAACTGTACCTGTGCCCGGCACTTAGTCAGGGCAGAAAGAAATGAGGCTGGGGCATTTTTTCTATATGAAAAATATACTGAGGTATTTTCAAGTGTGAGGCAATACATCAGCCCTGTAAATCCCACTGTAAATTCTTACAGGATGATTATACAAAAGGGAATACCACACAACGTGCAAATATCAAATAAATGCAAATTTAACATCATGTCTAACTAAAAAGTGTAATGAAAGTGAAACTGGTTTGTAGATGAATGAAATACAGAAGCCAGTGAAGATCTTACTTGGAAATGGAAGAAAAGAACACACAAACTGCAGCTGAAGTTTCACTTCCTTTGTACAACAAAATACAACAGAAAGCTCAAGCACAGCACATGGCACATCCTCTACAACCTCCTCAGACACCACACGCTCTCCATACACACCAAGATTTTCTACTTTATATCTGATGTCAGGTTACAGATTTTTTGTGAATTATCATCTGAGCAGAGAAAGATAAAGATCACCAACTATATAACTAAATACAGGGATATTTGCACAACATTATAAACCTGTTTTTCTGCTAATAAACACATACTAATAGCAAACACAATAATAGAACAACTTAAAAAGTCTTGAAAAGCACTGCTAAGCAGTCCAACTGCACTGGGTTTGGTTCTGGTTTAAGCATATCACCCAGCCCTCCGCATCATAATATCCAGGCTCCTCAGTCTCAGGTGCATTTATCAAGACACCCCTTAGTTAGGTTTGTTTCCATTTAACTACGGGGAAACTGTGACAAACAGCAACTTGCTTGCTTGAGGATGACTACAGCAGAAGAAAACAAATGTTTTTCTGAGCCCCAGGACTACACCACACTGGTGATATATATTTACCAGATTAGAGAAATTACTTGCTTCTAGAGATTTGCAAAAATGACTCTGAGATTCTACTATCTTACGCTGCTTCCTCCTCTAATTTCTTCCTGGATTTGTGCAGCTAATTGCTTATCACCAGAATTTCCAAGTTAAAGCAAGCTAAAAACAGAACCTTGCTTTTACTCAAACACATTGCAGAAAACAGCGAGGACTGGGTTGAGCAACCACTTCCTAAGGAGCTCGTACCCCTGCTCTGCGCCAAAACTGGGGAGTAAAAAGAGCAAAAACTTTCGGGGCTAGCGTTAACTTTGTGAGCAATTACACGCATACAAACCATCTAGAGGAAAAAACAGAAAATGTTTGCTCATCATCATCTCTTTTAATAGTCTCGGGGGTCACCTGCAGCAGCAGCAAACCACTGCAAAACTTCCCCATCTGCCTGCACTGCCTCACATGAGGCAGCCCTGCCCCAGGAGCTCCACTCCTGACACCAGCTTTTCAAACCCACCTATTCCCCCCTGCCAGCTCTCAACACAGCCACAAAACCAGCTGGGTCGACACCGGTGCAGCGGCAGCTCCAGCGCTCACTGTGAACAGCAGCGAGGAATGTCGTGAGCGCTGAAGCCCCAGCACGAGTATTTGCAGCCTGACTTGGAACCCCAAAAGTCTATTTAACAGCCTTGAAGACTGAGCGGCAACTTAGAAAAACATGTAGGCTGAAGTTTGCTACCTGAAAACGGTCACTTCTGCTAAAAAACCTGGGGGTACACAAGGTAGGAAAGGTTGAAGCAACCACCTTAATGCTGCAATAACACAACTGCTCACTTTTCAAATAAGTTTCCTCAGAAGAAACTGAAAGCAATCAAATAACAGAGAAAACACGTGGAAATTATCATTATGGCACATAAACAAAAGCAGAAATGCTTTTACATGCTTCCTTCTAACAAAAGAAAGTCTAATTTTGAAACAGCTGCTTCACTGACTCAAGCCCACACCCCAAGGCAGGGGCTACGTTTGGTTTTGTTTCTGTTTATTTGTCACAGTTTCCCTGTTTATTCAGTTTCTTTCCTCTCCCGGTGGCAGCCAGGGCAGCACAGGGCAAGCAGCTTCATCCAAAACCAACAAGCAGTCCTCGCCCCCGACCGCCGCTCCACGCTGCTCTTCAAAACACAGGTAGCTACGTCCTTCTGAACTTGGAAGGAGCTGAAAGTCTTTTCTAAAGGAAAAGGTAGCAAATCACCTCAGAGCTTGTTTGGGGAAAAAAAAAATCCTGTTTTTTTCCCAAGTGTCATATCAAGCTGAAAGAAGATACTGAGGGCAAAGAGGGAAAAGTCAACGAGTTACACAGTCTAAGCTCGACGTAGCTTAAATGCTACTTGCGCAGCTATTAAAAAAACCATCAGCACGAGTTGGAAGAGAAGTCTCTGCTCCTTCCCTGGAGGCTGCAGACGTTTCCTGGAGATGCTGGTACAGTCACCGAATGCTGGGGAAGCATCAGACTTCTCCGCTTAAGCACAAAATGCACTTCTGCGGCATTTCAGACGATCCATCCTACACTGAAGTTTAACCTCAGTGATACCAACTCCACCAACTTCAAGTGAACGCCTTTTGCCTTACGCAGGCAAAGGACTGACTTACTGATGGATCAGGGCTGAAGGAAGAGTAACAATATGAACCTTTTAAACACACATTTGTAGCAGGAAACCCGGATACTGAACGTCCTTTGCAAACAAGCATGCTCAATTTTGACATCAAAAGCAGAGCTCTTCTACAGGGATTTCCACAGAAAGCCGGTATTTCAACAGAGCCCAAGTCTTGCTCTACTTCCTTTGGGAACGGTGTGCTTGCATTGCGTTGTAAATCCAGGTCTATCATTCTCCTAAGCTCAGGCACACCTAGCCAGCAAAAAAAGGCATGTGATTGCAATGTATATGAAACACCGTGCTCCTTGTGGTAGCACAACGTGGCTAACAGTAGTAGTGCTGGGAACTAACACGTCTGACATCAGGACAGGACCTCAAAGCCCCACACTGACCGCAGCAGAGACTGCGAGCTCGTGCTCCCACCGGCGCTAGCGGTCGTGGCCATAGCCAGAGCACAGCCGGGCAGCCACACCGGCTGGCTAAGCACATGGACACTCTCAGCAGGCTGCAGGCCACATTCACGGTGTGTTCTACCCAGCAAAATAAAGCAGTAATTGTCGCATGGGGCAAAATGAGCAGCAAGGACTTGATGACGGGGGACGCAGCATGGGCTGAAATGGGAATCACACTGGCAGAAGGACATACGGATCCTGCGCCACTCCGCCTTCAGCATCATCAGGAATTGTTCTACAGCCACACGTGCATTCGCTGTGTGGATACACCTTCAGCCTGAACAGTGCCTTTCCATCACCATACTGCACCAACAGTCCCCCTGCTCCTCCTGAGTAAAGGTCTTCACAGTAGCAGCTAAAACAAGAGCTTCACCAAAACAGACTCCCACCAGAGTTTTTGATGAAAGAAGTCACCAAAAAAAAGGTGTTCCTCAGGAAAGTGGATTTTTAAATTAAACAGATGCTGTCTCTTAAAGCTACCATTTCAATGACTGATATGTAGTGACATAAAATACCTGAAAATAAGCTTATAAAAAGAACCTCGAGTCTAATGAAGCTGGCCCATTAACAAGCAGACAAAGCATGCATACGTACACTGCCCACTGCAAAACCAGGACCCAGACCTTTTCACAAATTATTTCTTCACTGCTTCAAAAACAAATCAAACCACCGCAGCAGCTTCACAGGCATGCTCACCTGCCACTTTTATAAGACAAGTTCCAGCAACAAAATCTTCTTTCCTATTTCTTTTTTTTATACCAGCAAGAACTTTGGGTCATTTATTCCCCTCTGGTCCAGTGAGAAAAATCACTCACATAACATGGAGTCTAAGGGGTTTTTTTCAGAATTTCAGAGAGAGGTGAGGCAACATTCTCCGTGCAGTTAAACTACTTCAATCCTATACGCACACACCCTCCACACCGTACACAAGCGCACAAACAACTTGCCTGGGTTCCAAGTGCTCAGTGATGAGTAAACCTTTTGGATGCTGCAACACCTATAACTGCATTTTATAGAAAGCAGCAGCAACAGCAGTACTAGGGTCATGATGGTTTTAAGTTCAACAGTTTCTACAGAAAGATATAAGCTTAGTCTAAACCAGCCCCATATAGTTAAAAAAAAAATTGACCCTGAGACTTGCAAGCCTGCTTTCAGGGCAACCACACAAAACTGGACAAGTTATTCTAAATACTTCATACTTTGTTGCAATCACAGCACCTCTCAAATTCTTTCAAGCTGGGTAAGATATTTTTACATCAGCTGGACCGATTTTTGTACTCATCTAAACTTGCCCCCTTTTCACAGCTCTCTGGAACAGCCCGCCCATTACGCGGGGCTGAGTGGGTAAAGATCATCCCTGACACCTCGGGACAGAGGCGATGGCACAAGACTGGTAGGCAAACACTCCTGGAAAAGTAAGAGTCAGTGAAAGAGCCCATGAATAACCAACACCTGCCTACCCACTGAGATACACTAATTATAGAGAATAATTGAATGACTGCTTTCCTTACTCAGGGAGGTGCAGATAAGACGTACGGGTCTTCTCATAGCTTGGATGCAAGTTTAAAATGCTCTCAAGTTGGCAGCAACGCACAGAAAAAAAGTCACCGGCTGTGACAATTAACCGCTTCATTTTAAGTCTCTTTTGTTCAAGTGAGTAACTCTCCTACTCAGACACACTACATGAAAGAACACTTTCCCAACTAAACAGATATATTCAAGGCACACAGCTAAACCCCGCCATCGGGAAGCAGCCACACTGTACTTTAACACGGTGGAATCTGAGCCTCGCCAGTCTTGCCTGCACACACAGAAGGTGTGAAGGGGACGAGGGCTCCAGTGTCCTCCTACAACCCCAGCAATACTCCAGTGTATCAACTTCTGCTTTTTTAAAACCAGGTTCTCGGGGAAACTCAAAAACAAGACCATGCACCAGCCTGCAGAGGAAAAGGAGAGATGTCTACAAAATGAGTTATTTCAGGGCATGTACAGACATGTGAAGAAGGACCTACAACTCAGTATAAGCAGTAAATCCTTAAATGAGATGTTGTAAAGTAAGGTATGGATAGATTTCACGTAAGATGTTGTTTACTGGAAACACTCCAGGAAAAATGTATTTCAATTTAATAGACCTACGTTGATTTTATCCGCAACACAGTCTGTCCACTCAATCACCATTTCTCAGAATTGGATGCATGGTGGGAACTGAATTTCTTTGTGTAAACAGGTGTGAACGCTTGTTGGAGCTGCATTTAGTTCTGCCTTATCTCTGTTATAAACTGAATACAGCCTTCATTAAAACCTCTCTTCATTAAAAGATCTCAGTTTTGGGGTTTATTTTGTGCCACTTGCTGCCTGAATTAAAAACCATTACACTTTCTCCTATAATATACTTTACATAGTGGCTGAAAAGAGATGGCTTGCATAACAAGTATTATGCTATTTCCCAAATAAATAATACCCTTGTAGGGGGGAAGATTACAAAGCCCTGAAGATTTTCAAGGCTGCAGATTTGGCTTCAAAAGCAAGAAGCCTGTAAAAACCACATGCCATCCCAAATCTTCCTGATAATTACTGACACTGCCTCAGCACCCAAAGATCCCATCAGGAACAGTGCCCCACTGTCTATTAACAAAGGACAACCTGGCAAAATACACAAGTTACCACCACACTACCATCTCTCAAGAATGTAAAGTTTTGACACCAGCTTCGAAAAAAACAATCAGCATGAATGCAGCTACGTTTATAAAGCTGTGTTTTGGTTTGAATAGCTTCTTCTAGTCCTAAGAGGGTTTTATTAAACAATAATAATAATCATTTTTAAAAAAGACCACAAAAAAAACCCCAACTTTATTTATTAGCCATCTTCAGCCTGGAGTACTTTGCCAGCGCAAACATCGAGCATCTCAAGTGGAAAACCTACCCTAAGAAAGAAGCCCACCAAAATACCACGCAACTGAGTCGTTTAAAAAACAAAAAGCCCTCGCACTGTAAACAAGCATGTTCTTTAAGTCACAAATGGTCCAAGTAAGCAAACACAGAAGTAAAGTGTAAGTCCAAGTGGCAGCACAGACAAAAATAAAAGAGCAAGGGATCTGGCAAACAGACCTCAGTGCCCACCAGTCCCCTACCTTCAAATTTTGACAAATAACTTTCACAGGCCTCAAAAAATTTTGCTTCTCCTTAATTCTTTGTTGCCTCTATGATTTGGCTTTTCTCCTCCACTGGTGTTTCTCTAATCACCCCTCGGCCCCCACCACACAGTGCTGGTGGTCCCGGCACGCTCCATTCCTCGACAGCCAACACTGACACCGACCCTGTTCCGGGAGAGCGAAGTCGACGTGCACCAACCCCTGCTCCAGCCACTGCGCCGGCCGGGAATCCTGAACCCCCACCCGGTGCACAGCTGCAGCCCTGTATTTGCACTGGAAACAGGCTGAAAGTGAAAAAGTGATTCAGTAAGTAAAAGAATCCTGTATTAGTTTAAATTAATTTTCATTGAAAGTTGAGGAGGTCCATTGCAAGTTTCAGGTCTTGGAGCCCTGGGAGATTTTCGCCAACAACTTCGACTGGGTATCAGGGAGCAGAAAAGAGGGACATCAAGTTTTGCAAAGGCAGCATCCATCCTGCCAGAAACTACAGACACAAAACTACACTTTCACAGCTGAGCTAGTCAGCCATGTTCCAAACATAAGCTACATTTATCTCCTCAGCACAGCAGAGTTTTTTCTTAATTATCCAAGGTCAATGGCAGTGAATATTGAGCAAACTGACACTCAGGGAAGCAACGCAGATACAAAACCAGAGGGCAGACAGCCTTACATTTGCTTAGCAGTAGTATCCCATTTTAATACAAAGTTGCTCTTTTTAGATGTGAGAATTACTTTCTAATTAATCACCAATCAATACGTTTGATAAGGTACCTTTTTAGAAACAGAAATCCCAAGTTCTGTACCAGCATAATTCTCCTTTTTTTCATAGAATCATTCAGGTTGGAAAAGACCTTTAAGATCATCAGGTCCAACCGTAAACCTAACGCTGCCAAGTCCACCACTAAACCATGCCCCTAAGTGCCACATCTACACATCAACTAAGAGAAAGAGTATTTTTAAATGTTGCAGTAGAGTGTAAGGGTTTAAGGCAACTGAAGCACGCAGTCAAAGGGAATAATAATTACATTAATTTTTTAATCAAACCCACCCAGAATTACAGCAATACCTCAGAGTTTCGATCACCATCTCTGTGTGCTTAAGATATTCACAGAAGTTAACATGAACAACTTGAAAGCATTACACCTCCAGTTCAATACCTACAAGACAGGAGGTCTCAGGCGCACAGACTCACCTGCTGCCTTGCTGAAATACACAGCTTTTCCAGACAGGTTCAATCTTGTCACAAAACCGAAACTACTTTGGAAATCTCAATTATCATTTCAGCTTCCCTAAATACACAAGTGGCAAAGGGCTGACAGAGATTTACTAGTACTGTATAACAGAAAGGTACTGCATAATTTCCCTGAAATTTCTATTCAAAAATGCAACAAAAAAGTGCGTATTATTCTCACAAGCTGCAGAGTTATTTCACGTAGCAGCCATAATTACACAGCAATTGAAGAGTTCTGCAATCACAGAAGCGAAGAATGGCTCCAACAAGCCTAAGGTGAGCAGGGTTCTTGGTTTGACCGGGTCCTGATGAGAAAGTCATCAGAGAAAAAGGGAAGAGGAAAGGCGCAGAAAGGTGCTTCCATACGTCTCATGATGGAACCAACACAACAGCAACAAACCTGCCCCGACCATAACGGTCCTGGGGGGAAAAAAGCATCATCCTTTAAATGCACGGTGGTCCTTAGGCGATGCAGGGATTGCATGGGGCTGTATGTACATTGTAGTCTCCTAAGCTTGTTGGTGATGTTATATAACTATTAATTACACTGCTGTTCGGCATGCTTTTAACTGCAATGATTCAAAGTGCTTCCAGTAGCTCACTAATCCAAAGTACAATCCTCTTGACAGCAACTGACAGATTCGGAGTATTCAGTTCTAGCTGAAAGGAAGAAAAATCAAAACCCTCATCTGTCCACTGAAAAAACAGCCAATATTCCTGCTGACCAGACTCACAGCTCCGTCAGGGGCTGGGACACACTGCCGATGGGACTCCAAGCCTTGCATTAATGCGCTAAGTAGCTCTCTCAGCCCAACGAACGACAGACGAGGAGCAGCCCAGACCTGCAGAGTGGTAAAATACAGAACGTGGGTGAAATACAGAGAAGAGCGGTGCGCCAGGCAAGGCAGCAAGCCGCTGGGATCGGCACCCTGATGCAGTGCCATCTTGGGGGTTTTCCATCCTTCCAACAGCACAGCTGGACCCCAGCTGGGTGACCGCTCCCCTACTCCGAAAAGGCACACACCCCCAAAAGATGGCTGTGCTCGCACCCCGAAGCCCAGCATCCACCCATCCAGGACCAGCTGAGCAGCTCTGAGAAGCAGCTGGAGTCAAGCTGTGCCTACACAGCAAAGGAAGATTTCTTCCCAAAGGCCATCTTGAAATTGTAGGAAAAACAGAAAATTGGGTCTCTCTCGCATCTTTGTATCACAGGCACTGAAAGGTTTCCATCACCAGCTACCGGACCCAGCAGACCCCCTCCTCGGATGCGTGCTCTGCCTTCGCCCTTCCCACCCACTCTCCCAGCATGAATCTTCCTTGCAAGCCCCAACACAATCCTACATGCATTATTTATCCCTCTTGCAAAGTCATGCAGTGGGATAATTACTTAACTATTGTAATGATATTTTGCAATGGCTGTGCTCTATTATTCTAATTGATTTTCATGGGATTGCTTTTGCTGCATGTTTTGAGCACAAGAGCATATTTTCCTGGAGCATAAAAAAAAAAAGCTAAGTTTTACATTCATTTTAAGCCTAAGAGCTGGATGTCAAAAGTGAATTTTTAGGAGAATATCAATGTATTTTTAATTAAAACAATGTTGATGTATTACTCAGATTTTTGCCATCTCTGCTAACAACCACCGAAGACACGTTTTTTTCATAAATCTAATGAAACACTATTTGTAAGCGTTAATCACAAAGTTCATTTCCTTCCAGTAGGAACTCTTCCTTATAAGACTTCAGTTAGCGTAATTACCAAATGTTCAAAAGGTGAGATCTACAACATTTTTATTCACAAACTAAAAGCTTAAGTCAAAACACATTTGCATGTCTTGCATAACACCACATTAAATTTCAACAAGAGAAACACTCAGCTTAGGACTCGGAGAATTATTACAGTAAAACACTAAATAAAATCACTCCTTTCCATATGCTCAACATGCTATAAGCTACACAGCAGAGCAGCCCAATTAAACAATTATTTATGTCTCCCTACCCCCAGGATATTCTTCAGGCTATGCATGATTCAAGATGTACTTGTAACAGTTTTGTGAAGCGATGAATAGGATTTCAAAAAACACAATAGTCCCAGTAGTTCAAAACTGGTAAGGAAACTTTTTCTGCCTCGAGCCAGAAATTCTTCCAGGAGGAGCATTCCTTTAAAAGTTGCTAAGGATAATACGCTGAACTAGAGCAGGGAGGAAAAGCAGCAAACCACTGATAACCGACCCGTCTTACCTACTGATAATCTGCGGGCTATATAAGCGAAGGCATGGATACAACTCCATGGAGAAGGAATATAATCCTTTTGACCCAAGTGAGCACATCAGTATACGAGGACTAGCATATTTATACACTAACATCAAAACGAAGAATTTTATACTGTTGACAGTAGAAAGACTAAACTTTAGACAGATTAGACTCACGGAGAACTACAGACCTGCAAAATTTGCTGAGTATGTTGGACTTTCTGGGTATTTTGTTTCTTTTCTGCTTAAAAACAAGAAAGTGTTTGGTCACCATCTACGACACTTACTTTAAAAAACACAGATCCAAACTTTTATCAGTCTCAGCCCTTGTTCAAACTTTAGAAGGTCCAGGATGACTGACAGCAGTGAGCGGTCTGAGGAGTCCTCTGCTTACACAGACATAGACCGAGTTTTCCCCACGAGTCTCATTTAGCGTTTTGTACAACACAACTCATTTCTTAATTCTGTTTTATCTATTAAAAAATCTCTCCCTGGAAAAAAACAGTCTTGGAACAAAGCAAGATCACAAAAGATAACTGTGTTAAGTTTCATGTCAACTTATTCCCTTTCTTCTCGATACATCAGTCTCGGAGGCCTGATGCAGCCCTCACAAGTGATGACAAAGTGCTGCACTGACTTCTACAGCCTCTGGACACAATTGAGAAAAATCAATGCAGAGAGCAAAAGGTCACCTTCTCCACAAGCATCAACTACCTGTCGAACCAAGACAGATTTGCAAATGCTAGCACACTCAGAAATAAAGCGACCAACTGTTACTAAACTAATTTCGGTGGCCATATTCCCACCCCTGTGACTAAGTAAACCTGTTCCTTACGCTATATGCCTTTGTGTAAAAAATAATAAAAAAAACCCACTCATGCTTGTGACAGGCTTTTAAAAAAAAGTGTAGTACACAGCTGTAAAATTTCATAGCTCTGAATTCAGAGTGCCAGTGGGAAAGTCGTTTTTATTTTTGTGTTGTAAGCCAGACCAAAGGCAAGAGGAGAGAAACTAAAGAGATGAAAATAAAACCGAACTACCGCTCGGTGTTATCCCTCACTCTCCCTGCACATCAGGGAAAGCCCTGAGAACTGGCACCGAACTGTAACAGGTACCTTATTATGGACCCTTTTCCATGACTGGCTTGACATGCCTGGCCATTGGCAGAAGTAACGCCTCCTCCAAGCACAAGCCGTGAGACTTGTGTCCTCACGTTTTCAATCTTTATAAATGCATACACTGAACATGAAGGTGTAAACTCCCATGCATTTACAGAGTAGGTATGCGGCACAGGGGCATGATGTTCTACTGCCCTCTTTGTTGTTGATTTTTTTATTAATCGGTTAATTTGTAAATAGAAAAAGACATCATCCTCTTAATACAAACAGAGAAGCTTTTGTTTATCATAAAGTTTCACTACCACTTCTTTGAATATTGGTTGAATAACAGCGAATCTCAGCACAGCAGTGTAAATTCCCAGCACACACTTGTACATTCCCAGCCGGTGCAACCTAGGAGTCTAAATGAACCCTTCGTAGGTCTAAACTTCTGAATGCAAATGTGTGGTCCCAGCTTGCAGAGGTGCTGTGAAACTGTCACTGTCAATAAGTCATTTAACGAACCTCAAAATCTCACAGTTTGAGCTCTGGTATTACAGACCGTCCCTGTGGATAGCCCCACAGTCCCATGGATGCCAACAACACTCGTCTCAGATGCATTAGATCTTTTTGACCTCAGAAGTTAAGCAACTTACAACTAACTTGAGTCACATCCGGTAATAAGTACTTCTAATTAATGACCCTTAAATCGCTGCCAGAGTACTGTATTCCCACACCCATGATTAAGCATGTTCCTTATTCTGCTAACCCACGTGAAAAATCATGCAACTTTGTGCTGGTTTTGTTTGGAACAGTTAATTTTCTTCACAGTAGCTAGTATGGGGCTGTGTTTCGGATTTGTGCTGAAAACAGCGTCGATAACCCAGGGATGGTTTTGATCCTGCTGAGCAGGGCTTACACGGAGTCAAGGCCCTTTCTGCTCCTCACCCCACCCCACCAGTGGCTGGGGGGGCACAAGGCGTCGGGAGGGGACACGGCTGGGTCAGTGACCCCAGCTGACCCAAGGGATGTCCCACACCACATGGCGTCATGCTCAGCACATACAGCTGGGGGAAGGAGGAGGAAGGGGGGGACGTTGGGAGTGATGGTGTTTGTCTTCCCAAGTCACCGTTGCACATGATGCAGCCCTGCTTTCCTGGAGATGGCTGAACACCTGCCTGCCCGTGGGAAGCAGGGAATGGATTCCTTGTTTTGCTTTGCTTGTGTGTGCAGCTTTTGCTTTACCTATTGAACTGTCTTTATCTCAACCCACGAGTTTTTTCTCTTTTACCCTTCTAATTCTCTCCCCCATCCCACCATAGGGGAGTGAGCGAGTGGCTGCGTGGGGCTTAGTTGCCAGCTGGGGTTAAACCACAACAAACTCTTAACAATCCCACGCCTTTAGTATCCATACAGCACACAGCTGTGCCATTCCTCTGGTGCTTTAAGAGTGAAGACACCACTGTACGCAACGGTGAAGTGAAGTGTACAAAGACGACCAAATACGCCGTTCCAGCAGTTTTATCATAATTTGTTTTCTTGCTGCCCTTGCTCTTATTTTTGAACTATTATCTCTACAGTTCAGAGACAGGAAGATAAACATTGTTTTTTAAGTCTGACTTTGTGTGCAGTTTTTAAGAAGGCATTTCAGGATTTCAAAGCGGCTTCCAAAAATTTAAGTTAATATCCTAGAAGCTGTATGTGGTAGAGACTTCTTACTACATTTGCTTTTCAGACAGTTAAACCTATGCACATGAGTTACCTAACTGTCCAAAGTCACAGTGAGTTAAAAGGGGGGAGGGAAAAAAGTTCCCACAACAAGCAGTGCCCTGGGTGCCACTTCCCTGCTCGCAGCGCCAGCGGGTACAGAGAAACACCTGCCAGCCATCCAGCGTAATGCTTTTCTGCCAACATTTATAGTTTCATTTTGTGTCACATGGGAATTCACCACCTCCAGACACCGAGACACTGCTTATGCAAGGTCTGCAGCCCTGTATCCCATTACAGGAGTACTCCTGCCCACCCCGGGGCAGGGCCATGCTCATTCCCAATGGGACCATCGCTGCACCACCTCTGTCGAGAGGCAAGAGCCCCGAAAGGAGCAACACAGCCACGGAGGAACAGCCACTTGCAGGCTAAGTCATCCTCCCTGGGCAAAGCTGGATGATGCCCACCACCTGCAGCACACCAAGCTACCTTTAAGCTAACTCATTACTGTCGCCACACAACAGCACGCCACCCAGCCGTCCCTCAGACAAGCCACCCGCCACCACTACCGCGTGCTTTGCCTTTTGCTTTGACGGAAACCCAACGCCGTCAGACACTATTAAGAGTACCCTCTGCAACCCACCGGCTTCACTTTCAATACTTCTCCGATTAAGACACATCGTCCTTCGAATCCCTCGCTGGCATCAGGCAGCTGCCAGTCTTTCCTACACAAGTTGAGCTACTCGTGTGTAAACCCAGTAAAACGCACAAAATTCCCCAAAAATAATTCACTGTTTTCATGACAAGCAGTTTTAGACGATATAGATCGCCAATACCACGCTGAATTAGGGACATTTCCTAGAGCTTATAAAATATTTTTGTTAAATTGATCCACACCCATGACTGTTACAGATAACAGCTGAAAAGAGTTTTGTTTCTCCATAAGGCACCTGTAATAACTGAGCAATAGCAGCAAACAGGCACCAACCAGAGCTTCCTCGCCCTATTAGCATTACAGAGGAAAGCCTCCCCTTCTGCTGCTAATGATGTGCTCTGCCCTGTATCCCCAGGAGACAAATGACTGCACTGGCTGATTGACTCCATCACAGGGCCATCGTCCATCAATGTATTGCCTCTCTTATTGAAATCTCATCTCGGGAAGAGAAAGTGCTCAGTACCACTTCCGAAAAAACAGTGAAAGCACTTTCAGAATAAGAGCTCCAAGATATATAATTAGAGCCAAATGTTTCAGCAGAAACACACACTTCCAACAACCTGAACATATATGCATGCTTTGTCCAACCAGGACAAGTAAGATTTATGTCCTTCTGCTAATCTATTTTTTTTTAAAACAAAAGAATGAAACACCTATCATAGACATAAATTTCTTCGTCAAATTAAAACACATACAATGAATACAACCATACGGATTAAAGAAGGGCAACTCGAGGCTATTTAGCTAGCTGATTTGCTAAAGGATGAGTTCCAGCCTCTCTTACATAGTCTTAAATCACACTAACATCATACTACCCCACTGATACCTGCAAAGTAAAAATTACAAATCCCTCCATGTATTTATTTAGTACACAGATAAAATTTTAAAAAAGGAAGCAATCCTATTCAATGAAGGACAACCCCTTTAATTCCAAAAACGCTGCACATCTGGGAGCAGGACCGGGGCACAGGGGGTAACCCACGCTCAACACTCATCAGGCAGCATTCTGATCAACTTTGCAACATCACTGAAGCCACCACATCCTAGTACTCCTACATCCTCCATCCACCTCACCGATTCAGCCATATTAAGTTCCACATGAATTATCCGGACATAGTTCCACTTGCACAAAAATAATTTAGTTCAGGAAAAATATTTCAGATTGTAATCAGTCTCATGTCTGTCTACTCAACAATATAAATCTGAAGAAGGCAGCTTTATCTCAGGCAAGATATTTTGTCTCACTTAGCACCTCTGCATGTTACAAGCGATCCATCAAAACTCTGAAATCCCAGAGAACAATCTGCTTGAGAAAACATGTCTAAATATTTATTCCTTGTTTACCCCTAAACAGAATCCAGAACTGACTTGTTTTGCTTCCATTTTATTTAAAGACAACCAATCTGATAAGATCCTCAAACTAAAGTTTCTAGAACTCCTGAACACATTCCCATGTAAGTTGTCAACATAAGTTTCTGGAAGTTTGCACCTCCATATAGCAACTAACATAGAGCATACACTGTGCTTACTTAAACGTGGAACGTTTCAGCTCTCAGCAAACTGCCATAAAATGTACGCTTCCAAGCATTTATCAGTCAGAAGGTTAAAATCGTTTTGGCTGTTACAAGACTTACGCTTCTGCAGTAAAGAACATTATTATAAATTTTTAGTATTTTGATCCTTGCAGCACAGGGGGTTACTCCACAATCCCAGGCCAGTGTCTCAAATAAGACCACATATGGTTCAAAATCATGGTCTCCTGGTTTCATGATCCATACTTTAGATCCCTACAACCCATTTTTCTCATGCACTTCCAGTATTACTTAACAGAAGATTGGCTGTGGGTGTACTTTTAACTTTCAGAAACACAGGCAGCACTTAAATAGTAAAACACTATCTATCAAAACAATGCCCTGTTTTAGCCAGCTGGTTTTGTTTTTTCTAGGAAGGAGTTGAGATCACCTGACTCTGAAGATACCGAGCTACTGAACAGTCAAACAAAACCCACCAGGCCAGCAAAGAGAAGGGATGCTTTTCCCTCTCATTTATATTTGAGCCAGTCAGAATTACAATCCTTCCCGTGTTTAACAGGCAGTGCATTTGTTGATGTACCAATTAGCACTCTGCTACAAAGAACATGCTCCTAATTAATAGCTGGCTTATGGAAAGAGCGATGTTAAGGATTTGGTCGTACCTCCAGATGTACCAAAAATGTGTGAAAGGACTCTCATTGATGCAAAGAAAATCTGTCTGCACAAAGAGACAATCTATGTATTTACCATGTGTCAGCTGTAAAAGGAACTTACATAAATGTAATGGAGGCATTTCCACGTTATTTCTGTCATATCGTGTAATCCTGGACATCTGCTTAGGGTAGCACGTACAGGTCACTCAGTATTTGTGGTCTGCTTTTTTTTGCCGTGTCCTTAATAAGCATGAAGTGGCAATAACGATAATTTGCCCTTACACGCACATTTTAAATAAATCCTCACAAACGCTCCTGTGAGACCCCTTCCCTCTGGAACCATCCAGATTTCTCCTTTTACCTTTTGAAGAAAGAGGCCAGTGCAAAGAGAGATGTAAAGCACCCCTGCAAGACACAGCCACAGAGAGAGCTTGTATGAGTCTTATTTCAGGTCAGAGCTACGCGTTATGAAACTCCAGCGCACCTTGTGAGCGACCTACATTGCGGGACTGAAACCCACTAACCTACAGAACCACCCGGAATCCTGCAAAATAGGTCAGTGGGTTTCCTCATAAGAAGAATTACGCAGACAGGGAGAGATGCACGTCATAAAGGACAGCAGAGCGCATCCTTCACCTCACGCAGGAGCACTCTGCAAGCCGTATCTCTCGCCCTGCTGCCATATTCCTGCACACGGGCAGGACTCCCCAGAAGTGCCGTGGACTTGCGCGTGTCTCACCGTGGGACCCCTGAAGGACCTGTCTGCTCGTTCAAGCCCAACGGAGCAGGAAGAAAAGGAGCAGCACCACAGCAAGGAACGGTGAGCCTACCAACAGCAAAGCTGTTTAATTCATGTCGCTAATGCAAAGTGGGTCTCACCGCAGCCCAAGTACAAGTGACACCTGATTCACGATCAGCCTGGAATTACGGCAGGGGTATCCAGGCTATAGAGCAAAAGCTGGATGCGGCCAGCCAAAATAACCATTCCAGCCCACAGCATGTTACCTGCCAACCTTCAGTCCTCACTGGTCTTGGGTCCCACGCGTTGCTTTCAGTGACCCAGCAGTTCAGCCAAAACAGAGCCCCACAGCACTACAAGCTGCTGGGGAACACTAACAGGCAGCACAGGACAGTCAGCCAAGATCCCGCAGGAGCCGAGGGTGGCTGCAGAGAACCACACTTCACACCCACCACCTCCCTCCTCTCCGCTATTGCGCCAGTCAACACTGGACAAACACTTTGCTATTTCCAGTTCATACAAGGTTCCACCTATTAGGTGAACCCACATCAGTGTGCAAATACACACACCAATCGTGTAAACGCAGCAGCCCCTCTGCAGCCAGCTGACGGGAACACGAAACAATCAGGGCAATTAAGAAAGGCACGCAGAGAAAGTTGCTCTGCATTCCTCTGCCTACCAGTTCCCCACAAGGACCTGCGAGAACGAGGGCCAGTATCCCAGTGGACGCAATGTCTGTTTACAGCAATGAGTTACATGCCCTCTCCTCCTACACACACATACATACTTTGATTTAGATTCCTGTCTCCCAAAAAAAGCAGTCTATGGAGGAAGGGAAAAATGAATGATATCCATGCTGCCTATCATCAGTGATAGACTGACACGCTCAGTGTTGCAGTTTACCTATTAGATCTTTATACAGTCCCCAACAGAAATCAGAGATCGATCTTTAAACCCTACCATCCACAATCATTTAACCCAAATAGGTAATCCACATGAAAACTGTGATTTTACTGTTATTTAACATAAAGCCTTTTTTTTTTCCCCCATCAACAGGTATAGCTATTATTCCTTAATAGGATCCAAGTGGCAGAAGCAAAGTGAGTCACAGCAGCCACCACAGTACCTACTGTGTTTGTCACCTACAGCATTTCAGGCACCCAAATTTGGCAACCATAGCGAAGGGGTATTGCCAAGATGCTGCAGATCAATACTGAGGATCCTCCCTGCTGCGAATGATTTCCCAGAGGTGCTGAGACCCAAGAGAAATCCTAGGGTGATGGTAATGAGATCATTAACGCCACAGCCAAACGCTAGCAAAGAGCAAATCAGGACACAACTCTTATTTCTTTCAAACAGCCCAAGTACAAGACACAGTCCTTACGCCAGTGTTATGCTTGCACCAGGATGAGAGATAATAGCTGATCTGAACAGCTTCACCTGCTCAGATGAAGGGTCACAGACTAACTCTACGCTAGTTAAAAAAAAATAAGCTTAGCACGAACCTGTACCAGTAGTCAGTTTATAACAGATCAATACCCCAAGCCACGTGGCTGAGGCACCTGGGGTCCAGCAATACAAGTCACGAAGTCAAGCTCAGCATATCATCAAACCACAGTCCCAGAATTCGGCGCTTGCTGCGAACCATCCACATTGTCTGCTTGTAAAATGCTAGGTTTGCAAAAGGCTCCTCCTGTTCTTAGCTCCCGTGCCCTGGTGGGTTTGCCAGACTTAGCAAAGGTACTCCTCATCTACAAATTCAGAAAGTAACAGCTAATTACTTTTAGTCATTGCTGATAAACAAGGTATGAGACAACAGAGATCTGAAGAACTCCTTGCACACAGGCAAACATTTTGCAAATAGGTATTGCGCATTCCAGCACTCAAAACTACCTAGGCAGAGCTACACCATTCTCATTACCCATTACCAACAAAGCAGCCCCCGAGAGGACACATCCTCAGGATCCGGATGGCCCCACGGAGCATTGGCATGACTCCAGGCTGGTACAGGCCACGCTCCGCTCCACCTGATCCAGCTGCCATTTAACTTCAGCGATCAACGAGAAAAATAGGGATGATTTAACCAGAGATCTAAACGGCCAATTAATAAAGCAAATATTCCAGAATAAAGGCACCAACGTCCCTTCCACAACAGCTTTTTCCAGACGAGTCACATACTCCATTTTTATAGAAAATAACCCACCTAAAGGCCAGCTATGATGCTAAATAAAACCCACCAGAATGCAGGTGAAAGCTATTTAACTTGAAAGAATTGAATGAAACCACTTTGCTTCCAACCTACACCACAGCTACACACCAAAGCAAGCATTTTTAGAACAGTCCTGCAAATGCACGGCAAATAAGCAGGGCATGTATTAGTTGTATGGAGGTCAGGATCATGAGCCTTACTCCTCATTCCAGGAATAGCAGGTCTATCTGGTGTCTATTCTAGTCAGCCCAGCTTGGATGCAGAACAAGAGAATACTTTTCAATGGTGACACGGACAGTAGTTTACATCCTTCAAGGTGTTAGCTTAGATCCTGCAAACATGCAAAGGAATTTTCTGGAGAACTGAAGGGGAACAAAGGCCAGTATCAGACACACTTGTTCCACACAAGAGAATTAATTTTAAAATTATGATTAGTAGATTCAGCTTGGCCTCCCCTCAAAAATAAGGATGGCAAAAGAGTGAAGGACTACTGACATACACTCCTTGAGCACTCCACAATGAAACATACGTTCAAATCACTTGATGCAAATTCCAAACCACTCACTTCAGGCATACAGGTATTAGCAACAAATACAACAGCAATGCTTATTAAGTGCATGCCTTGCAGAGGACACACACATTACAACTTGTTAGTTTGGTACTAAGAAGTCCCACTGCTTTGTTAATTTGCATGTCAGACATCCAGTTGTTGCTCTTGCACCTTCCACTGAACTTTTTTTAGTGCATTTCTCTGTAATCAAGGCACATTCATGACAGAGGATGTGAAGTTTGGAAAAGGAAAGCACTTATCCTAAAGTTAGAGAAAAATTAACATCACAGAAGCTCCACCGCATCGCACCGCTTGCCTATTTATCCAAAAGAAGCTTCAGAAAATAGTAACTATTTCTGTGAAATCAGAGGGAGGGGGGAAATATTCTCCTTCACAATGATGTCTGAAAGCAATCCCATGCAGAAACACTCTGCGCAGCCACGCCTGGGAAGAGAGAGGAAGCTACAAGAAGAGGTGTACAGGAACACAGTATGTGTAAACCATGAGAGAACCAAAGGGGAAGAGGAGCAAGAATACCATTAAGAAAAACAAACGGGAACAGGGAGCCATCGCCTACCCTCAAATAGGAACACGCAGCTCCCCGTAACGGGACATACGAGGCCAAATTCTGCCCTCACATTCCTAGGAAATTCAGTGTAAACTTTCCTTCCGTATTTGAAGAAGTAATGGATACTGGAAGGGAACACGTGTCCGTGAAGCAAACTTCCCAGCAAAAGTTTTAATTCAAGCCTTCTCCTGTGTGCAGGAGCTGGTAGGGCTACACCAGAGCAAACCACCAGAAGAGCCGCAGGATGCAAGTGGAAGTGATGGCCAGCACCAGTTCCCTGCACCGTTACACCAATACAAAAACCTCCAGGGAAAAAAAAAAAGTATTATATATCACAAACACATTACTGTTGCTCACTCCCAAGCTAGCCAGTTAAATCATTGTCCCACCCAACTGAACACTGTGTTGAACGTAGCTTGTATCTTTGCCGTGATCCTCACGGAAGGAAAACCATAGAAAAACTCAAGATACTTGCCTAAATAGAGTGTAATAAAGTTTAACCATAAAATAGTAAGAATCAAGTTGAGGAAAGGGAGTTAGTGACATACTGTAACTAATCCAGTATTCAAGTAAGTACTACAGGTTTAATGTAATCTTTGCACGACAACTCCCAATTCTCTTGAGATGGATTTGACCTCATTTTTATTTAAAAGTGCAACTGAAATATTTATAAACAGCCCCTTGAAAAAGTATTCAGGTGCAATTTAACTGTTTAGCATCTACAGTGATTTTAACTTGGCACATCAACTCTAAAACTCAGTGTGTTTGAAGCTCCTTTTATGAGATCCAAGGGAAAGGGGATAGTTGGATCTGAGAAGTAAGACTTCTAACTGCTGCCAGCCACCCCTCCCACACAGCAACGGATTATATCGAGTCTGAAAAAATATACACACGGTGAGAACTAGCTAATGTCCTAACTAGTCCTCAAATCAGAGAATATTTATCAGCCAAAGTAAATTCAACAGCAAATAACTGGCTTCACAGTGGTGGAAAGGGGGGTGGGGGTGTGTGGAACAGGTCATACCAGATCTTAATAAGAAAACTGGGCATACCGTAATTGCACACAATAATTACATGAAAACCAGTTGCCTCACCACATCTACGATGTCTCTCTTTCACTACTTTGTTGAGTTTTTTAAAAAGTGAGTTTGGTAAATTCCCAATAAGTGTTACTGAAGTAAGCCTTAATGAAGCAAGGCAGTTTTAAATGTGTTAGAGTGTCATCAACTTGTCAAATTGCAACAAAGTCAAGCTCATCAGACACCTTATATTTCAAGTAATAAATTATCAATCATTACTCGTTAAGTATCTTTACATCAGTCATTTATTTGAAAAATTCTGAAGAATTTCCCCAGCATCGACTCGTACGTCACATACTGTAACACTCAAAGCAATACCACAACAAAGAACTCTGACTCCCAGGTCTTCTCAACATACGATGCTCACTCACAACATTCAATCACTCCTGCTTTTGGTTATATTTATTCATAAATGATATAAATATGCAAGAAGACATGATGGTCCATTGAATATTTTAAATATTTTTTCAAATTCCACAAAGAAAAGCAATTTAAAAAGCAGCGAACATGAATAGAAAGTTGATGAATTAAATGAATTAAAATTAGAAGCCATTCATAAGGGCCCATTAAAAGCTAAACAGAAGTACGATGTTCTAGACCCGAGGATCACATCTGCAAGTAAGGGTGCAGCTCTTAACCTGAAATCACCAACTGCTATCCCTCCTTGAGGGTCCTTTAAAAGATAAAGCATCCTACTGCCTCAACAGTTTGAAAATCATCATTAAAAAAAAAAAGGTAAGGGCATGCAAGGGAAAGCTGCTGCTCTCAAAATGAACATCAGCACGGTGGCCAAATGAAAACGATCGTGTCTGGTACAAGATACAACCCATATGGGCTCCTACATCTCATTAAGACTCTCCTCCTACAAACATCCATGCACATGCTTGACGTGACGCTGTGAGAACTCGCGGCGACTGCAAGGTGACTGCAAGGCTACACACTGTAGTAGCACAGTTAAATACCAGGCGACTGCAGGATCAACGTGTTTCACCTGAGCCAACAGGGAAGCCAAGGAAACAGAAAACCACAGAAATCAAGCATGCTGTCAAGGTTTAGTTGCACAACAAAATAAGATTGAACAGAATGAGTGAAAAATCAAGCTCCAGGTGCATACAGAACACTTCTCTTCCAAAAGCTCAACCTTATTCAATGCTATGACTATACTATTTAAGATTGTTTTAAGTTCAACACCTCAGTATATTTTGTAAGAAGCACAGGGATCCTTGTAACCGATGTGCACGATAAAACACACAGTGAAGCACTACAGCACTCTGTTGCTGTAACTCAGCGAGTTTCAATGGCCCAAAAGCATGCTCCCCATTAAAAACGCAGCACTTCACATTGTCCAAAACGCAGTGCGAACAACAACCATCCGAACACACTTTCACCCCCTTTGTCAATCAAGTCAAGACAGCCAAGTCATGCAAACAGCCTGCTGACGAGAGCACCTCAACACACTGCTTCACTCAAAGGAGGAAACCGATGCCTTTCACAATGGAAATCTGACGGACCGCCTTCCTTGGCAGAGCAGAGCAACGGGAGCTCACATATGGAAGGTAAAATATCAACAAAATCAGAAGTCAACATGGTAGAACAAAGCAGAAGACGACAGACAAAGCTGAGCGCCACATGCCTGTTTTAGTGCCAACTGGTATTTATAGGACAAACTTTCTGAGCCCATTAACTGGGAGAGTGCAAGGGGTTTTTTTGTTGGGTTTTTTTTGTTTGTTTTTTAATTCAATTAACTACTGCATGCCATCTTCACCATCTCATAAAGACTTCCACAGTTATTCAGCACAAGGCAATCCGAGCAACCTGACAGCCAAAGCTTTCAGAAATCCGCACCGTTCCCACATCGAGCACAAAGCCGATTCCCTTCGGATGACAACAGACACCAAGAGATCAACATCTCAGGAAGGGAGTTGTTGTTTCTGTGGCATCTTTAGTTTCAGCCATTTCCCTTCTTGCTCCCCTAATCCTAAATAATTTCTACTCCTGTCAAAAACGCAGGTAAATCTCCACCCAAACCACAGAAAACCGTCTGCCCCGAACCACAGTCAGACGTTTCTGGCTGCCTGCGGATCTCCAAGAGGCTCTCCGTACATCAGCGACAAAAAAGCACGGAACAACAAAAAGATTCAGGTCGCCGCCACATCCACGAAACATGTCTTCCAGCTCCAATTAAAGGCTTGAAAGAGAATTTTTAAAATCCACAAGCTTTTGAATGGGGACAGAAGGGACTGCATCGGGGGGGGGGGAAGGGGGGGTGCAACCAGCCGATATCCAAGCAACAGCAGAATAAAAAAAAAAAAAAAAAAAGGAAATCAACAAGTCGGCGGAGCGAAAGCCGCGTCGAAAGGTGCCGACGTACCTTGTGGAGGTGCCTTTCCGGACATCGCAGATGCTGCATTTGAAGGCTTCGGCGCTGTTCCTGAAGGTGCACACGCTACAATCCCAAAAGCCTTCGTCGGCTGCAGGTTTGGCTTGCCTTTTCGGCCTTGGGGAGGGGGAGGGAGAGGGGAAGCGTGTGTGTGTGTGTGTGTGTGTGTGTGTGTGTGTACGTGTGTGTTTGGGGAGGAGGAGAGAGGCGGCGGGAGGAGGAGGAGGAGGGAGAGGAGGAGGAGGAGGAGGAGGAGGAGAGAAAGAAAACACACACATGAGAAACCATGTTACAGAGCCCCGAAACCCAGCGCCTGCTCGCACCGCCGCTCCCCCCCCCCCCCCGCCCCGCCACCGGGAGCAGCCGACAAACACCTACCGGGGCCGGCGCCCGGAGAGGTGCGGTGCGGCGCCGCGCTCCGCCCCCGGCCCCGGCCCCGGCCCCGCGCCGCGGGAGGGCCCGGCCGAGCCGGGCCGGGCCGGGCCGAATCCAGCCGGGCCGGGCCGGGCGCGTCCCCCGGCGCCCCCCGCACGGCGGCGGGGGCCGCCCCCCTCCCTCGGAGGGAGGGTGGGAGAGTTTGAAGGCTGGCAGGCGCCTTCCCTCCTCCACCTTGTTAAACCTCCCTTTGTCTGGGAGCAGCCAGTGCGCGGAGCGGGAGTGCGAGCGAGCGGAGCCGCCATGGCTGCTCTCACACCAGACCAGCCCTGGCACCGGCGGCAGGCAGGGAGACACCGGCGCTCCTCCGCCGCCTGCCGCCCTTCCACGCTCCCTCCATCTTAGGAGCCTCCCTCCCTCCCGCCCTCCCCGCCCGCAGCCCCCCCCCCCCCCGCCCCGGCCCCCCGCGTACCTGGCGGGGCGGCGCGGGCACGCCGCCCCCCTCCCCGCCCGCTCCCTCCATCTTAGGAGCCCCTCGCCGCCGCCGCCCCCCTTCCCCCGCGGCGGAGCACACGCACGCAACTACCAGCCGAGGGCCTACCCACCGCCATCCCCTCCCGCCGCGCCAGCGCCGAGCCGGGCCCGCCGCCGCCGCCGCCGGGGCAAGGGGCAGGGGCGGCCCCCGCCGCGCTCCCTCCATCTTAGGTGCCTCTCCCCGCGCCCCCCGCTCACCTGGTCGGGCTCTTCTTGTCGCCCATGACCATGGATCGGGGCCGCCCCTGCCCTGCGCACAAAGAAAAGAGGCGAGGGGGAGGGGAGGGGGACGGGGCTGCCTCCGTCCAGCAGGCTCCGGCTGCTCCTCACCCCCGCGCCGCCGCTCCTGCTGCCGCTGCCAGGCTCCGCTCCAGACTAGCAGCGCAGCGCAGCCCGGCGCCCTCCTCCCTCCTCCTCCTCCTCCTCCCTCCTCTCCCTCCCCGCGCCGCGCCGCTCCGGCGGGCGGAGCTCGCCGCCGCGCCGCGGCCAATGGGGGCGGCCCCGCCGCCAGCCCTGGCGGGGAGGAGAGCGGGGAGCGCCCCCCGCGCCGCCTCCCCGGCGGTCCCACCCCCGCCCCCGGCCGGGAGCCCCTCCGCGCCGCCTCCCTCCTCGCTCCCCTCAGCGCCAGCCCCCCGCACCGCGACCCCGCCGCGGCGGGAGGCCCGGCGGCCCCTTCCCTCGCCCTCCCTTCCCCCTCGGAGGGCTCGGTCCGCCGGGAGCGGGCTGAGGCCGGCGGCGCCCCCGCCGGGAGCCCCTGAGGGGAGAGCGCGGCCGTGCGGCCCCGTCCGGCCCGCGGGAGGGGCGGCAGGTACCGGGGGGCGCCCGGGCCCGCTCCGGAGGGGAAGGGCGGCCCAAGCCTGCCTCGCCCCGCCGTGCGGCTGCGCTGGAAGTTACCCTGCAGGGTTGGGCAGCGGGAGCGAACTCTGGCTCCGCGCCCTGTGTGGGGCGCGGGGGCTCCCTGCGCCTTCGCGGACACCCCGGCTGCTGCCTCCCTGAATTTCCTTTCCGCTTTGGGTCAGGTCGCTAGCCCGTTCCGAGCCGAAGGCATTTCGACAGCGCTGCCGTAGCCTTCCAGAAACGTTCCCGTCGATCCCTCAACGATCCCATCAGCTCCACCGAAACCACAAGCCGTGGTTCTCCAAAACTCCCGAGGTGGCAAAAAGCAGCGTTTCCCAAAAAGCAGCAGTCCTGCCCCGAGTTTCCCCCCTCGGCCCCTTCGGGCCTGTGGCAGCGCTGGCGTGGCGGGCCGGACCGCCATGGGCCAAGGACGAGCCCTTGCCGTCTTCGCTGAGCCACTTTTCACGCGGGGCCGGCTCCTCAGCACCGGCTGCAGGAGGAGATGGGGGCGACGAACAGCCGAGGAAGGACAGGATATCGAGCGATGAGTAAAGACAAAGTGGGTTCGACCGCTCCCAGCTGCACGAGCGCTGAGCCTTGCAGGGCAGACGTTTTTTCACCGCGCTCTCCCAGTTTCTCAGTGGCGACTAAGCCAAGCTAAAGGCTCCCGCCAGTGAAGAGCAAACTTCATCCCCAGGCCAGAAACAGCGTGGACAGGAGGGATGCCTGTGGGCTGCACGGGGCTGTGCCCGGGGAGCGCGACTGCAGGGTGGGGGTGAAGACAGTCTGAGCAAAGTTAACGTATGGCTGAATACAAGAAAAAAAATAAGGAAAATTGCTACTTAAAAAGCAAACCATTCTAAGTGGCTTAAGGCAGGATATGCTCCTACCACGACGGGATGAAAAGCATAAGCATGTCCTGCGCTTTAAAGCTTTAGTGATCCGGACTCGCTCACAAGCCACAGAGGTTTTTTCCCCTCCACCGATGCCCATCTTAACAGTCAAATCACGCTGGCGGAGTCACCTCTCTGTATTTAATAGCTGCATGTAATCCACCTACCCTACGCAGCCCCCCCATCCCCACACAGGTAATTTAACCCTTGCTGGCACCTCTGCCAACCGATTCAACTGCAATTTGTACAGACAAAGACTTCGAATGACTTTTTTCTTCGCCACGCAAGTTCCCGAACAATACAGCGAGAAGCAGACATACTCCACGGGCAGAGTTAAGGTTGCGCAATTATCACATGTAGGAAGTGTCATTTTCCCATTGCATCTGCTGTTTTCCAAACATTTTTGCTCTTTTAGATTACGGCAGTAACGTTTGCTTCGGGAATCTGTGTGGGAACAGTAACTCAGCAGTGCTCACGGGCTCTGGTAAGCGCACAGTCCCGGTGTGCAATCGCCACCAGAACTTCATGGCAATTATGTTTATGGGGACAAGAACACTGTGTTTGGGGACAAAGTCAGTGCAGAACCTGAGAAGAAGCGCAGAAGGCAGAAAGTGCTGAAATTTTGACATGGGAGGAGATCTAGACACGATCTGACTCCTGTTTTCCGCCACAGCTGCTTTCCTGAGCTCTCCATTGCCGCATTAAGCAGAGCGACAGCTACCACAGGCATGGAGTAAGTTATTGTGGAAACACAAGGAGCTACAGCCCATTTTTAGAAAGCAATTTATCTCTTCAAAAAAGTTTCAGGGTTGCTGTTTTCTTTTCATAGCAAAAGTTGTTTTCTTTCCAAAAATCTACTACATCCTTTATTATCAATTCCCCTGGAAACCTTCCTTCCTCAGCAAATAACGCTTTCAAAGTCACGTGTTAAAAGCTTGGCAACCCAAGTCGAGCGTGACTTCATTCAATCACGTACATGCAATGGGAGGTGATCGTTCCCAGTTTGTTAAACTCTCTTCAAGCTGCAGTTGGGTGTCTCTACCTTCACGGATGGTTCCTGGCAGAGCGCCGTGGCCAACGGTGGGCTTGTGCATTGATCCAGCCGGAACTTTTGGGATGCTGCATCCTGGCGGCAGCGCTTCCCTGTTCACCCCTCCGGAGACCGACACACCGTGACAGGAACCCTTGGCAGAAATCAGGGCTGAAAATACAGTCAAGGTGAATGACAACTGCCTTGCTAGGGTATTTCTTTCACACTGTGGTGTTAGCACAGTGAATTATCCTGCCGGCCTCAAAATTCACCAAGGTGGCATGGGCAGTGCACCCCACCGAGCATTTGGGGATTTATAATGGAGTTTGGGTTCTCGCGTGCTCACTAGGCAGCCTCGGGCAAGTCATTTAGCACTTCTTCTCATTAACTCCAGCACTCTTGATTCGAAAAGTGAAAGGAGGAAATTTCTAGGCGCACATGTGGATCTATGGCACCAGTTTTCCAGCCAAACTCATTCCAGCGAAATGTTTTGGACCCCACGGTGCTGTTCAGTTGGTGGTACATCCAGCAGAAGAAATTCCCACCTTTGCCTCCAGAAGATGTTGCTTTCTCAGCAGTGCAACTGCTTGCTCGAGAGCACTCTCAACTGCAAGAGGATCCTGTTAACCCACTTCTTTCCACCTCTCCCCTTCCCCCACCAGGTGTATTTTTAATGACAAAAAAAAACTTGTGAAGAGACACTGGTTGCAGATGCTTCCAGGGCACAACCAGAGACACAGCACCAGGGCAGGCACGCTCACAGCGGCTGGCAGAGCAGGGCACGGACCTGTCAGGCCAACCTGGCTGCCACAGCCTGTGCTGGGAGCTCACGCACAAATGGCTTTGCCCAGCAAAGCTTTAGCTGTGCATCAGTACATCCTTCATGTCAGGTGGGGTTAGGTTGGGATGAGACAGGCGGAGCATGGTCACCCCTCTGCACCGGCTCAGCATCCCCATCCCCCTCACCAAAACCATCCCTCATGCCAGCAGCGCCGCGGCTGCTGCTGCTTCTTTGCTTCAGCCCGAAAACAGGCGAAGGTCCAAACCGACAGTCCGTACCCTCCCCGGAGCAGCTGGTCGGGGATGCTCAGAGGCACACCACTGAGCTAAGCACCCTGCTAATAGCCTCTTCAGCATGGTGAGACCTCCGAAACCTGGGGTGCCAAGAGCACAGGGATAATTCCCTGCACCTGGACCGTCGGTATAAACGGATTTAAAAATAAACTGGGATGCTACATGCGCAGCCAAAGTCAGTATTTGTGCATAGAGCTCAATGCCAAATATAAACATTAACCTGAGCTTCTCGGCCCCGTTGGTCACTGTGGTAAATAGGCATTTTTGTAAATTTGCATCAGATGTGCATAACTTCTCAGAAGTGACTGCTGTCCCAAACAGCCTGAAGTCTAGCCACTGATAAATTACTTTTCTGTGCATTTAATAAGGAATTTGTTACACAGGAGTTAGAATCGGGCTCAGGACACGGGTAACACTATTAGTTCAGCCAGAGCTAAAAGGATCAGAAGAGATGCCGCTGCTCTCTGGGGCAGGGAAGTTGCATATCACCACACGATTAGCACCTTTTAGTAGAAGTGGGTGGGAGGGGAAATTAGCAATTGAGGGTAGAAATGGTGAACCAGCTACGCTAGAGCACCTTAACAGCCAGCATTCATTTCACTGTGTCCTGCTGAGAGGGATTAAATGTGCTTGGCCTCCCCAGGTTTCCAGGATGAGAAGACATCAAGGGGTGGAAGAAAAAGAGGCTGCATGAAAACTGTTGGACTTCACACAAAGTAGCATAATGTTTGCCGTACCATGAGAGCATCCTTGGCAAGGGAAGCAGGAGCCTATGCTCAGAAGCCTGAAAGTCTTCCCCACAAAACAAAATACCAAACCAGAAAGCGTGCATTGGCCAGAGACACCGGTGGCCAACTAACCCCACCCTCTCTTGCTTTCAAAGCACCGCATTAACTGTCACCGGCTTCAGGTGCCGACGCCAGCGAGAAGTCAGAAAGAAACTACTGGAAGTCTCACTTAGCACTTGACAGCGTCTTTGAAAATGTGGCCCAGGCTGCGTTTGCAAGCTTTTTGGGAAAAGCGTTGTGCTAGGGATTGTGTAAACACAGAACTGGCTGATGGATGGCCCTGGTGCACCACAGAGATTTATGCATGCTCCGGCAAAACGTACTGAATTAACAAGTGTCTCAGATTAACACCGGGACACTAAAAGACTTCACTGATAATTGTGGGAGAGAAACAAATGATAAGGAAGAGTTACCACACAGCGTGCTATTTTCCAGACTTCAGTAAAGACTCGGATGCACGTTCAGATGGGATATTTTTAGCTGAGCTGGGAGCGCAGGCATGGCAAAGTAGGCAAGGGATGAAGCAAGGAAAACCATGGGGCTAGAGGAAGACCCTTGGTAAAGCGCCTCAAAAAAACCTGCCTTTAGATGAACATTGCTTGATATTTTCCTTAGTGACCCCATTAGGAAAAGGAGGGATTGTGCTAATAACCTGACGATCAGAAGCAGAATGTCACATTGGAAGAAGAGAATAACTTTGAGAGAGACCAAAATGGAAGTGGGATGAAATACAGTGTTACCGACTTAGGCAGCCGGGTGCTCCTAATAAAACTTCCTGACTTAGAGCAGAAGGTCGTTGGTATGGCACACAGGAGGGGGAAGACCTGTCTCAGGTGTTTGTGTGCCACTGGTGTGACTTAGCTCCTGAAAAGGCCAATGTCACGCAGAGGGTATCAGAAGAATACGTGTCAATGAATAGAGACAGGGAAATACATAGTGACTTTTTACGGTGTGCAGGCAAGATCTTGTTGGAATTATCATTCTCCAGACAATTCTCCAGCTGAAGAAAAAAATGCGTTCGAGCTGGGACAAGCATGGGGAAGAGTTTCTAGGATGGTCAGAGGAACGGAACTTATGACAGAAGTCTCTACAAACTCATCTTATTCAGCCTAGGGAAACAAAGGCGGGGAGGGGATATGACCACTCTTTAAAAAATACACTGGGGAAGGAGGCAGCACATTGCAGCAATAAAAGAGCTAGCAGACAAGAAAGAAGAGCACAACTGATCTATGCTGGACATGTAGGCTGGAAACCAGACATCTGTTTCTAACCTTCAGAGGAGCAAGGAACAGAAACAGCCTCGCAATGGGAGGAGCAAAGGCAGTCAATGTAAAGATGGACCTCAATCCCTTACAGAAGGAATCACGCAGCGGAGCAGCTCACACAGTCCCTCCTGCCCCTGTGATCCCGCTGAGGTCAGACCCTACTGCTGTCATCAGAGTCCTGTCTCTCCCTCCTCACCCACCCACACCAAATAATCTTGTCTGACTTGTTTCCAACCAACAGATTTCAGTAGATGCTCTCTCAAGGGAAGGGGAGAGGTACAGGGAGAAGAAAACTCTTCATCCAGCTTTTGTGCCTAGAAATGGATTTCTCAAACACCCAGGGATTTCCAGTTTGCTTCTAAATTTGGTATGTGTGTTTTTCCTCCCAGAAAACTTAAAACTTCCTCTATTCAGCAAAGTAAGGGTATTTTTACAGTTTTCTTTCTCTCTTTCTTTCTTTTTAATACAATCTTTTTATAGATAGTCTTTCATGGGTTCTTTGGAAAACAGTTTCAGAACTGAATTAGCAAGTGATCAAATGCCGACTATCAGGAACTTCACACAGCAAGCCAAAAACTTTCTATCAGAAACAGCCTGCCGAAGAACAGCATAGTAGGAAAAGGATCTGAAAGATGAGGAGCAATATGCAAGCAACAGCCAGTGCCAAGAATCTCCAGGGTCTGCAAACCCTTAAAATGCCAGACAGACAGGAGCAGAGAACAGCCTGAAAAGGTAGAGAGGCATAATAAACTCTACATGCAACAGCATTAAATAGAAAACTCGGCTGAGTAGAAAAGAAAGCCGACAAAAAATAGAGGCTCTAGATAAGCATCCTGCATGCTGTATTCTACAGATAGCGAAGGCTGTGCAATTTAAATCTGTAATCCCTTCCCAAGCAAAGAGGCTTTTGCAATAGCGCAATCTGGATGTCACCAGCATATGAATAGGCATCTTGGGACTGCTCTGGAGAGCAGAGGTCAAAGTTTAGTGATGTATGTAGTTGTCTCCCTAATGGGTCTTATTGATTATGATCCATAGAAACAAGTGATGTCTCCAAATCTGCCTCCCCCTTTGTGCTAGATGACAGCAACCAAGAAAAAGCACCTTGATCTTCTAGCTCCACGTAGTTTGTAGAACGTTGAATCCTGCGATGAGGAAAGACACAAAGTTGCTGAACAGACTAGTGAAACACAGCAAGTGGAAAATGGTAAATAGATCTGTGTAACATCTGCATAGCAATGATACACTGGAGCATGGTGTCAAAAAATACCTAATAAAATTTAAAAAAAAAATAATAGGATAACATGAGAGGGGAAAAGAGCAAGTCAACATTGCAATTCAAACACCTAAGTAAATTATGCATTGTGGAAGGGGCTGAAAAGCCCCAGTACAGATAAAGCCAAATTCACACTTGTCCAACCACAAGGTATTCCAGCAAGGTATCTTAAATATTGCAGTGAAATTGTCATATCTGTGATACAAAATGGTTGTAATAGGTTGGTATCTTGACAGCCCAAGCACAATTCTCTTGTGGCAACTTCAACGGGAGAGTAAAAATAGAAAAAGCACCAGGAGGACTGGACCAAAAGTACCAATGCTACTTTTTCCTATTCTAGTGAGCACTGCTGTGGCAGCCAGCCAGCACGGGGTCGTGTAAGCAGAACCATCTCAGGTAGGGCACTGGGAACCCCCTCAGGGGGAGACTAAGCTGATAAATAAGCAAGAGGTGATTATCAAACCTCTTCAAACTTCCTGAGTTTGTAAGGTAGAAGCAGAGAAAGCAGGCTCATTCTCAAGACTTTGGTACGTCCACTTCTGGCTGCTGCTAGAAACTGGAAGTGGGCGGAAAAAAAAAAACCAAACCCAACCCTGCCTACAACATTTCAGAATCGCAGAAGACATCCCATTTGGGTTCAGGGTTAGGAACCATCTCGGGCAGCAGGGAGGTCCTGGCTCTCTCTGGAGATGTTTGCCCACCTCCATATGGAGGCACAAGGCCCTTAAGGCTGGCCCTACTGATGCGCTGCCTGGGATCTGGCTGTCTGCTCTGTCCATCCTCATCCTCACCCATCTCACAGCTTGCAGGCTGAAAAGGGGCAGAAGACGTTGGCAAGCGCCGCTGGGCAGCCAGGGACCCAACGCTGGTCAGCAACAGCCATTTCCCACAGGTGCCAGACACCAGTTCCTGGGCTGTTCCGCGCACACCCACCCCGGCACGCAGAAATACGGGACATGGAAGAGCCTGCCCGCAAGAGCTCTGTGCACATGCTTCTGCCGCCTTGTAGCAAGTCCTCCATGCAGGGCAGGGTGAAGCAAGCCTTGCTGCCCAACACAGGACCTCGTAGGTGACTCCTGCTCCTGGCTCTATGGGACGTGCAGCTTGCTAGCACAGGTTATATAAAGCTAGTTATCTACCCGCACGTCCTCACATTGAAAGAGATGGGTCTGCACGCCTGAAAAAGAAGAAAAGCATGTGACTATAAAGCAATATGTAGACCGCGTCTTTGATATTGAGACCATAGCACTAACCAGATCAGCAGTAACTCTATTTACTTCAGTGGAACTGTAACAATATGATCCCAGCCCCTGCCAGGGCTGTCGTTGTTCAGTACAACACATCTAAGTCATAGAACAGCAACAAACCTGCCACACACTCAATTTTCTTACAGGAACAGCAAATCTGGCTTCCTCTGGGGTGTGTGAAGGGACCAGCTCCAGGCAATCAGAGATGCTGTGCTCTGTGCAGCTGGCATTAGGATCAGCGGCATCTGGTGGGAGTGCAGCTACTCAGGACTCACCAAAACAACAGCAACAAAAAAGCCTCTTTTCTTATAGAGTACAGCTGAATTCCCTTCCTCCCATTCCCTTAACAGATGTCAGAAAAAAGCATGAATGGCTGCAGCTCTGTGCTCGACTTGTAACTTTCACACTTGCTGCAGAGCTGGCCTACTGCTTCTGAACCCGGTTTCTGGAAGGTGTTGCTTTTTGAAAAGAATAACAGAGAGAAAGGAAAGAAAAAAAAACTTAAACACTTAATAGTAAACTCCTTCAAAAGCAAACTTGCTTCAAGCCAAAAAACATTTGCCAAGTTTCAACTAAATGTGAATTTTCACAATGCTGTAATAAACACCTCAGTATGGGGGTTTCAAAATGAGAATGCTGAGACAACTTTGCTCCAAGCAGTTCAAAAATATATATATGATATATAACTTTTTTTTTTAAAAGAGAAATCAAATTACCCCAAGGAGACATTTTATGGTGCTTCAGTTATATATATATATAAATATATACACAAAAAAAAACCCAAACATGGAGAAAGCAAAATGAAAAGCCATGGATTCATCTGTTGCCCATCATCCCAGTCATGCAGAAGGACATAGGCAGGAACAGGACTCTCCCCAGAACCAGATCACAGGTCTGGATGCTATTGCAGCAGATTAACCTGGGAGCACTATGGGAAGGAAGCGTTTCCAGGAGAGAGAAGTGGTCTACTGCAGAAATGCTCTTGCAGAACCTACCTGGCCATTTTATCTTCTCTAAACTCCAGCCAGGGTTCCCGTGGACTCTGCAACACACAGCGCGGATTTCTGAGCCCAACGCCTCCTTCCCCAAGCACTGCACCAAGTGGTGCCTGCCACGGCTGTAGGCATCAGAGTGGCTCCAGCAAGGCTCTCCAGCAACTGATAGCAATGGCACGAGCCATCAAATGTTCCTTGGACTGGAAGAGTCTAAATTCTTGACTGCTCAGATGTTGAATGGCTTTTCTTGCACTTAGGCTGGTGCGTAAGGTGGGATCCCGAGAAAGCAGAGCTGTGGGTGTAAATCGTGAGCACATCAATCTTTTCTCAGGGCCAAGTCTGGCTGCCTGCTTTGCAGACACCTGCTGATTTGTTTTGGAATGTACAAAAATGCCCTTCAATCCAATTTAGGCATTAAGGGAAAAAAACCCGTGAGTGACGTATGGTAGTTTTGCAGCCCCAAAGGCATCCACAGCTCCTGAAGGGACAGCGGTGCTGCCATCACTGGTCCAAAACTAGTCTCGTGGTGCTGCCAGCTACAGCATCCTTGCAGAGACGAGCAGTGGGACTGTGCTGCCAGGGGAACTGACGGCCTTAGGCTGGTTTTAATTCTGCCTGGCTCCCTCGTGCCATCACACATAGGACGGATTGGGAAAGCTGCAGCGAGAGAACATCTCGTGTTTCTGCAGGGGAAGAGACTGTGTATGGGACCACAGCCATGAGTTAGCTAAACTTGTCCAAATAAAGGGGGGAAAAAAACCCCTACTTATGTTGTTTCCCCAGCCGCAGAGCAATATGTTTCTCTAGGATCAATTCAGACATAACAGGTTGCTGTGTTCAGAGCTAAAATTAATCTTAGACCAGGAGAATGAATTAAAAAAATGAAGATCTTGCTGCATTCATTGCTAAAAAATTAATCTTGTGCTGAGAGCTTCCATTTCTACTTTCCAACTGGCCACCTTGCTTTCATTGAAGGAAAGCCCGAGTGAAAATGTAAAATCGTTTCCATGTGGTTTTGGTTAAAGCAAACAAAGAGCCGTGAATTGTGTTGGTGCCTGGTTTCAGGCATGGCAGAAGGTGGAGGGTTAGCCAGAAAGAGAGAACGGCTGCTGCTGAGATACAGCCACTGGCCTAATTAGGTGGAATAGCTATTAGCAATTCTACCTAATTAGATAATTAGATTAATTATCTAATTAACTGAGATTGTTGTTAGACAAAGGCAGGTAGAGCCTCAGAGGTGATAAGGAAGATATCAGGGCAAGGTTACTCTGTGATTTATATTGATTTCTTTAACAGTTCAAGAACTCCCCTGGTTCCCACATTTATTTACCCTAGTCTCACTCCTCAAGGGTTGTTTTAAAGTGATTAAAGCAGGGAACAGGGGGGCTGTTTTTTAAAAAAATAGAGGGAAAAGAAGAGAAAAAAAAAGAAAGAAAATCTCACTGCAAGTTCCCCCCATGCTACTGAAAAGTCAAGACTCAGCAGAGGGGAGAAACCAGACTGGGCAGGGGGATGCCTTGCGGACAGGGACTGCCTGTGTCCCCCCATGTCTTGCGCTTGGATTTTGCTGCGCATCCTTCCCCACAGACCTTTTTGGATACCCAGGGAGAGAGCCAACATGTGAACTAATGATGCACCAGCACCAAACAGTAGCTGTGGTCCTGGCAGATTTTTCTCCATCACTTGTTCTTTGCTTGCATTGCTGGTGGGAACCACAAGCCAATTAAGGAGGCCTCGTTGCGGTAGACATGGCATAAAAGTAGCATTAGAGCATCCTGCCCCAGAGACCCAGCAGTCCTAAATACCCAAGGGCTAGCGCAAGGCAGGTTTGCAAGTTTAATAAGCCAAGTCCTCCTCGCTCAGGCGTGAAGCTAATATTGTGCCAGGCAGGCCCGCGTGGAGGAGGCACAGCCGGAGTCTCTGGCTTCCATGATTTCAGCCGCCTGCTTTGAATTTCACCGTGGTGGAGTCGGGCCCACAGTGGAGCCTAGATTTCAGGAGGCATGGGAGGGCGTGCACCCAGATCAACCCTGCCCTTCCCATCCTACATCACATCTATTGTTAGATGCATCAAGGAATTTGACCCACTTTGGGAGTTTCTGGTGGTTTTTCACATTCCATTTGTCCTTTCTGACTAACATTTTGTGCTTGTGTGTCACAGCCCTGGCTCTGTTCCCTGTGGTAGATGTTCAGATTGCCAGAGGAAGATCCAGCTGCTGTATCCTACTGCGTTTAGAGCTTCTAAGCTCTGAGTGGATCCAAGACACTGCCCACACTGGGTTTTGAGTTGTCCTTTCCACGTGCCAGCTCCGCCTAGCATCCTCCCTCCCCGCTGATCTTCCCTCCTCCAGCCGGCTGGTTGAATTCAGACCTTACAGGCATCGCACACTCGCTCACACCAAGTACACAAGCTTTGCAGACTGCAACATAATGTTTGTAGAGGCCCATAACAAGTGCAATCACAGGTGCACTCTTACTCGAGTTTTGGAGTTTGGCTGGTCTCTGCTTATGATGCAGAGCACAACAGCATTTAGAGATTTGCTGAGCAGGACGTCCTCAGCACAAGGCCAGCTCTCTTGCTCACCTCCCTGTAGGAATCTTCACAAATCAGCCATATGGCAGAAGAAAATGCTTTACATACCTTGTCAAGAGCTTAAAGGTGACTCAAGGTTTTATCTTCTCTAGCTTCGGTTGGTCCCACAGCTAAATCAGCCCCTTCCTACTAGGAACGCCTCACCATCCCTTCTCCTAATTTTTCCTGTGCACCTCTGAGGTTTCTCTTTCGTACGCCCTCATAGCACTCGACTTCTTCATTCAGCCTTAATACCTGTATATAATAATAGCTTAATAACTTTATAATAGCTCCAGCCTCTCTCCTGAGAGGTACAGAAATAAACCTGTCATTCCTAGTTGCAGAGACTGTGTTAACAGATCCATTATTGGTCAAACCAGAATCATTACAATTATCAGCACTCATTGCCCCTGCTCCAGCACGTGTGCCTTGGCATCCTTTTCAGCAAGATGCTCCACCCAGGTCTTAACAGCATCCCATGGGAGAGCTGTGGAGTATAAATGTCAAGCTGGTGCCTTGGGTACCACGTGGGGCTGAGCAGGCACAGGGCTTTGGGCTCCCACTATCCTGCCTGCACCCCCCCATGCCCCAGAGGCCACGGCCACGATCTCAGGAAGGAGAACTTGCTCTTTCCTAACAGAACATTTGTGGCTCCACGGGAGCTAAAGGGTTGCAAGTGCAGACCAGCCACATTGCTGCGAGCAGCCGTCCATCTGTTAAGAGTATTGGAGCAAGCGACTTTCAAAGCCAGCAGATACTTTTTCACAAAGTTTTTCCACTGTAGAGAATATCACAAAAACTTCTATTTTGTTGTGTCATAGTATTGGTAACTAAGAGAGATTTTTATAATTTTCAACAAACTCTGAAACCCATCCCAGGCCTCGGGGAGGGAGCTCTTTTCAACCAGCCGCAGGACACGCTGCCCAGGGAGGAGAGGACTGGTCCCCAGCAGCCCCAGAGAGTCACCTCACCTCCGGAGAAACTTCCCCCAACAGTTTTGGCCTCCTTGGAAATCTGTCACCAGCATGCTGAGGCTGTCTCCCATTAGCCAGCAGGACGGAGGGAGACCACAGGCCAAGGGGAATGAATTTAAGTCATACCCAGCAGCGGACTTTTAATCCCTCTCACAAAACCTGGCTGTTCTGCTACTGTTTTCGTCTGGTTCAACAAGTTTGCAGGAATCGGACTGCAAGAAATCAAGTGATTTAACTGAAAGCTGGAGGCTGATCATCCGCAGAATCTAGCGGCATTAATGCGCTGATCACATTTGGTGCCAAAGGGCCTGGGAGGGCAGTTATTTCATTTTCAAGACTCGGAAATCAAGCAGCGCGTCTCACTGCAGCCACAGAGTTCAAACCCCGGAGGAGAGTAAATCAGGGAACGGTGCACAGGCAGCACATTGACACTCCTCAGCATAAATATCAATTTTCATACTGTGGTCAGGTTCTGTAAGTGTGGGGAATTGGTGTGGCAACGGGATTTTAACAAGGTCTGGTTGCGATTAATTCCTTTCTAGGCAGTTTGTCTAAACGACTCGATTCCTTGTGATCACTCAGTAATTATGAGACTAAACCAAACTGTGAGGGACTGCAATGAACAGTTGCGTGAAACTATTCAAGTCTGGAAAACAAAGTCACTTGCTAGGAATTATTAAAACAGCACCAAAACATGGAACTTACCTGAAATGGAAGGTACATTGGAACAAGTAAGAAATAGCATATTGCAGTTAATGCCATACAGGACGGAGCCTACCTGTGAAAGAGCATTGCAACACCGGAGCAAAACCCACAGCTGAGCCCAGCCACTACAGAGCAGCTTGTGCTGGGCTGATCCCGGCCACGCTGCCATTCGGTGGGGGCACCCGTCCCAGGCGCGGGGGGGTAAGAAGCAGCAGCAGCCCCAACACGGTGAGATAAAGCAGAAGTCTACAAATAAACTGAAGTTGGTCACTCAAGTTCTTGCTTTTACCCCTGCAGCAGAGAAGATTCCCTGCCCAGAGGCAGCCTGGCCACTGCAAGAGTACACTGGGAAGAAGGAGAAAGAGTTTGCTTTGCAGGGGAAGCAAATGTCTTCCTCCAGCCGATCTCCATCGCTCTTTATCTGCCCACAGCTGCTCACAATCTGGCCCCACAGATAAGGAAGGCAGCGCTCCCCATCCTTCCCGTTCCTCCAGCTGGTGAGGTCTGGCAGCTCCATGTTTTCTGGAGCTGGGGACAGCAGCGCCACGCGGCAGACGAGTCTGTGGCCAAGTCGCACGTCCTGCTGTGGTGCGGCAGCCAGCCACGGGGGCGGAGGGCACAGCACGGCACAGCAGCGCAGGCACACGGGCTCAGCATACATCTGCTCCAACCCTACGGCCCTCCCCACGCTCGGGGAGGGTGGCAAGGGCAGGGGCTGGTCTGGATCTCTCTGCGCCCTCCCAGATCCATCCCCCCTCTCCATCCTTTTTGCCACCCCCTTCCCCAGCTGTAGCAGTAACTCGGTACCCTCCTTTCTTCCAGCTTAGCAGTATGCTCTGTCAAGTGCATCCTCTGTAAAAGGGCCAAATTCATGCCAGGTGTCCATACAGAGGCTTAACCGGAGGGACACTTGGGATGGATTTAGCCCATTACACAGCATGTTAATCATATTACTGCAGAAACCTGACGCAGTTCCCAAGGCACAAGCCGATGAATCCTCCTGGAGCCCGGCGGGCTTCGGAGCCTCATTCCAGAGTGCCAGAGCTTCTTTTATTCATTAATCATATTTGCTTAATAACCTTGTATCTCTCCAGCGGAGGGAACTGCCAGGCTCACATAAGGTAATTGTGGGATGGCTCTTCTGGAGAGATGGAAGTACCAGCATTTTCAGCCGGTGTGTGTGGCACAGCTCCATGGTAATTTCTCTCCCCAGCTTCAGCCGCAAGGGCACGGGGAGGGACGCAAAGCCCTGCAGATGCTAGCTACCCTTCTTACAGTGCCTCTCCCTGAATCTGGCAGCAAAGTTTATGACAGCAAATTTATGATGCTCTGGGTCTGAGCTGGCTCTTGATCAACAAGCCCACGTGCCACAGCAGCATGTTTAGTGCAGGTAATTGCTGATGATGTCAAGGAAAAAATTGCAGAGAAGATCCTATGCACAGCCTGTTAATTGTACCTGTTCCTCTCGCTAAAAGTTTTGATAGGTGTGATCCATCAAATATGCTTTATGCAACTTCGCAGTGGTTGACTAAGGGCCAATTTTATTGTTTTGGATATCAATGGGAGCAGCACTGTTGGGAGCAGAAGATCCAGTTGGCATTTCCCATCTCCTGTATCAGCACCCAGTGTGCAAGAGGAAGGTGCTGATTCCAGAGCCTGCTTCTCTCTGTTGCTCGCTGGCTCTGTGCGGTGTTGGCTGTCACTGTCCCAGGAGCATTTTTTGCTCTTGTACTCTATTAAAGCCTCTGAGATTAGCGCTCATGTTGTTACAGCATGGGGTCTCACTTTGTAGGTGAAGTTCAGGAACTTCCCTTTGATTAGGCTCATTGAGAATCAAGCTTTTTAAATATCCTGTGATTATATCACTGAAAATCTCCAGCTGGCACATTTTCCAAAATCTCTGCTGTTTGCGTGATGTTTATCAATTAGCCCAGGGTTCTTCATCCCCCAGTACACCCATTCCTGTTCAACGTCACCTGGGTGTCAGTCCCAGAGCAAGGCAGAGTGACACCCCTCTACAAGCCCCGATGTATTATTTTCCCCGCTGTTGATCAGGGAAGGGATTCCCAGCTGGCAAATACTGTGGCCAGAGCATGGAAGAAGCAGTATATTTGATTGCTTGTTCCCATGCAGTGTTGTCCACCTAACCCACGATTTGGTTGCACCCCAGCAGATGATGCACCATTTCTTGGAGGGCTGGGCGGCGCCCGCGGGGATGTGGGGAAGCATCTGGTGGCTGCTGTTTCCTCTCTCTTCCTCCTCCTAGGCGAGGAGCGGTTTCACATCAGCGGCCTCACGGATGCAGTTAAACTGCAGCCTGGGCCGGTTTTAAATCAACCCCAGATGAGCCATCTCCTTCTTCCAGAGGGTGGTAAATCTGCTTCAAGTCCCGCTGACCTTGGTGGCGCTGGGTGAGGCCCCTTAGACTGGCAAGATGCAGCTTTTACCTGGTGCTCCGTGTGCTGCAAGCCCTGCAAACTCCTTGTTAACCCTCACGAGATGGACGATGAACTGCATTCATTTCCAGTTTACAGATGGAAAAATGAGAGAGGACAGGTACCCAGGGACACCCGGGGAGGGCACGTGAGGGATGCTGCTCAGGGCACAGCGAAACACTCCTCCGCTCCTCCTCCTTGGCTCATCCCACCAGAGCAGCACATCCCGCTCCGACGCAAAGCAGAAGTGACGCTGACGGAGTACGACGGGAATGTCAATGCTCTTCCCATCAATGGCACACAGAGACCAGGGAAGGCATATGCGTCTGGACCTGTGTCACTCTTCTTTCTGAAATGCACTACCCGAGTCCCCATTCTGGAAATAGAAAATCAGGGACCTGCTGGCACATGTGTATGGTGGGGAAGAACTTAGGAAATTCAATTGAAAGGCTTTTAAAAAGCAAAGGGAAAGCAGACACCCTCCCAAGATGAGGAGACTAAAAAGTGCCTCAGCTATTGGGAACAGCTATAAACACAGGCAGGCTGGTTCTGGCGGAGTCATGATATCATTTAATAACATTGCTGGAAGGCTAATTGCATAGTTTAAAAGCAAACTTAATAAGTAGTAACTATGAAAATGCTAGTTCTGAAGTTACAGGATTATAAGGAAGCAGACTAGTCTATGCTGTATGTTAATGGCTGAATCAATGTATTAGAGCAATAATCTGCACTTGGTCTAGCTGTATAAACCTGCTCAATATTTCAGCAGCCAGATATTTTTGCCTCGGTTCTCACAGAGAAAAATACACTCATTTATTTCCCCGAAATAGCATATTATGATGGATGCAACTGCCAAGCTATAGCTAATGGATGTAACATGATGGAAAACATCATTATTTAGGTGTGGGAAATTGTTCTTTAGGAATCCAGTGTCTGTAGCAAACCTGCACTCCTTGAACCTCAGTTCCACAATGCGTTTCAGATGTGGATTTTAAGTGACTGTTTCTAATTAGTGTATCACAGAGCCCTGTCAAAATACCTTTTGGTGAATAGCAGTAATGTGTGCACAGGATTTTAAATCGGATCTAGACAGCAGCTGCGGAACTCGACGCCTGGCCAAGAGGCAAGAAGATGAATGTGGGGACCAGACCCAGCACTCGTGTGTGCTGCTGGTGCCGTGCCACTCGTGCCCTCTTACAGCGAAGGTGCCTGGGGAGACGAAGCAGCCGGCAGCGCGGATCAGGCCGGTATCGCTACATCTGCAGGAGGCTTCTCTCAAGGGCTGCGCATCTCCCGAGGGCCATGCATCTCCCGTCTACCACAGCATGGGTACCCGAGGGCCACGCTGCGGGGGTGAGATGCCTGGCACCACTAAGAGATACACAGGGAAATTGTAAGCTCCCTGGTGACACATGGCACAGGAGGAGGGCTTTCTCTGCTTTTTCCGCAGGAAAATGGAAAGGAGCGATCAAGGCATGTGAGTGCTGGGTACAGCGATGTGCCCAAGCAGCCCAGCTGCTACAGAGGAAATTCATCCTTGGTTTGGGATTTCTCTTGCTACCCAGACTGATGGAATCAGCCTGGTGTAACGCCTGTGGAGAGCTGCTCTCTGTCTGCCGGGGCTCAGGAATTGGCCTGCGCTGAGCTTCCTTTGGCCGTTTATTCATGGTGCAGCACTGACTCACCGTAATGCCCCATCACACCGCTCAGCCTGAGTGATACAGGCCAGAGCCCAGCAGCCCCAGTCCAAACGCACTTACTTGCGGCTTACACAGTACTTCCTTGCAGTGGAGGAAACCCCTTCTGCTCCCCCAGCAAGGGCAAGCGTATAAACATTTGCAGCTGGCTCCCATCAGCCGCACAGAGGCATGTGCTTCAGGTGTTTGATAAATGTTCCTTGCTTTCTATGAATGCTTCTGCTGTGTATCAAAAGAGGCATTAAACCTGCCTCTCCAGCCTTAGCAGGGGCACTCCTGATGGTTTCGGCTGTGCTAGAACAACACGCTTTGCTACTTCAGTGCTTATTCGTGCTTCTGGGGGTGTACAAGCAACTCCCATTGAATCCGGTCTGTTCAAGGAAACACTTTGTGGGTGCCTTAGCCAGTTTTGAGAGGTGCACAGCTCCCAAAGGCTGGGTGCTTTGGGATGCTGCCAAATCATCCCTGTGCTCAAACAGGAGGTAAACTCCAGCTGTAGTTAGGTGGGATGAACCCTTCTGGTCACTCAGGCTCAGCTGGCATCAGAGTGACCACCAGACCTGGCTCTTACCAATGCTGCTAGCATTGAAAGGGCATTAGCATTGTTATCTCTCATTAGCTGATTGGGGAATTAATGATAATCAACTTGTAAAAAACCTCCAATCTCAGCAGTCGTGTGGCTGTCACTGTCATGTATACAGTCCTCTCTTGATTCTCCGAATTGCCCCGAAAAGCCTGGTCCATGCATAGCCTCAGTGACCACAGTGCAAAAGAAATAAAGGAACAAATAATTATTATTTTAGAATCCCAATTCTTAGATCATTATCACTATTTCTAGCACCCACTACATATTTTTAAGCTCTTGGTATAGTGCTACCTGTTAGAGCAAAGTATGCCATGCTGGATCTGACAGCCTGAGAGAGGGGAGGCTGCTGCAGCTCTGTGCCCTCAGCAGGCACATGCACAGGGTACAGTACATATATATATATGTACACACACACATATGTACAAGGCTGGCCACACAGATCGCAGATGGGCACTCAGGGCACCCACACAAATGGAGCCAGCACCAATGGCCTCATCCTGCTCCCCTTTCTGGCTGGACAGGTTGGAACTCCACTAGCAAGAACACGTGTACAGGGTGGGTCATGAACGCCTCTCCTGCCAGCAGCAAACCCAGTCCCCCACGCAAATCTTCCCAGGGAAGCCGTCACGCTGGGAGACGGCCAAACGCAAAGACTCAGTCAGCTTGCAAGCCACCGCACGTGGCCCCTCGAGTTATCCTTGTTAGAGCTGGTACCTGTTGCAGAGCCAGGCTGGAAGGGGAATTGCATTAAGCTGTTCAACAGCGAGAGCGAAGCTGCCGGGAGGAGGAGAGCCATGCCGCAGCCGCTGCCACCCACAGAGCAGGGAAAGCCGCCCCAGAGGCAGCACTCCCAGCCCAGCAGCTGGGGAGCCACAGCCGCGTCCCGTGGGTGCAGCACCCGCGCGGAGCCAGCCCCTGGAAACGTCCCTGCGCCAAATGAATAGGACACCCCCTCCAAGCCGTCGGCAGCACCCAGGATGGGGCATTGTTCCTGCCGTGCTTTTTGCCAGCCAGCGTGCACGGAGAGGGCCTGCCTGTCCAGGCTGCTGAGCAGCTGCTTGCGGAGGTTTTGTTTGGCTTTTTTTTTTTTTCCCCCTCTCTCTTTTAGCTAGGAGCTTATTGTGCATTTCCAACAGCAACCGGGTGACCCAGGTGATAATTCAGCTGCCACTTGGCCTGGCACCGGCACAACTTGGACACGTTTCAGACACCTGGCATCATGCAAGGAGGGAGGGAGACAAAGGGGATCGATACCTTCTGCCCCAAAGGCAAACAAACCGCATCGATTAACTCCAGCGGCCACGGAGGCTTGCAGAAATGATCTGGGTTTCAGCTGGTCTCACAGAGACAAACTCCTCCACGTGTTTCTGTCCTTAGGGAGGTGGTTCGGCATCCCCTGTGCCTCATTTTCCATGGAGAGCCGTGGGGTGAGACCCCGTTTGCTCCATCTCTCAGATGTCCGAGGCCAAACCCCCCAGGAGCACACATGGGGGCAAGAGGACCCAGAAACCTGCCAGCCCCCCAGGATCACACCTCGGAGGAGACAAGCGTTAAGTATAAAACACGTTTCTTTGCCGCAACCTAAATATGAACAATGCAATTACAAGGTTTGGAGACAGGTGTGAGAGAGAAGCAATCCGTGCCTGTAGCTGCCAACGCTTCATTTCAGCTCCAAAGCATCCTCTGTTTGAAGCGGTTGAGCAGCTGCTGGGATGCACGCACAGCTCCCACAGCTGCGGTCCGGGACTGCAGGCTGGGTCCTGCTTTCATGGAAATGGGTCTTGGTTCAGGGGTCTTTACGTGCACGTTCTCCTCCTGGGGCTCAGCGCAGGCTCAGACTCTCCCCTCCGCCCTCCCCTTTCCCACGGCCCCTCCCAGCATTTCCTGCAATTCATGACTCCATGCTTGATGGAGACCAGGATTTAACACTTTTCTCTAAACTGGGCACTCTGAACTGAATTCCCCTCTAAATTTTGGAGGTGCTGACGCTCCCCTGGCATGTCTCGGTGGGACCCTCCGGCCAGGCAATGAGCAAAACTCCCCAAACCCTCTCTCAGCTCTTGTCAGTAAACAGGTCACAGCCCCCCTGCGAGGGAGACGCTGCTTTGTAGGCCAAAATCCCACCCTCACCAGAACTGATGTATGCACTGTGTGAGCCTGCGTGTGATACAGCCCTGTAAAACAACGAGCAACCCTTATTCAGAAGCACCACGCAGGTAAGGCACCGCTCTCTCCTGGCGCACCCCAAAATGGTGCTGGGCAGGGGGGTTTGGGGAAGAGAGTGGCTGCTAACTGTGGTTCCCAAGGGCCAGCTCCAGGCCAGCAGTGCCACTGGCAGCCCGCTGTGGCTCTTGGGAGGTCCCGGGGGCTTTCCCGCAGAGCCATTGTGCTCCCGCTGCCTTTCCCTCTCCTCTCCCTTCACCCTTACACTGTTCTTCTGGCTGCCCAGCTTGATACTCAGCCAGCGAGGACATAAGCCACTGATAAAAGGAGAGAGGCTTTTATTTATTATTCAACCATCTCCAGGGTTTCAGTGCCACAATGCATTACCCTACTTCCCATATACATTATTTATTTCCTGGTTCAACACAGGTAAAGCTAAAGTGAATATGAAAGATGTTTGAAGCCCCTACACAAAAGACTAATCCAGCCCAGTTTCCCCAAGCTGAAATCCCTTCCCTGCTCAAAACCCGGACTAAAGATGAAATCCTGCTCTTGCTGAAGTCAAAGAGAGTTTTTAATAATGAATTTCAAGGGCTCAAAGCCTTAACAGATGTCTGAAGGAGGAGTGGCCCTGGATGCAGACGTCCCCTCCCAGGCAGCTCAGAGCGGGTCTGCCCAGCCACCCATCCGTTTTGGGGCAGGGCTGCCCGCACCGCCTCCAACACAAATGATTACAAGCTCTCAGGCAGCAGTGACACCAGCGTCGCAAAACCAAAACATCTTGGGATCTTGCTACTTCTTTTTTTTTTTTTTTTTTTTTTTTTTGGCATCGAGCGTTCGAAGGGAAGCAAATTCAGGAACCGGAGATGTTCCCGAGCCTTTGGGTCACAGCCTTACTGCCATCTGCAAAGGAAGCAATCAAATTTCACCTCAACCCCAGTGAATCCCAGGCCAGCGCCGGTGGCCGTCCCCGCAGGCTGCCCGCCGCGGCAGGAAGGCAGCGTGCACCGGGCAGCTGCCATGCTCGCACCTCCCCGGGCTGGCCAGGACGGACATCGGCCCTCGTCGTTAGCGCCGAGTTCCTGCGGACACCATTTCTTTAGAGAACAACAGGATTTCTTTGGATAATAACGGGATTTCTTTGGATAAGCTGTGTTTCCAGGAAGGAGGGAGAGGATCCTCCACACCTCGGTCCTGAGAGGGGAGTGAAAAAAGATCAGCTGAGATTATTCAGGCATTTAAGTTTTGATGAAAGCTGGCACTCGCAGGGAGTTACCTTGTGGAGGAAATGTTCCTTTTTTTTTGTCAGCCCTGCTGCAAAGGATTGACAAAGTCAGGCAGGGCAGGCTTGCAACACTCAGCCTTCAGAAATGTGCTTTGCCATCCCTAGAGGTACACGCAGGGATGTTGAAGGGGAGCTCCTCGGTGCAGGGCTTCCCTCCTCGCCTTCTCCCACCCGTTCCCGCCTGCTGTCCCACCAGGCCTTGGCACCCTGATGGGTAATTAGCAGAGCAAGCGCTATTAATGCGCGGCACTTAGAGGACGCTTAGCCAGCATTCCCCATCCTCCTCCTGGGGGGTAAATGAGCTTTTTACCTGGGCCTGGGGGCTTGTCCCATGTGGTGGGGGCTCCCTGGGCGATGTCCCATCCATGGAGGGCTCTGGGACCCCACACCACCTCCATGCCTCACCCTGTCCCTGTCCCCTCCCTCCCTCCTAGCTCCAGGACTGGCTTTTGAATTCAGACTTCAGCTTTTAAATCCAGGCTTCAACTTTGCCCAGAGGCAGCAGAATCTGGGGAGACGGTCCACAGCTGCTTGCGCTGGGTGTGAGACTCACGGGACCCCCCATCCCCTCCCACCAAGGCCAGCTCGGAGGAGAGATGCCCCTCACGCAGGCAGGGTGCTGCCGGTGCCCGGCGTCAGGCAGGGGTCAGCCACCAGCTCCCAGACCCCTTGTCACCCTCAACGCCTCTGCGGCTGCTCCGCCGGGGCTTGCTGCAGAAGCACGGCCGAGGATGAGGTTTGCTGGGCACCCCCGTGTCCCCCACCCCTCCTGGCAGGAGGATGGGCCATGGCTCTGCAGGAACCGGGTCAGGAGGGGACGCCTCCCCTGGTCCTGCCACCCGCTTCGCCTGGGACAAAGCATCCATGCCAAGACCAGCGGCCCTCCCTGCAGCCAGCTCCTGGGGGCTGAAACCCTCCTCAGTTATGCAAGATCTCCCAGCCATGGGTGTTGATACAATGATTACTGTGTTTGTTATGTTAAATACCACTATTTAAACAAGCGGTGCCCTTAAGCACGGTGTTTGGGAGCCCATGTCAATATTAGCTTGTGAGCAGCAGCGAGCAGATAAGCTGGAGCTGGCGAGGACATCCTCTCCCATGTGCGGTGCAAGTAATGCCTTCGCCTTAACTTTCAAACCTTCTTTGATCACTTCCCACAATTATCTTGTCGTCAGAAAATGGAATGTGGCTCTTTATAAATAACATTTGCTTTGATGTAATATCTCTACATTTTCTGCTAATAAAATGGCCTTGATTCAGCCCAGCCCTGAGCAAAGCCCATAAATATTGCTTTTCCCTTCTTAAGAGCGTGCTTAAGTCCCTCCGATAGCAAGGGGAGGTGTGCACGTGCTGCAACACTTTGCTGAACGTGGGGAGGATTCATCACACGCTGCAGTTGAACCATGCACTTAAGTGATTTGCTGAACTGGAGCATTAAATGGGAAGCAGCGATTTCTTTTGACTGCCTATAAATACCATAACTTCTTCTCATAGCTGGAGCTATTTTTTAATGACTGGTGCTTAGCTACATTGAAGTTTAAAACTCTGTGGAAAAAAAAAAGCCCTACTTCAGCACATGGCTAACACAAAAGCAACATTTCTTGTCCATATGGAGAACATATTGGCTGAACTCAGCTACGAAGCGACCTTTATCTTCGCTTGTGAGATGAGACCAATTAAGTCAGTGGTGGCAATGCTGCTAGTGAGTTATCGCTCTCCTTCCTCAGGCAGATAAAGGTCAGGCGTGAGGCGGGCAATGCGATGCTCGCTGCACGGCGGCTGCCTCTGCTACCTGTTGCCCTGGGACAGCTGCGGATGCCCACAGTCCGCTGCCTCTTGCATGGCCCAGAGGCTAATTTTCAGCTAATTGGGAGATTTTGGACACCCCGCCCCGCCTCAAGTGGGATGCTGGGGAGAGGGTCTTCAGATGCATGTATATACATATTGATAGATAGGTAGATGTACACACCCTGGCACTGTGCATGGCGGAGCTCCAGCCTGAGCAGCCTGAACCAAACCCCTTGTGCAGCCCTGGGGGTTTCTCCCCCCACTGCCAGCCCCATCCCACCGTGGGGGACGGCTGGGGACTGCAGGGCACGCAGTGGCCTTCGAGCCGTATATCACCACAGCTGGGTATCACGGTCAGGGCACAGGGCAGCCGTCTCCCCCAGGGGATGAATTATGGAGCAATAAACCACGCTCATCTCAGCAGGAGGGTTTTATGCCTACCATCAATCAGGAGACACAAACAGCTCCGTTCCCAGCAGGACTGGCAGAAAGCGAGGCAGAAATGGGTGCACGGGGATCTTGGGGATTTATGGGGGGGTCCTAGCTGGGGTGGGAGAGCTGGGCACCTCAGCACCCCCCGGCCCTGGTGCCCCTGCGGTGTAAAGCATTGCTGCGCTGGGGGTGTGGTAGCATCTCCCTTATTACCCATCCAGCCTCTCTCAGTGCCTGGGAAGGGGCCAGGTGGAGGCGATGGCTGTGGCCGTGGTGTCCCTGCTGCCTCTGGTCTTATTTAAGCCACTCATATTTAATCTGAAGAAGTGCCAACAAGCCTGGCAGCTCCCGGGCTATATCCATGTATACATCTATATGTATTCTCCTGGAGTTTGTGCCCATGCACCTGAAGCTGCTTGATTCAAAAATTCAAATCACAGAGTAAAACCCCAAACCTGCCCCGAGGAGCAGGGGAGGTTTCAGGAGCCGGGTCCCAAGGCGGCCGGGGTGGAGGCTGGCAGCAGCCTGCCAGCAGCAGAGGCGCTGCAGGCGCAGTTTTGCCAGCAGACACCTGGCTCCCTGCTTGTCTGTTTGATCGCTAATTGATAAAAGAGCATCATGTGAAAAAAAAAAAACCACCCTCCTTGTAGAGATTTTGGAGGAAGGGAGTGTAAGATGTGTGTTTGGGGCTTGCAAACCCTACAGCGATAGTTAGATACCTAAGTGCTTTGCTGAATATGGCCCTAAACATCTGCTTTCCCATTACTCACAATTAGGAGAAAGAGCAAAATCCAAGCTAGCACGTCCAAATGACTGTATCCTAAGCACAAACACCTGGACAGAGGGAATATCTCTCACCTGATACCCGCTCCCTGGTGAATCTGCACTTTCCTAATAGGCTTGTTTCCAAAGCATCCTGAGCAGCACGCTGCCAGCTCGCTGGGGCGGACAGCTACAGACCAGCCTTCTTGTCAAGACCTTAACCAAGATGAAAAGGCAATAAAACTACAGACCCGGGTTCATTCTTCAAGAGAAAAGCTCGGATCTGACCAGCAGAAAGAATGCAAACCTGTTTCGCTGTGGTGCAAAGGGTAAAACGAGCCACAGCAGTGCAGAATCACATCTTAACCTTGAAACCCCTCGGGATCTCCCCCCGCCACGTCTTTGGGCAGAAGAGCTGCCTCGCGCTCCCAGGCACGCAGCAGACCATTGCCTCTCCTCCTGTAGCCCAGTCAGACGTTCAAGCCATCCTCTCGGCCGGAGCCCGCTCCCCCTGCGCCAGCAGCACGAGTCTCACTCATCTCCGTGGGATCCCAACATGCACTTTTTTTTTTTCTGCAGGAGATACTTCAAGGACATGAATAATATGGGATAACGACACAACAAAGTGCCATGCATGTATTTATGTACAGTCTTCTCCCTGGCTCCGGTTAACTTCTATAAAGCCGTCAGTTTTAATGAGCGCTTTGCTGTTACCCTAATGTCGCAGGGTCTTATATCTTTTCCTTGCTCTGCTATGAAAGTTTTCCTTGCTGTTGTATAGATGTTTTTCTAAGCTAAAAATAGGATTATCTTTTTACCAATCAAGTCTCTCTGGGATTATGTATTCAAAGAGTGTGATATAGAGGTACGGAATAAAGGTTTAATGAATCACAAAATTGAATTCTTTAGGGGCTGGCAGCATTTTTCTGAATAAAACAACAACTTAATGTCCTACGTGTTGTACTTTACGAACTGGGACCTAAACTTATCTTGTACAAAGCAAATTACAGAGGCAATCATGGGAGGTCTTTTATTAGTATTTCTTCTCTCCCCGGCACAGAGTAGAATATGAATTGATTGTCAAAGATTTTTTTTAAGTGCCTTTGATTGAAGAGATGATCTCTGATAAGCTGCTGGAGGAAAATAGAAGCCAACAGCTGCTCCATTTAACATCAGTTAGCTTCCAGTTCTGGCGGTTTGCTAAATAACTATTTTACATTCATAAACACATCTCTGTGTCACAGCCACGCTTGCACACACCTCCCCATTTCTGCGGAGCACTGTGTGATGCCAGCTATTCAGTGGTGCTGTAGGAGAAGTTAGGGTGTGATGCTGAAAACATACGCAGGTCCTTCTCCATCTTACCAGCCTGGACGCTGGCATTTTAAAATACCCAGCAGTTTCTGACAGTGCTATATCCCTTCTTAAAGTGTGGGAGAGATCATCATCCGTGTTTTAGAGCCAAGGAGAGAAAATAAGTCATTTCTTGTCTGCAGCATTTCGTCTAGCAGACAATTAAGACAAAAATACCAAACCTTTGCCGTTAATAAATTTTAAGGGGGTTGCTGATCCCTGGATAACTCTGCCATGCTTCTCCCCAGCTTGCAGCATATTACATCAAATCATTGCTGGTCCCATTTCATAACTCTGGTAGCTGCTTATTGCCATAAACTGCCTTCGCCCACACCATGCAAATTGTCTTTATTTTAACACCACCACTGTCCATTGGCTTCCCAGGCTGCGCGAAGGCTCACAGCCCTGAGGTGCCCAGCCCCAGCGGGAGGGGACTGCCAGCTCCGTGCCCGGCTTCCACCTTCCCAGCCTGCCAAATCAGGACAGATGTGGGCACAAGCTGCCCCAGCACGTGTGTGGGTGCTGGGGAGAGAGGCAGCACGGGTCTCCATTGCTGGCGCCACTGAGATCATCCCCAAGGGAGACCCTTTCCTGCTGCCATCTCCAGGGTACTACAGCTATAAAATGCACCTAACTGACCTCCAGTTCATCAAACAGTGTCGAATGCATGGGTGTACATCTGCAGTGCCTACTTTTGCATGCAAGAGCAGCCCTACATGAGCACCGCTATAGGATAAAAAGCCCCCGTGTCCCTCGGCCGGCGCTTTCCAGCAGTGAGCCACCGGCGACTCCCCAGCCCAGTCCCGTGACATACAGCCGCCACGCGCACAAGGTCACCCTGCAGATGCGGGAGCAGGACCGGAGCGGTGGCCCGGAGCAGCAGCCTGCCCCACGCTCCCCCCTCGCCTGGCTGCAAAGAGCGGAATTTATGTCCCACAGCTCCCCTGCGAGCTGTGCCCCGAGGCACCAAAAATGAATCCCTCAGTACAGTTTTATTACTCAGTTCAAGGTGCAGTCGAAAGATGTTGTCTGACGTGGTCGTGCTTTCCTCCTCCTCCAACCCTCCTTGTAAAGGAGAGGGGGAAAATCAAGTTGCTGGCTGCCATCGGCACCTCCCCTGCCCTGGGCACTCCCACGCCAGAGCCGGGAGCCCTTCCGCACGTGTTGCAGCCTGGTTTATTGGCAGTCTGGATTTGATGCTATCCAGGAAAGGCTCTGAGAAGCTCACAGGCTCCACGTTTAGTGCAGGCAAAGCCTTTTCCAAAGGAAACACTTAAAGGCTTCTGCAGGAACAAAGCTAAAAGGGCTTGTAATTATTTAGAGTTGGGCAGTGCCTAAATCAGCCAAGCGGAGTCGTTACGCGCTTCAGATCTTCACTGTAAGGCAGTGAAAGGATGCAGATCTCCTCGAGCTACAAAGCCGGCCAATTCAGAGGCTTTATTCAGCCCAGGAAAACTTTGGTCTCCCAAACCAAGAGCAGCTGCAAACCACCAGCCCTGCAGAACGGCCGCCTTGGCCCTGCTGCACAGCAGGGAGGAGGAGCTGATGCTAAGAAGCTAAAAGTTGCTCCAAACCACCCTGACCTGGCCTGGCCATGTTTTGCAGAGAGTTTCGTGCCCTCTGATCCCTCTTGCAGCTGACTGACCTTGCTGGGGCAGAAGGGAGTGGAGCCACTGATAAACTGGTGCGCAGCAGCCCTGGGAGTGACTTCGCAGGCTCCCTCCCTCCTCTCACCCCAGATTGCTGCGGCTTAAAAAGCCAGCGGGAAGAAATGGCAGCTTCTGGCCATCACTCCTGATGAAGCACTCGCCGAGGCAGAACCAACTTCTTCCTTCTGCTGCAGGGCTCTTTCTGCTGGAAAACATCCCCTGGACTATGCCTGGGATTAAGCGATCGAGCAAAAGATGCCAGCTCGGGCCTGCGCCAGAGCTTCATGATCAGCCATCGCTGGGAGCGTTGCTGTCAGGGGAAGCCACCTCCTGCCCGAGGGAGCAGCACGGATGGGAGCCAGACCTGACTGCTGAGGTCCCCGAGCAGGAGCAGCCATGGCAGAGACGGGCAGGGGTTTCCAGCGTGTTCGGGCTGGACTCAGAGGCACGGGGGAGGCAGGAGTGGGGAGGGGACTGTCCACAGAGGTCAGGTCTGCTCTTACCTTGTCTTCCTGACAGACAGGGAGAGTAGCTGTATATGTACCATGGGTAAGTGGGAGCTTATTGGGGAGATGGAGGGAAAACTGAGGCAGCACCTTCTGCAACACAAGTGGCTCTTAAGGCGCCGGAGGAGCATCGCTTCGGTGCCCTGACCCAGATATACGTTCCTCTTGGTGATGGCCCCAGGGAATGAACCTGCCTGTTGCTGGAAGCCAGCCCTGCATCTCAGGGGTGCCAGCACGGTGGCTGTGGGATACCCTCCCAGCTCTGCCGGCAGCCTGAATGTTGGAGATCCTGCGGTCTCTGAAACACAGAAACAAACCCGGCACAATTTGGTTTCGAGACACAATTTCACCATAATTGATATCATAAATATTAAACCAAACAAACCCTTCTGTGCCCTGCCACGCTGGGAGCGCTGCCTGCAAGACATGCATGTGGAAGCGCGGGCTGAATTTCTGAGCACTGTAGTTATAGCAACAGGCACTGTCGTTTATCGGCAGCAGTTATGCAACTCTCAGCTGCACCTTGAAAAGTGCAACTCGCTGCACAAAGCCTCTGAGCCGCAGTGGCGACCAAAAACCCATGGGCACGGGTGAGAGGGGCGGCTCTCAGACATGGCACGAGCCCCTTGCTGCAATGCACTTGCCTTGGGCGCCCTGGGGACTCCCCAGCCACCTTTGCACCGTCACCCATGAGCACAGACCCATAAAAAAGCAAGCCCTGTGTACCTCCTCTGCTTGCACAGCCCCCAGAGTGTTCAATCGACGTTATGCAGAAACAACACGGACGCCTGCTGTTGCCCATGGAAGTAAAGATCTCTTTGGTACCCAGCGTGCGCAGGGTCAGCAAGGCATGACGGTGTCTTTAAATGGCACTTTGCTGATTTTCTCGTCTTCACAACATGCGGCCAGGCTAAAGAGCAGTTCTCTTGCCTACAATTCAGACGCCCTGCTAGAAAATCAATAGTCATTTGGTGATATTCTGGCACTTGGCTCGCTGCATTGCAATGCCTTGGGAGGAGCAGCTCTGATTTGCCAGTCTCCAGAATAAGCAAAAACCAGTAAGGGTTGGACTGGCCTTGGGCAGATACTCTCGGGCCATTTGAGGAGCGCAGCCTGATAAATCTATCCGAAACTTCAGGGCCCTCATTTTGTGCCCATCCAAGGGTCTGCCCCAGCCTGGGGAGCAGGCTGGAAAAGTCCCTTGGGTTTCCCACAGCAGTGCAGCCGCATCCTCACTGCTCACTGCCTGCTTATCCTAAAAGTCCTGAAAAATGGGGTGCACACCCTGCATCAACCTTGCTAGAGCCCTGACAGGTTTATATGTCAGATTTATATGAAACACATCCCAGCCTACACCAGCAACAGGTATCTCCAGCTGGCCCCAATGTGGAGCATGGCTACTTTGAGCATCTGCGGCAGGAAAGCGGGCAGAGAGCTCCCTGGGGCTGGGGCCAGCACACACAGCCCTGCTCCCAGGCTGCTCCAGAAGGAGAATGAAGGGTATGTACCAGCTTATTTAACTTAGCTTAGCTTATTTACCTACAGAAACAGAGAACAGGAATTACAGAATTCACTGCTAGAAAGAGGATAGCTGCTTCAGGGCTGGGAACCGACCCTGGATTTCTGAGTTGGCACCAGACCAGGCTAAAGCAATGTGTTTCTGTTCACCGGCTTGACCAAGGAGCCAGGGAGCAATCAAAGGTGGGCATGCCAAGCACCAGCTACGGTTTAAAACAATCAGGAAGCTTAAAATAGATTTGAGCGACTGAACCACAAAAATAAAAGCCGATGGCATCTTTGTTTAATGAAGAACAGAAATTGCTCTTTGTGAATTAAGGACAGCACCAGCAGGGCTGGATTTCAGCAGGTTTCAAAGGGCAGCAGACATATTATTTTTAAATGATAAACAAAATGTAATAGCCCGACCTCAGGAATACAATCGTCTGCTTTCAATGCACTCCGGTTTCTTTATTTCTTTTCCATCAGCGCAGATATATGAACTGCCACAAATCCCTGCCACCTCCCCATCTGCATGCATTACAGCCTGAAGCACAGGACCTGCTCTGGGTTACAACCCGACCGGGAAGCAAATCCCTCCCAGAGAGCAGGAGGGGAAGGACATGACTCTTTCCCCTGGGCGCCGTCTGCGATAAGAGGAGAATTAAGACCTCCAATCTATTTCTAATGGAGAGGTTACGAGAGGGCATTTTGGAAGCAATTGAAAGGTTGGTAAAGGAGCTCGGCCAGGAAATGTATGGAGTCTCATTACCTTTTATCTTCCGAGCACATAAAGTTTGCAGAATCTCTGTTTAGGTTAGCAGGAAACCTCTCCAAGGATTATATATGCTGCCCGCATGCTTATCAAGGGAGAAAGAGCTGTGCTCTATCAGCCAGCTGTGGGGCTCGGCAGAGATAAAGATATCCCCCTGCCCAGCAGTGACTCGGGATAAATCATCCTGTCCTCGCGCTGCCATTACGCCTAACCTCTGCTTGGCCCCTTCCAATCGTCACACAATTTAGCTGCAAGAGCCAAGACGAAGGAACGTGGCTGGGTCTTTTTCAAGCGTCCCAGCGCTCTCCCTGCAGTGTGGGAAAGAAGGGAGTGCTTAATTTACAGTTCAGCTATAAATGCCCTGTTCTAGATAGCCTATCAAGACCGCAGCTTAAATACACGCCCAGCTGGCCCAGCGTTTGGATCCAGTTGTTTTTCAGGCTGGATCCCACGGCTGGAGGCTAAGGGATGGCCGGGGACCAGGCGCCAGCTCAGCAATACCCCTTTTTCTGCAGACAACCATCACCAGCTTCACAGGTGTCACCGTCCCTTTTTGCCTTCAACCCCAGCTGCCTGTCAGGTCCCATGGGAGGCCAGCGCGTGCTGCTGCCCCACCGGACACAAACCCACGGAAACAGCCGACTCCAGGACATGCATTTCCCCCCGACACCTCCGACAGCCCCAGACCCTCCATGGGACGCAGAAAACCACGCAGGCCAAAGCTCAGGTCTGCCCTATTGCTATTGCAAAGAGGGTTTGCTATGCCCCAAAGCACGTCGGCGTTGCCGGCAAGGTTGGGATCGCGGTCTGCGTGGATGTAGCATGTCAGCAGACCAGCCGGGCTGCTGTCAGAGCAGCCCAGGCTTCACATAGGCAACTTCACCGCTAGCGCTTAGGGACTGTCGCAGCCGTGAAGGCAGCACAGAGATGTCCTCAGGTGCAAGAAGTTGGTGCAAATTTCAGGTTATGCATAAAGAGAGAGACAGCCGCTGCCTGCAGCGCTTGTAAGTTCAGAGCCTGGGCAGTGGATGGTGCTTAGGGGACTTACGGCTGCCACGGCCACCCAGGGAAATCTGTCCCTTCCAATTGATTCAGCAATGATTACGAGGCACGCAATATTCAAGAGACTGCAAACGGAGCTGGCTGGGCATAGATATATAGTGTAAGGCCTGCGATATTTGATGTCAGCCAATGGCACCAAGTCATGAAAAGTAGTGATGCATATAACCAAAATCCCAGAAGACTCATCATTTTATGTAAGCACCATATATACACCCGGAAAATAAAACTGTGCGTGTGAAAGAGAACAAATTAAAATTCAATTTAATCTACACCAAATAGATGCTATCATCAGTGGGAGACTGATATAGATATATTGGTACTCGCATAATTCCTTGGTAAACTTTTATGGGCCAATTGATAAAAAATATTCTCATGAGAGCAATGCACATTATTTCTAGAGGTCCCGTATTTTACTAGTGAGTCGGCGCAGAGATGTGTGATTTATACAAAGAACACAGAGGGCTACCTCGACACGGGTAGCACAAGCACGAGTGCTCCGTGGGGAATTCTCCCCTGGAATCAGTGCACAACATCTCTGTTTGGCCTGCAGAGAGATGACGATCTAAGCCAGGATTTACGTGGAGCTCTCCTGTTAGGAAAGTAGCAGATGCTTTTAACAGCAACGTTCCCAAGCAGGACAAAATCCAGTGCGATGAAAAAAAATAAAACCCACAGCAGTGCTCCATCTTTTCTTACTGTTGTCTTAAACGCTTTTAGCAGAGTAGAGCAATTTCCTCCAGCTCTCCACGTGTTCACAAAACTGAACATGAAAACCTTGATAAAATATATTCACGTGTGTCTTCTTTCCAGATGCATGGCACTGGGTCAAATTCTTGCAGAGAAACAAACTGCTCCGGTAAGGCCAGCGCTCTTTGCTAACCGTGACGTCCATCCTCGCACGGCGCGGAGCAATGGCTAGCTGGTCCGTGCTGCACACGGGGACAATCACATTCAAGGTTCCTGACACCTGAGGATCTCAAAGCACTTTCTAAATAGCAGCGAAGTGCCAGCTCCTTGCCCTGATCTGACTGTAGCTCTCATGGAAATCAGTCGCAAAGCTTCCTCGTGGGACAGAGGATGCTGGTTCAGACCCCTCCATAGATCATCGGTCAGGATTTGCTTATGGAAAACAGATGGAGTTTGTGCTGTTTAAAATGAGAACTACATTCACTAATTTGGTCTCGTGGAGTTCAGGGGTAAAATTTCAGCTGAGGAGACTCTGGCTCTGCCTGTGGCAGGCCCCGGTGGCACGCAGAGCTCACAAGGGACGCTCGCGCAGCCGAAAGATGCGGTCGCTGCTCGGCAGCACCTCCAGCGCGCCTGCTGTGTGTGCAAAGCCCTCCCTTACTTCTGTGTGTCAAGGGGCCAAAAATTCAAATAAAAGAAAACGAACATCGGACATGAGCTTTCTGAGCTCCCCGGTCAGGTGTGGTTTCTGATTTCTTTGAATTCACAGGTTCTGTCTGTGTGGAAGAGGGCTCATTTAGTTAGTTGGTGTCATTTACATAGAAAAGAGCATTCAAAACCAAACCTCAAGCAGCACAGGAAATTTACCTGAAACTTGGAAATCAGGTGCTTAAATGATAACAGCATTTTTGCATTTTGCTACATCCACGCTGCCTGCCCCTGCTCTGCTGGCTCAAGCAAATCAGAGGCCCACGACTCCAAGGATGCTTTTCTACGTGATTCACCCCGCCATTCCATTCGCCGCAGGAGGAGCGGCCGAGCTGAAGCTCTCACCTCGGGCACGAAGAGGTCTGCAGGCAGAACCTCTCACCCCTGCGATTAGGAAGGAGATAAGTCACTCGGCTCTCCATGCAGCAAAGGCTGCGAGGGGAGGGCTGTGGCAGGAAATATTTACTGGGGCTCAACATTCACCTGATTATTTCTTAATTTATGCATCTTTGCATTAACCTGTATCACAGCTCAGCTAACTTGTTTTTCAGAAATTCATAATAAAATATTCCAAGAGGGTTAAAAACAAAACCCTGAAGTTTTTATGTCTTCCTGCCCAAGAACAGATAAGTATTTTCTTCAGTCGCGAGGGGTTTCGTGGCCGGCAGGAGGAGGCCAGTGAAGACGGTGTGTCTAAGCCGTGCATTGCCGGCGCATTGCAAACACCCACCGCTGCGGTCACGCTCTCATCAGCCCGGCACGGATCCTGATGGCTTTGCTCCGGCGGGACAGAGGCACCCGGCCAGCAGTGTTGTGAGAAGAAGGATCAGGATCAGTCTCTAAGGAAAAAAACGGCTGAACATAATGACTTTGTTACTTCTAGCCGGCACGGTACTAGTCACCGTAATCAGCTTTGCTATGTTTTAGCCTATTCAGCAGTTTTGTCTCCACTCCTCTGTCTTTACTAACATATGTAACTTTTATTAAAATCTAATCCACTACAGAATAAATAAAAATCCAGTAGTAATACCTAGGTCTAATTAAAGACAAAAACCTGTTGCCATCTTTCTAGATTAAACTGTCTTCATTTTACTTCACAAATTTGTACTGATGTAAATCAGTCCATCAGGCTTTTTTAGGCACCTAAACAACTCCGAGGGAGGGATGGGGGCCCCAGCGAGAGCCCCCCCAGGCGATACGACCCAAGTGCTGCTCAGGCACATTCAGGTAAATGAGGATTTGATTTTTCTGATTGCATCTTGAGTTGCATGGATCACATCTTACTTTCCAAAAGGCATTTCCCACGGCTGCTGATGACCTTACCCTTTTGCTTCATACTGGTCAGCAGGGTTTTCACCATGAGGGTTGACCCACCAAAGATTTGGGATATTTCTTGGATGTTTTCAACAGCAGGAATAGCTGCTGCATCCCTCAGCCACAGATACCAAATTTAGCATCTTGTGGGAGGCAGCACCGGTTATAGCTTGCAGGACTTACTCAGGGACTGCAGCCTTAGCAGATCCTATCGTGCTCTCCTAAAGCACATATTTTGCCTCTTCGTGTGCAACGGATCACCATTCGGGTCCATTGGATCTGAACAAATTTTCAGGTCCATGTACAAAGGACGTGCCAGGCAGATCAGACATAGAGGATTTCCAGGCTGACCGTCTGGTATGAAATCAAATGCCATTGCTGAAATCAAATGCTCATATTCTCTTCTCTGACCTCCCATTCCTTTCTTTAAGTGGCAAAAGCGGCTTCTTCGAGTGCCAAATCAAGCCCGAACTGTGAGAAGACACAAGGATGCGACCAGACACTTGCAAAGTGCTGCAGTGAGCGGGGGCCGGAGCCTCAGCTCCCCGCGGCGCTCCTAATGGTAACAGCACCAAACAGATTTGCACCAGTTGCCTCCGAAATGATGTGCCTGCGCTGTCTTGCGGGACTGGGAGATTTCTCTGGCTTCTCAAACTACAACAAACACACATAAAAACGTGTCCTAGTCAATAATTTATTATACTGAGATGGCAGCATAATTAAGTTACCAGAGTGCTTTGAGCAAATATCTGGTAGCATAAGTCGCTACGTGCTTTTGGCATGAGCTTTATTTAAACACATTGGATCAATTTGAATCAATCTGACATGTACACACTTTAGGGCATGGCTAGTTTCAAATCAATTAAACTCCTTATGACTTTATGATTAGAAAGCTGAGATTATAAAACATTAATATAAAATCACAGTTTATAAAGTGAAAAATAAAATCCCAGTGTAATGTTTCATGAAGATCACAAGAATCATTATATAAGCTTCATTAAACAAACAAGGTAAGGGTAATTAAGCTGTAAATTGAGTACAGTAGTTGAAAAAAGAGAAGCTCTAATTAGGAGGTGGTGGCCACTTAGCCAAAAATAAGGAAGTATGGATAACTAGTTGCCTTCTACGTGATTTCAAACAAAAAGACAACTGATTTCTTCATGAGATGGTGCGTCAGAACAAAACCTGCAACCACAGAAGTTGGTTGTAGCAAATGGCTGCAGGACAAGCGAGGCAAAGAAATTGATTTGCTCTTTGCCTGGAAAGAGAAAAAAAACCCACACTGAGCAACAAGGTACATACAGATCTTGCACAAAATAGTGAATAAAATCCCAGACTATCATAGCCACAAGCTGGGCTCTAAAGAGCATTCAGCGGAGCACCTGAGCAGGTGCTCGGGCACTCTCCTATGCAGGGGCTTACCTGGAAGGGCTGGGCTAAGTCCCACTGACATGGACAGGACTAAAATGAGCAGTTTAGTGCCTGGCTGATGAGAAATGAGTTTAAGCTGGGGGCTTGAGAGCATTTCTAGGGGAAGGTCTGCCAGCAGATTTTACTTTCTTGTGCATTTAGGGTAGGAATCGCCAAATTCAAAAGTGCCACCTCCTGCTAAGCCGGTTTTCCTTAAGAAAAGTCCCAGGGGAACTAAATCCTTCCAATGAGCATTCAATCTGCGGAAGGAGCATGATGATCTTGCTTCTTCTCTGGCCTGGCACAAATTACCCGAACAGATCAAAATCATCCTCAGCACAACTGCATTTCTTGGGCAGATTCAGGCCAGCACGCCTTTTCAAATGCTGTGAAGGATCCTGTAAGCGATTCTCCTTCAGAAATATGGATAACGATTTTGCTTGTGCTTTTATCTGACCTACCCAATAAATACATATTAATACAACAAAGTGTCCAGTACTAAAAAAAGAAATGCTGGGGATGGGAATATGCAAGGGGCTTCCCAGCAGTTCCCTCTCTTACACACGGGGCACCAATTGCACTCGAACGTGGGTGCCAAAAGGCAGGGTCCAAAGTCCACTAAGTTAGCAGCAAAACTCATCAGCTTCAGCGGACTTTGCACTGGGCCCCGCGCACGCAAGGAATCTCCTTTGCTCTTTGTTTTGACATGATGGAAACCTGGGATAGCCACACACAGCTTTTGTAGCTTAACCTTTGCTCACACCCGAATGGATGTTGGTTTAAAGATGTAGAGAGTCTGAAGAAAAAAAAAAAGTAAAATGTAGAATGGGACAAGGATGCCAAACACAGGATATCCCTTCCAGCAGACCCCGCTGTGCAGGCAGGGACTGGCAGGCGTGCGGACAGCCTCTGGGATGCCGGGACGTCAGCCTAGGTCAGGCATCACCCTCCATGATGGACCTGCCCCAGGAAACCCAGGCAGGGCAGTGTGCCCAGCGTGCCCAGCGTGCCCAGTCTGTGCAGTCCCAGCAGCCAGCTGAATATGAGACAATCTCCTTACAACGCAGCCCAGCTGGGAAATGCCAGGTGTTTTCACGCAGCCCAGCTCCTGCATCCTGCATCCTCCTCTCCCCGTCCTGCTCCCCGGAGAGCCCCCGCCACCCGGCCGGGGTTCGCATAGCCCCACATGGGATGCCTGTCTGTCTGTCTGTCTGTCACCAGATGGTTTCACTTCACACATCACGACATCCTGTCCCCTCCTCTCCTCTCCTCCCGGCTTGCCAGGGAGGGGCCGGGGGCCCCCGCACCGCGTCGGCCATCGGCACCCTGCATTTGCTGGCCGAAGGGGGTCTGCAGCAAACGCAGGACCTGTTTCAAAGCCAAGCAGCCAGCCAGGCCGGGGGAGCCTTCCAAACCCCCTAACGACATCCCGACGGCTCAGAAAGTAAGGTATGAAGGCTCTCGTGAGGCTTGAAATAAAACCCAAATCTGGATCACTTCAGCTTCGTGCTGCCACTTTGAACTTCTTGGCAAGTTGTTCAGAGCCTTTGAAGCTGCATCCCGGTCCCACCTCCCTCCCAGTTCAAACGCGGCGCGGCCGGCGTGCCTCCATCAGCTGGCCAGCACATTGGCGGCAGCACACGGCCGGGCGGCTGCTGGATGGGCGGCTGCGGCACCCCGGCAGCATCTCGGTCCGACCATGGTGCCCTCAGCCAGGCGCCGCGTCTCAAGGGAGATTTATGGGGGAGGCACCAGCTGGGGGAGTTATTACAGGAAATTAATAAGCAGAAAGAAAGCATGAGCCTTTGCGGTGAGCCGTCAGGCCCCCAGGATCAGACCCTAAAGTTTCAGGTATCTGAGTCAGGCCCCCAAAATCATGACCTTGGTTTAGAGCACAGGGAGGTTTAACTTGCTGCCTGATGCTCGGCTGGTTCCCCAGTGGGTTTTGGTGTGGTTTTCAAGGGTGGGATGAATCACTTTTCCACACATTCCCCCTTGCCCGGAAAGGTGAGAAACAGTTAAAACCGAAAGAAACCCCAGAAGTCAGTGATATTTCCCATGGCTTTGCTGCAGACACCAGAAACCCGTCCGAGCCCTGGGGAAAGTGCTCGCTGTGCCTGTGCGCAAATGCGGAGGAGAAAACCTGGTTCTGTCACAGAAGCGGTGGGGACACCGTGGCTGGGTGACGCCACCCAGCCCTCGCCACCTCCCCACAGAGCACGGGGCGATGAGGCTCAAGTCGGACTGGGGGGGAGCTCCTGGGGACCCCCCCGACCTGGCTGTACCACCACAGGGGTCTCAAGTGGGAAGCAGGACGGGAAGGGGAGGCAGCAAGGGAAGGTTTTACGAGCTGGCGTACGGCAACTCGCCAGGGACGCCTGAGCGCTGGCGGGGAGCCAGCACGACGCTCCCGCATTTATTAGGGGACCCGCTGGCTTACCAGGAAATTACACAACAGTTAAATACTTTATACATTGAACTGGTTTATTAAGGAGCTGCTCGAGATTTTTTTTCATAGAGGGACCATTCTGGAAATGATGATGCTGTGAGCAGGAGCCAGCCCCGTGATGCGACACGGCTCGGTGGCACGGTGCGTGGCTTGGCGGCACGGTGCCGCTGCATCGCCACTCGCGGGGAACGGGAGCACAGTGTGCAGAAAAAAGAGCCATAAAACAGGAGATCTCTCCCAGGAGCCTGCAAACAAATGTAAAAGAGCAAATCCCAACAGGCAGGAGTGAGCAGGGCTGCAGCTACAGCTGCACACCAGCAAAGTCACGGCTGCAGCACAGGCTGGCAAACCCACATAGGTTTTTAGTCTGTGAGTGTGGGCACCACTGGACAAAAACCATGGCAGGATAAGTCCCACAGGGAATAAATACTTGTCCCATGCCTGGGCCAGGCTGAGGAACGGACACATCCCCACCAGGGCTCCCCACGGCAGCACCCCTGCCCCATTGCCCCCTCCAGAGATGGGACCAGACTCCAGCACTGCTTCTCAGGTCGCCTCTAATTTTCCATGGAAGCAAACCCAGCTGTGACTCAGGCCAGCCTCACGCACCAGGCGGGATCCCAAGGCTGCCAGGATAGTAAATGCCAGCACAGCAACTAATGGGGAATAATCCCTGCCAGGTAAGGAGTCAGGCACATATCCCTGGCTAGCAGGTGCCAAAGGCAACACAGATCAATGACAAAAAATGAAACTTGAGACTAGAAATAAAACAATGTGCTGAGCGGAAAGGTCACGATAGGGACTGACCAGAAAAGTCACCGAGGCTGTTGCAGATAAGCAAAGAAAGGAAGAAAAAAGAATCCCCACGCTTTCTCGGGGCAGCGGGAGTCAGCAAAGGAGCACTGAGCTCCTGCCTGACCCTCCCTGCGACGTGCTGGTGGCACAGGGACTTTGCAGAGGGACACGGCCGCGGCCAGGGGGTTGCACACTCATTCCTACAACCCCCCCACCCCAGCCCCAGAGAGCACCCGGGTTTTGTTCAGCGGCCTCAGGCGCAGCAGCAATCGTCTGCAGGGACAAGGAGGGGAGAGTGACTGTTTCTGATCAGGTAGGAAAATCGGGGAGCCTATAACTGCCAGGATGGCTCCGACCTGTGAGCTCCCCAAAGGAGTGCGTTAAAATTGTCTACCAACACAAGACACAAAGGTCGCCCATGGCAGGAGGGCGTGCAGCTGTTATCGGGGTAACGGCAGCCATCCTGCACGTCCCAATGAGGAGCAGCAGAAAATGAGTTTTCTGTGGCAGGCATAACTGTCAACACAGCGCTTGCATTGCATCGATTATCCCTGGAGAAAATGGGGACGGCAAGCGTATTGACCTTTACAGGGAAAGCACCAAGTATCTGCAGGCTTTCCGCTGCAGAGCAGAAGCACTGCTTGCCTGTTACCATAAAAAAAAGGAGGTGTCTCGCTACCCCCTGCCTCGAGGGCACTGGAGTCATGTCCTTCTAGTACCCGCATGTCCTTGGCTTTGCCCAGAAATCACTACGTGACTGCACAAGGCTCTCTCCCAGCACCTGGTCTCCTGCACTTTCGCTCCTTTGCTTTTCAACTATGAAGGCAAGGTTGTGGAAGATTCTCGTGGAGCTGAACAGCACTCTGCCATCAGCCACCTCTAATGCTGGACAATCCAGGCACGCTCCGGCCAGCCGGGCGGTAGATCATGTACAACTGCTGGAGTGTCACCAGCGAGAACGTGGCAAGCAGCAGCTACGGCCACTCACCCATGAAATGTAAATTTAATGTAACTATTTGCAATGTAAAGTGCTCTGCACTTTGAAAAAGATGCTATCATTTGTGCCTTTTATTGGAGAGAGGGGGAAAAATATATTCAGAAACAGTCTCTTGTGCATGTTCACTTCTTTCTGCATCCAGAGTTATGGAGCTTATATTGAAATTTAGCAGCTGTGGGATACACGGACCAACAGTGCCATCACCACTAAATCATCTCTTATTTAGCTAATGCCCTTCATCGCTCATGCTCGCCTGGAAAAGCTACATATAGAATAGAAAATGACCTGCCAGGCTTACAGCAGACTGGTCAAAAAAATTCCTCCTCCGTTCAGTTCCTCCAAAATGCACTGTCCCAAAAATACCAACAATGTGTTTATAAATATTTCAGGACTAGTGGGTTTATTCTTAGGCAATAATAACATTTTCCCAAGGGTCTTTTCTGTATGTTTGTTTTCATTCACCTTACCAGAAGTGTCCACCTTAAAACAGTTAAACCAATTGCGAAGGAATATATGTAAATGCATTAAAGAACACCTAATCTACTACTGCCACTATTACAATATTTTATTCTATTTAAAATTATGATAAAGACTTCTTAACTTTCTAGTCACACTACATATTAAGGAGCTGTCTTTTTTTAACTGTACATCTGTAGATATTAACAAAGAAAAAAAAAAAAAGGCTTGCATGTAGAAGTATTTCAATTATATCAAAATAACGCAGGTTTTTTGCTATCTCCTGACTTTCAAATTCATCTTTCTCCCACTTTCAGGTCAACACTGTAAATTATGAGTTTTACAGGCAAGGAATCGGAGCCACTGGTAACTCAGAAATTAATAGATTGGGGGTAAGCAGTTGAGAAAAAACAGTTGTTTTTAGAAGTAATGCAAAGAAAGTTCTTTATAAACATTACTCTGCATCCACAGACTCAAGAGGAAACGCCTCCAGTAAATCCCTGCAGAAGATGGTTTAAGCAGAGCTCTCACATCACATGGCTATGGGCTATTAATGCTCATGCAATCAATTAGTTGAGTGCAGGAGAGAAGCGGTAACTTCTTTGCTCCTCTAAATCACTCACAAGCATCTGGCCACCTCCTTGGTCTTCAGCGAAAAGGCCCGAGGCTGACACGAGGCAGATAACCTGCTCTGACATGCTAACGTACATCCACGGTGGGTGGTAGAGCTTCAGCCAGAAGAACCGGGCACGTCCATCTCACCTCGTGTAGGCACCGTGACATCCCTTGTTTCTGCTCAGATTTAACAAGTTAACTATTGCAAGCTAGTTACATCTTTATTAATCCCCCCCAAAAAAAGAATATACTTTTGCCAGTGAAGCCAAATTATGAAAGACCATGCGGCGTCACCTACAAGACAGCGCAACGGCTTGCTGATTTCTCCTTGGTTCAAAGTAAATTAGCTGTTTGTATTGTATTTTTTTTAAACTGCAAGTCAAAGACTTGTTTTGCTCCAGAAAATGTGAGTGACTGCCTGGCCAGGCTTAAACTGGTGACAAGATTAGTCAATGGAGGTGACAAGTGCCTTAACAGCCTGAGATGCTTGGTAAGGAATGTCCCTGCACCAAACCTTAATCTTTCACTAAAAGTCAGGCGTGTTAAACACTGTAGCAGAGTATCTGGTATCCCAGTATGAGAGCAGATGCACTTCAGCTGAAGTTGAAGATCGATGATGGTGATCAAGGTTTTCATCATTCAGTGAGATAACAGGAGGCAGAAATAAACACTTCTGTAGGCTGCAAGGCTGGTAGGAGTGGTCTTACCTCGCGGTTCATTAAGTTTCCAGAAAGCTTCATCTGCTGTCATTAAGCACTACGCTAACGCGACTGGGTGGTTTTCCAGTGACTTGACTCCAGGAGACATAGCAAAACTTCTATCAAGTGCTCTTTAAGCCGCAGCGTTAGTGCTGACTAATATCAAAAAACTGGCAAAAGAGAGAAATGCGGGTCAATAAAAGCTATAAGGGTGGTTCTGTCATCAGTTTGATGTACTGCGAAGGACAGACAGCAGTAGGAAGGAAAGTGACCTGGAGCAGAGGCATCCCAAAGCTCTACTGCGAGATCTGTGACGCTCCTAGCATGTGAAAGCAAACACACGTAGCACTGCATGTAGCAGAGAATTATAATGGAATACTTGATCAAATTCTGACTTACATCAGAGTAAATTGGGAATGCCGATAGAGTTACTAGGGTAAAGCCAGAAGTAACATCTAAGCAACAGAAATATCCATCCCAGAAAGTCAGATTGTGCTGAACTCATCCCAAGCAGGAGGACATTGGCCCCAGGTCCCCTCCCAGGGTGCAGAGAGGACACATTTGCATCTGCCGGGGGCTTGGGCAGAGCAGGCTGGACTCGGGGAGAGCCTGCTCATGGGCGTACCTGCACCCGCTCCACTGAGCCAGCCGTGAATCTCACCCACTTACCTTCGCCCCCCGCAATACACTCCCAGTGCCCTCCAGCGGACCCGTCATGTGCAGGGACTGGAGGATTCAGACATCCAGCGCTCACGTAGGAACTTGCAAACGTCCACGGCAGCTGCCCCCGAGAAGGACCGCAGGCAGTTAAGGCACCAGGCTAGGCTCAGCCTGGGCTCAGCCTCGGCTCCCCTCGCCCCACAGACACAGCTGCCAGGAGACCTGGGGCCGGTGGGGTCCCATCGCATCAATCATCGCCTTCGCAAGCTTCTGCCGCTTTTATGCGCGGCTTTCCCTCTCATTTAGCATACACAGTGAAACGGGTTAAAACCTAAAGCTATTTATAATAATTATTCTAAAGGTTGTCTACAGATAATGCAGAAAATAACACTAGATTTGGGGAAAAAAAATCCCTTTTAGCTTTAATAAAAGCATTTCAAAGCACTAGAAGGTTATTTATAGAGTGTGTAAATGTAACTGGAGGGAAGGCAGAGTAAAGGGAGTTCAAAGGGTGCCTGTGAAAAGAAAAAACCCACTGTGTTATTGACACCGCTTCCTGCTTTCTCACACTCAACAACCTTCTTAAAACAAACTAGAGGAAACAACAGCAACAAAAAAAATAAAAAGCTACTGAGAGCTTTTTGAGATTAAATAATACTTTTTGACAGCTGGTAGGAAAACGACTGGTCCTGCATTCATGCTTACAATAGCTTGCTGCTCCGTACCCTTACTTGCATTGTAGAAGCAGCCGAAAGCCCAGAGGGAGCCACGGGTCGGGGCTGGCAGGGGGATGGTGCCTGCGGGAAGAGCTGAGCCCTGACCCGCAGCATCGGCGGGCTGGGGCGACAGCGAGGTGCTCCCGCGAGGTTCTCCCTCGCACCGTAATCCTCCGGTATCACCTACAGCTCGTGCCTGGGGTATTTTTGTAGGACAAGCGGTTTCCATTCCCTCAGAGTCAGGTCACCAGTCGCCGTTTCGTGAGGACCCCAATTATTTTGGGATGCAGCCTGGTCTTCCCACCACAGCCACTGCCACCGGACTGTGGTGGGAGGCAGCAGCAGCTGCTGGGGGCTGCCCACACAGACTGAGATCAGGACACGTGGGAGAAGTTTTCCTGGCAGAAACATGGCTTTAGGCAAAAATAAAATCATGTAGTGCTTCCATTTCCTCAGGGCTTTGGAGCATCCGTAGGCTGAACACGGCTAAGAGGGAAGCTGAGGGTTGCCCTGCAGCTCCCAACTTCTCCAAGGAGCTTTAGCATCTTCCAGCTCATGCTCCCTGGCTGCGCCTGGCCCTTAGGAAAGCCACCCCTGAGCACCTACAGAAAACCCTGGTTTTTCCTTCAGCAGGCTCCCTTGCAAGTCTGTCCGTAGCATTCCCCTTGCAGGTTCTTTTGAAACCCAACGTCTCACCCTTTTCTTCTGGCCTGTCTGGGAAATGGCCACTTTCTCCCGCCCTGGCCAATGTATAGAGTCTCGTGCCCAATCTTGGTTTCCCATTCAACCCTCTTTAGCACCCCCACCCCACTGCCCCCTGCAAATATCAGGTGCCTTAGTCAGGCACAAAGTGCTACACATATTCTGACCCACTCATTTCCCCATGAAAGAAGTTAATTCTGTGCTTCTTATTGTTCTCAAGAACTTAAAACCTGCTAAACCAAGTCACACATAACACCTTAGAGAAGATGAACTGCCTACCCTCCTATCTACCCCAAAAGGCAATCCAGCAGAAATTAAAGGACATGCAATTTTGCCATATCGTGCATTACAGAAGCAATCAACAAGCAAGGAGGAGAGATGACGAGCACCAGCTGGCTGGGCCTCTCCTGCTCAGAGCAGCAGAGGAAAACTACAGCTTCTGGAGGTCTTTGCACATGCAGAGAAGCCACTCTGCAGACAGCGCCACAGAATGGGAATGGCACTTCTGGATCAGGACCTCTTCTGTAACTGCAGCTCACTAGATGTGCACCCAGTGGTCTTTAGTAGTTCAAAAACATGATGGAAAAGAAAAAAAAACCTGGCAGGTAGCTTGGAAACTGTTTGAGAGAACATGCACTAAAAGAAAAGTCTGCAAATGCAAGAGCATGTTAGAGGTGTATATTCAGCTGGCAAGAAGCCTGCGTGGGGTTTAAGAAGTGTTCTTCATCCTAGCAGCAGGAAAAAAAACCCAAAAATGATGGAGGAGGAAGAGACAGTTAAATTCCTCGCAAGAACCGGGGTGGGGAGGGGGGCACACCCTGGGATAAGGGCCCACGATTACATCCCTCCCACTCATCCAGCTCTGAGAGGGAAATGGAGGCAGATGCCCCTGCTGTATCCCAAGGTCCCACCTGGAAACCTGCACCAGTCCTCCAGAGGTGACCTTCCTGCTTCAAACAATTTACACCGAGTGTTAATGAAGCCGAGAGGATTTGAAGCACAGGACATGAAAGCTTCACAAACATATATCCTTTAAAATGTCTTCTTTTCTTCATATTTTGCTATACCCTTAAAAAAAAATCAAAACACATTACATTAGGTTACTAAATGAACAGAAAGCCTCCGGGCCTGGGAGCCCATAGTCCAAATGAGGAAATTGCAGCCGGCCAGGACCAGTCCTTTAGCCCCAGGCTTTCCTAATGAGTGCTAACAACATGGTCAGGGTATAGAACAGCAGCTGAGTTTCGGGGGCTGGCTCTCAGCCCCCCATCTTGCATGGTTTGGGGATGAGGCAGCTTTGAGCAGTGGGGGAGGAGAGCTTGCAATGCGCTTCGCTGAGCAGTGGGGCTCGGAGATGAACAATGCTGGGTGAAAACAACAGGCTACAAAGGCACTTTCCTGTTTTAAAAAATCAGCATGCTGCAGGAAAGGCATCGGTTCAGCTGGCTGCTTCCCTTCTGTTTCAGGAGAGCCAGCCAGTGTATCGGATATTCATTCATTTTGGGCTAACTATCTTTTCCATTTCTGAACAGCTTCAATTTTCTTGATGTGTCAGGGAATGGTTTATGAGGAAATAGAGCCTTGAGGGTGGACAGATGGAGAAAAATCTCCCTTCTCACCAAATTGATCACTATAATCTTTCATCTGCTCGGCGCAGAGCCGGGCTGCTGGCATTCCGAGGTGCCGCAGCTCTACCTGCGGAGCAGCCCGTCCGGCTGCGTGGTGCCTGCCGGTGCTGCTGCCGGTGCCGCTCGCGCCTTCCCTGGACTGAGACCTGGGAGGAGGATGGACGGCACAAACCCAAACCATTTCATGTGACAGAAGGAAGAGGAAAGGAGATGGGGGAGTTCAGATCCGGTGCTGAGCAGCCCCAGGGTTTGCCTGCAGACAGGACTCGTACCAATTGAATGGCTGCCCTTGCTCCCTCCCTCTGCTACTGCTATTCAGTGGCATAAAGGAGTTTCACGTCACTACTGCTAATAACGAGAGGAAGAGAAACCCGCTGTCCTTGTTATGAAGCACTTGTATAACAATATATCCATGCCATGGGCTGTAACCAAACCGTAATGGCGATGCCAGTGTTGGCAGAGCTCAAAAATGGGTTAAACAAACAGTTGCTGGGAATGATTTTGACACAGATCAACCTGCCTGAGGGCAGGAAAACAGACCCTGCAAGCTCTGTTCCCTTCCCCTGCTCCCTGATGCAATGACTTTATGGGTACTGTTTTCCCTCCCCAGTCCTGGAAAGTTCTGGGGATGATGAAAATGTGACCAGCTCAAGCTGGCCACTGGATGCACCAGTGGTAGAAACCATCTTCCCTCAAAGGGCAACCTTGGTTAGCTGGCGTTGAGCAAAATACATACGTAGAAAGGAACATGCAAGGAACATTCACGCCACACCAAATTTGACCAGGTCTGTAGGGATGACAGCTAAGCTTATGTGTAAGCCTGCACATGACGTAATTCAAGCGTCCGCACCGAGATTCTCAGGGTGGAGCCGCGGTGACTCATTTGACCATCACCTTTCTGGTCCTGAGACAGTTTCTCAATTCTCCTCCTCCCCTGGGGCTCATTTTCACGTCCAGGTGTCCGAGGTGCTCCGGGGAGCAGCCCCAGCACAGCCAGCTAACCCCCACCCGCTCGGCGGCCGGGCTGGCAGGACATTTGCCCAGCCGTGGGCAGGTTTCTTGCCAGGGTCCCCACCAACAGAAGTTAATACAGACCCAGGGTGAACATGTTCGCAGGAGACCTGTCGGTACAGCGCACCGTGCGGGTGACACAGCCTCCGAGCAAAGACCCAGCAGAGCCATCCCGACAGCTCGCCCGCCCCTGCCCTTCTCTCCTTTGGCTCGAGTCACTCCCGTGACTCTCAATTAACATTTAAGATTTCACTGAATAACTGGCTGATTTATTTGCTGATTTATTTTATTTCTCGGGCTGGTAATTTATGGAAATATATTCTTAAAAATCAAACAAAATGCACTTTCCTAATAGATGGGCCATTCTCTGACATTTCGCAGAGTAAATGAGCATTTGTGCCCAGTGGCATGTTGTCCCATGACTGAACCCCTATAAAGGACTTCAAAAATATCTATTAGCCAAGCTCATTAGCTTAAATATCATTAAAATAAATTGTATTTCTCCAAACAGGGCTTAAACAGGCCCCAAAGCCAATAGTACTCTCAGTAGTTACAGGTCAAATGCTCATTTACTCAAAGGACTCTTTGCACTGAAAATAGGAAGGGAGTTAAAATTAGTTTACACGACTGCAGTGGTACAGAAGGGTCCTGGTACAGAAATGGATCTGCCCAAGCTTCATTGCTCAGCTTAAAAGTGTAACATCAAACATGCAGAATTTATGACAGCTTTTCTTTACCATAAGAATCAACTTTAAAGTTTCCTGCTGGTTCTTCAAACATTAGAAAGATCTTTACCCTAACTGTACTGCTTTTTTAGGTGTATTCATTTACCCATTTAACCTGTTTAGAGACCCATTTTAAGGGAATACTTTAAGGTAAGTTTATTTTGGTGTAGCTCAATTTCTCACGTTTCTGGTTTCAGTTTGGGGAGGTTGATTTGTTTGTTTTTCCATTGACCATGCCAAAGAAATTAAACAAAAGTAGCACCATCTCCATACAAACTGCACAAACTCAATTAGGCTGATTTAAACCACTCCCCATTACCAGGGCTGATTTACTGCCCTCTGCTAAGCCCTGTGCCGCTGCCGCACAGTAACTCCTCGCACGTCCCGCTGTGCTTTGACACTCCTCTGTCTTCTGCAGCAGCTTTCGCTAATGGTCTTGCTGCTCACCCCAGCCCTCGCCCCGAGCCAGGGCGCAGCGACGGGCTCGCTGGCGGCCCACAAAGTGCCCCCCTCACACAACGAAGGGCACAAACAAGGCACGCGTGTACGGGGATACTGGAGACGATACAGCAACAGGCGACGTACTTTCAAACCAGAGCCCGCGTAACTGCACCGCCTATCTGAACGCTGGCCCCATAAACAATTGTTTTTGGACAGCACAGATGTAGCTGTTCATTTATGTTTTCATTGTTGTTGGTTTTGCTGAGCCTAGGCTGTCAAAGGGGAGCATTTCCTTCTACTTCTTGTCGTACCTCACCAACAAAATTGCTTCCAAAACTCTGAATAGTTGCATTTTTGTTAGAACAGGGACGTTAATAGGATGCGGTGGCATCGCTAATGACACAACTGGGGTGCATGTGGTTGCAGAGAGGTCAGACAACCCTTGCTGTGCTCTACTTGACCCCTCTGCTACGGGTGATATAAAGGAGAAGAAATCTAGGGTGGCTCCAACGTTCCTGGACTGAATTTGCAGAACTAATAGTTACCGATGAATAATGCCGTCAAGGCAGAGTGAACACAGCAACCCACAAAGTGATTTTCGCAGCCCTGTCACAGCAGGCTCCTAACAGTCTGAAGCAATCAGGACCTTCAGCCAGGTGCTTTCTATGTCTTGAAAGAAACCCCCCCCCCAAACGCCACGCCAACCGAAGCGGGCAGTTATACCTCCAGCAGGTATTTGCAACCAGACCTGCAGCTGCAGCAACTGCAAACACAAATTAGACAGCAGGCAGTTCCGAGGGCTGGATCTCAGTCATCTCCGGAGTGAAAAGTACATGTTATTACAAAAGCAATTTGTATGTTGCTATTCTCAAAGCATCACATGAGTTGTACTTTCCTTGTTAGCAGCACCTCGAGAATATTACTGCCAATGTAACAGAAATCCAGCATTAAGGTCCCCCTGTTAGGGCTATGACAGATTGCAGGGAGAAACAATGCAGTGATTGAGGACCTGGGCTAATCAGGCCAATTGATATAAATTACCATGTCAGCCACACCGTTGCCACAGTCTGCAGGTTTACACCTCATTAAGCTTCCAAGTGCCAAATGAATCAACAGGGTTCAGCAGAACCATTCTTAATTAATTGTTGTAGCAATAGGGAAAAAGTAACGGAAAAAGAGAATCAGAACCCGCAGTGAACACCGGCGGGTTTGCATAGACCAAAACTGCTTCTCCGATTTAGCATTTGAGATTAAAGACGCCCACATACTAATCTCAGCCAGCAAATAACTGCCAGGGGCTGGTTTTGGACTAGGGTGGAGTGAAAAGACAGGCTGGTGACTTGGAAAAGTTTTTCATCGAGTTCTTCAGTTTGTTTTGCATAGCTCTTCAGGCCTCAACGTTTTGTTGCCTGTGAAATCTCCAGGCTTCGATTTCCCACCCCACCCAGAGCGGGCAGGGGCCACTGCTGGGCACCTCTTGGAGCTGATGGAATTTGCAATTCAGCAGCTTATTTTTAAGCCGAACGTGTCCATTTTTTCCTGTCTACGTTCCCCAAAGCAAGATGCAAACTTCACAGTGAGGGAAGAGGCCAGGAAAGCTGTGGTCTCACCTCTGGCAGAGCTCCCAGCCTCTTGCTCTATTGAATCTGCCGTGCCAGGCTGCCGTAAGGACACAAGGTTGAGCTCGGGGGACAAAACACAAGCAGCCACAACAGAGTTTGAAAAGCAAAGGACTCTCCTGTCCCTCACCTGAGCACGATGCCCTTGTCCTCGCAGGTGGCTCTCCTCCAGCACCTGGCAGCGCCACGAAGGCTCATCAGAGCCTGGAAGACCTGGAGCTCAGGGCATGCTGCGGGAAACACGAGCACAGCCTGCGGGATGCAGCATCCCCCGTGGCCGAACATACAGCCAGCCTCCAAAGACGCTTTGCTTTAACACCTTTTCGGTGCATCTTCAGGATGGATTAAACACAGCCCCTGTGCTCCACCCCAGGCAGCAAACCCGCGCTGTGCCCGCTGCCATGCCTGCTCGCGCAGCCCTGCAGCTGGGGTGCTCTCCCAAGCAGGAGCAGTGTCTCCAGACGGGCAGTCCGGGCTGGCAGCAGGCAGGCAGGCAGCAGGGCTGGGTGCAGGCAGCAAGCAGGCAGCTGGGCAGCTCACCAGAGCAGCGTTACACCATCACACCAGCATGCTCATGGACCAAATCCAGCCGGGACTCCAGCGTGCGCAGCTCATGCTCTCCAGGGGAGTTTTGTATGTCTTCTGCCTTACCTCACGCACGCATTACACCAGCTTAAAATCTCCCTGGAGTTCACATCTGCTTACCACACAGCTTGTAATTGCTTGTGTAATGCAATGGTCAGTTTAGCGCTCAAACCACATTTCCAGCATTGAATGTCTACAGGTACTTATATTTTCCCCATTGCTGTCAGTCATCCAGCCCATTTTCCCTAATCTATAAAACATCCATCTAATATTTATATCGCAGTGGGGCTTTGACAGCTACAGCTTGTAGCTGTCACTGTTTTTCTCCAACATTCAGGCCTAGTTACAGGAGATCATCCCGTTACTCTATACCATCAATTAACCTGTAATTTAAGTAGTTCGTAAGCAAAATGTTAAGTTTAAGACAAAAATAGAACATGAACACAGATTTCACCTCTTTCATGCTTTTAACTGGGGAGCACTGCTGCACGGCAAGAAAGCGTTACTATTTCCATTTTAAGGGAAGCGGGGTGCCAGGAGCGTAAGGGAGGTGCCTGTGGTCACTCAACAAAACAGCAGCAGAGTAATGAGCCGCAATTACCTGTCCCCCATCCTGCATCCTCCTCCTCAACCCGTTTTTTCTTCTTTTATGCCTGGGGTTGGATCCAGTGGAAAGATCTGGCCAATTTCAGGGAACTCAGGGCTGTATTAAAATAACATCAGCAGCCAGGAAATCCTAATACTGCAACTCTAGACCTTTTTGCCAGGCTTGGTTAGGTCAGAGGCCCCCGGGAAAGGCAGACGTCGATCCCCGAACTGAGGCAGCAGGCACCACAGTCACACCTTGGTGCTCCCAGCGCAACGCCTCCTGCGTTCCCCTGCACGCAAACATGTGCGTCAGGGGCTGTATAACATTATCAATGAAAATATCTTCCCATGACTTGCCAAAACCCAAGCGATTCTCTTAAAGGACTTGTCTGGGACTTCGCCCACTTCCTCAGATTGATTTGAATCATAGCTCCTGCCGACCTCATACATCATTATTTTCTTTAGTTTCTCTTCTTCCCATATAAATCTATACTAAATTAATAAAGCTGACAATTCATTAAGCAAAAATTTCTAAGCCTCAGAATTCTTGTTCTAGTAACTATCAGTATTAAAAAAAAATATTAATTCCTGTTTGGTTTTCATAAAGTTGGGGCCAAAACTATTTATTTACATTATAAATATTTTGTTCTCTTACATTTATTACTGCAATCGGTGTGATAACATTTCCACGTTTGTTTTATTTTAAGGGATTTAAGGTGCAAATTGGAAGATTAGCAATCCAAACAGAATAGCAGGAAAAGGAATAGGCTTCCAAGCCCATTTATAAACAGCTAATTGCCGAAGAGTCTCCGTTAACAGCGTTCTGCAGTGAGAGGAGTGAGGAGCCCAACACTGGAAGGCAGGTTCTTGTGCAGAAAGTCACTTCATACCTCAATTACAGCTTCTGCCAACCACTTCAGATCTGAAGTACGATGTTCCTTCTGGTGACAGGATACCATTAGCACAAGGAGCAGTTAGCGCTGAGGCTGTGAACTGAGCAGCACCCAGGGAAAATCACCTCGCAGGGGAAACTCCTCAGACTTTTGTTTTTAGCCACTTTGAAAAGCAACTTGATTAACACACACACACACACACACACACACACACGCACGCTTCCTTCGCCGCCTGCCTGTGCTACTTAGATATTCATTGACACCCAATCAGCTTTGCAATTAATAAGAAAAGTGTGATTTAGGACTTTTCATGAGGGTCATTAAGAGCACTTAAGAGCACGGCATTAAGGTTCCACAAGCTTATTGTTTCAGCAATACAGAATAGGTTCAGGAAAGACATATCACTGTAATTATTCATAACTCAGAGCCCTTAGGATCTGAGAGCATAATCACATTAGCATCAGTATCTTATTGGAATATAGATTTTTCACAATTTTTAGACAGTACGATTCCACTTACTCTCAGAGACCCCTACATATCCTCCACTCCTGTGACCGATGAAGTCTGCTGTCGGACATCTGAAGACAGAAGGGAACTTTCCGCCAGCACCCCACACCAAATCCTTGCCTAATACTTTAGACCACAGACGAACAACTGGAGCGCTGCCAAGCACCTCAGTTTAGTTTCGTAGCTCTCGTAGATGATCCTCACAACTCCGGCTTTGATGCAGCCCGGTGTGTCGCTGCGGATGAAGCGGTGATCCTTCCCGCGCGGTGCCACGGCGAGCTCCCAGGCACACCAGCGTTTCTGCTTCTGCGCCTTCGCCTCCGCTGTTTCCCAAAGCAGCAGGCACACCGTTGCTTTGCAAGCCTGAGCAGGGTACACGTACCGCAGAGTTAAGAAAAGCACATGAAGTGTTAAAACTTAGACCAAATCTCATGGAGAGGCAATTTCAGCTCCCTCCTTCACCCCCAGCTGTAGGGACCAGGCACAAACAGACCAGTCACTCGGGACAGGTATAAAGCAGTGTCAGAAGGTAATTGAGAGGATGGACCAAAAATCTCAACTTTCTATTGCACTCTTGGTTATGTGATTGTTTCAGACAATTTAATTCCTAAAGTAATGACCGGACTAACAACGCCTGAGTAATCTGCCAGGTATGGCAAAGTTAGGACGTACCACAGGGACACAATCAAACCTGCACAGATGCACACAGTGTATAACTCCTCATGGCGCTGTTCCAAGGTGCAGAAGCACACAAAAAAGTGTGAAGGCAATTTAAAACACAGAAAAGGATACACACCACCACTTTGACAGCCTTCCCCTTTCCAAGTGCATTATTCCCAGGTCGTTACAGTCCCTGTGCATTACGATGGCACACAACACATTCTGGCCATTTTTTATTCCTCGGGTATTTTCCAGTCTGACTAACAGACCGATCTGATGAGTTACCTGCTTCAGTTGTTAGCAGCCTAGCAGCCATCAGCAGGAGAGCGAGCAACACGTTATCCTATTGCCACTATTGATCCATCAGCGATCCTGAGAGCATGAAAGGGAGAAGCAGCTGTGGAGGCATTAAGCTACTTGTCCAGGACAGCAAATACTGAAAAGCAATGACAGCTCGTCCCCATGCTCTGCCTCACACTGCCCACTCTGGCTCTGATACTGCTGAGAAACTTCTTCCTAAATCCACAGTACAAAGTATTGCACTTGCTTTTGAGAATATCATCACTGAAACACAGATTTGCAGGCTCAGATGCTTTGACCTTGTCTGCTTTTACACTTCTACATTCAGATTTTAAAATTAATCATCTAATTCCAGGTAACTGCTTTTAAATTTGGCTGAATGGGACATGAATCTTGCTGAATGAGAAATGCGGGTCTCTGTAGTGAAATAGATTAAGCACCGCTACAATCCCCATTTTCTTTCAAGGCTTCAGTTGCAATTGCCTGCTCTAATTTGAGATGGGAAGTCTCGCTATAGGGTAATTAAGCACACGAAGAGCTCAGGAGAGCTGCCTGCCAGCACCTGGCAGTGGGATTCCCCTTCCAGAGGCACCTGCACTAAATGGTAATTCCTTCCCTCCATTTCCCACTTCACTCCCCAATGCTTCTCCCGGCAGCTCGGAGGAACAGATGGAGCAATCACCCTCCTCCTCTCCACAGTACGGACCCCTGCTGCTACCCAGCGCCTTATGCAGTTGTAATACACATAATTAGGCAAATCAATGGACAATGCAGCATATTAGGGGAGGAGGAGTTACATCAAGGCAAAACACGAATCCCAATTTATTTACTGCAGGAAATGGGATATTTCTGCACAATTGCCAAAAATTGTGGACACGACACGAAAAGTAATTACAGCCCTGGCAGGTAAGGTGCCACAATCAGGTCACTACCTGGACTGTTTGGAGTACAGCTGAGGGGAGTTTGTTCTCATCTTGATATGCAGTTGATTTATGCCTTAAACATCTCATTACCATTTATGAGTTATACTTCCAAATCTCTCACACATCCATAATTGGAGAGAACGATGTTTACTGCCATTCACCCCACCACTGACTCCAGACCAAAAAGCACAACTGAAGGTTGCAAAATCCTTGTTGCGAGCAGCAGCCCTCCCTGCCCTTCGTGGAAAGCCACAGCTTGCACGGCTGAGGCCAAGCACACACAGCTGCTGTCTCCTGACAAAACCAGCTGCTGAACTTTCTCCTCCCGCCTCTCCCCAGGCACAGCTTTGTTTAAGGTCAATGCTGGCTCTGTTCTCCTTGCCCAGCAGCTTCTCTCCTCTCCTCCCTCAGTCCTTGCAGCTCCCACCCACGGAAGGCAGGAGATGGTGCAGTCTCACGGTAGCCGAGTGTCAGAACAGAGGCGTGAGAAGTAAAATATATCGACATGAAGAGCAGGTATGCTGTGGAGAAGTGCCCAGTGAACAGGCAAGGTGACGAGGGGAGCGAGGTACAGAGATGGGACCGCCGAGAGCAGCTTCGCCCGCAAGACGGGGGGTTCTGCACCCAAAGCGGGGTTGTGCACGGACAAGAGCGGTGCAAGCCAAATCAGTGACGAGAATGAGAGAGGCTATTACATTTCTGGGCTCTTCAAAGGTGATCTGCCTGCCAAGAGGAAAACACCAGGGATCTGTTTCCAGTGCTAGAAACACTCTTGTACACGCACAGCGGGTTTTATCCTTGTTTATTGACTTAAAGCAAGGCTATGCCCGGGGATTGCCCAAGAACAGGACCCTTCCACAAGACAGCCACCAAAGTATCGTTCAAGTGGTGATGAGGCCTCACAGATACCCCTGGGCAGAGGGCTAAGAGGTCTGTTTTACAGCGGTATCGATACACAGTAGAACAGAGCACCAAGCCTTCAGACGCCTTTTGTGGGTTGTTTTTTTTTTTTGTGGTTTTTTTTTTTTGGTTTTTTTTTGTTTTTCTCTTCCCAAGAGGTTTCTCACATCCAATTTTGGCCAGGTTTGTCTAATTTTCAGGGGTTTAGAGCAGCAGTGACTCCAGCTGGTGTGGGCGAGAACTGCAGCTCCCAAGGCACTGACGGCCTTGAGTCAGACACTCAGATACTAATACATAAAAAGATATTTAAGAATACACCAGAAATTGTAGATTTTAGCCTCTTGCCCTAGCTCAGCACAAGTCAGTAGCAGAGAAAGAAGTCTTCGCTATCAGTTTTGAGCTTTATTCCTTTTTACTGTATTTCTGTGTTCTCTTTCCAAAGCCTGAGCCTTCCTGAGTAAGGCCCGGTACCTCCGTGAAACCAGGGAAAATGATTTGCAAAGTCACTCAGAACATCATCAGGAAAGAGAGGGACTGGCCACCGAGTTCCTAGGGTTACTGGGTAGTAAGGTTAGCACCTGGCTGACCTTGCTAGTTTGTAAACCTGAAACTTTCTGTTCTTTTCCATGCCGATCACTAACCAGCCCTACCCGACTAAAGGAAACTTCTCCCACAGAAATGACTGGCTGTTGGGTCAGAGCTGTCCTTCATGGAGCTCTGCCAACATCTGAGTCCTCACCTAACAGATACAGCTTTTGTTCTCGTCCTCGAGCATCCTCCAAAATGCTGTCAACTGTGCTGAATTGTAATGTGGCTTTTGAATATGAGAAAAATTCTAATGAAATGCTAACCAACGTTACCAAACGCATTTCAGATACAGTCCAAGTCAGGTCTCCAAATGCAGCATTTGTGGAAATGGTACCGTCATTTCTCCAAAACCTAAGAATATAAAAATAGTATGATTTATGGGTACCACAATATTACAAACTCAAATTCCTTGTGTCAGTGCAAAATCATGCCTCACACATGCCCACATAACCACAGGCTGCAGCCCACTTACCATTAAAAAGGAGAGAAATAGATCCATGGCTCCAAAAATACTTAAAATCAGTGACTTGCTCAGACAACTGACACTAATGCCATTTGTTTGTATGCTGTAATGGTGTAAATATCATCCACTGTTGAAATATTTAAGAAAAGAAGTTTGCAAGTTCCCATTAGACATTCCCCTGGGTGCTGCACCCTGCTCACTGCAGAGACCCCTGGGGTGGGCGTACTGCATTTGCTCTGTGTGTAAATGCTCAAGCACAACCATAGCAATTCCATATTCATTTTGTTCTCCCAGCTTATCTTCTCACAGCTCTAGAGGGCATTCTTCCTTATCTTGGAGACAAATGGCATCCACAGAGAGCTCTAAACAGCAAAGCTATTTATCTGTTTGACATGTGTTTCCCTGTTTGTTTTCTCCAGCCTTGAGACAGTTGGCTCAGACTTTGACAATATTCAGCTGTGTCAACGGCGGAAGGTTGCCTGGCCCTTTCACTCCAGTGCTGTGAATCAATTTCTTTGCCATATTTATCATTTACTGTAGTAAATCAAGTCTAATTGATGCTTTCTTCTTTTGGTATAGAGCAAACCCTTCACAACTTTTCAGAAAGCTGGCTAGAATTAAAAAAAAAAGCCAGGAGGGAAAAAAAAAAATCAATTGTTTAATCAATTCAGCACTGATTTTTTCTTTGGGGAAAGAAATGAAAAGGTGGCAATGTTGTGTGGGTGGCAGTTTCCATTGAAAAAAAGGAGAACACACCCCCCCCCCCCCAAGGTTTATCTACTGATTGCTTCCAGTATTTCACTTGTTGCTTTTAACACCTTATTCTTAAAGCATGACATGAACAAGTGGCTCCCTGTCTAACGCAAGTGCATCTCCGTTCTTTCAGAGCCAACTCCTGGGCACAAGGGACTCCCTCCCTCTGCACACACACCCACACACACATCGTGTCGCCCCCTCAGCCCCACCAAGCAGCGGAGCCAAGGCTCGAGAGCACCGGAGTTGCCTTTTTTCTCATTTAGCAGGGCTGTTACACTCGGGCAGCTCAAGACAGCAGGGCTGGCACAACAGGGCTCTCCTGCTATCCTTGGCAGGAGCCGCGCTCCAGGCAGCAGTGAGGATGCAGAACAGGCTCCCCCAGGGCCTCAGGCAAGAATCCTGGCTGCTGCCATTCACTTACCCAGGGAGATCAGCTTTCTGTAAGGACAGCTCACACACATCTCTCTGCAAACAGAGAGCTGGGAATTAGACCTTGCCTTCGCTTGACATTCCTACGAACAGAGATGGGTGCTGTCCCAGTGACAGTCTGCTGTGGCAGGGAAGCGTCAGGACGTTAACTGGAACCATCTTCCCACGGCCACCTTCACTGGCTTCAGGGGAGCTCTGCACCACTGCCACAACATATGCCTGGGACAAAGATGTTTAGACAGCCTAGATCTCTAATGTGAAGTTAACTGATTAACAAGACATTAAATAAGTTAAATTTCCAACTCCATTTAATCTCTCCTCAAGAGCACTCTGTACACCTCAGACAACCCCCTCTCCCCTCCTCCGGTGACATCCCACAGCTCTTCCCCTCTCAGGCTTCACTCACTTTCAAACTTATTTTCCGTAGGAATTTCATCCAGACACCGCAATTCTGTTCCCTTCTGACTGATTACAATGGTGAGCAACAAATGCCTTGAAGTATTGGCTGTGCTACAAATAAGCTGGGGTGGACAGGGTGGGGAAGGGCACTAGAAACAAGGGGAATTTGAAAACCAACAGAGCACACTACGCATGTATTGAGCTCCTCCTATATCAACCAATTTCCAGCCTGGAAAACTTGCGCAAGAACTATTCCTATGGATTCATCCAAATACCTCCTCTACATAAATTTGACTCCTTACTGGAGTTCACTCACTTCTTTCAGAACCTGCAGCAGCTTATGGGACTGAGGGGTTGGGAGTGGTGGCAGGGTTTGGTTTTTTTTTTTTGTTTTGTTTTGGTTTTTTTTTTTTTTTTTTTTTTTTTGTTTTCCCCAGTGTGTGCAGTTCATGGATAAGGCGAGCCTCAGCTTCGGCTAAACAAGGTTACAGAGCTCCACTCTTCTTTTGAAAGCATCTCTGTGTGTTCTTTTTAGAGAAGGAAGGCGTCTTTCAGAGAGACGTTGCTTGTCCTGGGCACTCTGGGTGTGCTGGATAATGCAGCCACACGTGAAATTCTCACCACCTGATACAGAAAAACTTCCCACCCCACCATTACAAAGGTCACATAAAATTGCTGTCAAATTGATATATAAAATCAATATTCATTATCAGCTCCACAACCACTAAACACTGGGTTTTGCAAAACAGCAATGATGAACATCAGCACTGGACAAAAAGGGGAAGAAAACTGGTGATGGGCATGGGCCTCAGGGTACAACACACCCCAGCACGTTTCCCCATGTGCAGCCATGCGGAGGAATAGCAGGGCAGAAGCGGAAGGACAGACAGCACGCTGCAGACCTGCAGAAGTGAGAAGGCACCAGTATGTTTTTGGAGGCAGAAACAGAGCTCAACTATGCAGAGTCTCAAAGGTGAGGACATCAATGACATCTAAGTTACCCAGGAGTTAACACCTGCGTGCATGCCATGTTCTCATCCGGCATTTAGTGTGGCACCACACTGCATGGACACTAAAGATATTTACACCCAAACTGGATTCACACAGACATGATGGAAAAGGCTCAAAAATGGCATAAATTATGCTTTTAGGCACACAGAGGAAAGAACAAGAAGATTAACCAAAGATAACACCCTCACTCCAGAAGAGGCAGCCAGCCCCGGAACGTAAGCAGATCTGTTGGAAAGAGAGGAACATTCTCTTCAGTCTGCCACAAAACGGGAGAATGGAGAAAGGAAAAAAAAAAAGCCAAAGACATGGGATATTACAAATACCTATCAATTTTCACAATGTGTATTTCCTAACTCATAGTAATATAGCCTTCTCCAGCCCATGCTCAGTCAAAGGAAGTTTCAGAGTTCATACCTGTAATTTCGGGAGAGAAGGAGAAGGGTTACTTTTTTTTCCTTAAACGCCTTTTTTCCCCCTCTCTCAGACATATGCTGCATAATTGCAGCTACAGTGTAGATTTTATTGCTAGCATTTAGAAGAGTAAGTGCTCACTGACATGCAAGATGGGAAAGGTTCCTCCCCTGGGGAACAGAACAGAGACACTGATTAAGCGATCGGTAGGTATTTAAGAACATAAAAAAATATTGGCAGATCAGGGTTGCAGTTCTTACTGAACAGGAGTCAGCACAGGAACAGAGCTAGCCTGCTGATTTCCAGCAGGGTGTAGCATTGGTGAAGAATAAGTCTTTAAGCTTAGGATTTTTACACACTTTTTAATAGTAAAAAGGTTGAAAAGTAAATCACAGCTTGCTCCTCCAGAGGCATGAATCAGGTGCTCCTGTTTTGTCAGACTGCTGAACCAAACCTGGTGGTCCACGTCCCATCCTGCCTGCCTCCCAAATCCTTTTGTAGAGATTGAATGGCAGCGTAACAATTTGCAGTAGCACCTGATTTCAAGAACCTATCTACAGTTAATAGAAATCAGCACAAAATACATTGAGTGACTGGATTACTTTCACAGAATCACATTAATGTTATAAAGACAAAAAGGAGCAAATGAGTTGGTCAAAGCTACATGGCAGACTAATAACAAAGCCAGGTCTAGACAGCACAGGTTTGCTTTCAGTCCTATACTCAAGACCGTTTCTTTGTTTTGGTTAACATTACTGTGGTGATATTAAGAGCAAATGCAGAAAAAAAAAAAAGAAGAAATAATTAGAATTTCTGTTGTTTAAAGAGCAACAGTAGCGTCCATGTGTGGAAACATTTCAAAAACAGTACAAAAGAATAAATACATCACAAAAACTGTTGAAATAACTTATGTAAGAAATGCAGAAATATAAGCTATAACCCTTCTATCTCGTAAAAATATAACCTTTCTATCTTGCACTGATGATAAAGGAACTTCCTTTATTTTGTACAAAAATTAGAAAATATTTATATATTTAAAAATAATTTGTCAGCACTATTTAGACTTGTACAGTTATAACCATTATTTTTAAAGTGGTTAGCTATAAAGCATTTTAAAATTAAAAAAAAATGCAGCAAAATGCCATTAAAAAGTTCATACAAACACAACAAGGATATTTTTCAAGTAAGTCCCTAAAGGTAACTAAAATGATGCTACAACTCATTTCAGCTGTATTTGATGAGGACATCATTCTACTACCGAATAAGCTCAATGAAAACTGCTTCTAGAAGTTTACTGAAATTACACGTTCCCCCATGTAGAGATCAAATCTGAGACTGTTGAATCAGAGAAGGAAAATAAAAATCTAACTGTGAGGGTATCTATCATACAGCCATATCAATTATTTTCAAAGCAGTCTTGTCCTCCAAACTGTCAACACAACAAAGAAGAAAACATATCAACTTCTTTCTGCAGCTCAGGATAGCCTTAGGAACACCTCGTTATAGCAATGAGCTGTGTTGCTAGTGGGTCACATCACGCCATGTCCTAGCATGGTCCTTTAGTATTCATCTTCATTTGTGCTGCAAAGAAAAAGCAATGGGTTTGTCTTTGAAGACACCTCCAAGAAATTTCCCTTCTCAGTAGTATCTTTTGAAAATCCATCAGGTTTGGATACAGGGTTTTCTTCTTGTTCCTGTAAAATGCAGCTTGCAGTAGCCAATCCTTCAGGCTGTTCTGAAAGTCTAATTGCAGTGTGCATTTGCTTTTCTAATTCTTCTACCAATTTTCCAGGAACAGATGTAGATTGCAAATAAACCCTTGAGTTTTCATCACTAACCTCAAACGTCGAAGTGTTTGTGCCCTGCCTTAATCCATTACAGTCAATAAGTGGAGCTGTCCTCTCCTCTTGAAGTGTGCCTTGCAAAGAATTTATTCTCCCGTCTTCACTGGTTGAGGACTCTGGCTCATCTGAATCAGAGCCTTCTGTCTCAGATGATGAAGTACTGCTTGATTCTTCAGAGTCACTTGTCTCCGACTCAGAGGAAGGCAGCTGTTGCTTGGAAACTGTGCCAGCAGCTTTTAACACGCTCTCTTCCTCTTGTACCAGCACTGCTGCTGCTTCCAGCTCTTCTATTTCAAATCCTATGTGGGACTTAGTGAGTGTGGTTTTCTGCAAGGATTCAGAGAGTGCAGCCAACTTTTTTGACCTTTAACAAAGAACAAAATATATTATTTAACTTTACAAACGGGACTTTCCCATTTGATAGCAGGAACACAAATCAAACATTTTTACTACTTGCTTAGTTTGCAAACAACTTTCTTCAATTATGACTGGAAAAGTAGATGCTACAAGGGAAAAAAAATAATCAAAAGTATTCGTAAGTTACTATTTTGGGTACCTTTTCCCACAAGGTTAGACAAAATCCCACTGAAAGTCTTCAGTGACATTTTCAGAAAAGATACTGCTTCTTTGACGTTTCAGCAGTGCACAGTACGGGAAAACACGGATTTCAGAACAACCCTTTTCAGGATTGTTGTCTGTAGCAGTGAACTTCACAGTATGTGGCTTGCTGGATTAAGTTCACATGCAGCAAAATCATTTTGTTTTTCTACTCTTCCAGATATGTCTGTTAAATGCAGATAAACCGATAGAGCACAGCTGATCGGGTCCATCTCAGTGATATATTCTCCCCCTTTCACAGCCAGCTCGGTACCCACGATAGCAGGAGATGTGCAATACACTGTCTGTAGATGTGCTTTACTTTTCATTTGTAACTCAGCTGAAATATAATTCAACAAAAATATCAGGACCATTTAGATAAACACCTCTAATAAAGCAGGCATGCTATGTCAGCTTCAAATCTTTGGTACAGCCATATCCATCTCCTCAAGTGTTTTGAAGTCAGCACGTGCTTTACCAGAAAAGTGCATCACGGATTTATAAGCAGAGAGAACAAAAAAAGTAAGAGAGTGCCTTGAAATGGAGGGGCAGGGGGCAGAGGAGAAAATGGGTGTAAAATAACAAACATACATCCTGTTTCTTGTTGTAGAGTTTTGCCTCAGACTATCAATCAACTTTTCACCACTTCCTGCAACAGCAGGTCTACTATAAATCCTGCAGTAACTGACTGGGTTTCATTTCCTCTGCCAAACCTGCTAACCTGCAAGGCATGACACACTGACACAGGAGCAAGTAGCTGATAATGTAATACATGACTCCTGCGAGGCAAAAGTTAAAGTGCTTGTTCTCTCAGTTGAATGATTTTAAAGATCTTTATATTCTATTTCCCAGGGGGCATAATTACTCAGTATAACATAGACGCTTCAATTTTTTTTGCTCCTAAAGGAATTGTATTTAGAAGTGGGGGAAGGGAAATCCAGTGCAGCTTCTTACGTGTTTTACAGAGACGGTGCAACATTTAAAAGCTGAACTTGGAATAGAACATAAACTTCCTTAGTTAAACCCATAGATTAGAAAACTAAGAAATAAGTGTTTCCCAGAAGTAACAACTGACAGAACAGAGAACAATTTATATTTCTAGGATTTTTAAATCTACAGCTAAGAATTAAATCACAACATTATCCTAGTGGCCTCCAATATAAACACGAGTACCAAATTTTAAAAAGCTGCTTACTTAACACTCTTCTAATTTGTTCTTTTTGGTGATATATTTCCATTTTATTTTTGTCAAGAACTTGAATTTTTCTTGAAAGGTTATGGAGGATTTGAGAAATTGCCAACCTAATTGGGAACAAAGAAAGCATTCTCCCTGCTCCATAGGTAAAAAGAAAGAAAAAGAGGCCAAGTGATACATAAAAAGGTTCATGAAGCCCTGCAGGTGGGTGGCAACTGAATAACTGGCTTGCAGGGCAATCTGTTTCCTGAACACACTGGTGAGAAGTTGGTTTATACCCCGAGTAACAGGACTTTACATCCCTTTCAGAAAGCATTTTGCTTTGCTTTTGAAACAGTCTCCTTCCTTCCTTCTAACTAGACACATCTATGTGTGTGCATGTGCCCCCTCCACCTGTCAGAGCTGTTCATAATATGAAGGTCCTTTTTCCTGTCCCATTGCCTGACCATCCACAAGAATACAATGAGCTCCAAAAGTTAAAAGTGCACTGTGACAGAGAACACTGTTTTGTAACCATTTTATACGTAGTTCCTTTTAATTTCATTGACAGCCATGAACAACTAACTGTAGGCACAACGATTTCCTCTGGTGATACATCTTCAGCTCCAGCTACCTCCGTCTCACCTACCTGTTTTACTAGTGCCATTATAGAGAGAAAATCAATTTTGAAAGTCCTGTTTGTCCTCACATCTCTATCATGTCTGTCACGTTTAGTTTCCCAATCCTATATGTATTTTTTGCCTTTTCCCAGCGATTTTCCCAGCGATTTCTGCTGTTCTAATTTTTCATGCATATTTTTCTGCTAGATACTCGCAGTCCTTGAAATCACTCCCTTAAAATCCTCTCCTCCTCTTTTGCTATTCTCTTATAATGCAGTTAACACCTTAGATATGGAAACATGTCACATAACTGAATCAAGTATTAAGGAGATGTATGGCACCATGTACTTTGTGGCATTAATAAATACTTCACTGCACTCCAGATTACTTAATGCCAAGTGTTAAGGAAGAAATGATATACTAATTGGACTCAACACACGTTATGTTACTAAATTAGATGTGGTACTACTGACAGGTGAAAGAATAGCCTCTCTAAAGCAGCAAGTGTTTGATCTTGTGCTGTGATGATACACAAATGCATTTTTATCAATTAGTTCAAAGAGAACGAACGCAAAGGCTGGTGCCTGACAGCTACAAAACACCTGTCCTACTGGTCAGCTGTAGAACTGCAAAAGCCATTCTCAGTCTGAAAACCTTGGGTTAATTCCTTAATTCCAAGACACACTACTAAATAATGATAACAACTGATTTCATAAAACAACTGTGGCTTCACGTTTCACATTTAGTCCTTTTCCCCAAAGGTTTTGATAGAACTACTGAGAGAGGACATCCTTTTTTACAAAGGATTACAGAAGAAAAGCCATCGATTAAACAGCCTGCTCTTCCCTGTTAACAATAACAGCACAAATGGATACTCTGCTTGAATGAGTAAATGCCTGCAAAAGGCCAACAATTCCTTCTATCCTCTTAACCTCTACAACTGCCTTCCTTCAGCTCTCTCACGTGGTGGTCCCGTGGAGCAGCGTGATTGCCAACACCATGCACAAGGACGCAGACTGTGAACTACCAACCAGCACGTTTCAGGAAAGGGGATGGGGTGAGCACTTCAGGCAGACCTGCACAACCTTCCTTCTCTCCGCACCGTCAATGCCCTGAAGATCACGTTAGGCCAACCACAACAGGAATCTTCTAATAAATCATTAAAAAAAACCTAGAAGATTATTTTAGGACTTCTTTAGCTCTTAGCCACATCAGGTATTTAATTTAAACTGGATTTAAACAGCATGAAAAAGTCTCTTTTCGGTTACTCAGATTTCTTAGTAGGCTAAATATCTCCTCCCAACTTTCACTCGGTCATCAAATCTCTTCCAGAAAAAAATGGACATTCTGCAGAGCTCGACATTTCAATATGAGAAACAAACTCAAACTGTCACGCTTTTGACAGCTTTTTACATAAAAGCAGACAACTCCACTCCCCAACTTTCTAATCTTCTATTAAAAAACAAAAGCACTTGAACAGCTTTTTTTTTTCCCCTCCCCCTGTGCAGGGGACTAACAGCATTACCACTAGCTATCAGTCCACCTTGTTTAAGGCAATTATCTAATTTCAAGGAGAACCGAGTTTCAGGAGTGCATTTCTTATCAGCCTTAAGAAAAGGTGGCAGCGCTCCCTGGACAAAAAACAAGACAAATGCATAAAAATCAGAGCATGGAAATGCTTCCCACAGGAGACTCTGGGTCTCTGATCTATTGATTTCTCTAGGTGAAAGATAAGCAACAACTTAGGCAACAAAAATGAGACACCAGAAATGAGATATCATGTATTAGAGACTTGTAGTAAACAGGTCCTGCTGTTTCCAAAATCTTTTGAGTAGTGTTTTAGAGATTAGACAGCAAATACTTTAATTTTTCAAGTATGATTAATGGAATTGCATGATTACTTTAAGACATGCTCATTCAGTATGCACATTTGTGGTAATGATATCTTATTATTATGGTAATAGTGTTCTTACATAAACATGCATAATAGGCTTTAAAGGTGCTACACATGATAATTATTAGTTATCAAGATGTCAGTTGCTTAAGGAAAATGTTTAATTACAGGTTGAACTGATCAGATGCATGTTTTGTTTAATGTATAGCTTTGAGGAACAGATAACAACAGAGGCATCTCAGGTCTTGTCCATGTAGTCTGGAATTAAAATTTCAAGACAGAACTACTGTCATCCTTGTCTAGGCAGCAGGAGCATTTCTCCATGCGCTAGGAAAAAAAAAAAAAAAAAGAGGACTACAGCAACAGGAAAGAGGAATCATTACAGGTTTGCAGCAAAGCCCATCTGTGGCAGCACGAAGAGAAGTGATAGTGATAGGGACTGAATGCAGTGCTGAGACATAAGAGCAGCCGGGTTGGGAGGGAAGAAGGACACAACTTCTCCAGTTAAAGACTAATGCTCCTACAAGCTCCAGTTCTACCTTCTGTTCCAAGGAGGAAAGAGGGCACTAGGAACTGATGAATCAAGATAGCTGTTATCTCCAGAACACAGAGCTACTAGAAAAAGGTCTCACAGAAGACATACGTTAGGGGTTTGATTGTTTCCAAGGAAGATTTAACATAAGCTAGAAGGAAAGACAAAAGTCAGTCTAGTCACAGAAAGTAAAAAATAAATGCAGGACTTGGGGGATACATTTAGCCACAAAATCCTCTAATTTTTCCCAAATGTTAAAATAACAATAAGTAATTATGCTTCTGTATATTATGTCCATCGATCAGGAATAGCACTACAGAAGGAAAAGGTTTAAAGAAAAAGTGCTTATGTTATTCCCATCTGCTTGGTACCTGCCTTACATTCAATTCTCTTGCTTTAACAGTTTAGTTATGTCAAAAAAAAAACCAAAAAAACAAAAAAAGAAAAAACCCAACAAGCAACTCAAAGAGAACTTGCAAATAACCTGATAATATGAAAATCAGCATTCTGCTCCTCATTCTGTATGACGGGTGGCACTGCATACTCTATCATGGCATGGGAGCTACAGATTAGAACACTGTGCAGAGTATTTGCAAACATGGGAGTAAAGAGTCAAACTGGCTGCACAGCCTTTCAAAGCAGGAGTCAGTAAAATTTCACTATGGAATGAAAAGTGACTTTTCTTGTACAGGCACAAGTTCTAGCTCGCTTTTGTTTTTGTAAACAATAGCATGATTATTTCTACTGCCTCATAGATTTGGCTTTGCATTTCACAGATGTATACAAACATCCACTTTTCTGAAGTACACCGTGTAAACTAGGTGTAAGACATGGCAAAACACAACTATGAGGCAACAGAATTTTCTTATTATGTACCCCTGCTCAGTCACAATCAAGTCAGTGCATAGTGCACAAGTGCTGCCATGGCAGGTTGAGTTATTCTTGCCCAAGCACAACACACGAGCAACAAAGCATGGGAACTGGTATATCAAAAACATTGACAACAGCTTTGGTTACCAGCCTGGTGTTTGAATGTGACCTAACTGGTCGTGGGACCAAGCTGGAGCCTAAGTAATCTTGGAGTCAACTAAAGTCTTGTTATATTATGTTATTCGAACATGGTTAAGGCCTATTCATTGTGTTACAATGGCAATCAGCCCTCCATGCTAGCAATGCTCTAACTTGGCTCTACAGGGCTGACAAGCCCTGTTTTATATGTAAAACACTTTATATTAATTATCTTTAAGCCTTACAGGCAAGATAAATACGTCTCAAAGAAACAGCAGATACTTCAAGTGCAGGCATGTGTTTGCAGCCTCGTAGGTTCCACCGAATATGAAAATGGGCCTGTCTCACTGCCAAGCTGCCATCCCCTGGTAGGCCTACAACTCCTTGAGATGCATTCAAATACAAACTAGCAGCATGCTGTGCCAGTCAACAGGGCTGACAAATATAAAAAGGGTAGTTATTTAACTTATCTCCATTCAACAGGAGCTCTGGACACAGAGGAACCATCTGATAAAGTAAAGCTGCTTGCATTAAGCAAGAGGCTTTGTCCGATAGATCACAGGGTATTCCCAACTGCCTTAATTTTACACATTTACTCTATGAGAAGCTACCAAGTTTAAGGAGAAAGCGTCAGTCTGTATTTAAACAACCTTTCTCAACAAGGCCTGGCAAAACTCAGACTTGTGAGAGAAAGTTTCATAGACACCCTCTTTCTTAGATAAAACAGATAACAAGCAATACAACCAGCCAAGAGTATCACCACTTCAAATGTGTTCCAAATTACATACCTGGCAGCACTGCTTACAATTTCCCACAATTATTCTTTTAGCCAGAGGCAGCGTAAGTATTAAGACAATTCCAGAGTTAATACTATCTCAGACATCACCAGATATTATCCCAAAGTAGAGCCTCAGCAGTTCAGATACAGAGGATGTGTAAATTTAGTACCTGCAAGACACTGAAACGTCAGTTAAACTATAAAGGATAATGAAATTTTCTGCCTTGCCACAAGACAGGTTGAGGACAGGCTGCAATAGGACGTAACTGACATTTCTGCATGGACTGTCACTGGTTAACAAAAGGGCACCTGCAAAAGGGCCAGACTCCCCAGACCCTTCAGATCATCTTATTCTTCCCCTGACCAGAGTGGTTCTTGCTGGATTCCATCCATCACTGTCTTCCAGCCCAAGCCTTATCTGTCCAGACACAAGGGGTATGAAGAGACATTATTCAATGTTCAGTCCCCTGATAATGGCAACATTAACTTCCCACAGGAACTCTGTCATGATCTTGATGAAAATTAATATCCCTATGGCAGTAAGTCTACTGCTTAAGCTCCCTTGAAGCAGAAGGCTCAACAAGTTACAGCCAAACATGATATCAAAAGATAAGTAAGCTCATACAAGAATGACACAGCTGACAAAGCATCCAACTATTCTTACATATACTTAAGAAAATCAACTGTTTTTCAATCTAAAATTCAGATGTCACCTTCTAGCTAGTCCTGCACAGCTGCTTGAGCAACCAAACTGGCGATCTTTGGGGAAAGTCTCTTGAAGCTGATAATTGAGCTCACCCTGTTAGGCAATGCCGTAAGTCACTGGAACAGCATATTCTGACACCCAGGGGTGGAGGACAAAGTGGGAGAGAGACACATACTCTTGAACTACCCTAACATCACCTAAACTTCTGGGCTTTAGACCAACAGTAGCATGCTTCCTTCAGAAAGGCAACTAACAAAGATCCTTCCACACTTGACATACAATTTCAAACAGCTAGAAAGAAAAAAAAATAAAATGGTTTCATTCTTATGATACAGAATTGAAAGACAATTTGATTTTAATAAAATATTCAAGACATAAAAGAGCTTAGGTTTGATCAACCCCGACTGGTAAAACACAAAAGCAGTAACGATGATGGTGTTGAATGCAAAAGCAGACTTCATTAATGTAGAAACATCTAAAGTCAACATGCACAAAAAAGCATAAATGGTCGAACAATGAGATTCGATAACAAAACAATCCTCCAGTTCAGGAAAAGAATCCTTACAATTGGATATTTAGCTGCAATAATAAGAAACTCATCATGCTAAACACACCAGCCATTTGCTGAAACTACTCTTTAAAATCTCAAGGGTTACAAAAGAACATGAGCCTCAAAATCCGCCTGGAGATAAGAGACTAAGACTCAATTACACCTTTTAGCATGTGTTTTATATGCGAAGCCATATTTCACCATTTTTTATATCACTTTCAGGGTGAATGCTAATGAGTGCTTCAAGTTATACACTAGTCAATGACCTCCAATCATAGTGAAGTAGTTTTGAAAAAGCAGGCTCAGAATTAGTGAATAAAAACACTCCAAATCAAGTTCTGAAAAATTCACAGCAGAAAGCCCATAGTCTTGGGTAACTTTTAACAGACAGCGACAACCACTTTACCCATCTGCACACACGCTGCTGTATTACAGACTATAACAATGGACCTAACTTTACACTGGTTTTATTGCAAAGTACCTCATAAACCCATTTACCCCAATTCCCCACAAGCTTGGGGAAACTACGCACAGATTTTATGTCATCCAGCTCCAGGAACACAACCATTCTTTAGAGTGAAACATGGCTAGAAGTTAAAGCGTAACAATACTACCCTGAAGTCTGGGGCATGAAGTGGAAAAGAAAACACACACAGCACTTGAAGCAAAGGGCGACCCTTCCATGGAAACAAAAGGCGCTCATTCAGAAGAGCACAGATAATATTCTTTTATTCTTGCCCCATGCACAGAAAATACCATAGGTTCCTAATGAATAGAAAAGTCTAAAACCTATTTTCCATCCCTTCTTCAAAAACGGCACCTCTATCCACAAAATTCCTCATTGTATCAGTTAAACAGGAAGATGAGTATGCAACATTCACTAAATCACTCTTTCCAGCCTTTTTTAGCTGATTAGCTCATCATAACCCTACCTGGCTTATGAGATGTGAAAGAATCACAGAACAGGCAGTACAATTAGCAGCCAGTGAGATAAACAGCACCATTCAACAGTTTCATGTGCTTAGTTTATTATACATTTTCATAGTAAGAGGTAGAACCAATAAATAACTCAATTAAAATCTCATTAGCTCTGATCGACGAGTGCAGAAGATAATATACGAACAATGCTGAATTTAATGTGTTAGTGAAGGTGAAACAGGACCATTTTCTTCTCAGGTAAAAATCGACCTAAACTTTAACTCATCGTCTACATTATCTGCAGCAAAAGAAAGACAGATGAGTGTAAACACAACAGAAATAACGCAATATTTGTTCACATGATTTAGTACTAGATTAACCAGTGTCTTCAGAGAAAAGTAACAAATCATCTCCACAGCACAGCACTAAAGACTGCTGAATTTCTACACTTCCTTATGAAAAGCCGGCTGCTAAAATAAAATGTGCTCAGTCTATTCAAGATATTTTATGTGACTGCAGGTATAAGAATTCAGTCTCTCCATTTTTCAAGAGGATGGATTCTGATTTTTAGCCTAAATAACTTAGGTTTACACACTTACACTGTCCCTGTCTATACTTACTGTTCATTATTTCCTTCCTAACAACTCTTGGAAATACCAGGCAACTTCAATCAAATTTAAGAGCAACCAGAGGTTAAAAAAGATCTTTAAATTCCTACATATTTCATGAAAATAAGCAGAGGTAAACCCAAAATAATGACCCTCATGCGAAAAGGCTGGCAGAACACAGCTGTCGTGTACATACCAACCAGCTGATCAGCGCTAAGACCAGCTACCACATATGCTGCCTCTTGCCTGGTGGAGGTGTCAGAGGATATGGTAAAGAGATTAGGGCACAAGGCTTGAGTTTGTAGGACGTTTATAGAATCCTTTTTTCCCCCTCCCTCCCTTGTAGACACCAGACAAAGCGGAGACTGGAAAAGCATTCATTGCACACCAAATCTTTATCTTAAATATAGGAAAACCACACCATAAAAATGGGAGCACAAGGTTAAAAAAGAAGCCTGGAAAATACATCTCCCTGTAAGCAAGACGCCAGCATTTTAAATTGACAGGATTAGAAGAACAGAAATCCAGCGCAGAGAGACTACTTTTGACAAGAGAAGCCCACCACTTATCTTCAGGTGACAGAAAGCAGTCCTGAACCATAAAACAATGGCTGATGTGGAAGAATCCAATGGGTTTATGGCAAACATAAAATGCTTTCGTCCTGAAATTCTGGCTTTCAAAGGGCATTACATGAATTCTGAAGCTAAGAGTGATGTACTTACAGTGCAATCCAACTTGCAGTCTTGTAAACATGAACTGCTATCTACATAGCTTAAAGTATTACAGTTTGTTAACCATAAATCAAATATAAAACACAGCACCATCGTTTCAATTTAAGTGACTTCTTTTATGTTAATAAGTCTGAATATTTCAAGTGACTTTCCCTCCATATTTATTCTGAAATTCTACAGTGCTTCTTTCATAATGAATCTAAATACTGCATGAGCTGAACTTCACATTTATAAATATTTTAAAAAAAAAAAGATGAAGCTTTCCAATATAACATCTTTCATTACTTGGTCCTTTTGATAAGTTGAAACCAAACACATCATGGATTATAAAAGAAATCAAGTACAGCTTACTTATGTAGATGCTACTATGAAAATATTCAGAAGAGAAAACAGAATTAATATTGGACTATAAAAAGAAACTGAGCAGTATGTATATGTTTTAAGAATACTTTAACTGAGCTTAGAAGCAGCTCGGTGTTGCCAAAATAGCTTCAGTAAGTTGCAGCCAGTCCAAATATCTAACAAGGCACAGCTTCCAAAGTTATATATGATAAATACAAATAATGAAAGATTAATAGATAACTCACCACAAAACAGATGCAGAGAAAGGCACAGATTCTATAATGCGATAGTAAGTATTGGCTGCATTACAGAAATGGAATGCTGACAATTGTTCTACATTAGTCTCGCCTCCCCCAGATTTCTTAACTGCTATTGCCTAGAACTTGGTCTTCACCATCACCGCTGGTGATCTAGGAGATAGCGCTCCTAACACTGTAAATTATAAAATTTGTATTACAATATGGGAATGAAAGGTACTCAACACAAAGCAGTGCTGAAGATGTGAATTTTAGTGTCAGGATAATGCTAGTGAAGCCACATATTACGAAAATAACAAGAACAACAATGACAACGGACAGGCTTCAAGGCACAATTACAAACGCATTACTCCAACACGATGATCCTACTCCTTTACAATGGAATTTTTCCACCAAACAATAAAAGTCCTAGTGAGGTCAAATCAGAGTTTTAACTCTGACGCCGCTCTGTTGCTTCTGACTGACACCCGAAACACTTCAAGCGAAAACACCACCTGCAGAATTCCCACTCACAGTCCATTCTCAACTCACACAATCTAAACATAAAAAAGACACCAAATCTGAGCATCTTGCAAACTCCTGGCAGGAAAGCAGATTTTTGCAAGGGCCTAAACTGAACAGCCTGCTCCCATCTTCTTCCCCCCACACCCTGTTGTGTTTGTAGGGCACCTAGTATCAGACGCTCTACAGCATGATCATACCTCTTATGATAATAATAATTAATAATAATAAATAATAATACCACCACACCCCACTGAATTGGCTGCAGAGCTGGCTTCCAGACCACGACGGGGAAACTTGCAGGCCACGCATGCATGCAGCGTCACGTAGCTGGCCCACACTGCCCAGTGCTTGCAGGAAGGAGTCCAGGCCCCAGGGAAGAGTGGGGAGTGGGCCTTAGGCCACAGACTAAATTATCATCTCATTCAACATTTCTTCTCTCTCATTCTACCTCTGTTCCACCTTCAGATTTATGGGGCAATTATTGCAAGGGGTGGGGGCAGGTGGAAGAGACCAAGCTAGCTACTGACAAGGTTTGAAGCAAAACAGGAAGACTATCAGCCTGCAGATCAGCTTCCCACTTTGATCACAGCTGCACACTCCACCTGCTTAGAAAGCCAACAACTACACATGCTCAACCTTCCCCTAGTCAAAATAGAAGAAAAGTCAGCTGAGATGTGCTGACTGAAAGGACATGACACAGATTGCTGACCCTTCTGTAGGCAGATAGGAACTGCCTCCCAGCAACTTTGGAAAATCAAAGCAATAGCCTGAGGGGAAAAAAAAAAATTGGCTTTCTTTTTTGCCTTCTCTACCCACAGCAAGGTGCATTCAGACAGCCTGAAGGAATATGAGCTATAGAAAAGTGATGGAATAAATAGAAAAAAAAACAGAGGAAAGGAGAGGAAAAACATCAAAGCAAGCTGCAGCTAGCAGCTGGGAGGAGAGATTAAATCCCTTGTTAAAAATCCATGTTTTACAGGGCTTGCTAAAACATATATAAAGGGGAATTTCTGGTATTATATCCACCTGTCTATCACATTTTTCAGCCTTCAGGGCAAACTGTTTTGCTTTAAGTCTCTTAAATCAGTATATTACATTACTTGGGTATTGTTATTTACAAAGTGCTCTGTGTTCACCTACTGCTTTGCAGACAATTGAAGTGACAGCTCAGGCCTTAAATAAGATGCAACATTTAATGAGAGGTATGGCAGCTCAAGATGACAGTAAACAAAAAGAAACTGTATTAAAAATATGCATCAAAACAGTGGCAGAGGAGACATATATAATAAGCTTGCAAATTATTAGTTACTATTTTTAAATCAAAGAACTGTGATCTAAGGATTAAGAGCAGATGACTTGGGATGAAAACAAATAAATCTGGGTTCTCTACTAAATTCAGGCACCAACAGTTAACATACTCTCTGATAAATTGGTAAACCCTCGTCCAAATTCTAACAAAAATGATAGCATTTCCTCTTGTAAGACTAGAGAAGGCTGTTTTAGTAGCATAATAAATTGCAAAGAATCTCAAATACTTTCTGCACCAGACCCACAAGCTAGTGTTTGAACCACAAGGTAGTTTTTTGAGCTATGTTATCTTGATGGAAACAAATAAGACAGTACAGAATTACCCAACAACCGAGGGGGAATGAGCCAACTCATAATTACTCTTCGCTAGTAAAATGTGAAAACTTATTGCTGTCTGAATTTTTTTCTGTTTCCTGTTCAGCTAGATGGATTTTATATGTAATTCTTTTTTTGTTATACTGCACAATGGCTAAAACCTAAAAATCTGTCCCATCATACTTGCAGACAAGTCCAAATCAACCTTTAACATTCTTACTAATAAACTACTGAGTTTATTTGGTGTCTTGCCATAACTTAGGTCATTCAGACATGTACATTCATGGAACCTTCTTTCCCCTAATTCTCTCCATTTTTCAACATTTTTTTGAATAGACACTAGAATTGGTCTGTGTTTTAGCACAGTCTCACAAATGATGCATTCTAAGGTCGTGCAACTTCCTTGTCCTAAATGATACTACCCTGCTTCTTCAGCTGAACATTGTACTCTCCCTCTTACCTCCTCAGAGATAAACAGGTATTCAGGTTCAAACTGTTCTCAAGCATGACCCAACCTACTTTTCTGGAGCTGCTACCCTCAACTGTCTTACACTCTCCAATCCATAACTATGACCAACAATTTTTTATTGTGCATGTGCCCTCTTATACTTGATTGTATTAAAAATGCACATTATTCAAATAAGCACATGTTGCCAACCTGGGTCAGTCTGTGCAATTCGTTTTCTACCTTTAAACAAATAATTTAACGTCACCAGAAATTTTTTAGCTAGGAGGACATATACTGTATTTTCTTACAGATTGTTGAAGATACTGGACAAAAACTCTGAAAACAATAGATGATCTTAACTTTATAAAGCAACAAAAAACTATCTTTTTCCAGGTTTTTTTCCCCCATTTTCCAGTATTTCCCAGAACACTGGCATATTAGTAATTCCTAGGGTTGGTGGCATGTAAACTGAAATATACATAAAACGAACCTCAAAGAGCCTGCAAAGAGACCGTTTCGAGTGGCCACTCCCTTTATTGGTAAAAGCTTGAAAACCAGCTGGGAAATCTGAAAGCTAATACACCACTACAGGCCACCAAAGAAGTGAACGCAAAGCAAACCTAATGCAGCATGATTACTCAAAGCAGTAAGCAAATGTAGTGCTGCATGCTGAACTAGCTGCCAGCAGTAATAATGCCAGCTTGTAAAGCCTGCTAAGAAGGAATTACAATAATTGGGGATTGTAGTCATGAGCTACTATAGCAAGTCATCACAGGACAATAAGGGTGAAGCCTATGTAACCAGATAAAACATAGCTTTCTTACTGCGTTCATGGAAAAGGTGTAACACACGCAGCACCAAGATTTTTTTTTTGTTTTCTCCTTGTACCTGTATGGCTCTTAAGCCAAAACAGCAAAGGAAAGAATAGCCTTCAAATGGAAAATCTCCAAAATCTGACAAGTTGTTTTGTTTTGCAGGGGGTGGGGGGCAGGGAATTAAGTGGCTTCAGTGTATCCACAATGACAATACCATTAAAGAAGGATAGTGAAAAATATAATCCTCTAACTACAGGATAGATCAAAAGAAGGGATTTTGCGATGGTGGTTACACTATCTGATAAATAACGGAACTGGCTACATCAGAACATGGGCTAAAAGCATATGCTAATGGCGAGGCTGCTTTCAAAGCAGTAACGTGAAAGCAACTGGTTTTTCTCTGCACCACCTACTTTGAATACTGGAGTTTTTATCAAACCTGAAATTACCACAGCCTTCACTAAGTAAGCTAAGGTTAACACAGGCAGCAATTAAGGTAAAGTGAAACCTAAACTACAGCCAAAGCAGAGTACAGTTGACCATGAAACTGTAATGCACGTAAAATACAATACTATGAGGTGTTTTCTTCCTAAGGTCTTAACTATATGAAGTGCTTTAAACATGCTGTGCAAATCAGTCTAATCCCACAGAGCCAAGAAGCAGGATTTTCATCCAGAATGTATTACTGCTTATGCCTTTGTTCTTCTGAATCATGGCTGCTGAATCCAAGAGGTTAACAGCTGAAAATTAGCATATTCCTCTAACACTTTAAAACACTGATTAATTTTTCTTATCTGTTAATAGATTCCCTCTCCCCCATTACAGATCGAAAATTTAATAAACTAACATGTTAGTAGTACACCATTTGAAAATATTTTAGGATAGTTTTGTTCTTGAATCCTCCTGTCTGAACTCAGTATTTTCATAGCAGAGGTCACAGTCACCAAGAGTTACTTTATTCACCCCTCATTCAGCAGTACAGTCCTGAGTTTCAGATGTCACAGTTGAGTCACTCCCAGGAACATGGCAATGCCACAAAGAGTGAATAAGACTTCATGAATATCAGCCCTACAAACAGCAAAAAAACAAAGACCAAAAGTTTTTTAAAAGCCTGTTTTTCCTCTATTCAAGTATTTTGAGCTTTACAAAACCCTAAACCACTGAAAAAAAAACCAAAAACGCCAAGAAGAAACAGCTGCAAAAATGGCACAATCAAAATAGTTTCTCCATACTTTGGAACACTTTCCAAAGTTTTCCAGATCTTTGCAAATAATAACCGGGTCAAATTTCCTAAGTCTGCAGATAGATGATCCGTTTCACAGATGATTTTAACATACAATTGGCATATATGTTAAAATTCTATTTACATTCATTTAAAGATCATAATATTTGACTACACAAGCTTAAAGATGTTTTATGTTACAAAATATTTTTCCAAATCTAGCAAAAGCTTAAGGTAATTCTTTCAGGAAGGCTGTCATACATGATCTGTACTCAAATGCTTTTTGTCCTACAAGCAAGCACAGCATAGGATATGGGGAGCTGGTATGTGTAACAAGATACAAGGAAAATAAATAAGATCCTCTACAGAGGAGAGAACTTAAAGTAAATTAATAACAGACCTATACAGCTATGCAAATACTTATATGAACTGAAGAGAGGCTGTTGAAGATTCAGTGTGGTACAGTGTGTTTAAATGGGCACAACAGCAGTCAAACTATCAGCGCTACTCTGATTATCATACGCGTGTTTTGAAAAAATGCTAGTAGGCTGTCTTACACACTCAAACCCTCTCTTTTTTGCAAATATAAAAAGAGATGCTCACTTGTAAAACTAAATATTTAAGGTCAGTTAAAGCCAAGAAAGAGGTCAGAGTGAACATAAAGAAATCTTCCCTCTACCAAACTTTAACCAATTTGCAGTGGACTGAAACTATGACACCGAAGGGTGATTCCCTTACTTCCTTGTGCACTTTAAGATCTCATGTGACACAGGCAGTAAAAATCCTAAATCTCATGGATCTTTTTGTTTTTCCTGAAAGACTTGTTTTCCTTAATACCTTTGCAACATCAGGCCTTAACACTTCAGCCCCACATTACACTATATTGATTAAAACAGTGATTCAAAAAACCTAGGGAAAAGAAAAGGGGGGGGCTGAACAATCACAGTCAATCTCATCACCTCAATGACATGCTGTGAATGTAATTAATCCTACGTTTATTTAGAGAACTTCACACCCTACACATAAAGCAGCAACTCCCTGCTGCCTTCAGACTAGGTAATTATGTTGTAACAAGGACTAGGTTTCCATTATAACAAAGAGATGAAAAGGAAAACAGACCTATGAAGCTAGCCTGTCTTTTAGGGTATGTCTCACCTGCAAATCAAGAGAAGCAAATATAACATGCTTAGGAATATCCGAGTTAGCTTTAATTTAGGTAGTTTCAATAAAGATAGCAGCTTCTACAGACGCTGCGTAAGTGCCGCCAGGAATCCTGGTTTTTACTCTAAAGCAAACGGTCCATGCTTGAACCGGCACATTACACCTACAGTCACCAGAATTAGCAAGATTACATTTGTCTTAGGTTGCGGAGCATATCTACTTACACGTGAAGGTGCGACTACAGAGCACCCATACATTAAAGCAGCCTATATGCCCGTATAACACATGAAGTTGCAGATACAGTTCCACAGGACACACAGCTCATGTCTCTCCACATACAGATCTCCTTTACTGCATAAGTAATACACAACCCATACAGTTTTATAATTTTTTGCAATAGAACAGATCATGAATAAAATGTAAAATCGTAAATTAAAAAGTAGAAAAATAGCGATAATGAAAAATGTAATATAAATTACATGGGATCAAACACCTTATTCTCCTGCATTCCTCATACGCATAAAACTTTGACAAGTGTACAATTATACAACTGTGCGTAAGTAAGTGTACTAAGCCCTAGAAAACTGCCAGGAACACTAACAGCTTCACCACCAATTCAGTAACACAGAAAGTATACATTTACTGATACTAAAGCAGTACATGCTTGAAACTAAACATGCATTTAAATGTTAGGTAAAAGTATTTAAATCAGCATGCGCTCAATTGTTCTCTTATGTAGGGACGCAGAACAGTACGCACTTAACTGCTTGCCTGGCCAAGGACTCCTAGGAAGTCGCTCAGCCTTCCACCTAACCACTCGCATTACGGCCAGCAGGCATCCCGCGGCCAAGGTACCAGACCGCACATATGTACAACAGCGTACAACAAAAAGCAGTGTGAATAGGGACTGGCACAAAGGGGAATACAAAGCACTGCAGAAAGATGTCAGGCTACACAAAGGAACCTCAGCACAGCAAGAGTCAGTGGGTAAACTACTCTTTTATAAAGGACACACCTCCTATGGGGTCACGGACACGTAACTCCCCTGCAGCAGAAGGTTAAAAGTTCTCTTGCAACAAACCCACACCTAGATTCCCTTGGTGCTGGCAGCCCATATTCCAGCTATCAGACAACCAATGGCTTCCCCAAAAGTCTTTCTCCTCTCCCTCATCTCCTGCTCAGAGTAAGGCATGAAAGACGGAGAAAAGCTCAGACTTAGAACACAAATTCAGTTATAAGTTCACCTTGGAGAGGCTGCCATATGTATCATAGTGGTTCGTAAAAGCTCTGACCTAAAGAAAAAAAGCATGCAAACCAGACAAATTAAATTTAATTTTATTATGGAAATGAAAGTAATAACAGAAGTGACAGCAGGGTGGATGATAAGCTCACTTAGCAGGGGAATCAAATGAAGTGATGACATGTCATTATGACCTCAGGGGTTAAAGATGCAATTTTCCATCTGGCTGCATCTGGCTTTTCAACGTAAATGTTGACACCACCTGCCGAGATTTACTACAAGATGCCTACATAGGTCTTTGTCTAGCTTTTGTTACCCAGGTTAACACTCACTTCTCCCTCTTTTCTGATCAGTTTTGCTGAGCAACATGCTCCCTTTCTTCAAAACCCAGTGAACAGTTATAAGGATTTTACATGCCACTTTATATAACAAATCAAATTATTAATAGCAACTTCACAAGCAGCTCAGAGAGATGCGAGAAACCTACGAAGCGGGTAAAACTAGCCTTACGATTGCAAACAGGAAGATGAAACTTTAGCTACACTTGCTAATATCTTGCATTGTCGATGACTTCTAAGCATCTACTTTTCTCTTAATAACAGAATGAAACCATTTATCTGAAAAAAATCCTTAGAATTAAAGAACTAGATTGTACTCACCATATCCAGTTGACTATTAGCCTGCAAGCGTTTTATTCAGCAGTTTAATAGTTTCCAATTCCAGATACAAGGTGCTTAAAATAAATCATCTTTTGCCAGCCTAGTGACACATTCGCTTATTCATCTAATTTAGCCACAGCCAAACAATGATCTCAAACCAAATCTGTAATCAGCCACTGACACACTGTTGGTTATAAAGTTTTTGTTTCCACATTGAATATTTAACAGCTACTACCAGTGGTGTTCCTCTCCTGGAGGCTTAATCTGCAATAGCTTACTACCACTTGATACAGCCCTTACATTTTTGCCTGTGCCAAACTTTTTTTTCTAAACCTACAGCTCCCAGACCTTTCTCCGCCAGTACAGGTGAGCTAAAAAGCTTCCTTCCAGCTGATTTTAAAGTGCCCAGATTCTTCACTAAAAAGAACCTACAGTCTGTTTACAGACTGTTGAACAAAAAGGCCCCAACCTCCACTAGGATGTGGTTACGTACCAGGGAAAGAGGGGAAGAAAAGAAAAACCCTCCACAGACTTTGAGAGCACCCTAGGACTACAGCTATGAAAAGACAGGAGAAAAATGGAGACAAAGAAAGTTAATGAAGCTTACATGGAGTAAAGAATAGCTAAGAAACAAAACAGAGAAAGTATCCAGACTGATCGGACACACAAATAACTGCATCGAAAGACCACCACGAAAATACCTATAAATACCCTCCCCTCCCAAAACTCTATCACTACAAAGGCAATTACCAGCGGGATGTCATAACCTTCTTCCCCTGGAATGGAGGATGCACCACCCCCCTCTCCAGATGCCTTACTCACCTCGGGGAGCTGGGAATCCTTGTTCTTAACAGACAAGCCACCACCCATTTCTGTATCCATTAAGGTATTTTCTGAAGGACAAGTGAACTTTGTTGTTCCCTTCAACATTAGGGAAAAACCAGAGTGTTCCTGTTTACTTACATATGCTTAACTTCAAGCACATGCTTCACTGCTGAACTGAACAGGCATGACTTAAGCATATGCTTAAATGCTTTCTTGATTCAGACCCTAAAAATAGGAGTGGTTTCTGCAGTTTCTCTTGTTCTCCTAATGACAGACAACTATTGTGCCATGTCCTTATGACAATAAGATAGCTTAATTGCCCTCTTTCCAGAAGCTGTCAGTTCTGCTTAACTGGTACATAATGTATGCGTCTGGGAGTAAATGTGTTAATCTATCAGTCACTTATATCTACCATACATTTTCCTCTGATGTATTTAAAGAAAGCCTTGGTTTTTATGACCGACTTGCCAGAAATTACATTCACTGATATGGGCAGCAGTGATATTACTGCCTTATGACTCATTTCTTTGTGAAAGATGCATGAAATAACTTTCTCCTTCATTTACTGCACTTTTTCAACTCAACTTCAACCTGAACATGAATTTCCCCATACTTATATCTACAGTGTGGCCGAAAAAGGCCTCCTCAAAAATGGCAGTGTAAAATGAACTGGCTATTCCTGTAACTAGTCAGGATTGATGAATCAAAATGTTGAAAACACCTGTAGTTGCTTCAGAATATCTTATGCATTGTTTTCCTGTAGTAACATAGTGATTGAAAGCATACAGAGAGGAGTAAGAATCAACAATATCTACAACATGTAATGAGCAGCTATGAACTGAAGGCCTTCAATTCTCTAAGAAGTAATGGTAAGGTTACACCTAAACATACAGCTTATGAGCCTGGCTCAATTCTCTTTCATATCCTCCTTTCTCATCATGATTATTACCAAGTTCCCTCTATATCCCCTCACTGCGTCTTGTGTCTGGGGCACTGAAGGTATTTTTCCTCCCCCAGTCTCTTGTTAAGTTATGAACTGGAATGCAAAGATTATTTTTAACCATTGTTCTACAAGTCTATATGTTGCTATATTAACAAGTATGACAATGGCATTATTTGTGTTGGTATTAGTAAGGCCTTCCTTTTCAGAGAAATAGTACTTGCAACTCATACACATGCTTTTGTGGGCCGTCAAAGGCAGCTGTGAAGACATAGAAAGTGAGGGAGAAAAAAAAAAAGCTGTGTGAAAAATAGAATAAATCTGACAAGAACAATATAAAGCTTAGTAAGATTTGAACACACAGCTTGCTTTGTTCATTTTATCCATTCCTCACTGTCTTCCTACCAATACTTTTGTTTTTAAACCATTAAAGCACGCTGATACTTCTAACCAGTCTGATTGCAGAGTTCACAAGACTCTGGAATTAAGTAAAGCCATGCTGACTCCACTGAAAGAACACAGGTGACAGGGAAGTGGTGGAGTGCAGGGACTTTGCCTGGAAGTGGCAGAGTCACTGTTTCCTCTCAAGTGAAGTGGAAGCCAAAGCATATTGCCAGGGAGAGTGAGCTGGCAAGCAACTACAGGGGCAAGAGTACACAGAGCACAGAGATTTGTGACACTTATCTGGTGTTAATAATCAATTGATACAACTGGTATAGTCCATAAATCAACTGCTTCATACAGATGTAAAAGGTTTGCATGTGCGTCTGTCGTGGCTTAACCCCAGTCAGCAAACAAGCACCACACAGCTGCTCGCTCACCTTCCCCCCAGCCCTGGTGGGATGGGGGAGAGAATCAGGGAGGGGGAAGAAGTAAAACCCATGGGTTGAGATAAAGGCAGTTTAATAGGACAGCAGGCAAAGAGAAAAATAATAATCATCATAATAATGATAAAATAATATACAAAGCAAGTGATGCACAGCGCAATTGCTCACCACATGCTGACCCATGCCCAGCCCGTCCCCGAGCAGCAATCGCTGCCCCCCCAGCCAACTCCCCCAGTTTATATACTGGGCGTGACATCATATGGTATGGAATATCCCTTTGGCCAGTTGGGGTCAGCTGTCCCGCCTGTGCTCCCTCCCAGCCCCTTGTGCACCCGGCAGAGCACGGGAAGCTGAGAAGTCCTTGGCTAGTGTAAGCACTACTTAGCAACAACTAAACATCAGTGTGTCATCAACATTACTCTCATACTAAATCCAAAACACAGCACTATGCCAGTTACTAGGATGAAAATTAAATCTATCCCAGCCAAAACCAGGAGAGCGTCTGACCAGAACTGGAAGTTGTCAATTCTATTGGAAGTTATAAATTCAGTCCTGAAATAGAAATTGTTTCCAACCTTTTTTCCTAATGTTACCTAAGTGCTATATAAACATTTTTGTTCCTAAGAAAGATCGCAATAGAATGAAAATTCCCCAGAAGCTGTTTCTCCCCCAAACCATCAATATATGAATGAAAATTCACATTTTTATTTAAGATTAAATTCCTCCCTCCCTTCTCCAATGATGTCACTACATAAGAAGCAGCACTGAATGTGCTTGCTTATGCAGTAAGAATAGCTGGATAGCCAAGGTTGCTAAACGAAAAAGACCGATCACACTTCTATTTATAGGAGCTAGCATTTCTTTTGATTTTACTGGTCTTTGTCCATAGATGAGATATGCTAAAAACATTTCCCACATCAATAACTACTTAAGAACTTACTTGTTTTTTTGAATCCAGATGCAATAGTCTGTAATGAAGAGATCATTAAGGATGTAGGCAGGGTCATTCTCCCTGAAAGCCTTGTGAATGTCCAGCAGACACTTCAAAACTGCAGCTTTTCCTGGAAACAGATTTTTATTTTTGTAATTCACTAGAAATTGTAACAGATAAGCTTAACCATCTTCTCACCTTTGAGGCTTTAATAACCGTGCTATCTACAACCATCTTGTAACTTTAAGTTGATTCACAGTCTAAGAACAGCAGTAAGATGACTGCGGCCCTCAGTATCCACATCTCTGTGGATGTGGAGCCTCTGAATTCAGTAGGGATCTCTCCGCAAGGCTAAAGCCTCAAGGCATAGTTCACTACAATTCACTACAGCTGAAGAAGCGCCCTCCCCCAGCTTTTCCACTTCTCCCTGAGCTGTGCTGGCCCAAACTTCAGCAGTCATCCAGCAAACCTTATTTAAAAAAAAGAAAAATTTCAAGCTGAAAAGTAACTTGCAAATAACAGTTATGCCCCATCATTTATCCAAAGAAAGGAAAAAAAAAAATATTTCCCTGTAGGCCTACACAAATACCTGTTCTGGAAAATAATAAGGTTGGAAACACACAGCCCACAGCAGGGTCAAGCACGGAGGAGCCACGGCAATTGTGTAAGCCAGCGTAAGCGATACCCTTGCCTAACATCTAACCATTGCCTTAAATTAAGCAGAACTTTTCCTGCTTCTGTTAGTTACAGAGTAATTTGACAAACTGAGCCCCCAGAAAGAAAAACTCACTTCAGGCTCAAGAAGGTGCCATTTGACATAGAGTTGATAAATGCAGTAAAAGGTTTCTCATTCGACAGTCAAAAATCTTTCTGCAGTTTAACTTTCTTCATATGCAACCACTGTTTATGAAGAAGAGAATTGATTAATGTAACCTCCAGTTAGCTGGAATCTCCTACCTTAGTTTTCCGATTAAAGTTGCAAAGGGTTAAGTGCTAGAACACTAAAAAAAAAATCTATATATATTTTTCACTGTTTAATGAGGGGGGAACATTCAAATGAAAACAGCCACTACTGCAAATGGAATCTAATAACCCTCTCCCAAGAGGCGTGCTCCTCCTAGGCTATGAAACCTGAACATGGATGAAATTACATTTTACAGTTTTAAAAAAAAAAAAAAAAGATCAGAACTCCCCCTGCTGTTCAAGCACAAAATTTGTTTGTTTGTTTTTAAGTAATTCCGTGCTGAAAAAATATAGACAGAGAATGAAAGTTAAAGGATGTGGAAGATGGCAATAAGGAGAAAGAACCTGGAGAGTAAAAAGCGATGGCAAACAGAACTGAAAAAAACCACTGGTTTGGAAGAGACCAACTGAAGAAAAGTCAGGAACTAAAACATAAAATCTCAAATATAATTGATGAACTTTTAGATCGTATCACTGTCAATGCTTGTCAAGCCAAGCTTGTCAAACTTAACTATTTTGACTAAAAAGAAGTGTGCTCTTTTAAAAAGAAATGATATGTGGAATTAAAATTTTGCTAATTTTTCAAGGTTCTAGCTGTCAAGCTGCCAACCTGAACCATTTACGACATCCACTACTTTTACTCATCTGCCAAGTAACAATGTGAATTAGTGACTATAACACTACTTCTCAATAAAAAGTAGTCTTTCTTCATAAATTACAGTTTTAGATTATAGTAGCTTAATGGGCCTCTAATCAGAGAGGCTGCAAATCTAGCCAGACTTAATATAGGGAACCCTACCTACAGGCAAACACAGAGCACGGCAAACTAGCAAACTTCTGCTTTCAGAACATGCACCTTAGAAACAAGAAGTCTTTATACAATACTGCATTTAACTCCTCACCACAGGAATAAAAAGTACGATTGAAAGAGCAAATACTATTTAAGCCTTAATGTAGGCTATTCCATAACACACAGATGATTCTTGGCCTATTTCTGTGAAATTCCACACTGTAGGTTCTGTCTTTGGTTATCTATTTCAGTCTTCAGTAGACAACTGGTCGTAACTTTCCGGCTGTGGTTATATATTCAGTGGTATTATTACTTACACTGGCTTAAGTACTCTTTGTTGCACTCCTTTGCCGCCCTCTTTTGCGCAGCTCTTTATGATGTGCCAGTGCAAGTATTCCTGGAACCATACAGCAAACTGCATCAGAGAACTGATGAAGCCAAAAGACAAACAGGCTAGGGGCTTTTTTGGCAGTTATGTCAGTCCAACTCACTGAAAGGTTGTCTATCAAAGCCAACCTAAAATGCGCTAGTTTTAAAAGTCTTATTTCTTTTGCAGCCCTAGGATTGTCACTTTTTAAAAACTCACTGTATACTGGAATTAAGAAAGCCATGCAGTAGATGAAGACATGCCAAGGATAACTGATTTCATTTTCTTCACATAGCTTAAAGAAGCAAGCACTTAAGTTCAAGGGCAAAGGAGAAAAATCATCTATTTAGAAAAACAGCAATAAATGTTTAAGAGCAGGCACAAGAAACTTCGATAATCATCTCAGGAAGATATGAATGATTTATTTTTAAGTCAGTTTTTGCATATCTTCTGCGTAAAGTTACAGCTCTGCATTATACTGACCAATTAGTACCCTGCTTTTTATGTACAGATACTATTTCTTGATTATTCAAAACACCAGTTATATTTAGAAGTACAGATGAAAAGATTCCAACTTGTGTAACAGAATCAAAAATATCTGGTGTTCTAAGCTATTAAAATTTAGGGGGTATAATTTAAAAGTATATGACTTAAGACACTCTAATATCCTCTATTTTTTGGTGTGAAGATCTGTGTTAGAGGTAAAGGAGGATAACAACCAACTTGGAATTGGCATATATTGCAAGATGGGGTATCAAATCTACGTAGTAACCCATTGTTTTTCTGAGACAAAGGTGGTTTTCTTTTTCTGCCATTAAAAATCATTACACTGCTGTTGGGGAGAGGATGAGTTGCAACTTCAGAGGAAAAGCAGCACAGTGGCTGAGCAGACAAGGTAAAAATCACAGAAGTCAGAGCACATGTCTGCAGATCACTGCATTCTTCTGGAGTTCATTGCTATGACAGCTGGCAGATGACAGCCCACAACTTCAATTCTACAGTTTTAGAAATCCAGTCCTCTTTCCACAGTTCAAAAAAAGGATACAATTTGACCCCAGCTCTGTATCTGCCATTTGATATAACAGCCTACACCATCATAAAATTCTACCAGCTTTCATACTGAATATTTGGAAGCAAAGGAAATTAGTCGTCCCATCATTCTGTTCTACATGAGGGTATTTTTCCTGCAGACTTCTACATGTTCTTTCACATTTTCAAGAAGGAGGAGCATTCATCTAAAAAGATAAACTGAACTTTCTCATCTCATTAAAAAGTGAGAACAGCAGCATTCTTAAAAACAAGAAAAGAACTCTTATGGACTTTTAATTTAAAACATCCTGGTAATAACTTACCCAGCTAGGTGACAATATGATCTGTTTTTAATGGATAATTATATCATCCTAAATCTATTAGTTTTAACTGCTGTGTGGAAAGAAGCAAAGTATATTCTATGTCACAGAAAAGAGCACAAATGAGTTTCCTCTTCATTATTAGCACATAGACAATAACTTCCACATCAGTATTATGTAACACAGTGTCAGTAAATACTGACAGAACCAGCCCACATCACTTACTCATTACAGGTCTACTGAAAAGGAAAAGGGCTCCATATATTTACATAAATGCACACCTGATAAATTTTTGTTAGTCAACTGTCAAATGCACTATATACATTTCGTTGGAAATAGCATTGTAGCTGCATGTACCACTGCATTTCATTCCCTTTTTTAAATCCTATCCAAAGAACAGATAAATACAGCAGGTACCCTAGATAACTACGCTGAATTTTGAACAGTTTTGCTGAAGTATTTTAAGTATTACAGATCACTAAAACAGCGTATGAAAAAATCTGCCGAGGACCTCAACATTCATCAGCTTAATGCATTCATCTTACAATCAACACTTTGGCAGGAAGTCTTAATTAAAAATGAAGAGTGTTTCAACTACACACAAGGATCATTAATAGCTCAAAAATATAGTACCCTGTACCTTGGAAGTGATCCACCAACACAGCACTAATATTTTTAAAGTCAAGTCACAGAACTTGAGGCGTAACAATTCAGTCCTATCAGAATTCTTTACTATTTTTTAAATCAATTAGTTTACTGGGATTATTATTATCAAAACATCATACTATACTACGTCCCAACTTCTGTTACCGGCATACTGAAAGAAACCTCAAATCAGGATGAGGTCAACTCAAACCGATTCTTCCTTTAAGTTAAACACCAGTCCTCCTGCATCTCCATGAAAAGGAATAGTTTTGTGGTACTATTTAACTGAATCCATTACCTGTTATTTGACAGTCATTTTTACCTACGTTCATCACACATATATTGCAATACAGTGCCAAACTGGTGAGGCAGCATTTCCAGTAAACAAAGAGGGTAACAGGGTATTTAGTGCTATAACTACAATGCTTTGCACATTGCATAGTTTGCTAAGGATTTTGTAAAAACAGGAATTCCTTAAAAGTGTGGCTCAACTTCCACTGTTTGAAGGAGGAAACATTTTGACTGAGCAGATGTGCCTTGGCAGTAGAAGCATTATCTCCAAATCCATTTCCTTTAAGAATACACAGACACAGTTTTCCCCCGCCCCTCTTCTGATTATAGACAGGTGATACATCTATTTTGTATCTTTCCCAATTCTTTGGAAGTGAGCTACTTAAAAAACTTAGCACTTTTCAGACTATACATGCACCATAATAGTAAATACTAGTTTGATACACAAACCCCAGAACTTTTGGAATTTAACATTAATCACCATTATTTTTACCACTACACTGCTAACTTACTAATGCCCCTCCCAACAGATTTATGTCCACATGAAGGAAGTGATATATCTGTGTCTGCTGCCCAGGCAGCACCTGGAGATTACCACGGCTCACGCTCAAGACAGTGTCCTCCTCTCTACTGTTAGCAACTCCAGTTGAAATGGGCATGCATTCTCTTTTCTTGAGGCGTGCACGTGCCTTTCCAGCGCCCTGAAGACCCACGGGCCAGCCCTGCGGAGGCACCCGTCGCCCCATCCTGCACCGTTTCCCAGGCAACCAGCACAGCACAGACATGCACAGAATGAAGCCAGACCTACTGCATTTCTCAACTTCTTCCACAGCTTCTAAACCATTCTAACTATCAACTAAATAAAGCTGAATTTCTGTTAAACCTTATGGCAGTAATTTTTATGCAGATCACTGAGGGAAGAAAAACTAAGGCTAGCCTATCTCCCATCCCAGTAGAGAATGAGTTAGCATGCCCAAACTCCTCCTCCAGAGGAGATGGGGACTTTGCTTGTTGGAGCAAGACCATCACGGGCAACACAGGGAGACCATGACGATAAGCATTACTGGGGCCACTGTGTTTTGGAAGCAGAGGGTAAGGAGGCAACAGCAGCCACATGCCCAACATAGGAGGATGGAGTAGAAAACCCGACATACAGTACTGAAAAATATTGTGGTGTTCACTCCAATACCATTATCCATCATAACATTAGAAGAAAAGCAAATAGCTTACCTCTCATGTACTATCCTCTTAAGAAAAAACATCTAAAAGGGTGGCAGCGCTGTGTGATTTCAGTTTTGTTATCAGAATTTTATTTTTTCACTTATGAACAGCAGCATAAGCCAGTGGAGATAAGTGAAGAGGGACAGTGTCTATATTCCCCTTAAAACTTCACTACCCGACTGTTAAAATGTAAATGATATTTTGAATCATCAATAGTTTTTGGCAGTAGTAGAGATTAATATTGTCATTTGTGGTTTTTTTCAATCCTGCAACTCACAAGCATTGAAAATAAACCAAAGCGCTGCTTCTCAGTGATTCTTCTGTCAAAAAAAAAATCTAACACCAAATGATTTTTTTGAAAGTAGTAACTTAAAATAAGTAGAAAAGTTGCAAGTAACTTTAACAACCCAAGATATAAACATGGTAGTGTACAACTGCACAACTGAAGCTGGAATAACTATAGGTTTGAAAATTTTTACTGTTACGTGAAAGATGGCTGGGATAAACAGGGAATATATAAAGAGAATGTCACTGCTGAAAGAATAATTTGCAGTCATTAAGACAATGACAACTCCACTCCTGACTGTGAAACAAAACAAAGCTGCAAATATGTAGTGTGTAGTCAGGTTTTTACTCTTCAGTTTTAAATGAATTTTTTTAATTACTATTAATTTATTTTTCAACAGAATAGTTTTCATGGTATCCACTGCTTGTTTTTTTTATGAACAGCTCTACTTGGCTGTTATTTAGAACCATCTTATTTTCCTAATAACAAGCAGAGAACTAAGATAACATACACAAGTCAGAGATTTTGGCCTCTGCTCCTAAGAGAAAAAAATTGTATAGGAAGTGCGAAAAGAACAATGATGCAAAACAAGTTTTGATGCTGATACAAATTCCGGATTTCTGTTCTTCCCAGACTACCACCGAACTTACCGCAGAGTCATCTCAACCATTTTGCCTTAATCCTACAAAGAACTATAACACTGAATATGAACCACAGAACTACCCCTTGCCCTCAAATGTGTGATTCTGTATGGCGATACTAAACTGGCACAGACAATGGAACAGTTTACGAATTAAGATGGCTAGATGTCAGATACAGTTATTTTGAACAGGAAAAAAGAAAATAATTAATAGGCTGGCTCAGTTTAAAAAGACAAAGGTTAAATTAAAACAACAGTCCTTCCAAACAGTAAATCATCCAGGGAAGCTGCCTAGATTTGCAACTGCAAAACCACGATGAGCAGAACTTAATCAAACAGAACAAGCAGAACAACTGAAGATGATAATGCTTTAAGAACTTCCCTCAGATGGAGACAAATCATGGAAGTTATCAAAAATCCTTCCAATCTTTTTTAACAGGGTTTCAGTCAGGTAATTAAAGAACACAAAGAACAACAGGAGACAACAGGACTGCTGCTATACTTGTAACAATAAGTGACCCTGCTTTGAAATAACTTAGACACCTTTAGAATAGGATCTAAAAAAACTACAGTATCTAACCTACCGTAACAAAAGCTTCATTAAAATGTTCTTTTCCAGCAGAAAAATCTCTTTACAGACAAATACAGTATAGAGAAAAATACTTTAAAGACCTTTTCCCTAAAGCTTTACAAATCATGGTTGGACTATCCTGATTTATCAAGATACAAGATTTGATCAAAGGTTTTTCTAAGGATAAGACATTCATAACATTTCTTCTGTATAGATTTTCTGGCATGAACAATACAGCTGAATTTACACCGCAACTGCATGTATTATCCGCTGGCTAATAAATGAGTCGCTTCAAGGGCTTTTTCCTGGTAAGGACGCTAGTTTTGTTCTCTATCCCCGGCCCCATTTTCACAAAACCACAAGATGTCCAGAAATGTCAATATCTATCAAGTTTGGGTGGAACTGGCCAAAGGATTCAAAAGTTATTAAAAAAAAAAAAGACATACAAACAATATGGCTATATAGGCATCACTTCAATCCCTAAAATACTTACCTAGTTGCAGTATCATGACTGTATCATTGAAGGCACGTGTCACTAATCCAAAATGTCTGTGTAGGGGATAGCATAGCACTCTCCTTCCAAAAGATACCAGGACGTCATGAATGCTAGTGAAACTCTGTGTACATCAGTGAAAAATCTGAATTAGTCTGTATGCTTTTCAATACAAAAATTTAGGGTTTTGTTTGTCTGTTTGTTTTCCTTTAAGGAAAAAAGCCATAGCAGAATAGGCAAAAAAAAGCACATTTTTATACATTATGCATCTAAAAATCTGTATTTTAATAGATATGGAAATCAACATGTTAAATAGAAACAAGACACTGCACATTTAGTTCGCATGGCAGGATAACAGAAGACCTATACATTTTGGTGGTTTTGAATTTAAAAAAGAATGTAGAGAACATTAGAATAAAGCATCTAACTCAAGACTCTGCCATTCTTTAGATTAAAGCAATAAATTACATCTGTCCCACATTATTATATATATTAAGGGGAAGCTATAAAAAGCCTTTTAAGAATAAAAAAAATTAAAACCACATGATATTAACAAAATACATGTGTACATGTAAGATCTTTAAAAATGATACATGACTCTGCCTTTCATGAAAATTATAGATATTCAAGACAGGGATAAATATTTCTGCCTAGGGAAAGCAGTTCATTGTCCTCCTTTACGAGTGAGGAATACCTCTAATTTACTCAGGCCAGAGGCATTAATGAGTTATTAAAGACTTTAAGGGAGTGATTTCCTTTGCAGCTTTCACTTTTCAAGACAAAATATTCCATTTATGAATTCAAATAAAAATACCTATTTCATCTCGAACTCTCACTTTATTAAAATTAATAAAAACGCTTTGCTGACAGCCAGCACTTTTTTGCGTTATATGACTACCTCAACCCATTTTTCATTTTAATGGATCACCAGCAAGCATTTAAATCATTTATGTTTTGTTATTTAATACTTTAGAGTCTAAGGTGTGTACATGTCATGCACAGCAAAATGGCAGTCAGTTCAAACAAACCGTAGCTGAGGCAATTTTGTTTACAGATTGAGGAAAACACCCGCCTCTACATGGTTTGTATAACAGATATAGTTATTAACAGCTTGGTGCCAGGAGACTGAATTTTCTGGGTGTGAAATATACTGTTGGCACAAGCTGCGCCAAGAACTGCTATATTATAGGATAAGCACATGCAGAAAACTCCTTCGCTATGTTAGGAAATGGATCTGAAAAAAATTCAAGAGTTAAGGCACTCACTGCATTTTAACTGCACGGCTTTGTGACTTGCTACTGCAGAACATTCAATTGGAAACATTAAAACTAACAGATCGAGAAAACTAGTTGTCATAGAACAAGTTAGTACTGAATATACCACTTGCCACTATTGAAAATGTTTGAAGGACCAAACCCAAAAATCCCGTCCAATTTCATTTTTGATCCTGCAAACTGAGACTTGGCTCAGTAATTTCAGGAATGAGGAAGGGACAGTCCTTTCTAGCTTGCTGCCATCTTAAGAAATAATGTATTACAGGCCAGGTTAAGTCTCTTCCACTTCCAGCTCCGTAACAACTTAATTATACAGGCCTGTGTGCTTTCAGTAAACAATCCAAAAGCGCGAAGAATAGAATTCAGTTTGTTTCCTCTAGTCTATGTTGGTTTCAAAGGGCTAGCAGCAGCTAAACAAATAGGGATGTGGCAATAACGCTGAAAAGAAGGGGGCAGGTAAAGCAACACATGTCCGCTAACTCTGCAAGAAAACTGAAACAGAAGTATTCAGCGCGCGTCTGAAAGATCACGCAATCATTAAAGCCTTAATGAGACAACAATTCTACAACTACAGAACTGAGGTCTTCTTGCTACGAGAATATGGAATTCAGCTTCTCCATGATAGGGGGAGGCAGGGGGAACAAAACACAAAAAACACCTTTTGATTGAATTCTAAGAGCTTTTCCTATCCTTGGGTTTGCATTTATGTCTGGGCTTCCAGTTCCACTCTCTAGCGTACTCTGAAGCCACGCAGCAGAATGGAGGAGAAGCCAGAAGCCACCTGATTTGCAGCCAAGATAAAGAGCAAGCTAGAAGTGCGGAATGATGAACTAGAAATACTGAAGAAAGGCTCAGCAGTCAAAACCCCCAGAAGTGAACAATAAGCTGCTTTATTAAGGCTTGCCATCTTCAAAAGTTAGGAGAACATGTATCTGAGGTAGGCCTTAAAGGACACAAGAACACTAAGAAATTACACTCCCTTTTTATGCCCTTTGTATTTTAACATGCTTTAGCCAGTTAAATGGAAAGATAATCTACGACTTCTGATCAAGGAGCCAGAAGGCTGTATTTTCTTGCCTTAAGCTTGTTGTTGCATACACATACTGCAGACATATGTGAGGAATAATTACAGTTACTTCCTAAATAAAGGTCAGGACTTGTGAATCAAGCCCAGGAGCTAGGGACAGTGTGTAGACGAGCACCTTTTTCGGAGTGCCTATCCTTGGCTTTTTCCAGAATGGACCAGAAGAAGGCCCAGTACCCAGACACACAAGAGATCATACTCCAGCCTCTTGAGGCTACTAGTAGGTAGGAGCCCAGAAGTCACTATCGATTTCTTGTAACATTTATTAAAATGTACACCTGATTCATCTTCAGTGCCGAAAGAGTAAGCTTTCCACAAAAGCAACGTAAAATAATAAAAACAGCAAACACATGACACAAAACTGAAGTTTTAACTTACCTCCAGCCAGCACAAAGTTGCACTCAGTTTCCTGATGTTCCAAGATGATTCAACCTGATTTTAAGAGGAGACCATAAGACAAGTATTATCTAAGTCAACATTCAAGACTGCTAGCAAACTATTTAAGATAACATTCTGGCAGCAATTTAAGAACCTTTGTGAATATGAAGCAATAATTATGTTATGTGCATTGAAACGGCCGCAGGACAGCATTAAAAATTAAATTGCAATGCAGATGTTAAATAACTAAATTGGCTTCCGTATTGGGAATATCTAGCCCATGCACAAAGCCTTTAAAATACAACAGCAATCACAGAAAAATGGTATTTTATAGTGGAATTCTGTCCCTTTTCACCAAGTAACAAACTTGAATCAACAAAGCTCAAGCTAAAATGCCTTGTTTCGTGAAAACAACTCTAGACTTTTGGCTTTCAGAGAGGGTCCTAAAGCCAGCAGTACACATAAAATGTCATTATTCTTAAAATGTGACAGATTCATAGTATTTGTGTGGTAGTGTGGTCTAGTGAGATGATTAGGGCAAAAAGCCAGGAAGCCTTGATCTATAATCCTGGCTCTGGCAAAGATATGTGTGGCCTGAACGTCTTGGTTTTCCTACTAAAAAAGTGGGAGGAGGCGGGGAGGTTGAGGCAAAAAAACCCCACAACCACAGCGTGTTTTCCACATATACCATACAGTTATTGCAAAGATCAACAAAGAATTGTACAATTGTGTTCCTCGCATATTTGCAATTTTGTGCAACACTAACAGGCAATACAACAACCAACCTAGATGATTCTGTTGAATAAGCAGGTCTGGACATTTCTGCCTGCCATTCTAAAATCCATGCCCCACAATTCAGTCCGATTATGACAGAATGGTTTTGATTATATGTTCCAATATTTTGATTAAAAGCACTGAGAAAACATCTCATTGATTAATATCATTAGAGGAGACGCTAGGCACAGAGTTGTATCTGGGGAAACAAGTCCATTTCAAAAAGGCAAGCTATCCCCAGAACAGCATGGAATCCATTCTAAACTTCTGCTATTTTCTTAACTCTTTATATCCTGTAAAAAGTTTAGGATACAGAACACAAAATAAAGCTGGCTGCTGCTTTTGTAAGAGATGCGCAAACACCAGAATCCTGAAAATGGAAACATGCCTTCTTACTTCCCTCCAGTGTTTGAATACTAGAAAAAGAAAACTCTGCGTCAGGATTTTTTTTATTTTTTAAATGTATGTCAATTTAAAAAAATGTAAATGCCTCGCTCTAACTTCCAGAATGCCTCAGGAAACATCTTCCATACTCGGTGCATAAGCTTTAAAAAAAAAAAAAACCAAACAAAAAACAAAAAACCCAAATCACAAAAAACCCTAAAAAAAAAAATCAGTTTTGTTAAAGGCATATAACGGTAGCCTATATAAAACACTGAACACACAGTTACAGTCCTACAGACTTAATGATTTCCCATGCATTTTCAGAATCTGAATCAGTAGTGGTGTTATTACAGACAAACATACCTATTACGGAACTGCCCAAAAAATAGAACAAAGAATCATCAATATAAAAGAACAATTATTTTGTGAAATCTGCATTTGCATAAATCAAGACACATCACAACACCAAACAAATCAGAAACAAACAATTGTCTGAAGTCTCCTGCAACTCCACTTCTCTCCTACAGCTAAAATGCTCCTCCAGAAGAACAGAAGTACTTAGAAATCATATTAATCCCCACATGCATCCCAACAGCTCAATCTAGAGATATAAAGTCTTTCATTTACTCAATTGTATATTTTTAATGCTTGCAATTAAGTTCACTTTAAAAGGTAAGTTTCCTAAATGACAGTACAGGATCCAGCACTAGGTTCCTAAAACATACTAGTTTGTTGTTTTGGGTTTTTTTTTTTTTTTTTTCTTTCTTTTTTTTTCTTTTTTTGAACTTACATTCTTGTCTCCTTCATTGACACAGATTTCATAGCAATATGCCAGAAGGATATCAATTAAACCAAGATATACATGATGACGGCTTCTTTTATCCAGAAGATAAGATTTATTTGTGAACTTTCTCAGCTGCTCTCTCTCTTCCTCAGAGAAGACAACTATAAAAAGTAAAAGGATAATTGATTATGAATTTAAAGCTGGCACATTCATTTTAATAGATGGTAATACTACTTCAACAATCTCTTTAAAAAGAAGTGTGTAACTAATCACAAGTCACTCATCACTCAAGAAGAAGCCTAAATCATTCTTACTTTCATTTTTAACTTTTATTAAACTCTGATATATTCCTTTCAAAGTCAGGTTCCAGCCCTGCAATGCACTCCATGTACAGACTGGCAATTCTCAACCCCTCTGAAAGTGCCAAGGATTTCTGTGGATGCCTGGGTATCTTATACAGAGATAAATGCACAATCAGGATCTGAGTAAATTGAAGTTTCTTAAGTCCACGTTGTATGGGATAAAAATAAGAGAACAGGACAACAAACCCAAACATATTTTCTTATTGTAGAAAAGGGTAAAAGCTAAAGAAATAGGGAAGAAAAAAAATTAAAGGTACAATTCTGTTATTTCCAAGCCTCATCAATTTTGACTCATGACCTAGGCATGATTTAGGAACTTTGATTATGTCATCCGATAATCGTGTCTGAGGAAGATCAAAGAGAGATCAAAATCCTGTCCCCACCAATGTTGGTATGAAAGCTGCATCTCCTCCCAAAGAGCTATGGTATCCAACATCAGTGACCATCATATTTTGCTTAACTTCAGCATGCCTCATTTAGTTAAGAATGGCGATACTGAGCCAACCCGAAGAATCTTCTCACGCAGTACCTTCTCTTTAGGATGCATAAGGAAGGGTACAACAACAACACAGCAGGCATGCTGTGACAATGCATCAAAGTATTTCTCTAGGAAACAGTGGTATAAACATGGATAGCTAAGATTGAATACTGAATGGTAACCCTTCTGAAGAGTACTTAAAACACTTCAGAAAGGATGGCAGAACTGCCTTGAAATAACAGTAGAGATTAAGTAGATAACTGATTAGAAGCCACCTCTGTACAAACTCAAAGTAAATCAAGAAGCTGTTTAGTACAATTAAAACAGCCAGAAGCCAGAGCTAAGAGATTTTCATCCAGGCTGCATGGAGCACAGGCATTCCGTGTCAACAGGCTCTGATTTACTGAATAGGATAGATGGAGTGAGCACATTTTGGTCACACCTCAGAGGAAAGTTACAGGCACAAGGTGACTTGACAGGAGAAAGAAGTGTTACTAGCTTGACAGCTGATGCTTTGTTGCCTTGAGAAAGTCCCACTCCATGATTTGTTCAAGCACCAGTGACACTGGAACCAGCCCGAGTTTAAAATACCACTCCTTGAAGGAGATGTCTCTGGGGTCAGGAATAAACCTAATCTCACACTCTCGTTACACTTTCAAAATAAACCCTAAGTGCCAGGGTTAGATACATGATGTGCTCCTTAACTCAGTGAATTTTAATTATTTATTCTAGCAGCAGGAGGGAAACCAAAACCAAAACCTTACAATATAAAAATCTCTCTTCAATTATTCTTTTACCACCCATTTTTTTTAGCCACCATGTTCTGGCATACTTAGCTGGGGGCAGAGAAAAGCTGTAGGCAATTATGTACTAACTTAAAAATGTAGAACAATTAATGGTTTAAACACTAAGATGAGGATGTGATACTGGCTAAGCATTAATATGTTCATCACCCGTGATAAAGCACCTGAAGAGTCCTTGCTAGCCAGGTGGGCAGCTGAGAAGGATCAGCCTTTGTGGCTTCCCAAGACACATCTTTGAATATTGCTGAGCTGCCATCTTCCACCAGCTTCATCAGCACTAACAAATTGACCGGACAACCCAACAATTTCTGTCCCAACTTGATTCCCTGTTTTTCCAGTTTAGGATTTTATATCTTCCCCATTGGTATTGACCTCTGGAATCCTCGAGCTACTAATGCTTCTGTCTCAGCAATCCTACCTGCAATGTTACTGTTCTTATTTCTCTGCAGACTTTCTCACAGTTCACTCTCAGCAGCGTGAGCCAAGGTCACGCAGCTGGGCATAACCCAGAGCCCTGGCCCATTGGGACGCAGGCAGCTAAATCTCCAGCAGGGCTTGGGGGGGGTGTTACAGCACAGGTTACAGAAAGAAAAGGTTAAAACGAGTAAGTAACCAAGTTCCTTTTTACACCCCTTGCCCATTTCTTTATCATAAGGATGATGACTGCAAGCGTGCTTACAGATGTTTCTCCTCAAACATTGCTCATCATCATCTTACACAATCCACGTTCTCGGGGATACAATCCGTCTATAAGACATGTGGTCTTCTTTATCCCAGGAGCTTTCTACAAGCTTTCTAATTTTATGACATGTTTTGAAACAAACGTTTCTTTTGCCAAAGGCATGTACATATGCATACACCTCATCTCAAGACATAAAATTACGAATTAGGAAAAACATTTTTGAATGTTTCTTCTTTATTAACTTTTTTAATGTTTCTATCAGCTTCATAACCATGAAATACTTGATTTAAATTCCTATGGAAACTTCTTGATGAGCTAAACATTTCTCTGGAGTCAAGCCAGTCTCCATCTATTTACAACCTCCCACAAAAAGAAATTCCAGCTTTTTTATCATCTTGAGAAAGCCAATCTCTTCCACTTGCTATGATCTAGTATAAAGTGACAATTTAGCAAGACTGTGGCAGTTCTAACTCTGTCTTTTTGTTACTGCAATGCAGTTCAGTATTACGGCTTAAATCACAAATAAAGATGATGTATCCATATTCTATCAGCAAATTTCTTCATAAGTTCTTAAATCCCATGGATTCTTCAGTGAGTCACCTCTATCATTTATATTAAAATTATCCATAAAACCACATATGCAATGTTGTTGCACATTTGAAAAAAATTAGTTTCTGAAAAACATAAAACCACTTTGTAAGTTGCTACAGTAGGGTGGGTTTAACGAGGTATCACAACAGGGTGTTTACAGTTAGAAGAAGGTTCAATTGTGAAGAAAAAAAGGCATTTGCAATTTCAGCTAGCTTTCACTAGAAAACCCTCTCCTGGGATACAACACAATTATCAAATCAGATGCAAGTGACACTTTTACCCTGAAGAGAAGCACAAAAAGAGAAGAGGTGAAACCAAAGCTAAAGATGGAAAAGAACTTTCGAAAAGCAAACAGCAGAGTTAGCAGAGACTACTACAGCAGATCAGATTCATAAAGCTTCAAATCACTTCTGACGACTACAGTGATCAAGAAGTTTGTCACAAAGAAGCTAAACAATTCCTTCAAAGCACACGAGACTATCACAGACGGAATACCTGTTAAACAGTTATGCCAGCACTCATATTCCTAGGCCCACCTCAACGTGCTTGCTACAGTTAGCAGTCAGGATGTACACATACCAGGAACGCAACTGTTCTCCTTCAGAAACTCATTATATGCTGTACTGGATCTGCTATGAGAATCTGCTCTTCTTAATCAGCGACTACAACCTGAAGTTTGTCTCATAGCTGATCAAAATTAACTTCTCTTTTAATCAGAGATAAGAAACAGTCCAACAGTGAGAGAAAAAAATTGACTTCTGAAAGTTTTACTAACAAGTGTTTGTTACGATTCCCTACAATCCACACTCTAGAGGAATAGGTAAATGTGAACCATGCTTCCCTTCTAAGTAGAAAGCAAAGAAACTGCTAGTGAAGTTCATGAAACATATGAGATAAAGTTTTCTTCCTCTACAATGCACACTTTCTGAAGCATCATAATATATACAACCAGGCCATAAACATAGAAATTGCCAGTCTAGCAGACAACAGCAAACAAGAAGTCTCTAGACAATTCCCAAAGGTAAATGCTACAAGAAGTTCATTAACTCACTGCAAAGTGCCAGGTGTTTTAAATAAAATTTCTCTATCTGGAGGAAAATACTTCAATTTTACAAATAAATATCTATCCATTCCTTAAAGTTTTTCAATAATAAATTATCCAGGCCTGAAACTCATTATTAACACATCAAAACCACCAACTACTTTGTTTTCCCAATTCAAAAATACAAGTAAAAAGTATAAGATTAACAAGTAAAATTGTAATTACATTTTCTGCTATATTAAGCCTGTACACTTCCATACACTTGCATGACCAGTGTTTTATCTGACAATATCTGTGCAAAGCAGCATCTGCTGCTACTTATCAAGTACTAAATTTGCAAGTTTACCTTAAGTTTGATTTTAAAATGTTTTGCACATTTGTCAGTGCCAAAATCATGCTTCTTCCAGCCACAATATAACTGTGTATTAATATATGCATGTCTAAAGGAATCAGACAAATTAATCTCACAAAGTTACTGTTACTGACGATACTACAGAGATTACCCTTACTTTTTAATCACCTCCTTCACTTATTTTGAACTAGCCATTCCTCATGTTAAAATAAACATATTTCAAATTGCCCTTCAGTACCTGACCGTCAGTGAAGTACAGTTTAATCTCTAAAGGGGAGGATGAGGTCTGATGGCTAGAGGGTGTTTTGTTATGGTCTTACCGATATTTTAAGTGATGCGATCAGCAGCGTAAATCAAGCCAGTGTAAGATCTGTATCTCAAGACTACCATGACACTTACGCTTCCAAATGTATTAGGGGTACTTAGATAAAATGTGCTATCTAGACAGATAGCTGACTCAGTGGTCAGACTCAGAAAAGTACAGAAAAGTGTAAGTCAGGAAGGACCTCTGATAATCAGCTGGTCTAGCTGGCTGGTGAAAGCAGAGCCTTGGCTTATGGTCCTGTCAAGCCAAGCCTTGCATTCCACAGCTATCTTGAAGGAAAATAACTGAGCAGAACTGCTTCCTGTTTAGGGGGTTTGTGGTTTGTTTTTTGTTTTGTTTTGGGTTTTTTTGTTTGTTCGTTTTTTTTTAATGTTAACTAAAATATTATGCTACAGTATTAAGGTTTGTAAATGTGTACTTCTATCGCTGTAAATTAAGGAATCGGCAACACCAGATAAAGGAGATTAGTCAGCAATAAAGTTAGCTATTGATTTTAATTAGTAAACAAACAAGTCTTTTCTTTTCACGCTCTCCCTAAGACACTAAAAGAGGAAAGGCAGCACTACTCTGACTAGAAAGACGCCCAAAGGCTTTGCTCAGGATTAGCATTTCCCCCAGTGCTAGATACTGCCTTAAAAATACTTAATAATACTGTAAACTTAAACAAGTAACTGAACTAACGAAGCTGATTTCCTATTGATTTGTCTCTAGTGCTTGAATTTGTTGCTATCTGATAAGGTATGAAAGGTTACTGGAACTTTCCACAGTGCTGACATGCTGATAACAACTCTTTCCTGTATGAACTTTACAACAACGAAAAAGATGGCACTGAAGATTCAATGAAAGCACCCTTTCCCTTGTACATGGGGCCATTTCTGCAGAACTTGTAGGAAGTGGCCATCTCTGAGACCTCCTAAAACTCTGTCAAGGAGACTGTAACCAGATGAGCCTCAGTTCTTCAAGAAGTGAACTACAAGTCCTAAAAACACAAAGTTGTCTTCCTCTGCACATCTATATTCACTCTAAACTATGATCAGTCAAGTCTGGTTTGTTCATCCCTCCCCTTCCTTTACAACTCTTCCATTCAAATTTTAGCTCCTTCACAAATATCTTTTCTTCCATGTCAAGCTTCCACCCTTCTCTAATTCTCAAATCAACATTTACAGCACATTTCCTCCATATCACTTCTGACCTTCTTCCTCCAAGTATTCTCCATAAAGTCACTGGACTTGGACAGTCTTTCCTGGATCTCGCAACTTCCTTTAGACTAATTTTTGTCATTTTTCTTTAACAAATCTGCAGTTCCTATAAACCATATCAAAACCATACATCATTCTTTCTTCCATGTCTTACTGTTCTTGCCTTTTAAAATCCAAGATAGGTTACAATAGAGGCCTGTTGTTTATATAAGAATTTTGCATGACTAAACAGCAATCTTTCCTCACATGAAAAATACTTGCTCTGCTGCACAACAGTGCCAGGAAGGTACGCATGCTGCAAAGGCCCAGAACACTTGTAGAACAGGTAGACAGAACAATTGCAGAAGTCTGATAAAAAAAGAAAACTAAGCGATTCATCTTAAACTTATGAATCTACCAGTAACGGTATATATTTCAGGAGAGCCCTACCAAAAGGTGGGTCTCTAAAAAGAAATTGCTTCTCATTCTATAAAGAGATCAGAAAGAGAGAATGGTCACTGGTAAGTATGATAGGTTACCATAAACAAAATAACTTATCCCTGGATCATATAAATGTTATATTAAATACATATGTCAGCCTGAGCCTTTGAAGATTATTGTGTTGCCTAAAAAGGAGTTTTTACAGTTGTGCAATCTGAAGTAGAATAAAAACGAACCCCTAACTAAGCTGAATGTGACTGTTACAAAATATGAAACCTTTCATCCGGAATCTTGTAGAAACAAGACTCTAATGTAAACTCCAGCAGCAGCAGAAAGCAAGTTTTCCAAAAGTTTTATTCCCTCATGGGAAAGGCTGTATAATTAGTTCGGCTTTATGGAGTATTACTTGACTTGCATTAGAGATTGTAAGTGTGAACAAAATCTGGGCCTTTCAGCTTTAGAAAATGTCCACTCCAAAGATTATATTTTGCTACAAACATGATGGTGAAACCTGCTCTCTAGTGTTTCTTCTGGTTCCTCAGCCGTACTGCAAAGACAATAATCTTAGCTGCCTGGTGGCTAACAAGCCTGGAGGGAAAATAAACAAAAACGAAAAACCCAAAGGGCAAGAAGAGACAATACACAGTAAAAAGTAAAAAAAAAGACAAAAGAAAGAAGAGACACTTAGAACAATAAAAGAAGAAATTAAAAAAAAGACAAGATACACGCACTATGCACACAAGCTGGAGAAAAAGTAAAAAGGTTAAATAGAGTCAAGGTAAGGACAGGAGAGAGCTGAAGACTTTAAATGCTAATGAGAAGAGCTGACCCAAAAAGAAAAAATCTGGTAATGAGACATTAAAAAAACCTGATGATGTAAAAACAAAAGAGAGAATAACCAGAAATTAAAGTAAGAGCAGTAATCAACCAAACAAAATCTTCAGTTAACTGTAATGCCATAAAAAAAAAAAAAGGGCAGCAATCTCTATTTCTACTTACTCCTTGTAGCCAAAGACTTTATGAAGACAAAAGTAATCAAGTTTTTGGTTCCAAGAAACCAATGAAGATAAGAAACAAAAAGGACATCAATATAAATCAGCAAAAGGAAGAAACAAAAAAATAATTCTCTTGGTTCAGTGTTTCTGAAAAAGAAAATGTACTTTTAAAAGAACCTGCTAATTTTTACCCCACTTTCCCACACTAAACTCACTTTTCCATGCAGTAACTTGAGGAGTCAGTTCCCAGTGACATTCCTGATTCCACAGACACTTGGTAGGTGAGAACCGTCCTAGTGGCAGCAGTAACAGAGTACAAAGTACAGGGACTCTAAAGGTACCAGGTGTCAAATTCTAGTGCCAATACCCTAGTACTGTGGTAGCCTGTACTATAATCTACCATCAGTTTTAACATTACCATTCCTACCTTCTTGTCTTACTGAACAGCCATTTACCTTCAACAAACAACCCTCTAAAAAGATTCACTGTTTCACATTTGAGGGTAGCCGGCTTCCCCAGCACGAGATGCTGCACATCTGACAGCATGAGATTTCCATCATATCTCTCAGTTTCCATGTTCTTGTGTAACAGCTTTGGGCAGCACATGTTTGATCAAGGACGTCACCTTCCTTCACACAGGACAGACCAATGTTTCTGCAAGCTGGCCATGGCAGTACACCTACCACGAGTTGTACATGTTTTAGACACCCCAATATTTGAAGTCTCCTTACAAGCTGTATGCTTGGAAGTCCTCATTGTGGAAGGTGATGGAAACTGCCTTATTTTAAATGCTTTCCTTAACAAGAGACATGAATTTGGAACTCAGGAAGAGTAAGAGTTCTGAGTACTCTTCATTTTATGCCTCTTTTCCATCAGCAATAAAAAGAAACTGCATGAAGGTTTCAATCTCTCCTCCTTTATACCTTCAAACAGGTTCAAAAGTAAACGGGACATTTGTATCTGATTTTTATAAGAAAGGTTTAACCTCACACCTTCCTGCAGGGGGATACCTGCATACACGGGCTCAAAGACACACCACACACCACTTCATAAAACACCTTGAAACATATTGCAATACGTTTAACGTTTGTGCCCCTAGAGCTTCTGTGCTCAAGCACCCTTTGGCTTTTTACAGCTAAGCACTAGTGTTCAAAGGCTTCTTACTGCAAGCACGCTCTAATACCACTGACAGCCTCCTTATCCTTCTAGCTGTATAGCACACCTTGGCTTAACGCAGTCAGACTTCTCCCCAGTTCTAGTGGAAATAGCATAAAACTTCTCAACTACTAAAGAAGGTCCTTCACTTAGCACAGTCCTTCTTTTCTGTGCTTTTTCTATGTCACTTCCACTAACGAAGCATGCATACTGGAATACATTCTAATACAGATATGCAGTCAAATTCCATTCAGTTTGTAAGAAATCCTGAATCTGTAACTCAGATTAGCCGGACCATCCCTTTAATTGGATAAAGCACAAAAGCAATACAAAACCACAGGGAACTCATCCTATCGATGATCAGATTCCAGGTCCAACAGCCTGGACCCACCTCCTGCGCTTTTGCATTTCCATTTGTAAGAGACCTTCAAGTGGAACCTGTACTCCCTCTCATGGTGGTTTCTTTCACCACAACTCAAAAGTTTAGGAACCTCCAGTGGTTTCAGATCCTCATTCAGCTGCTCGCCATCCCCAGCTGCTGTTGCCATTCAAACAGCAGTAGCAATGTTATCAAAACTGAGGTCTTTCTACCGGAAAGGGTGGGTTGTTGTCATTAACATAACCCAAACACCAGATAAGCTCTTGTGTTACTTAAATTTCCTCAAGATCCACAAAACTACGAGCCTCTTCAGTCAGCCATACAAAGGTCAGACTAAACTTTTTTGGTCATCCTTATTAAATATATATCTGTTATAACAAATGGTTTCGAGGAAAGATGATCCTTTATGTAGCCCCATGTTCTGCATAACTTTCATTAGCAGGCTTGCCAGGCTTTCCAGTAGTTTGTCTGTTGTTGTTGCCCCTAAAACCCAGCAACATATGTGTGTATTTTTCTTCAGAATCTCAATTTGGAGTAAAAATATTCTTTATCAACAAAATCATCCAGCAGCTCTTCATTTTCTTTATATTCCTTAACACAAGCAAACATTAGCAGTGTTGCATTTACTCAGGAGTGAATGGATAAAAACAAACAAAAGAACCCTCATTATTCTATTTTCAAGCCTCTTGCACCTTTGTCCAACGCTTATGATGGATATAATTAAAAATTCTGGCTTCAGAGGCTGAAAAGAGACCAGTAATGAAGATCAGATTACATTCATGGTAAAATACACAACATTTACCCAAATTCCCTTGTTCTTCTATAGAAAATGTGGACGTGCAGGTATTATTAGTGCACTAATATTTGTTAAGAACCCCTGGTGAAGGGATTATCATTATCTACTTCAGTAATATCGAATTTTCATACTACATAGGAAATGAACAAAGGACAATAAGACTATGCATAATAGTAACTTGTAATGCTCCCTGCAGTCACTGTGTACAGAAAGGTAATCTCAGTTATCTGTTAACAGCACTGTTACACGGTCATCTACCAAACCTGAAACCATCCCTTTGAGTTTCTAAACAGACACAAAGATTTTCCTTTGAAAAAAGTCTCTGAAATCCATAAAAATAGCAGCAGAGTAATAAATGCCATGAACTTCTCTTGTACTTTGTAAATAAAATAAAACATCCTACAGAAGATGTGTTCAGAGATAAGGGCTGATATTAGTGCGATCTTCCACAGCCGATTCTTGGAAAATGTAAAGTGTCTGCACCGCATTTGGAAGTGGGCTCAAAAAACAATTTTGACTATTTTTTCCATTGAAAATAGAACTAGGAAAGGGAGAACAATTACTTGAAAAATCTGAAAAAAAGAAGAGGAGATAAGCACCAGCAAAGGACCCACTTTCTAGCTATCACAATCACTACAGAAAGATAGGTTTGATTTGATTTCAGACACCATGACTTACTGGCACTGGCAGCTCCTCTGAAATCTTAAAGATTAGAGCATACCCTTAAAAGGGAACTTTTTCGTCATAGATACCTGAAATTCTAGAATGGCTTTTATGAACAGTTAACTCCAATATTTGTTATGCAGACGAAAAAGAAATCACGCACTACACTACACTACATAATTAATAGGTAAATGCTTAAGATGAAATAACCACTTCATAATATACTGTCAACTGCTCCACAAACAACTGTCTCAAAGATTTCAGTAGATAACTGTCCGTCAGAGGAAAAAAATTTTTGCCTGAGGACAGGAGAAGTAACAGAATATTCTCTAAGAAGAACAGTTAAGACTGAATATTGTAGGGAAAACCATACTTCTCCCTTTAAGAACAATAACCTAGAACATAACATGGCATCACAGCAATTATCATTCAAGCACCAGGTGTCTATGTTCATATGTTCTCACCAAATGTAGGAGTGTAGTGTTCCTGATGACTTTCTCTCTGCAAGGCTATCATTTTTTTATGAGCATCAACCCACCATGGTTTGTACTTCAACACATGTTGAATGGCTTCATCTTCAAAAAAATCAGCTCTAGGAAAAAAAAAGTCATATGCTAGTTATTTCAGTTTATACTGTATGTGGGTTCATTTTAATGCATACATAGAATACACCTGACTTGGCTCCAGGCTATTTCCCATAATTAGAAATACAACAAACCTGACCAGTATCTGTTCTTTGACTTAAAACCAGAAAACAATCATTATTAAAAGCATAAACAATATTCTCTTATCTTAGAGTACCCCTTCCTTACTTCCTCCACCTTTCCTGAGCCACCCAGAAGCCTAGGGAATTGATGAGCTTGCAGCATGGCATGAAGGTGAACAAAACCGATTTGTTCTGGATCAATCTAAAGGAAAACATTCCAAAGAGAAGACTTCTCACGGAATGTCACTGGCAGCAAACTTGATTTTACTGGGAAGCTCTCCCACTGTAAAACTGCATATACTTTGGGGAGGAAGGGTATGCAGCTGAAGGGCAAAGATAAAGTAGGGATAGGGACTGACTTGTAGGTAAAAAAAGGCATGCTGTAGCAAGGCGGGGGCGGGGAGAAGAGTTGTACATGAATTCTGGAAGAGAGATTACCTCCATCTCAGCACAAAGCCACTGTGGTAAAAAATATCAATATAGTAATTCTGGGAGGATTTATACTAAAAGGATTCAAATTCTAAGCCTCCTCTTATCATTTTAGCTTTTTCTTCAAGCCAAACAATAGTATAAATACTGAGAACTGAAAAAAATGCAGGAAATTTCTTAATACCCTCTCAATCATCATACAAAACCTGCCCAGTCTACTGAACACAGAATGTGATTTCCTTCACTCTCACAATGACAGATTTTTTGATACCTTCCTTCGGTGTCTTTATAAAGTAACTTAAAGATATCAGCCAGTGTACATCTTCCTCAAAGGCAACAGAACACTTCTGTTTGCCACCGTTCCTCCCAGAGCCGTCCTTCTCATCAGGGTACACAAGAAAACCATTTTTGTTGTAGAAGGTTGGTATCATCTGTTCTGAAGCATCCAAAACACAACCATTAAACTAAACGGTTGTAGCTCATCTACCAGGCTAGAACACAGGGTCCAAGATGGAAACTTACAATTACTGTAATCTGCATCACATTGCAGGTTAGGAACTACCTCAGTTCTAGTGAAATGTGCTTGCAAGTAATGTTCCAAAAAAGCTTTTCTAATTTCTATGTGCTACAGAAAGATATGCAGCTGCCTCCAAAACACCTGACTGGGGAAAAATTCCACGTTTGCAAAGGTACTTTCTGAAACAACTCAAAATGGGTTAAGCCTACCTGTCCCCAACAAAACACACCACAAGTACTAGTTCTCCCTGCTGGGGACTACACTATTCTCCCACCAAATCAATCCTGCAGGAGTCACAGTATTAATAGGTCTCATGGCTTCTAATTTAGTTTACTTATCTGGAAGTCCTGAACCTGACTTGACCTGAAATACTCCAACTTCAAAAGCACAAAAAATCATTTCCATCTTCATCGCATGGGATGAAACACAAAGAAACACAAAGTCTTGGTTTGGAACTTTTTCTCATTCTGCTGTAAAAAAGCTTTCATGTGATGAAGGCAAAAAACAAAGTGGCCTAGACAAAAATCTGCATAACTTCAAAACTCAAATTTACTTCCTCATAGACCAGGATGTTTCAGTAATCCTTGTTTCACAAGGGGAAAATAAAGTTCTGACATCTACAACCCAAAATGCTGGCAGGGATTGGCTACTCAGCTGCTGAAGAGGTGAACTATGAAGCAACGTTCTGCAACAGTTCACAGCAGCCCCTGCTTGAATAGACTTAAGCAGTAATTAAACAGTAGAGTAACCCCAGAACAGATAAGCAATGTCTTATGTCAGCATCACACTTAGTCTCATCACAGCAGGCCTTAGAGGGTATTCCTAAGAAACAGACAAATAAAAAGTAAAGCTATTATTAACAAAAGTGATCTCAAAACCAATCATTTGTGAAAAGAAAAAAATGAATATATTTCAACTGAGATACTTTGACCAGATGAAATAAATCAATACTCACAGGTAATGATCAGGATCAAACTTGGCAGCCTCAGCTGCCAGGCGTTTCCTCCTACGTTCATCTACAGGAGTTTGGTCTGGATCCTTAACGTCAATAACATCACTGAGTTCATCCTGCAAATGGAACAAAAATTATATGACCAAGCCACAGGTATGATATGCAAGATTCATTTAGTAAGAGTTTAGGAAGGATGCTTATCAGCGTATCACTGAAATCCCTAGATGCTCTTCAACCTCCCTTTCCAATCTTCCAAATTCAGGCTCCATTGTGCAAATAAAACATCAAAATTCCAAGGAAATGCAACTATTTGAAGCTCCTTAGAATTCATGACACTATGAAGTCTATTCAGGCTGCTTTATCGTAAGGCAGGCAGGGTATTTTGCGTTACGATAAAATTTGCAATGTTTAACAAAGGCACACAACCACAACAGAGACAAGATAAAAACCATAGATGGTGTTCTTGCAACTTTTGAGATTACTCTCACACTCTGAAGTGGCCATAAATTAATTAATGGGCAACTGCAGTGCCCTTTTAAGCATCATTACGTAGTGGTACATTAATGCTGACAGGAAAGGTACTTCTTCACGAATTTCATGGTAATAGACCAGTGTATATACCCTAACAGAATGTAAATACTTTCTCCATAAATAGCAATCCTTCTGCTCCAAACCCTGAAAATACTACAATTCATGCAATAATGAGCTACAGAGTTACACAATCAAGTTGCTTCAAACTGCTACAACTCAAATTGCTTAGAGTAAGAACACTACAAAAAATTGTTATCTACTATTTTATTAAAAGCTCTGTATACTACGAATATTATCGTACTACCTAGCATGCTACAGGTTGTAGATTAGCTTCAATCTACGCACGAATTAAAGAAACAGCTGAACGCTGAACGCACAAGAGCAAAGTAACTGCATTTTACAGCTCCTATCCTACCAATTAATCCACAAAAGCAAATTTCAGTGCATCACCATAACCCTAGTAAATCCCACAGATACCAGGTGGGCAGACACCTTGAAGAGTGCACACTTCAAAAGTTATTGCCTGTGAGAAAATCAAGTCTAAAATAAAAAGGACAAAGAGAAAGTTACCATGAATTTCACAATGAAAAAAAAATTTAATGCAACAATGATAACAGGACCTATAGATTAGCCAGCTTTATTTTGTATTTTTTTTTCAGTTACTTCTTTTTAATTTAAAAATAAATTAAATTCATGGTGTCTGAAATATACTGTGCATTGATGTTAAATACGTTTGAAGTCAGAATAGAAGATGATACCAAATATAAAGCAAAAGTGTTAACAGCAGACTGTTAACAGCGTGTAGACTGTTTGCAGCTTGCCGGGACTATTCACCCGGCACGTGGCCTACTTCATACGGGCCTTTTTCTCCGTGCCTTCACAGCTAGCTGAACCGTGCTGGTGACAGTAGCCCACTTACAGAGGCCATTTTTTGGAAGGACACCGTTCAGCCCTTTCCTCTAACACTGAAATTACTGCAGAAACAGACCGGCCTGCTGACTCTGCCACACAATTAACTCAGTCCTGACCACCCCCTAGTTCTGCAGGAACAAGTACGTGTCTGTACTACTACATGCAAAAGCAGAATGTACTCAGTCACAGAATGGGACAATTGAGAACAGTTACCTAATGATCCCCTCCTAAGTACGGAAAGAGCCAGGAAGTGTAGCCAGCAAGTTACCCAGAACTTTTATGATACAAAAAGACAAAAACGCATCTACCTGAAGCCGCTGGAACACGCCCGACCGCAAATTCCCAAATCCATAACGGTACTGTAGTGGTAGAGTGCTTTCTGCACTTTCTTTGTAAGGGATCTGCTCTATTTCCCAGTCGAATTCTTCTTCCTCCTCCTCAGACAACTCAGCAGAGGCAGCTGTATATATTGCATGGTCAGAAAAAGAAAATTATTACATAGAAAATACATATGACTTAATAGAAAGGGAAATACTGATAACACAATAAGCCTTTCTCATTTTACTACATCTTTTAAGAAATCTTATATAATGCTGGGTCATACAGGCGGATGTTTACATCAGTAATCCACAGGTCCTGCTCCAAATTCTCCAACTTTCAAAAATGAAGACCAGGAACACTGAAGTTTTTAAGTATGCTCCCTCAAAGACTGAAATAATTGTTCCACTGATTTCAACAAAATAAGTATTTGATGCTAAGAGAACCCTGACAGGAGCAAAATGATGTTACCTGTAATTTAAGATAGATATTAAAAAATTAAACACGGAAAGTCTAACCTTCTTGTCTGTTAAATACTGACGTTAAGCAAGTCATCCACTAGAACCTGTGGTTTTAATTAACTTCTACCATTTGAGCTAAAAGTCCGGTTGCTCTAGCTTGTGGAAAGCAGAAGACTCAAACGTTTATTATACAGCCACTAGAGGGGTACAAAGATCTACAGAGGATTAGCGTATGTTAAGCACGTTTTGGAAAACAGTAAGCATAACTAAGCCTGTAAAGATGACATGTATGTGACCTACACCACATTTATTTCTACACTTATCCATACTTTCAGATTCATTCTCATCCTTCTTTTACCTTGGACTAGACAATAATAGAAATACTGTATTTTTCTACATATATCACTACGCAGATCTAGAACTATTTCATTATCTACATGTATCACTAGTATAAACAAGACTTTTTTGTCATACCTATTTCTTCTACTAAAGGTTTTGCTGATCTTGATTTCTTTGGTGCTAAAAGAGATGTCAGCATGTCCAGTCTCTCAAAATATTGGCCAGGAATCTCCTTAGGTAACCGAATTGTAAAAGTTCCTTAAAGGCAAGTCAGAATATAGTTACTGCATTAAAAACATCCAAGACAAACAAATATGTGCATTCTTCCTCTAATGAAAAAGGCTCACAGAAACTGGGACACACGCAGGTAGCATTTTATTATGCATCAATCCCTGTGTGTGTTCTTACCCTTACTAAACAAGTTTCACAAAAATCAAAGATTTTAACAATAAAGCATGTAAGAGAACATTTAACCAGTTGTGGTCTCTTGACTCACATTGTATAAACACAAACCAACAGAATACAAGCTTTATTTTATTTTTAATCCTTCCACTAATCAGGCAATCAACAAAAGATCATAGGAATCTACGTTCAGCAATCTGTTTATTGTCTTAAGTCAAGCACGTAATAAAGGCTTTGCAAGCAGCAAATTACAGGGTTTATTGCTGGGGTGTTTTTTAATGAATACATTAATTCAAGAAAGTACATATTTTATTCCAGAAATACCTTTCACCTTAAGGTGTGGAGAAAGGCTAATGTCTTCTCCCTTAAGACGCAGCCAAGAGACTGCCTCAGGATTGTCTCATTTCTACTCAGCACCACCTGACTACTTTGCAGATTTACTAATGATCTTGGTACAGTAACATGTCTAGCCCCCACCGGGCTTGAAGAGGACTTGTACATAATTTTTTCATTATTAAGACAGTTCTGAACACGTCCTTTGTGCTTAAGAATGGCCTAAGTATGTACAATAAATCCTGAGCAAGATTTTTTATACTACAGAACGAAGGAGAAACTTTACATTTCTTTACAGTATCATATACTTCACTAAAGTTCTACGCAATTCCACTGCAGCAAAGTACAAATTATTGGACAGTTGGTAGCATTTTTAATGACACATATACTAATAACATTAACTAATACCTTCGTCTGTATTATAAGATGCTTTTTCTCTGCCATCTTCTACAATTCTTCCTGGAAGCGTCAGTCTGCAGGCAAAAAATGAGATGCCTCATTGAATGCCTGACTAATTCTCCAACTTAAGGTCTCAGGCTATAAAAATGCAAGGCACGTTCCAAAAGCAGCCCAAAGGACTTAACTACGTGACTCCTTTCGATAGTAATGGAAGTCATGCAGTTAAATCTCCACATACTTCAAAATTGTTTTCCCTAACTATTGGCACAAGAGATCAGCATCTGAGGACGGAGCAAATTTGTGACTCCTGGTCTCCCGGCTTGGACAAGGTTGCAGCCACCACAGAGATGAGGCCCTTGACACTATGTGCAACACTTAAAGATTCTGCAATTTAAAAACTCTAAACTAACCCACAGTGACAGGATATGAAAATTCATCCGGAGTTCTGGTACTGCTTATTCAGAAGAACCAATTCACCACATCCCACCAGTCCACAAAAATCCGTTGTGGTCTACTGATGTATATAGGGGAAGGGTGTCCAAGAATACAGGAAACAGAAAGTAAAAGAGGTTAATAGCTCGTCAGCTCTTATGTGCCAAAGGTTCTCTTAACACTTTCATCCTGAGATTGCCTCTTGTTCCTTTTCTCTGGCGTAGTGGACAACTTGCTATCTAGAGAGAAGATACAGCCTGGAACCTCACTTCCTACTGCCTCCGCTCGCATGACTTCTCTCCCCTTATGTCATTACAAGTGCAACAAAATCCATTCTTCACCAAGTATACTGTATCTGGCTCTCAACAGGGAAAAGACACGCTTATTATACACAACTTGCATAGATCCAGAGAAGTGTCTTGCCATTTTACAATTAAAAATCCACTGTAAAGTAAATTTAGAAAAGTATTTCTTTGAACTTCCTTTAAAATTATTTAATGCCTAGAAACAAAGAGGCCAGATCCATAAAAACAATTCTTTGCACAAAATGGGCTGTCTGCAGCCTACAGCGTTAAGAACTGCACACGAAGAATGTTCTGAAGGGACCAAAATGAAGTTCATTCTCTAATGACTTTTATTTATTTTATGAAGTTCATTTTTTTAAAAATCCTTCCACTACTTGCCTGAGAAAGTACGGCTTAGCATAAAATTTAAAATCTTCGCCTTCAAAATATACATCAAACTCCGAAGCTCTGGCATAAGGTACTTTGATTATTATTGTAAGAAAATCCGGATCCTGGGTCAGCTCAAAAGCTGGAGTTAACATGATGAATCCAACAGGAAGAGTAACCACTGGCTCTGTGGCCCTATCAAAACAGGAAAACAGGAAAAGATTATTGTAGTTTCCAATTTATGAGAGCAAGTAATGTCTCTTCAAAATTCTGTAAGAACATTCTCACAAAATTACCTTCCACATGCTCAAGAAAACACTCATGACAACAGCAACAAAACAAAAAAAAAGCATTATCGAGAATCTGAAGGCACCAAATCTCTGCACCTTAATGAAACAATTGAACATAAATGAATGCAAACATTTGGAGCACAGGAAAGCACCTATTATATTCTGCATAAAACCCACACTAAATTCAGTTCTAGAACTTGGCAGCTTTTTGTAATTGTTATTATTTCACACATAGCAGACGTTAGATCTCTACAGTTCATTAGTGAACTGATCACAAATCTCTATTAGAAAAATTGTGAAAACCAGTAATACTTTCAAAAAATTAGAGCTGTATTTTATAATCCATACATACATCAGCCAGAACACAAGCAACGGATTCAGTACACCCTGCACAGATTACCTGAGCATACACACTAAGCACATTGCTCTTCGTGTCAAATTTAATGCATAAGCCACTGGGACAGTACATGCACAGTAAGTCAAAGATGGTCCTTTGCAGTGGGACCGTGACACAAGAGCTGTCTGAAAAGTTTAAACCCGAGTAGCTGACACACTCAGGGCGTCCAATGCCAACATGCTTACTATTTTGATCAGTGGGCAGAGTTTTCACAAATCTTGAAGAATTGTCCTAAAACCTCGCATTCTTTCTGAAGATTCAGTCAAAGAAAACGTAAAAAATACAGTAGTTGTAATGGAATTAAATTATCTAGAGGATATCTGGGATCCCCTTCACCAAGTGTTTTTAAGGACATTTTAGGTCAACATCTGTCAGAACCGTATGTATGCATGTACGTGGGCTTACATGTATATTTAGCATGACAAAACAAATTTATGTAGTACCATTCACCTGATACACAACTTGTTTGACTCTTCAATAGCTTTGAAATGCAAGATAGTACCTCAGGTTTTACTTAGAACCCAGTTTTTTAATGAGAGGGACCACACACTTTTGAAAACTAACTTTTTAAGACAAAAATATTTTTACCAAAAAATGCAAAACAGAACTATAATCTGGGAAAAAGCTACTTTTCACTGAATTTCAGTGTTATCTTTAGTGAACATCTCCCCATTCTTACAACTGACAAGTTGCAAGAATTGCAAGCTAAGCAGAACTTCGTGCTCACGTAAGAGCAAACACGGAGCATTAACCATTAATAGGGCTAAATTAACAATTACCTATTTTTTTTTCATTTAGGGAATCTACCTCAACGGACAAGTATGAAAGAAGCGAAACTCCCCATTTCACTTGCTTCCAAGGCAACATTCCCACCCCTTCCAGGCTGAGAAGCTGCTTATCGAGTTGTAACTAGATAGGAAATACCTGGCTCGAACACTTGCAAGCCAACATACACTTCTGTGGACTTTCTTCTTATCTATTTAAACACCACACGCTGTCTAACAACACGGGATAAGAGGTAACAAAAATCCACTGGCTCATTTGGACCCTTCAGGGATGACATGCCAGCCTGCGTTTGTCTTCCCCGAACCAGAGGTTGGGAACGTTTAAGAGCAGCCCTAAAGCCAGGCCCTGCTGTTCCACGCTCTGAGCTTCTCAGCGCTGCTGCACTTTTGGCGTCCCTGACACAAATTACTGATCCCAAAGTGATGTGGAAGTTCCCACGCAAACCCCAGGCATTTCACAGACCACAGCCGAGGAACCGCGGATATCCACCCCGCAACCAGGCGATACTCAGTCCCCAGCAGCGCTTGTTCCAACCTAAAAATCAGGTCTCCCAAAATAATTCAGCTTCCCAGCCTTTTCTGTAAAAAGACCGATATGCACCACAGGGAAAAAAACCAGCAAGCAGAACGAAAATGCTTCTGTGGCAGCACGGGGCTGGCGGGAAAAGGGACAAGCGCCTCGCTCCGCGCTTGCTCGGAGGCACTACGGTGAGGCACGATCCCCCTCCGCTGCCCGTTAAACGGGCTCAAAGGCCAGCTGCGAGGCCGTACCGCGGGGCACACGAGAAGGAGGCCGGCCGGCCGCTCCCCCGACGGCCGCGGGGCAGGCGGCAGCCGCTGAGGGGAGGGACGAGCCGGGCTCCCACCAGCGGGCCCAGGGCCGCGAACCGCCGCCGCCACCACCTCCGAGAGGAGCGAGCCCTGCGGGGAGGCGGCGGCTGCCGGCGGGGAGAGCCCCGCGTCCCGCCAAGGCGGCGGCCGTGCGTCCGGCCGTCCGTCCGTCCGTCCGTCCGTCCGTCCGCCCCGCCATGCCGCCCGCCACGCCGCCCGCCCGCCATGCCGCCCCCACTCACCGCGCCCGCGCCGTGGCGCCGAGGCGGGCGGCGCGCATGCGCAGGCAGCGCCGGCGGGGCGGGAACCGGCCCGGCCGCCTCCCTCAGGGCCGCCCGCCGCCCCCGGCCGCTGCCCGCCCTCGGGAGGGGACAAGAGGGCGGAGTAACCGCAACGGAGCCGGCCCCGACGCCGGCCCCTCGGGCCCGGCCTTCACCCGCCGTCTGCGGGTGGCCGCGGTGCCCAGGGCCCCGCCGGCGAGCGGGACCCTTCCCTCAGGATCCCCCCGCTGGCCTTAACGAAAATGAGGATGTAGTGGGCCAGACGTCCTGGTTCAAGGCAGGTCTGACGGCCTCAGGAGATGAAAGCAGTATTTGATAAGAGCCTAACCCCCAACAGCTGCCATCCTTACAGATCTATCAAAATGCTAGTCAGGGGACAGGGTGCTGCAGTGCGGGGATCGCCTGCGTAACCTCAGCGCTTTCCTCCTCCGTGACAGCTGCAGCCACACCGGAAAATGTTGGTATCTGACATGGTCACATACTGTTTCTTAAACGTAAGAGGCTACTGAAAGTACATTGTGTGTCTCACAGCTCAGAATATAAGAAACGCAACGCTACAGCCTTGGGGCAGAGTGGCTGGAAAGCTGACGGTGGAGAAGGCCCTGGGGGTGCTGGCTGACAGCCGGCTGAACGTGAGCCAGCAGTGTGCCCAGGTGGCCAAGGAGGCCAACGGCATCCTGGCTTGTGTCAGCAATAGCGTGGCCAGCAGGAGCAGGGCAGGGAGGGTGCCCCTGTGCTCGGCTCTGGTGAGGCCGCCCCTCGAATGCTGTGTTCAGTTTTGGGCCCCTCGGGACAAGAAGGACATGGAGGTGCTGGAGCGTGTCCAGAGAAGGGCAGCGGAGCTGGGGAAGGGTCTGGAGAACAAGTGTGATGGGGAGCGGCTGAGGGAGCTGGGGGGGTTTAGCCTGGAGAAGAGGAGGCTGAGGGGAGACCTTATCGCTCTCTGCAATTGCCTGAAAGGAGGTTGTGGTGAGGTGGGGGTTGGTCTCGTCTTCCAAGTTACTAGTGACAGGACGAGAGGAAATGGCCTCAAGCTGCATCAGGGGAGGTTTAGATTGGATATCAGGAAAAATGTCTTTACTGCAAGAGTGGTCAGGCACTGGAACAGGCTGCCCAGAGAGGTGGTGGAGTCACCATCCCTGGGGGTGTTCAAAAAACCTGTAGCCGTGGCACTTCATGGCATGGTTTAGGAGGCCTGGGGGTGTTGGGTTGGTGGTAAGGATAAAATGATTTCAAGAACTGAAATATATCGAAGTGTAGGGCTGCAGAAATAAGCAGAAGAGTGACCCCATGAGCACTCTCAGAACAGGAATTCCCAGTTACGTAGGTCTCTTCTAAGACAGCAGATAAATGCGAACAAGATTGACAATGTAAACAGGCAGATCCTGATGAATCAAAAGAAATAAAGCATTAAGGAGAAAATGCAACAAGAAGCTCAAAAAATTGCTAAAAGCAGAAAAGTTGGTTTAAGAACCATAATTTACTTATTTTTAAATATAGCAACTAATGTAGAATTAATCTGATTTTTCTGTCATTAGACCATGCAAGTTATTCTGTGTCCAGATGATTCTCAACATTTTTAAAGCTACGGACTCTCTTCCTCTCCCTGCCCCCTCTGAAATGCATTCAAATGTTTTTTCCTGGAGGGAAAAAAATATAATTATGTAACTTCTGCTAATGAAGTTTTTTAAAAAAAAAAAAATAGACAAACAATCTTCCAGGCTGATAAAGACTAACTTTTCCTGCTGAAAATCCACTGAATACGACAACTCTTAATGAGAAAACATCTTCACTCTTGTACAGGACTGAACCAGCGGTTTAAATACTGTGCAAATTGTTTTGTTGACATGCACAAAAAATAAATACTCACTTCAAAATAGATCATTCTCCCCATTGATCTCAAACTGATGGATGGTTTTAATATTTGACCTAAACTTTCTTGTGTCCCAGTTTTTTATATGTAGAAATTGAAGATACGTGGCACATAAAATGCATTTTTTTACATTACGAAGTTAATGACATCTAATTTCAGATGCTGATTTGACTTGGACGAAGGCCTCGGCCAAGTCCTCAGAAACTTTTGATGCATTTCCAGAGAACTTCAGCATTAATTAACTTTTGGACCTTACCAATGTAATCTATAGTAAGAATGTTGGACAGGAAGCTGAATTACGAACCAGCAGACACCATCTTCTCTGGGTAAGTTCAAATTTGCATAAGACAAGTCTATGAAAGATAAGAAGTTTAATCAGAGAGTTTATTCTTGTCTAACTGACACTTTCCAAGACTGCCTCGTAATTATTTTTTTTAGAGTCTAAAAACTCCCAGCCTTTTTTGTCTGGTAATACTTTCCTCGTAAAAGAAATATTTATATGCTGATTTCAGTGGAGAAACTGGTGCATCAGCCATTTTGCTTTTCCATCCAAGTAAAGTATGAAGGAGCATCTCTAAGAAATTTGGATGGCGTTCTTCTGTGAAAAGCATGCTGAGCATTTTAGAAGGGTAATTAAAAAGTTTTATTTAGCAATGTAGAAAGACTACATCTTTCTGATGAAGAAGTGAATTTGGCAGCTATATGTTTAATGGAGCACTGAAGAATGAAAAGGCATTATCTACAATGTTTTGGGCAAGCAATTAGTAAAATTTGCTGTCCCTTTGAAAAACAGATGCATGAAGCTTTGCTGCAATTTACGAGCAAAATTGATTCTACATGGCTAATAATAACAAGTAAATCTGACATCATCCCACGGATACAATACATAATATATTCTAGATATAAAATTGGCATGTACATAAAAATGGTAGTCAGATACAAAATATGCATTTAGTTTAACAAGTAAAAAGAGGAATAAAACTGTTTAGCCAAGAAACAAATGGAAATAAAGTAGGTATATGTTTCAATCAGAAACATATTTCTCTGAGAAATACATTATGAAATACAATATAGTACATAACTGTTTCCATTATCAGTGCTGTAATTTTTATAAACAACTGGAAAGAGTTCTGTAATTGTCAGACTTAGACTTTGCAAAAATTCAGTGTAAATGAACAATGTAAATAACAATTGAGGGCTTTTCCCGAAATGGAAATAGAAGATATCATTGCACACTTGAGTAAAATTCATATTATTCTTCCCTTTAACTTTGAAAACAAGTGAAAAACAAATATTTTGACTTCTTTTGTCTAAGTGGCCTGAAGCATTCCCCTGAATCTAATGCATTTTAATCTTGAGTTTCCTTTCCCCATAGATTTGATTTTTCAGGAGTTTATAATCCTTAACAGTTTCACTTACAGAATTTCTGTGTTCATAATACCATGATATCTTCATAGCTTTATTTTTGCTCTTTCCTCCTGCAGTTTCCATCACCCAAAGATAATGAAGCTTCTCATTTTATTTCTCCAGAGGAGGGAAGGACCCTGGATCACAAAGACCTTCTGTGCTTTTTCAGTTAAGGATAACCACGTGGGTCTCTAGAGGCAGGACAGTGGTCTTTATAAATTCAGGATCAAACCTGCAATAGCCTTTACAAGAATAAAATCACAACAGTCAGGGATGTAAATATGTAATGTGTTTCTTGGTGTTACATTTTGTGGTGTTACCTGCCAGACAGATGTCCGACTTGCTTTGAAGTAGGTGTATGTAAAGTTTGCATGCGAGAGATGAAGTTATAGTTTTGTTTATTAGTGACTGAAGGACATAAACTGTGATATCGGTAGCTGTACCACAGCAGCCCTAATGAACCGCTGTGAGAGCCTGACCTGCCACGGCTAAGCCAGAGAGTTCTTAGACCAACAGCCCATGGAATAGTGCGGCGGCAGGCACATCAACTACAGCATGTATTTGTGGCAAATGTGGTTTTTTGTGCTGAGGCAACTTTCGGATTTTTAAACAGCTTCCTAGTGATCTGTTGTGGTCTTGTGTGTGTTAAGTGCCCTTGGAGTTGTTCAACTTACACTCCAGATGTAGCATATAAACGCCTCTGTTTGCTAGGCTGGGCTTTTAGCTCAGTTGTAGAACAGTGAATTTTTGAAATTTATTGCTCACTAGGTAGTGTGTGGCACATTTTTCTCTCAATGCCATACCTGTAGAAGGTATATTTCTGTTGCAGCTCTGTTCCCGGGAACCTGGCTCTTTTAATACAGTCATTTACTCTCACACTGAGTTGCTTGAACCCTTGGGTGCTGCAGAAAATAGCACCTCTTACACAACCTCGGAAATTGTAATAAAAAAAAATTTACTAAGAAAGCTCCTTTTTTAAGTTTTTCTCAAAATATAACTATGCTTTAAAGTAGTTCCTGACAGCTACATAAAAAGATCTTACATTATAGTACAGGCCTTTGAATGATTTGCCTTTTAATATATACAATGATGCCATGATACCGTGTCTGCACTACAAAATATGCCAAACACACTTGGTGTTAATAAATTTGTTCAAGTCTAAAATATGTGACGTTTTACTTAACCTGGCTCTCACTATTATTTCAGATCTAAGCAGTTTGACTGAATATCTCAGTAGCCACTGTCACGTATGGAGACTCCACATCGTGGCCAGCCCACTGCGTTGCTGGCAGAGTTGAACGCTTTGGGGAGTGCAGTGATTCAGCAGCGCTATCTGAAGGTGTGCGACGTAATTCTGTTTCAGTCCAGCAACGGAACGGATTTCGTTTGAGCATGCACGCTGGTGGCACGGGAGAGTTGATATTTGCACAACTTAATTTGAAAGAAAATGATGCAAGTAGGCAGGTAAGTGATACGCTACCACGTGTCACAGAAACAAAGGGAAAAGACTCTAAAAACCCCTTAGAATGTTTTTCAGCTTTCATAATGTTTACCTCGGTATTTTTATGCAGACATTGCTGACGCATCTCCTATATGTGAAAGAGAATTTATTCATAGTATAAAATCACACATCTGTACAGGCTGAGGATTTCAGGGGGTTGCTCATTTTTTGATTGAGTATAAATTTTGGTAGGGTTTTACTGTGGTACGAACATTCTCAGAAAAGAGTGTATGTTGTTTATGCATTGTGGTTTTCCTGTAGTTTCTCATTTAGTATTGCTATTTTCTCTTAGCATGACGTAATTTATATTTTTACATCTGCTCGGAATCTGAGCTGGGGGAAATTCTGAACCAGTAATGGTTCATTGTGTTTGCACGGCTACTGAGGTAAAGGACATTTTGGGATACCATTAGTGAAGACATGTTGCGACAGCAATGTAAAACGGCCAGGCTGCATAGCTTCACTGCCAAATGCATGCCATTCAAGTAGCGAAGGACCAACTCTTGGAAGATTTAGCCTAAAAGTAAACCTAACTTTACAGAGTAGGGCTGTGCAGCAGGAGGTTCACCCTTTTGCGTGAGACGCATCATTTACAATATGCTGATCCCTCACCTTGGCAAGGTCATGATCTGCAAGTCCAAGAGACTTTGTCCTCGCAGCCCGCGTGGTTACCTGTCCGAGGTGCACCGCTTCCCCGCAGGAAGCACTGCGACCTCAGTGGTGGTCTTTGCAGGACAGTTGTGGCACCGAGCGTTTATTTTAAAACTAACACATCAAATAGCCCCCTCCAGAGAGCTCACCTCATGGGAGGTGAGAGACGTGATGACATATGCTGGGCATCAGCCCCATAGCCCTTCTGCGGTGTAGTTCAGCAGCGGGTGGTCATTGTGCCACGCTCGGTCCGTGGGGCCGAGACCGGTCACCCGCATTTCACTCAAGTCCAGCTCAAGTTCACTTCCAGGCCCAACACCGCAGGGGACGCGTGAGGCTCCCGCTTCCCTGCTCTCCTTGTTCCAAGGTTGGTGTCTCCATTCTTTGCGCAGCCTATGCTCCGGCTCCACGGGGCAGCAAGAATACTTGTGTTTCCGTCATACTCTACATTTAAAGGTGATAAATCGGGTTACGAACCTCAGTAGGATTTATTTCTGTGAAATTCACAGTGTTGCCAACTCCGTTGAGACAGAAGACCGGCTAAGTAACTCGATCAGTCATATAAGGACGAGTTCGAAGCCGCCCAAAAGTAAGTGAATGCTTATATTCCTTCGCCGTCCTACAAGCGTTGCAGTTTATCCCGATACACCCTGCCTTCGGAGCAGGTGGGACAGGAGCAGCGTGTAGGTGGGTGGCGAGCTGGGGCTGCGCGGCGGAAGGAAACTCGGCGCTAGTTTGCCCATTTCTTGGCACAAACAGCTGAAACGTGCCTCAGAAACCACGTCCCTCTCCCACCTTTTTCTCCCGCTCATCCTTCGGCGCACACTGGCGCTCTCCCGCCGCTGCACGCCTGCACAAGCTGGGATCTTTGCGGGGCGTGGAAATCCGCGGTACCTCCGAGCGGCGCGACCGGCGGGCACCCCGGCGCCCTGCCTCGCCTTTTGCCTCTGACGAGGAAACGCCACTTGATGACGGCGTTATTAAACGAGATTTAATTTATGATGAAGTCGGGGCCGGGGCGGCTAGTCCAGAGAGTACGGTAGGGCGCGCCCCGCCCCCGCTGCCGGGAGCCGGGCCGGGCTCGGCGGCCACGTCCCCGCGGTGCGGCGCGGCGCGGAGCGGAGCGGCGGGCCGGGCCGGGCCGGGCCGGGCCGGGCGGGCCATGGCGGCGGCGGCGGGCGGGCCGAGGGGCGGGCGGGCCCTGCGCCCCGCGCCCTGACCTCCCGCGCCATGCGGCTCTCCTGCAAGGTGGCGGCGGCGCTGCTGTGCCTGGGCAGCCTGCTGCTGCTCTATCTGCTGGCGGCCGGCGGACCCGCGCCCCCGCCGCCCGCGCCCTCCCGCCCCGCCGCGCCGCTCGCCCGCCGCCAGCCGCGCCTCAGCCGCAGCCCGCCGCGGAGGAGCCCGCCCGGGGGCAGGCTCGACGGCGCCAGGTAACGGGGGCGGCTCCGCCTCCGCGCTCCCGCCGGGACGGGGGAGCTCGCCCGGCCCACGCGTGGCCGGCCGGTGCCCCACGCGCGATCGCGCCCCCCCCCCCCCCCCCGATCCCTGCCCTCGGCGGGGAGCCCGCCGGGCCCCTCCGCCCCGCTCCGGCCGCGGGAGCCCACCCCGCCGCCAGGCGTGCCCGGCCCCACGCGTGCCCGCGCCCTCCCGCCCCGCGGGTCTCCTCCGCTGCGGCCGCTCGCCGGTGTCCCTTTGCCGCCCGGTCCTCCGGGCGCTTCCCTCCCCCGGACCTTTCTTCCCCCGCTTCGGCTCAGCGGGTGAGCGGTGATGAGAAACCCGTGTGCGAACCGCGGTGGCTGCAGAAGTGGAAACTGTTTCCCGCGTGTTGTCGCTGGGAGCGCGGCTGCCGGCGGTGCCACGCAGCGCGTGGAGGTGCCACCCCCGGTCCCCGCGCCCGAGCGGGGCGATGCCTCCTCCGCCTGCCCCTGCGAGGGCGGCCTCTGGAATTGCTGCTTTTCCATGAGTTTTGGCCTGGTTGTGGAGGCTGACGTGGGGAACGTGGTACTGGCTGGCCGGAGTCGGTGAGGAGCTGCTGTCAGGCTCGGGCTGCGCTTCTGCGAGGTTTTCATTAGCGCCGGGAAGAGGGAAGGCAGCTGGCTCTCCCTGTGGTACCCCTGGGCTCCAAACCGCGAGGCACCGCCGGGTTTTAAGCTGTTGAGCTTTTTTGTTTTGAATGCTTTTTATATGTAAATTAATTTAGCAGAACTTTAAAAAAAGTTTGAAATCATGGTGTGCCGTGTTCCCTCTTGCAGCACCTTTACAGGCAGAATACTTTTTAAAAATCTGTAATTACTTAGGAAGAAGATACGGGCAGCGTGCTTTCGGTGGGTGGAGGGCTGTTTTCCCCTTTGCATTCCAACTATATTATGGTCAGCGTGACCTCATATATCTAATTAACTTGGTATGTCTTTGTGTCTTTGATTCATGATTTCACAGAGATGTTCTGAATGAAAGACTATTCCTGTTTTTTTGAGCTCTTATTTCTTAACTTACTAAAGCAGTTGGTTTCTTACAAGCATTGTTACCCCCCTGAATGCAAGAGGTGTTTACTGTGGCTGGGAATGGGTCACGGACAGAATTCAAATGCATGTATTAAAGCAGGATTATTTCCGCTAGCAACTGTACCTCCTGAAGTCATTTTTCTTTAAGGCATATCTCTGCGATTATCATGGAAATCAAGAACAACACTGAAGGAAGGAGCCCAGAAAGTATGAAACCGCTAGAGAGTGTAAACAGCTGTTCCATTTCAATGAGCTTTTCAGTGAGCATCTTCATGTTCCAAAACTGGACATTATCTAACTTTCCTATTATTTATTGACTTTGCAAGGACTTTTTACAAGGTCTGCAACACAACAGAAAAAAAAAAAAGGGAGGAATGCTGTATTTAACCATGCCTTTTCTTCAGATTTTTTGTTTGGTCGGTTGGTTTTCATGGGGTTTGGTTATCGGGTTTTTTTCCCCTCACGTCTGCTGGCAGGGCATGATCCTGCACCGTTGGCACCAGCAGGAGTTTGTGTAACTGAGAAGCACAATTCCGTGGGTGCAGTTCTGCCCCTTGCCGAAAGATTCTGTATTGTGTTAATTACTACTAAAATAAAATTTATTTGAGCGAGGGTATCCATACAAAAGGATTTTTGTGGGGGGTGTTGACGCAACGTGGTCTCAGTCGAGGAGATGCCTACCTTCTTGGTGAGGCAGAAACGCCTGCCAACGGGTGCCGTTCTGGAACGAATTGCATCCGCGCTCACACGGTGAAGGCATCATGTGGTGGGATCTGCTTGGCTTAAAAAGCTCCAGATCCAGAATTTTGTGATACCGCTTTCTGTAGTCACGAGATAAGAATAGAAGACATTAGTTTTTAAGTTTGAAGAAGCGCAGGCTTCTTCTAATGTAAGGAGTTGTACATGATAGAAGCTTAGCTTAGTCACATACCATTAGCTGGCTGGTACCTAGCAAATGTTAGTAAATACGTTCATGTGTCCTGCTTTGGTTATGAGGTAATTTTGGCAAATCTGGACGAGCATCGCATTTAAGTTTCTGGTTAGCTTTGAAAACTGATTTTTGATGGTGGTTTTACTGATCCTTCCTCTTGGAAGTATGTCATCCTATGCCTTCAGTAAGATTTTTTTCATATGAAGAATTATAAGTATGTGCCAAACCCATGTGTGCAAAGTATCAAAAAGCAAAAGGGTTGTTTTACATTTGAAGGGCAGATGTGACCACACTTTCTATTAAACCAGTGTGGCAAGGCTTGGGAAGTGAACCTTTGCCAGCACATTTAGTTCCCTGGAAGTAACTTTTCCAAAGCAAAACATCTCGTATATGGCAACCTGTCAAGATATTTTTTCTTTCTTTGCAGCCTGTGTGCACACGCACATGCGAGCTTGGCTTGCGTTTGATAGCCTATAATAACATGCTGAAGGCCCAGATACCTCATACTTGTCTAACAAAGAACCCACGGGGTAAAAGAAGAAGATACAAACATCCAGTTCTCAGTTTGAGTGTTTTTCTCCCCTTCCTCTAAGAGGTAGAAGGAGGTTGAAACTTCAACGATTTTTTGATTGTCAGCAACTACAGTCAGTTTTGTGCAACTGCGTTAAAGTGAGAAAACTTTATTTGAAAACATTTAGAGCCTTTCTAATGTCTGTTTTAAAGTGTGTGAGAGAGCGTGTTTCCTATAATGGAGCTGCTGTTGGGACATTGACTTAGTGTTGACTGTCAGGAAAGGAGCTTATTTAGTGAATCACCAGTTTTGATACAATGCCTAAACCTAACCTTGTTTATGCTGCAAGAGTAAATGAGATCATAATATGAAGAAGGTTTCAAAAACTAACAACTATATTGCATTTTGTAAGAATTTGCATCTATTATCTTTCTCTCAGGAATAAATTTGAAGGCTTGAATAGATTAGCAGGCTCTGTAATGAGATGGGAATTCGTTATTTTGAATGGATCTGGATTGATTGAGACAGGTTTTGGGTTAATTATGTTTGAGACACTTTGGCTGTGACTAATAAGAAAATTGCATGTAATCTAAACTTTAAGACCTAGAAACGTACACTATTGTGCTTGAGTGCTCAGGCTGCTTCTGCTATGCCGATACCCATGCCTGTCAGAAAAAAATGTATGCAGTAAATAAAATACCGTTGCGCAACTGGACGGGAGTTGGTCTGTATTGTTAGAAGGCCTTTGCTATAAACATTTTATCGTGCTACATCTTATCAAGTGTGTCTTCAGCTGTTTCATAGGGATGTATTTTGTGATGCTTTCTGTTGTGCTTAATCTTAGGCAACAGTGCTTAATTTTAAAGCCATATAATAATAGGAGAACAGCAGGTGAGGGAGAGCAGGAAGCAATTTTCTCTGAGCAGATGGGTAAAACAGGGAACAGAGCAAAAAGTCTGACAGAATGCTATATTAGTTAGATTTATAATGTATCGACAAGCTACATTTATGTACTGAAATTAGAAGAAGGATATCAAGGCAACAAAGACGTTGAGTTTATAGTTTCTTTATTTGTTCTCGTCAAACACATTAAACTTTAAGGTCCAGGTCACGGTATTGTTTTAGATGCATTTAAACATTTAATTCAGGTCATAAAATCCAATTACAGACTCCGTCCATAACCAGTAAGTTGGACTATAAATGACTGAATGCGTGTATAAATGTTAGGAAGAATTGGCTAATAATAATAACTGGAGTGTTCTGTGGATCTGTGTGCTTTTTAATGTTCTTGGAAGTCTCTTGAGGTAGGTAACTATTACTACTGTAACAGCTGTTCCCATTTTACAGGTAGGACAACTAAGGCATAAAGAATTAATGACTCACCCAAAGCTTTGCAGGGGCTGACTTACTGAAATAGAGCCCAAAACGGAGCTCGCTTACCCTTCAGCCACTATCTGAGTACTTCTCTGTGTCAAAAGCCTGTTAATGTCTTGGGTTGATAATCTAGCAATATATTTTTTGTTGTTTGCCAGCTGTTTTTTATTCTATGTAACAAATTTAATCCTTTTTACAATTTACCGCAGCATTAATGTGCTCCGTCCCTTAAAACAAGCTATGCATCTTTCATCTGTTCCGTTTGTTGTATTGTCTGGTAACCTCTGAGCTGGTAGTGTTTCGGAAAACTCGTAGCGTCCCAGTGCGTTTGCATCAACCACTGGTAACTACACGATAGACAAACATTTGCAGTTAGAGGAGATAAAATGTATTGAATCCGGGCTCGGTGTGTACCTTATATGAAACCTCAGCTTAAAGAAGGCCTTTCGTTAAGCAGTAAGTCTCTTTGAATGAGAAGGCTCCTGGTGCCCAGCCCTACCTGGTAGAAAAGAAGTAGCTGCTCCACTGCTATGAGCTAAGTTTTAACCTCCCGTTTCTCTCTTGACAACCCACGGTGGAGGCCCTCTTATCTGCAAGAGGGGATCCAGATTAGCCTGCATAGCCATTTATTGTGTGTAAAGCAGAAGCATCCTAGATGCTGTTGGTCAAACTGGAACTGTGTTGGTTTGAAGACATTGGCCGCGTCCTGCAGATCCTTAGGGAATATCCTTTCATCCAGATGTTATTTCTTCCCGTCCCTTCCCTTCCTTCCTGCGCTGTATGTACATGCACGTATAAACAGAGGAGGGAAGGGGTGTTGTGGTGTTCTTTGCTGTAATCTGCTCCCGTAATCTGCTCATTTGCCTTCCTAGCAGTTTGTCTTTGCCTTTGCACCTGCCTGTTTTCAGACTTCTGGATAACAATAGTAATTTTGTAAAGGCTGAGCTAAAATTGCTGTTAAGTGCATCCTGCTGTGGCACTCTTGTATCTCCCTTTCCGGCTCACCTTTGTTCTCACAGTCCTCTTGGTTTCCTTATGTACTTATAAAAAAGATGCAAAATGTTGTGTCCCAACATTCTTCCATCCCTCATTGCTGCTTTCCTCACTTTGCCCTCAGTGTCCCAGACTACTACTGAGGTAGCTCAAATACTGCCCCGTGCTCCTTTTCTCGGGGATCTTTTTTCCTACTTAGGCCACCGCAGGCTCCTGAGCCCCTTCGGGCCGGGCCTTCACGACTCATAATTACTCGTCTCCAAGACTCAGCTTTCTCCTCCCCACTCTCTGGGGCTGGGAGGGTGTTGGTGTTGGCAGGCAGGATGTCTCTTGTTCATCTGTAGCTCCCGTGGGCTTACGGGGCGTTTTGCTTTCATCGAGGGTTGCTTCTGCCGAGTCTGTTCGTTGGAAGTGCTTGTCTACTTGTACTGGATTTTTCACCACAAAATAGCTGCATAACGGAGAGTTCACTGTGGCTAAAATTTGCAAATAAAAGGTGTTGTGTTTTGAAATGTTGCAGTAAAAGTGTAGAGTTTAGTCCCTCTCCCAGTGAATTCCATTGCCACAAGCTATATCAAAGCAATTCTCATCCTGCATGTGGCTTGATTTAGAGACTCAATTAAGAGGAAACATTAAAGAGATAGGGAGAAGGGGGGAAAAGGGGATCTGTGTGAGCAGCTAATTATTCACTTCAATAATTCAGTGGTTTTTACACTAATAGGTTGGAAAGTAAATACCACTTCACATAGATGTAGTATTCCATTATTTATACACTGATGAAATTGGGGTTTAATTAAGACTAAAGCCTAATACTTTAAACCCTTAATGAAACATGTTCCTTTGTATAGTCAGTGAAGTACTGTCGGCTGGTATTCTTAACACAGAAGTGGATTACTGTCTAGTATAGAACACTCCTGTTATACAGAGCAGCATTTTAATGACTGGAAAAAGATAATGACAGCTTTATTAACTGTCATTTTCCTCTTTATTTAGAACTTTTGTTTCTAGTATTAACTTCATTGATTAATTCTATCTACGTAATTGTGTGTGCTGAGAAGAGGCAGGGATTGATGTCCTCTGTTCAGCGATATGTCAAGAACTGGTAGTGATCTATGATTAGCCTTTTGAACTCTTCTATAATGATTAAGATGCTTGTAATTTAGTTGCTTTGTCAGCACACATCCATCTAAAGGAGTATAAACGCGATCCGTGTTGGAATGTGAATACAATACGCTAGAAGCATTCCTGGAGAATGTGATTTTACCTCCATACTGAGGGGGGGCGGGCACACAACACCAAAAGGCCATATTTTCAACATGTCTTCAACTCCCCAAAAGAATCCTGATTTCTCTGGCTAGCAAGTAGCTTCATTGTGCCTTTTACAAGCAGATTCCCCAGTAGTCTAGCTGAAATTTATTTAAAGCCCGCACAGATGCGTGCTAAGTGAAAAACCCATGGTTTGGCCCTCGACTGCTTGTGGAATATAGTCTGAGTCATCTGGGACATGTGAATATGTTTGTTTTTAAAAATCTCTATTTTAGCAAAATCTGAGGGATTCTGTTGGGTGAAATGGAGAGCAGTCCTTTGAAACTATGCCAGTACCTTCAGGCCAGGATTAAGGCGTGCATTTTTAACAGCAAAATTAATTAACTGTTAGAGTAATTTACATATGCATGGAGCAGATTTTTTTAAAGTATGGATGTCTTCTTCCAGTCTAGGCAAAAGTTACAGGCCTGGTAATGAAGTTGCTGGAGTTAGTTCTATAATCTGCATTGTGTTAGAAGGTTGGCTAGGTAGTAATAAGTCCATTCTGGCTTCGTAACCTCTAAGCTGGAAAATAAAGCTATCATTTGTACAGAGCAAATTGTCTGGTTTGAGGTGATATTGAATTAGTTGCATCTGTGTATGTAGTGCAGTGATCTATGCAAATCCCAAAATGTAGGAATAACCACAAAATTTCTGAAAATAGTGTATTTGTGTTGTAATTTTAACACTCTTGCTTTGTACCATTGTCAAAATTGGCATGACAGTTACATGTTTTGTGGATATCTAATCAGAAAAACACCCCTCCTGGTCCCCTACAGAATGAAGGGAAGAAAAAAACCCTGATATCAATTAATGTGGAATTCTTTTCATGTTTACCTCAATATTTTTTATATGCCTGTTTATCATTTTTCAGGAAGCCTGGAGAACAGAAACATTCAAAAGAGCCTTCATCTTTGCAATGCATGCATCTGGCAGTTGTGGCATGTGGGGACCGGCTGGAAGAGACGCTGATCATGCTGAAATCAGCAGTTCTCTTTAGCAACAGGAGGCTCTGTTTTCACATTTTTGCTGAGGATTCCCTTAAGCCTGAATTTGGGAAAAAGGTGAGTTTCTTTGTCATTTGGTAAATAAATAGATAAGTTAGTTATAAGCTGCAAATCTCTGAGCAAAATTACATTGACATCAACAAGTAGCAGCTAAGCACTTTTTTACTGTATGCGGTTTATAAATTCCTTACGTGTGCATATTTAACTTTTCCTTTTTAAAAAAAGCTGTATAATATGTAGTGTCTAATTCCTCCCCCCATGTCTTTCAGTTAAAGGAATGGCCTTCCTCATATACAAAGAAGTTTGAATACAGCATTTACCCAATAACCTTCTCAGTAGGAAATGCTCAGGAATGGAAAAAGTTATTCAAACCATGTGCTGCCCAGCGCCTTTTTCTTCCGGTAAGGCACCTGGATTTCTGAGAAGGTTGCTTCAGGAAAAGGTTAATTCCACAGAAAGGAAGCTTTGCTGGTGTAATATTAAAACCATTTTCAGGCTGAAACATCTGCTTAAAGATATTTTAATCTGTGCTTTAGCCACTTAAAAAGAACAAAACAGAAATCCAGCCTCACTTTTTTTCCTGCTAACAAAGAATGTGTGTTTCTTATTTGTTTCTAGTTCCATTAGCCTTAAGACTCTTAAGACTCAGTGCAAGAGCTCTTTCAGGGCAGATGCTTTCAGGGTAGATGCGGCATGCCTTCCATAAATAACATTCTTTTCAGCGTGCAGTCATCATATCCTCTTGACCCACTATCTCCCTTTCCATATGTTAGCCCTTAGACTGATGCTTTCAGCAATCCCTTTGCCTTGAGGTTTATTTCTTTTTCCAGGACTGTCAGATTTGCCTTTAAAGTAATAACTCCAGTGTCCTCAGAGTCAGATTTCATGCCGGACCCCTGTGTATCCTGGCATTTTCAGGTTCACTGAAAATTTGTATTCTTTACTGTTTAATACCTAACAGTGTCATAAACTTGGAAAATATTTAAGGTTGCTGGAGAGGAGGGAGGTGTCAATAACAATTTTGCATATGCAGAAATATCGGAAATGGAAAGAACTTTTGCATAAAGCAATTTCTGTGGAATTGAGAACATAAAGATACCTTATGCATTGCTATTGACCCCAATAAAGTGACATGTTATTCGCATGATCCAGATTTCTTCGTTGCTGTCGTATGAGAAGTCGGGGGGACAAAGAAATCTTTACTTTCTCAGATGGAAACAATCAGGAGACAGCTGCACGTCCAGATACGTAGACTATGAATACATATGTGAGAAAATATGTGCTGTCAGCAGTTCTGTTTATCTGCTGTTTAGGGGTAGACTATCAAAAGCGCAAAGGCCAGATGGGCTGAAAGCAACTCCAACTTCAGCAGGGATCTTCTCTTCTCTGAGTAAATATTTATATCACCTGGAAAATAATCCCTAAGCGTTAGCTTGTTTAGTCGAGATTGTTTGTAAGGATGTACTCAGATGGGGTTGTTCTCACTGGGTAAACACAATTCTTTGTTCTTCCTATTTCTGTGGTATTTTTTGTCATTTTGCTAGACTCTGATTGCAGAAACGGTTTCACTTTTATTTGTCATCACCCTTCTGGTGACAGAAAAGGGTTACGTATTCATGCCAATTCCTTCAGGCTGGGCAGTGCTTTTTGGTTCCTTTTTGTCGCTCGCATGTTGCCGAAGTTGTCCAGTAACTTCTTGTAAGGAATATTAGACTGTTGCATGTTGCCTTAGCAAAACTAGGAGGCAGCCTGAACTGTTTGTATCTCTTGGGGCAATTGCAAAATGTTGTGTGTGGTCAGGCTGAGGTTTATGGCTTAGACTAGGAGGGGTTGTCCGCGAGTAGTTGCAGCTGACACTAAGTTGATATGAATACAGTAAAGAAAACAAGTTGTAGTAATAGCTGAGGTGGCAAGTGTCCAGTTGGATTTTTGGTACTCAAGTTTGCAGCCTGGCAGAACCTTAAGCTGTTTCTGGGTAATTTCAGCCACCTTTATTTTTATCGGTGCTTGATAACTAGGTTCTGATGTCCCCTTTGAATGAGACAACACTGTAGAAATCCAGTCATCACACAGGAGGAGCGGAAGGTTTCTAGTGTTATTGTTTAGAGAACTATTTTGACTTTTATTTTAAATAAAGACCAGCAGGATGTCAGTATCCTTTTTTTCTCATCCTTCCCTGTCCTAAGCACTTTATCCTGCAGCGGTGTAAAATGTGACTGGATTTAGGGAGGACCCCAGGAGAGCAGTAGTTGAGTTTATCAGCTGTTTAGCCCTCAGTTGTGCAAATTGTCTTCCTCCTGATAATGCTAAGCCCGAGTGGAATGTGAGTCTTTGATTCACAAGTGCCTCTCCTGCCACAGAAATCTTTCTCCTGCAGCACCAGCAGGCATGTGGACATGGACGGGAGGGTAGGAGGAATGTGTTAAGGTAAAATCGCTTAAGAATCTTTCAGTGGTTTTACTTGATAAAAGTAGAGCTATGGGATGTGATCCTGCAGCTTGTAGTAATGAACTGTTTTGTCCTGGGTAGCAGGTTGATCTACACATTCCCAAGTTGTTGAATCTGCCTGGGTTACTAAAATATTAAGGAAGATCATACAGCAGCCTACATTTTGTAGAGGCATGCTGTGACATCTGATCATATGTTTGCTACTGATATATGGGGAGAGTAGATCGAGCCTCCATGTAATCTCACAAGTCTAAATCTCTTGCTGCATTCTACTACAATAAAACCATCAATGGGATTTGCAAATGCAGAATAAGGAAGATGTGGATCTTAACATGAGCACAAAATGCAACTTTAAAAAAAAAACTAGGAGGGTAGTGCTCTCAGCAATCACTTGAAACTGTTTTGTAATACTAACACGGATGTTAAGACACCAGGTGAAAAACTATCTTGTGGTCTCACGAATGTTGCATACCAAAGAGCTGGCTTGCAGCTGTGTCTGTATGGCTGCTTTGGAGCTTCCAAAACAATCAGCTAAAGTATCATGAAATGCTTAAGGGATTTTTGCGTGATTTTTAGTTCTAGCAGTAACTAACATTTAGAACCCTTCTCAAAACACTTAATCTACTTAAGAGCTTTTAAGGTAGATCAGCAATATCCCTGTATTATAGGTGTCCCCTTGAGTACGCTGAAGTATCCAGCCCGGTGGATCAGTGGCAGCACTGGGAATAGATGCCAGGACCTTAGCTAGACAAAAGTCTCCCATCTCTGTTGTGACTTGAGTTAATTGCTTACTACAATTAAGTTTAGTAACTCAACTTTGCGGTACTGCTACATTAGCATCGGGATTTGTGATTTGTCCTTAATTTTGTATAAAGCTCTGATAAACTGCCATGCGAGCCGTTGCAAGCCATTAGGTAGCTACAGCTTCACAGTACACCAATATGTGTTTACACAGTAGTGTGTTATTCCTCGCCAACCTTGCTAACACAGAGAGAATCTATGGAGACAGAAGTTGTGAAATCAAATTACAGATAATTGAGTATTTAAGTGAGGTGTCAGGCTAAATATAGCAAGTCCTGTGCAGAACTTTTTGACAGATTTACTAAGAATACTCTATATAGCTGCAAAAAAATCACACTTCTTAGAGCTGTAAGCGCCTGAAGTGCGAGGAAGAAGACAAGCACAGCCAAGCCATATTCCTGACCATTCGTTTCAAAAATCACAGTCTGTCGGCTGTGTCTACGTGGTTTGTGCTAGCAAGCGTGAACGCAGGCTACCAGACGCAGTCTTGCGTTGCTTATGCCCCGGGTCAGACGCATGTCATTTTTAACCTGCAGTTATGCCGCTCTGGTTAGTCCTCCTGGCAGGCTCGGGGTGCAGCCGGCCCTCGCTGTGCAGCCTCTGGTTCAGGCAGAGCAGGCTGGAGCATGGTCTCTTGTACCACAGGCTTGCCTTGTGGTACTCAGCTGCTTTTGACATTGAAAATCAGCAGTCAAAAAGTTATTGTCTCCTCTTTTACACTTTTGAATAAGTAAAAGCTAAATAGTATTTTAAGGGCTGTGTAAAGCCTAAAATATTTTTTTCAAAACTTATTTAGTTTGGGAACAGAGCTTCCTGAAAGCTATGGGAAACTGGGAATGCCAGAGTTATTTAGATGACTTTTATCCCCAGCGTAACTCCATTGAAATCCCGGAATTATGCAAGGAACTCTTGCAGCCGCAATTTCTGAGATGAAATTCCCCTACCCAAGGCGAAGTTAAATGCACAGCCAGAAGGGGATGTGATCAATTCAAACTGACATGTGTAGGTTTTAAGTAAGTCTTAACACTTCACATGTGAAAGAGAAAAGTGTGAAAGGCTTAAAGGAAGTAGCACAGCTTTTCTTTTGGCCTGTTGGGTGTCACTGCAGGGCAACACCTCGGACACAGGAGAGGGGAGAATCTTTTGACAAACCAGAAAGGAGAGCGGGTGAATCCTGAGTGGAGGAATACGAGGTGGAAAGCACGGGGCCAGGTGCTGGTAGGCACCCGCTTCACAAAGAACTGAAATACCTGCTAGAATCCATTTATATATAGGAAAATTATTACAGACTTCCACAGACTTAAATTTATGCATATATTTGAGGTTGCTGAAAGAACGGTTTTCTGCTGGAAGAAGCAGTGCTCAGGCTGTCGCTTACGCTTGGGAGGAGTGTCTATATGTGCCTGTTAAACTTCCCCCTTAATCCTCTGCTGGAAAATGCCTGAACTTGTCTCTCTACCTTAAAAAAAAAAAACCCTTATGTGGTGTACAGTGTGCTGTGGATCCCTCAGGCAACATCTAATAGCTTCTGCTCTCTTTGTATTCATGTGTTATATGACCTGTCTCAGACTAAATTTTGGGGTGTTTTGGGGTTTTTTTTTAAATATTTTGATTTTATATGACTTCATATAGTAGGTCCCTATGAATTAAGGCTTCTAGCTGCTACAGATTAATATACAAGATCCAGGATATCCCGAAGCTGAAAAACCCTTTCTTCTTCTCAGATGTCTGTCTTTTATTGATTTACTCTTAAAGTAGCTGTCTTTTTTGACTTAGTGGTTTTTTTTTTTTTAGTACTGGACTCCAGGATACATAACACTTGCCAATATTTACCTCTGAGTTGTTAGTGTGTTATTGAACTACTTGTGTCACTCATTCATTGATACCTCCACATGCTGTTTTGTATTTTTTATGGAAAAATGGTGTATTGCTATAACCTTCCATCCAGCAGAGTGATTTGGATTGTGTTGGACTTGTTCACCTGGAGTTTCTTGTAAGCATAACTTTTGTTTAAAATGTAGAGATGCTTGCCTTCTCCTGCTTGTCCTGCTATGTAGGAAGAACGTGTAGTTATCATGTCAGAAGTACAGGTCAGGGATTTGTTAAACTTGGCTAAATGTCAGTCTGAACCATGAAGTGTTCAGTCAGGTGAAAAATCTCATTTAAGTCTATACTCATGCATTTGGCATCTTAGTGGATGCCTGTTGAGCCTGCTTAAAGGCAATCTTTTCCCCCAACTTGTTCAAAATCTTAATGTTGTTCACTCTATTTCACAGGTAATCTTCAGTCACAATACATTTCAATTTAGGTAAAATTGATTTTCTTTAGTAGAATTTATTGGTACCTGCATAAATTTTTAAATAGTTTTAAATAATGAGTTTGTCATTAGTATCATTGCAGTTGGATGAGAGAGTGATTGTTCTGTTCCACAACATGGTGAAAATCAATAGCCTTTTGGATTTGCTTTTCAAAGAAAGAAAGAGAGAAATAGGGCTTTTGGCTGAGACCAAAGCAGGAAAATTTCAGTCCTTCAGGAATTTTTGGACAGCTTTAGCAAATAATGGAGAAGAACAACAAAAATGCAGTTGGAACTGATGGTCAACTTCAGCTAATGATATTTATTACTTAACCAACAACCTTACAAATAGCTGGTGCAAACATCAAGGGAGTTTTCTTGGAGTGTTGAAGCACTATATAATTTGCCCTACTAAAATTAATGAACGAGCATGTAAGGATTTGGACAGCCACAAGGGGGAACATTGTCAACAAGAACAGATTAGATATCCTGGCTCTAATTTACAGTTTACACCCTTCTGACTTGACTAACTTTACTGTGGTTATTCCTGATATAGAGTCTGATAACAGAGATCAGAATCTGACCTGATAAGTTTTAATATGACATTTCTATTTACCAAGCAAATTTTGAGGAGGATGCATGTACACTTTTGTGATCGATAGGGGTTTTTTAATTAATGTGAAACATTTGTGTATATTAATACTGAATGTAAGTCTCCTAGGAGCACAAGGTTGTAATAGGAAAAACAGTCATTAGAAAGGCATAAAGAACCATGATACCAAATGGAGATGAAAAGCATTCTGTTACACCAGCTTACCCTTCCTGTCTGGGGAGGAGGCTGTATGTTTCACCACTTAGAGATCTTGAAAAGAACGAACAAAGCTATGTAAATATATATTCTTTGCATTTTATTTCTGAACTGATACTAAATAGTCCTTGCAGGTATTTTTGAGAGCTCAGTGGATTACTGTTTCATGTGAAGGTTAGAATCCAACTTCTGTGGGCTGGTAGCTGTTTTGCTGTGCAGTTGGGGAAAAAAAACAAAACAAACCAAAACAAAAAAACCCCACCAAAACAAACAACAAGCCAATAACCTGATAACTGTTGTTCCTATGTGTAATTACATTTAGCTGATAAATCAATAACCTCTTTCAAATTACCAGTTTAAAATAAAAGTACTTCTTGCCAATAATCTTCCTTTTTGTTGTCTCTTTGGTTTCTTTTTCATCTCTTCCCCTCCTCGCTATGCAAACCCAAAAGGTCATTTTAAAGGATGTGGATTCTCTCCTTTATGTGGACACTGATGTTCTCTTCCTGAGGCCCATTGATGACATCTGGCACATCCTGAAAGAGTTCAACTCGACACAGCTAGCTGCTATGGCCCCGGAACACGAAATACCAAAGATTGGCTGGTATAGTCGATTTGCGCGTCACCCTTATTATGGGACAACTGGAATCAATTCTGGAGTGATGCTAATGAATTTAACACGGATACGCAACACTCAGTTCAAGGTGAGAAGAAATACAGCTGTTGCAGAAACTAATGATTTATGTATTTTTCACATCTTGTAAAGCTTAGTATAAAATCGTATGAAGTTTGTAATATAAAGAATCTGAAAAATATGGAAAATATATATATAATTGGATACTAAAAGTGATTATAGTGAAAATGATTATTCAAACAAATGAAACTTCCTCAAGAGACTGGAGCACGGAGAACTGGCAGATGAAGCAGTCTGTTAGCATTAGTAAAAATGGCTTCTTCAACATCTCGTTTTCCATTGAAAGATGCATGAAAGAATAAACTCAAGGATCTCAGTGCAGTTGCTGTATTGTTATTAAAATTGGAAAGCTTGATGTAAATATCCAGAGAAATTGGTAATATTTTGTATCTGCTCTAAATAGAATTTGTACCCTGCTGCAGATCAAGTGACTCCATGAATTGATATAAACGAGAAGGGAACATTTTCAGTGACATCTGACATCTCCCCTCTTTTGTGAAAGGCCTAATTTGTAAAATCTCCATTTGTTTCATTGAGTATGTATGCTCTAATCTCTTTAAAAATGTTATTTAGCCCAAGTGGTCTAGTTCCTCAGTCACGGCCAGGGGTTTCCTATACTGTTACAGGAACAGCTTGAGTAAAAACAGCCCTTGCTCTTAATATCATAATTCCCAGGGAAGATAATTTTTAGGCTGCGTTTTTCCTCGCTTTTGTGCCTCACTTTTCACCTTGTCCCTGCATTTTTGCATTTTTCCACTTTTTCTCCCTCCTGTTGATCAGAATAGGAAGATTGTGAATAGCAGGAGCTGACATCAGAGCTAGACCCAGGAGACCTTGCCTTCCTGTTTAGCTAAACAGGAGCACAGTCAGCTCTGCTGTTCCAGCCCTATCCAGGTCTAATATTTCCTGGCAGTTCTTCATTTTTCACCTGGGTATCTGACATGGCTTAGCAGACTTGCAAATATGTGGGTGCCGTGCTCTGAGTCATATTTCACCTCACTGTTCATGGTATTAACCCATTGTTTCTGTTTTTCTGCCCTGCAGAACAGCATGATACCAAGTGGTTTGACTTGGGAAGAAATGTTATATCCATTATACCAAAAGTACAAAAATTACATTACATGGGGAGACCAGGATTTACTAAATATAATTTTTTACTTTAACCCAGGTAAGTAATGATTCTTGGAGTCATGATTATCTGAGTTAGGAAAACTTCTTGAACTTGAAAAATAAAAAAAACAAACCAACACGATTTGTTCTTTATAATATGCATAATGTACCCTGCCATGAAGTGGAAGTGCACCTACGATTTACAACCTGTGAAAATACTTCTGAAAGTGGTGCAGGCAGTGGGGCTCGGACTTGGTTCCATTGAATATGTAAATCTGTTCTCTGGAGATTCTGAGAAAATAAGGAAGTATAACAGTAATGATCAAATGCAGGAATGAAGTTCAAGTTGTATGTGTGCTTAAGAGTGTCACTGGACCAGGGCTTAGCTGAAAAAATGTTTTTGTTTCAGATGTTTATCTGAATCTGAAATTGCCAAACTTTCTCCAAAGCTATGCTCTGTTTTTCTGAAATTCAGCTGAATTTGGGTATTAATGCAAATGAGTAACAAAGCTAATATAAACAGAAAATGGACACAGCCATGGAAATACCTCCTCTGAAACTGTCACCCTCCCTACTTTCACTCCTTCACTAAAAGTTACTGTTTGAGAAAGATGCTTCCGGCCCCTCAGCTGAATGATCCAGGCTCAGCAGGCACCAGGATGGTGTCATCTATCTTCTGCTGCTTAGATTTGTGCATTTTCTGCTCTTCTGTATTCTGCTTGCTCTGGGACTATGAAGAGCTCTGGAGGACTTCAAGTCTCTCAAAACCTTGCTCTCGGAGAACAGGCAGCATAACCCACCTGTCCTAGCGTGCAGCCGCGTGACCAATACGTATGTACTTGTCAGCCCAGCAAAGTGTCATGTCTGATTCCTGCCTGTCGCTCTTGCACGATGCCTCCATAAACAACTCGTAACGTTTTTGGTTTGTCCTTGGTTTCCTCCTGAATTGGAGTTGTGTCCTCATGAGTGTGTATATCCAGGGAACTGGCAAGTTTAGGCATCTTTATTTTAAAAGGGTGTGACTTTTTCCATAAGTGCTGAGGCAGTTTCTGGAAATTCAGCTCCTTATAAGTATTTTGCACTGATCACACAGAAATGACTTCAGGCACTCCCAAAAAGAGTAACATCTGAGAAATGCAAGGATTTCAAAATCATAGCATAGTACGTGCTTCCCAGAGAAGCTGAGAACCTTATTTCATGCTTCTGAATATGCTGAGCATTCATTCTTATTTGCTTTTCCTTGTTTCCTATGTGACCTTGTATTCCCTCAAGTGATCTTAAGAACAGAACAAGTTTGGATTTATCTTTATTTATTCTGTTCCCTTTTCTTTTTCTCTAAGGAGTCATAGGGTAGGTAATTGGATATACCCAAATCGAGGCAAATAAAATGAGAGCAAAGGCAAAGCAATAAGCTAACATCTGTTTACAGCAGACAGATGTCAAACATCAGTGTCCCTGGTACACCATGTATTGCCCTCAATCCCAGGGCAAAAATAAAGTGGAAGAAGCCTTCATCATGGAATCACAAATTAATTTCCGAAAAGAAATGAATGTTAGGGGAGTAGGATCTACTGGAGGAAGAAAAAGATGAAGCCAGATTAGTTGTGAAGTCGAACTCAAGCTGCTAACTTAACCGTGGAGGAAGAAAACAAAGATTGCAAAAATATTTTGATTTTGTGTTGAGAGCATCCTCTATCAAATCCACATGTTGAGACTCTTTTCCGCACCAGTCTGTCTTTTCCTTGTAACTGGTAAATAATTTTTTACAAATTACGTAACATCAGACTGCACAAAAAAAGAAAACAAAATAACTGGGTACAATTAAAACAGAAAACTAGACTTTCCTGAGGTTTTAAACTGCTGGATTGTTGAGGCTGGCCTGGGAAGGAATCAGTCAAGGCTCTGCAGGTGGCTTTTTATAGATGCAGTGCATTGGCTTAAAAACACACAGGGCTGCGTTACCTGGGGCCTGAAGAGATGCACCCTTTTTCCCATTTCTGAAGGCTGTTCTGATGGTTAATGGATCTGAAGGCTCGCAGAGTGGCTAGAGTTTGAGTCCAGCTGTGACAGCAAAAAATGCACAAAAGCGTCAAGGTGAGGAGAAGATCAAGTATACTCCAGCGGCATGTACGAAAGCTAATAAGCACCTGGTGACACCCTCTCCCCGTAGTGACCTGCTGATGAGCTGTACTTGCGAACATCTGTTCAGGGTTACCGAAAGGATCCCTGTTAACTGTAGCAGGGTTTGGATCAGGCGTTCCAGCTCTTCCTGCCCTTCCAGCAGCACTGGGGAGCAGTTCTGAATGTGCAATAGGTCAGAGTGAATGGAAACCGCTTACAGTCTTGCCTTTCTGGAGAAGTCTCCTGCTAGAGAGGCCTTAAGGGAAGAAAAGTTTCAGAAACTTTTTCTCCTACTTCTTCAAGAATCACGCAGGACCAGCTGCAGACTTCCTGGGGAGCTGAGAACGACCAAGTGAAGAATTCAGTCTTCAGTGTTACTGACATGACCTGCTGGAGTAGTGCAGTTATTTGTTGTGCTCCGTTTCTGAAGCAAAAAGGTCACAGGGACTGGCATGATTTATTATAAGTGTATTGCAAATACTGCGGGTGCATAGAGAAAGTTTAAAAAATAATCAGAAAGGAGGTTGCAAGCCCTTTTGAGAAATTAGGCTCAGCTTTAAATAAGCTGGACCTATGAAATCAATGGATGACAACTCTTAGAAGGACCGTGCATAAAATACACTACATCTCATGCTCTGCTGTATCTCAGTATAACAAATTGTCATAGCCTCAGTGGAAGCTTCAACAGCAAACATTGGATGTACTTTGCAAGCTCTCCCATGCTGTCTCCAGAAGGAATCAGGATTTTGCATAACCCCCGCTGCAGTGTGTGCTTCCCTAACCATTTCTGTAACTCCGGAAACTTCTTACTAGGGCAGAGGACCCTGGATAGTGCCACCTGGTGCATATCTCGGGTTTGATTCTGTCACTTTTAGCTTTGTAAAATGCTCTCTTGGTTTATGTTTGCACCCCATTAAAGTGTTGTGTCTCTTTCTGTTAGTTCAGGTCTAACAGTGCTGAGATATGTACAGTCATCCCCTGAGGAAAGGAAGCTTCTATGTCTAGCAGCTGCTGGGGATAGTTGCAAAAGAAGTAACAATTTTCTTCTGATAGTCCCAGCTTTTTCACAGAAACATGGTTTAATTTGTTGTAACTCTTGTCTGACGTGTCTTTTGTCTTCCCCTCACCGCCACCGTCTCCCCTGACCGACACCGGCAGAGTGTCTCTACGTATTCCCATGTCAGTGGAACTACCGGCCTGATCACTGTATGTATGGAAGCAACTGTAAAGGTGCAGAAGAAGAAGGTGTCTCTATTCTGCACGGAAATAGAGGTGTCTACCATGATGACAAACAGCCTACATTCAAGGCACTCTATGAAGTGATACGTGATGTAAGTCTTCTTTCTCGATAGAGGCGGTCCTTTTATTTCAGCGTAGATTACTGCTTTAACCGGGTCGCTCAGATTGCTCTTCCGGCAGATCAGGCTGAGCATAGTTGTGCTTTATGTGTACCCATCAGACACAAAGTAACAAGGTTGCTTTGGCCTCTCCTGTCTTACTGCATGCATGTATTTGAGATGATTTATATGATCCTCCTTCATATGATAGTAAACTTCTAATCAAAAAGGCTGATAAATTGCTTTTCTATAATACTGGAGGTGGAAAAAAGTGTTTGAATGGAGTTCTTCCTGCTGGTACTGCAGCTCTGGTCCATAAACACCCAATGAAAGCTTGTCTTGCCCGAGCACCTCGCGCCTCTGGGCGCATGGAAGGCAGAAGCTGGCATACAGACACAGGTCCATATTGCCATTTGGAATGTTGTATGTGTACAACTCCACTCTCTAAAGTATCTGTATTGTCACAGTAGCTCTGTGTTAGTAAACCTCCATTAAACACAGACTCTAGAAGTCCAGTTTCTGGGCAGTTGGCTATTTCAGTTAATAGGCCCAGGGAAACCTGTCTGAAAGGGAGCACCCTCAAGCAGAGCAGTGTTGGAAGTTGATAGGCTTTGATGACACTCTGGGAAGGTGGGGGACAAACCATTACCTACCTGTTAGAAGGTTTCATCTTCCAGGAACTTCTAAAATGCCATTTTATAACTAGTGAAAACTAATAATTCTTTTTTTCTTTTCTTTAGTTTCCATTTGAAGACAATCTCTTCCAGTCTTTGTACTACCCTCTGCAGTCTAAGTTTCTGGATACAGTGCACACTTTATGTGGGAGAATTCCACAAGTATTTTTGAAGCAAATTGAGAAAACTATGAAGAAGGTGTATGAAAATCGTGTCATTGTCTACTTGGGGGCGAACCATTGATACTAAATATAGCTATATTTTTATGCAGAGCTTTTCATTCTTGCACCTCCATCTCATGAAGCATATAAACGACGAGTATGACCTCTTTTACTGAAACTCAGACTTAAAATATTTTCCTTATCCAATTTCCTAATAACCCCTGAAATTACAAAACCAGAAGAAATCCTACAAGTCCTACAAATCCTACCTTTCTCCTGATTGCAACAGGGAGAGCTGATGATTCTCACTTTTATTGGATGAGTTTGGTTTGGTTATTTGTTTAAGAACAGCTGTTTTCACTGTAACTTTTTTTGAAGTTGTGCAAAGGCTTGTACTGATTTTAGGCTTAACAAAGAAGTTACAGTATGAGCTATGTAACATATAGGGACTATAACTCTCGAAATGATAGGGCAAATATTCTTGACTGTAATGAGAATGCTGAATTACAGAAAAGATCACTCTTGTGATGGGATGAGTTAAAATTTACTATAGTAAAGGGAAAGTATTTGCTTAAAATTGCACATCTGTCTGAAGGTATATTACCTGCTATTTTTCACATGTAGGACCTAAGATTTCCCTTACTTAAAAAGATGAGGGGAATAGAAGCGCCTGTTTGCTTCGTATTTTACAGCACTTTTTGTCTAGTGATTATAATTTTTCCTCTGCTCTTCAGTAGTTTTGTGAGGGCTTCTCATGAAAGAATTAGAAGGAAAATAATTACAGCATAAATAGGAAAACAGTGTACAAGAAGTGGGAGGGAGGTGCAGTGGAAGCTGTGGCACCTGCACGGCTAATGGAGAACAGAAAGAGCATCCTTTCTTGCCTGCAGTAGAGTCATGCCCTCCCCCTCCAGTCTCTTACAGTTCTAAGAATGTATTCCCTAACTTGGTCATACTAATTACATTAGACACAGTCCAAGCATATTGTGAATGAAGAGTACAAAACCAGGTCCTATTGATCTGTTCTCCTCTTTAATCATCTTTAATTGCTATTTACTGCACAGTAACAATGGTATGCCACCAAGAACTGTTCTTCCATCCCTGTGGTGGGAGACGAGAATGCTGCCTCTGACCCCCGCTTTTCTGCCTCGCCAGAAACCTGGGGCACAGAAATGTATTTCTGCCTGGCACTCTCGTTCCTGGAAGTAGAGAGTTTTATGCTAGGATGATAATGAATAGCCTCGAAGCGAATGAGGATACAAGATGGCTTTGATGTTTATTTAAAATACTTCATTTAGTTTAGATTTAGAAAGTATGATGATCATCCTAGGATATGCACAGACAAGAGCTTATTAAAACTCGCTGAAAGGCACTTGGGACAAGTCCCTGGGGAATTGAAAGTGAGGGCACTCTTGAAGAGCAGTGGTACTAGAGCAGCCTCCCAGAGGGCATTTGCTAAGTGTAAGCCCTGAGGGGTGTGTGTAGGTGAGTGCTTCAAGAAAACATCAGAGAAACTGATCTTACTTCTCAAGTCTGTTCAGCAAAAAAAATTAGCCATTACTTGGAACTACTCACTTTTATGTCTAACAGGCAAAGTAGGAGAGGGGCGAGGAGGGTGAGATACATGAAGCTTTTCTCTAATGAAAGGAAAACTGATGATAGAGATTGTAGATCTTGTGCACATAACATTTATTAGAGATAAACATTTGGGGTGTGTGGATGAGAGATAGGATATGTTTCCTAAGTTAAAAAGTAGGATTTCTGAAGAATTGCAGTTTTAGGGGTTTCTACCCTGTCTAGTCAGGACTGATGCACAGTTTCATAACAAAACAGTCTCCAGGAGAAACTCCATTTAGCCTGCACATTCCTCTCTCCTCGTGTGGCGGCTCATGAGAGGAGGGAAAATGCAGGCCTTGCTGGCATCTCAGGCTGCCAGATAACCAGGCTGTGCGCAGGGTGAAGTGCCGACACACTTTTTCCAAACACTAGAGTGTGAAGATGCCTGTGACACATCCGTAAGCATGCTGCGTGAGTGACACAGAGTCATCTGAGCCGAGGGGGTGTTAAGATAGAGGCTTGGAATAAGGGGCGTACGGGCTCGGTCCTAGCAGTTCCGCTGCCGGTCTGTGCTAGTCCTCACAGGCGCGACAGACAAACAGAAACTTCTGTTGTTTGCGCCTCCGTGTGCTGCAAATTCTAATCAACAGTTTGTGCATGTTTCTGACTCAGATCCGGTATCTTGCAGTCTTTGCCACGTAAGTGTAAATTGACGTGCGGAGGATAGAGGCAGCTCTGCGTCTGTTTTGATTGAAAGCCTGGAATTTCCTAGTGGGACCCATTTAAACTTAAGTGTAGACATCACTGTCTCTCGCGACTTGCCTTAGTATTTTCTATTTTAACTGAAGGGTTTTAAAAAGTTTAAGATAATGTAAGCCTAACATACGATAGGTAAACCTTTTAGGCTAGCAATACTGAGAACTTGTAAAAAACACAGGCTTGCTTTTTGATCTTTATTTTCAAGTATCAGGGTAAAGCCGGCTGTAGGTCAAACGAGGATAGATGAGACGCATGCTGGGCGCTCTGAATTCCTCATTTCTATGGTATCTACAGGCCACACAAAGTTGCAGAGCAAAAGTCTTGTTGCCCAGACAGTTGCAGCTCTGGTGCTAAGCCTCTGAAGTTTGGGAGGCTGGGATTGTGTAAGCTATGATTCAGCAGAACCCTGCAACTATGGGCACATTAAAATGAAGGAATGGAATTCATTACAAAACAAAGGCATTATTGCATATAAAATGCTAGAGATTTGAACAGTGCTTTTTATGTTTACAGGAGGTACTGCGTTAGGTTTAGAAAGAACTGCGTTATGTTCTCAACAGCTATTAAAATATATGAAGTATCTGCTTTAACATGAAGGCTTTTGTTAACGTAATATCAACTCGCAGGAAGAATGGGGGAGGTTCCCCCCTGCTGTGCTTTTTCTGAGAGGGGAAAAACCCCTATAATTTGAGCTCTCCAAAGTGTTCTAAAACAATTATGTAACTTTGATTTTTTTTTTGTTGTTAGAATTATTAATTTATACTTTATTACAGCTTCCAAAACCATGTTATATTTTGGTTTTAACAGTAGTTGATTCTAATATTAATCTTATTTAGAAATGAGTTTTCTTTCATTTCATATTTCATGCTTGTGGCTAATTCCTTGTTAATTAGCCTTCATTTATTTTAATCGTGGGATGTGTAAATACTTATATAGACTTTATATCCTCATTTCCCCTTCCTCTTATGTATTTTAGTTATTTCCAATGGTATAATGTAACCGAAACACCTTTGCTGATGTAACACCTTGGGCAGTGTCGTCATAGCGTAGGGGGAAAACCAAAATAGTTTTCTTTAAATGACCAGAAGCTCCAGCACACGGAATGTGTGGCTAACAAAGGAGGAGAATCGCCTTCCGTGCTGAGAAGGAAAGAGCAGGGCACAGCCCAGAGAACTGCGCCCGGGTTATGTGAACGTAAGCCCTGACCCAGCAGATGTTTGATACTCTGAGTTTTGCCTGTGTAGTCAGTAGGCTTATATGCAATGCATAGAGTTAAGCAGGTAACCAAGTCCTTGCTGTATCAGCGTCAAATATTCAGGTTTTAAATTTGCTACGTTATACTTGAACTTGCCGAAGCTAGATAAATAGGGGCTTTATGTTACGAGCTGCCGAGCACTCCTTTTAGCCCAAAGCCATTTAAGAAAATGTCGGGCTACCAGTGCGCGTTGTACAGCAAAGAACTGCCGGAGGAGGAAGCGTTTGGTTGCATCATTTATATCATATGAGAGGGTTTTTTAGGCTGTTTGCCTGCATATTACAAAGTGGGCTTAGGTGGCTTCGCTGGCATTTCACTTACAGGTGGAAACTGGAAACTGCTCTCTGGGTGTTTGTGTACACAACAAGAGCGTATGTGTAGAGAATTCTGTACCTTTTCTCTCTCATTTAACCGCTTGTGTATTTTTATTTGACAAGTGCACCAATTTTTTTATAGCTCCCAAGGAGGCCTAGCAGTGCATTTCTGTGTTGATGCAGATCCTTTGGCTTACATTACAAATAAAGGAAGTTTTAAGCAAGCTCTGCATTTTGATAGTTTTCTTTTAAATATAAGATTTTGTGTGTGAGCGCGCGTGCGTGTGTGTGTACTGGGTCTGGCTGGGATGGAGTTCAGTATTAGCGATGTTATGGTGTACGTATACAGGGTATGTCTGCATCGAGCAGAGAAAAATGTTCCTCTCTCACAATTTTACTCTTACTGTAGTGAGAGAGTATTGGACTGGGTATGTTCCTGAAAGAGACAAATGCATACATTTAACTTTCCTCAGAGTGTTAATGGGTCATGCTGCAACTCCAGTTGTGTTACGGTGACCAGAGATCAGAACCTGATCTCAAAGGAAACTGAAGTTTTATCTTTTACTCTTACTTTTTACTGTTTCTCCATTGTCTTATGCTCCTCAGAGGATTTGGCCATTTAGTGTCATTTCCCTTCCCTTCTTCTTGTATTTAATTTTATTTCTTTGACACTCTTGTATGGTCACAAAGTTGTATGGTTTTGCTTTGACATCTCCCTGGGACAGAAGTTTGCGAGTTGTCCATTCAGCCAAAACAGTTGCCTGCGTGGTGATGAAATGGTTTTCTCCCTTGCTCGGCTGGATGGTATGTTGGGCTCAGTCACGCTCTCTTTGAAGCCAAGAGTAAAACTGCCATTGATATTCATGAGAAAAGGTGAGGCCAGCTGTAAACCTGTAGTACTCTGTACAGCGCTGCTTCACCTCCGGCCTGGGAGGCACGTAGTTGTGTGGTGGTTGGTTGCATGTTCCGTAATCGAACTGGTCGGTGATGCTCTGATCCAAGATCTTTCACTCGCAAACGTGGCTTCAGTCAGTATTGTTGTGGGGAGAACACAGAGGTTTTTCCAGCGTACAGGCTAAGCAGGAGCGACACGGGCACAACACCAAAGAGGATGGGCATCTGCCTGTTGCTGGTGACTGGGGGAGAGACTTGAACCGTGATTTCCTACATCCCCGTGGCCGTACTGCTGCATTCGTTACCTCAGTCTAAATCTCACTGGCTGCAGCTCTCCCATCTGGAACAAATAAACTCTTCACTGAGGCAAGGCCTTGGAGCTTGGTTGCCCACCACTGAGGGACCCGGGTGCTGGAACAGCCTCTTTCTCCCCTGCCCTCGCTGCTGTGAGCACGTCGGTAACCACGGCTCTGATGCCGGGAGCCATCCTCGTCGCGTTGTTGTGGAGCACGAGTCCAAACGGAGCTCAGCTACGATCTTACATTCATCTTCATAAGTACGATCCTGGTAGGGATAAATTCTCTGCGTGTTCCCTGACTTTCAGAGCTGGGAATAAAGTACCACTAACTGAAAAAAATGTGAGACTTTACTACTAGGATAAATCTTGATGCTTCATCGTCTTCAGCACAAACTGTTGATCACTTAATTAAAAATAATTGCTTTCCCACTGCTTCAAGAAGAGATTCTTCCCCTAAGAACCAGGTACCTGTACCCATAAAGGAGCCAGGTTGCAGAGAATATTTTGCTGCTCTCCATCAAATACAGTCAAATACGGCGCTAGTAAATAGCAGCCAAGTACCCATCCCGAGGTGGGCTGGCACGGGTCCACGGGCTGTCCTCCACAGGGGCTGCAAACGTCCCCCCTTCGTGCTCCTGAGGCCAGCGCGTGGCTACGCTGGGCTCCACACAGGCTACAGCCTCCCAAAGAACCGTCGTTGGCACGAGATAAAGAATTGCAATTTGTGCTTCAAAACAAATCGTGATGTTTGGAAATTTTGCTTTTGTTCTGAATCAGAATAAAAAACAAACTGTCAACACTTCCTTTGAAGTGAAAATGAAAATTGAGACAAAACACCAAAATGAGAATCGGCGTTTAAGATTAACAAAGCACTTTGTTAATGTTTTCTTTTGAGGTAAAATATTTTGTTTTGACTTGTACATTTCTGTAAATGTACCATAATTGCTTGTGTTATTTTGTGAAAACCGCAGAACAGTCCAAAAAATGTGTAACAGTGTCTTAGAACTGAAATATTTTGGTCATACTGAAATAGCGACACTGCAACGACTTGACCCTTCAGTCAGCGTCACCAGCTGACCTGTTCCCGCAGAAACGTCTTTCCCGAGTCCTTCTGAAACTAATTCCCCGCTGCGGTGGTTAGAACTGTGCAAAGCAGGTGCCGTCTCAGGGTACGCACCTTTAAAAGAAGATCTCCTTCCTCTTCTGCTCTGTGCTGCTAAAGGGCAACTTGTTTTGAACACTGGCTTCCTCACACCAGGTGAAAAAACAAGTCTGGTTTTAATCTGAAGGATCTTGCAGTTTGCAGAGCAGTCTAGGAGAAGCTTTCTGTCGCAGGGCTGTACTGGGAGGAAGGTGTGAGAAAGCTGCTTGGAAAGCAAACTGCCCTGGCGCTGGTTTGCCGTGGGCTCTCGGAGCAGTAAGAGAAAATACGTGGGGACTTGGGTGTTAGCTTAGGGGTTAGAGGCTGACTTAGGGAAAGCCTAGAATGCTTGTCACATCTGCGTGTTCCTTTGTTTTTTTTAATCTCACTGTGAGTACTCTTTCAAAATAAAGCCCAACTCCCAGAAGTACTATTTTTATGTTTTCAGCCTTTTCTGGATTCAAGGCGCCACATGTGAGCTATTCTGATCTTCTGATACTCCCAGGTCCTCCTTAATTTTATTAGTATTAAAAGCCTATTAAAGCTTTTTAGTAATTTTCTCAGAGGAGGAACATAATTTGTCTCGAAGTGGCTATGATGTACTTTAAAGAAAAAACAAAAAACTTTTCCATTCCAAATGGTTCAGAGACACACAAAGTTTTAGTGTCGTTTTACTGTACTTGAGTTTCTGCGGCTCTAAACGAAAACTCAAAATGAACAAACAACCCCCCGACCTCCTTTTCTAAATCCTTCGATGTGCATCAATGTACAGAACTTTCTGAAGATCTGTGGTTCTTGAAACATAGGGGTTTTCCCATTTTCTTCTTGTTCTCACTGTTCGTACTCTGCTTCATCTCACTTGCCTGGTATTGTATTGCATTGCTACAGATTCTTTCAAAACACACTCATCAATTTTAGTTCAAACTGAGTTGAAATACCTTACAAATTGCTGTCACACATCAATGAATTAAATTACTTTAAGTCAGCTTAGGTCGAGGATCTCTAGATACCTAATCTAAGCTTCATTACTAAAAGCAAAAGTATCTGTTGGTCCTACGCCCTCCATCATTTTAATCAGTGTCGGGCCTATTGATCTGTGCCCAGGACTTGGGCAGTCTATCATTCTGTGGAAACTTTCAAAAGTCTTATAGTCCTAAAACCTCAAGAATCAGGTTTTGGTGTTTGTTGTGGAGTTAAAGACCTTCCAGGGCAGTGAGATAAACCAGCCCAGCTGAGCCCCCACTGCTGCCGAGACGAGCAATCCTCTGTTCCTCTGCTTTCCCCACGTGCTGGTTCTTTTTCCCTGCATTCGCTGGCCTGGCCACACCGCGCCAGGAGAGCTGCTGATGGCATTGAGAACTGATTTTGCAAAAATAATAGGTTTCAACTAGATCGACACGAAGGAACAGGAAATGCAGGAATGCCCTTTTTGGGTAGTGCACACGAATCCCTTAAAGAGCCATCAGAATCGGCAATATGGTATTTTCCGCCCTTTTGTTGTTGTTTTTGTCTGCAAAGAGCACGACATGATTACGTTGCTGTCACTTGGTTTCTAGTTTGTTCTAATTTTTGGTGGTATTTCAGGAAGATGAGAATGTGGCAGTACATACCATTATGCTATATAACTTAGATGTCGCTTCTGTCTCTTCCTTCAGTCTGGATGAACACAAACATACGTCTTATCAAGGCTTGATCTGAGCTTATCAGGTGTAAGATCAAGTAAGAAAATAGAGATTTGTCCAAGTGTGTCAGGCAGAACAGGACTCATATTGTAGGCAGGACCTGGTCCTGCTCTCTTTGAAAAGTCTCAAAAAAATACATTTTGCAAAAGTTTAAAAGAAATCTGAAATGTAAATCTGAACAAGGCTTTGTGTAAGTTTAGTGCAAGAAGAAAATGAAAATCTGGATTGGAAAACAATTTCTCATCATTCTTTAAAACCACCACATCTCCGTTCCTAGCAAGGTGATTTTTTTTCATTGTTGATTCTCAGTAAATGCTCCACAAGCAGCGCTGGGAACTCCACAAAACGAAATCATTCTCTCCGTGTATGTTTCTATGACAAGGCGTGCCAAATCCCTCGCAAAGAAGAGTAATTATCATTTCTGTTTCATTAACAAAGAAACACAGGTACGACTGCCTAACTCATTTGCTGGAGCTCACACAACAAATCAATGATGAAACTACCTACAAGCTTTTTTTCTTTGTGTTCTGGGATTATATTCAAGTGTTTCTCCTTTGAAAATGGAAGGACAAGATGATTTCCTGCGAATTGAGATATTTTTCAGTTAGTTACGGAGATGGGGGTTTCAAAACACACAAACTTCCCCTTCAGCTGAGCTTCATCCTAAAATGTGTTTGAAATAATCTTTGTTATCACACAAATATGTAAGGCCTTTGTGCGCTTTCTTTGCTTTATTTGCATAGAAATAATTTTGGGGTTTCTTTTGTTCCTGCTCCAGAGGAGATGGTTTTAGTTTCCTCAGAAACAGGTAGGTATTATTTGCATATCTTTAAACATTTTCCCTGAAACAAAAAAATACAGGGTTTTCATTAAATCTACATGTCTGTCATTGAATTTCCAGGAACTTTTGATGTCATAATTCAATTTTTATTTTTTTTAAGGAAAAAGAAAAGGAAAAATTAAATTTAGAATGGCTTTGCTGTAGAAACCAAAAAGTTTTTGGAAGGATATTATTTGAAAAACTGGTCTTTTTTCCTCTAATAGGGGGAGGAAGAGAGAGAGCGCGCTGAAAAATGGAAAGCATTTTCTCTTACAGCTCCTCCTGTGGTAGGAGGGCAGGAGGAGAAAAGACAGGGAATGTGGCTTTATTATTTATTTCCTGTAAGTTGCGGAATGACTTTTTTTTAAAAATGAAAGATTCCTGTCTCTCTGAAATATTTTTTCAGTGCAAACAGAAAGTTTTTGTAGTAGGGCTGGTACATTTATGTACACGTTCTCTACCAATCAACAATATCAAAGAGGACTTCCAGAAAAAGAAAAAAATTAGACAATTTCTGGTGTGTCGGTGCATGCAAGGATGCGAAGGCATACTGACCTGGGAAACTGGGACTTCTCCAGGAATTGATCATTGGAAATGATAAATTAAATCATCATGGAAATCAGGTTTTTTCCAGATGATAACCATTGCTTTCCACAGCCTCCTAGTATCTTCGAACCCTTCAGTCATATTGTCTTTTTTTTATGATTGTCTGCCTTTTGTCATTTGGATGAAACCCTCTTTCAACACAAAGATATTCTTAACCAGCACATAACATTTTGTCCCTCTTCCAAAAGCGTTGGCTTTGCCTGGCTAACGCTGAGGAAGCACGCCCGAGCCCACGATGGGCAATGATTCAATTCAGCTTATTGAACAGAGCTGCTGGCAAAGCGGCACACTTAGCACCGTTGTGCAGCATTTCTTATGCAACCACTCAATCGTTTTTTAGATTTAGAACAGATTTGCCATCTAGTCTGACCAAATGGAAAGAATTAGAAAAGCCGCTCAACAATGAAGTGTCAATGTTAACGTGCAGTTGCCTCACTTCTCGTGGATTCTACCACAATACGACACAAAGATCTTCCCTCAGCGTCATCCCACACAAAGATCTTCCCTCAGCGTCATCCCCAGCGTGCCACAGTGATAATTTATTTAATATACTACAGATACGTGATAAATGCTATGCTTCAGAGAAGTCCACTTTTTTTCAAAAGAAGAAATAAAAGGATCGGGATGAAACCAGAGGCGGTTTTCCCTATCGGGTAAATCTGCAGAAATTGTCCCGTTAGCTCGTATCTCACTTTTAGAGACACGACCCGGGAGCGGCGGCCCCGTGGCTTTACCCATCCGCAGAGCAGGGTCTGCGTTACAGAGAGGTGCTCAGGAAATGTGTAACTTGCAAAGAGCAAAGGTGCAGAAAGCCAGAGGGCTGCAAGCACACCGAGTGCGTCATGCAGCAAGCCTCACCTCTTGTTTTGGGAGTGCAAAGAAGTGGCTCTAAAGTGCTTAATAAAACGGTTGAGTGTGTTTTATTCTATTACAAACTGTTAAATTAGGTTTATAGTTCTGTACAGAATGTAGTACAAGAATTTAGAAAAAGCTTATTTCTTTTTTTTCTTCTACTTGCTTTTTTAGTGAAGAAATTACATGTTGTCCTAGTTTTCAGTAGTAATTCTAGTATCTTGGGAACAGCTGTATTTTTTTTCTCTTTTAGAAGAACAGGCTAGCAGCACAACTTCTCGAATTGACAATTATGGGCTTTATTCTGTTGGTGTTGGTGATACCTGTATATGGAATGAGATGATGTTTAGGATGATTGAATCTGCTCTCCCAGGGTGTTTTAGGTAGGTTGTGTAACTGTATTAGACTTTAATATGCATGCTTATGCCTCCCTAGGTTTGTTTTGGCTGGTGGGATTCTTTAAGAGCAATCATGCTGGGAAATGCAGTTCCTCGGGAAGAGCTGAAAATTGAGAGCATGTGACCAGCTCTGAGAATTATTTCAAAGAGCAAGCTGTGCTGGGGACGTGAGCTAATGGGGTATCTGGGGGGAAATGCAGGCAGCTGGGGTGTAGAAGTTATTTAGGAGAAGCTCAGCTCTAGGAAAGGTCTGGTCTCCACTATTCTGAAGGTTGCAAAGGTAAGCTAGTATTTTTGTTACTTTAACTGGACTTTGATACCACTTTTAAAATACTAAAGTAGACCTCAAGGAAAAGGGCATAGGCTAACCTGTACTCTGACTGCATCGCCCTTTTCTGTCGGTGCATCTGCACGCGGGCCTCAGTGTTTCCATTTTCAGCCCATATCCACTGCTAGCTTTGAAACTTTCCCCTGTCCTCTGCCAACTCTTTTCTCAACACAGCTCTTTGCATGTTGAAGAGATTTTTTCACTGATGTTTTGCTGGAGGATATTGTTAATGCTGTAGAAAGCATGTTATTGTTTAATTATAAAAGCAAACTAACAGTTTCAGTTCATGCAGATGTCTAATGCTAGAAAGGTAAGCACGCTGCAGAGGGCTTGAGGCAGGGAGAGTCATGGCAGCAGAGCTGCAGGGTGAAAATTGTTAACGGTGTCCTTGTCTCTGTGATGAACGAAGTGGTCAGAAGAAAAATGGCAGCTAAATTCACCATGGGTTTAATGCAGTCTCATGCACTGGGGCTTTGTTGGTTGGGGTTTTTTGGGTTTGTGGTTTTTTTTTTCCCCTCCCCTAGAGTTTTGGGCAAGTTGTATCTTCTTTGTCTCTCTGGTCATTTGTTTGGTTAATAGAGTTAATGATGCTGGCCAGCTGCAAGGTGATGTTTAACACAAAAGACATGTACAAGAAAGTAAAAGTGCCAAGTCCTAAGTGCTGCTGTTGAGGTATCTCGTGTAACTGATGTCCAGTGGGGAATGCCATTTGCCTTTTAAGAAGCTGAGAATCAATCTGTGGCACAAAAGTGAGACAATTCTCTTATAAAACATGCAGAAGTGGTAGCACTCTAAAGTTGCACTTAAGCAAACTCCCAGCTATTCATATTTGGTCAGAGAGAGCTCCAAAATACTAAATCTGACTTATCTGTACCTGCTGTAAACTCTCCTTGAAGTTTATAGAAGAGATGCCTTTCCTAAGCTCCCCGTCGTGCTGTGGCAGGGTGCAGCAGGTCCACTCTCCTCACACTTATAGCCACGACGGCGGCTCAGCTCTCCGCCCAGGTGAGAGGGGTGACTCAGCCCCCTCCTCCCGCAGGCAGGTTACGGGATTTCTGCTATTAAAATCTACGTTTGGCCCTGCCGGGTGCCTTGAACAACAAGTCCTGTCCCGAAAGGTCAGTATGTTAAACCCCGCTGCTGCTTTTTCCTCCTCCTGCTGACCAGGGAGAGGGGCTCGTGGAGGTTCATTAGCTCCCCTCTGCCCCACCACAGCCTTCACGGCAAACCCAGAACTTTCTTTGTAAGGTCTGCTCATTTTAACAAAAGTTTTCAAAATAGTATGAAACAAGAATTTTGTACAGCTCATCTGTAAATATGAAACCTGAAATATCCCTACCGGCGTTATGTAGTCTTCCAAGTGTCAAAGAGATCTGAAAGGTTCTCGATTTTAGAAGCCATATTATTCAAGTAAAAGTTGGGGTTTCTGTATGATGCAGTTGCCAACGGAGATCATTAATCGCATATCTTGTGGATCATTTCCTGCAGGATAAAATCAACACGAGGGGTCCAAGAAGGCAGCTTGCAGCACAGGAACGCTTGCTGTGGGTGCTGAGTTCATCTCTTGGCCATTTGTGATGGTCCACCAGCCGGGTCATTTTGCTGTGATGTTAGCAGCATTTCTGAGAAGCGTGGCTACGTCAGAGGTTTTCTGTTGTCAAGCTGGCACCTGGGAGAGCGGAAAAGGTAGTGCAGCCACCGGCATTACGATCTTTTTAGGGATTCCTCTGAGACGGCACAGCGGAGTCTGTGTTTCCACTCTTGCTCACCATCGGCCCCACGCTCTGCCAGGCCGGCCCGGGCCGCGAGAGGAGCCGGGGACATGCCCGTGGGGGAGGATGGACACCTCTGCGCCTGTCTGCAGCCTCGGGAGGAGACCGGGACACGATCCAGGTCTGTATCAGGATTTTACCTAATAGTAAACCACCGCCTATGTGCCAGCTCACATATGTCTAGAGTAACAGTTGGTATTGGTAATTGGCTACCTTATTTACAACTTTTTTGTGTGTGTGTGTGTGTTAAATTAGCATTTCCCTTTCCTTCCAGGAACACCCAGCACACATCCCTCAGCCCTACGGAGGCGTTTGGGGTGAAGGAGCCGTACGTGGCTGGCTGGAGCGGGCTGGGGCAATGCTGGCTGCTCTCTGCCCGGCTCCCCCCACCTCCCTTGGGGACCCGTTCCAGAAAGGAGGGACAAGGGGCTGCCAGGACTTCACCTGCCCTTCTTTGGAGCTGTGGTGAGGGAGGGGGTCGTCCCCGGCACACAGGTAGTGTGTGCTGGGGAGGGAGTGTTGAAGGCCCACGAAAGGGTGGGAGAGGCGGGTGGTGAAGGAGGGGGAAGACAGCTCCTCCTTGAGAATCAGAGGGGGGAGGCATATCGATGCACAAACCGGTATTAGATTTGAGGGTGAGGAAGAGCAGTCCCCCTCACCCTGAGGGGGGAGGAAGGCGCAGAGGCTCCCTGAGGGGCCGGGGTGGCCCCTTCCCCTTCCCCAGGAGCTGCCTGGCGGGGCCGGCAGCCCCCGGCCCCAGAGCAGGGCTGCGGCTGGAGGTGGCCCGGCGGAGCCTTCCTCCTCAGAGCCTTCCTCCCTCCCTCCCGCCTTCCCTCAGGGCCGCCCCGCCCCGCCCCTCGGCCCCGCCTCCCCGCGCGCCACCGCCCCCCGGCGGGAGGGAGGAGGAGGAGGAGGAGGAGGAGGGCGGGCTGTCGGGGCCGCGCACGGGGACGGCCCGGGCGCCATGTTGGAGGGTTGCTGAGCCCGGGGTCTCTGTGTGTGCGCGGCGGCCGCAGCCTGTGTCCTGCGCGGGGCGGGGGGGGCCGCAGGAGGGGAGCAGCGCGGAGCCGGGGGAGAGGCCCAGGCGGATCATGGATGTCGAGAGGCTGCAGGAGGCTCTGAAAGGTGGTGCCGGGGCTGGCGGCGGGGAGCGGGGGGTGGGGGAGCGGTGTCCCCGGGCTGAGGGGGAGACGGGGTCTCCTTCGCGGCTGCGACCCTCTTGGGGAGAGGGAGCGCCGCTCGCTGAGGGGGGTTCTCCCCTCGGCCGGGGGCCGGGGTCGCGGTGGCCGTGCCGTGGGGAGGGGGCCGCTGGCGTGGGAGGGAAGGGGGTCCCGCGGAGCGGGGGGAGGCCCGGGGGCTGCCTGTGGGGAGGGGAGGGCTGAGCCCCCCGGCCGCCCCCCCAGCCGTGCTCCGGGCTGCCTGAGGGGGACAGCGGCAGGAGGTTCGGGACCCCCCGGCCGCCCTCCTCCTCCTCCTCCTCCAGGCCCGGGGCTCCCCCTCGCCCGGCGTGCCCCCTCTCCCCCCGCACGCCTGCCGGCCTTCCCCGCTCGCCCCTCGCCCCCACCGCCTCTTTTCCTCCCTCCCCAGCCGACTTCTGTGCTGGCTTGCCTTGCTGGGTGCAGCCTGAGGAAAATCAGCCTCTTTTTCTTGTTGTAGCTGCTCAAAAGAAGTTGCAAATCAACTTTTGCTACTCGGATGCATGTAGTTTCTCCACACGAAAATATTAAGTGTTTTACAGGGCTGGGAAGCTGGTGGAGCTCTTGGGAACAACTAAGGCATTGCGAAGGCGTGAAAATATTTTTGTAGGAGCTGTACTGATCGTTAAAGCAAATAAATCGCTGATTATTATGAATTTTTGTTCTGTCCTATCTTCTTTTACCATTCTTTTTGTGTCATTCTCATACCAACAGATTTTGAGAAGAGAGGGAAGAAGGAAGTGTGTCCAATACTGGATCAGTTTCTTTGTCATGTTGCTAAGACTGGAGAGACGATGTAAGTGACTTCTTTGGTGATCTCGGCTTATAATAATTCTGCATTTTGAGTCAGTGAGATGCTACCTGGATTCTGTTTTTTTCTGTAGGTCGCTTCCGTGAGCTAAATAAGCTTGTCTTCCCATTTAATTTTGGGTGGATTAGTTTTGTTTGCTGGTAGTTAGTTTTATCTAACAGGGGGACTTTTTGTATAGGCTTTGCTCGGAGGCATCTGTCAGGTCTTACTGATCCTGCTCAGTGCAGTAAACCTGTTGCTCTTTCTACCTTTTGTGTGACGTTCAGGTTTTTTTAAATTGAAAGTTTAGCTCACTGTTGTAATGTCTGTTGTATACAGTATCTAATAGTATTATTTACATAAGGATAGGAACGGCTTAGATAATTTCTTCCTAGGCTTTGTATACCATGCTGTGTGATGATTGCGTCTAAACGCGCTTGGTGAAGAGGGGAGAAGCAGTAGGTGCTTTCTGCAGAGGAGACGTACGGGAACTAACTAGCTGCTCTGTATTTCCGTAGTTACTCGTTTTTCAACTCGCACCAGCGTTTCGCTTTTCCTGGACTTTCTTTCACAGCTCACCCTCGCGGATTTCCCTCCGAAGGTGTGAGGTGGCTGGAGGGAGCCGTGTCCCAGGCTCCTTGTCAGGGATGAGCGCTGGTGCTCTAAGGGGTGACTTCCTTGCGCGCTCACTATTTGGCAGGAAGGGGAAAGGCTTGCCTGGGTGCGTTGCTGTAGCGTTGCTCACTTTCTGGCTCCCAGGCTGTCTCCTTGTTTTTGAGGCCTACTGCCAGGCTACAGGCTTCAGCAAGAGATATGTGCTTTTACCAGTGTTTTGTTAGCAAGTGGAGATCGCAGGGGCTTTGTTTGGCTGTCTAGAATCCCTCTAACTTCTAAGAGGTTTGTAGGTTTTGGTGATTTTGGTTTTTTTTATTGTTGTGGGTTGTTGTTTTTTTTTTTTGTTAGCTTGCTAGTACTGCTTGAATTAATGGTTTTGAAAGAAAAACAAGTTCTGAAATGTACTTTGCTCTTTGAATAGAAGGCTTTGGCTCAGCAGAAACATACAGCTGTAATGCTTAATATTTTGGTGTAGTACTTTTTTTAGTATGGGCTTACTGTGGTGTGTTTTGCCTGCCTAAAATATTTTTCCTGTTCTGAAATATTTCTTCGGGCTGTTTTTATTGTTTCTGCCACTATTACCTATATTCCAAAGTAATTTTAAAAAGTGATTGTGTAGGGGCAAGTTCTCGGGAAAATTCTTCCCTGTGTGAAACATGGAGAATGAATAAACTCATGACTTTTATTTCCGTTTGGGAAATCTAGATTTTTTTATTATTATTATTATTTGAGTATTACAAACTATTGCTTAAAGCTGAACTGGAATCTGTCATCTGGACCTTCATGCAGACCCTGGTCTTCTGTGTTTCCAGGGTTTTCTTTGGCTTTTTTTCAGGTCTGTAGCTCTTTTCAGCATTCTTGAACCTTTCGGTTGCATTAAATTGGTTTTGAAAGTGTCGATGTGAACATCAGAGTATCTGATATAATCTGGAGACAGACATGGAAATACTGTTCTGTAATGCTTAATTTGCTTCCCATTATCTACCAAAGTCTGTATTTCTTCATCTAATATGCTTCTGTTTTCACTGATGTGTTATATATCAAGGTATCAGGAAGAAATGAGTAAAAAATAAAATCTCATGGTGAACATTCATGTAAGATTGGTAATATGCATTTTAAGAACTTAATGTATTTTTAAGCTAGTACGGCTTGACCACTGTAAAAGTGTTCCTGAATACACAAACCTACCAAATACGTGTTAATTCAAAATGAAGTAAATATTCTTTATTTCCAGTTATGCAAAAGTAACTTTACTTAATGCAGATCTAAACCACTAATAAATAGATTGCCTTGGAATGAGAAGATTAAATCTAAAGTAATAGTTTGTAGTGACATTTATTAGAATTTTTATGAAGTTCAGAGCTCAGTTTGGGGGGAAAAAGGATGGTTAAGTCAGGGGTAATTACACAAATGGTTTGCAGACTTATTTATTGAAAAACAATGGACCTTATTCAGTCACAGCCTGTTCCTAAAGTAACAAACAAAAAGTACCCATGCAAGTGAGGACCAAGGCAAATAAGGACAAGTGAAACGTGAGGTATTTTTGCTTTGAGTTATTGTTGTTTCTAGGAGAGTTATATAGTGTTCAGGGAGATTCTCTGAGCTTTTTAACTTACTCTGATGAATGCTGATTTTTAGATGATCTACTGCAGTCTAGATCCTGGGTTAAATGTGAAGTGTTCTTGTCCCCCACACCCCATACCTCTTCTGGGCATAGTTGCAGCAGACCTTGTAAACAATTAGTAAGCTTAATTTGAAAGGGTGCTAATGAAGTAAATTAAAATTACTTTTAAGGTTCTGGTCAAACCATGATCATGGCATAGGTAGCTTGTTTAACAGACTGAAAGCATGTGCTCATGTAAAGCCATTGGGTACCTCCCTGCCCCTGTTTGTTTCAATGTGCTTATTCATCTGAGCGAGTTATGAACAGGTAGATGCAGGTTTAGGTTAGGCTGTAATTTTACTAGTATTTCTCTTGGCAGCAGTCTTGGCTAACGCAGCCTGTGTGTCACTATTTCACTTGTGCTTGTTCAACTGTTTATGTAGCTGCGTGGTAACCTAGAGCAGGAAACTGCTCACAGTTTTAAGTAACTTTCTTTCTGGCAGTACTGTTTTTAACAAGGTTCAGTTCATTGATCCAGCTTGTTTTGCCCGTGTTAACTGGTATGTCAAACCCCAGCGCAACTGAAGAGGTGGTATAGGGGAGGAACAAAGGGTGAGAGTTGTATAAGCCGGCACTGCAACTATGATAAGGCTCTTCAGAGTGTGTCTTTATTGTAATTAAAGTCTTTCATTTACGAGGAAGGTCTGGAATAAAATTGTTGCTAAATTTGGTTATATTATCAGTGTAAACCTAGTTGTGTTATCAGTACCTTGAAGTAAAAGCCTGATCATGCAATCACGTGTGTTAGCTTCATCTATTTGAAGTTTCAGCTATCTTCCTGTGCAAAGTTAACCATTCACTTAGTTGTGAGCAAGATTATGGCCTGCATTTACAAAAGCCAGTCTAAACTTCCTTTATTATAGGTGAACAAAACTAAAAGCTTGATTGCTTAGCTTCTTAGAAATATTTTTGTTTCTTAACAGTTGCTATGATAAGACTTAGCCTTAGGTGAAATATAAAGTTTATCGTTCAACCTTTTTTAAACTTATGTTGAGTCTTAGGACTTTTCAGAGGAGTGATGTACTCCTTAATTGACTTGACTTCTTTTTTACTGAGACACTAACATGGAATTTCCTTAGTGAGACCAAGGATAGTCAAAGAAGATCACTAAAATCTCCTTTCCTCTAATTGTGAAAGATCAGTGTGACTTGCAAAACTGAGTAAAGTGAAGAGATATGAAATTTTTTAGTCTTAATACTTTACTGTATCTGAAAGACTTCTTTAAAAACAGGATGTGTTTTCGTGCTTGTTTTTTGCACAAGAAATCCACTTATCTATTTTTTCTGGAGTAGAAATGGCTTTAAGAAACAGTACAAAAGTGATGGCACTGAAATACTAGAAGTGAAATGCAAAAGTGAAGTATATTTTTGTTATTCTGAAGAATTCTTAAAGAATGGATATGAAGATTACTTTATCAATTATCATCTTGTGTCCTGTATTTAAAATACGTTTTCTCTTACCTTTTAGGAAAATCTCTTGGATTTAAAATCATTCTGCTCCTTCAGTAGTAAAAATGTTTCTAAAGCATTTATTTAGGTACTTCACCAAGAAAATCCAATTTGTTGGACTGGAGAGGAAAACTAGAATTTTCCTTCTGTTCTAAAGTTGAAAATAAAGCTTAGAAAACAAAAGCCATCAAAAATTTTATGTCAATTTTCTCTGCATTTCTCCCATTCCTGCCCTGGGGCAGGCAACCTATAAAGCACAGTTTTAATGGCTTACTATAGTGGAAAGCATAATACAGATGCTTACTGACAGTGAAGGAATCCAGAAATAAGTAGTAAAGTACCAAAATCTGGAGAAAACCGGTATATAGGCAGAAGTGATTAACTGTAAAATAGTTCTAGGCTTAAGTAGCCAACACTGGCCTGGCCAGGATGTAATGTATTTATACCAGTTCTTACCCTGAATGCAGTATAAACAGCTATTAAAGTACATTCTGTTTTTATTTCTTCGTGTAGTTGCATTCTTTCCTCATAGTTTCCCTGGAAGATCTGAAATATTAATTTGCACCTCATCTGAGCCTGAAGACAGAAGTTGACTTTTCACTAGTTTCCTTGAGGACCAGCATAAATGCTTTCCTGCAAAGCTTCTTGAGTCAAGTTTAATGCATGTGATTGTAGAGCAAACACAAACATCTGTAGTATCGTCATAGGATAATGTGAGCTGGAAGAGACTTCTGGAGGTCATCCAGTCAGACCCTGTACTCAGGGGGAGCTAATTCCAAGGGTAGCTGAGGTTGCTTAGGGCTTTGAGCACCACCTCTGAAAATCGCCAGTGACAGCAATTCCATAGCCTCTGCTTGGCTCCCTGTTTCACTGCTTAACCACCTGCACTGGGAAAAATGTTTCCCTTGCAGCAACCTGGGACCACTGCCTCTTACCCTGCGGTTGTGCACCTCTGAAGGGAGTCTGTTTCCATCTTGCCTGTACACAATTACCCCTTCCGTGGTGAAAGACAGAAGTTAGTCCTCCACTCTAGCCTTCTGTTTTCCAGAAGCCATGCTGCCTTAGCCTCCTGCCCAGGTTGTGTGCTGCAGTGCTGTTAACCATCGTAGGGGCTGCCTTCTGCTCATCTCGCTCTTTCTGCTCTCTCTTACATTGCACGACCCCAGACTGGACGTAGTATTGCGGTTATGGGCCGGTAAGTGCCAGGTAGGGGGGTATAATCACCTTCTCTGAGACCGCAAACGTAACCCAGTGTGCGGGCAGCCTTTGTCACAGCAAGGCCACGCTGACACACGTTCAGCTTCCCGTTTACCAGCACAGGTGTTGGCCCCAGCATTGGCTCTGAGCACCATCATTTGTAACTGGTTTCAGTTAGACTTTGGACCCCGCTGACCACAACCACTACTGTGTAGGCCTGGCGGTCCACCGAGTCTGTAGATCTCCCTCTCGGCTACAGAGGTGCTGTGGGAGCCTCTGCTGTATGTCTTGCTAAAGATCTTCCCTCCTGGACAGAGTCAGTCAGGTAGATCAGGGACGATTTGCTCTTGGTAAATGATATAACCATAAATGTAAGTTACCTAACCGTAGTTCTACCAAAGATAATGGCAAAAAGTATTTTTGACCCTTTGATACTGTTTCATGTACCCTATATAGCAGTGAACATATTTTCTCTTACAACATTTTTGGAACGCTTTTCTGGATCAGTTTAGCTTTTATATTATTTTGTTACAGCAGTGAAATAGTTTGTCAGCTGTAGAAAAGATGTGAGTGGAGATATGGTAGCAATGAACATGTATGTGATTAAGTTCCTGTTCTCACCTGTAGTGTTTTATTGATGCATTCTGAACTCTTCTATTGTAATTTCCTTTCTTATGTTACAAATATGTAGATTTTTGTAGCCATATGTCCTTCAGCTTATTTCACATGCTTAAACTGAAGTCGACTTTTTTCTGTAAAGTATGTTCTCTGATTTTACTCAGCTAGCAGTTTGTTGCTTGACATGTGTATGCTAGTACTTTTTGAGTAGTTTGAAATTTTTGTTCTGATTTTGGAGGCAAGTCATTACCTGAAAATCTTTAGAACTATTGGGGGAATGTAATTCCTTATGACTTTTTCTGTTTGTTTGGGGTTTTTTTTTGTTTAATGAAATAAAACAATTGTCAAGTTCCTGCCATAATAAACAGGATAATATTTTCTGAAAGAAGTCTGTGTGCCTTTGTTAGCCTAGGCCTCTTCCATTTCCATGTTCTCAGTGAAGCAAGAGATGTGAGTAAACTTCCTTGCATTGTTTCCTGCTATTATTCCTCACTAACTCCGTTCCACTAAGTGGCAGGAATTATTCCCCAGTAATTCCCATTCCACTGACACCCTGTTTTCTGTCATACTCCACTGATGCCTCCAAAGGACAGGAATCTCGGTTGAAAAGCCTGCTGATTTCTCTTTGTCAAAGATAGTTTAGCTTACTGGCTCTTTTACCTACTTTATAAAAAATCATATATGTATTGAAGGTGCAGTTGTAGTACTTCAGAGGAATCGTGATACAGATGAAATCACTTGCTCCTTTAGGAAACGCACGCTGTTGTAGCATTTTATTTTAAATGCTGCCACTTCATATCTGTTGGGAGTGGGGTTTACAGTATAAAGGTCAGACTTTAAGTACCATTATAAGATGTGCATGATGAACTGATCCTAATGATCTTTACTGAATACACACATAAGGAAAGACAAAAGGCAAGCTCCTCATAGCAATGCTAACTTTTCAGTGTAATTGGGCTATTTTAACTGCAAATGTAACTGTATGCGCATGCGGGCTTTCATCTGTAAGAGTGTCTTCCCTGTTGCTGTCTACAGTCTGTTCTTATAAGCACACTCCCTGCTAGTCTTTTTGCAGACATTTCGCACAGAAACCACCACCCTCCCCCCCTCCGCAGCAGTTAATAAAGTTGTATGTGCTTCTGATGATCACCTTTAGTAGCATTCTGTCGGCATCCTTCTACTCTTCAAGCTCAGCTCTCCTGCACTGCTTAATTGGATTTGTTCTCATCCTCAGAGTTTCTATCAGTTCTTACCTTTACCTCTCAGTAATGTTTCCTCACAGCTGTAGTGGCTACCTTAGTATTACCTCTGTCTTTCCCAGTGGCCCTCAAGTCTCCCGTTCCATGGTGGCCTTGCTCCTTACAATTTCATTTGAAGTACTTTCCCAGACGCATGGGTATTGTTCTGTTCCATATTACACTTTACAGTAGCAATGATGTTTTTCTGTTTTGACCTTGTAATTGATGAGCCTTGCTCCCTCTTCCTGTCTACAGATTTTGGGAAGGTGCGTGCTTGATGGCACATGTTGGGAGTAAGGAACAAGGCAACGGTGCATGCAGAAGGGAGGGTACAGAGCAGTCTAGTCGTCTCGGGGGCGGTGGGTTGTCAGGTTTGTGGATAAACCAGACTGATGCTGCTTTTCCACAAAGCTGGTGTGTGTCTGGCAGGTCTCAGTTTTAGAAATCATACTACTTGAAGACAGTTACAAGAGTTCCATGATGGCTACACCTGACGAGGCTTTGCTTGGAAGTGGTAAGGGAGTGTGATGATGCAGAAACACCTAATGCCCGTGCATTAGGTCACTGAGGTAGGCTGCACCTTGTCAGGCCAAGCTTAGTGTGTGTCAGCTGAACTGCCTTGCATAGAAGCCAACCGGGTGGCTTTTGTTCCTGGTTTTGGAAGGAATTAGTAATAGAAGTGCAGTTTACCTGCTCCTAGTAGTACTGCTTTCAGACCTGAGCGAAGCCTGCATTCTTGTGGGACAATGCATGAACTGGCAAGCACAGGAGTACGGAGCAAAGTAAATTCAGATCCAGAAGTAGTTGCATAGGGTGTGTTTTCCTTAATCTGGTTTCCCAGCTTTATTGCTCAATATAGTAAAGATTTGATAGTATCTCAGTGTGGTCTACTGCTCTTCAGAGGTAACCTGTGGATCTCTATGCACTGGTCATGTAACAGTGATAGCTACGCTTACCAGATGAGTTACAGCATTTCTTTTGTTTATTTGGTTATTCTGGGCAGACTGGTGATACCTGGAACAACTTCGGTGTCCCATATTAGTAGATATGTGGAATTTACTTTGCATGTGGAAGAAGTGATATATATGCAATTATGCAAACATTAATTTTTATATTACTCAGAGTGATTTTTCTCTAGGTAGCTCCTATAGAGATAGTAATTTTAACTTGCTGCAAGTTCAGGAAGGCTTTTAAATATATGCTCCGCTTATTGTGTAATACTTTTCTTAAGTTTTGTTTCCTGGGCTTCTGCTATACAGGCTTTTTGAGAAAGTGTCATCTATTTAATGTTTCTGTATTCTGCCTGCATCAACTCCAGAGTGCTATAGAATTATATTGTGCCTTTGCCTGCTGGATTATTTCTCTGTGCAATATCTGTTAAATGGGAGGCACTCTGAATTGTGCTATGGAATTCCTGCAGAATCTCTATTAAACAGTGCACAGCATCACTCTTGAAACATGCCTTAGTGAACACTAATCCTTTCAGTCAAATTTTATCTGAAATGGAAATAAGTAAAAGCTAAGAATAATCCACAGAATTGTTAGAGTTGAAATAAATAGGGTTGTCTAAATTTCAACAAAATGTCCAATCATATTAAAGGTAGATCTGGACTGTGTAAGTGTGTTCTGGGAGGTATTTTGACACAGATAACGCCTGTCTACTATCGAGGATCTGTTTGGCTAGTGCTGTTCAAATGCAGCTACAGTTTGCTTTGGTAGAGCAGGTGGATGTAAATGTTCTTAGGGCTGGTGTGACTGTAACTTGTGAGAGAAGTCAGATAACTTTCCCCCTCTGAACTTCTCGTGCTAGTTGCTTAAGTGATATTTACAATTCAAAGGTTGATGTGAATGTCCTTTAATTGAAGTTTAAAGATTAAAAATGAAATTTCAAGAATGTGATCACTGAAGTCATGCCTCTGAAATAATTATTTCTAGTGTAGTTTGTTGTAGTAATAACTGGATCAAAGTCTTGCATTGAGTGTTGCAGAGATGTGTAGTAATCTAGTCCCTGTCTTGAAGATACAGAAATGAGACAGATGTGGGCTGAGAAAACAGTTGCTGTACACAGTGATTACTGAGAGTTCCGAACAATTCTGTGTGTTTTATAACTAAGTTATGCAGGAAGTATTATTTAGAAGATTGTTAATCAGAGTAAAAAGTACACTAAACTCAAATGCTTTTAAGATAATCTAGTACAAGGGATGCTAACTAATTTTTTTACAAAGGTAAATGTAATAATTACACAGATTATTAGTAAAGAAATTACCCAGAACTAGAGAAATCAAATCTGTTGGGGTAAAGGATCCTGTAAAATATGGGACAGCAGGAAGATAACTAGGTCTGCATATATTGTGGCATAAGTTTAGTGTGGTTCCTTGAACTAGTGTTTTTTCTGCAAAATAGAAAAGAAAAGGTAACTAAGTTGTAAATAAGTATAGCTGATATTGCTCAGATGGGAGGACTTAGCTGGTATTTGTTGCTTATCTAAAAGTGTGTGTTTGTAAGACTCAGAGTTTTGTAGTTGGCGTGCACTTCATAGGAAAGTCAGTATCTGGGGTGATCATTCTACTTGTAATAAGTTGAGATTTGTAAGAAATGTTATTTGAGTATGTGCATAAATGAAATTACATGAGGAATAAGAAATCAGAGTAAGGTAAGAGCTTACATATTGGTACAGAGTGCAGAAGCATATTAGGTGAGATAGTTCAGTAAAAACACCAGTTTATTCTTAACTGCCAAAGGTAACTTCAAGTAAAGTTTCAAGTGGAAGAGGGAAATTTAATGAAAATACCATCTACTTTTACTTTTGTGTTTACAGATAAGCCACTCCCAGTGGTTTGTCGAAGTTTTGAAGGCTTTCAGTTACTTTGTGTGTATTGCTTTCCGCTCTGCTGTAAGAATTTAATTCTTGAATGAAGAATCTGTTGTAATCTTGTACTTTTTTTTATTCTGTGGTCAGCTTTTGCCTTTAAAGTAAAAGAAAATGAAAGGTTCTTGAGTTTGGTTTTAGTTAACTATATCAAGAAAGGTACTTTATTGAAAAATTCTGAGTCCTAGTTCAGAATTTTTTCTGTTCTGTGGAACAGCTGTATTCTGTTGGAGTCAGCTGAATATTTATCAGCAGAGATCAGAATTAGTCCCTTGATGATTACAGATACTACTTTAATGTCTTCATCAGCTGTCTGTTTCCATAACTAAGTCTTAATCTTTGTTGTTCCTGGCAATAGCAGTAGTAATTTGCGAGTAGTAGAGAGATGAACGCTCATACTACTGAAGTAGATGTAGTTCTAATGTATTACAGTTTCCGTGGTTCTGGAAAGAGATCGTCATGCTTGCAAGGAGGAGAGCAAAGACTTAATTTAGGCTGACAGCAATCAGCGAGTGAAAATGGAAAAATACCTTCTGTGCTTGTGGGAAATACCAGTTTTTCCGCTTTTGAGCTCTTCACTATATTTTTTAATTAAAGTGAAAGGTAACACGAGGTCAAATCCTACTAAAGATAAAACGTGAGAGTGTTTTAATTTTACATGAGTTATCAGGTGAAAGTGAACAGGATGCTCCCCCAGGAAGAGTGCTTGCCAGCATGTTTTCCTACCGGGAGTATACTGTTTCCAGCAAAGCACAGTGCTCCAGTAAATTCACTGTACTGTATCACCTAAAGTTTAAAACTTACTGCTCATTCAGAAACACCAATAAAGAATCTAGCACTTGCTTATGGTTCTAATTTAATGTTCGGTTGAAGGGTTTGTCGGCTTGCCAGAAGCACTTAAGAAACTAGTCTGCGTTGATGCACTTGGGATTTTACTGTGTAAATCTGTTGTCGTTGTTTGGAATTTCCCGTGTTAATCTGCACTGTGTGGATGGTGAAAATAGCAACCGTGTGCAAAATGATAACACTAGTTGCATTAAAATAGTATTAAAGTAAAGCATGGGAAGTAGAAAAAAGTTGAAAATTAAATGAATATTTGAAGCAAGAGTGGAACTAAGTAAGGTGCGTTCTTTTATCTGGTACATGAGTGCATCTGCTTAAAGGAATGGCTCTGCTCTCTACGAGTCACATCACACATCTTATTCTTCCTTATCTGTAGCATTAATTTTGTGGTTAGGTTAGTGATCTGCTTCACCTCCCTGTGTGTGCGATCACAGGAATGCGTGGGAGCAGCAGAGCAGGCTTGCCCCTTTTGGTGTAGACCAGCTATAAGCTCAAGTACGCGGTGGGGCAGGGCCCTCCTTCTCTGCACTCTGATGAAATCCCTGCTGAACTCCACAGCACAGCTCATCCTCCCCCGTTAATGGGAGTTCAGTGTTGCCAGCTTTCTACCCCAGAATTTTTCAGAGGTATTTTCTGAAAAAATTGAAAGCTGTTTCTCTACCATCGAGCACTCCTCGTTAAGAAGCGATCTTTATTATTTATATAATAAATAGTGAAATAGTAATTCCTGTACAAAAACTAAAATGTGAAATGGCAACAGGTTGGGTTTTTTTTTGGTGGGTTTTGGTTTGGCTTTTTGTTTGGTGTTTTTTTTTGTATGAAAATGCTAGGGATTGTGTTTTACAGGCAGTTCTTAACAAGATACAAATCTTGTTAAGAACGCTCTCTATGTAACTGTGTACTTCCAGGTATCCTTGTTTATACCCAATCAATATATCTGAAATTAGTGTGTGCTAAGTAAGGTGAAGATTAAAACAGAACAGCAGCAACAAAATAGAGGGAGTAGGCTCTATCTACTGTCTTTCTATCCCAAAGAACAGAGATAACAGAGGAAGGAGATGAGCAAGAGGAAGAGAGTGGCCTCAGCCTCCCTTCCCCCAGAGGACTGCAATCCATCGATTCCTCTGCACAGCTTTAGCTGCTCTCTGGGCTGGAGAGGACCTCTCTGATGCGTGCTCCTGTTGCTGCGCTGCTGCCAGGGAGTGGGACAGGCAGTCCTGGGCAGGCTCCCGATGCTGACGCTGCGGTGCTGCCCTTCCCGCAGCCTGGGGGAAGGGAACCACCCCGGGGCTTCTCATGCCTGGGGATAAGTTCTGTGCTCTCTGGTGGTGAGAGACAGGCCTTTGCTTGAGAAGAGGCATATTCCATCTAGTCCGCAATATTCCTGTTCGGATACATCTTGCATCGAGGCTGTGGAAGAGCACACTGGAAAGTCTGCCACCTTGCACGTGGGTTTGAACTGGATACGTGATTGCACGGTGCACTTAATCTTCTGTACCTTTTGACTTTTCAAACAGTTTTGGAGGTCCCATTGATAGACCAGAATAGAAAAGGAATTAACTTGTTTTGGATGGAACTTTAATTTTGCTTCTGACAGCCTGGGGAGATTACTGTGCTCATCTTCTGTGAGCGCTAGAGCAAGGCACAGAAGAGAGGAAACGGTTATTAAAGTTGGCAAGTTATTTCACTTAAAACCACCTGTTTCCTACTGGCAGGTCTCTGTGGGAGTGTAATCTAAGTCAGCAATAATTGGGGAGGGGGAAGCTAATATAAGTGACTCGTAACTCTTCTTACATGTTAAGTGAATCCCTCTGAGATTGTCCTCTAGTTCTTTCCTTCTGTGTTCTGAGGACTTTGCCTTAAAATCAGTTTAGCTGAACATGAAGTGTTTGCATCCTAAATGTACTATTTTGTACTTTTTTTTTACTTCTGCTTGTCAGAGAGCTAATAGTAGGAGAAGAGTGGAAGGGGAAGTGCTCGCTTCTTTTACTAAGTTCTGATGTTTCTTTTATGGCCTGTTCAATGAACAGAATCAATAGTTTTCCTTTTCATTTTATGTTCTTTGTGGTATATAGCACCTCTCCAAAACAGATGGCATCCTTTTAAAAATTAAACCGAGTAATTTTGTAATGAACTTAAACACTGAAATCTGAAGACATACATCCCACCAGGACTCCTGGGACTCTTAAAACTTAAGTACATAGCTAGGTCTCTAGAAGCTTAATATCCCCTCAATATAATGTTTTTCTTAATTAAACCTGTAATCTGTGAAGCAATTCCAGAAAGATTTATGAAATAATTGCAGTACCTTCATTTCAGGGGGTAACCTTATTTCAGGCACTCTGAATTCTTCCTCCTGTTCTTCAGTTAATTTTAGGTTTTGTCCTGCTTACCTTCCATGGGTCTTACTGAAGTTTGAAACTTAAAATCCTGTAGAGTTTGTCTAAAGTGTGTAAGCCATATGTACTACCTTAGTGTTACGTCTGATATTTTAATATGGTTGCTAAAAAGGGAGCTAGGTAACTTACCCTGGTTGTCTCCTGCACTTGAGGAGACCTGCAGTCCAGTCTACATTTAATGTCTAAGTCATGTTGGGGATCACGGTGTTGTAGCAAAGCTTTTCCAGTGTAGTACTAAATACACGAGAAAGAACTATATTGCTTGTTCAACATGGGTACTTTTTCTTAAAACTAGTAGGAAGAAGCACTATGTTTGTATGAAGGAGGTAGGGATAGGGCAATTACAAATTTGTCTCCTTTCCTTGTTCTAGTTCTCTGAAAGTTAATGTTTTTCTGTGATTCTCCAGATTGCAAGGCTTTCCTCTCCATTTCAGGTTCTTAAGTTGCCTTTTGCTATTACTTCTGTTACTTGGTTTTTAACATTTGTCAAGTCTTGCCCAAACACCTTTGTTAAATGTTTCTGGCTTTTTGCTCTTGTTGAAATTTAAAGTCTCCCAAAGTGAATATACCATGTGGCAAAAGAATCAAATATAAGAACTTGTCCAATGGTCAGAAGAAAATAATAATTCTCTGATATAAAAAAAAAACCAAACTCAACAGTGCAAGCTATTGACAGAGGGTTCTCCTCTTTCACAATAACCAGTGTGGTGAGGGAGAAAGCTGCTTTCTCAGTTTCATCAGTACAAACATTTTGAGTAAGCAGGAGATAAGGGAATGGGGGGGGAAGTCTGTTGCACTCTGGGAGTGATAGTATTAGATTATTTCCATGTGAAATGCAATTCTGTTTTTGATATGCATGCTTGGAAAGATGAATTCTGTGCAAATCATGTTATCAGGGAAGCAATTGTACCTTGCAAGCAACTTTGTGCTAGTAATTCTTCTTTTAAATTGAAGCATAGCATCGGATTACTTGAACTGCTTTCTGTCTTAAGGTGTCCTCTGTCCCCTGTTGAAAAGTGCTGTTTATCAAGTAAAATTGGTGGATTTCTAAACTTGGTGGGTGTTGCTTGGCAAACTTCGGTCAATCTGTAGTAATGGATTAGTTCCAACAGAAAATCATGTTTGTTTTTATGTATGTTTATGTAGTTTGTTTTTATGAGAGAACAAAGTTATTTAGGATTGTGTTCTTCCTTGTTTCTGCTCTGGTAATGCTAGGTTATGTCCCTTGTCTAAGTTAATCTTTTTTTTTTTAATCTTTCCCTGTGCAATGGAGATACTTTTGCTGCCTCACCAACTTTAAGTGAATAAGTACATTATTGTTGTACTGTTCGGACTGTAGAGTTTCCTTATGCTCCTTTGTGTCCTTCTTCATAGGGCTTAACTTTTTTTGTCTTCACTTAGTAATTCTGACCTTGTCTTGGGGTTTTGTGTGTTTGTGTGGGGGATTTTTTTTCCTCAATTTTTATTTTTTGGTGTGTTTTTCTGTGTAGCCTTGTCATTTTATTGAATTTCTGCTTGCTCATTTCATGTCTTATTCTTCCTCCACAGTTTTTTAGTCTTTTCTCATGCTGCCCCTCTAATTATATGTAAATGTTCTCAATACTTGCTTATGTTTCTCATATTATTAGCTGCTCAGTGAGGTGCTGTCTGCTTTCCTGTTTAATTTCTGTAAAATGCAACTGTATCTTCAAACACGGAAGTCTCTTCCATCCATGTTCCTAATTTTTTACTTAAATTGCAAAGTCAGGGACTGCATTCTGGTACAATATTTCGGTGCTGAACATCTTTTCATGCCTTAAAGCACAGTTATTAGCATGTATTAAATCTAGGACATAGTATCATGTATTTAAGTAATGTACAAAGGCTGAACTGTTGGACTGTGTGTTGGCTTCTATGCTTCCATCTGTTGCCTGACTATTAAAGGTGCTTTTTTAAAGATTTTAGATCGTTGAGTTAAACTACCAGCATTTACATTGGTCCTGGGAGATGTGTGGTTCTGCTATGATAGATCTATCTATATCTAGACAAGCTATAGTTCTGGAAGTGTGCTGAGGTTGCTTCTTTTCAGCCATTCATTACTGCCTCTGGTGACTTTTTTTTCCTTGCTAGATGCTTTTTTTCATAAAACCAGTTTCTTCCTCTGATTTTCTGTATGTCAGAGCAAAGCCTTCAGGTTGATATAAGGGAAGGATAGTGCAGGAGCTGGTGGGAGGGAAGGAGAGGACTCTTTATTTAAGAAAAAATGCCAGTTTATGATGATTTGGAGTATCTGTGAAACTACAGGCTCGTAAGCCCAGGGGAGCTGTCTTTGTATATGTATATTTACAGGGGATGACACAGATACTGTAGTGAAAGATGCTTTTAGATATACGTAAAATGTATATAATGTCAAAATTGTCATTCGCTAGAATGAAAGTACACTGAGCCAAACCATTTTAGGATCAGCTAATTCTTTGAAGTATTGTTTCTGAAGATATTTTTACAGCTCGTACAATGTTGGTAGGAATTTTTTCCTTTGTGAGTGGCTATAAAAGAGCTCTCAAAAAGCTGCTAGTACAAATTCTCAAGTTAGTGTAGTGGACAGGAAAAGCACGGTTTAGAAGACATAAGTGTGCATTTAGAAAAGGCTGATTATGTACAGTGCTGAGTGGGAAGAGCAAGTATTTGTAAACAGGCCTGCTTAGAAGAAAGCATGAATAGTATTTTCTCCATGAAACTTTTTCAGTTTGATTTCTTTAGAGAGTTTAGTGTTTGTCAGTTACTTTCCAGTGTGTAAATCTTAATGAGGTTGTACGTAAAGCTGTGTAGAAGAGTGGTTTTCTTTTCACTTCCATTTAGCTCTTGTTTTAACTACAGAAGGTATTGACCAAACTTTGCTCATTTTCAGTGTCTCCCATTTTGTAACAAAGCACCTAAAACAGGTCTTGCATCCTAATGCTGGAGTTGTTCTCGGGGACCTTGTGATACATGTGGAAGATTTTTCTTTTCCTGAAAACAGATATTCACCATTTGTTTATCTCCTCTCACTACTATTGCCTGGGTTTCTAAGTTACCAGTCTTTCAATGTATGCTGATAACTTAAAATTTCAAGAGGTGTAGATATAGATTGCTTTGTTAATTGGGAGGATATGCCATTTTTAATCTTAATTTGTGTTTTATTGACTTAACAGTTCTACCCATTGTTTATGAACTAAATGGCTTTCTCTGTGGATGAGGTGCAAGTGAGTTTCAAGAGTTTAAACTAGCTGATACTAACTTCTACATGTCATTTTCATAGGCTGGTAAAACAGGAAAGGTAACTTTGACACTCTTTTGACATTCAGTTTTGATCACTTCCACTGAAGTAAATGGTAATTAAGAAAAATCTTACTGCCCATGCAGATTTTTTGTCAGAAGTGAGTTCATTATTTTATTCATTTCTTTTTTCTGATACACAGACATTTACTTTTCAGTTTTGTAGATTGATTTGAGTGTAATCTTTTTATAAACAGTTAAAAAATATTGCTCAAACTTTGCAGTACATTGTCACAAGTGTAGATAAGTTTCTTTAGCAAATATAAGTAATTAAGGTTGCTTGAAGTAAGGTTCTTTTATAGAAATCATTTATTAATCCACCTTGTATGTTTTTCTGAGGACTTGTTCAGAGTTAGCTTAAACTAGAGGCATGGTACACAGCTGCGGTGGAGGCAGACTGGCAGTGTCTGACATGGTGGTAGATGCTGCTGTTGCTGAGGGAGGGACTGGCTTTGGGGGAAAAGGAAGCAATTGCAGTTCTGGGTGAAAGCAGAAGGAGCAGAAACCTGCTTTCCAGAGCTGCTGCTGCCCCTTGCTTTTGAAGTATTTTCTTCCTCCTTTAGGAATAGTGTGTAGTTGTGCCTCCTTCCTAGCAGCCTGGCAGACACAGAATGAGAGGTAGATGAGATAAGGAAGAAGAACCGCTGCTTACTGGGTTGGTAGGAAAGGCAGAGAGGAGGTTAGCTGAAGGATGGTGTGCAGAAGTTGGAGATTCTTCATCCTAGGATAATGATGGAAGAGTTGGGCCTAAAAGAAACAAGTGACCTGCATTGTAGCCTCCAGAAACTTTCCACAGGAATCCACTGTGGTGTCACTGCAGGACTGAATTCTGCCTACATGGTTGAAGGGTCTGGAGCTGACCCAGTCTTTTGTGGTGCAAATAATATCTCCTGTTGGGTGGCTGGAGATTCCATGTCACTTGTACTGGGATAAAACTGTTCATCAGAAACCAGTTGCATAGATGGAAAGTGCTTCAAGACCATCATTAAATGGGAGCATGTTTTAATGCCTAAATTACAACACTGAGGTCAGGAGATTATGCTGTAGAAGCACGAGACACCTCTGTTGACTTCGAAGCAGTTGTTTATGGTACAAACTGCAGTTACATCTGATTGCAATGTGAACGTCCCACTTGCTTTTAACCAGTTAGCTTTCATGCTGCTAATGGTGCAGCCCCCGAAGCAGGGAATTCAGCAATGCTGAAAAAACCTGCTTGAGAGAGTAAACAGCAAGCCTGTCCTGAGCTCCTGCTGCTGTGGTTACACTGCTTCTAGCTACAGCTTGTTTAGTTGATTTAAAGCTGCTGTTGCTGTATTTGGGTTTGCTGTAGTCAGGCTTGTGACTGCAGGATGAGTTTAAGGATAAACTCTGCTGCTTCTGTTTGTAAGCTGGACTCTGTCACCTGGTTGGCAGCCATCTATCAAGTGTTTTGAAATACAGGACGAAAGGTGCTTTCTATGTCAGTATTGCAAGGTATTGCAGATGCAAGTTCTTAGCCTTTTCACAACAGGAGAAATACTAATTAAAAATACTTGGGTTAAAAACAAGTGACAGTTTTCTAGACTTCTAGAAAAGGGCAAAATGTTACAATTTTTTGTTTTCTGTAGCTTCCGCATTGTGAAGAGGAGCTGGTGAGTACTGCTTTCAGGCAGTACGTTGCCATTTAAACTTTACATGTTGTTGGTTTGTTTCAGCAATGCAACACTGATGGGTTAATAGTCTATGAGAAGATAGGTGTTACTATTTAGCAAGAAAAAAATAACAATGAAAACATAGAACAGCTCAAGTTTTAAAGTGTGGAAAAAATATCTAAATGGGGTTGTCAAAGAATGTTTAGGGTAATAGTGGAATCCCCTTTCACAAGGCAAGTAAAGCTCTTGGGATGCTCTGTAGGGAGTAATCCTGCTCTGGCATGGCGTTATTTACTGGGTCTCTTCCATCTGTGCTCTGTGACGTGCTTATAAATTAAATCTGTGATTTGTTAGGAAAGCTTTGGTCTCATGGTGGTAGCACTGCTGAGTTGGATAGCTTTTTAATTTAACATTTGTAGTAGTAATGCCCAATACTGTACATAGGAAACATTATACTATTCTACTTTGGCTGTATAATGCTAACTGGAGCAATAATCCAGAGTGAGACTCAATGATGCCGTTTAAACTATCCATGCCATTCCCTTCTGGGACCTTTTTTCTTCTTTCTTTCTACTTTTGTTTCTGGTTTTATTACTATTTGCCAAGTCCTGCATTCCCCTCTGTTGTGAGGTGCTTAATGGCTTCTTGTGAAGGAAAAGGGGGCTTGCTTTCCTCTTTGGATTTCCCCTATTCTCGCACATTTATCACTCCTAATAAAAGACGGGGGTTTTGTGTTTGAATCTCTGTAGATAAACCTGAGCTAAGGCTTCCCCCTTTTCATCTCATAAAAATATTTCTTTGAGACCAACGAGAAAACTAAGGCAAAGGTAACATGGCACTGTTTTTCTGGTGGAAGCAGGCTAATATGACTGTGTTAGCCTGTAGTTTTATATTTGGTAGTACTGGCACTTGAGAATAGTGTGCAGGGGACAAAAGTCGTTACTTTGCCGCGGAGTCACCACATGTAGTTCACAGCACAAATAGTTCTTATCAGCCTGACAGAAGGTCAGATGTTATGTGGGGCTGAAAATAGTCAGGGCTGTTTAAGCTAGCACTGCTACCGAAGACAGCCTGCAGAAATACGACCTTTGGCTAAATAGTATTTCTTTGGGCAGGAGCTGAAGGGCTGACCAGGTGTTCAGATTTTATGCTTGTTTGATATGAGCCTGTTCGTTCCAGATCACATGTTATGGATAAGTGTCAAAGATGTTCTCTTTCTTTATTGATGGTTTGTTATTTTCCCTATTTCTTCTTTCTCTCCACTACCTTCTCCATCCCATAGCTGTGAAAGCTCCTGCATCAGCATTAATAGAATAAAATCAGTAGTAACTGAACTAAATCATTTGCCTTCAAGTTGCTCCCTATGCTGCTAAGAAACGCACTAGCCAGAGGAGGCCCAGAATTTCATCTGCAACTGTTGTGTGGGGTAACTGGTGTAGAAGGGCTTTCCCAGCAGTTTCCCACCTTGTCCATTGTATGCGGTGTGGGAGACCTGTTTTCTTTGAAAACTTCATTATTTACAATTCTGCAAATGATAAAACTTTCATATGTAAGGCAGAAGGTAATTTGGAAAGATCTTAGTAGATTACTTACTGTTGTGGGAATGTTTTTCAGGAGTCAAAGTTGTTTTGGTCAAATATTCATCTGCAAGTGCTAACTGTGATACAAAATATATTTGCCCTTCTGAGAAAAAGAGGTACTATTAAATGCTTTTTAAGGTGCATGGGTACTGAGCGGTTGGTTACAAAAGGCCTTTCAGTAAGATTTTTGTGACGGAAGCAGATAATGCTGTGTACAATTGCAGTATGGTTTCCAGACTTGAAATACTTTTTTCTTTTTTTTTTCTTGTTTCCCCCCTTCTCTTGTGAGCTCAGTGAAAACTTTAGGCAGCATGTAGGCTCACAGGTAAATTGTATAGAATGCATGCATATTTCACATTTAGGTTTGAATTGTAAGTGGATATTGGTTCTTTAAGGAAATGGCTTACCCTGTTGTTAATGGCAATTGACTTGTGTAATATTGTCCTACTGTAATTATTTAAATAGTTATCATGCTTTAAATTCAGGAAGAAAAATAATACTGCACTGCTTGCCTCATTTATCTTAAGACTGGCATACCCGCATGAATGTTGTTTCACAAACACAAAGTTACACTGCGCTTCTGTGGTTTTAGGGCTGACCTGCGTATGTCTTAATTGTGTTTTATGCAGGGTTCAGTGGTCTCAGTTTAAAGGCTATTTTATTTTCAAACTGGAGAAAGTAATGGATGATTTCAGAACCTCAGCTCCTGAACCAAGAGGACCCCCCAATCCAAATGTGGAATATATTCCCTTCGAAGAGATGAAAGAAAGAATCCTGAAAATTGTCACTGGATTTAATGGGTATGTATAATTTGTTTTCTAAAATCAGGATAACAAAAATATTTCCCCAGTTTTTAACTTAGTAGTTTGTACTGTCTATCTGTGACTGTTCATTTTGCTTCCTCAGTAGATGAGCAGAAGCAAATATATACGTTGGAAATATATTACAGTAGTTTCAGAACTCTTACTTTATTATTCTGTCTTTGAATGAAAATTACGTCATCCTGTGACATGTCAGTCACTTCAGTTTTTTTCAATATGTAGTTAGTTTTTAAGTAATAGCCTTCAAGGAAGCATGGTGTTAGTATGTGCATTTAACAGGTAAAATAGATAGTGAAGTCAGATTTCTTTCAATTTATTTTGAAATACCTAATTGAAAGAAGTCTGGTGGTGTTCAGGTCTTAATTGCTTTGTGGCAGTTCAGTAGCTTTTGAAGAAGTAATGCCGTAATAAACATGGCGCAAACAGGAGGGAAAGTGTACCTGGTTTTGAATCGTTAAATTGTGCTGGATACAAATTCATAGATCAAGTGATACTTACTAATGGAGACTTGGGGTATTCGATCTGTTGCTGACAGTGTCTTAGATTAAAGTGTATATACCCTTTGCTGGTTTTGTAATTATGGAAGTTTTGTTTCCTTTAAAATAAAGCTGATTTTTTTTTGTGTGTCTTTTTTTTTAATAGCTTATATAGTGTTTTTCTTGTTTCTGAACTGGATTACATACTTGCTGTAAGCTGAGTCATCCTGCTTGTGGGTCTCGATGCTTGCTTGAGAGTCTTCTTCAGCATTTTTCTCAGCTTGTTAGTACACGGGCATACTGTACAGCTTGCCTCCCAGTTACCCTGAAATTTCAGATTTGGAGGTGCTGCTAACACGTCCTTTGTATCATATTTTGATGCTAGGTTAATAATTTTTACTGTCACTGTTCCACACTACTTAATTTATTTGCAGTTTAAGTGTCTCTTATAAGTCAAATCTCATCTTTCCCCCCGCAAATGGCTCTCATGTAGGATACTTCTAAGAATGTGAAATTCAGCTTGTTCTCAGCTACTCAATATTTATACCGGGCTACTTCACTGAAGGAATTTAAAAACAAATCTATCCTTTATGCCCAACTCTGCCTCTGTCCTGCCTCCCCCAGCTTTTTGTTAATGCTTCGCTGCCCACAAAAGTTGTAATGTTCTGGCACGGAGACAGCTAATGAATGGGCTGCTGTTATCTTCTGTTGTTCCGAAGTGTAACCAAACAAACCTCTGGGTGACCGAGTCTGGAGCTTACTCTGCGGCCGTGCTATTTTCAACTATTGCTGTAACACTTCAGAGTGCTCAACTTCCTCATACTTTAAAGTGACCCACCCAGTCTTTGAGGAAGCAAACTGCATACATTAGTCATCTTAAAGAAAATAATACATTAGGCTGTTTCAGAATCTAGGCTTGTAGAATAGTTCATTTAGTAAATCCTACAGTGAGGATATGATTGTGAAAGCTGAATCACGCGGAGATGTGTCCAAAAAGTGACAGCAGCAGGTTTTGGTTTGTGCAGTTGGATATATTTAGGCGTCTTGTTTAGAGTTGTGGATGTCATTTCAGGGTACTGTAGTGGAGAAGGAAGCGACTTGGTGTGACTTTTATTAGGGTGTGGAGAAGGAAGCCGCTGGATCTCACTTTTATTAGGATGTTTTTATTGGTGTTTGTTTAAAAGAGTGAGGGAAGGAGCTCATTATAACAACTGTTTTTTTAAAATTTAAAAAAAAAAATGTCAAAGTAGTAATGAATTAATAATGACCCCTATTCTGGGGTCTTTCTAGATGAAGTGTCTTTAAAAGAAAGCACAAATTGGCTGTTTTAACCATACTGTATCTTGCTTGATATTATGTAATATGCTTGCAGAGCCAGATTCTCATGCTATGCTTTAGAATTGCTCTGGACTAGGAACTTCTTAAAAGACTTGCCATTTTCTTTACCCTTTGATAGTGAAGCAGAAAGTTCCAAGGTAAGTTATTGGGGATCTCTGACAGAGGAGTGTTCACAGCATGAATAAAATAGACATAATCCAGGTTTTCATTATGTGTATTTTTTGCTACAACTTAATACAGCTGTTAAGTAATTTACCCAGATCCCTCTTGAATCCTGTCCATACAATGAATTTTTGGTTTGTAATTCATTCTGAACTATAGTGCTAGAAGTGCAGTATAGAATATGTATAGTATAGAATAGTATAGAATTTTAAGTGGTTACCTTAAGTAGGCAGATTAGGACTATTCATGCAGCTCATGTATTGAACTAATTAAGTTTCCAAGCATTTCAGATCAATTCTCATACTGCTCACAACCTTATTTACACTGGTGTTCATGGATAGATTTACGCCAATTTCAATTACTTCTATTTTAAAATCATATTGCTAAACTATTTTAAAAATAATAGTTTTACCAAAAAGAATTCACGAGGTGAAGTTAACTTCGGGTTTTGCCAACTAAGCCACTTACAAATGTTGAACAAATTTCATGCAAAGGAGGTGATAGCGTGACACTTGGTGCCATCTGCTGCTCAGTAAATGAAGTTCAGTTTACTATGGAAAATTTTGGAGGGAAATGAACTGGGTTTGGCTTTTGTTTAAACCTTTTATAGCTGAGAGTAAAATAGGAAGGCATCTTCTACTTCTGGAGTTAATTGCAGGCTGCACACTTTCTTGAGTCTGCTTATTCCCCAAGTAGCCAGAACTGTACTGATTTCACAAAAAACTTCACGTCTTAGTACTCCAGGTGTCCAATTAGGTACAGCTAAATACAAATTAGCCAGGCAGTGATTCTCCAGGATGTCTTACAGGTTTGGCTGTTGAAAAATAATTTAAAATTCTGTGTATTTTTGTTTTTGTGAAATAAATTGATTTTGAATGGACAGTCTAGTCTATTAATGAATTACTAAGTCTCTTGAATTATGGACTTTTCAACTCAAAACAAAAATGGCCATCAATGAGAAACAACAGATACAGTTAGTACTGGACATATGTGGAAGAGTTAACAGATCAAGGGAATTTTTTGTGACCGAGTTAGAGTTGGGAATTTCGTTAAAGGAGGGCACTACACAGAAGCTGAACATCATGGAGAGTTTGGGTGTCAAAGATTACTGCTTGACCAAAAGTTGCTGAACAGCAGTGCTACTTGACGGATACTAAGGAAGCGTTAGGGAAATTAATAATGACTGAACCATTGTCAAGTGTAAGAGCCTTCATGTAATAAATTAAAAGGAACACTTGTTCCTAGTTTGTTCTGGTTTGTACTTAACGAATTTTGGGGGAGGGGGAGGAGATATTTCTGGGTCAAAATAGGGAGGTGAAATGTATTTTGCCTGTGTGCCAAAACACTTGGTTTCTGCCATTTTACTTGCTTTTAAGCAACATTGTGTCAAAACAAATGTTTTAGAAATACTGTCATCTTATAGTGTTACTTTTTGCAAGTGTTTAATGTATTTAATGCTTCATCAGCTGTATTCTAACTCTGCACAGCTGATGGATGTCAAGTAAAGATAAGTTGGTATGGTTTAATTCTGCGTGAACAGCAAGGGGGAAGGCACTAACCGGTGGGCTAAATGTGATTATACCATCTGTGTTTTTTCAGGTAGCTGTGTTGGAACTAGGGCTGAGGGTGGCTGCATTGTAGCCTACCTACTTGCTGCTTTCCACTTGAGGATTATAACTGCCTCAGTAACGTAATATACAGGCAGTTCTGAAAAACATAATTAAATTGTTGACACTTGATCACTCACTCTCTGATTACTGCTGGCTTTTAGTTAAAGTGAAGTGTCATGTAGTAAGATTAATCATAGCTCTGCTGACCTGTTTGCACTGAGCTACTGGTAGAGCTGCGCATCCCTAAGATGTGGCTTTTTAGCTAATGAACTAAGCTTGAGGTACATACTGTGTTAGCTAACGAAATGGGCTTAAGATACTGTGTGGTGAGCTCCTGGGGGGGGGGGGGGGAGGGAATTTTGAATTTTTATGAAACTTACAGTATAGGGATATATACACATATGCATGTATGTAAGTCTGTATTGATACTGCTCTGGATTTGGTGTATCGGTCGTATTCCCAATCAAGAAATGGTTCTTAAGTATTGTATTGTATCAAATATCCTTCTTAGATGAATTTTTGAAATGTTTATGGCTTCAACTTCAAATAGTTAACTGTAAAAATGCATGATTCTTTATTATTTTATTGAAATAACTTTTTTAAGTATTTTACTGTTTCGTCAAAAGTCACAGAAATTTGTTAAAATGTGACACTGAATTTGCAATGAAAGTGTATGACATCTCAGGTAACTGGTAAATGTATGTAAAGTATTGCTTGTCCGAAAGGTCACTTTCTCATTTAATGGTAAATGTGATGCTTACGGATTTATATACCTTACTCTGAGTTTAATTATTTTTACTGAGCTGTTCCTTGATAGATAAGTATACTGTCCAGTTGTGGCCAAAAAGAGTATTTGTAACAGCTGAAGTATAATGGTTCTACTAATTCCAACATTCAATGCCTTTTCTGTAAATGTATTTTGTAAAATGTGAAATAAACTACAAGTTAAGAATTTTTTAGCTCTAGTGTGTATGACTCAAATTTGTTTTGAATCGCTTGCCATTTCTGTTCTATATATTTGAATAATAAATACAGTCTTAAACTGTTTTACTGTTGATGATCTGATTTCCCTTTCATTGTTTTAATGAATTGAGTTGTGGGATGATGTATTTAGGATTCTGCTTAAGAGTTTTGTGGTGGTGAGCACGGAAGTCAATGCTTTATTACCTTCGTGTGTGAGATAAGGAAAAATAAGGCCTTGAGTTACTACCCTAACTGCTAATGACAATGAATTTCAATACTGTTTTCTTTTTATCTTTTCGGTAAGGGGGAGAAGGCAATAACATTGTTGCTTCCTAACAGTTATACTCATTAAAATAAAATTGTTATAAATCTATTTCATTGCAGCATCCCCTTCACTATTCAGCGACTCTGTGAGTTGCTGACAGATCCTAGGAGGAATTACACAGGAACAGACAAATTTCTAAGAGGTGTGGAAAAGGTATGTATTTTTCTGAGAGCGAACAGAGCTAAACAGTCACAGCTACCACTTAACTAACGTCTGAATTACTCCCAAAGGTCTGTTGGTTTCATTATGGCTCATAGCATAGCTGATATCTACTGTAAGTGTATGAGTTTGTTTCATACTTTTAACATCAAAAAGCAGTTTTAAAATAACTTACTTAAGACAAAAATAAATCTCAGCGCTGTAACCGTTGTTTCCTAATCACTGTGCAGTACTCAAACTGTAGTATGTGGAGGATGTAATGTCACTTTCCATAGTGAGTCCTAGCTAGAAAAAATCAAATAATCAGCTGAAATAATTTGCATTTTTTGATCAGGCATTTCCTTCCACATTTGGGTTGAGATTAGATCCAGTAGGTGAAGGAGAAGGGAGGCCCCTTCCCCCAGTGTCTCTTGTTTCAGTATTTAAATCCTCTCCTATAGAGGACTGTGCCTTTGTAAAAGCATGCAGATGTCATTTAATGGTATTTTATAGCTTGTGTCAGAATGTGGAATCTTTCAAAAGTAGGTGACAGCCTTTCAGGATATGTGGTTCCACAGAGGATTTTCTTGATGGCAAAATTGGCTTGAGGTTCCTACTTGGACTATTTGGTTGAAGAAAGGTTAACCTGTAAACAGATTGGTTTTCACTGCTATAGTGGATGCAGTCAGGTGTATTCTTGCAAGTTAAGACGGGAAGGAGATGGTCAGGAATAAATCAGGAGACAGGGATTTCACAAAGCAGTTTCATAGCCAACAATGAGATCTGTGAAACTACACCTCAGGTTTTACGGAGAACCCTCACTGAAGTTCATCTGGGTTAATTTAGCTGGCCCTGTGATAAAAGCCCCCCTCTCTAATTGGGCTAAGTATTGATTTGAAGAGAGAAACTTAACTAATTTTTAAGCTAGGTTTCTAGATGTTAACACTGATTTAGTTTGCGGTGCTGTTCAAGAGGGAGAGGTGGCTAAGCAAAACATACTGAATTGATCATTATTTCTGCCCTTTGTTTATGTGGGGCCAAAATAATTTAACATTTGAAATGTGGCTGTGCCAAAAATAGCTAATAGTGCTCGCACACTTTCGAATGCAGGACTCACGTACGAATAGAGCATTTCTCCAGCAACTGAGAAGTTTTTCAGCATTTCGGAATACTTTGCTTTCCAGAGATACTTCAGTTAGAAATTATAAACACTTGGGCCTGAGGCTTAATGTGCTGGTCTCGTTATGACAGTAACCCACTTATGAAAACACGGGCTTTTAGTGCAATTATGGCCTGACCTTGTAAAGAGGGAGCAGAGATACTTTTTATGTATCTGTCATCTGTTGATAGCGTTCAACCCAATTTTCTGTGGAGATACTTTAACAGATATGACCAAAATCCTGTAACTCCATAAGTTTTGGGGTGTTGTCAAGAGCTGAAGCTTCTGTTTCTGAACTCGTAATATGTTGTTTGTGTATTACAGAACGTCATGGTTGTCAGCTGTGTATATCCATCTTCAGAGTAAGTATAATCTTCTTTTGCTTGAAACTCCAAGCTTGTGTTAGTAGAGGGGACCGTGTGTGCATGTGTGTCTTAATATATTTCTCTTGCTGGCAGGAGTTGTATCCAAAAGGTAGACACGCAGAGTTCAGGTTTCATTATCGGTAGTTAGGCCAACAGTAGTGGTAGTATCTGCAAGGGTTATATGTAGTAATTTGGAAATGAACAAACAGCTTTGGAGTTGGATATATGGTAAGTTCAGTATTATCCCTGAACATGAAGCTGTTATAAAATAACATAGCTGGTGGTGGAAAAAATGGATACCCCTCGGTAACAGTTGTGCTGTAAATTCATACCCTAGCCTATTTCCTTAGTACGGTGTGTAAGTAGAGAACTACTTGAGGACTGAAAGTGGGAACTGTTTAAGTTGGGGGGGGGGGAATTCTGTGCAAACAAGATTAAAGTAATTTAAATTTCCTTTATTTGTAACATTCTCTCTCTCTCCCCCCCCTCCCCTCCCCCCGTCCCCCCCCAACCCCCCTGTTAGGAAAAATAATTCCAATAGTTTAAATCGGATGAATGGTGTTATGTTCCCAGGAAATTCACCAGGGTACTCTGACAGGTAAGTTTAGTTTTGGGAGTTAACATTTTCTGGATAAAAGCAAGGTGGTTCTGGAAATAGCTGGTTCAGATCCCTTGTCAATACCTATTTTGATCCCAAATAGGTAGTGTCAAAAACGGGGTGTGACATGGAATACTGGGGGAAGGAGGGTAGAGGAGGCATGAACATAGACACTATGTACTCTATTTTTTGATCTTGTTGGAACCTCATTGCTTTAGAAATCTTCTTGGTGTTATTTAAACTTTTTATCATAATTTGCATGTTGTAGGCAAGGAATTATTATAAAATAGCAAAGTAGTTGATCTTTTTTGTTTTGTTTTTGGTGATCTTTTAAAACAAGGTTATAGCTGCTTTCTGCCTATTAGAAACAAATTACTTAAATAGTGAAAAAGGGTAATTTTTTATTATTGTTTTTAAAGATCTAATGTAAATGGTCCTGGAACTCCCAGACCAGTAAATCGACCGAAGGTTTCTTTGTCGACTCCTATGACAACAAACGGTTTGCCAGACAGCACGGAACATAAAGAATCGAGCTTGCAGCAAACAGAAGATAAAAAACACAGGTTTGTGAGGAGTAATGTATTTCAAGCTGCTATTATTCTCGGGTTTTTTCACTTACATTTAAAAAATATTTTAAAAGGGAATGGCCATTTAAGGTATGCGTAATTAAGTCTTAACACACGAATATCTGCAGCAGGGTTTGATGTGTACTTACTACTGTTTGGGCAGTCTAGATAACAGCTCCAGTTCCCACAGTTGCAGTAACACATCTCGTAAGTGTATGGGATGTACAGTGAAAACAAAGCATGAATAATAGAGTTCAGAAATCCAGTTACCATATTTGTGTCAGGATGTTAAACTAAAACCAGACACTGTAATCTCATCAACGCTTGCCACCTATTCTGACAGTAGGACCTGTCTGTAATTTGGACCCGCCAGAGTAGCCTGACCACTCTGCATTTTCATTGACAATCAGGTGAAGGAGGAGTGATGGCTCTGAGGTTTTGCTGTGTCATAAGTGAAGTGAGTTCTACTGTTAGCTCTTGTAGAGTGTTTAACTTGACGGTAGCTGCTACTTTTTTAAGTGTGACAAGATACAGAATGTTTTTCTTCAATAAAAACTACAGCTGCTTTTGTTGTTTACAGTGAATCACCAGCATCTGAATCAGAAGGTGCTCAGAGCAGCCCGGTAAAAAACAAGCACTCTGAAGATGATCCTGCAGAAGCAGAAGGACATGAGGTAAAAAGACTTAAATTTGACAAGGAAGGGGAAGCCAGAGATGCACCTAACCAAACTGCCTCCAGTGAAGTTTCTTTAGGCATGGGGGAAGAGACAGAAACATCTTCTACATCTCAGGATAAAGAAAAAGATGCTACTTGTGCCAGACAGCGCTGTACAGAGGAAGAAGAGGAAGGTATTTCAGATGTCTTTGTCTTTGCTCTGTTTGTTTTCCAAGGAGTCGGGATTTTCATTGCTGGAGGCCAGTGCTGTTGGGATTGCTGAATCTCTCCAGTTGTGCGTAAAGATGAACTGCTTGTTCATATTGCCATTTTGCATAACGTAGCAATTCTGTTAGTTCTTCTTTCTTTGTCCTACATCTCTATTTAAAAATTTATAAAATAGTACTTAAAATCTTCTGAGGCAGTAAATTACCTGAGGGTGGTAATGATGCACCAAGAATTGAAGAATCCCTACTTGAGGGTATCATCACATGTTCTCATCTGTTCTCCAGAAGGGGGGTGGGTCATATCTCTGACTGTCTTTATTAATAAATTACTGAAATACGGAGATAAAGTTACGATGTTCCACTGAGGCGGCTGAGCAACAATCTGTCCAGATCCTATTAGAACAGTGAAAATTACCTCACTCCAAGGCAGGCTCTGTACCCAATTAAAAAAAGATAACTGCAGTTAAGAGACTGATCTATTTTTACATATTCTCCAAGGTTTCCTTTTGATATTTACTTTTTGTGGCTCACGTATTTGTAAAATGTTCCCCTAGACCACGATGGATGTACACTTGAAACAGTAATGTTTTCAACAATTCCAAAAGACTGCTTCTGAAGACAAATGAAGGAATGTGGGGAAGCAAGAAAAAGTTACTTGTTAGACTGTGTCTTTATCCATTGAAGCTTAATTAAGTGAAGCTACCTATTTAGTAAAAAAAATTGGACTTTATTTTATGGTATATTAGGATAGTTTGGCTATCCTGATGAAGTTGGCTAATACTTTACATCTTCTAATAAAATCTGGGACTGTCAGTTTTTCCTGTCCTTGGGTGTGTTGTAGAAGTATCGCTCAGCAGAGCTGGGAATGGGAAGTAGCAGGATTAAGATACGTTTGAAAATGCCTTAGTAATACTGTACTCTCACCGTTTCTAGAGTCCTTCATGTCTCCCAGAAATGTTGGTCCAGACAGAAAAGATCAAGAAAAAGACACTGAATCCTCAACTGTGAATGAAGAGACCTCTGAGGAGAGCAATCAGATGGAGTCTGATCAGTCTCAAGCACAGAAGGATTTACACTCAGATGACAGTGAAATTAGCGGATCTGCCAGTAGTGGAGCTGACTGCAGTGAAACGGAGGAGTTAGGGTCCTATGCTAGTGAAACTCCAGAAATTTCATCAGAGACCCCTATGGAAAACAGCGATGAAGCCACAGAAGTTGCAGATGAACCTATGGAGCAAGACTAATTTAAATACACTTAGATGCAGTATTTTCCATAAGGCTCCGGTTTTACACTGTATAAATAATTTTATGTAATAAAGTGGACCTTTAGTTTTACAAAAAGCAGCAGGTTGTAAAATAAACTTCTTCATGGATTGAACCTTGAAAGAGTTGTACATGATAAGAACTGTGAATACCAGCTCCTTCAGGTCCTGCTTACCGCTGAACTTTCGTTTGGTCAAATCAGTGGTTTGTGTATAGTTTTTTTTATTTAGAATAAAAGTTTTTAAACTGGAAGGTAATTATAATTTTGACAACTTTTTTGGAGATTACCACACCTAGTTGTATGTAAGCAAGAAAGCTTTTTGTCTTGTCTTTTTCTGACAGCTATAGCAGTTACTTCATATTTTGGTTACAGTTTCAACATTTGACATGTGAAATATGGGGTTTCATGCTGGTTTCCAGATTTTTATTTGAATACAAACTATGAAACCTTACGTTGTGTGTTTTAAAATGTGTTACATGTCACACACACATATATGCACGCATGCACACGTATGTGTACCCTCACTGTTCTAAGGGGGAAATGGTATATTTTTCTGTTTCTATAAAAGGTAAATACAGCAAATACTTTTTCTATAGGAAAAGACTGAGTTCACCTCTCAAGGCACTGTTTTGCCTCTGGAAAACAAAACAAATGAAATCTGGCCCATATGAAACCCTGGAAATACTAACATTGTTGCAAACACCAGAGTAAACACATTCCAAGAGAACTGTTCAGATTACAACATTTTTTGTATACTTCTGAGGTGCCTGAGTGAAAGGATTTCATTTATTTATGAGAAAATGTGCTTTATGTTGAGAACGCTGTAATCAACACATAGCTTAAACTTTTGTAGAAGAAACGTTTGAAGATATGATAAGAAAATATCTTGGAAGAAATTAACAGGTACTTGCCTTTTTGAGTGCTTCTTGGAGCATTGTGAATATTGTAGAGAAGTCTCAGAATTATTCAAAGGTATGCAGATGGCATCGGTAAGATACACACCACTGTCCGGGAAGAATTAATTAATATATGACCGTAGTTACGTACCTGAGCTGAACGACTAAAAGGCTTAGGGGTGCATAGAAATCACCATGATTTGTATAACATTTTGGAAGCAAACTAAATATTTTTGAACATGCTACTTTGACAGCCAGTGTTACGTTTTTTTCAGACCAGCTCAAAGCACAAACTACTGCTTTAAACTCTCGATATTTTCCAGTTCCCATATTTAAAGACATGCAAGCTGCAACCTCCCAGTCACAATTACTGGCTGCCAAGTTTATACCTGTTTCTTCAACTGTACCTTTTTGATATTTAGAATTTTTAAATTTCTGTAAAGTAGACTTTTGTAGATTGTAATGAGTGCTCACTGCCATTGTGAAACGGTATATAATTGTATAATTTCTGTGTGTAAACTGAATGCTTGGGCTTTCAATACAGTATTCATATAAAGCAATAAATATTAATGTTATGAAATATTCGAGTACATTTTTATCAGAATTGTCCCTCTTCGGTTTTAAGTTCACATACCTGAAGTACAAAAATGACCTCTAAAATGCATGCTGATAGTTTCTTGTACTACATGGTATGCTTTGTATCATTTTGGGGAAATCTAGGTTTTGATTAATACTGGAATAATTTGGCTCAGTTGGAATATTTATAAAGTTATTTCTTGCTGACGTTACCTATCAAGTTCTAAGCAGACAGCATTCAGGGAGATGCTTGCCAAAAAAAAAAAACCCCAATCCTATTGATTGAGATCCCCTTGCAGAAGGAAAATTGTACTTTGACTCTTTTTTCATTGTGCTTAAGGGTTGGATGTATAATACAAGATTAAAGGACTGAACCAAAATGTTGAAATTAGGAAAGTTTAAAAACATAGTGACATCTTATACTTCTCTTTGTGGTTTTTTTTTTTAAATATTTTGCCAATGAGAACAAAATTTTACAATTTCTAAGTTTAGAGATTTCTGAAATTTTCTTTAGACTGTTTATTTGTGAAGATATTGTCAATAAACTTGTTCTTTAAGCACCTGTGACCTTTCGATATGTTTGTTTTAGCAGCATTAGTGCCACTACTCCGCAAAGACTTGCAGAAGAACTTTGAGGTATGGATATGTTTATATAGCTGCAGGTGGTTTTTTTTTTTTAATGGCTAATAAAAATTGAAAGCATGCTTTAACATCACAGGAAGCATCTTCATCCTAAATATGTGCCTACATTTAAAGAGTGCATTTACCAAATCAGAGAAGATTTTCCCCCTTTTCTTTAAAATGGGGATTTAAAAACCCCAAACCTGCTGCGTTTCTAAGCAGCCATATTTTGTCAGAGGCATGACACCCCTCCAGGGGCGCAGGCAGCCGCTTCTCGGTGTGCGTGGAGGTGTAGTGTTGAATCTCTTTTCATAGCTTGTATTTTTCTAAATCTGGATGCTTTAAGTTCCGTAATTACATACGCCCCAGAGCAAGTGTCTGTATACAGCCATTCAGACAGAATCGGTCGTTCTGCTTGAGTTCATGAAGGAAGTCTGTGGTTAAACCCCGGAAAACCAGGCAACAGGTGCTTTATAGTGCTCATGGGTGTATTGCCTATTAAAAAACCTATTCTGTGGGACCAGAATATAAATAGAAAATGGAGTTTACTTTTCAGAATACAAGGGAAAGGTCAGCCCTTAATTCTGCTCTTGGTATTTTAAAAAACGGCTATCTCAGGAAAAGCTGATTTCCTTAAAGTAGCTGAGATGCTCTGTCAGCCTTGATTTTTAAACCTCGGGGCCTATGTTAACGCTTGCAATAGAGAGAGCCTTCTAGCGCAGCCTGTACTTGGGGTTATAAAGACTAGTAAAGAAGTTAAAACATTCAAAAGTACAGTAAATGGAGCAGAGGTTGCTGGAATTTGGGGTTAATTTATTTGCAGCAACTTTGCTGGGTGCTCTGGCGAGCAGGCGAGGAGCACTGGCCGTGCTCCCCAGGGCAAGGGCTTTACAGCAGGGAGGGAAGCCTTGCATCTCCGTGTCTCGCAAGGGGAGCTCGGAACAAAAGCCGTAGCCCCGCACAGCAACCTCGGGGTTTGCGTCCTTGCCCACAGCTCTCTGAGACGGCATGAAGGTTGGGGACAGGGATTGTGACTGCTTTCTCTACTGCCAACCAGCTCCAGAACAAATTTGGATTTCTTTTTACAAATCCTCTTGATCTACTGCTGGCTTGAACACAGTAAACTTCTTTTTTTCTTAATACAAAAATTGTGTTCTGAGGGTTTCCAAAGCTAAGGCACCTCTGTCTGCAGTGCTCAGTCTCTATTGCCTTTTTTTTTTTTTTTTTTTTTAGAAAAAATTCAGCAGGAAATACTAGCTGGAAAAGTAAATTGGAATTGCATTTCAGTTTAAGCTTAGCCTGGGGGATGCAGGAAACGGCTGAAAAATATTGCTGCTGCTGCTCCAGTCTGTGAGAAATTTTGTACGTATGATTGTTTTTTACTCGAGCAGTTTACTGAAAAGCTGCATCATGACTCCAGCAAGATTGTCCTGGGTCTGGTACAAAAGAATCAAGCTTTTATTTTTAGCTTCTTTGTTAATTGTATGGGGTGGGGGGGGGAGGGGATGGGAACAGAGCTGAAGCCTGATAGAATCTTAGTTACATGAGTTCTCTGTTGCAATAGCTAAGTGGCAAGCCAGTGATTAATTAAAAAAAAAAAAAAATCAGATTTTTTTTTTCTAGAATGAATGCCTTCTATTGACTACAACTGTACAAAACACCCTTCTGCAACCCTTTGGCATTTTATATTCATATAGTGCATTTCTAGGAAGAGTTTAAAGGTTATTTGCATCTCAATGTGCCTGAGGTCAATGGTTTTCGGTTAGACAAGTACGGAAGAGGTACGGATTACGGAAGGCATCCTAGTTACATCCTGTCATTTCCAATGAGACCCACGTTTTGTCACATAACTAGTAAACTTTTGTTAATCAGAGCTCGTCGTCCTCATTTGCCTCAAGGACGTTCATGCCAGCAAATTCTTTACAGATAAAATGTTCTTTTAGTATCTGCATGGTTTAATTGAAAGGGGTCAGCTCTGAAACTTGCATATATAGGCTATATCCTGTACCTATGCATTTGTGCTCTCTGTACTTCTGTACAGTGAATCATTCTGCTGCCAGGCCTCTCCCACAGACTGACAGTTAGAACAAGTTTATGGCATATTTTGTCTTCATTTCTGTATTTGTGAGCAGGTGCTGGGACACAAGGCACTTTATTTCCAGGATTCCTACAGCCTGTCAAAAAATATTCATGCCAACAACTGATCTCCTGCAGACTTTAGTTTTTAGGTTAAGAAATAATCCTGTGTTTTCTAGCTGAAAGAGGTATGTTCTGGTTTCTATGGATAGAAATGGCAATCATGTTTTTGTTCTGAATGATCTTTTAGTGCATGTGAACAAGGCACCTGAAGTCATTCCCCCAGCTCTGGACTATGATTTACCAACTTGCCCGCAAGGTTCGCTGTGAATTGTTGCATTATTTCACTTGTAAGTTGATCCTCTGTCTTCACGTTCGCTTGGGAAAGCTGCCTTTCCCCATCCATGTTTATTGCAATAAACTGTAGACGAAGTTCTTGAACTACTTCTGGCCTTTGGAAATTCTTACCGTGAGTAAGCGGTGACAGAAACTACTCCGGACTGGGCTTTTCCCTGCGTATTTTATTCTGTGGTCCAATTTATAATTGTTGGACTGCATCACCGCAGGTAAAAAGACAGGAGAAATTTTGAGGGCCACTGAACACGGCATATTTAACTGTGGCTTGGGCTGGTGTTATTTCATATATGTGTCTTCTGCTACTGTGATACAAGATGAAGCTCTTCGGTGTTTAATGGCAGGGCCGGGCCGGGGTCTGGTGGAGCTGTTATTCCTCATCTTGTCCTTCTTTCCCCTTCCCCGCTACCAAGAAAACGCCTGGTGACCAGCTCCTGCTAGTAATTCTCTGGTGCATTGGAAACCCTGTTAGTTTATCCCGCCACCGCGGTTTTGAGCCTGCAAGACTAAACAAACCCCATTCTGCCAACCTTCCCTGACAGCGCGTGCTGTTCCGAGCCGTGGCTCTTCTCCCATTTGTCTCCCTCGTCCTCAAACTGCTGTACCCAATTCAGGACACAGTACGCCAGCCGGGGCCTCCCAGGCAGCGCGGAGTCACGCCTCCCCTCTGTTGTGTATACGTTTCAGAGTGATATTTGACTGTATTCAGTTTGTGCTCCACCGTAATCTCCAAGTCATTTTCTGCCCAAGTTGTTTCTGAGCCGTGATGTCCTGTGGCGTATATCTGATTTTGCCTGAAGTGTACTGTTCGGCTCTTGCCTGCCTCCAGCTACGCCTTGCAATCTTTTGTACCCTTTCCAATTTTCTCCCTTTTTTTTAGATTTCTTTGAATTCTCATCCTGTTCCGTAAAGCCTTTACAAGCGCTTCTCCCTTCTCTGTGCTCTGCCTGTGCTCTCAGGGGCACTTTATGTTACAGTGCTGTCTTGTTGGTAACGGTCTGGCACAGATCTGGACCCAGAGCAGATACCTGCGGGATTCCAACTGATCTTAAACTGTGCGTTAGGGCCTTCAGCAAGGGAAGGGTATGTTGGTATTTGTGTGGCAGCTCGTCCTCACGGGTTTCACGCGAGCTGTAGCAGGCAACAGCTCCAAACTGCAGCTGCCGAGTCCGCTCCCGCCCCTCGCTTGACGCTCATGTTCTCAGACAGCTTTAGCGCCGTTCGCCTCTCGCTGTCACTACAGTCTCTTGCGATAATCTGGCAGACAGATGCCCTGGGACTGTCTTGCAGCAGATCTACGAACGCTTGCGAAACCGGCCGTTGCGACGCGCTGGTGACTGAACCGCTCGAACGCACCGGGAAAGCCGCCTGGCTCTCCGTAGCTGCCTCCGCCGTGGGCTCTGTGGTGGTGCCAGAGGTGCCCAAAAAGTCTTCTCGGTCCATTTGTTAACGCTCGCACCCCTCTGAACATTGGTCACAGAAGAGGATTGAGGAAGGAGGCCTCAAGCGCAGGATGGCGCAGGGGGCTTTCCTCGGGCGTTTCTTTCGCGCCCATCCCCTTCTGCGCAGTTGAACGACTCAGTTTTCTTTGAAACACCTGACAAAGCGACTCGAAACGGACACGGGCGGTGCCCGACGGCGCACACGCAGCGACTCGCCGGGGCGGCCTCCCCGGCCGTCGGAGGCCGCCCGTCGCGCCGCGGCAGCCGCGTCTGGGCCGGCGGGGCGGGGCGGGGCGGGGCGGGGCCGCGGCGGGGCGGGGCCGCGGCGGGGCGGGGCCGCGGCGGGGCGGGGCGGGGCCGCGGCGGGGCGGGGCGGGGCCGCGGCGGGGCGGGGCGGGGCCGCGGCGGGGCGGGGCCGCGGGCGGCCGGCAGGGGGCGCTGCCGCCTCGGTAACGCGCGGCGGCGGCGGCGGCGCCATTTTGCGGGCGGCCCGAGGCGCCGGCGCCCTCCGCGTCTGCATTAATTTCATGGCTCCGGGAGGTGGAGCTTTAGAGTAACCAAATGCTCCAGGGCGGTAAAACGGGCACTGGCGGTGCTGCAGGAGCCTCGCCCTGAGAGGCGGGCGCCGCGAAAGTTTTTGCTCCTTCCCTGCCCAAAGGTGGCAAGTGCTGTGACTTTGTTACTGTACCTGCAGGCTGCAACGGGCTGAAGGTTAAATACCTGCTTCCTCGAGCGGGATGGTCCTGTCAGGCATTCTGCGGCAAGCGTGCCGCTAGCCCAGCTTGTCGGGAAATCAAGGGAAGGGCTAGAGTGCACCACACCTGCATCGTTTCCCAGCCTCTAAACCCCGCCGTGATCTTCCTCCCTGCAGTCCCCCAAACCTCCCAAACCATTGCAGCGAGACTACGGAAGTGCAAGAGAAATCGGTCTGGGTCACAGAAAGCACTATGTGCGGCATTGAGGAGGGGCGCGATCTGTTCCCTGTGCCCAAAGTGCTTAGGAAAAGGAGTCACGGATTTAGATGACCATAGGGAAAGAGGCCAGGTGTTGGGGTAGTTGTAAGGATAAGCGATGCGCTGGAATAGCTCACCCAGCTTTCTCAAAGCCCTTCTGCCCCACTTCTTCCCCGCGACAGAGTCCAGCCCTATGGTTTGGGGTGGGCAAGATGCTTTCTTCAGATGATTTCTCCCTCTAATCGCCTTCCCCCCTTATAATTCTACATTTCTGGAAGGTTTCTGTTTTATTGGGCTAAAGTTTCACTGAGCTGGTTCAGTCCCTGGGTGGTAGGAAGGTATGCATGGTGCATTTGCCCTGCCCTTGGAATCAAAATATATCAAATCCAGAACCTCAAATCTGAGGCTCAGATGCAGTATCTGGGAAGCTGAGGATGCCTTCCGCAAGGAGTTGCATGGCAAATGAGAGAGTAATTGTTCTTCTCTTTCCTTCTCCATGTAGTTTCTTTTTTATCTCTTGTTTTCGGTACCTAAAGCCTTTTCCAGTCTAGTTTCAGAAGAGATGTGATAAAGCTCAGTTGCTTGAGGTGTTTAAGATAATTCTACTCTCCAATGTACTTGCCTTTCAGGATTGAAGGTTTTTTTTCCCCGATGTTCATCATAAACTTTCTTTATTCCATCCCATTTCCCCAAGATATACTTAAAGGTACCCTAATTCTTCTAACATACATCTATTTTTGTGTGCCAAGCCTTGCCCTTTGGGGACACTCCCCTCAGATGTTTCATATTTACTCTTTATCTTTGCTCACAAATGAGTCTCAGTGACTTCAAGGTGCTCTTTTCTCAACTCCTGGGCCTGTTTTGCATCTTATTAACAACTTGTAAAGGTGCTAAGGAGGCATGCTGGGTTGTCCATCAAGTAAATGACTGTTTATGTGTGAGACGGAGAGAGACTCCTACTTTCCACTGGCGTCACTTATCTCCCTGGGAATCTTAGCAAGGAGTGACTGTCCCTGTTTACATGGGCCTCTCTCCATGCAGTTACAACACCCAGGATCTTGCCTTCGGATGTTACGACGCTGGGGCCCCCTCATACAACAACAGTCCCTGGTCAATGACTGTCTGCACTCCACGGTTTATTCGAGGAGTGATTCATGTAGATTCCTGAACAACCCTGGGAGCAGGATGTTGACACGTCTTTTTTCCTGCCCAGGTGACCGCCCTGATCACTGGGCTATCGGGTAATGCCCAGACTTGCTCTTTTTTTTTTTTTTTTTCTGGACCCATACAAATTTGACTCTTCTTTTGTACAAGGGATAAATTAAAGTCATGGGGACAATAAAAAACTTCTGTTATTATGAGGCACTTCCTTCTATATAATTGTGTAATTTACAACAAAATCTACTTCAAACAACAAAAGAAATGCCCTGTTTCCTTGGTGCTCTAGGAATATCAGAGTAGATCTGTGCCTCTTGGAGTCTTACCAGCTTCTTTCTACTTCTGTTCTTTGATTATTTATTCCTTTCTGCCTTCTCTGACTTTCAACTCAGTCAAAGCACGGTGCTCCATGCACCAAAGGCTCTCCTTTTCAGATCTCTCTTTCTGACTGCAGGTCTTGGTTATCTTGTTTAAATATATGTATTCAAAGAGGCCTGTGTGTGGCAAGGACTAGAACTAGATGCAGAGCCTCTGCTTGGACATCTGGCAGTACTGCTGCTAAAATACCCCACAGAAAATAGAAGTCTTGACTGTGTGATCTTCAGGGGTGTTGTTCTCTAAGCACAGGAGTTTTGCATTACCAAGGCATCATTGCAGGACTCTGTCAGTTCCCGGAACCCTTAGGCAGGCTTTCTCAATCAGGGTGAAAACCCTCCACAGGCACATGTAGCTATCTTGTATATCTGTGTGTGGATATGGAGAGGTATGACCTTTTAGAGCCAAGCCACTCTGCAGTTGCTAAATAACCAGCTTTTAAATAGAAATATTTTCTTCCCATCCATTTAAAATGTTTACAGTGGGAATTTTATTTTTATATATTCTTAAATTCTTAAATCATATTTAAATAATAAAATGAACTTCCAGTTTAGGAACTTAATGAAAAACATTAACCTAATCTTTGCATTTTCATAAGAAATCTTCATAAGAGGGTCAGTATACAGATGTATCTTGCGTAGTGCCTAGCAATAAACCCTCAGACATGTATAAAATAGGCTAGTTACAGTTTTCTATAGTAACAGAAATAAAACTAGAAATTGAAAAACCATTCCTCAGCGAAAAAATGGAGGACTTTGGAAACAATCCTTCACATGAGTATGCAGTAGGGGTCTTTGCTATTTACATCTAATTTATTTCAGCTGGGAGTGTGTCAGCTGGTTGCAATACAAACTCCTCAGTCTAGAGGTTCTGGAGCAGGATAAAAAGAGGCTTGTGAGAGGGGTGGTGGTTTTTGCTCCTGTCTGCAGGTAGGGGTGGTAATGTGTGATAACTTCTCTTTGACTCTAGCTGTCTTAGGATAAATCTAAGTTACTGTTTTTAATTTGATGGAATCTGTTTTAACTAGGAGGAAAGCTATGCGATGTGGTGAGTTCTGATGCATTAATAAAATGGCAGGGGCATTGGCCTACTGAATGGAAGAGGTGGTTTTGGAAGGAGAGAAGTTTCTGTCTAAGAGCACCTTATAACTTTAGGGTATAGTGTTAGGTGCCTTCTAACAAAGGGGGGACTTTTAACCTAGGCCTCTTGGCCTTGGTAGGGTGGTGCCCCAGGGGAAGGGGAAGGGCTGTGGGGGTAGTGTAATGCAGAGTATCTACTCTGTAGTGGTGGGGTAGGTGTACTCCCCTCTGAGGGGGAAGGAGGCAAGAAGTCCAGCTCTGAAATTATTCCAGCTGAATGTGAGCTGAGTAATTCTGGATTGACCAGAGCTTTGGATCAAGAACTTCCTTCTGTTTCAAAATGGATAAAAAGTGCCTGTTGTGCATTAGTTGTTTGGACTTAAGCCGCTGTCTTTTAGGAAACTGTGATAGCTTATGGAGTGCAACATCTTCAGGGAGCAGTATGGCTTTGATCGGGTTTTGTTAATGAGCAAAGCAACTAATAATACACGCTCGGCTTCCAGTAGAGGTATCTTTGTCTCGGGAGACACTAGTAAGCAGTTTTGTAGTGGTTTCTCAGGTCTAACGCTGGACGCGTTACCACTGGGTCACACAGGAAAAAAAAGTATTTGGTGATTCTCCTTGGGGGATGAAGTACAAAAAAAGTGTGTGGCTACCACAGAGCATAAAAAAAAAGTTGATATTGTGCAGGTGAACTAAAAAGTATGGGTAAATGGGCAGATGAGCTCTCTTCCAGGCCATGTGATACACCTGTGCTCTCCAAAACAGTGGTGCAAGGAGTATCAGAGCTCACTGGAAGTGAACTGGCCAGGGCAACTAATGTATTGATTCTTGCTTTCTCTCTGGTATCTGGCTTTGATTTCTTTTTAGTGTGATTTTTAACTGTGATTCTGGTCACTTCCCAACCTGCAGGAATAAATGACCAGATTTTACTCTTTCCAGTCGAGCTGTAAAAAAAGTTCATCTGGGACAGTAGCAGCTTCAACTTGTGTGTATGCCCTAAGACAAACTGGATTTGATCTACGAGCCGTAAAAGGGTCTTAGATGGGAGTGCTGAATTCTTTTGCCTGTGGTTAATTAAAAAGTCTGAGAAAAGTCAGCTAACCTCCCATGGCTAAAATAATTTCCCCATGTAGCACCTTCTGCAGGGATAAATCTCTGTTGCAGCTGTATCATTCCTCTGCAATTAGTGGCAGGCTGCTAGCTGCGGTGTCTGGCACTCCTCTTCTGTGCGTGCTCTCAGTCTGAAAATGCAGCTGAACTGTGTGACCTGATAACACGAGGCCTCGTCCGTTTTCATGTGGTAGGTATTTGCACTTGTGTATGTCTAATGTTTCTCTGGAAAATTCCAGTCTGATTCTAAACACTACTCGGCTGCACTTCTGCTGTAGCAATCTCTGCCTGGGACTTAACACTGGTGTATGTGTATGTTAGTGAATTTATCTTCTTCCATCAGACTGCCTGATATGGTGTGTGCTTTATGTGTGAGTTTGTGGGAGAAGGTGCTGCTGCACGGTCTCTCCCCCTCTCCTACCCACCCCTGGAATTATTTAGCACAGACTAAACTGGAGAGGGCATGACAGCTAGCACTGGACAGATGTTAAGAGCAGCTGGTAGTAAACTAGCACTTTGAGTGATCTATGGCCAAAATCTGAGAGGTCAACCGTAAGATCTTTGATCAGGCAAACTCACTTGAAGGACAGACTTGACAGGAATGCAGGATTAAGCCTGACAATAAAAGTAGTTTCTAAAACTTTTTCTTCCTAGCAAGCTTCTTTAATGTGGAACTTCAAGTCTTGGTATGTTTAAAATTTGTGTTTTCTTCCATAGATAATACAGAGCAAATATTTTATACAACTGTGTTTAAAAGAAGTGTAATTTTGTGTTGAAATCTCCTGCTTTTAAAAATGGAAGTATTTATTCAGTTGTGAACTTGTTTGATTGTGGCTGCACAGCCTCCCTTTGGCTGGCTAGCTGTTATAAGCAGCCACTCCAATGCCAGGGGTTGCGCTTTAGGTAGACTTGTATACATCTGGTACTTCTTAAGCTTGTGGGAAGACTGGGCAGCTTCTTTTTTTTTTTAAAACAGCGTTATTTAATTTAAGACAAACTTTGTAGAAGTGTAATGAGAAAACTGTAATGCAGGAGATGGGTAAGAAAAAGGAAAGGGGAAACAAGATGGAGGAGAAAAGATGTAGGTAGATCAAGCAGTTTGTGGCGGAGTCGGAATCCAAACCTTTTACTTCTGAGTAAGGAAGGCTTTGCTTCCCAGAACTCGAAGCATGAAACGGTGTTATAACATTACCCTGTCCTTAGCCGTCAGCTGGCATGAGGCTGTTCACAGGATCAGAATGTGTCTGTGTGTGGTGTTTGCTAATCTAAATCTACTGCAAATGGATGGAGGAGCTGGTTAACTTCTTGTGTGAAAGGTTATTCTGTAGCTGAAATTGCTTTAGGTGGCTCAGCTGTATTTTGTCAATAAAATGTGCCATCAATGGAGGAATTGGCAGTAAAGTAGCTTCTGTGTGCTTGTAAATGGAAAGCACGTTTGAAGGGCAGCAATAGAGTATTTGGTAAATGCATTCAGCAATTGTATTATTACAAAGTCTGTTTTCTGGGATTTAGAATTTGAATGTTTTTAATTGCAATGGGCTGATATGATTTATAGCGTGGATGTGATTCTTTTTTATCTGTTTTGCCTGGTGTCAAGTGAACTGTGTGATGCACATGAGTTGCTATGCTTGAGAGTTCAGTGAAGGGAAGAAAACAGAGCGCATTCCTAATATGTCTATGTATGTGTTGGGAATATGCCCTGTAACATCTCTGTAAAAGCATATTGAATCTTTGCGGGGGTGGCTTGGCAGGGTATGTGATATCGAGTCTCTTCCATTCCAGGTAGGTGAGATGGAAGGAAGGATCTTGCCAAGTGGTGAACTTCTCAAACTTCAAGTTTTAGTGTTGATTTCTGTCCCAAGTTTAAATACGTGGGCCAGGTTGATCCTTGATGTAGCTCCACTTCCTGAAAGGGCCGTTAAAGAACTGTTGGTAGTAATGCTGTAGGATGATGCCTTGTGCTTTTTTAAGATTTTTTTTTTTGAGTGAGAAAGGACGGTCTTGAAGGTGTAAGACACTGGAAATCGAGATCTATATCTGCTTCTCAGTTCTGATGTAGACTTTCTGTGCGACCTGGGGCAAACTATTTTTTTTATTTGCCCGCTTCCTGCTTGTCCTGTCTGTTTAGACTGTATTGACAGCACCTGTCCACACAATGTATGATCCTATCTGTAAAGGACCTTTTCAGAAAGTTTTTTCAGAGCAGCATGCTCTGGTGTGCATGGAGGGAATAGCAAAATATTGTCACTTAAAGCTTCCAGCTGGTCTTGATCCGCTATATCATGTTGGCTATTTCAATCCATAAGTGCTGTAAGGGGTACCTTGCCCATATTTGAAAATTGGCCTTTGAAATCCTATTCTACCAGTAATTCTTCATCGGTGTTTACAAAATGATGTCATTAGTTGACAGAAATATTAAATATACTGTAGCTGGACCATGTGAAAACCTCTAATGAGTCAGTCCAACAGTACATGTGTGTCTTGTACAAAGTAATTCAGGATCTCTCTTGGATACCATTTTAATCATTCTGCAAAGGGTTCTGTGGGTCAGTGTCCCAGAGTGCTGGCCTGCAGAAAAACAAATGACTGTTTTTTGCAGCTTGTTACCATTTCAAGGCAAATTTAAAAATGAGCTGAGACTGCTGCCTTGCTGAGCTGTCACACAGGACACACAGTTAAGATGATCTTGCTAGCCCTTTTCTGCAGGGAGGGATACAGATGTGCCCAGGCTTTGTTGTGGCTGTGGTTCTGCAGATCACTTCTCTCTGCTGTAATATAGTGATGGGAGGGGGCTGGCTTTGTTTGATCAAAATGGATATGTTTGGCTGTGGGTGGAGATGCTGTTGCTACCTCTGGCTTTATCTGTTCTTCCTGCTGATCTCTGCCCTGAGTAGGTAATCTGTGACAGAAGATGTGCTTATTTAGCCTTTTTTTTAGACTTAGCCCGTTATTGAAGGGTCCTGAACACGGACGTGCTCTGGGATATGTCAGCCAAGCAAGGTGGTTGTCCTCAGTTTGACATTTCGGTGAGTGCTGTCCTGCCTGATGATAAAAAGACAGGATTATGGAACAGCTGTGTCACCTCACCGCAGGGAGCGGAGCGAGGGGTGGTTTTGTGAAAGCTGCTGGTGGATCAAATATCTGTTTAATACCAAGCTACTTAAAATAAAAATGTTACCTATTTAGATTAGGGAACTGATTCAAGGAATATGGAAATACTACAATAAATCCCCAGTTATATTTTCGCATGAACCTCAGGAAATAAACAGACTTGTTCTCTGTAGCTTGCATGTGCAGTAAGTCTTTTTTTTTTTTGGTCATACAAGCTTTTCATGATTTTTCTTGTTGCAGTAGAGCGTAGGCTTGGTAGCTTAAGGACCAAAAGGATTAATAGACTCAGTTTATATTCATGAAGTATCTAGCAGCCTCAGCCAGAGATCAGGGCTCTTTCATACAAGATATTATGCAGGTTTCTAAAAGAATAGTAAATAGCCCTTCTACCACGCTCTGCAGTTTATCAGTTTCCCACAGCTTAAGACCCAGACCGCTTCTGAGGGCGTGTGTTCAATAAAGGTTTAAATGAAAAGTGAGGCATATTATGTAGGAATATCAAATGAAACACTAGTTTGATGTCAGCAGTTTTGACCAATGTAGAATCATTTTTAGCTGTTGTACAAAAGCAGCAGCTGGTTTAGTACTCTGGTGACTACTTGGAGAAGAGAACACAGTCTGTAAAGGTGGGGAGGAGAGCTTTGAGTAAGTATTTACTCACTCACAAGGCAAGATGTTTAAAAAAACATAACAAGAGGGATGAACAGACTCTCCCAAAACCATAAGTTATGTTTTCCTAATCCACAGAATACCACAACTGTAATTATAAAATAGGTGTGGTGTACGAAGAAGAACTGGCATGTTAACTGTAGATGAAGCCACTGGAGAAGTGTGTCTAGGTATGTCTGGAGAGCCAAGTGCGTTGGATTAGGCTGAATCTGGCAGATCCTGTTGTGACTTAACCCATACAGAGGCCATGGTACCCCCCTTCCCTGGGGCTTACGCCCAGGCAGGAGGAAGCACCCTCTTCCACTTGGTGTTGGTGGCTTAGCGTCTTGCTCTGAGATGGGCATCTCATTCCTCTTTGGTTTCAAACAACTTAAAGCCAGGGTACAGTGGAAGAAGGGAGATCTTTTAAGGTGGTTCTGTAACTGGAGAAGGAAAGATTGAAAATGATGGTCCCATCCAGGAGGTGGAAGAACTGGATTCAGGCTTCCTCTGCCTGACTGGATCAAAACCAAAGCCTCCCCCTTTCTAAGGAGGGTGTTCCTCATGCAGGACTTGAGCTATTCTAATGGTTAAATTAAATAACATGTCCAGAAGGTAGAAGAGAAATTCTCTTCCTCAGCTATAAAGGTGTTCAAACCCTGATCTTACTGAAAGACTTGAGCACTGGCTGGAGGCTGTTCTTGGGGATAGCCTCCAGCCTGCCTCTTGGAACACACTGAGGAAAAGCATTCAAGTGTTTCTTGCCAGAGGGAGCCTGACTCTAGAGCCTGTGAAGAAAGAGGCTTTAGCTTCTGTTTCTATGGTGTTTTCTCCTGTTAGATAAAATAATAGGATAAAATAGGAATTTAGGAGGAAGATCAGAGTCCAAGGTTTGAGCTTCAGGGGTGAAGGTCCTTGTGGGTAAGTTGTCTCTTGTGTGGGGGAAATTTGTGTTCTCTTTGGTGAAGTGAACCTCATTCTTCTAAATTTGGACAGAAGAGCTGAAGATCCATCGGATTAACACCAGATTTCATTCAGTGAATTGGGATTTCTCACTTCAGTGAGTACATGCACTGCATGTTGTGCAGAAGATCCTTGCTGGTATCTGTCTGGTTTGCTTGGAAAATGCTTGTTGGGTCAAGCCGCCTAAACTGATGTATATGGAAGTAGTATCTGAAGGCAACTTCTGCTCTCAATTCATTCTGTTTTCACCATATTCCTAGATCACTGGATGTCTTAAGTGGGGAAAGACCAAACTGCAGACTTGCATTCCTATGTTTTGATTTAGCAACAGCTGAAGTAGCTGTTACGAAAGCCCATAATCTCTTATTTTGGATCCCAAGATATGTGCTTAGCGTGGGCAAGGCTGTGCCAGTGAAGGCTGACCCTTACTGGCATTCACAAAGGTAGGCTTTCTTGGTTGTTTCCAGTTTTGTGGCAACTGTGTTGTGCTTTTGATTAGTAAATTAGTACATTTTCCAACTGTGGCCATGTATACCTCTGCTGAAGGGAAGAGGCACTGCTCTGTATTGTGTTCAAGCTAACGTTCCTATACCTGACCCACCTCCTATCTGGCCAAGAAGCAGAGCTGGGTGGGGATGAGGAGGGAGCGCTAAGTCTTTTTTGGAGTTGGGACTCTCACTGCCCTTGTCTAAAGGGACAAAACAAGGAATTTGATCCAGGTCTCTCATGCCCTGTAACAATGTCATCCTTACCATTTAGTTACATATTATTTGTATGTTTTTCCCTCAACCAAAAGATCATCTAAGGATCTAGGCAGGAGTAGACTGTCTTTCTGTGATCCAGAAAGTGTTTTTTCAGCCAACTATGCAGGCAGGTCTTGCCGTTTTCGGTTGACCTGGTGGGGAGTACTGTTAGAAAGATGAAATTTGATACTATGGAGTTCATGAAATAACTTTTTGGCTATTGCTGCTCCCGTTGCTCACTTAATTATAAAACCTGGATAAATGTACCTTTTGGTATAAATATTACTAATGTTGGCAGTAATTGAAGGTGAAACTGGCAAATGTATCTATCAAGCCATTTCACAAAGTAATCATTTATGAACATAGCTCTATTAATTTGTTTAGTCAGATGCAGAGAAGCAATAAAAGTGATTGACTAAAAACAATTAAACCAGTAAAAGTAAATTGTTGTGTGCATTAAAACCTGCTGAGCCTGTCAGATGAAAATTGTAGGTTTAAATGTGAAAATTAAAGCTATTGATTTTAGCTAGTGTGTATGTGGCTACCAGAGAGTCCTAATTTGTTCTAGTTTTCTTAGCTAGAAGTTGCTGAGACAAGAATAAAGATAATCCTAAAACTCATTCCCAAAAAGGCATAAGCCTTCAGAATGACATATATGATAAATATTTGTGTTGTCTTGGGAAGATGGGAATGTTTTTTTGGAAGACTTATATTAACTGTCAGTATCTTGACACTGCAGAACTGAATATAAATATTTACCAATGATGGTAACTTATTATACTTCAAAGAAGGTGAAGAATGAGACGTTGATGTGAGAGAAAATACAGTGTTGATACAGACTAGATTACAGGGCTTCTCGCTTAATTTATGTGTATGACTTTATTGTCATTTTATTTTTATGTGTTATAGTAAATCTTGCATTCAGTGAACTATTATTTTTTTAGTATTCCATTAAACTGATAGCACAAAAAGAGTGCTATATCTGAACAGGTATTAAGGGATAGTGGTGGGGGATGAGGCTCCAGTCTGTGCATGAGGGCTTTAGCTGCTCAGGAAGGGCTACTGTCATGAATTGAATGAGCCAGGGCTTTAAACAAGTATTATATGTGTTGACTTGCCAGTGTTAAGCAATAGGACACAGAACTATTTCCTCTTACAGTTTCTTCAGATCTCTTTATAAATCACCCCTTTAGACTGTAAAATGTAATATTTGATGGTTAACTACTTGATCAATAGATAGAGGGAGGTTGTTTGTTTTTTTCAAATCTTGCTTTGGGGAGTGTAAAGCACATCTTCCAACAGCTTTTAGTTTTTGCTTTTTAGGAAGCAGACTCTAAGATAAGTTCTATGACTTACAAACACTGTATCAGTCTAGACTGAAAATTTCTGACCCTAGCAGTGTGACTGCAAGTGAGGGGTGCTGGGGAGCCCAGCTGCTACAGCCTTAATGGGGCCATGGTGGGGAGCATTGGGTGGCTTGCATGGAAGGGTCCAGAGCAGCAGTGCTCTGGTGATATGCCCTGACTGGGAAGGGAAGGGAAGGGAGGGAAGCTCCTACAGAGGAGTGCTAAACTCCTGGCTGAAAGGCAGAGTAGCTGATTTGGGGCATGTTGTTTGACGTACCTCCAGGTCAACTGCAAAGCCAGAGTTATGGGCTGTTTGTGGAGCTGGGTGCCTAGGATCAAAGCAGCTGGCAGCAGTCACGTGTACATTACTGACATGAACATCAACTACTAAACTGGCCCCTTCTGCCTTCCAGTCTACTGGGCTGAGAGGGGGAGCATGGCATGCAGCCTGGAGCAAAGAACCTCATCCCGCACACACAGCGTGGTGTCGCAGGCAAGTGTTTGTCACACCAAACCGTTTCCCTTTGTGGAAGTAACCTACTGGAGAGAACTGACTATTGGGATGACAGAAGTGAGAAGGGGAGAGATGGGGAAAAATTTGAGTCTTTCTATGTGTGTGAGCAGCACAGCTCACAGGCCATGTTTCTCTCAATAGGGGATTTTTTTTTAAATGAAAAATTCAGATACTAGTGCTGATTAATTTGCACACCATGACACACTTCACAAAGTCTTGGGAGTCTGTTCTACCGGATGAACACTTTCAGCACATACTTGCCTTAGATAACACAATGGAGAATACAAATAACTTGCAGTCACAACACAGCTAGCTGAAGTTTCTCTTTATGCTTGTCAAAAGAACCAGTTCTGTCAACATGCAGTGGAGTAGGCCCATCAATAATGGTATTACTGAAATGCTCTCGAGGGAGAATTAGACAGCTTTTACTTTTAAGCCAGTTGTTTAGTGATCTTTAAACAGTAGCTCCATAATCCCTGTTTAGCAGTAACAGTCGTGTTAGTTTTCAGCTGTTTGTGCTGGATCAGAATACAGGGGAAGAGCCGTATGCCATTTGCAAATGCTGTCCTCCAGTAAGATGCGAGTCCCACAGCACTGCAGGGGTACGTCATACCATATGTCTGTTCCATCATGTGTGTGAGTGGCTGGGGGAGGCGAGAGGTCCCCACAAGAGGGTTAACTTCCAACAGTTATAAGGAAGCTGTCAAAAGGGGGTGTCTCTTCTGGGCTCTGATTCAGCAAAGCTCATGAGCATATGCTGATGTGCTTTGCTGAATCAAGTCCTAGCAGAGAAGCTTGTCAAAAGCATTTTACATCTATGGATGCAACTGTCATGCTAATCTTGAGCCTTCCAGAAACTTCTGTGTAAAGTGTATTTTTCTAATAGCGACTTTCAATTTGAAGGGAGATTCTATAACGTATTTCAGTTGTAGACTGTGAGTTAAGCCATACTTATTTTCCCATTTCTGCCTTTTAAATGGATACTGTTTTCCTAGAAAAAACAAGAAACCAGAACCTTTATTAAAAATAACATTAAGCCCTTGTGTCATGTTAAAGCAACAGCCTGTGTCATTAGCATGCTTATAAAGCATTACCTTGCATCTCCAAAGTAGATTGCCTCATAACATCTGTATTGTCTTTAGCATAACCAGTTACATCTGAAGAATTTTCAGCTGAAGCAGAGATTGTGAGGAAGAGGAGGGGGACGATGACTTGCATGGAAGGCCACTCAGTGAAAATTAGGCTAAAGCCATTCTCTCCTAGAGCATGTTTCCTTTGTTCTAAATTCTTGGTAATGGTGCAAGTGATGACTGGGAAATATAGTCTTCAAATGCAAAGGGAAAACAAACAACATTCCAATGAACTGAGAGGGTCTTCTCACTGCGCTACTACAAGTGACAGCTTACTCCTAAAGTAGTTCTATCTCGTTTTCCGTTAAATAATGAAATACAGTGCTCAGGCAGTGATCCTTGTAGATGATTAGGACAAATAAGTGTGTCCACAAATGGACAGTAGCTCTCAGGAGTATGCTATAGCACTGAAGTGAGATAGTTAATTTTTATGGTCTTACATATGTAGTAGATGTCCTGACCGTGCATTTTTATATAATCATTTATTCACACCAATTTTATTTTCATCAGTCCTAAAACTCAATGTTTTATGTTTAGCATTATCACAGGAGGAAACTATTCCCTTGAGAGCAGAAACCTAGTGAATTTTCACATAAGCGCCACACTAGCATTTTCTTCCTTGTGGAGGCTGTAGCATTCAGCAATTCCAATTCTGCTGGGAACTATAGCATGGCACCATTACAGCAAATAATTTGAGCAGTTATGTTCTGAAGTACTGTTACTGGCAATACCATGCTGAGCATCTGAGGCAAAGCAGGTGTGACTTTTATAGCTGGTTTAAGAGTAAGAGTGTTTCTTTTCCTGTTTATAAAGATGTGACTGGATCAGGACCTGTATATAGATAGATATCGAAGTCAAGGTTGGTTTTAAAAAAAAAAAAAAAATCACCTGCCTGTTTGTAAAGGGATAAAGAATGTGACATATGAAGCTGCCATCTCTCTTCCTGTGAGAAGCAGATCTGTGCACCCAACCCAGGGTGTTAGTGAGGTAGGTGGTACGGATAATGACACTGAGGCAGTATGCTGATAATATGAATGTGAACTCTTAACTGATTCTGACATGTATGCAGTTTTGTACGGTCAGCTTTGCTCACCTGTGGAGATGATGAGCTTTTTGAGGGACCAGATCTTGTGATTCTAAGTGCTGTGGAAGTTCTTGTCTGGAATTGCAACTCCTTCTAGTATTGAAGTTGAGATGTAGTGCGAGGTGCTCTTTGTCCTGAGTCACCTTCCTATCCAGAAAATGACTAAGTTGGATAGTTAGTTCCCAGCACATGCCCCAGAGGCTTAGCCCTTATATTGTAGAGACAGGAACACAGTTCCCTAGTTTCTTGTGCAAGCATATTTACTATCATTTATCTGTGCTTGGGGGAAATGATGTATACCTTCTTGTTACAACGTACTAAGATGTTCAGTAGTTATGTACGTTGGATCTGATTATTCACAGGGGGAGTCAGTACAGAGTAGACCTCTATGTATAGTCCATCTTGCTTTGGAGTGACTGCCTTCTGTAGATAAACCTTACTTAAACTAATTCATCTGTAGTCTACTGCAAAGGCTCTTAATGCAACATAGTGCTTTAAAATGTGAAGTTGAAATACAGCAATAATGTCTTGTAACTGTATTATTTATCTGCACGTAATATGTATTTGCAGACTTTGGTTAGGATTGAAGAACCTGTTATTTTAGGTATTGCAGAAACTCACCTTTGGTTCTTTTTCCCCTATGCATTGAAAATATAACATCCAGCTTTGTTATAGAATATTAATATATAACTTTTCCTGCAGTTTAGTGCAAACTCTATCCAATATATATGCAAATAGCCTTTTTCATAGAAGTAAAATTTCATATAAATTAAATAACTTGTAATTCAACTTCTGCTGTGTAACATGCATTATGACATTAAAGTGCTAAACAGATTTTATTTCTAAAAACACCCAACACAAACTATGACTTTTGGTAGCATATTATGAAGCAGCGCAATGAAAAAAACAGTAAGTCCTAAACATACGATCCCATTCATACTGAAGAAATTTTTTTGATGAAGGTTGGAGCATGTCATAAAATCTAAGTTATGTTATACCATCACCCCTAAAGTTTACTAGCTGGTCTTAACAACCTCTTTTGGCATATATACTGGAAGGCTTTTACATGTGATTAGCTATAACTTGCATGCTAAAATCAAACGTGAAAGCAGGATGATGTTTTTATGTCTGTCGATGTACCGTGTGGTATCTGGATTCACTAGGCTAAAGGTGGGGTTAACAGATAAGGTATTACAGAACTGCTGAAGTAAAATCTGCAGAGGAGAGGGTAGTGCCTACCCTGGCTATTTCAAGCCTGGAGGGTTCCAGACCGTTTTCACTCCTTGGAGGCAAACTACAATATTCCTTTTGCTTAAGGTTTGATTGACAGTGGCACTGACAGAGGGCTTGGGAGACAATTACAAGGTGCAATACCACCTCTCTAGTGGGGGTAAACCCTTGCCCAAGAGTTCTCTATTGCTTTAGGTTAGTGTTCACTTCAGTTCTATATTGACTTTTCCAGCTGAGCACCTGGTTTTCTGTGCATTGCATCTTCTATTATGAAAGGGGAAAAATAAAATAGGAATGGTGCTGTGAAGCTGCCTTCCCTAGTATCAGGTCTTTCTCCTGCTGTACTTTGCTTAAATCTGAAGGATGAACTGTGAGCTGCTCTTAGATCAGAATATTAATCAGGAGAAATGTACGCAAAGCTGTTTTACTGTGTCACTTCTTGATGCTTGGGCTGAGTGCTGTGTTATACTTCATGGTCTTTGGATCCTTTTTTTTTTGGTCATCTCGGTACACTGTGGAGAAGCTCTCTTCACACCTGCTTCCTTTTGTAGAGTTGAATACATTAGGACTCATCTTGCTGGAAAAATGAGACCACTCCATTGAGTTCAGTTGCGGGTTTTGATGAAAAACTTACTTGATCATAGTTTTGGGCATCATTTCAAACAAAATATAAATCAGGCCAGATCTGTTTGAACTAAAGCCCAAATCTGCCTGGAAGATTTGCAAACTTCAGAAAACACAGTCCAAGTTTTACATATTACACTGAAATCCAAACCTGCTAGGATATGGTCGCCTTTACAAAAGTGTTGTACAGCTTCAGCAAGACACCTCTTTCAAACATTTCATTTAAACTCTGTGCCGTGAGAAGACTTTAACTCCCCCTTTCTCCAGCTCTACCGGGGTGGGGGAAATCACTGAGAGCATAGTGTTTGGAATTGTATGTGCACTTACGGGAGGGATTTGCAGAGGAACTAAGTTTGTTTTACCTCATGGCTGGGGGAAGAAAATACTTTTAAAGTATTCCAGCCCTAATTTCACATGTGTTGCAGTGGATAACTATAGCACTGCCAAGAGAGAAAATATAATAGGACTTGATGTAGAGCAAGATAGCATTTCAAGATATGAAGAGCTGTGTTTCTTCTGGAGGAATGCCGGTGGTCTGGGGGTCCTCCATGGAAGTAAGAAGTAATGAAAAGAATTTTACGTTTGCATGAAGTTCTGCGATTGTGCAGTGCTTCTACAGAGAATCCAGATGATGTAGAATGAACCCAAAGTTTAAAGTGAGTGTTCCCATGGACTTCGCTGGCTTTGGGATTTGGCCTAGCCTCTCTGAGGATCTTGTGATGATGATGTGCTAGAATCCTGTTAGTCCTCCGAAGTACTGACAGTTGTGTTGTGGCAGAGGTGTGTGTCCTGTTTGGGGTTTAAGGTCCTGACTTGATAGTTAAGACGTGTCTACACTGGCTTTCAGTTGGTCTCACCAGCTGCAGTGGATTTAGTTATGCTTGTTTAATGCAGGTACTTGATTCCCATCCTGGTTGTCCACCTTACTCTGATACCTTGCTTAGTGCTGTTATTGAGAGGATGACAACTGAGGCTCTCTTGCTGTAGGTTGAATTCCTGAGAGGCAATTGCTGATGAGGCTCCTAGAGCATTGTGTGTCCCAAAATAAAGCAACACAGTATTGTATGAGCACAGCAAAATTGTTCAAGAATGGTCATGTAAGAGATGTTCTGCTGTATGACCAATAGAGTTTGTCTCTTGGGGTAAAGGGACAGGAAGCTCAGTAACGAAACCTAGCCCGTATGTATTTCACAGAGGGCTTTTTTGGTTTACTGTGTTCCTTTACTTTGCTGTTTTTTAAAGAAATTGCTTGACTTGGTTGAGTCATTTGGTTGCTAACCTTATGTTCGTTCAGTAGAATTACTGTTCAGTAAGTCCCTGCTAAAAGCAGTGGCATCTGGCAGCAGCTCATGGTCACTTGTCCAATATTGTATTTAATCTATTGGAAAGAAATGATGTGAAGTCTCTGAAAGGGTATGGAAGATTTTCCCCCCTCCCCGCCCTGTAAGTGGCCTTGAACTTGTAAAAAACAGTTTGCTTAACCATTTTACAAGAAAAGCTCAAATACAGAAAGACGGACATTGTCAAACACTATCTCTCTGTTTTCGGCTAGCTAATTATTTTGCTTCTTTCTAGCTAATGCAGAAGAAATAATTATTTTACAGACTGTGGTCTAAGAATACTTCAGATTTGCCGATACCGATTTGTTCATCAAACTATGCTGCGCATTATAACTGAGCTTTTATTTTTAAATATTTTTTCAGTTGTAAGTTTGGAGAAAAAAAAAAAAGCCTTTGTTTGCTTAATGAAGTTGGCTTTATGGATCCGTGTAACGTCAGTGCCTTAATTACTACAAATGGATAATAAATGCTTCCCTATATATGAGAATGGGAGACACACAGTGTGACTTGTCATTAGGAACAATTGGATTTTCTCTTGATAAGTTGGTAAAAAATGTAAATACTACAAATAACTGCCTGAGGGCATGTTAGATAACTATGTCAGGAACCATGCAGCAAAACTCATTTTTATGGAAATTGCTTCCTCTGGAGTTAGATACAGAAGAAACTGAATGCACATTTATGCATAACTTGCAATATTTTTTACATTCTTTGTAAACATTTTGCATTAAGGTGTCTGGTATATAGTTTTCTTATATTACTGGAAAGAGCTGAATATTGGCAAAGGAGTAGTTAGGATCCAGTTTTTCCTAGTAAGACATAACTCCTTGGCTTTAGGGAATTTAACCAACCCTGGGTTCCATGGGATATAGTCAAAAAAGTAGTTTTGTTCTTCTTATGTGAAGCAGCTCATAAGAAGTCTCTTGCGATCAACAGGAAAAAGGAAAGTCGGCCTTTGAGTTTCGGAGACAAACCATACCCCTTGCTGGGTGGGTGAGTCACCAGCCGAGATGCCAGCTCTTCAAATGAGTTATCAACAGCAGTGTGATATTCAGCTTTTGCTTTCAAGGAATGCAAACAATTCTGTTTGGGGAACATCATGACAAGTTTCACTTAGCAAACATGACCCTTTGATTAGGGATTTACTCTTTTAAATGAATGAAGAATAGGATTCCCTGTTGGAATCTATTTGATCTAGTAGAGTTCCTGTCTTCCTATATCTGTATGGGCACTGTGAAGATCTACTCTTAATCTCACATTGCTCTTTTTATGCCTTCCAAAGGTGTAACTTCTCCAGCATGGCCCAGAGAGGGCCAACACAGACCTTTGAGAACTTCTGAGCTGTAGAACAAATGGGCAAAACCAGCACAGGGCTGTCAAAATCACTATACTACTCATGGATCCCCTGTCAATATCTAGGAAATTTCAGCCTTGCTGAAGTCTCTATTCAGTGAAAGCAGGGTACTGTCAGAAATGCCCAGGAGAAGGGGACCGAGATAGCAGAGTGCCTGTGGTTAAAAGCTGGGATGTGATTTGGGGTGTATTTGCTCTGACATACCAGCAGGTGCTAATGGGAGTGCTGGGCAACCTGACCCTGATGTACAAAGGGGCAGATTGGTTGCTTCAGTCCTGTGTTAATCACTGTAGATGTGTCAGTTTATGGCGTTGTACTGGCATTGGAATAGATTTTGTGCTTTGCTCATGTCTCTACCATCCTTGTGGTACAGTATGCCTTTTTTCATTTGTCAGTATGATGAGCAGATCTTCTGAGGGCCATGGTGAATGCAAAGGCTGCTCAGGGAATGGTTGCACTTTGTTCTGTTCTTGCATTGCATTGTGAATCTTCATTTTGTAGAAAGCTGCCAAGCCATAAATTGAGAAGGCAGCACAAGATAAATTAGCTGTATCATCCTTTCTATGGAAGATTTTATGATGTATTCTTCCCTGTACGAGTCTCCCATCATACCTACCTCTTAAAACGAAGACTGGTGAATAATGGCTTAGGCAAGCAATAAATACATAATGCAATGCCACCTTTGAACCTTGTAGCTTGTGTCTAGGTCAAAGATTATATGGGTTGTAATCATGATTTATGCTTTCAGTCTCTTGATATTTTTTAGACCATCTTTGCTTGTCTGTTGGTACGACTTTAATTATTCTGTTTATTTTTAGGAGGCCACTATGATACTTTTGATACTACTGCAAAATATGCTTTTTTGTTTTCCTGAACATGAAATAACTCAAACTTTGTGTTCAATATACACAATTGTGTTCAATAAGGCAAGCATATTCAGAATAATGTGAATAAATATGTCTCTGCTCGTGTCTATATTCAAGATTGGTTAGAGAGAACCTAATTTATTATTGGTAACAGGCTTACCAATTGTCTAGCTCTTAGCAAATAATGTAAACTTCCTAATTGCTGCAGACCAGTAATGACACAAAGACATCTTGACAGCTTCTGTATTAATTAATCTCACACTGGTTGATTTGAAAATTTAAGTTTAACTGATGAATGATGGCTGTATCTCAGAGCTTCCAAGCTTAATGTTATTTCATGTTAAAAGTGCATCAATCAACCCTTAAGCATAACTTGACAAAATAATTTGATAGTGGCAGATGCTTGTTTTCATGTCTCTGGCTTATGCTGATTCTTTGCTATACCTGAGGTGTAAGTTTACCTAGCTTATGGCAAAGAGCTTTCTGACTTGATGAAAGCAAATGTTGTCATTTAGTTCCACTTTTTCCTGTTTCTGCCATTTGGCTTGCAGGAATTTTGCTGCAAATAAAAGCAACTTGTACACAGTACTTCAGAGTACTGTTTTTCATACAAAGCTCTGTTGTTGTTCTCACTCTTTCAGGCTAAGCAGCCAGATTTAGTGACGAGTGAGCGCATTCTGTCTGCTTCTGCTGCAAAGCAGCTCTACAACCTCCATTCATAAGATGCAGATGGGTTGACTTCCCTTCTTGGTTGTTTCCTTTACTCTGCAATTTGAAGATAATTGTTCTGTAGAGCAGCGGGTGCTATTGCCTTTCCTTATTTCTTGAAAGACCATTCAGTGTGTAGCTGTAGTGCTGTGCCTTGTGCTGGTATTTGGTAGGCTAGTTTGTGCTCCTTGTTCTTGAGTCCCAAGGACACCTCAAGTAAGTTCTCTCTTGGAAGAAGCTGGCTTTATGGTATGTATGCTCAAATGGTGATGCAGCAGCCGGGAAAGTCAATATATTCTTTCTTCACTGGTATGCTCTTGGAGGTGTGTCACCTTCGAGGTGAATGACAAACATGATCCCTTCCCTCCTTTTCCAGTTTATGCTCATCAAGTGTGTGTGTTTCCGCAAATGTGCATTCACTGTGTGTGATTGTAACGTGTTACTGAAAACCTCAGGCTTTATCTCATTAGGCTTTTCTCTGGTACTTGATAATTTGAAGGGTGAAGGGGGATGCTGCTGGCTGTGGGAGGGACGATGTAGTATGTGCAGCCTGAATGCCCTGAGGGGCTGGACAGCACAGAGGGCGGCTAAGCTGCTAGTCGGGCGCTGCTGTACTGGCCTGGTGCTGGCACACCATAACTTCAGTACCAAGTTATGTTTCTAACCTGCTGCCTCTAAAACATGACCTGAAAGGTTTCAAAGCCATGCTGCTGTCTGTTATCACCGAAATTGTAATCCACTACCAGCTATATTAATATAACTCTTACTTTGTGTTTCAGTTCTAATGATCTGTATAATCCCATTAACTGTCTGGGAGCTCAAGCGTGGCCCATCGGAAGAAAACCTCAGAACAGCAACAGTCAAATGTAAGTGGTACTGAACACATACAGTTAATGATCAAGTGTAATTGCAAGGAATAGTGTTTGGAATAGATAGCTATACTCCAGCCCCAGGGCATTGTGGCAGATGCAACATAAGGTTTAATAAACTATAGGTCCCTGTTGCCAGTATTACTATATGAGAGTAATAATAACACTGAGAGTGAAAACATCCATCAAAAGCTGACAAATCTGACACAGATTATACATATGCACATGCATATACTAAAGATGCTACTTAAATCTGATGGAACTGCTAATAAAAATTCTTTAGTGGTCTTAATGAAACGTCATTTTATGCTTATTACTCCTTTAACGTGAGGTTATTTTTTGAGAAACAATCATTTGAGCGTTGTTGGAAAAGGTGCTTGTAATTACAAAGGTAAATAGCAATATGTTGCCTAATAAATCATAGGTACAATAGTCTATGCAGAGAGGAGCTTATAGTTAAAGCTTAAAGTTAAAACTTTAAACATAGTGAATATACACACTTATTTTTAGCACAGAGGCTGTGTCTTTCATGTTGCGTGTTCCACCAAGGAACCCTGCTAGACAAATGACTCTTGTTTCAACTTGTGGGTGGCCCAGTTGCAGATGTATGCTTTTTTTTAAGAGCCAGAAACAGAACATGTATATGATTATAAAGAGTGTGTGTGGGGGTAGTTTTGTTTAAAGAAAGAAAGAAAAAAAAAAGTCCTAAAACAAATACCAAGGAGGACATTCCTTTGAGCTGACCTGGTTATTGCTGCTCTTAGTCCCATGAGTACCCCATTCGGTACTCATTCTCTTTATTGGAGCTGGCAACATTGCCTACAGGATACAGCCCTGACTTATGATTTAGGCAGGCGTGACAGCTTTGGCAGTAGCCTGATAGGCTATGTCATCCTTCTCACTCCTCTAGAATACCTATTCAAATAATGTGTTCAAAGATAGACTGGTGAAAACAAGCATGGTGGGGGGGAAGCTGTACACATTACTCAATTTTTATGGCAAGACCCAATAAGTGCCAGTGTCCTAGTTAAGTAAGAACAACAGCAAGCTGCATGTTACATATGAATTTAAAATGTTAGTGTCAATTAAAAATAAAGCCTATGGTTCAACTGTGTATATGTAGCCATTTTCCAGCTGAATTTGTTCTTCGCTTACACTGAACACATGGCTTCAGACTTCCGGATCAATGTTTCTGACTTATATTTTGAAACTTGAGGTGAAATGTAAGCACTGTGAACTGCTCATGTGTTGTGTGCCATCCTGAAGGCTAGAAGCAGATGCACGTAGCTCTAGATCCCAGCCTCACAGGTCTCTGCTGTGCTGCCAGCTTTTGATTGTGAGGTCATTTTTCTTTTCCCTGATTGGGACCTGTGTGTCAGCCATAGCTACTGGTCCAGTGAGCAGAGATACCTGGGATGCACTGGGACTCTGCAGGAAGAGAGGGACTGCAAATCATGTTATCCCGGTTCTGTGTTTGGGTTAAGTAATTTCTCTCATGTCATCAAGCATGCTGGCCATAGTCAGTGTGTTTAGGGACTTCCTCTCATGTGATCCATCAATTCAGAGCAAAGCAAGCACAGGCTTTTCCAGAGCAATTCTGAACATCTATCTTCCTGTTGATGGTAGTGGGAGATCTGAGGAGACTGGGTACAAATGTGCCTATGCCTCATCAAATTTGGTTGAGAGATTTGGATTAGCTTACTTGGGCTTTTATTGGAGCCCATTGCAGAAAAATTGCACTTAATTTTCAAACAAACATCCTATTTGCACTCAAATGCAAATGCTAACATTCCTGTAAACCTGTTGCAGGTGCTTAAATTTGGCATCTGCTCCAGTGGAGTTAATAACACAAGTAAGAGAAAACCTAGCCATGAGGCTTGCTTAATATTACCTTAAAGACTGGGTTTGTTCCTCTGAAAATGTATGCTAATGGGTAAGCTATTCGATAAACTTCCAGTTTTTTCTGCATAAAATGTGTGGCTGTTGGAGCGTTTAGTCTTTGACCTTCCAAATTAATATCCTGCAGAATACTAATATTGTACATCCCTTTGGGGAGTCTTAGGCTGGGAGAGAGACCCTCTGAAATGAGTCTTTGGATACAACTGTTCAGACTTCCAAGGCTCCTACTCTGGGAGCGTTCAGAAGCCTGGGTCTGTCTTTGAGCCTGTCCTTGTGCTTACTGAGCATTAGGAACTATGTAGAAATGCTTATTAAATGTCATTACTGTCATAAAGCTTAGGACAGCAGCTGAACTATACAAAGGTGTTTCCCAATTCAGGAAGGTGATATATAGGCCACAGAAGAGATCATATTTTTTGAAGTTGGTATCCTTTAAGTGTGTTCTTTGCGTATCTTATTAGATATATTTCTAGCTAATGACCAATTAAAAAAGCGTCGGATTTTGCTGTTTTTTCCCAAATGTGTGATATATTCACAGTTTCCAAAGAGGAGGGGCTTGTTTATATTGTATTGCTCTGCTGCAAGAGCTAATATATTAAACATTTTCCCAAAGGATATCTGTGGTCTTTAATTAACTTTTTTCCCATAGGCCTATAATATAGCATTATACAATATTTGGTCAGTACCCTGCTATTTTACTCTTGTGTAGGACTTATTGGCTCTCATTTCCTAGGGGAGCATTATGAGTGCAGACAGGAAGAATGCATCAAATGAAAAGTTAATTGTGTTTAAGCTGTGGGTGAGAGGGAAACAGGATTGAGACTTCCATTCTATTGTGCCTCTATAATAAGAAAAGCTAAATATACAGTTTCCTAGGCCACTAACCCAGGAAAGCAGGGGGGAAAAAATACCTCAGTCACAGAAAGAACAAATTATAAGATATGCAAGCAGCCACAGGAAACTTCATACTTTAGTGTAAAAGCTGGTTACAGGATGATGGAGGTAAGAACATGCTGGTATTCATAGTGATTACTTCCTGAGGAAGGATAAAATCCTGCCTGCTTCCTGAAGGTTGGTATGATTTGTCCTGTTGTCCAAACTCCATTGTGCACAACAGCAATGGTGAGGGATGGAATAGAGGAACTTAGCCCTTTACAGGTTCATCACAAATCATTACAGTGTATTTGATGTCAGGCCGTGGGCAGCTTCATGCCAAAGCCTTGGCTGACATGGGTTCTTTTAGGGGGAAGCCAAAAGGGGCACATCTGAGACTAGTTTGTAAGCACTTTGAGCAGTTCTGAGTGCTCCAGACCTAGCTACATGGCTTACTCATACAAAATCTGTTTTGTGCAAGGACGTCAGTTCCCGAGTGGGTGATAACATGAGAAAAAGCAGCTGTTTCAGAGCAGGATTTCCAATATCCTTATCATTTGAGATGTCCCTATTGCTTATAAGACATTTCCATTCGAAAAGCTCCAGCTGTCAGCAGCAATTTACCCAGCAAGGGTCTGTTATCTTCTACCCTAATATGGTTAATGGGGCTTTGTGGAAGCAGGTCTTCAGGTAGTGTCTGCTTGATCTGTGGAAAGGTATTCTCCCCCTGGTTTCAGTGAGATAGTTCTAGACTTTCATTTTTGGGTTTGAGGTTTTATATGAACTAAAATTTGGTGAAAATTGCTGGATCAAAAAGGTGCATGGCTTCAGATATAATTCTGTGCCTTCTACCCAATATACTTGAAGTCCTACCTGGCACTGGCATTTCAGGACAGCTTTAATTCAGGTTTCTTTGATACTTGACCATAGTTTACTCAAAAATTCATAAACCAGAGAGATTATAGTGTGAGGTTTGTAACTTTAGTGAAAATGGATTATGTTTGTCTAGAGTTTATCATAAACTTTGCCTGGTCATATTTCAAGCTTGAATGGTAGAGGCCAGCTCCAGAAGGAGACCTCAATTAACTTCTAGTAGATGGAGAATGATGTGTGGAAGAAGGTGAGGGTGGGGAAGATGGACCAAAATGCTAATGTGTGATAATTTACTTGAAATTTGATTTGAATATTGCCACAGTCTGTGGAGCGTGGAGCACACAGACTGGCATTCATGGAGTAAGAGCAGTTCAAGACCCTTCCCAGTAGTGCGCATGTGTGTTCTTGTAAATCAAAATTAACAACTGGTGTGCTGGGATCTAATGTGCCAACTGCACATGGCAAGGTACATCACAATTGTGGCTTTATTACTTGGATGGTTGTAACCTCTAGAGATCTTAATTGAGGTTTCATTGCACCGCTCATATATTTAATTAAAAAAATCAGCTCCTGTCCTGTGAGTTTAGGCTGCTGTTCAGATTCTGCAAATACCTGCATGTTCTTACCTTCATTAATGAGAGTAATTTTTGCTGGAAATTAGTAAGATTTTCATAAAATAAAATTTCAGCATAACCATGAACCAACCAGGTTGGTTGGTGTAAGGCTGATGCTGTTTAAGCAAGGCAAATTATTAGTAAATGTGTTCAGCTGTTAGCACATGACATACCTTGTCACAGCAGAATCTGAGGAGTTATGCCCTGTATTCCCTTCATATCTAGGTTCAATAATCACTTTGAATTTTACTATCCATATGATATGACAGGATGTGACTGACACTTGGTAACACAGTGAAAGTGATCGTTGCCCAGGAGTCTTGATTGGCAATCCAGCTAAAAAGTAGTTTTTTGGAAGTAACCTGGTGGAAGGGGTCTTAGGAAAAACAGAAAATGTGGGGGTGGAGAGTATTTAGCTTTTTAATATACAGGAATTCCCACATGCGTTAGCCTCTTTTTTTTTTTTTTTAAGAATGCATGGATGAAGTACTAAAATGCCTCAAAGCTTCTCTCTCCTTTAAGACAATGGTTTTATTAAGAATGCAGGTGCACAGGTGCTGCATGGCTGTAATCCCAAAACAAGATGATTGGATTGAGGCACCCAGGCTGTTTGTACAGAACACATTTAAATTAATTTAGAAAGGGTATTTTTCATTGAGATGTACAGAGTTAGTAATTTTCCTGGATATTTGCTATGTGATAGGCTTTTCTCTAAAGTTGGGCATTATGCAGACTGCTGTTTTTAACAATTTCTGTGCGTATTTTTTTGTATAGCCTAAACAAGAATACAAAATTGCTGCTATGTTTCTAATCTCAGTTAAAAAAACATTATAAAAAAATCTACTGATATCGGACATCATTATCTGTGATTAAAAATAACTGGCAATGGTTTGATGAGGAGCTATAAATGGGTGTTTTTAACTACCTTCTCAACCTTTAGTTCTTTTAACAGGACACTGTTCAATCAAATTCAGTATCAGTATAACTTAAGTATGCAGTTTCTGGTAGAATTAAATAAAGATGATCACAGCTTGTGTTCATTCCTGGAGAGATGTTGGAAGACATTGTAAGGAACTTTATTTAAACTTTGAACAGGATTATTTTCTTGTGTAGATAAAGGAGGTGCATTTGTGATGAGTACAGTCCTGCATGGATAATGGGGGGGGGGGGGGGGACAGACACGGACGGGACAACAACCCTACACATTGGTTTGTGATGATCTGTAACTTATGACACTGATTCGATGTCTGGTCTTACTCAGTTCTTATAGGGAGAACCCAGGCTATTAGCACAAGTACGTGGTACGAATGCTGGATACACAACTTCAGTAGTAACTAGACTTGTGCCTTTCTACCCAGCTGGATGTCATGAGCGCCACAGAAGCTATCCCTGAAGGAGCTTTGGTTAGAATGTCATATCACTTTGCACCAGGCTGTGTAGAAAACATTTGGCAAGGTCAGAGCTAGGTCATCATTTGTTTCAGCCACGTGTGATAGATGTATCTATGAAGTAATGATTACATGTAAGAAAGAAAGGAAAGTTGTGTATGTGTGCTTAAAAAGGAGTGAAACAGGTTGTTTCAGTTTCATTGGTGGTGGTGGGGAGGTAATGGCACAATTGCATACTTTTGACTGTTGCCACTGCAGAACTCATCGAAGCCTCAAGTTTCTTTGTTAAAGAATCTTATGCTGAGTTACACAGGCATCTTCGCTTGAATTATCACTAGGGCAAATCCTCCTGTCAACCAGGCAATTTTGTTGATCAGTCTTTAACACTTTGCAGAGTTTGCTAGTGGCCAACGTTAAAATCCCGGTGGAGATTAATTATTAAATATGTTCTTTTCCTTACTGGAGATTTATAGCGCTTTGTGTGAGAGAACACCTAGGTCTTTGGAGAAGGGTATGATGCCAAGTGTCAGTTCTGTTAAGATCCATTACAAGATGAAGATTCATGCTGTGGTGCAAATGGTACTTGAAGTCTCCTGCTACATATGTGCCTGCCTGTATCTAAATATCCCTCTGGAGACCAGCAGTTCAGTTGCTACTCTCTTGATGCAGCTTGTTCCATCTGTCACTGATGCTTTAGCACTTAAGTGACACCTCTGAAATAATAAGGGCCTGGATCCATTCTGACCAGTTTAGAACTCGTCAGAACTCTTCTGGCTTCTAAATTTAGGACCTACCTGAAAATAATAGTAGTTGGGGAGAAAGGGTCTGTCCTCTGCTAGGAGCCTTTGAGTACTAAACTTAACTCAGTAAAACAGTGCTCTGAAGGCAGCAGGGCTGTTATCGGTACATAAAGGAGTTGGTATGTGGGTCTATATATGGATTTCCCAAGATTTTGAATCTCAAGGAGAATTTAAAGCATCTGAATCTTTCATTATCTCAGCTCTGGTAAAATATGAAGGCTTTTATGCTGTGGCACAGGGCTATTTTATTATAATTTATTTTTCAGTAGACCTCGGGAAGCAGAGGAATTACTTTCAAACAGTCTAATTTATGGTCTAATATTTATATAGGACTGATTCACAAGTAATTAGGTATCTGTGCTTGTATTGAATTTCCTTTTAAAGAGCAATAACTTAAGTCTAAAGAAAATGCTGTGGAGTTTCACCCATTCCAAAGTCTAAAAGGTTTGTTTTTCAAAGTAAACAACAGATGACGCTTATTTCCCTGCACACAAAATAATGAAGAAACCTATGTCTCTTTGGTTACAGAAGAACATGGGTTTGCTTTTTTAATGTCCAGCAGCCACCATGTCCCACTGCAATGATGATGATCTCAACGCTAACTACATTATTTGCTGCCTCAATGAGAGGCCAAGCTCTCTAGAAAAGCAGAGTTTGGGGTTCCTTAAATCTTGCCCTGGGTATTTTTTTTTTCCCCCTCCAAGTTACAAAACCCACACACCTCTCTTGTGACTGCCTTGTACTTGACAGACTTTCCTTAAAACTGGCAAAATGAGAGCAGCTAGGGCTTGTAAAGAAGCTATTGAAGGGCAAGAGAAGTAGGATGGGTGCTTCTCCAATGCCACCTGCAAAAACTGAGGCACCACTTAACCACTCTTGAAACTCTCAATGTGCAAAGTTGCAAATGAACTGTAGCAGATTTAGCAGGAGTCATTTCACCCATTGTCCCGACCTTCTATTCTGCTGTGCTCCTGCGGTTCTGCCCCACAGCAACTGCTCTGGCAGTACATGAGCCTTCCACCAGGCAGATGGACAGGTGGCATCTTGATGTTCCCAAATGCACTGCTGGCAAGAGTAAATAAAGACCTGGTGCATCAGGATGGTCTGCCTGAGTTCCCCAGAGACAAAGAATGCCAATCTCGTGATGTCATGTCTGCAGAAAGATGCTACTTCAAAAGCACTTAGAGTGTTTGAGACCTGACTGTTTTCAGTTCATGCTATTAAAATTGATAATTAAATGCCATTCTTCCTTGAACAATCTTTCAGAAATTTTTATCTTTGGTACGAGATTGTGCTTAGTTATATTACTGTGCTATTGCTTCATATTATAGTGCTGCAGGGTGGATGAATTGCCCAAAGGGTTGTCTTCCTTTTGCTAATGGTAGGGTGATTTTTCTTGGTTACAGTACTAGGTAGGCAATACATTCTTTATCAGCCTTATCTGACATTAATTAAATTGCTGACTCAATGCTGTGTTTTGGAAGGGAGGAATGGAGACCTGCAGAAGAAGGGCAGGGATCTGAAGCCAAAATTGCAATGGTCCTTTTCTAATGAAGTTCAGACTGGTTTTTTTCAAATGTTCATAAATACTGTAATTTGAATTCTTCTATAGGGAGATTGTGCTGGACGCTACCATCTTCTCATTGGTTTTAAAAAGTATTCAATGAATGGAATTACTCGGCATTTGGACAGGATTGTCTACTGTACAGTATACTGTATCTCTCCCTCTTAATGGCAGTAAGATAAAGCAGGGATAAGTTAGAAAATTAATTTGCACTTTGAAAAATCTGGCAAAATTGGGACAGTGGTGTCAATGAGATTCTGGAATGTTAAATATGTGTTCAAGACAATTTGGATAATGAGCAATGTCAAGGTCTGCTTAAAGTTTAAATATTTTGCCAAACAGGAATGAGTTAAAGCTTGTGCACAAGTGTGAACTTGCAAGGAAAGTATCAGAATTTCAAAACTGAGTATGGTTATTTCTGTTAAGAGCTATCTAACTGTGGGGAACTATCTGGGGACATTGAATAATAGCTGGTGCTATTTGACTAGCGTTAATATTTGTCTTGATGTATATTTGGATACTTTCGTACTGCTAACTTGTTACAGGGACCTTTGGGGTGGGGGGGGTGCAGACTTATGTAGGCCTGTAGTTTGTATGGCACTCTGTAATCCAAATCAGATTGGATTTAGGTGCTGTCCTAAAAATTTCAGCTTTATCTCGAGTACCGATACTGTTTGAGTAGTTAGATTAATAAAGTGTTTGCTTTTAAGAATTGTCTGAAGAGGTTGCAGATTTGTGGAAACATCTTATATATTGAAACCAAAACAAAATAAAAAACCCCACCTGCTTGCTGCAAGCCAGAGTGAACTGGTGTGTGAATAGTTGATTCCCTCTCCCCCCCTTTTTTAAATTACATAATTGCTACATTTGGGTTGTGAATTACCAGAGCAAATAATATTTTGCATCCAGTTGGAGCTATAAAAATATAAAGCATACCACAGAATACCCATTTGAATTATTCTAATGGTTTAGAAACCTGTAGAGAATTTCACATGCTGTTCTGGGCAATCATGTACCTGGCAAAACTGATGATGGCAACGCCTGAGGTTCTGGAGCATCTGCTGCTGTTTGGCAATGTGTGTGCCTTAGGAGGCGCTGATGAGCCCAGCGTTTGGTCTTGTTATGAGGAAGCTGGAATGTGAAATTCCCAGCTATCTGTGGAGTTATTAGGAAGCAAAGAGAACTTAGTGCTTTCACTTCTCCTTTAAAGGTTGCAATGAATAAGAAAATATTATTTTGTATCTGTAAACCTTGATATTTTAAAAACCACATTGCTATTGCATGATTTTGGGCTTTTAGTGTTGGAATGGAATGGAAGAGTGATATCTAGAAGACGGGTCTTAATGGTCGCTTGCCTAGCAATTATAGCACTTGTGTACTAAGTGAAAGACCCTACCTCAACTCCTTGCTCCAATTAATATTTAATATGGCTTTTTGGAAAACAGGGCTGAGGAGGAAGAAACCTGGAAGTGTTTCAGTGGGACATAAGAGAGTAGTCATTTGGCTGGGGTTAACTGAAGTATTCTACAGCTGAATTTATTCTCCCTGGACTAATGAAAATATTTCTCGCACATTTGCATGTCTCTTGTGTCAGAAGTTTTATCCCATTTCTGAGAAGACTTGTACCATTGAAATCACTAGGCTTTCAGTAGAAAAGTCTCAGCTGAACTGTGCTTCTCTGGCCAAAACAAAGAAGCCATTTAGCTGGAAAATTTTTGTCTGATTCTGGAAAGAAAACAGTAATGATGTTACTAATAAGAAACCTTAATAATTTGAAATAAAATGTTTGTCCATTTAGAGGCTTCCCCAGTTTTAGTTTAATGGTTATTACATAGATTTCTACCTACAGGATTTTTTTACATGTTGATGGGGTTATTTGTGCTTCTAAAAAGTATTTGTGTTTCATTCTTCTAGAGCTTTTACCTATAAAATTATAGGTGAGGACGGGTATTCAAGAAGAGTAAAAAGTAGTGTGACACAAAACCCTAAGTGATGCCATCTGAATTTTCACTCATAATTTAAAATATTTTCTTTCTAGATCTATTTCATTTAACATTCTACAGAGCTGCTGATAACGTCTCTCTTCTTTCCCTGCACAAGCCTTTTCAGCACCCTGGACACTTGATCAGCTGCAGCCTGTACCTCTGCTAGGTTTGTCAGCCTGTGAGCCAGCTGCCTAGTTCAGGTGTGCTCATTTGTGCGACAAGCAGGCTTGCCACTTACTGTACAGATAATAGGCTCAGAAACCTGAGGTCAGATTTAGTGTGCTACTTGGGTTATGGAGTTCTGCACCAGATTATATCCCCTGAGCATCTGTTGACTCCTAACTTGCACTTCAAATGGTGTGCTTTAGGGCGTGCACGGTGGTTTTGTCCTGCCTTCGTATGCAGGGTTGTGCTTAGTGGAAACCCTGGGTCAGAACAGGCCTCATGCGCACTAAAGTAACGCAAAGAGTAATAACTGGGAGAAAACAGATTTGGATATCTGTGTCAATTAAAATCCCCAAAGACTACAGAGCAGTGTAATGATCTGGGCAAGAAGGAACAAAAAAATTTCCACCAGAGCAAAGAGTATTCCTCACTACAGCTTTGCTCTGCCAACCCCTAAATGCACAGATGTGACTGTATGGCTGTATCCAGCAGGCTGTACTTGTCCATTTTCCTGTTGCTGTCACTGGCTGCATTTGCTGCTTTTTTTAGTGCTTCACATTCTTACGATCATTCTGTTAATGTTCCCTAAGAACAGATGAAAAGGTGAGAACAAAACATGGTGTTCAACTCTTTGTGGTTAGGGACAAATCCTTACTCAAATGCTAATTGAAATGGTTGAATCTGGTGTTAGAAATGTGGTTCTTGGAAGCTGAGAGCTTAAGTGTCTGTCAGGCATGATGGGGAGGCATAATACTAGTGGTGGGTAAAACCAACCAAACAAAAGAACAATAAAAAGGAGGAAATATGTGGAGTTTAGGGGAAGACAGACTGTCATATGTGGCAGGTTTATAAAGACTGGTAATGCTTCATCTACACTTTGCGTGGCACTTGCAGGCTTTGAGGGTCTGCTTTCTGTTACCTATGGCGCTGATGAATGCATAATTACACATAAAGGAGTCCTATAGGCATCTGACATAAGTTCTTGCTGCTATTATTTAATGCTGGGGAAAGCTTTACTCTGCAAGGGATTCCTTATTAACATGTTTAACTTAATTTGTTCTTTGTTATCAGTTTGCTGTCCTGCAATTACTCCTGCAAACTGTAGCTTGGAATTTGCGAAAAGCATCTATTGCTATAAGCAATCTCTATACTGCAAGCTAGGACAACTAGCACAGAAGTAACACACAAGCTCATGTGAACACTGAAATTTTACTCAGGATAGTGTCTGTTGGTTTGCACAATTTTCTTTCTGATCACATTATCTAAATCCATGTATCTTAGTATATTATAGTTGATTTCAGTAATGCATTGTGTGAAAATCAATTTACTAAATATCTGCAGTCTTCAAGTATGAAATCAAAGTTCATTGTATTCCAGATCTAACCTTGGATGTTACCAACCCATGGACAAAATACTCAGTACTGCTTATGTTATATCAACTTCTAGATTTAGGCTTTTAACTGCCAAATAACCTCAAAAAAGAGTTTAAACTCCCAAGCTACTGAAATGATTTTGAAAACTATTTTTCTTTTTTAAGAATGTCAACTCAAACCTCTTCGTTAAATACTGTAGAACACTTGAAATCTGGACAGCATTGTCAGTGAAGACCTCTTCCTTTCTATGATCATACTAAGAATACAGGCAGAATGAACACTGATATTCTCAAAAGTGTTTGAGATAATAAAATTCCCAACTCCTACTGAATTTCAGGGGTACTCTAAGCAGTAAGGTATTGGGGAAAAATGTGATCTATAGCTGCGATGCTGTTGATAACTCAGTTGCTATTTAAAAAATTCAGCTGTGTTAGAATACACACTGATGTTGAAGATGATTTGCCTCAGGAGAGTCACATTCTAGCTGTCTGTAGGAATGTCATTGATGATGAGGTAAGACAGAAAAAGGTCTGAGTTTCAGTCACGGAGTGGTGGTTCTGTGTCTTAGTAGTGGTTTTGTACCTTTCAGGTGACTTACTCCCCTTTTGGCAGAGTAGGCTGTAGGTATGGAGCCAATGTAATTAAGCATCTTCAATGTTGTATTTCTTACATAATCATGTAACTCTACAGTCACTTCAGAGCTTTTATAACCTATAAGCTTTATTTCATCATTGGCTTTTTTTGAAATGAAGAATACTGTTGTGCTCTCTGGAAAAAGCTAATCAGTAAAGCTTGGGAAGTCTCTCACAACTGCATCAGATCTGTCCATTATTTTGGATGTGATCACTGCAGCAGGATTGCCAGGGATGATTTTCTTGCTGGCACTCCCTTAACAGACACAAACACCTAATTTGTACCTCCACATCAAGCCCAGCAGAGCTTCTTTGCTTGTATATAGCAAGAAATGAATTGTAGAAGATTATTAAATTGTTGTTTGGCTGTTTTCATTTTGGGAATGATAGCATGAACCACATTATCCAGCTCTCCTTTTCCAAGTTTCACTTTTTCAAGTTATAAAGAATAAACAAACACTTACTCTTTTTGTCCCTCTTCTGTTTTCTACCCACAATCTGTTCTGAGGCTACACATTCATTCAGACAGATTACTTGACAAGCCAGTTTTTCATCATTTGTCCCATTAGTCATGCTCTGTACAACTACAATGACATTTTAAGCTATTTCCTCCATAAAAAAACAATTTTGGAAGCATGAAATTCAAAGCGGGGGTGGGGAGATGCTAAGAACTTCACATACAGAATACTGTAGGTGTCTTCCTGAGAGGTGCCAAAATGAAGTATCACAAAAATTCACTTTCTGGTTCTACTGATGGCCTTAACTTCATGAATAAGTGGTATCTAAAACCTGATCTGGCTGTAGGTGCAACATACTTGTAATTCTGGCCTTATTAGCTCATCCCTAGCAGATGCTTGTTGTAAGGCTGTAATGAGGCCTTGTGGGGTTACAGCACCAGGGAGATGACTATTTACGTTGTTGTTCTAGGGAAGGGTTCTTGCCGGATAGAGCACTTCAGAGAAAAGAAACCAGACCTTAAATTAAGAAAAAAAACAAGCAAACAAAAAACCTCAACCTGTGAGCCTTTCTTGGATGTCAGCAAGGAATAGTTTGGGGAAACAAATCATTTTATGGTAAGCTTTTGTCCAGATAGTCACACATGCATGGGTTTGATATGTAAAAGCTATTTATTTTCAAATAAATGTAGTGTTTGCTCAGCTTCCCAGACTGTCAATATAATCTTGAGTAGGGTTAGTTCTCAGCAGTGGTAAAATGGTATCTTCTATCATTCATTTCATAGTGCTGTATTTTGTAACTTACAGGATTTTTAAACTCTCCTTAGCCAGCACAAGTGGTAGATTAGTTTAGAAAGGCCATGATGGAGCAAAAAGGACTAAGAGCTGTGTGAAAGAATAGATTGGCTTTTTCTTTTTATGAGAACAGATGTGACATTAAAAGAAAAAAGTTAAGGAAAAAATAAGGAACAATGAATAAGAGAATGACCCACACTGTCTCAATAAAAATAAGGAAACAATGTAGTCTATAGTAACTTTAATTAAAGGGAAACAGAGAAAACCAGAAAAGCAAGCAAAGATTTTGCTTGCTTAAACTGGCACTGGCAGACATGCATCTTCATTGTCCTTCAAAGGACCGTGCATTGACTGAAGAATGCTGAAGTGTGCATAATTTGGATTGAGGTTGCAGTGAGATCCTTTCTAGTTGTGTATATTAGGTTTAGTAGGCTAAACTAAAAGGTGATGTTTATCAGGAGTCAGGGTTGTTGCAGTACATGAGAGGCTGGAAAAGCTAGCTTCTCTAAACAGCCCCAGAACTGGGGTTACATACTGTTCCATTTCTGGCACTGCTGAAAATGCAAGGCAAAGTGCTGCTCTGTGATCTCAACAGGAGAATGGAGGATTTCTGTTCCTTACAGAATTGTTTTGTCCCGTGAATCAGGTTCTGTGGGATCATGGGTCACACAACATAATTATTCAATTTGTGGCATCCGAAGATGTTTCAGAAAGGTGGAATTGCATGAAGGTTCACAGGGAGTCCTGGAGAAGGAGAGCAACTAGAAAAAATGGACTTTAGTTCCAGGATAAACAGAAACTACACCAGACACTTGGGCTCCTGCAAAAGAACAGCTTTTATCTGTCAGATTTTTCTAGTAGGGGAATGGAAACATTCAAACTATGCCCATGCAGAAGGTCACCATGGCAGTTGGGAGAATGAGATGAATGGTTTCATAGCTCTGTTTTTCTGTTATGTTAACATTTTTTCCCAGTTCTTTCCCACTTTTTGCTGGGCTGCTTGCCAAAGGTGCTGCCAGAGTAGAGTTATTAAGATGAAATTGCAGTACAGCATTTTGTAAAGAGAATGTGCAGAATGAGATGTGTCTGCCTGCCCATCAGCAGGTACTTAGCTGTAGTGTGTTTTACTGCTTGCATGGCTCCTGAGGATCTTGGGTAGAAATCAGACTTCTTTGAATAATCAACGTCCTTCGAGACATAACATCACAGTACTTATCCTCTATGAGTTGTGGATTTCTCTTGTACTGAGGTAGTTGGCTGACCTCTAATGTCCTTGATAGTTCAATTGATTTTTTTTTTTAAAGAACTTTTATAGCTCCCTTTGTGTTAGTTCAGAGGTCTGTGAGTATTTACCTGTTTACGTCTTTGTTGCTGTCTTTGAATGTCTTGCTTCCTACCCTTTTGCTCTTTGGCGGCCTTTACAGGACCTCTTTTTGGCAGATGCAACCACATATGTGTGAGTTCTGCTGTTAGTTTTTCTTCACTGATTATTATGGGAAAGTTAAAAAAAAAAAAAAATCAACTTTTAACTGCAGTATTCTTAGCACAGATTGCATTGCACTATCCACTGCCTCTCTTCTTCATGGGGTGTAATGGTGAGGTCTTAATGGTATACCTCAGTCAGTTTTTATGAAGACCAGAAAGAACTGTTGATCACTTTGACTTCCAGTGCAATGCAGCCAATGGACCCTTGCCCAGCAATCTCTGCATTAGGCCAATAACTTCTGTTTGGACTCTGACATACCATTTTAGAAAATCGTCTAGCCTTGAATTCAAGACTGTCAAAGAAATAGAGATTACTCCATTCTTAGGTATGTTATTTTCACTATTATAATCTTTGGATTCATGCTAGATAGACATAGTCTGATGGCACAGAGATCAAAGGGACTCAGGTGGGTCCTGAAGAAACATGAGTAACGTCAGTGTATTTGTAGAATTAGTATGTGACCTCGTCCAAGAAGGACTGTTAAAGGCGAGTGACACAGCAAATTGGCTCAACTAAAGCGAAGTACGAGTCATACTCTTCTATTTCATAGGTGTGGTCTAGTCTGTATTTCTGCTGTAAGAAGTAGTACCAAAGTCGTTCACCTCATGTTTGAAGTGCAAGCTGTTAAAAATCACGGTGGCACTGGAGTTTGCAAATATCTGTTCCACAGAAAAGTGCAGAGCAAATTATATGATGATTGCTGGTCTAAGAAGGGCAGTGTCTTGGCAATGCAAAGTACGGAGCTGCAAGCGTGTATGGCAAGAATTACAGCCTTCTAGAAACATGAAAATACATTTGCATCTCATCCAAAAGAGTGCATTTCTGTCGGAAAAAATGTGGTGGCTTCTCTTCAGTCTGTTCTGGTATGCTGCTTAAATTGTCAGTTGTGTGGGGAAACACATTTACACTAATGCAGATAATTAAACACAGAAAAAATTGGGTGAGGTGATTGCTTGAAGGTTTTGGATCAAGACTGAAGTTTTTCCAAGTAATATGCTGTAGAATGGCTGGAAGAACTTTGGAATGGACTAACACATGGCAACAGTAGTCCTATCTGTTTTAGTCTACGTGAATGTAATACCTCAATATAGCTATAGAGGTATGAAATGTTTATGTATAATATTTTGTGTTTAAATAGAAGCAATTCACATTTGATTTCAGCACAGATATACCATATAAGCAGTGATATTTTTTCCATGCCTGATACATTATCTTTGCAACTCTGCTGTACGAGATGTATGTGAATAGTATATCTAAAGACTACAGAAGATATAGTACTTCTTGATGGAGAATTACATAAGAATTTTCCGTTGTCTGTCTTAGATAATATATAACTTAACCATTTAGTTGATGGATGAACTTAGGGTGAGCAAGGTTTGTTGAGTAGGTTGAAAATCAAAGAGCAATGATTTCTACACGTGTGTGCATCCCCCTCCCCCCCCAACTCCCCAGCTTCCAGGCAACGATCCATGAGTATTAAATCTTTCAGTTTAATTATGCTATGAGTTGCAGGGGGGAAATGCACACGAAAATCAAATGAGGTCTGCGAGGCATTATCTTTCCTGCAGTAGTCAGTGAAGGAGGCTCTATGTTGTGTTTGTCGAAGATGCGTGTACGTATGTGTGCTTGCAGATGGATGTGGATGTTTAGCAGTCTCTGCAAAAGCCAACTTCATGTTTCATATGATGTGTGGAAAGCACAGAACAAAAATCCGTGGTAGGCCTATGAGGTACAAAGAGGTCGAGTCTGGTGTACCTGAGCTGTGGATAGTGGCAAACAGAAATATCGCTACACAAGCAATGTACATTTTTCATTTTCCTCAATGTCTATTAATGGCAGCTGATGGAGAGGGTATTGCTCTCAATGGATTCCTGCCTGACCCACTGTAGTCATTCTTATGTAAAACTGATAACTTTCTGTTCTTTCTAAATCAAACTTTTGGGAGGTCCTCAGTCAATCACAAGATTAGACCTCAGACAGCATTAGGGGAAGGCTTAGATCCAGAAGTGGCTTCAGAACTTGGGTTACATGAAGCTGAGCATTGCAGCAGACCTCTGTGATGGGCAGCCAACAGAGAACGTGATGGTGATGCTTGCCAGCCATGCCTCTGTAAGGGTCTATGCCACAATCACTCTAGCTAGTAGCCTAACGCCAGTTATACAGAAGACCAGAAAAACAAAAGCTGAGTGACTCTGATTTGGTTGACACGCAAAGTGGAATGGCTCTGATTTGAACAATGAGCCTCTTGTGAAGAATTAGTACAACTGGACAGTGCTGTCAGCGTGAATTTGGCTGAAGGATGTTGATTTTTTGGCTGGGTATTTGGCAAAGATGAAATGGAAGTGCTATGAGCCAGGTATGCATAGCTGTCCATCTGCAGAACTTTGACATGTGCCAGTTCTTTGACTTAGACTGGGTTGTTGGAGGAGTGGTCATTGTAGCTAAGCCTCTCTACTTCCTCTCATCTCTCTTTCACCTCTTCCGAAGTGGGTTCTCTGTACGGCTTCAGAACTTCAGACCTGGCTGCAAGTTTTTGTTGGTGGTGTTTCAAATGTTGGTGACCGTTTGTTCACCAAATAATCACAATTTTTTGTGCTGGAAGAGTTTGCAGACTTAAAGTAACGCAGGTGTCTTATTTGCAAGTCCCTCCATTAGATGAATTTAACATTTTAACTATAAGCAAATGTTGAAAAGCATGCTGGGGGTGGAGAGAAATGAACAAAAAATGGTGGTTTGAAAGTTCTGAGTTAAATGTAAGTTGAAAACTAAAGTACACCAGCAATATAATGCAGAAGCAAAGAACAGCCAAGTTAAATGCTTTTGTTACTTCTGCCCTCACTGAAGTCTGTTGAACCACTCCTGTGCTTCAAGTTACACGTGCAACGTGTAGGCCTGCATGACCAGATCTTTATGTAATGGGATGAGGCTCCTTTGTGAGGTAATTATGTATTTCTTATTTCCTCCCCCCATGAAAAAGCCACTGTAAAGGAATGGTGCAACACAAGCTGGTAGAGCTTTTTTAGCTAATCTCTCCTCGTACCCATCGCTATGTTGTCTGATATTGATGTTTCTTGGTTACTAAGTCTGTTCCTGATTCTGTATTTCTTAAACCATGAATTAAAACTTAGTGGTCCCCAGCATACAAAGTGTAGTAAAAAAAAATACAGCATCTCTTCAAGTTAGTTTTGTTTAAATATATTACAGGTAACTTAATATCGTTTAGATTATATAGTTGGAAGTGTCTAAATGGTCTAATACCATTTTAGTTATGCTGCTTGCTGCACAATTTAAATGAGAAGCAAAGCCTAGGCTATTTCACTGTTGGTTTTATTACTTTATTTGTACCTTTATGGCCTTAGGAACTGATGAAAATGAATGCTGTACAGGGCAATGTTTAATTCAACAAAAACTTTTATATCGGTCTTTGTGAAAGCTGCTTGAAAACATTTCTGTCAGGATTAGGTCTTGGAGTGTTTAACTTGTTTACTTTTATAGCCCTGTATTCAAGTTGTAATTGTACTTTCATCTAGTATCTTACGTATTTTTGGTTCTCCTGACTCAAAAATAAACCCTAACAAAAATCTAGAAAGTTATTACTGTAACTTAAAGTATTCATTGTAGCTAACCAGACTTCTTACATAAAGTTTTCTTTTTTGGGGGGAGTGGGGAAGGAGTGGTGATTTTTTAAAAAAGGCCTGCTAACTTTTTCTGAGTAAATATATAATTTGATTTTTGCAAAATTATCATGATTCCAAAGAGATGTTTCTTGCTGAACATAGAGCAGCCAGTGACTGCTCAGCAAAATTCAGTAGGGCTGTTTAATGAGGGGTGAAGACAATACGAATGCAAATCTAGTGAACAGTTGCTTTTTCACAGTTGGTAGGCTGTGTTGCAGGTGCATTTTCTTAATGAGTGTTAATTTGTCTCATATTTTAACCTGACAATTCTTGGCATTGTTAGTATATAGGTTTACTTAAAGAGGTAAAATGAAGGTTTTTTTTTTTACATAAGATTGGGTATTTGATTCAAGTAATCTGTTACTGCTGAATATTAACTGAAGTTATTCAGAACAGTCCTATTACTTACATTTTTATGAGAGAAAAGCCATTTTGATTATGTTGACAAATTGGAGTAAGGCCAAATTCTGTTCTCTTCCTTGTATATAAATCCTGAGGGACTGAGATAAAATTGAAAAGATTGTTATTGATCAAGATTTACTGAGGGAGAACCAGAAACAGAAGCAGGCTTGAGTACCACAGAAAGTAATAAAGTGGTCTTGTAGTAATGTTCCTCTTCAGTGTGTGTTTTAATACTGCAGAATACATTGTTCAATTCAAGAAAACATCAGTTTGGTGCAGAGCATCCCAACAACTGTTCCAGATGAGCAAGGAGGAAGCTGTTCTTTAAATGGGTGTGTTTCAAATGAAGGACCCACAGCCCCTCCCAGAGGAAGAAGCTGTCGGACAAACCCATGCTGTGTGAATGGGCAAAAGCAAGCTTTACAAATCTTCATGTGGGTACCCCTTAGTTGCTCTTGTTACTGGCTAATGATACGCACTTGCAAGAAGAAATACACTGTCCTGCTGGGTAGCCTACCGTCTTGTTTAAAACCAGAAGGGTTTGCATGAGTGTGAGCTACTGGCCTGGCTTAGGTTTAACAAGATCACCCTATAAAGTTTACTTTGTAACTGAAAGAACAAGAAAAATTACACTGGGGGTAGGCAAAAGAAAAAGCTAGCTTTTCTGCAGTTGCTTATTAAGCATCATGTGTAAATTATCCATTGTTACCCTACTGTACTTCATAGCCTTTTAAATCTCATATGCCTCTTGTATCGATTTGTTTTTATCCAATATGAGCTCTCATGAATGCAGGATGCTGAAGTACTGGGTCAGAAATCAATTCCATCCTTCTGAAATATTACCTCTATGCCAGTGATGTCTGCTTCAGGGAATCTAGTTCAATATCCTATCTTACACTCATATAGATTACTTCTTTAGCTTTCTTATATCTGGAACATGCAAAGGGATATTCCTACTATTGTAAAGTAAATAACACCAAAAAAATCAATGTGTGAAAAGGGTCCTTGATATCTCTGGCAATTGGCAAAGGAATTTAGAGCTTTTTCCCTTTACTTGAGGTCTGATCCTGGTGAATAATAACTGAAACACACCATTGCTGTGATATTTATACAATAAGCCAATGACTTTAGTTTGGTCCTTAATAGATACTCATGGAAGAAAAAGCAACATAACCTCTGGCATCTGAGTTGAGAGCCTCGCTGAGGAGGCCGAAAAAATCAATGAAGATATATTAAGCTGTTTCTCACACTTTAGACGCAGCCCTTCTGGTTCAGCAAGTAGGCGGCACAGGATGGTGTGCGTCCACTGGCATTTTCCGAGTTACTACAATTGCACGGATACGGAACTGCTATAAGGATTTCTGTATTAAAAAGGTGCTTATCTCGTTCAATTATGAAACTCTTTTTTGAAGTAGGTTTTAATAAGAAAGTGGCTATGTAATAGAATAAAGCAAGATTAGAATAACGGGATACTATAAAGGGATAGCTTGCTACATGTTGCTTGTGGTGAGGTACAGTGTTATAGTAGGATAATATTGTGCAAAATGGTAAAATGGGGTGGGTATTTGCCAAGGGTTGTACTTACGTACTTATGATAGGTTTTTTTGCCAACTTACTCGGAACCATTATTGAAAATGATCCCTCAGTTATCAAGAGGCTGGTTTGAGCAGTACCTCTAGCATTTATGTCTGCACTTACATATACGTACTTGTGTTCCATCAGTCGGAATTACAGTTAGACTTACTTGAGGAATTGTACAGAGAAGATGGCACATGTGCTCCAGTCTAAGTTAACAACTGAAGTCCTCAGTTACACAGAAAGAACCAACAAGGTTCCTTGGCAGAATCAGAGCTTGTATGAAAACTGAGGATAAAGGGAGTGTTGTTCAGTTGCAGGGATTAAGGCAGAGGAAGCAGTTTAAGGTGGAATTTTGAAAATGTGGGTCTTCCAGTGCCTGTGTTTTTCAGAGATATTCATACTTCTGGAATTAGACCTCTTCTCCCTCCTCACAGACTCGCTTCCCACAACACTCCTATGGCCTGTGAGGCCACAAGTTGATGACTTAAAATGACATGAGGAATGAAGATACTTGCTTTTAAACAAGAATAATTGCTCAATCCAAATTTAACTTAAAAACACAATAAACCAAAACATCCATGCAACATCCATAAATTTGCATCCATGCAAATTTAAGAACAATGAATTCTTATGGCTGTGACTGTAGCTCTGATGTGCAAGATACCAACAGAGAGATGAGTGTCAGTACCATGGGTTGGAGTGGGCTGCAGGCACTGGCAGTCATGAGCCAAGAAACCGAAGAGAGGACTCAGACCGGCGCAGGGGTGACAGCAGCATGGCTGCATTTTGTGTGCTCCTCTCCAGCTTCAGTGCTTTCTGATGCAACTGCACTGCTGCTCGTTGCAGAGCTTGCTGACTCAGGTATTTCCAGAACACACTTTTCTTTGGGATAGATATACTCAATGTTTACGTGTGGAATCGGCAGTTTGACAGGAGCTTGTTTTGTAGACTCCCTAGTACTGCGATAGGTTAATTTATTTCTGTCTAGTCAGCGGGATGATATACACAAATCTCACTTCTGACTGAAACCAAATAAAAATCATTACTCCCCTACAGCATTTGGGGTGCTGACAATAATTTCAAGTAGCATATCCATCAGAACAAGAGTGTAACTCTAAAATCAGATTCTGATGAGGTCCTGCTCAGAATGGTACTGGACTTCTAAGTGAAATATAAAGGCTATTCTTCTGATTTGAAATAATTGGGTAATAAGTGAAATGACTCTTAAGGTACTCTCTTTCACCTGGTTTTGAGAAAAAAGGTTTGTTTCATAGCCTATGAGATACTTCTCTTACCTTTACTTTGCAAGATGTAAAATTTCACTTTGTATCATATCTATGTTCTTGAAAGATGTGCTCTTAATGTGTCATATTTTATGTGCATATATAATAGTGGATGCTTCAGGTACTCTACTTAACCTTAATGTTCCATGTAATGCATTTTAAGCTTCACACTTGCTCTTTATTTTGATTAAATTTCTGACAAACTTTCTGGTGAATAGTGATTTTTAGTAGAAAGTTCCCAGAGTTTATTTGATGTATGATTAATAGCACATATTCCACACTAGACTGCCCTACTGCTCATGATCTAGCTTATTTTGATTAAATGTGGAGTCAAGATTTCTCATTAAGCAAAGCTCTGTCTTTCTGAATTACAACCTGCTTAGCCTTTTTCTTTACCTCTTCATTTGTAGGAAGCTCAGATGTGGCTTAGAAAACAATGGGGATGTTATCTATAATCAGACACCTGTCCATCCCCCCAAAAAAAACCCAAACCATGCTCTAATGCTTTCATTAACCCTTTTGGGGAAGGTGTGCCAGCTAGCTGATCAAAATACTGAGCTTTGGAAATAAGGCCACAGAGGAAATAATGCACTTGCATGTGCTAGTTTTCTTTGGAAATGAAGGTTAATGTGGTTTGTGCTTTAGCATTTATTAAAGTTGTTGTTATGGTCACCATATATGCAAATGTATCATTGTCTGTATTAGCCTATTTTTTTTTAAAGTATGTACTTAAGCATATACAGTATGTGATTTTTTAACCCAACCCTTTGTATTGTTGGTAATAGTTTTTTATATACAAATCTGGGGGGTTTGTTCCTGCAAGTAGAAGAACACTTCTGCAACATTATATTTTCAGTGCTGTTATGGACCAAAACATGTGAGGTACTTGGCAGCTACTGTTCCTGTTTGAGCTGAAGCGCTGAGTACTATGATTCTTTTTTATAAAAATGATATTTAAACTCTAAATGACTGGGTGTTTTTTCTTACTGAAAGGTGTTTGTTTTGCATCATGCCAGCTTGAAATACAAAGACCATTTTTAATAAGGCGGTTTGTTCCAAATGAGCACCGTGACTAAACCTGATATATCAAGGCTTCTTCAGATGCATCCTCTTTTTCTATCTAGACATTTTCTCTGGCTGGAATTGGAATATATAAGTATTTTTACATGGACTGGGATTTGTGGATATCTATAAACCCTGTCAGTATTCCTGCAGGTGTCCACAGGTCCTGTGCAGTGGGTCTGAAATGCTCTGTGTGTGCTATATAGCTCATGTGCGTATATGTCTGTGTAGGTAAACCCAAACAGGAATATGGTAGCTCTGCTGGACAGTTCTGCAGTGGCCAAGCTGATTATCTGCATGTACAGAAACAGCTTCAGCAAGAGTGACTGGTGAAAAAGGGGTGTGCCTCATGGTTAAGCCAGTTATCTGACACAGGAGACAGGCAGCTTCCAGTCTGCCTCAAACTAGTAGTAATAGATTTTGGTATTAGGAGTTTTTCATTATTAAAAAAAAAAAAAAAAACCAAACCCAAAACCCCAAATAGAAAAAACAAACCAAAAACCACCCACCCCTTCATTCCCACTGAAGCTGCAGAAACTGTCACATAGCAAAAAAAAATTTCTTTTTCTAGTTCTAGGCAGTTCTCCATTGCAGTTTCCTTATCTCAGAGCCACGTGCATTTGTGCTGTCACTCAGACATAAACTATAAGCTGTTGGGAAGCAGACTGTCCTTCTACTCTCTGCTTGTCCAGCGTGGCACGCAGTGGGAGTTGATGTTTTGGTGGGAGGTTCTTGACCAGCTCTTCTCAGGGTAGTGGTAGGGTCTGTCTGAGCCTTGCTATTATAACGTGCCTCTTGTTTGCCTTTTGAATTTCTACAAACCTGACCTGTATTCTGGTTGATGCTTTCTCAGGTACTCAATGCCTTTCGGAAGTGTAACGCTCTACAGTTTCATGCATTGCAAGAGAACTGTTACATAGCTTTGCCTTGTGGAATGCAGTAGGTGCAACTAAGATTGTAAATCTCCTAGATGACAAAACATAAAATCTACATGGAAGATCTAATCTAGCCTGTTCTGACTGATAAAAAAGAAGGGTCACTAGTGGGTAGTAAATTAAGATGCAGTATAAAAGTTTTGCCTGGAGGTGCTAAATCATTTGACCATATTGGGCTTGTAGGACTGTCTTTGTTAATAACTACAGTGTGGATTAGATGCCATTGGGCTAGGAAAGAACACAAGGCAAGGTCAGCATTTGCTGAGCCTTTCCTGTGTAAATGATAGCTTTTGCAGATCCTTGTAGATTACTTCTGTCATTTTTGTGATTACAGAGTTTTTCATCAGGATATTATCAAAGTGGTGGGCAGCGTGGCAGTGTAGGAGATGAGTGGGCAAAGAAAGACTTTCTCCATTTTGGGGTGGGGTGGTGGGGAACGACATGGTGTTTTTTGTTTAGATTTCCTAAATCCACAAAGAAAATCACCGAGCTGCATAAATAGATAGTTTACCCACATATCTCAGCCTTTGTGATAAAGGCTATTCTGAACTCTCTGCTGGGTATCCTCTGATTAATATATATACATTTTTAATCTTCTCTAATTTTGTTTGCGGAAATATGTTGAAGTGTTGGTGTCTAGTAGGCTTGTTCCCCTCCGTTATAACCAGAGTCACAAAGCGAGTCCCTGAGCTCTTGCTGTGTGTGCAAATGCACAGGTACATGTACATGCAAACACACTGTTAATGGTTGCAAGCCTGACTCTCAGTAGATTTTGTTTATAATTTTCCCTCTTTGCTTTAAAATTGAGTTGTAGCATTTGCCCTTGCAATTGTATTGAAATCCTTACTGCAACAGACTGTTCCCTGCTGAGCCCAGGCTGCATGTGTAGAAGTAAAGCAGGTGGTGAGAATGCTGTGACTTGGAGGGTTTAGGCAAAGGATGGATTATGTATTTCATTGAAATTTTAAGCTCTGCCTCCCTTCTCTTCTTTTAGAAGCTGGAAAGATCGGGTGAATCCTAAAGCTAAAATCTTTTAAAGTGTATGGCTGAAAATCTCTACTTCAGCTCAGCACTGTGCCTCTGCTTCCTCCCCCCCCCCCCCCCCCCCCCCAGTATTTTACTTTGTTAAAACCAGAAATTAAACTTTAAGATATTTGATGAGGAAATCTGTTCTTTGTAAAACAATTAAGTGTGTACAGGGGATTTTCTTACATAAAGACCCAGTGTTTTGGGATACAATCAGACTATTGCAATTGAGGAGGGGTAATCCAAGCATTTTCCAAAATCTGATACAGAATGACTCATGCAGAATAAAAGGGCTCTTCTGCATGCTATTTGTGACTAAAAGAAACTGCACAGGTGAACGGAAGTCAAGACCCTTCTGAGTTTGCCACTACTTGTTTCGTTAATTTAGGCCTCGATTATCAAAGTAGCTCACGGCACTGACTTAACTCTGCTCCTGCTGAAATCAAAAGGGGTTGGGGTTAGACCAAAGCTAAGTGCTTTTTGAAAACCTTATTGCTGGGCTCTCGGTGCCTCTATCCAACCTGTGAAAAGAGAAGAATTGTGCTATGTGACAGGCGGGTTACTTGGAACTCTATGGCTGGATAGCGTGTTACGGAACAGCGTTGCTGAGAAGAGATGGTAGGTTCTCTTTAGTCATCAGAGCAGACAAAATATTCCAGTTTTGGTGTGCATTGAAGTTTTCAAGGTAATTTTTGCAAGTTATTTTAACTGACTCTGGAAGCAATGGACTAAATATTATATCAGGCTTTTTGACTAATTTACCTGCTAAAGAAAAGAAGGCCAGAAATTGTGGAAAGGCTGGGCTTCATGCCTTCATGTTCTGACTCTTCCAAGCCCCAGAATGACACAACTAACCAATGCCAGCTTGGGAATACAGTGTGAAACCCTGGACCAGCAGTATTACAGTGGGGGAAACCACTGCAGCAGTGCACAGTGTCACAGTTTTCTGTGAGGTTGTGCGAGTTGTTGTTCCTAGCGAGGAATCAGGCAGCCAACTGCTTTATGAGCTGCCTTGTTGCTGCAAATGGGAAGAAAAAGTGAGCTGCTTTCCCTGCTGATTAGTGAGGTGAGAGCTGTTGGAGTTCTGCCTGGGAGGTGTCAAGGATGGAGCAGAAGGGTTATCCTCCTGGGGCTGCAGCTTGGGCCACATCCAAACAGGCTAAACTGAGACATAAACATAGTTTGTCAAAAGTATGTGCACAAATCTTAACTTAATTTGGGGTTGGCAACAGAGTGTACCAGCAGGAGGGTTTCACTTGGGATCGATATGAAAGATTCAGATTGCTTTGGGGGTGCTTTCCTGCAGAGGAAGTGCAAGCTGTGCCTGTAACTTGAACAAAGATGTCTGCTTGAAATGTCTTGTGGAGGGGGAAAAAAAAAAATCACCGAAAAGTAGATTGTTTTATATATACAAAGCAGTGTGTTTGGAGCTTCAATTTTTTCAGGTGTTTCTGCTATCAAATTTTTTAAAAAGGAATGTTATAAAATTTTGAAATTAGAAATAGTAACTATTTCCTTGCAAGTGTGCTTGTGTAGAAAGGTAAGGTGAGAGGTATAAGGAGAGTGAAGTTGCTTCACCATCCAGTACCACCTCTTCCCCTTCTTAGCCTCCTTCATTCTTCCATTTGTTTTGGGATGAGACACACCTCATGTCAGCTGCTTTTGTGGGACAAAATCAAGGGGAAAGAAATGAACACCTACAAAATAATCAGTTGGTGCCAGGTCAGTATGATCACATCACTTCATGTGACATCTTTCCTGAAAAACAAAAGCGGTCAAAGTGAGATTGTCTGTGGCAGATTGATTCATCTGTGGCATCCAGTCGAATCCTGGCCGCCTACTGACCCTCTTTCCCCAGCAGCAGCATTGGTGTTTTGGATCAGGCACAAAGGAGCAATGCCAAGCCATGATAGGTATTTTTCAAGCACTGGCAGCTGGAGGGCTCTTTGCCCTCCTTTGGCAGTTGAACTGATCCCCCGTGGGAGGTTTGCAGGGCTGTAAGGGGGACAGGCTGCTCTAGGGCTGGCTGGCTGATGTTAACACCCAGAGCTCTGTTTTGCTTTGCTTTCTGGTTTAAATAGACTGGTATTAGTGTTATAGCTGTGTTCTGTGCCTTGTAATGCTATTACAACGAATGACCTGTCAACGTTTTCAGAAAAAAGTGTTAATTTCAGGCAGTTACAACTCAGCAATAAAAACTTGCTTCAAGCAGGAATATGAAATATAAGTGCTTAGTAGTGGTGTTAATATTTATGCACGATCTTTCATAACAATGGCTGAGCAATTTAAAAGTGATTTCAGCTTAACTCTCTTCTCTGACTGCCGTTGAAAAGGGTGCTTTTCTCACTGTCTATATGCGCACCAGGTACGTTTTGTGCTAAGGATTGACAATTTGTCTACAGGGAACAGTTATTTCTGAGTCAGCTGAGAATCCAAAATTATGGATACCAGCAATCATAGCAATAACTAACAGTTCAGTGTTAAAACTTCTTACAGCTTTCATCACCACAGTATCTCCCCGTTGTGGCTGAGTGAAGATCCTTTGGGGGGGGAGGTAAAAACCACCAACACATGCTACATGGAATGAATCCCTTTCTATTGCTTTTTTTACTCCAGTGAGAAGTTTGTTTGGCTGAGACTTCCAATACATTTGCTTTCTTTGGGAGTTTGCCAAAGGTTTCTGTACTTATTTTTTAGTTTGCATCACATTCTCCAAGTTATAATGCTGATTTGGTGTCTTTTCATGTCAAAACTGTAGTATTTTTCCAGTGTGTTTTTTTTAAAAAAAAACCTCACCAAATTTTTTTAATCTTTTGCCATTTTGAAGAAAATGGCAGCAGTCAATCTTTGAGAGTCTCACATTGTCAAGAACTATTAATTGCATAGCGATTTGTTGGGCAGAACCTCAGCTGTTCTCCAGTATGGCTATCTTAGTTTAAGCCAGCAAAGGAGCTCTGTGGAAGATGCTTTTTCCAGCCAAGAGTGTCTTACAAGCATAAGGAATCTTTCCAGCCTTGACCACTATTTCATATTATTATTAGTAGTACCTGAATTTCAAATACAGTAAGATTTGGGTGAGGTGATGTTTAGTTATTTCTTATAGTAGCGCTATGGTTAAAACTGAGACCTATGGTGCAGGATAATATATACTTAGAGAAAAAGCTTAGCTCGTAAGTAGTGTTGCTGACCAATTGCAGTCAATGGATAGTTTTTTTAGGATTTTTCAAGCTGTGAAGTGGCAGTCTGTTTCCAAGGATGCTCTGGATGAGTTTGAGTAATGGTCTCCCTAGGCAGTAACACTGAATAGGAACACACTGCTCATGATCTGCTTTGCCTGGACCACCTGGTAGCACTTCCAGTGGTGGCAGCAGCAGCACTGGACGAAACTTGTGGTTCTTCTCCCAGAAGTCTGGAGGGTTAATACAGTTTACCGAGAAGTCGGGTGTCTCTTGGCAAAATTTCCCATCATAGCTTCCAGTTTTGCAGGTGACTATTTGGGATGACCTCAGAGCTACACAGGAATCTGTTTTAGTGGCCCTGTGTTTTCCGTTAGAGAAGCAGCTTCTGAAGAGCCGCACACCCCGCAGGTAGCTGTGCTGGTTTTGATGGGATCACCTGTACAGACCTGTGGGGTGTTTGGGGTTTTGGAGTTTGCTCTACAGCTATATGGCCTCTACCAGATTTGGGGTTGGCAAAATATTTGGCAACTCTGTCTCTTTCAATTTTTTCTGAACTGCTTGGCACATTCCTTTCTCTTTACCCTTTCCATGTAGTAAATCTTGCTCTTGCTGACAGCCCTGGTAATTGCCTTATGTAGAATGAAAGTCTTCCATTCCCGTTCTCTATTTTTATAGTATGCAGCTTTCCACAGCTAAGTTTAAAAGGACAGAAAAATTCATGGTGTTTGTAGTAAGAGCATGTTTTATGCTTGTCTGCTGCTAAAGCAGAGAGAATACTGCCCTGATATGGAAATGTCAGGGGCACAGGCCTGCATCTAAGGCAGTAAATGTTTCTTTTATTTCTTATTCCAATTTATGCTGCTTGCTATTAATTTTAACCTTTTTTGGCATTTGTAGCAATAAAAAGGGTAAAATCTTGAGGCTTTGTTCTTCTGTTCATGAACCAAACCTTCAAACTTCACATGAGACTTAGGCATATCCTGCTTTTGGAGACAGCTGGGACTCTTACAAATACATGTGATCATCGGGACACCACTGCCTTCAGGCTGAAGACATTACCTGTTTCTGATGAACTCATGTAGAGCATGCCCAGTGTGGATGAATAGGGGCAAATGTCTGAAATCATTACATAAAAAAAAATCTATCTTCCCAACTCTTATGGTACTGGCCAACTGTGGTTTTAATGCTGCTTTGTGGGTTTTGACTACAGCTCCCTTTGATGTGCAACAGCTAAGGAATGTGTCTTTGGCTACAGCCCCCAGTGCTTTTGTGTAACCCAGTGCAGAGGATGTGCCTTCAGTGTGCAACCTGAACTGGGAGACGGCTATGCTTTGTGTCTTGTGATGGGCAGCATCCTGATTCCCCTGCTTATGCAGAGCTGTAGACTCTTTGTGTTGCAGGAGATGTGGTGGCATAAGGTTCAGCTCCAGACATCCTGGTTTGTGATGATTCATTTTAAACTTGGCCTGACTTTTACAGAGCAACCTCAGAGCACCCAGGGAAAACAATGACATGCTTGCTGCTCTTGATCTTATGGATTGATTTGTGTATGTCGGGATTCCAAAGACTTTACAGTTTGAGCTCAAAATAAGGAATACGTGGTGCTTGGCAGTGGTGCATAGGGCTGGAAAGATAAATCCAATTGTATTTAACTTCTAGACAAATTTCCACAGCCTTTGATTTAATCACTGGGGTATTGACAGGAATGTTTGGCCCAGTACTTCCCCATTTAGCTGTGTTATTTGGTTATTAGACTGGAAGAGTGAACAGCAGGTATTGTCATGTTAGTGAAAGACATCCCACAGCAAGTTCTGCCCTAGCATGCAGTCTGAACAATGAAGAAATAACAATTCCTTGCTTGACCAAAGAGTGTACATGAAATTGGGCTTGTTGGAATGTGAAAGGCTCTGTATTCATCTCTTGTGAGTATGTGATAGGCTCTGTTCTTTTGGTTGTGAGAATCTCAGTACTGCTTAGGGCTTGGCACACGTGAGCCCACTCTAACCTGCAGCATAGGCACAGTTTTAAATGCTGATACTCTCCAGAGAATATTGCCCTCAGAAGCTATGAGTGAGACCCAGTTTTGTGTTGTACATTCTCTACTATTGTATTAATGTCGACCCTGCAAAAAACTATTTGCTATATAATTTTGTAGCTCTGATGAACATGATTTTACTATCGAAGTTTTCAGCAGACCTTTAGCCAAGATGCTGCTATATTATGTCTTGTGGGGGGAGAGGGGAACATTCTTCTTTCTGAAGTGATATTTCCATTCTGTTCTGTATAAATAAGCCAAATAAATGCTCGTCCTCTTTCTGATATTACAGCAAAAGAGGATTTATATGTGAAATAAATCTTTGTAAATCTTTTCAAGGGTGCCTAAATTATTTATGGTTGGCTTAGTTTGGTTTGCATGCTGTATTGCTCTTTTCTGTTAACAGTTTATACACCACCCAGCTTTTCACATTAATCACTGCAGTATGTGCTCAGTTATCCCAGCCGAAGAGCCATCTATTACATTCCAGTAGCCACAGCCAAATGATCTAATTTTTCTGTTGGTTGTTTTATCTAATGGTTCATAAACCCATGGCTGTTATTACACTAGTAAAGCTAAGTTTTGTTATACCACATCGATGCCTTCGTCATTTTCTTCTCTCCTTTCTTAGCAGAAATCATTATTAAAATGGGGGTTTGTTCATTAATTTAAAATTTGTATGTAATAGACTACAAAAGCTGGCTCAATTAAAGCAGGTATGATTGCCCTTTGTTTTCCACCTCCCATCCACCTCTGGCCTCTACTTTTTTCCTGGCCTCCCATGATGTTTTGGTCTTCCATTCTGTTTTGGCCTCATACTCCTCTCATCCTCAATTCTCTCCATGGCCTCCCAAACTCCTTGTTGGCCTCAACTCACACCTGGTCCCCCTCTCTCAACCTCAAATCTTGGTCTCCCACCCTTTTTTCAGTCTCAACTTTTTTTTCCTGGGCCTCCCACCTCTGCTGTGGGCCTCCCTCCCCTTTCTTAGCCTCAACTTTCTCATGGGCCTCCCATTCCCCTGTCATCCTCCCACCGCTTTCTCGTCCTCAGCTTTTCCCTGGGCCTCCTACCTCTCTCTTGGCCTCTTACCCCTTTTTCAGCCTCAACTCTCTCCTGTGCCTCCCATCCCTCTTTCAGCCTCAACTCTCCCCTGGGTCTTCCACTCCTCTTGGCCTCCTTACCCCTCTTTCAGTCTGAACTCTCCCTTGGGCCTCCCACCCTATTTCATCCTCAACTTTTCCTCTTTTCCAGCCTCCCACCCCTCTTCCAGCTTCAACTCTCCCCTAGGTCTCCCACCTTATTTTTCAGCCTCAACTTCCCCCCTTGTGGGCTACTACCCTGTTTTGGTCTCAGCTCCCACCCTGTTTCTGCCTCTCCATATTTTTGGCCTCCCACCCCCCTGCTGGCCTTTTTCATTTCTGCCCACCTTTTTTCTGGCCTCCTGCCCCCTTTTTGGCCTCCCAGCCCTTTTCAGCCTTGACTCTTCTCTTTGCCTCCCGCCCCCTTTCAGCCAACCACCTGCTTTTGGTCTCTCTCCTGCTTTTTTGGTTTTGCATGTGTTTTCAGCCTTCAGTCTGCCTTTGATTTCCTACTGTGTTTGTCTTCTCTCTTTGGTCTCTCACTCTTCTCTGGTCTCCGCTCTCTGCCTCCCACTCCTTTAGGTCCTTATTGATGTGTAAAATGATCCAAAATGAGCATTTGTGATACTAAAGCCTCTATCTGGCATATGGACTGAAGTGTGAATTCATCCCTCAGCCTCCTTCACTCAATAGGTGTGAGCCCTGTCCTGAATTTACTTGTCTCTTTATGTGTAAATAGGTCCCTAGTATGGCATTTTAGGCTGTTCTCCAAAACAGGTGATGACTGTTTTTTTGGGAGAGTGTCCAAAATCTCACAGACATTGCAACCTTTTCTCATTTTTGACTGGAAAAAAAACCTTGAAAGAGTCACGTCGTTTATGGTGTTATTGGCACTGAAGTGTGGAGACCAGCGTAGGTGACCTTAGCTGGCTGGGAGAGCTGCATGGGGGTTTGCCGGTGGACCCAGCTCCGCCGCAGCTCAGCACTTTGTGTGGGACCTCCCGAGAGGAGATCGGAGCAGCTGGCGGGCAGCTCTTTGCAGTGGCAGCCTTTTTCTCATGGTGCTCTCTGGAAGTGGGGTGGCTTCTTCCCATCCAGGTGAAGCTCTCTGTGTACGTGTTAAGAAAGCGGGCCCTGAGAGAAAGGCTTTAATCTCTTTACTTCAGTATTAGCCCTGGTCTTGCTGCTCTTCCCCACGGACAAGCGGTGAGGTGCCCTTGAAGATGTACAGAATCCTTGCAGCTCCCTCTGAGTCTGTTTTAATACCTGTAAACACTGTATACATTTTCTAATATTTTAGGTCAGTCCTCCTATGGGTCTTTAAATGCTCTGATATCTAGCCTTGCTTTTTTGTGACCAATAAATGGTGCACTAATTTGTGTATGCACACACAACAAGATATATAAGGCATTACTCTGTGTGTGTATGTATCTGAACTCCTAGAGATGATTAATAAGGTGAAGACATGCAAGTGGTGAGGATTTGGAGTTGTACTTTCCTCATGTACAGCTGACAATGTCTTTGAGTCTATTTTGATGGTCTCTTGGGAGTCTGAATTACTTGCCTCTGTGAAACCAAACTGTGAGACCTTAAGGATAGCACAGCTGTGAAAGGCTTGTCTCTCTCCCCACAGAAAACAGTCCTGATGCTTCTTTTCACCTGTGACACACAGTTCAGACCTGCTGTAGTAAAGCTCTTGTGTTAGCTACCCTCTCAGCAGTGAAGGGGTTGTCTGGTAACGAGGTAATCTGCAAAAACCAAATCAAATACAACTTTTGCATGAAAGAATAGCCAAAATGATTCATTAAAAATACATGAATGCAGATGGCTGTAGATTAAGAAAGTCACAGCTGTTCTCTTACAATTCGTATGAACAGGTTTTTAGCTAAGGTGTCTGAATTGCCTTCTAAAAATATGGCAGGTGGAGGACAGGAAACCTCCTGCCTTTAAGAGAAAAGCACAACAGGAGATATTGTTCTGCTGTAATTCATGTGGGGTGTTGCTCCAATCTATAAAGCACAGCCATGTGTTCATATCCCAAAAGGGCATAATTATTTTATGATAACAGTTCTCCCTAGAGTGGCCTTACTGGTATTATAAAAAGCGTTTATTGTGGAGAAAACCTATATTTTTGGTGCTGGCAGTTAAGAGTATTGAACAGTAGTTGCAGCTGAGATAGTGACTCACAGAGATTAATGCAGCTCTTCGGACTTGTCATGAGCTAGACACCACTCTTTCCAAGCCTGGGGGGGGCGGGGGGGAAGGAAAGAAATTCTTTAGATAAAATGCTAATAAAAGTATAGAACTTCCAGCACCTTCATGCGAACACCAGTGTTTGTCAGGTCTGAAGAGAAATTATTTGTATTTTTCTTCTAGGAGGCCAAATTGTGGAATACTCTGTGATCATAATAGCTGCATCAGTGCTCTGTCAGGTTTTCCCAGGTGCTCTGAGAAGCCTGCAAGGGCAGCAAGCAGACACTGTGAGTGACATCTGCTTCTTGAGGGAGGGGTTGTGTTGAAAACCTGCATGTTGTGGGTGGTGAGCTTGCCACTTTCTAAATAGGACACAAATAATTGCAACATTGGATTTTGGATTTGTACGTTGCCTTCTGCAGATATGTATCCTCAGATGATTATATATAAACATGGTTCAGGTGCTGTTGTGATGCTACAGGAGAATTTTACTTTGGCAGGCTTTTGAAAGCATATTTCAAAGCTCAGAATTCATTATTCTATAACTATTCTGGTGAAATATGCATATTTCCTGAAGTTGTTTTGTATAAATTCTTCAGTTATTACTTAAACAGTAGCATGTCTTAGTGACTGTCCTTCAGCTGTTATCAGAAAAATCACTGTACTTAAGATTTATTTTTTAAATGTTCTTCACCACAAGTTACAATCACAAATACAGAGATGAAGAGTGAATGTAGCAAGCTATTTACTTCTCCATTTTAACACTGGTATTCAGACCTCCAAAAGAAGAAAAGACATCCCAAATTAAAACAGTGTCTGCCAAAACTAGCATTAGTGGTAACATGAGAAAGCTGACATGACTGGGATTAGTATTACTGTTATTAAGGATGCAGTTAGGAGTGGTATCGAGTGGGGATTCTGCAGTGGTGGTGCAAGAGTACATGCTATTCATCTGAAAGATTTATAATGCACATGAAATAGAAATAAAAACAGATTTATAGCACGTAGTAGCATAGATGTGACAAGCCTGTCGAGATACTGTTTTAGCAGTCAAAGCTTATTAAAAGTCAATCTGAAAAACTGCTTGGAAAGTCCAAACCCTCTTCGTTTTTCTCAGCTGAACATTTCCTCTCTGTCGTTATCAAAGCAAGATGGATCATGGGCCATGGAAAGTCTTTTGAGAGTCTTCTGAGCATCTTATGTTTCCTGTGTATCTGTCTCCTAGGATGTAGCTCAGCTTTCCCAAATTTGAAAACTTATTTAATGTAAAATTTAAATCATAATCACAAAGGTGAATATAATACGTAATCAGGAAATAAATGTAAAACTTGGTGTTAACTTACGTTGTTGTTTTCTGTCAATGGCAATGAAGAAAATTAAAGAAGAAAAAAAGAAGAGAGTGACCAGAAGGAGGAGATAAACAGAACCTTCAGTCTTGTGGTCATAACTATTTTGCCAGTACAAATGTATTTTTCCTGCTGGTGCTGTTTGAGTAATTTAAGCAGGATAATGATATCTTTGTTGGCTAATCAAGAGAGGTATGCAGGTGGCAGTGTGAACGCCCTTGGATTCATGTCTTGTTGCACACAGAACTGTGTCGCTTTTAGTTTATTTATGAGTGAAATGTGAATCAAGAAGTATATACACTCTAAAACCCATAATGTGTTTGGTCAAGCACACAATTTTCACTGAAAAATGATTTGTTGGGAAAAACTTTGACTGTCCCAGCTGTTCTTTCCTTATAACGTAAAAGACAGTATTATGAAGGAATTAGAAAGTTGGAAATGTAAAGGGATCCCTTCTCCCATTCCCACCCTTCATCAGTGTGCCCGGTGTGGCGGGTGTTTTGTAGCATGGGACGGGGAGCACTGCATATCATCCTCAGCCAGCCCCGAGGCTGCATGTAGAGCTAGGTACTGGTCTGCTCTGTTGCTTTTTGTGTTTCGTGATTGGCATGTGTTGGGTGTTTGGCAGTGTCATTACTCTGAGCAGTAGATGTTGCATGTATAAGCACTTGAGCACCAAGTGAGCATGTAGATGTTTCTGAGGACTCTAAGCTGACTGACAATCAGAGCTGCGTCCTGCTGCCCACTCTCAGTCTGTAGTTGCATCATGCTTGTTTCTGGCTTTCATATTCCTAATGATGGATCAAAATCACCATCACGAAGCAAAGTGCTGATGTTAACTTGCTCTGCTCTGTTGTTTAGGAGGGAAGGACAGCTCTGTTTAAAATCTTTTGTATGTTTAATGGTGTTACCCATTCGCTATGCTGGATCAGATCTCTCTGAAATGTTACCTTGTACTCATGCCAGATCCTGTATATGGCGGCAGCATCCTGGGCTTGCTTTGGGCTCATCTTTGTGGCAAGGATCGTACAAAGTTGCATTATTTTGCTGAATATTTTTCTGTTTGGCTTATGATCAAAAACCCTGAAGATGTCCATATGTGTAGGTGTTGATTTCTTGTTTTTATTTTAAGTGCTGCAGGAACAAAAGACTAGACGGAGCCTCCTGGGTCAGTGAGACCAGCCCTCTACACTGCAGCTAACATATCATGTATATGTCAGGCTTTATTTGCTTGTGTTCTTTCTCTAAATTTCATTGCTGGTAGCAGAGTAATATCTCTCCAAATGTTTTATTTTCAAGAAAACAAAGGCCAGCTCCATCTTTGCTAAATTTGCAAACACTTAAAGAATAGAAAATCCATTTATCTCCAGGCACCAGCTTTCTATAGTCCCTTAATTTATAGGATTGTCCATGAAATGGCTGATTAGCTTTTTATCCTTTATATGTGCTTCAAGAGTAGCAGTCTCTTTAAAGTTTGCAGAGATTTGCGTTTGCCTGCTATTATCCTTAGTACTTCACTTGATTGTTTTTATACCCTCTTTCTTGCTCACTTCATTTATTGCCAGGCTAACAATATCACATGCTCAGGGATTGTTAGAGTGTTCAAAGTATTTAAAAATTACCACACGGTTGATTTCTTTGTATAAGGAAGGAAACTGCTTAATTTCCAGCTTCTTAAATCCTCTTCTCCTCCTCCTCAGAACCCACCCTTTCCTCTGCCCCAATCTTGCTATTTCTTTCTTCTCAGACAGGAGACGGAGCATGGCCAGTGAGGGAGGTGTGTTTATCCATGTAGTTCCTCTAAAATGATCAACAAAGTCCCAGAGATCCCAAGATGGCCAGAGTTTTTGAGGTAGGCATGTTGACCTTCTATTATAGTGAGCTCTCCAGAGAAGACTCAGAGGCTTTTGTACTTGAAGTCAGGTACCTGTAGGACCATGACTCAAGAAAATGAGTCTCACGAGAGGGAACTCTCTGCAGTCTGTCCACCTGTTGCCTGGTAAGCACCCTCAGTTGCTCACAAAGGAAGGAAAAAACTCTTCCCTTCCTTCCAGAAGTATCCATTGGACCTGCTCTGCTCTTCTGAAAGGAGCATAACACCAAATTGTGGACAAACATGTCAAATAGTTACTGTATGTCACTCAGTCATGTGCCTTTTGGAGAGGCTGCCTGCGTGTGTCACCAATGTCTTTGTGTTCTGTCATATTTTACATGTAGAGAACAGATGTTTTAGGCCATGACTGGTAGATGGTACAGCAACACAGTTGCAATATATATACAGTGTTGAATCAAAATAAAGGAATTTTGAATGGAAGTAACTGATTGTAAGGACCCAGAGCTATGTCTCTGCTAATGTTCCTACTACCTGCAAAACTCTGAGGCATTGGACAAAAATGTGTTTCACAGGCTTGAGTGTAACACTCAGGTTTGTTACCCTAAAGCCACAGAGAAATCCCACTGCCTGGTGGTCACCTTTTCCACCAGAAAAGTAATTTGCAAGACTTTGGACATGCGCTGCTGCTCAGTGCTGATACTGGAACAAGGCAGTGGTGTTTATGGAAAACTTTGGCTGAAAGAATTCTGGAATTGTTTAACCTTTGCAAAGACAAAATTCAGTGGTATGTCATTCCCCAGTGCAAACAGTATACATACAGAGCTGCATAAGCAAGTGGGATTCTCTTCAGCTGAGGACTATCCACATTTCTTCTATCCCAAGGAGGCTGGGATATAAATGCACAGGGTGATCTTGGCTGGCTTGAGTCCCTGTAAAGGAGTCCTGAATCCTCTATGTCTTTCACCGCTAGATTAAATTGCCCTTCCATTCTGGGGGAGGTGGAATATGGTGTGGTGCAGCAATTGTTTTTGTTTGTTTTTAATAACTAGCTTTCAGGCAATAACAGGCAGGCAGTGTCAGCCTGATGTATTCTGGTTTGATTTCAGGCATTACACAAGGGAACAGACTATTTCCACATCTCCCCCTAGAGCTCTTTAGCAACAACAGCAGCAATAATAATAACAACAATCCAGGTTATTAAAAAAAGAAAAGAAAGAAGCAAACATCATGCCAGTTCCCTTAAGGAGTAGCACAAAGCCATGGCGAAGGTCCATAGGACTGGGCATCTTTGCTCCCGGTGTAAGAATAGTGCACGTAAATAACAATTTACAGCAGTGTTGCACAATGAGCATTTCTGATGTTCAGGAGAAATAGGCTTTCTTTCAGCTGAGGAAAAATATTAGTTTTTTCACCAAAAAGGTCGTCTTCTCAACCCTTGCCTATGTAGGAAAACTCATCTTTACCTGAGCTCATTAAAACAAGCATTGAGAGAACTTGTGGAATTGCAGTGAGTCAGGCTAATGCCCAGGGTGGCTACCTGGAACAAAGCAGTGAGTTATGCCATGGGAGCTTAGACTAACCCGAAGTGATGCGCTTGGAGGCTTGAGAAAGAGGAATGGTAAATGTCAATAGAGGGAAGAGCTGATGCCTTTTTAATGGGAGAAGGGTCAATGGGTTGGCAGGAGAATTGATGAACTGCCAGTATAATATGCTGCGTGTAACACCGAGGCAATGCCAGGTTCTGTATTTTAAGAGCACAGTGTCTGTCCCCAGGAAATGGCCCAGACTTACCTTTTTGCTGAATGAGTCTTAGACTTGCCATCTTATATAGCTTTAGTTAGATCTTTTTTCCTTTCTATATTTCTTTTTTAATCTAAAATGATTAAAAAGAGAATCTCTAGGCTCTTTTGTGCTGGAAATCTCAAGAGGACACAATTTTGGATTTCCTGGGTGGTTTTCAGGTTTGTGTTTGTACAGTGCCAAAGAGAGGAGGTTAAAAGAGGAGTTCAGGAGAGGGGGAGCAGGGACGGAGGGAATTGCGCAAATCTTTTGTGTGCTCTCAGCATATGTTTGTATGAACATTTCATCAGAGCAGAAACAGCAGAAATGAAACTTCTCCCTTATCAGGTTGGAAGAGGGTGGTAGGATTGCAGAAATGTTAAGAGTGTGTGACTTTATTTTTTCCATTCAGAACCAGATGTGGGGATAAAGCTTGGATTGGAAAAACATAATCCTCTGAATGTGTAACTAGGTAGGAAGAGAGGGAAAACATGGTATTACAGTGGATGGAGCCAGATGCAGAGCCATTATCTTCTAGGTTGTGGCAGACATGGAAGGTTCTTCTAAGTTTTAAGCTGTCATCTGCATCCCTGATGCCATCAGAGGCAGAAGATATTTTTGCATTGTAGTTATGATTAATTGCATTAATTGCAAAGTTTTTGCATTGATTTGGCTGGGTTGACTTTCTCTCCTTGAAGCATCTGAGGCAGTAGTTACCTAAGTTAAAAGAAACCCTCTTTTGCAGTAAATACATGGTGGGTATGGCTGCACTGTCAGCTGAGAATTATGCTAATGGGAAGGACGTAAAAAACAAATTTGAGGTGTACACATTAGTGAGCATGGTCATTGGTTAATCAGTGTTTTAACATGTGCGTTGTGGTGTGATTCAGAGGCCGTAAAAGATCTCTCTGACTGCATTTCCACTGTTAGGCATTTTGCCTTATATGAAAATGTTCCAGACATGCAGGTTCCACCTAAAATAGCCAATGTAATTTTTCAGATTGTGAGAAGCAAAAAAAAAAAAATCATTGTTTCTTTCTTGTTTTAACCTTTTCCTTGTTTTTCAAAACAAGGCGTTAATCAATGACAATAGAAACTGCTACTCTTAGGGCTGTCAATGTTTATAGCTTTGGGTTTAATAGCAAGGACATAAATATATACTCTTCATTACATTTTTGCTGTTATTTGCTCATCATCCACAGCATATGATATTATCATAACTCTTTGGTTGAAGCTATTAAAGTTATGGTTTGTAGCTCATACTGGCATGAAGCAGAGAGAGAGCCATAAAAGCAAAAGGGCCTCATAGATTGAGATTCAACTATTAGGCAGTATTGGTCATTTTCTCGCTATTCACACAACAGCAACTCTAATCTTGGTAGATAGTATTTTTAACATTTCTTCTTTATCCTGCCACTTCCACCCCCCAGTAAAATTTCTGCTCTTCAACTTAAGCTTAAGTCATGTTTGCCATTGCAAGTGCAGGACGATGATTAGCTTGTTATGGACAAGCACGACTAGAATCATAGACTGGTTTGGGTTGGAAGGGACCTTTAGATGTCATCTGGCCCAACCCCCCTGCAATGAGCAGGGACATCTTTAACCAGACCAGGTTGCTCAGAGCCCCGTCCAACCTGACCTTGAACGTTTCCAGGGATGGGGCATCTACCACCTCTCTGGGCAACCCGTTCCAGTGCTTCTCCACTCTCATTGTAAAAAATTTTTTCCTTATATCCAGCCTAAATCTCCCCTCCTTTAGTTTAAAACCATTACCCCTTGTTCTGTCACAACAGGCCTTGCTAAAAAGATTGTCCCCATCCTTCCTATAGTCCCCCTTTAAGTACTGAAAGGCTGCAACAAGGTCTCCCCACAGCCTTCTCTTCTCCAGGCTGAACAACCCCAACTCTCTCAGCCTGTCCTCGTAGGAGAGGTGCTCCAGCCCTCGGATCATTTTTGTGGCCCTCCTCTGGACCCGCTCCAACAGTTCTAAGAAAAGAAAGTCTGTTCATCTGTTGAACAAAAGAAGCAACTTGATTTGGGCTTCAAGAAGAGATGACTTGAAGCTGTGCTTGCAATCGGGCATTGTGGTGCCCACCCCAGTTCTGGGCTGGGATAGTAAAGCTCCCCTGGGTCACTTGTTTAAGACATTCTCCAATGAAAAATCTGCAGAGCAGCTTTCCATCTTTCTGTATTCAGTTCTGCTTGGGAAGTTCCTCCAGTGGGGCCCTACCGTTGAGCTTTTTACCTTCATTGGGAGGACTTCTTGCTGTCAATACTTTGGCCTGTTTACAGGTGAGTGGGTAGAAAGACAATGAACTAATAGAGCTAGTTTACCAATTAAAGATGGCCAATGAGAAAATAAAGCCTCAGTTGAGACTTGTCAGGATAGGAATGATCTGAGATGGTGACTTCATGGGTATAAATCATTCATCTTCTGGCTGAAGATGCCTGGCTTGCTGCAGCTATGTCTTGAAATTACTAGCAAGAAATTATAGATCAAATTCTGATCTGATTTTAACTATGCCAATTCTTGTGGTGTTGCTAGGCTCTGATAAGATATGTCCTAATCTTTCTACCATAGTGGGAAGACTCCTTATTTATATAGGCCTGATCAAAAATCCACTACCTTTAGTGAGTTTTGAACTAACTTCTAAGAACTCCTAGCCATTTCATACTCTGTATCACTTTAAATTTCTGTTTACACACTGTATTTCAGAATATAAATTTACAAAGAGTACAAATGCTCTTTCATCTATCCTCTTTCAGAACTAGTCAGTCAGCTGTTGGCAGAGGCTTACTTCTGCTGGGTTTTCCTAGCTTTCTGCAAATAATCCAGGCTTATCCTTAAATAGCCTAAGTCTGTGTCAGAGCATTTTGGGATTTATTTTAGTCTTTAATGTTTCATGTGACTATCAAACAAAATAAAACATCCTTAAAAAAAGTCTTTATACAAATCTAATTGTAGTCCTCTCCAAAGAAATAGCACATTTAGCAGCTTTGGAACAAATTTGATTCGTATTTCAAGTAAGGTGTTATTCTTTGTAAGCTGCTAAATGCTTCTAGTAACTCTATTTCACAAAGAGTAACCGGAAGTGAATGCATTTCCTGTCTCCCTTTCTAGCAATGCACTTGCTGCTTGGTCATCTGAACTGATGCCTTAAGACCCTCTCCGACTGTGGGGTCCTTTTTGTATTTGTCCTGTTTGCATATGTCATCATGGCGTGGTGACTCGATCCTGGGTCAAACCCAGTGTCCATATAACCCAGTCTTTTCTCCCTAATCGTGCCATTTAGCAGATGCCTCTGCAAAGCGTATACAAACCAGTGCTGTTGCCTGGGTTAGCCCTTACAAGTTCTGGCAATTAGTAGTTTGGGAACTTTCTGAGATGGCAGGTCTGCCTCTTTCTCAGTCTCCTGTTCATTCAGACATGCATTATAATTTCTAAGTAATGGTTATCATCTGGGTGCATAATTTGCTCTGCATTATTCGGTTTTTTTGTCAAAACCTTTCTCTCTCTCATCATTAAAAAAAAATTGTCTTCTATCTTGGTAGCCCAACAACCCTCGTGCTGTTTTTCATCATCTCATTACTGAACTCTTCTGCTACTGCCCTTCCTTGGACTTTGTCAAATGTGTACTGTAAGCAAAAAAAAAAAAAAATTGTTGTGATGTAGTAAATAATGGCTGTGACCTCAGGAAGATGTGAGGGTAGCGGCTGAATGCTTCACCTTCTTTTCTAATAGCTGCCCTCTGAAACTTGTAAGGTTCTTGTGCCAGTGGCGGGTGAGAGTGGGCACTTTTAGTTCAAATCTGTGGAAGTGTACTTATACGCATCTGTATCATGAGTACTCATGTGAACAGCATTTTTCAGCAAAATGTGTTTTGTTTTTTGTTTTTTTTTTTGTTTTTTTTTGTTGTTGTCATCATAAAATGCTTGTTCTTCAAGCCTTTAACTTCAGGCAGGGGAGGGAGGTACAGCTATCTTTAACTTTCACTCTGAATATTTTAAGATTGAGGAAGGACTTCCTAGCTGAAGGGAGATGGCGAGACCTACCTGCGAATAGCCTGGAAAGTGTGAGAATCGAAACTGGGGTTCTGAATGAGGCACCCCAGGTGTATGCTGCAGTCGGTACTTGGTGCAGTTAGGCTCCTTTTGTACAAAAGAGTTAAATGTTATTTGGGCATAAAGAGAGTGTACACTAGTCCTATGGGGAGTGGACTTGCTTGGGATTCTGGTTTAAATCCTTGCTCAGCCAAGTTCTGTCCCCTGTGGTGTCTGGACTTTGCCTTAATAAGTAAAATAAGTTCCCCCTGTGTCAGGGTTTTTGTGTGTGTGGCCCTTTTCCTGTATGAGTGTGCATGCACGTGTGCGCACTTTCATTCAGGTACCCTTCCCAGCTTCAGTGACAGTGGCGGAGTTTTGTCGTCATCTATCCCTTATCTTAACCTCAGCCAGTTTTTCATCCCATTAATATGAGAGCTTTACACTGAGCAAGACCAGAGCTCTACCTGGATTCACCCATTCTGAAGGGTCTCAGGACTGGTGTGGCACAGAGCTGCTGGAGAGAGGCTCTTCCTGCCGCTGCCCTTTGGCATCCAGTTCTTCTTTTCCTATTCTCAACAGTGGTGTTGCTGCAGACTTTGTATTTCAGCACCACACAGAGAACAACATTTGCCTTGAAAGAGGCTAGAAATGTCTCAGAGGAGAGATGAAACACCCCATTGTGTGTCCTGGCACGTGTGGTGATATGCATGGGGGTCTGATGTGTTGGCAGTTTCCTTCTCCTTGCTCTTCTCTTAATTCCTAAGAATTCAGTGAAATGGTGAAACCTGTTGTGGCCTTGTGAATAACCCACAGTGTTTCCATGTGCCTGGTGGTCTATATGAGTAAGGGGCCTTTGTACCAATGTTTAAACAAACTTACTTTGTGGCTGTGTCTGTGAAGAGTTTGGTTGTGCAGGGAGGAGCAAACAGACAGCAACCAGAGCGCTGCGATCGTTGGCTGAACAAGAAGACTACAGATGCTTTATTCAATGTCTGTTTTTTTAGCTGGTCACCTCCTGTCCTGGCTGAATTCCTCTTGACATCTGACCACTAGCTGACAGTCCTGAAGATTTGCCCTTCTGCAGTGAGACCTCCCACAAGACTGCCACTCCCGAGAGAGGACAAACTTCAGATTTGCCCAAGATGAGGAAGAATCACAAGCTGAAATGCAGACCCTGTGCAAGGCTTGCAGTTGCTGCCTTTTGTACATGTTTTCTTCAGCAATGCTTGCCTGCTAGGGACAGACTTGAACGTCTTTGAAGAGCAATGTTCTTAGTCTGGGTGCTCATTTCTATTCCCTTTTAGCGCTACCACATGGTGTAGCTTCATGGGGCATAAATTGCTTTGGAGCAGTTCTGCCTCTGCAGGGGAGAAGAATAGGGTACCTCTGCCTGGGAATGGGTCATTCCCTTGGGCTTGCTGCAAGCATTTCTGTATCTGAGGACCACAAGCACATGAGGTCTACCTGACGTATCAGTCTTCAAAAAGTGTTGACTCACCTTACGTATGAAAGTATGGCTTTTTCCATGCAAATGGCTGCATTTGTGAGCATTGCTGGAGTGAAGATTCTTAATTTGGTCCAAATGGATTTAAAAAAAAAAATTTATTACTTTTTTAGATGAGTGATATGCTTGGTCACTGACCTTGTCAATGTAAGTGGTGTTCCTCTTTGTTTTTAACAAAAGATTGTTGTTACATGAACTGTTCAACCAGGAAAGTGAGAGAGGAGTGAGAGATGTTTGAGGGGTGGTGGCATAGTTAAAGTAAAAAGGAGAATATTATGAGGTACTTTGCTGGCATCCATTGCTGCTCTTTGTGGGTTGCCACATGAGTAACCTGAGTCGGAAGCAAGTCTCCTCCTCCTACAGTGGAGAGGAGGAAAATCTGAACTGCATTTTTAAGGCACCCTTGTTGCCTCAGATGTTGGTGATGACTTGAGGTTTAAAGCTGTGCTGGGAATATACAAGCCCTTTGGCAGGCACTCGTTATTTAGCAGAATTACTGCATTTTGGGCTCGTGTGCCCCTGCTGATGGCACTAATCTCCATGTTAGGAGACAAAGTACCAGCTGTGCCTGGTCCTATTTGTACTACTTTAACCACATGGATGTTCATCCATTTAATTTGGAAATATTTCTCTGCACTTATCAACAGCCACATGCAGGCAACTCAAATTGCCACATTTATTCTGACTTAGTTTTGAAAACGACAGATGCTACATTACTGTAGAACATGGTGAAAGGGTTTTCTAGCTTTGGTTTTGTTTCTCATTTGTGTGTGAGTGTTTGATATATAAGCTGTTAATGCTGATGAGTGAAGCTACTTTTCAGCAAGGTCTGCTCCTTCTCCCATAAAGCCAAGTGAAACTTCCACTGGGGGACTGGTGCTGTTTATGCACAGGCAAAGGACTTGGAAACTGTACTGGGACTCAGGAAGGAGAAGAGTTGGCACATGTGTGACTCACAGATACATGCAGATGTGTTATGTGGTGGTTATTACTTTTTCTTAATAGTGTGACTTTTCCCCCAGCCTGAATAATTCAAAGGAACAATACTGTTGTGCGCACGCCTGAAGGCACGTAACCTTCTCTGTCCTCTGGGCGTGTGGTGTGCATGCTGCTTCCAGTGCAGATATTTTAAGGGGATAAATACAAAACCATCTGCCAAGTTTTGTGTGTCAAGTGTAAGCCTTGCACAACTTCTTCTCTTCTCATACCTGACCACATTCAGGGCTGTGGTACAACACTTTTGCAGCGTGATGCTAGAGCCTTGTCCCCACTCCTTGACCTCGTGAATCAGCTGTGCTGACCAGCTGTGCTTGGTGCTCAGGGTCGCCCCCAGGAACAGGGACTGTGCCACTGTGCTGCTTACCAGGGCCCCAGGACCCAAAGGACTGTCTTAATGCAGGCACTGCCCTGTCCCACACCCCAAGGGCCACTCACATCACCTTTCAAAAACCTGAGAACCTGCCATTGCAGTAGGAAAGCTGGTACTCAGGGTGCTTAATGAAAAACCTTGCAAGACTAGAATGTGAAGGGCATGCTGTAGTGTTTGTCAGAAAGTGCTGGTGGAGCAGAAAAGCACAGCCCGTGTTGAAACTATTAACCCCCCTTTCAGTGTCTGCTTCATTGTGCCTTTGGGCTTTGCCTTAGAGCTGCATTCCGTGGCACCTTGTTTGTTTGTTTATATTGCGTTTAGCAATCCTTGATAATGTCGTGTTAGAGCGTTGGATGGGGCTACATGATCTCCAGAGGTCCCTTCCAGCCTCAATTATTCTGTAATATAGATGCACAGAGAGATGCCTACAAAGACTTCTGGAAAGAATAAATGAAGCAAAAACTTTTAGCGTCTTTGAGAAACACTGACACAGGAGAAAGCTGTGTGGTTGTATATACAGAAAGGGTCAGTCTTTCCTTATTAGAGATAGTTTTTTATGACTTTGAAATGGAAATATTGAAGAAGGCTCATCAGTTCATTACCAAACAATCACATAGAGCTCGCCTCTGCCTTGAGTTCAGTTTGTGGAGAGAAGCCTGTGGAGTTCTGTTGAATGAGAGTTCAAATGCAGTAGAGCAGAGAAGCATTTTCTGGAATAGCTTTGTAAAATTGGCTTTGTTTTTTGTTACATTTGGCATCTGTGCTTGCTGGACCTTATGGCATAACTGAGTTGTGTTTCTCATGGAAATTATTTGGATGTGACCTTACTGCTTTTATTTTGGCTGCTACCTGGAGCCTTAAGGACTATTAAATGTTGGATGCTTACATTTAACTGGAGCTAAGCAGAAATTTGACAAACCTTGGGTGCCTTCAATTTGCAGCCTTTTGATTTACTTTTATTAAACAATTATAGCTGGATTTGCCTTTTGGGGAGTCTTTGTTTATGGCATTCTAAGCTAACAAAGCCCAGCTAAGCCGAAGGATGGATTATCGAAAATCAAAGCTAGCCCTCTTAATAGGGACAATGGAATCCCACCCGGTCCAAGCCTTGCTGTGACACCTGGGAGGCCTGCGCTCCAATATGATAAAGTATTTTCTTTGAGAGAAGGTCACCAAAAGTTCACTTTTACAGAGAAGTTCTTATTCTCAGCTAATGGGGCTCCCTGTTTCATGGTCCTGCAGTTGCTTAACATAAAAAGGATGGATTGTCAAAGAAATTACGTTTAAAGTTCCTCCCTGGCAAACTTATCTAAAAGGACAGACCAAGTGTTCTCTCCTGGCCAGGCTGAGTAGTCCATGACCCAGCTACCCAAGCTATCATGCCCTTTTGCACTTCTGCACTTTAGGATTTGTCAGCATTTTGATTTCGACCCCTTGGTTCTGGGTAAGTGCCGTTCTTTAGGGTTGTTATTTTATAATAGAATCTCCTACCTGGGTTTCAGAGCAAGCCATTTAATCTTTTTATGCTATGGAAATGAAGACATTTCCAGTCCTTAGGGGATTTTTCTAGTCCCAACACAGCAGATTTGTAATTTAACATGAACTATTATGTGCTTATATCATATGTGAGATGGACTAGGCCCTTTTTTGGTCCTTAAGAACAAAACACAAAATCAAAACATAGAAGCGGAGCCAGACTTGACTTTTTTTTGAGTGTTACGTATGTAATTTCCTGCATATGTAATTGATTCCTAGTCATCGCTGGGCCCAGATCCAACTGAAAGACTGTGGGGATTATTCTTTCTGGTCCCTTTCTGACTTAGCTGACTCATTTTTCCCAGAAAGGGGAGAGATGGGAATAGGGTGCGAGAAGCGCATGACCTAAGGCCAACATCATTTGCTCAGGGAAATAGGTATGGGCTGTTTGGACTTGCTTTAACTTGATTTTTCATGTATGCACAGAGGTGCTTGAAGAAGGTATTGGAGAAATTTAGTTACCTTTTAAAAATTACTTTGTTTTCTCATAGAAGGAAAAATTAGGAATATCAGCCTAGATTTTTATTTGGACTTTGACTCCAGTGGAGCTACACTGATTTTTATAATATTGGCATTATATTTTTGTAAACTCAAACGCGAATTGGAGCATTGTTATGTGGTCATTTTTTTCATTAATAATTGCTTTGGTTAAATCTCCTCCAAGAAACATCCTGTGTCTCAGAAGATGACACAGTTTTTCATAGGAAACTGGTAGAACTTTGTTCCCATTTTGGACTTGATCAGTAAAGAGCATTGCAATTATGCCCTTAGATCTATGATGTTGATGTACTAATTTAGATAACAGAACTTGGATGAAGTTTTAATTCCCAATATTCAAAACCAGTGGATTGAATCCAGTAGAGGAGACATGTAGCTTTTCAATTTATTTTGGTTTTGCCTTTTCTAACTAGTTTTCAGAGTAGGCATTTCCATCTTTTTATGCTATGGAAATGAGGATGTTTGCAGTGTTTTGGGCTTTTTGGGATTCCAGCAAGAAGGTTTAGGACCCAGCTGAGAGGAGGAGTTGACACAAGAACACTTCTCAGCAGTGCATGACAAATTGTGAACCTGGCCATTAGAGGGTTTATGGTCAGTCCTGCAAAAGGAATAGTTGCCTGATTTATTTTGCAGTATGAGCTCTGATGCAGATCTCCTGGAGCTTCTGGAGGGATACAGCTTGGGGTGGCAGTATGTTAGCAGGGCTGCAGGGTGAGTAACATTTTTTTAAGCAGTGACCATGAGAAGACATGTGGGAGGTGTGGTTAGCAGCAGAAAATCAAGTTCTGTTCCGATATGCAAAGCTGTGATGGCCCTTCCCTTCATTTCCTTCACTAGGATAATTAACTATGAGGTTAATATTCCATTTTCAAATCTTCTGAGATTGTTTGGAGTCTTTCAGATCACACAAGTGGGCTTTGTGTCAGGCCTATGTACTAAAGCCCTCAAGTTTGAGTGTGAAATCAGCCCAGCTAACCCTTAAATGTGACCCCCCTTTATTTTTTTTTCATGTATAATATATCCCACTGTCTCAACTATCATCAGTCTCTCCAGTGGCCAATCTTGTGTTTCTGATGACATGAACTGGGAGTGAGCAGCTTTCCCAACAGAAGCCCCTGAATCCAGTACTACTTTGTGTCATGACAGACACTTAAAAGAAAAGGAGCATTAATTCTGCATGTCTGCATTTGAACAGTGAACACATCTCCATAAACCCTGTATAGCTGAGAGGCTGTACTCGTGTAAGAAAGCCACCACCCTTCCAGATTAACTCTGGCTGGAAGCTCACTGAAGCTGTTCTGTTGGAGAAATGGAGCTGCTGGGATGAAACCCCAAACAGAATCTTTGCTATTTAGTTGCATTAAAGAATTTACATTCAATAAAACCAGGGGCCTCAGGATGGAGGTACAGCATCTGCTGTGACAGTTTGTCTTTCTTTTGGTTTTTTTGAGTTTTCTCTCTAATTAGTATATGTTCCAATAAATCCTTAATACAACAACTGCTTTAAAAACCATTGAAAATAAAACAAAAAGAGGAGTTTAAATTGCTTATGGCTTGCTTGGTATGGCTTCCAGGCATCTGAGCAATTTTTGCTAACAAGTATCCTGTAACCTATTTCCAAAGGCCACTAGCAGATAATTATATTTGGTTAATTTACATACTTTCAGTTTATAATCCTAATTAGTTCTCCAACCAGTAGTCCCTAGGCAATATGTAGTCTTACCTCATTTTATTTGCCATCCCTAATGTGCAAGTTCTCTTCTTTTAATTTACAAAAAAATGCTGTTAGGTTTGGTTCAGGGCTTTCCCATTTCAGTGCACATCTAAACTGGGTGATTCCACGCGGATTTAAACCCTATTCGCAAGTAAGTATTTTACATTTTTATAGATCTTACGTCTGGGAGATGTTCTGCAATTTAGGGAAACTGACCCTGGTTTGACACAGAGCCTATTTTTATTGCAAAGAATTGGGCCAAATTCTGCACCAACCTGTACCCAGGGCGTCCTGTTGATGCCTCTGGTTTGCTGCAGGGGCTTGCGTTGACCTAGGATGGGGACTGAGGTGTTGGTCTGTAACCATGTGTTACTGCTACCGTGGCGAAAGCGGAGATGGGCTGTGGGGCAGCTGGAATGAATAACGGCTGTGTTAATGGCAGCTTCCCCGGGGAGCTGCGCACATGGGCTCTGTAAGAGGCTCCGGTAAAACCTCTCAGACTGCTTGGTAATTGCTTGGTTCCCCCTTTGTATATTTAGCATCTCTCCCTGCGTAGGTACTATTTGGGGCTCAGTTATCACCCAAGCTTGAGATTACACTCAAAGTGGCTGAGGAGGAAGGGAAAAGGAGGATGAAAATGAAGATTTATACTTTCAGGTGAGCAACACTCCCTTTAGCTCCTTCCAGGTTTAAATGAACTTCAAAAAACACTTGGAATGAGCCTCCCCAATGGAAGGAGCACATCTCCCTGATGTGCTGATCCCTGCAGGAGTCTGAGTAACGGGTTGAAGTTGAGTGTCCAGCCAGGGTCAACCCACCACACTGAGTCAGCATCTTGCTGTGGGACAGGACCCCGTGCCCGGGCTGTGAGGATGGCTCTGTTGCTCTGTAGGGGTGTGCAGCAGTTGGTGGAGAGCACTGGGTTTTGGGTAAAGCCTGTACTAAGACAGGAGAAGCAATCTCCACTGTTGCATGGGGATTTCTTGCATGAGATGTCCTGTAGGCAACTAGAACAACAATTTCAGTTGTTATCTTTTAAGCACTGGGCTATGTACTATAATGCAATTTTTAGAAAACCTGTTGGATGAAATATTTCCTCTTAGGCATTAAAGGCTTCTTTTTAGTCTGATTCATTTCACTGTAATGAGGTCAGATTTGCACTAACATTATGGTAATTTCAGTGTTTCCTTGCAAGCAATAAAAAGACCCCAAATCTCCCTTTTCAGCACGGCATTAAGTCCTTTGATAAGGCAACGAAAAAGGGTGCGTGATAAGATAACTGAGAAAGGAAAAGGAAAATCTGCAGTTTGCAAAGCTTTTGCCCGGATTTCCCAGATAACCAATGGATTCTGTGAACTGATGCTAGTTAATAAATCACAATACTAAAGGAGAGAGGTGATTTTTAACTGACCAAAACAACAACAAATGGTTAGTGAGGAAAAACTCAAAGGTGTGAGAACAATTCTTGGCCAATAATTTTATTTCAACATCGTAAAGAATGTAAATTTTATACTGTTGATGCTTTGGTGTAATTTCTACACATCACACTTGAATTCCCAAACACGTTTCCGCGTGTTACACACATGCATACAATGCTCAGCGTTTATATAACTGATGCCTAAAGGAACCATTACCTGTGAAGTTATTCCAAAGGAGCCTATTTTTATGAGGAACGCCTTGATGATAATTCTTCCTCCTTACAGCATTTCAAATCTTACTCTAGTATTTCCAGGTAGACTAAAGATGCCTTAACTGCCTTTTCATGCTTGGTTTAAGGATTGTGATTCTGCACTAATCATAGCTCTGTCTGTGCATCTGAATTTCTGAACTTTAGGAAAGGCAGTATTTTGCTATGGCTCTCACACCTGCAATGGGGACGGACAGAACGTGAACTCAGAGTAAAGCAGCTTTGCGACAGAGATAGCAAGCTTCCTATGTTGAAGGCAGTGTGTTGCAAAAAATCATATATTTTTTCTACTGTATGTCAGGTGAAATCCTGGCTCTAACAAAGTCAATAGAAAATCTTTCATAGACTACAGTAGGACTAGTACTTTATCCCAAAGGAAAATATTACTTGAAGATAAATTTACAGAGACTTATCGACATGAGTGCCAGATTTCAAGGGGCAGCAACAATTTACGTGGGCTGAAGATGCATTTTTGGTATGTAAAAGAGTTTACAGTGGAATATGGTAGACATACATTCAATGCTAATTCAGTGCTAGTCCACAAAGGGAGTGGAAAAAAGCCCAAACAAATCTGTTTGCTACTTGATAATAGACAAAATAGGCACTGAGAAGCTGTTAATCTTTCCCCTTCCAACTTTTCACTTCTGTCGTTAAGATTATAATCTTTGCTCTGTATAGTTATGAAGAAGAGTCCAAAACAAAAACTTAAAAGGGTTTGGGAGCAAGTTTTCTGTGGGGCAAGGGAAAAGGGAGAGGGGATGGAGAATCTGGGAGCTATTCATAATGAGTCTACCTTACTTAATCCAGCAGAATATTCCAATTTATATCTGAATCCTTAATTAGAAATAGAGAACAAGAAAAGGAGTGTGATATCAATTTGACATTTACCTTTTGTCTTTTTCGCTATCTCTTTTAATGTATGTATTTATTTGCTTTAATTTATGTATTGTCTGTTTTTAATGCAAACCCATACTGAAGTTTGTAGGTGGGTGTTATATACCACTAAGAAACCACAAAACAGGAGAGTAGACGTCCTATTTCTTTCTCACTTACAGGTCATCTTAAATGCCTTGTGAGTTGAAGATATGCATTGCTTGACTTCTACTCTTTATATTCTTTGTACTTCTCTCTTGCCTCTTCCCTCCTTCTCTCAAGAAAACCTCAATCTGAATTCCCCCCAAAGTCAGGATGCAGATTATTGTTAGGTTTGACTCTAGATAGCCTGTCCAGGCATTTCTGCAGCACAGGAGCTACGCTTGAGGAAAGAATACTCTATGTGGTGAAACCAGCAGGGAGTCAAAAGAATTTAAAATAGTTTGAGATATAAAACAATAATTTATTTTACTTCATTTTGCTTGTTAACGTTTGTAGCTAATGATGATTTCATGAAACTGCTTTTATAATTCAATACATTCAAATCTATAAAGCAAACAGTTACTACCATGGGCTTTTCAAATTCCACAAACTGTTATATAAACAAATTAGCTGTACATGCACATTTTTTCAATAGGTTGCAACATTTGCAAACATGCTTTAAAATCCTTTAAAGCTGCAGTATAGTGTACTTTGCTTCAGGCCTTTCAGGTGAAACCTATATACTTTCTTCAGAAACCTTAAAAAGAAACATGTTTAAATGTTGAGCATAACTCTAAAAACTGCTGTTTGATAAGTGTTAAATATTACAAGAGAATGACTCTAATTCTCAGTTTAAACCTTGAACTAAATACTGATAAACAGCACTCTGTGTAGAAGTGAACAACAGCAAAATACTATCACAAAATATGGTTTCACAAAAAATACGTATGTGCAGTTGCTCTTGTGGGTTTTTTGCCCTTTTTTTTTTAAGGTAAAGAAGAGCATGGGTACCTTTTAATATGAATATAGTTTAAGCAAATTACCTGTGTTAAGTATGGTTAATACAATTCTGATATTTAAACGCTTCATGTAAAAGGTAACAAGTAAAAAAGTACAATCAGTATTCCAAAAAGCACTGCTAATATTGCCTTTGAAGGAGATGGGCAAGCTTCCTCTCCACTTCATAATGGAGATCCTGGCACCCACAGTTGTAGAGTTCAGTATTTGAACTATAAACTCGATGACTGTATCTTATATACAAAAATCTTGCCACATTGAACGAGGCATTGATTTCTACCCCAATGGTAGTGTTTTATGTACATAATTTAGCGCTGGCGATTATACAGTAGTCACTGACAGGAAGGAATTGTACACCCGTGTGCCGTCTGGTGACTTTGTTCCATGGGTTAGCAGTTCTTGGATTGTCATCCAATTGTCAAATATTTTTTTATTTCTCTTCTTCATCATTTTTTTGTGGCTCAGTTCAATGATATTCATCTCTTTCTTTTCTTCTGCACCTTGCTGTTCCTTTAAGCAATCTAACCTGCTCTGCATCATAAACTCACGCCTCCTCCTCTGCTCCTTCGCTTTCACTAAATGCTGCTTCCGCTCTTCCTTGCTCCAGTAACGGCCCATCTTCATTTCACTTATGGCATCATCATCGGTAGTCATACCACTGCGCTCCTCCTTAATCTTTATGGCACGTTCCCTCAGCAGCCTGTCCCTGACTGGCCTCTTTGTAATGTAGCGGGTCCCATCGCTTCTGACCTTGACTTTCCACTCCATCCTCGGTTCACTCTGGCTTGAATTAAAGTCTTTGCACATACTCACCAGACTCATTTGGCTCTGGGCATACTCCACCGCTGATTTCTGTTGGATCAGCTGCATGTAGCTCTGATAGTGCTGTGCGTGGGCAGGAATATGAGCATGCTTATATGGAGAATGATGGTACGGGGAGACATAGGAGCCAGAAGGTTTTTGACCATGAGTAGGGCTTTTGCTTCCATCGCTGGCTTTTCTCTCCTTGCTTTCCAGCTGCTTGCCAAGGTCAGGATCTTTAGCAGAGGCATGGCATTTACCAGTGCTGGATTCATGACTTTCTGAGCTAGCAAATAAATTCTTTTGGGAGACATTATATGCCACTGCCCCCTCATTACCTTGACAGTTAATGCCTTCTGCAGTTCTGCGCAGCGAATTGTCAGGGGAAATCTCCAGCGTGAGTGGTGTGCTTCGGCAGCTTTCGCCTGTGTTATATGCACTCGAGCTATCCTTGTCAGACTTCTCAGGGAGCTCCGTAATGTCTGAGAGCTCGTGCCTGCGAACATCGATGCTTGTGTTATAGTTGCGGAACCCGCTGTTATGTAGCATCCAGGGCTCCCGGTACTGATCTTTCAGCTGCTGCATTTTATGAGCTCTCACAATATTCAGGCACTCTAGCTCGATATTGCGCAGCTCCTCATTCAGCATCTCCAGCTCTCTGTCAACACTTTCTTGGTCGCTTTTGCTCATATCCAGCGTGCTGTTATGATAATACAGACTGTAAGGGTTGGCAGACTTCACCTGGCACTTCAGTTCCAGCAGTTCTCGGAATCGCTCGCATTCATCTATAGGTATGCCAAGGAAGTCGACATCTGTGCAATCGGCCGAGATAAATGATTCATTGCTGAACTGCATATCGCCACTTCCTAGGGTGTCATGACTGTAGGTCAGCTGCTTCTGGCTCCCTAAAGTGTTGGAGGAGGTGGTGTGATCATCCGCGTTGTTTTCCTGCTCGGAGCTCTCATCGTTGCGAGTGCTGTCATCTGTGCGCCCCACACCACTGTCCTTCTCGTGCTGGTTAGATAAAATAGTGGCTGTATCTGTGGTACCTCCATCCTCCTCATGCTTCTTCTAACAGCAAAAATGAAAAGACAGAAAGTGAAGTTATTGCAAGGACATAAAAATATGTCAGAGTGTTGATCTTTTAATAGTTTTCTTAATCCATCAGCTATTATACATTCTGCATCTCTGTCTTTTACGTGTATGGCAAGACTATTATTAAGAACTCATAGAAATGGTGACTGAAAACACAGCATGCTGTGGATGACCTTTTCAGAAGAACCTGAAATCTGCTTTTCAGTTATATAGCAACAGTGATGGAAGTCACATTTTTCAAATTGTTTCTTCTCCCCCTTAGGATCACAGAAATATCCAGTTCTACTGTGGTGCCAAAGTGAGAATATGCCCCTTCAAAAAATGTGGCTCCCACAGAGGATGTAGAGTTGTAGAAAACTCCAGAAAAAACCTCAAGACAAAAACTGAAAATCTATTCAGGAACTTGTATGATTGCATTAAGCATGGTAGAATGACAGGGAATACAGGCCCAAATCTGTGGCCCTGCATAAACTTTGCTATGTAAAAACTTTTTCTTTGCCTTTCTCCCCACATATAGACCTTATTTCAGTCATTTGCCCGAGTTCTTCATTTGGATTTTAAGGTTTCAGAAGGCAGGCTGTTTTCAGTACGCGCATGCATATGGAATAGGAAATTTTGTAAGTTAGCTCTCTGCCTACTATATCTATCATACACGTAGCTTGTACTTCTCTCAGCGACCGCAGCCAGAACAGTGGATTTCTAAGAAATGTGATCATGTTGTTGTAAGGGGCAAAATCAAAAAGGTAACATTTGAAAACATTTTGGTCCCCCAGGTGAAGTTTGTACACAGTCATGTAATATCGTGATTTTACAGAAAGTCCTTCCGCTTTGATCGTCATTCAAGATACTAAGTGTATTCAGTCAAGCTCAATATTGGAATATTGAGTGCAATGTGAAGTTTTGACACCATTGCACAACAGAATGGCAGTACCTGCTGAAGCATGCTGGCAGTAAATTGCATTGCCTGGTGGTGCTGCTCCTCTAACATGTCCATGTGCAAGTCATCCAGAAAATCATTTCTGTCATCATCCATCCATCCTTCATCCAGCTATGTGAAAAGGGAGGGAAAAATCAAACCAGATGTTTTAAAAAGTATGAAGACTGACATAAATTATGTTCCTTCTTTGTGGAAAATGATTGGGAAGTCTTAGGAGATTCCTTTCTGTGACAGTGCTGCTGTGTCCTGGGAAGGAGGACGCACCTCCTTGTACTAAGTGCATGTATTGACTGTCCTACCCCCCGCCCCAGCTGCCTCCATCTCCAGCAGCATGGTTTTATCTTTTCTCTTTATATATATGAAACAAACCTAGCCTTTTCATCCATGGAAATAATTCTAGGAGTTGGGGCTGTTTTGGTTTGTGCACGACTTGATTAGGATGTATAAAAACACTCTGGAGCCCAAAGCTAGAACATACCACTGGCGAGGCAGCATCAAGGGCCAGAGGGAAAAACGCTTGTTAGGGGTCTGTAAGACTTTTTTTTACTCCCTAGCCTCCATTATCCCCAAGGGAAGGATCAGAAACATCTAGGCTAACAGGATAGTCGTGAGCCTGACCCTGTGTCTGCAGGTGCATTGGCAAGGGTTGCTCTCACAGCACGAGGAGCAGAGACAGATCAAATAATAGTGCTCATGGCTGTTTGTTCAACATCTTTGTTGTGCTAATCCCTGCTCTACAAAGGGTTCTGGTTCAACCTTTTATTACAGCTGAGGATGCTTCTTGGCAGTATTTAACTACATTAAGAGATGGTGTATAAAGGGCTAAATAATAGGTGTTTTAATGAATGAATAATCAATAGCTATAGGAATTAGGGTTCAGTATATTCCTCAAAGCTGTGGTTTGAAACCATCCATAATACCTTTCGCTGATGTTTGTAATAGCATTGCAGCATATATAAATCTCTGAACGTCTTATAAATTGAACTTTAATATAAAATATGTAGGTAAGTACTGTGACTGCTGAATTCCATTATTTTAGGCCATATATATGTCCAATCAAACTGTATAATATGGTTTTAGGTAGATTTGGTAGATTTAGGTAGGTTAAAATTCTTCAAAAGATGCTAACTGCCTTCTACAAAACAGCAACTCTTTAAGACTCGAGAGTGGTTTTCTGTTATTGCTACAGTACCTGAATTTCTGGTCTTGCAACAAGTAAGGAGATATTCTTGCTCTCTTCACTGGTGAGAAGTGCCACAGCTTCTTCTCGGTTCTGTACCTCTATGCCATTGATCTTTAAAGAAAAGAGCAACAGAATGAAATCCTTTCATAGCGATACTTAAAAGCTGCTGAGGGGAGCTCTAGAGAACTGCGTGGCTGGATAGATCCCAGCGCAGCACAGGCCAGGCACAGTCCCTGTTCACACCCCGAGCCGTGTTGTTCAGTAAGTGCTGTGTTGGCTTGGACACGTGAAGCTGTTCCACGCCCTCTGCATGGGATGTGTGTGGAGCCTTGTTACGAGGACAGAAACTGGAAAAGGAGAGCTGGGCAGAAGCAGAATCATAACATCAGGTCTGGTGGGTGGAAAGGAACAAGAACATCCTCCTGTGGGACAGGTGAGGCTGTGGATGCTGCTCCCAGAGACTGACTGGGGTGCGGATCTCTACTCGCGTTAGTGTCTGTACAGAAGACAGACTGCTTCTGACAAAGCCCCTATGGTTAGGGTTGTTGCATTGGAAGACGACTCATTCTGGCACACTGCGCTGGGTGTTCAGCCTGCTGAACAAGGACTAACATCCCTGTGATTAAATAGGGCTGCCCGGAGAGATTCTGCAGAGAGGAATAATTACTTGTGCCAAAATAGAGGATTTCTGTAGCAGAAGGAAGACTTAAAAGTGGAAGCGTATCGGGGCATGTGCTGGAAACAGATGACATCTGCCAACAAAATGCTTAGCCTGCAGAGTAGGGCCAATATAGGGCTTTACCTGGCCAGGACTATCATAATCTAAGCGAGATATGGCAGAGGAAAGGGAAATACCCTCAGAGAGTTAAAATGGAGCATGTGAATACTGGTCTGAAGGGAATGATTTGTAAAAAATTATACTGGAATAAAGACACTGCAGCAGATTATAGTGTGTTAGCAGACTTTCAGCCATTTACACACGTACCTGAATAATACGATCCCCTTCTCGGAGTCGACCATCTTTTGCAGCAATACTGTTGGGATCAATCTACAAAATAAGAGAACTGTGAGTGCTTGGAAGGTTTGAGAGCTCAGTATTTACTGCCCATTTTAAATCCAGTATTGGTAGTATGACTGATACTGTAAGCCAGTGTGTCTGTCATTGCTGCTCTATATGTGGTTGTTACGTCTCTCTTAGTGATTACAGGACTTTTCCTTGCTCATGTCAGACAAAGTGAAATGCAAATTAAAATGACCAAGTCAAAACCAAAACACTTCTTCCTGAGATGTGTCTTCAGAGAATGCAGGTTTATCGTGTTTGCATGATGTTGAGTTACCTCGTAATTTAACATTTTGCTTTGCAACACAGTGCTCTGATGAGAACCAGTTTTTGCATACAGAACAGGAAGCATTATGTCCTAAGTGATGTATTTCAGTGGATGATTTTAAATTTAGTTATGAGTTTCTTTCCCCAAAATGCTGCTACTAATTTGAAATAGATCTGCATGATAAAAAGATTATGTATAAAATATGTATATAATTATGTATAAAATGTAAATCATGAAAGGGGGAAAAGAGAGACAAATGGGCCCCAAATCTTTGCAAATAAAAACGTGTGGTGTTTTTTTTTTTTAATTGTTTCTGGAATAATTGAGAACAAGTATTAAAGGGAGAATATATTAAGAATACTTTGAAAACATCATCTGAAATTGAATACTGAGACTGTGTTAGGGGAAAATTTAACACTAAGTGTTAATATAACATAGTTTGAGTTCACTGGGTGCAGGATTTCACTCACTTGGAGAAAAGGAAAAATAATAAGATTTCTTCCAATTACTGCATTCTGTCTGTTTGTCGAACACGGTACAAACGGAAGACAAATGTCTGAAATGCCCAACACTGCAGTTTAAAAGACAAACTGTATCATATGGAAATCAGCTTAATCTTACCTCACTCACATAAATACCCATGTCATCTTCATCATCTGTTCTGTAGCATACAGTAAGGCCAAGCTTGTCCTGGCTGTTCACTCTATGTAAATCGACTTCCTGAGGTTTTTAAAAAAAAAAAAAAAAGAGAGAGAGAGAAAGGGAGAGAAAATACGTTGTCAGTGAGACACCGGTGACTGATGGAAGCAATTTTTCAAATACAATGAAAATATTTTGCTTAAGTGATGTAGTGGATCTCTTTTCATTTCACTTGTAGACGAGGTTAACTTACTGAGCAAAATGTGATTATATGCAGACAATCAATACCTGGGGCATTTTTGACCCTTCAATCAATATGAAGTCATTTTGAAAACAGACCTTTTATTGATCTTAAAGAAGAAAAATTACCTATATTTCATGTAGTGGTAAGATTTCAAATGCTAAAATACTTCTAAAGTATGATTTCAGTATTTGCCACAGCTGATACATATTTCCTTATAAGCAGGGAAATCTTCTGGCTTTTCAGAGAAAAATAAAATATTCTATTATCTTAGTTTGTGTAATTTTCATGAAATGATGTAAGAAATTTCTCAAAAGCGTGACTGAAGATCAATATATTGTCAGCAAAGCATTTGGTATTGGTAATAGAAATATAATAAGCACTTCAATATCTTGCAAGGGTTTGGTTTGAGTAGGTCATGGTTTATCATTCTAGTGGTCCTTGGTCTTGTTAGTCTTGGAGACGTTTAAGCCATCTTAAAAATATATGTTCTTCCTCTGTGCTTTTTTGCCATGAGGATTTCATGTGGGTTGTTTTTTTTTTCTACATTTACTGCTGCTCTGTGACACTGCTTGGTGTAAAGGGTTCTAAAACCCACGGAGATACCCACAAGCCGTGGGATGCTCCTGGCTGGTGCATGGTCAGCACGACCATCCATCTTTCAGCTCTGCCTTCTTGCTTCTAAGGGACATCCCGGGAGCCTAAGGACCCTGGGGAACCTAATGTGCTTAACCAGCTTATTGCGACTGCTGTGTCAGTCCTGAGGATGCTGCCACAGGGAGAAAGGATGTTTGTTCATAGGTAGAGGTGTAATAGCAACTGCAGGTGTGTTTTTTACTTCCCTTAGAAGAGCGCTTGGCGGTGAGCGAAGCGTTGAAAGGTCCCGCTCCCCTGCAGCTAAGGCCAGGCAGGATGGAGGAGGCAACTGTGGGGCTCGAGCCCCATTACTGTGAAGGGAAAGAGTGGGACCAGGCAGAGGGTGCAAAGGGACACTGGCTGAGAAAGACGGCACGGCCTGTGCGGGATCTGAGAGCCGTCCCAGCCCAAGGGCAGACCCTGAACTGCATGCTTGTGCTTGGAGCCTCCATTCCAGTGGAAAAGTCCTGATAACGTGACTCATTATTTCTGAACGTTTCTCTGTTTTGACCTGCACTGGGCCATTTGTAAGGGGCAAGACAATAAAACAAGCTGATATGAATAATTTATTGGCATGTCTAGATGACAGATGCCAAGACCAGCAATCTCATGTTATTTACTTGTCAACATGTGTAATTTCTTCTTTTTCTTAAAAAAAAAAAAAAAAAACATAGCTGTAAACGTCACTGGCATTTCAGATGGTATTTAAATGGTTTCAATCAATATTATCTATGGTGAACTGATGCTCTTTTTCTCCCTCTTTTGTTATTTAAAGCTTTGAAGACAATGCTTTAATAGTGGGTTGTTGTTCAGATTTCTAAAGCTTTTGGACTTTCTAGGGAAGAGATGGAAATTCTTCAGAAGAAAAGATGAGACAAAGTGTATTCGATTCTGATCTCATTTGATCCTTGGGAATGCCACTGCAGTTAGTTAATGCATTTATTCTGCATTTAATCACTGTGCAAACTGGGGACGAGGTGGGAATTTGTGTATTGGGCCTAATTCAGGCCCAGAATGATTCCCATACTTCCTGCATACTCTAACAAAAAGATTTCATGTCTTCAGGAAAGTTTTTATACAGTTTACTGATTTGAAAACACGGCAATGAAATAATGGCAAGAAACTAGTGCTGTAGCTCACTCTACTGTTTGTTATACTAGTAGTGAAAATATATATAATGTTAAAAAATCCCACAAAAAATAAACAAAACAAAACAAAAAAGAGCATGGCAACTTTGGTCATTATTTACATAGATCCTACGTAACCATAAGCACTTGCCAGCACTTTTTGGAGAGGAAGGAGAGGAGGGAGCAAGCTATTAGTTTCATTCTTACCTGCCACGTGTTTTGAATAACAACAGGTGTTTTTCCAACATTGTACAACTATAAAGGGTAGTACTATAATTAAAAAATAAGTATGGGTTTATATTTAAAGTGCACCATCCAAGACATCACCTGTGATATACTGGAAGGTAATAAACCATTTGGTAAATTAAATAATATATATATTAAAAGGAAAACAGGTATATACTCTTTAAAAACACACTCAAGAAATAAAGCAGCAAAAAGCTTAAGGGAACAAAAAATTTTTAGAGCAGGTGTTTAGAACCTGAATTTTTATGAGTAATTAGTTGACAGACTTACCCTTGGGTACAATCCCTCTAGTCCTTGGTAGGAATCGAATAAGTGGGTTTGACGCTACCCAAGTATGATAATTTTGTGTACTTAAAGACAGGAACAGCTGCTTTCTATGGGTCTTTGCATCAGTGAAGTTTTAATATAACCATAAAGGTTTGAAATATTTGAGAGATAAAAGTGTGTAATTCCATACAGAATCAACACCAGAGTCTTCAAAGCAAAGGTTATTTTCCATATTCAGAGCTGAGTCTGTATAATGCACAGATACATGAAGGGGGAAAATAGAAAACTGGTACCTGCAAGTACAGGTAGATTGTGTAATTGTACCAGGAATTAATTAAACTCTAGGAATTAATATGGGCCTAGAGAACCTTGAAGGTGTAAGTTCACGTGTTGGCAATGCCATAGGACTTGCGATTTCTTACTCCTGTGTCTTCAGCATTGCACTTCTGGACAGCCCAAGGGCCTGATCCCGCCGTGTTCTGCACTCCTGCTGCAGAGAGCAGCCGCTGCATGCACAGCAGCAGCTGGACTGCTGCCAGAGGCCCTGCTAGACGTGCTCTTTCAGATTAGTCCGGTGTACCGTGCAGTCTTGAGATGAAAGAATATTTAGTACTCAACTGGGGCTCAGATACTGTTGTCATGAATTCTGTATAAAATGATATGAATGTATCAGCCACCCACGTTGCAGATGGGAGACACTGAAGTATTCAACACCTGGTCTAGATCTGCAGAAATTAGTTGGCAGACAATGGTGGTATCCACAGAGCTTGGTAATGTCGGGGCTGCGTTAATATGAGAAATGTAAAAATTTCATATATGATATAACTGTTACATACACAGATAATCTGCTTCTTTAGATCAGGGAAAAGTGACATTTTGAGAGGTGTTCGAGAGAAGTTTTTGTATGCCATTTCAAAACAGAGTCTGCACAAGAGAACTGTCTGAAAGATTATTGGCTCCATATCAAATGTAGAGCCAAGGAGGGCTCAAAGAGCTAGTTACTGAAATCCACAGGGCATTTGTGGCAAGACAAGAAGAAATGAACATGCACTATGACATTATACCTGCAACCATCCATAATAATGAATTAGGAATAAGTGATAATAGTAAATTAACTTCTATAAGCTCAGAAGATCCTTCATTTGCAACAGATTATTGAATTATTATACTGCTGATTTAAAATTATGGCCTGCCTGCAAATTTATAGAAATCAAAGTCCTTTCTCTAACAAGACAGAAATGAGCAGTAGAAATCTGAAATGAGAGGATGACGATGGGTAAAAAAAGTTCAAACATTCAGAAAGCGTTATCAAAGCTTGCATGATAATTACTTTGTCCTTTTGTCTCTCTCTGTAAAAAGTGGTGGGTTTTTTTCCCGTGCTGACTTCTGACATAACTGGCCAGCAGGGCCTACTTTTTTGCTATTCCATTAATAGGTTTCACCCAGAAAAGAATGTCAGGGAAATAAATGTAAGAACTATTTCCTTTTATTCTACATGAGGCCTTCTCACTACCTTTTGGCAACTGACCCTGGTACAGCAGGAGGAAAAATCTTGGTCTTGCTGTCTTGAAGCTAAAGAAAGTGATCTTCGCATTTGTCTTTTCACATAAATGTGGTTTTCAACATAGGTAAAAAGCAAAAACCCAATCCCTCCTCTTTTCAGAGAAGAAAATTTTATAAAACAGGTTTTCTTTCCAAAATTCTTCGCCCTGGAGAAGTAGTAAAAATCTACCCGGAGGTTTCCATGCCAGCCCAGCTCTATGATGGTAATTCTCTGATGAACCACAGAGACTGAACTAGCTGAAGTCATCAGTGGTGACAGGAAAGGCTTAAGAAAAGTGCTTCTCACCCTGATGAAAAGGGGTTTAGGATGCCGAAAAAAGGTAACTTGAACGATGCTCAGGCTCTTTGTCAAGCAGATGGCCAATGGTCCGCGATTAAGACCTTTCTCATGCAGTAAGAGGTGTTAAGGCCAGGTTGAAGTCCTCTAGAGAGCTAAGGGAGGACAACCTTTCAGTATTATCTTGCCAGCACACTGAAATGTTATAGCACTTTTGGATTTGTTCCAGATGAAGAATATACAAGCACTTGTCTTAGTGCGGTTGTGAGGCTGAAGGAAGGTACTGCTTTTTAAACCTTTGCATATTCAATCACCACTGAAGCAGGACTGCTAGGGCTGAAGTCTTTTGTATTCAGAGACATACTAATGCCTTGAGAAGCTCCTGATCAGAGCAACTCCCTGCAGAGCGGGAGTTTTCCACTGAGAAGAAATATATTCGCATAAAAGATGCTTTCAAATGCTTTACAACCAGGATGGAATAAAAATTGCGGAGTGCCTGTGATGGAGCTTACTGATTCCCGTGTGCCAATAGCTACCTCTCACCTCCTCCCCTCCCTTGTAAATAGATTATTGGAGAAATGGAAGAAAACTTTCAACCAAAGGAGCAAAGTACAGTAAAGGGGCGAGCTCGAAACCCTGGTACTCAGCTTTTATTGATGGTTTCCTAAAATCAGTGAAGTACAAATTTCAAATATTGAAGCATGAATTTTGGTGCTCAGGGTGTTCATTTTTTGCTGATCAGATGTTGTGGTTTAACGCCGGGAACACCGTGCGAGCTGTGCGCTGGAAGGGCAGAAAGCTATTTGGATGAATCAGTTGTCCTCCTTCAGTCTTTTGAAGTGAAGACTTCGCTTCTGTCCAAGATTGAGTGAGAGTTGAAGGGAGATTTCTTAGCAGTTCGCAAACATTTCATGTAGTTTTTCATCTCCAAGCTGTACTTAGTCTTAACTAGCCATTCAGCTGACTTCAGTTCTGTTCTCTACTCAGAAAGAAAACAAGACCTACACACAAGTTGCATATAGGAAAGGATAAAGACAGAAAGTCAAATGTGAGAGAACAAGCCCTCTTTTTGATGTAGAATGTTCTCCTTTGTAACCTGAGAAAATTAACACACTGAGAAAGCCCTCACTTGGGCTGCGTGTCTGACAGCTGGACAGACTTGTTTGAATAAACATATTAATGCGTAACGCTGCTGGGGAATCCTGGAGTGACATTATTCTTCCTTTATGAACCTGAAATGACTTCTGACTGGGCCTCTGTAAAGAATGAATGTACTTTTAATTTATAATAAAATAGTAGTTCAGGATTTAGTCCCTCTTTCCTTGTGGCATGTAAACTTCAAAGGAAAAGAAATTATATTTATTTATTTTTGTAGTAGGGAATATATGGCGGTTACCTCTGAGTCATCAATTTTAAGATAAATGTTGAGAGATAAAACCGGGAACACAATTTTGCCGTCTTGGCATTACTGCCAGCATAAATTCCTTCCTATGGATATTTACATTAGAAGCTTGTTGTGAACTTGGGTATTTCAATGTTTTTGTCTTGTTTGCTTGTTACAAATCACTAACCAGTCAGTTATAGACCATAAAAGTTTAGAAGAGGAGCTTCTGATTTAAATTCAAAGCACATTTTATGGACATAGAAGCCCAGAAGGCTGACTTGATGGCTTTCTTGCTTTAGACATTCCTGCTGCAGTCAATGAAACAGTGCCTTTGTGGTCTTTTAAAACATATCTATCAAAAGGCAAACAAAAAAGCAACTAGCCAGTTGAGTCCCTGTTAGCACTTTGACCTTACCATTGATCATAGTCTCTACGATTTGAACAAGAATCTTCAGTGGTTTTTAAGAAATGCTATTAGGCTACAGAGACTTTTCTAATGTTCATCTCCTTGTGTTACTGAGCTGATCACCTTTTGCCATCAAGTACTATATCAATGTCAAAATTATTAATGTTGTGATTTCAGGCATATTAACGTCCGGCTACTGAAGTGCATGTGTTTAAACTGTTTTCAGCTCAACTGGTTGACCTTCTAATGGAAGCAATATAATTTATCCACAATATTAGATTTCCTAAAAGATAGATTTTGAAAAGACACTGGCAGAAAATACTCATTTGTTCTACATTTTCCCATAAGACCGAAATCTATATTGTATTTGTTTTTATTTAAGAAAAAAAAAAAAAGGGCACTTGTTTGAAAAGTAAGGCCTTGAAGTCTGCTAAACAGCATTTGTTTTACTGGCACTTTGATTTTTATCCTGACTTTGATTTGCGTTTGTATACAGAGATGAATTACTACCAGATCTGCAGAATTTGAGAACAGCTTGCAAACTTTTTATGGGGTTTTAGCCCTTGATCCTGCAAACGCTTTTATAGAAGGGAACAGCTTCATGCTCCTAGAACGACTGAACTCTGCTCCCATTGAAACTGTTGATAAATCTACCACTGATTTAAACAGAGCTACAGACAGGTCAGCATTGCTTGCTTTGACAAATAAGTGTTAGCAGGACCAGGATCTAAGAAATTGGAAGTGCAAGCAAGCTAAGAGTAAACTATTCACTTACTGATAGTCTTGAATGGATTAGCTGGGTCAGACATTGCTGGCAGTATTTAGAAGCATTGAGATACTTTACTGCTATTTATTACAAACAATTAAAAACACTTCAGTGGGTCAGTACTGCTTAAGTATCTTGCAGAACAGAGGCCCACAGTTTATATACTGTACTCGGAATGGTTGGGAGCAGGTTATTAAAATTAACAATGAGAAAACTGAAGATGAACTTCTTATGGGATATACAAGTACTAAAACCAAAAGTGTCTTTTAAAGATTTGGCAGGAAAATGGACTTGCATACCTTCATGACTGGTTCAACTTTTATTATCTATAATTTTATATGCATACATATGTAACTTTTCAGGAATGAAAAAGGGAGGACCAGCTTGGTATAGTGGCATATCTATGCTGGTCTTGTCTTGTAAACTTAAAATACTTCGAAATTATATGATCAAGAACATCTGTTTCTCAGCTGGGGAATATTTAAAAGAAACTCATACATTTTTACTGTGACTATGTGGAACAGGTCCTGCCACTCAGCAAACTTGCAAAGTCTTTCAGGTTTTCAGAAAGTCTAAGTCAGCATAGTTGAACAGAATTTAATTAATGGAATCAATGACTTCATTATTTATGTTAATTTGTTAGCTGAAGATCTGGCTCACCAGTCCTTGGCACATAGTTAAATACCCTGCTAAAGGGTAAGGTTTGCAACCTGCAAAGTAACTAATGAGCAATGTTATTCCATATAACTGCTTTGAAATGTCTTTTCACTTTATATACAATATAAAGACCACGATATGTACTGTTAAACTTTCAGTAAATGAAATAGTTTCTAAAGACTAAGTACCTCTAATTCCAACTCATCTCGGTCCATTTCTTGATGAATTCCTCCCATGTAGTCATTTGGGTCGTAGTATTCGTGCACTGAAGGATGGCTGGAAAAAAAAAAAGATATATTTTAGGACAGCCCTCGGTACTCTAGTTAGCACATGAATCCATTCCAAGCTTATAGCAAGTCATCATGAACATGACAGGCTAACAACCAAACCAAGAAGTTGCATGCGATTAATTATATACACGATACGATTTACACCAATAAATGTATTAAACAAAAATTACAAGTATTATAAGAGGAGTCTAAAACATCTGGCATGTGATGATGAATGACAGACTGCTAAAGAGTCTTGGCATTTATTCATGATTTTTTTCCAAAGGTAAAGCTGACTTGGGGAAAAAATATAGAGAGAGAATAGTGGCGAAGTAGGGTATGGGGTACCCGGTGACAGCTACGTGGGCAGATATGTGCCAGGGTTCAAGACGGGAGGGAATACTAGATTATTATAAGCTCAGGTTATTTCCAGACATGCAAGTAAAATCATCCTTGTCTACTACTTTGGTATTTTTACTTTGCCTTAGAGACACAAAATTGTATCAAATTTCTAAGTATTATAAAAATTATTTGCCACACAACTATTTGGATCAACAGCATTCTGTTGATTGATTTGAATGCAAAAGGCTGTGCATAATGATTTAAATACTATTTAAACATGCACTACTCTTCATATTGCCATTCACTGTTGGCATGCTGCTTTTTACAACTTGAGCTCTCCGACAGTTTCGCTGTCTGTACTTTGGAAGTTGTAAGCAGTGTAATGCTCTTGCGATCGCTTTTTGCTATGCTGCAATTTTATTTCTGCAATGAAAGTAGACTGCTTTTAATTCTCTGTTAACTAGAGATGTGTTTCTTTGTAAGTGTGAGGCTATTTATGTAACAGGAGCTGCTAATTGGCTGAGATACCCAAGTTGCTATAGGCAGGCTAGATTAATTTGAATGGGATTTGGAGAAGTTACAGGAAGCATTAGGAAAAAATGACTCTGTTTGCTTGCACATGCTGGGTGACAGCATACCTGAACGGCTACCTGGCTGCCCTTGTACGTAGGGATAGCTGCGAGGCAGGCTACGTGGTTAAGGCCAACATCTACAGCTCAAAGTAAGGCCACCAATGATGCTAGCAGTTAGAATCTATGTCTAACGATTAAGGGGCAATATGAAGTTACTTGATAGGACTGAGCTGGTATTATGCAGGCATGTTGCAATCTAAATGGTTCATTATGAATTAATCTTTGCTGTTTTCCTCATGTGTGCCCCTCTTGCAAATGTGTTCAGGGGTATGTAGTGTAGGTGCTCTAGGAATAAACGTGTCCTCTCCACAATGCTCTGCACCTTCCTGCTGCTTGTTCACTGCAAACAAGCTGAAAGCTAGTTTTCTGTCAAATGTTTCCACTAAAACATGCAGCTGTGCTTGAATTTTCAATGGGCTGGGAATAGGTGGCCATGCAGTAATATCTGATGGAACAATCTTTCAAGTAATCAGCACTGAGAGTCATGGAAGGAGCAGACACTGTGAACAGAAGCCCAGTTCCTGGCTGAATGTGTGCGTGTTAACATGCCATGAAAGTCACTTAGGAGCGGTACAGGATCGGTGCCTGTTTGCACTCAAACTCTATTCCCTAGGAGCTCCGACAGGGATGTCTGGGGAGGTGCGCTGGGGTGTGCTTGTGTGCCGATGTTCACAGCCCAGGCTCTCTGTGGGGTTCCCCTTCCAGAGCCGTACTGCACAGCCAGAACACGTGCACACTAGCACTGCCCCTCACCGTGTACAGGATCATCCCAAAACCAGGTATTGCTGTGGATTCACCAGATCACGGTCTCTCATACGCAGCAACTGAGACATTCAGAATCCTTTCTATTGCTTTTTCCCTTGTGGAGATGCGGGGCAAGATGACAGGCAATTTGCATGGGTTCCTTGGGGAGCCGTTTTCCTCTTGAACAGCGTGTGAGGGCGCGGTGTGTGTATGCCAGGAGATAATTGTCATTTTTATTTGTAAGTACAAAAGCATCAAACTACCATTAACAATAATTAACATTTGATTCTAAAACATCCATGATAGCGCTGGTAAGTAATTTTAGTCCTAGAAAATAATTTATTTGAGTAACATTGCTGCAGGGTTATAATAAAGTAATTAATAAACTGGAACAGAATATAGCCGCTCTTAGCATTACACAATTTATGGCAGCCGTAAAAAATAAAGTTAAAACATAAGCAACCTAAAGAGGCAGTGAGAGGAATTACAAGAAGCAATAACTTTATCCATCAAATGCCAGCCAAAAATGAGCTTTATGACGCCATGTTGTGACTCAGTGGCGTTACTCATGTGAGTAATGGCTTGCTAGCATGTAGAAAAAATGGAAAAGGTTTTGAGTGATAGCTCAATGGTGTATGAATCCTGCTACTTCTGGGAGTACAGGTTCACCAGCAAGTAAAGGTGAGTTTGTGAACTACTTCTAATGAGCCGCATTAAGGAATGCAAGGATTTTCAAGGACTTCACAAACTGTTACTTACTCTTCAGGTAGGAGGTATGGGTCTAGCACAGAGACAGGTGGTGTCGGTGAGCCCATCTTGCTTAGAGCCATGATGTGTTCAAAAGTGATATCGGTCTGTGTGCCCACATCTACCAGCTGAGAGTCGTGAGAAGGAGTGAAGGCCTTGGTGCGTGGAGCTCTTCTCAGGACCTGCACCACAATGGGCTCCTTGGCCGTTTTGAATGCTTCCACTGCCTGCTCGTGTGTGGCTTTAGATAAATCCTTCCCATTGACCTGCGGGAAGAAAGCAAAGCAATGAGAGAAACAGTCAGGAAGTGGAGGATATCTTGGTTGGTTTTGGCTGTTAATTTAAAAGTCTCAGCTTCCATCTCCAGGCACATACAGCAAGTACGAGGAACTATTTATGCAATGTTATGCAGCTCTCATTTTCCCCTTTCACTGCAGTAACTTTACAGATCCTGTGCTCTGCTTTTTATTTTGATAGTTAGATTTTACTGGGCTCACTCTTTGAGCTAAAGTACAAACCAACATCCCATTTGTTTCTTGCCAATTAGAAATCCCTCAGCCCATGTTCAAACAAAACAAATTATTGATTCTCCTGTAATTTTTCTAGGTTTTTTTTTTTTTTTTTTTTTTTTTAAATGTTTTAACTCTATTTCTGAACAGAACTACTGGGACAAGAGCTGAAATTACAAAATTATGTATCTGTGTCTGATAAACAATTTTTCAGATTAAACGTTCTGGCGGTACCTATTTCCTGCAATAAAAACCCCTGCATTTTAGGGATGGGATCCCTGTGCTGGGATAGGGAATAGAAATAATAGGGAAAAAACAATCATGGGTGTTTTTTCAAAATCGCTTTTTGTCTGTGTAGCTTGGCCATTTCCCATCCCCAGATCTCACCACCATCACCTCCTGGCTGAGCGAACACTCACACAAAACAGAACGCCTTTACTAAACATGACTGAGAGACCCCACCGAGAACTACCGATGCCAGATGTGCCAGGCCACGGAAGGTGGGGGTCTGAGGAGAGAATCTGAGCACAGATCCCACCTGTCTCAAAGGAGTAGTGAAGCTCCTGTTCACAGCAGCAAAACCAAGACGAGCCATTGAGTTTTAGTGCAAGGTTTACAGTTTCAAATCTTTGGCAAGCAGAGGTGTCCTTCCTGATCCAGAGAGAGGTCTTGAGCGCTTCCAGCCCACTCTGGCTTTGTGTTTCTCTCATGCTTAGCTTCCTTCCTCACCTGGTTTCTAATGAATTCTTCCATAAGTATCTAAGCCTACCCAGAGGCTGTGAAAGAGATGAGGTCATATTTGTCAGAATTTTTATAAAGCTGCAAAACTGTAGTTCTCATTTCGAGTTCTGGGTGAGAAATTTTAACGTTTCTGTGTGTCTCCGCATGGAGTGTAATTTTAAGGGAGCTAGACACAATGGACAGTGTGGGATGAACTGAAAAAAGGCAACTGTGGTGAATGGTGAAAAGACTGAATGTGTGCCCACTTCCTGCTGTTTTCAGCCCAAGATGGAGATTTCTCTTGAAATTTAGCCTGTTTATTGAGACATCTGCAAATCCGAAAGGTCTATGGGCTCATATGCAAAGAACTACGTTACAGACATAGTGGGAACCACCGGTAACTCCAACAAGTTTTTATCCTCTTTTAACCTGCAAACTGTTGGTATTTTAATACAGATGAAAAGAAACCATTAAAGAGAAGCTGCCCAGAGCAATGTGTTAGTGAAAGCTGTATAATGACACTACAATCCTAAAGCATCACACTGTCGTATAATTGTTACCATGTTCTTTAGACTGGGGCAAGTGTTGGCTGACATGTAGAGATAAATCGCAATTTGAGATATGAAGATGCTACTAGCACTGATAGTGAGGACCCCTATTGTAGCAGTCCTTCCCATCAAGGAGCATACTTCGTTTATATACTTTCTTTATAAATAATGTCTTACATTTACCCTTTCCAATCAGACAGCTATTCACTTGATAAACCACGTTACTGTATCTGTAATCAGAGGTACGAGCTGCACAGTGGAAACTGTTGCCTTCTGCATGGAAGAGTAGCGTGTTTTTTCTAAGGCATAAAAATAATGAATTGCCTTGATTGGATGTAGATGCAAGAGTGTCTAGCCTCAGGTATTAGTGGTGGCTACTACTTTGTCGTTAATCATTTTTGTACATGTCTGAAATGTATATTAATGTGGTAACTCTGCCACATTAGCTTCTTGAATACGATTGAAAACTCTAAAATATATGTCCAGATTCTGGTATCTTTACTCGTATCAGACAGCACTTAGTTCATCCTGTGCTATGGCATGTGCAGTCCCATTAAAGTAAGTGGGGCAACTGAACGAGTAACATTACTCAGCGCAGTAACTGAATTTAGCCCATACTTAATGTATTGCCAACAGCAAAAAGCTGGGTGATAATAAAGAGGGTTAACTTGAGTGCAGAATCGATTGAAAAGGCTAAATTCCTGCTGAATTACCTTGTGCACATAACACTTATTGTGCTGTCATCTTTGGTTTATCTTAGAGGGGCGAAGACACCAGGTTTTTTGTTAAGCCAGCTGAGAATGGAAGGTGTTAGCATTACATTTACATTACACAAACACTTGTATTGACCACAATTGCTCACGGTAATGCATTGCATGTAAAGTTTGGCCTGGTCAAATTAAATATCATTAACTTGCCTAATTGAGCAGATTACTTTAAAACAATTTGTACAGCTGTAAAATTAAGTTCTGTGTAATGCTTTCTCTGGCAAAAGGAAATGCTGATTATGGTTCGAGTTTTATTATTTGCTGCAAATTAAATGTTGCACATTTTACTGTGTGCATCCTAATTTTTTTCTTTGGTACAACTAAATCCAACAAGCAATCAAAAGAATCTAAATTGCAGCCAGCATAGTGTTTTTCAGAAATGTGCTCAGAATAACTCTTGAGCAGGAAACTTTTCATGGGAGCTGCTTTCTACATCTTTATGCTGAAAACTGGTAAAATCATTCAAAGCATAGCTTTCCAGTTTATTCCCCCATATGGCAATGAACTTGGATTACAGACAGTTTAGTCCAGGCCTGCATTTTAGTTTAGGTTCCTTAGGACATTTTATTTCTGCAAATCCGTGCACTGGCATCCTCTTTGTGCTTTGATATATATTTTTTATACAAATAATCATAACTTCAAAGACAGGTTGATATCATGTAGGGAACAGGCAGTGGTTGGACTGTATCATAAATTGTTACTACAGGAATTATTTCCAAGAAGTACCCTGACCATTCTACAAGCTGATAATGCAGGAAAAAAAGAGAAGTCTGCATAGAAAGGCAGAAGGATGTGAGACCAAATCTTAGAATTTGGGAGAAGAGCCAGCTAAATTTTAATCTAAAACCTCTCCTCCTGGCAAAGGGGACCTTCTGGAGAAAAGGCTCGTGACTCTCTGGCATTTGGCTTTTGGTTGAGGTTCAGTGTTTTGTATGCTTGCCTACTGCAGGCTGTGAGGCTGCCACTGCCGAGTTCCCTCTCCGGCAGCAGCCACAGCAGAACTGCTACGTGTGGGTTTTCACAAATGCCCATTCATCTGTGGCTTAACTGTAGATACCGGACAGTGAATCAGACTGTTGAGGAGCATGTGCTCATCTTGTTCTGCTTCATTTGGTACAAGGATAGTCCCAGCAGAGGGGCTGGAGAAAACCTAGGGGCAGGGACACTATAGTGCTGTAAGTAATGACATCAGGGCTGCTCTGCTAGGACCTTTCATCTTGTATTGCTGGATCCAAGTCAGAATTGAGCATTTCACTGGGTATTTGTATTCAACAACCTCTGCTCGGACATTTCAGAATGCTAGGATTCCGCAGAGCGTGGTAAATAAATAACTCTAAATGGGGATTTATATTTGATGTATATACAATTTTATATCATAGGTTTGATATGATGGCAATGATTATAGTAAAATGAAAGCATAACTCACCATACCGTTATTATTATGGGTTTCTTAATGTACTGGTAAAATATAGTTGGGGATTTTTGTCTTTAAAAGTTAACAATTCTATGAATTGTGGCAGCACCCACGTCGTATTAGGCAAACAATTCTCCGGACAGTAGCCGTTCACATGATGAATGGTTTCAGGGTCAGTCTGTGGATTTCTTACAAGAGACTGATTCCTGAACTCAAACTGGGCGGAATCCTTTCAGCTCTGCAGGTTTCTGTTTGGATCGGCCGTCTTGGCCAACCTGTCGGACTGCTGCCCTGGTAGATGTGTTCAGAACTGCACTTACAAAGTAAGAGCTAATGGGTTGCACAGAGCTATCACCGTTAACCGTTTAGATTCTGAATGTGGAATGATGGAAGAACATGCAATGATGCAGAAATATGCTTTAAAGTGAGTTAGAGCAGGGAAATTACACTCTCTGAACCTGGGCCCTTAAAAACCTGCGGTAACTGCTGCGTTATGTGTTAAATACCGAGCAGTGAACAGTTTGCATTTACTTTTTTTTTTTTTTTTACTCTTTCCCATCCCAGCACATCAATAACATCATTTTGCATTGAAGAGACGTGAGGATGGGAATGCTACAATATTTGGATAATGAAAACTAGTAATTCTCAAGCCTGCTTATGTGTAACAGCACTGAATTGATTTTTTTTGTCTAGAAAAAGTAGCAGGTATTGGTATTTTAGTTTTAGTAGCACAAAAATGATGCAGAAGAAGAATATACTGAGATGACCTCAATGGCCTGATTTCTGGTATCTTTGTAGAATTAGTACTTGTGGCTAATCTTGTGTCCTTCCGAAACTTCAGCAAATAAATGATATTGATTAAGATGTTTAGTTTCTATCTGGAAAATGTGTAACAATTGACAAACAATTATTCCCAGTGCTTAAAACCCAATAAATATATCTATACAGTTTCACTTTGTTAAAAAAAAATGTGGCTCTGTAATCATAGACTGTATTCCTAAAGCTGCTGAATTGTGCTTAGCAGAATTCTTCCTTATAAATAGTTACATCTGAAATAACATAGAAGAAAAAAAATATCCATGCATATGAATGCTTCAGAAGACTGCCAAAAACTACAAATATGCATAATTTCTTAAGAACCTTATATGTCATGTGAGAGAGACAATAGGATCTTTCATTGCAAAAAAGATGGATAAATTAACTTGTCTGAAATGTTGAAATGCTTAGCTTTTGGACCCTCTTTGCATTGAAAATATACTGAATATGGAGAAAGCTGTAGTTAAACTGAACTGAATGGACCTTGATGAAATTGGTGGTGGAGCCAGATAGTAGGCTTAGCAACTGCATGAGATGCAGAGATAAATATTCTGAATTAAGACCATAGAGTAGATAAGGAAGGGATGCTTGATTTTTTTAAAAAATATAAATTACATAATGATTATGATATGCAATAGTATTTATACTATTTTAATTTATAGTACAGTAATTTAAGCATATACTGTACATTATATTCTTTTGCACAAAGGTAGGCTGCAGAGAGCATGCCACCTAAAATCTACATTGTAAAGGCAGCACGAAATCTAGAGATAACCATGGCATAAGCCTGTCTGGGAGGTCAGTGTCTCCTAGAATTTTTCTTTTAGTACTCGGAATGAAAATAAGAGAGTCACCTGAGCTTGATTTGATGCTCACTGAAGTCACGGGGAGTTTTGCATTTGCAATGCCTTAGTTCAGGCTCTGACTGAAACAGAGATGAGTACAACAGCAAAGCAAGCTGTTAGGAAGCTGAGCGTGCCATCAGCATTCAGCTGGCGTGGCCAAACTCTGATAATGGAAAGGAAAATGCTGTCATGGTCAATTAAGGTAAAACGTGATGTATGTCTGTAATTGAGAAAAAGAGAGATAATGCAACAAGGTTTAACAGGGAGGCCATGACACAAATCCAGTCGGTGGGTCCCACCAAACAAATAAATGGAAAAGATGTTTTAAACTTTAATTTCTATCATAGGGCTTTCATTAATTCCGATTTCCAAGAAGTAAATGGTGAGAAAAATAAATAGGAATTAATAAAAAGAAAAAAAAAAGATGGCAATATATGCTGTATCTGGCTGAAAATGGAAGCAGCAGATGAACTTCACTGTTGAACCCTACACATCAGGTGAAGCTGCTGGAGAACAGCCCATGACAGTGAGGAGATGTGAAAGGAACAAATACAATGTGACTATACTTTAAGATCAAATTTCTAAGAGCTGTGAAAAAGGCTGGAAAAATGTGAGTGCTACCTTGGAGATAAGAGTAAAAACGGGCAGGGCAGTAGGATCCTGCTGGGTGTAGTCTTGGTTAAGACCCACGGGCATTCTTGAGTCTGTTTTAAAATCTCTCTTGCTTTGGTAACTACTTATTAAGTAGCTTGTCAGCTGCAACATATTACGAACCTGCATCATCTAATGTTGGATGCATATGTATTACAGAGTGTAGGATGCTACAGTACACATGGCCACTGGAGAGGGAGAAAGAAAAATCAGTGATGGGCAAATCAACAATAAGAAAAGGAAGAAAACCAGGAAAAAACTTCATGTCTTTTTAGGCTTGTGAAGAATTTGCACTACCTAGCTAAGACATGGCTTTCCATATAATTTTACAGTGCTGCGCGTAAGGTATTAGATATACAACAGCTTCTCTCTGTCAGAGCAGTGTGAGGCATTTGGCATCCCTCCCGTTGAAATCTCCTTCCTCCTCGATTAATTCTGGATATATGTCACAGTGAGATACCTTTTGCGAAGGCAGATTTTCTACGTTGTTTTATACCATACGTATGTGCTGCTACTTTAACAATTACTCTGCTGAGAGGTTTGATGTCCTCCAGCAATTCCTGAGCCAACTGCCGCTGTTCAGATGCTAATTTCAGGCCAAATCTGGCTGAGGTCTGGAGGCTTGGAGCTGGGAGGACAAGGCTGGACCTCCTGTGCAAGTCAATGGGACTTGTGGCCGTGACTGAGATGACAGAATTGTACTGTTACTAGAAAACACGTTCTTATTTTTGTTTGAGGTATGAGGAAGGTATTTGGATTAGATAGTACACAGTTGTGCTGTAACATAAATGTCATTTTATCAGTAGCTGCTGCTTAATTATTTAGCAAGGTAAGCTCTTTACATGTTTTACTTTTTCTGGATGGGTAGAGAAGACTAACTAATTGCCACTTTGTTGATGGCAGACATAAATTGGGAGCTTTCAGGTATATCAAAATGTGCCACTTGTTCACATGGGCAAAATTTCCTCCCAGTTACCCCCACTTCTTATTTTCTTTTCCCTCTGATGCAATACCTATGGAAAACCCAGTATTCATTCTTTCTCTTTTCCTGTAACAGCAGAATTTACGCACCTGGGTTATTTACACAAGATGTTCCTCAAACTGATTCCCAGTTTCCCACTTGCAGTCACAAGGTGGGGGCTGCATGCGCACCAGCGCCTGGGAGCCCTGCAGACTCACAGAGGTGGTGCAAGGGCGACAGGACTGGGCCGTGTAGAAAGAGGTTTGCAGAAGAGAATGAGGCAAGACACTCAATGAATGTAGTCGAGGAGTTCTGCATTCCAGCATGTGCAAACATCATTTGCAATAGTACAGATGAAGTAACTCTGGACATTGGCAGCAGTAGTTAACTGAAAGGCTGAGAAAGCCAGAAAATCCCTGTGCATAAGAGTTTACTGTGTGTAGTTATAATTATTTTGTACTTTATTTTTGCTCAAATAGTGTGTAACATTGTTTTTTGGGAGTTGCTGGTATACAACAGAAACTAGGAAGCTTTCTGTAAAAGAAAATTATTTTTCCATCCGTCAAGTTAGACTAATTTATATGGGCTTGATGTCATGAATGGTAAACATTTGTATGCATTGTACAGCTTGTTGGTTCTTCTGTGCTTCACAAATGTCACAGAGAAAAAACTTTTTTGCTTAAGAATGAGTAAGCAGCTTTTCTTTGTAGAAATTCATGCAAATCCTTGGGAAGTGCACTACAAAAATGCTAGTTCTGTTAGGCTACAGATGTCTGTGCTCCATTTAAAACACTCTTTATGGTCTGATTCACTTCTTTAGCAAGTTCTTAAGAAGTCTGCATATTAAGAAAAAGCAGCAGAACTTTAAAGATTTTTATAGAAACTAGAGCAGCAAAAAGCCTATGCTCTAAACCCCCTTTTCCTCAGGAACTAGAGAAAGAAGGTTCAAAATATAGGTTAATTCTTCTTGCAGTTCCATCTAATCCCTCTTTTATTTCCCTCATATGGACAGTCTCTCCCTTTTTCAAAAAACCAGAATTATATTGTTTAGTAATAGACTGTTTCCATGTGTGTGCATTTCCCTTCTGCCTTGTGAGCCATCCATGACAAAATAGTAAAGACCAAAGAAAAATTCTTTACTTAAGAGTACAGAATACATTTGTTCTCTGAACTGTTAACTTCCAAATTGAAAATCTTGGGAGAAAGACCCTTGAAATAAAGGAATTTTTATTCTGCTAGTAATTAGCACATTTACATATCAACCATACAGCACCAGTACTGTATATAGCATACTAAAATGTGCCTGCATTTGGTGGGATTCTCAGGCTCCTCTCCTATGTATCATGACTGAAAACCACAGGGGAATTTTATCAGTTGCTTCAATGAAAACAGATTGAGAGTAATGCTGGGGCTTCCAAGACTCAAACTTTGCTTATAGAGAAAGTACACTTGGAGCTCTTTTTTCTTAAATACACATTCATCATGTTAAATGACTTGACATCAGGGCAGAAATACTTTTTTGTATTTTGTCAGCATTAAAAAAGTGATCTTTTGTGTATCTGTTCATGGCTTAATAACCCTGGTCCACATAAAACACAGAAAGAAGTTTACAGGCCCTCCCTTTTGAACGATGCTCTCTGCCATTTCAGTAGCATGACCCAGAGGGAGCCAATCAATTATATTTCTGAGTGAGGTACAAATGAGAGCCATAATTAATCATGAATTACTGATGACAAGAATTCAGCAAGTGCAATTACCCACTTTCACTCGTTCTCTAGATTTGCCCACGTACAGAACTACGCCTCCAGCATGGCACCTTGGGCTGCTTCTGCGGGGATGTTACATCAAAACGCTCTTGCCCTTCTCAAACGTGCTCTTCCTATAAGGCAAAACCTATGTCTATGTATTCGTCTAGTACAGCAAATTACAGCTTTTTTATGAATGAGCTTTTTTAAAAACCTGCGTATTTCTATATATTTGTACTGAATCAGGCCAAAAGTCCTTATAGACCTGTCACCTTTCTCCAACAGTGGCATGTAGAGGGTGCTTTGAGAACGGTGTAAGAGGAAGACGTATTCAGAAGGAGCTTCCCCCTGCTATGCTCTTCCAGCACCTACAGCTCAAATAGTTGACAGTCTAGCAATATTTAACCCCATACCTCAATTAACATCAGAGCAGTATGAGTTGCTGTATAGACCAGGTCTTCAAATAATACTAATATTATTTTTAGTAGCATATCAGACTATGCAAAAAAAGACAGTGCCTCCTCTGGAGAGCCTGCTCCAAGCAAAAAGACGAAGATGGAACACCAAACAAGTTAGTGATCTACTCAAGATCACAGGAGAGGACACCACAACTGAAACCTGAACTCTGATGTCCAAGACATCATGTTTAAGGCCACTCCAATTCACAACATTCCCATTTCTGCACTACTGCTCATAAATTTGTAGTTCTTGAGTCCATCCTCCCACTCCCCTCCCTTCTTCCACAAATGTCTCAGTGACATAAAGCAGGGAAAGAGCAATTGTGGATAGCTCTGAAGATATCTGTGCTGAAGAGGGTTATTGAAGTTGTTGCCAAGAAAAGATGGAAAAAACCTTCCAGTGCTGCTATCTGGGAACCCAGCAGCAGTGACAGATCTGAATGGCTTTGTTAATTAAGAGGGCCTGCTCCTTCAGGGGCTACCTGGTATCTGCAGAGTAGGCTTTGTAATTTTGGGCCATCTGCTTCCAGAAGTAGACCAGTGTTCTCAGCTGAAGAACACAAACCTCAGAAGGTGTCGTGTAGGTAGAAGTCCCACCACCACCTCACTCTACCCCTCCGGTCCATGCTGCTTGACCATGGCCTAGAATTCTCATAGTGTGCTACTGATAAAACATCCTAATTTTCTTTTTTTTTGGCTAAAATTGATGGCAATTACACAGATACTGTCAGGTCAGGTACAAGCGCTTCTACAAAGCAACTCTGCCACATTTAAAAAGGCTTTCTTATCAGCTGTGATCTTGCAACATATGAATGTTCTCTTTCTGTAAAATGATGCTGTAGGAGCTAATTTGCTCAGTGTAAATGCACGTGATCCATAAAAATGCGTAAACCAAATATGGTTTTAGTCTGATTGTACAGTTACTCTTTGTTAAGCATTTTATTTCTCAAGTGTTCCCAAGGAAATTGATGGTGGTGGCTGAAAAATGGAGTGCTACTGAACACAGCTAAGGTGGTGTCTCAGTGTAAAGCTGGAAGAAATTTCAGCAATAGAAATTAAATGGAGAAGTGCCCAGTTCCTGCACCAGTAGACAATGTGTCCAATTCCCCACCACACGTCCACACCCAGAATTATCACTAGATTGACACAAGTAAGAAAACACTACCATGAAGCTTACCATTTTTCTTTTAGATGGTGATCTCTGGCTTTTTCCCTAAAGATATACTGTATTAATAGGAAGGCTTCCTTCAATAGTCACTGTTTAAAGTACTGAATATGGTAGTCTTGTTTAAAATTTATGTATAATTTATATTATTTATTCTGTCACCCTCCTGTCACATCCTTAACTGGCTGCCAGGTTCAGGAGGGCTAGCTGGATCTGCTTGCCCAATGAGTCTCTGAAAGGAACAATCCCAATGTATGTATAAACGTAGAGTTGTCCTGTCGCAGTGAAAGTGAAGCCTGACCTTTTGTTTCATTATTAATGAACACAACAAAACACATTTATTAAATCTGCACTTTTTCATTACTCCATATGTTTCCTTTTTCCCAGCCCATGTCTGACGTGTGACAGTAAAGCACGGAGTGATTGTCCCTAGTGCCTTCTCCCTTGTGACTTCTTGCCACCTGCTTTATAGCATTAAACAGATGTGTAAGTGTAAAGCATTACAGAACTTATCTTTTCAATCATTTATCACTTTAAAAAAATCCAAATAAAGTTATGCTATGGTTAAGCATTTTGTCTGCTCAATGTAAAGAGGAAAAGCACCGTAGATTTTAGGAAGATTATGAAGCAGTATGATATTTCAGGTGCACAGTAGCTCAAATCATCCATTTATGTCACAGGTGACCATTAGGCATTTTGTTTACTTCATATCACATCTTGTTTATGTTCCTTTAATGACGAAAATATTCTTCTAACATGCAATAAAAGAGTATCTTCCAGAGAAATCCTAACAGAGGCATTGCATTATTCATTGTCAAGTGAAGAGGAAAATTTCAATTGCCAGTTTCTGGTAAATGTCTAATTAAGAAAGGGGACTTCTGAGCCACAGACAGGCACCACAATCATTAAAGGGTAGTTTTCTGAAGATTATGAGTCTCCAAGTCTGTCAAGCAGGGTTTTTCTACAGCTGCACTAACTCAGCGGTAGAAAACCCTGTCTACAACAAAGCCCCTGGAATTAACATCTTGTTTAAGCAAATACATGCCTACTTTGAAGTAAGTGTGATAGGTTCGCAACTGTTATTGAGGTCAAGTTTAATGGTAGCGAAGTGACAGAATATAACTTCAACGCTATTCTTAATTTCAGCTGCAGCACAGACAGTGTACATACAGAGTATTTGAAGCTATACAGTGTATTTCAAGTAGACCAGTTGACTATAATTGGCACAACCAGTTTGGTCTTACATGGAAAACTACTGAAATGTTGACCAACTAATTCTCCGGCTGCCCAATTACATCTGAGGGTGTGAAAAGCATACGTACAGAGGCAATTATTTTTGTTTCCCAAATCTTACAGGTTTGATTAGAGGGTGGGTTTTTTTTGCCTTAATGTTTATTTTGGCAAGCTTCATTCTGGCCCTGATTTAGGATAACATCATGGCTCAGTAGGTTTAAGTCGAGTTAGACTGTTTCCTTGAATCAGGCCTTCTTAATGACTGATTACTTTAGTCTAATTTTTACAAGTCTGAACACGTGAATAGAATTCTAATGGCAAAAGGAACCGTATCAGTGATCAGCTCAGTGCAACTGGTTTGTATGCGAGTTCTGCTGAAGGAATAGTCTCGCAAGTGATGCTGCTGGATGTTGCCAGTGAAATATAGTGTCGGTTAGTTCCTCATCGCTACCGTCTTCTCATTAGCGCAGCAATTTGTATGCTGACCTTGGTGCTTATGTAACCTTGGCCGCACCATATCCTAGTCTAGTTCAAAAGACAAATCCAGCTTGCCCACTATTGTTTTTACCAACACTGCCATTTTTGCTTGTCTTAGAGATGTGCCAGGCCAACAGCACGTGAACGGGGCTTTCAAGTTACTAAAACGTTAAAAGGTCATTACATCAACTGTTTATTTATATTTGAACTTTAGTATTTGTAAAAGGTGCCAGCTCAACAATCACAGAGGCAGAAATCTTCTGACCTCGGACCATCTGAAGCAAGGGCAGTGGCAACGTGAGCTTGATTCCTGCCAGCGTTCCTATCCTTATTCTGGAGGGACAGCTGGGAGGAAGGGGTTAGTCTCCATACACACTTATCGCATGATTTCTCAGCTGGAAGTGCCAGTTTTGATGGGTTGTTTTTATGATATCTTCCCACCATGAGAACTGGATGAACTCCATCTTCTTCAATCCTAGGGAGCAGCTTCGAGCATTGCCCATGCAGTTTAGAGTCATCTGTGATTTAAAACTCTATGTTCTTATCCTTGGAAATATTAACTGTCTATTTAGGATATGATTTCACTGTGTGCTTACCTCCTAAACTGTGTGTCAACAGGTGCTTAGAGTGAAAGAGGTACTCATAAAGTTTCTTAAATTGAGGTCCTGATCTTTTTTTTCTGTTTTACAAACTCAAAAGCTCTACCTCAGATGACTCATTCTTCTAGAAGTTTCCTTCAATGGAGATTACTTTTTGGTCCCCCAGGAATTTTCGTACAAAGGGAAAAGCCCTTACTTCTGTTATTGTCTGTAGAGAAGCTGATGACATGGAGAAAAGCAAACTGGAAAACGTGGTCTAAAACACCCTCCCAATTTTCTGGTTTTCTTTCCTCCCCATTCTGCTTCCATTTTCATAACCTTTAAAATCTTCTTAAGAAAATTTCCATTTAACTAGAAACCTTAAATCTAATAGCATATAATTACTTCATTTCATAGGCTGCACACATCTGGGAAGTAAACCTCGGGGTACATCTAAGATATTATATGCATCATGTTGCTGCCACAAGCATCCTTATCGTTGGTGACATTGTTCTGCATCGAGATTTCAAGCTGCCACAGTCCCCTTTGTATTTGTAATACAGAGCACTGATATGCACAGCTACAATAGACTTTAATGACGAGGTGTCTTAATTTGGTTTTTATTATGTGATTAAAGGTACAATAAGGTATGTGTTCAACAAGAGGGAAGACCATTGTTCTGCATCATTAAGCTCACAGTGGCCCAAAAAGAAATTGTAGGCAATGTGCCAAAGCCCTTAATGAAGAGGATCTCTTTGAATTATCTATGGATGAGGAAGAGATAAAGCCTGAGCCCTGGTATATTTGATCCTCTTTGTGCTCTCTGTTATGAGGACTTACGGAGCCAGACGTACCGGACCTTCTGGAATTGTAATTTATTGAAGCATTAATTTCCCAGCCACACTAAAGCTCTTGGCCTAACAGAGAAAGTGCAGTTATGTACTACTATTAATTCTTGCAAGTGCTTTCTGAATTCCTACATCTCAGAGTCCTGAACTTTTAAAAAATAAGGCTAAGCAGATTTATTTGTAACAATGCCCAATATTTCCTAAAACCAAGTTAGGCAAATTTTGACTAACTCAGACTTTAAAAAAAGCGTCTTTTAGTTTTCTCAGATATGGCAATGTCATCTTGTCACATGCTATTAGGGTTACATGGATGATACAAAATAAAACCACTGTAAGAGGTATTTGTTACTGCTAGCATATTTTGAAACTTTTGTCTTTTATATGCTGTTATTTTAAAAGAAAATGATTCTTCATCTCCCTCACCGTTAAATTTTAAGTGATTGCTCGTATCTGTAGGTTACATGAGGATGTATTTTTATAGTTTTAGTGACATCTAATTATCTGGACGTACTCACTAAGCTATAGAATTCCCTCCCACCTATCTTGTGAAGCAGAGAAATCAAAGTAGGACCCTGTTAAAATAATTTTGCATGATAATTTATATTCTGGAATAATCAGGGATTATAGTCTTAAATAATTCAGGTTTTACTATGTTAGAAATCCCAGTTTTATAGGATTACATGCACCTTTCACTTCTGTGGAAGCTGAGGGTATTCCAACCATGTTTCCCCAAAGGACTTCCACGCTTCAAGTTAATCACGGGTGCCGTGCACTGCGCTCCGCACATTGCTGAAACAAGGTTGCAGCGCTTCGCAGGTTGATTTCTAAATCCAAAGTACTGCCAGAGATCTGCACCTGCAGCCAGCGCTGGATAGTTTAGTCATCTCAGATATCAGTGGGACTGTTCCTGTGACTGATTTTAAGGACGTGTATTTAAAGAATGTTGTCCTGCATCTGTTAGGAGATGTCAGTAACTTGCAAAGGTTCTCTGCTGCCTTCGTTTCACAACAAAAAACATGCAAGCTTCCTAAACAATCAAAACATTCATAATTTGTTGCTGTCTCAGTTTGTTCTGGTTGTTGCACTTCTGAACATGATTCACTGACGGTCCTCAAACCCAGACTGCACGAAAACTTGGTGACCTTGGGGGATGAGTAACTGTCACCACAGCCACCGCTTAGTCTGACCGGAGGATTTGCACAAACAATACCTGGCAGCGGGTCTGCTGTTGCAGGCAGCATCTGAAACTAGTTCTCAGTACAGAATAACGTCCGAGAAATCTGATGACCTTTCTCTCAAATTCTTCCCACCATTGCGTGCATAGCAGCTTAGCGAGTGGAAGTGAATTAGTATAAATAGAAATGACAGTAAACACGTCTTCCTATTTGCTCTCACAAGTTTTTTTCCTTCCACAAACTGTCAGCGTCCCTTGGGTGAGTGAGCGAGAATTAGATCAAAACTATGTGTTTAAAATTTAATCACCTCCCTACTAGCATAACATACAAACCACATATTTTATTCACTTTGTTGCCCGTGACATCAGTATCTGGGATCAGACGCAGGTGGTAACGCAGCAAAGACACAGGATTTCTTCCACTCCCGAGCACTGCTGCTGAGCAATCCCCTCTGCCGGTGAGCGCAGAACATGACAGCGCTGGGAAATGTCAACCGGCCCGACACTCCTGTGACTGGGGGTATTAATTGTCACTTATTCTAAACCGCCTTAGGAACAGCAAGGTGGTAAAGTACAGCCTGAAGGCTCTGAGTAGTTTCTGTTTATCTGGAGTGGTTGTACAGACAACCTGCTTCACGTTTTCGGAGGTTAACCATAAGCTTTCTGCCTATGATTATTTCAGAAGAGATCAGCAGGGGTATGTCCCTAAACACCGGGCCATCGCTTTGCATGGTTCCATTATGCTGTTTTGGTCCAAATCATACTTCAGATCAGACAGAGTAAGAAATTTCAGAGAGGGACATAATGTGCACAGAAGGAAAAAGAGAAACATAAGAAACATTTTTGTAACAGAGGTTAGTGTGTTATCACATTTTTAGAAAACTTATCACATGCTCGATATGAATAATTTGATATATGAAGATGTGTAGAGTGGTAGCTTTGATTTCCTGTCAATTCTAACTATTTGTTAGCTGGTATTTCTACACACAGAGGTGCAAAAACTACAACAACTAGACATAAACTTAAACTGGCAGGAACAGGGGCTTAAAGACCGGACTGAGCACTGAATGAATGCATTGCACAGAAAGAAGTGTCTGCATGTACTTGCAAACAGATAGAAAACCTTCCCTGCACATCTTTTCTAACTTATTCAAAGAGCATGCGACCAAGCTGTGACCCTTGTCAAGAAATTTTGCCTAATACATACTGCAGTCCCATTTTGTGATGTAAAGTTTTCTAAAAGGTTTGATGTATAATAGCATACATTTAAATATTTGGTGCTCTGCAAGTGTGAATGGGAAGGTACATCGTAAAAACATAATCGTTGTCATACACGTATCAAATAAGGCAAACCCCCTTTCATTTCCACTGGTATAAGCAGGTTTTGGTATTCCATTTTCCCTGTCGTTAACAGTGGTCACAAGCCTAAAAGAGAACATTTGCTTTTAGAAATGAAATCTAATTCTTTACCTGACAAACTTCATACAGTAACTTGTACTGTTCTTCTTGCTTCTGTAGAGTGCACAAACTGCATCCCATGTTTAAATAAGTGGCAGAAATAATCTTCCTTATTCACCAGAGCAGCCACAGAAATCTCTGATAACAAGCATGCATGCAGGTATCCTTGAAACCCCTCGGTGGGTCGGCTGGACCGAAACAGTTCACGGTGGTATTGCACAGGGGACTGCAGAGCAACGGTGCTCTTTTCTGTCGTGCTCTCCCTCCTTCCCTGGCAGTACACAGCACTCCCTCTGCCGCTCCGCTCCGGCTGCAGCACTGTGCTCCAATGCACACGCTATATACTGCTACTCATGCATATTAATCAGCTCTCATTGACTATTCATAACAGACAGTGATACAGAAGCTGTAATTGCCAGCTATGACAGCTGAAATTTCTCTAATTAACAGGCAAGTGCTTCAGTAGCAGGCATAATAAAAGACACTAACAATTTTGTAAACCATTTTGTAGCAATTACAAATAAACATGACTACATTTTACGATGGTCCCTCAGGATAATTCTTAACATATTTAAGCAGGCTAGAAGTACAGTTCAAATTGAAGTCACTATGAAATGACTGTAGTGGTACAAAACTCCGCAGTGGCTGTTGCAAAGTTGAACATGCTTAGTAGCATTTATTCTTCTCTCATACAGTGGCGATATCCGAGAGCCTCACTTTTACAGCAGGAGATGACTGCACTAGGCGTTTAATGAACACATCAGAGAAAGGCCACCTCTGTCCCTGAAAGCCTATGTGCAGCCTTAGGACTTGGCTACAAAGCAGAAGAGATATATGTGAATATATGTGGATTGGGGGGGGGAGAGTGTTTTGGATTAATATTTATAGATTAGCCTTAGATTAATATTTATACCAAGTGAAAAATGGCCATCTGTGCTACTGACTCTCACTGTATTTGAAGAAGGTAAATGACAGGTTCACATATTATTTATTATATTAAAAATACAAACTTTACTAGATTATAAAAAGATATACAATAAAATATGTATGGCATTTATGACTACTCAGTATTTGAGTGCCTAGATCCACACTGAACCTGTGCCATAAATGTAAAGCATAAAACATCAGTAAACTGCCCGATGAACTAGAAAAGTACTCATAAATTACAAACTTTATGGATATTTTCCAGTCAGTAGGAAACACTACCTTGTGTTATGAGCTTGGATTGACCATACTGTTTCTAATTGTTTAAGCGTTCAGAAAGTGTACATTTTTATAATCCTTATTTCAATTCATTCTGCTATAAAAAAGAGAAGACGACAGAGTAGCTAGGAATGAGACCAAGATTCTAGCGCTGATACAGGTGTTGCATGGCAGAGGGCCTGCATCTCGCGCTCTGGTCCTCTAACTGGTTTCTGACTTAGCAAGTTTCTGTGGATGGCAACGGAAATGTTGCGCAAGGATCACCTGCAGCTCTTATGTCCAGCCTCTGTATCTTGTAGGTATCTTGCAGGATACCCATCTCTGGTATCTTGTAGGATACCCAGCTATTGCTGCAATTGTACCAACTCGCAATTTGCGTTAAAACAATCAGCTGCTGAAATGCAGTTTGTGGTGTCCACATATTTTCGTACTAAACTTTAGTAAACAGAGACTGAGACAAGAAGGGGTCCCTTAACTCTGAGACTGTATTTTCGTAGCAAAATCTACCTATCTAGAGAAGAAGAAAGGAGACCTCTTCAAATCCTTGTCAAACATCTGGAAGCAGACAGGGACTCCATCCCTGTGCCACAATGGTGATGTTTCCCTGACGAAATTACCGCTGCGGTGGTGGTACAACCTGCGAGGTTACAGCAAGGCAGAGGTAGCCTGGACCCTCCTGCTGGCCCTCTAAGCTGAGGAACAATTCAGGCTATCCTGGGTTAGATATGCCAACCATGTGTTACAGGCTTTTCCAAAGTTGGTTGACAGCCAGTGGCTGTGGATCTTGAACAACTGGAAAGCTCTTGGATGAGGGGACTAGTATTCCCTAAAAGCAGAAAGGATGATGAAGATAAGTGAATTAAGTAAAAAAAAAAAAAAAAAAAAAGACCCTACTGAAATTGTAAAAAAGTTTGTGGCTTTGATTAGATTTTTTTTGGTCTTGTAATTTGATTAAGCAACTCAATGTAAAACTTTCAAAAATGTTGCCTATGATTTTTTTCTCCCTGTGCAAGTAAGTTTCTTCTTAAATACTAGTTGCTATTTAAATGTTGTTCGGTTCAGGTGGCTGGGTTCAGTCAGGAATTTTTTTGGAAAGAGAATGCAGCTGGATCTGATGAGAAATAAAACAGAAACGTGCAGGATATTTCATTTCCAGTTTCAACGGAAATACACCTATTTATTATTTTCCTATAGTAACATGATAGACTACATGAGATGATGTTTCACGATTCAAAAAGATAATCCATAAATCAGGCCAGGAGAGTAAGTCCAAGAGAAGGACTTGTTTTGATGTAAGAGTGGAGCGATCCCATAAATATGATGTTTCAGATTCTTCAGCTAACAAAGCCGAAGCACGTTGCTCAGCAGCAAACAGCACGGCTTAACGGTGCAGTTGGCTTTGTTGCGCTGTTGCTCTGGTAAATAAGCTAGCCTGACAGTCAGGCCAGCGCTTACCTCAACGGAGATGTTTTCCATTATTGAAATCTAATTCTTATTTCTCTACTCATCTTGTAGGCAGCAATAATAGCGGTGCCTCAGGTTAATATAGACTAGATTTTACAGTACTTTGACAAACTTTAAACATTTGGGCTGCAAACTTGTGTTCTGGAAATTGTCCAAGGCTGATTTTTGCTTTCAATGGTACACTTCAGCCGAAGTGTTTCAGTCATTTCCAAGAGTAAGATTACAGTAAGAAAAATACATTGTTTGCACATGTTAAGAAATTCTGGATATGTTTTCTTTGAGAAGGTTTTAGTATCAACATAATTTGAAACAAGAATTTGAAGTTGGGCATAGGGATGGTTTGTGTTGTCCCTGTGAAATCTGCTAAATTTAGTCAGCTCTTAAGCTGTTGTAGTTTGCGTGTTCTGCTTAAAAAGTTGCTAAAAGTTTTCAGTTTACTCCTTACAAGACTTCTTCCATGATAAACGAGGTTGGTGGGTGATGCCAGAAGGTCTGATGAGGCCCCAGCGCTGCAGTTGTTTCCTAATTGCTCTTTGTGAGGTTCGACGACTGATAGTAAGAACAACGAGACCTCAGTGCCCCCCGCTGCTGGACCCAGGCGGCCAGAAAGAGCCACTGGGATGGGGTAGGTGTTAATTGTGTGATTCCACTGGCTTTATAACATTCATACAGAGGCAAGCCTAGTCAACGCGTGCCGTACGTGGTGGAGGTAAACTGGCTTCCTTTGGTTTGTCCGGATAAGGCAGCTCGTTACGGGATCTGTCATCTGTGTTAACAATGTGTCATGTGTGGTCTCGCCAGTGTGCCACAGATAATGAGCTTAACAAAATGTGCGCGTAGTGGATGGCTTGTATTACGTGTAATGTGAATATTATAGTGGTCCCAGCTGAACCTGAGCAATCCAGACTGAATGGGAAGTTAGCAAGCCAGCTGACTAGGAACAATAGTAAATAGCCTTTGAATACACAAGGTGCCAGCAAGAGCTTTCATTAGCATTTATCTAGATTACTTGCTCCCTGACTGATTACATGTGACCAAGTCTGCAAAATCCCTTTTACCAAGATACCTGGCTCTGACTATCAGACATTTGCTTTTGCGTCCAAAAGCTAATTCCCAAGAAAGAGAAGGTGGAAAGCAGCCAGACTGCATGGGCGACCACGAAGGGCAGGGTGCTGCTCTCGTCTCCGGGAAGCTGGATGTCCTGGACAGGCGCTGGGTGACAGCAAGGAGGGAATCCTGCCACAGACGACAGGCTGGTTTTGCTTTTTGTATTTGTCTTAGTTGCAAACTACAACCTTATAGGTTGTAACTATAAGCCTAGTATAAACTTCGCTACTTACATGCTTGATTTATTTTACAATTAAGCCTGTCAGGTGTTGGCAGGTAAGGGGAATCCACTGGAGACCAATGCACTTGAGGTGTCCTGCCTGTCTGCACGGGATGGTGAATCAGAATAAAGAGGGAAATAAAGCACTCGTGAGGGACCTGCACCCTGCGGGGGGAACATTATTAGGGAGCTCAAAGGCTAAAAAGCGCGCTCTGCCAGCTTTTCAAGGGTAAGGACTTACGCTGCCAATTGTTGGCTCTTAGACAGCAGTTCCCACCAGCAAGAATGAACTCATGTCCTTTGTGCGAGGAGCAGATGGCACATAGCTACTTCACAGATCTGGGCAAACACCAAACCGTTGCACTCGGTTCTGGGAGTTCCTAATGTTTGAGTGGCTGACTGCAATATTAGTAACGGTTTGTCACTGTTTATTTTGTTCCTTTAAATGCAAGTTGGCTTTCCTAGTATGTAGTAACTATTTAACGTTATAGTTTTGTACATATACTTAGCAAGTTCTGTTTAAACAAATGATTCCTATTTAAGCTGTGTGACTGGGGAAATGTTTACTTAATGTATCAATACTTTAATTACTTTTCTTGTTTTTACAAACATTTAAGACTTGTGAGAAACAAAGGCTAGGAAGGAGAACAGCTGTGGCCTTATAAATAATTCTCACATTCGAGTGTTATATAAACACAAGTCAGGAAACCGTACAGATTATGATTACATAGAGTGGTATGAAAGAACACTGTGCTACACAACTGTACTTTAGAGTGAGTAGCTGGAATTTTTCAAAGTGTGTTAGGATGTTTTTTAATTATAGCCATTGGGTTGCCTCTATTTAAAGCTTGAGTGCCTCGTTGTTGAGAATGTGTTCAGACTGAGTTCTGCTTCCTGGTGTTTATTTGCAAATTTTCAATACTACAACCCACCGATAGCTCTGAAGTGTTGGATTCTTGATAATACTTTTAATTGGCGTGGATCTACTTCAAAAATATCCGTCTAAAAAGTCTTTGTTGAATATGTGAAAGCAAACCAGGATTTTCTATGGCACTGTGCAAGCACAACAATTAAATACATACTCTAAACATAACAGCAAATAGATCTCAGTTCTGCATTTCTTTTGCATATGGGCATAGCAATCTGCCTATGCATTGGAAGCTTCAAGGCTGGAGCCAAAATGTTTAAACTAAAACATACTACAAGAGAGGATGTGAAAGCAAATGTAAAACATTGGCTTTATTCCCATCAGTTAATGCTGAAGTCTTGAGATCCTTATTTGCTCCACTTCGCATCTCTGAAAGAGTTCCAATTCTCAGAAATAGCTTGAATGAAATGATACTTATTGTTAAACCACTGAAGGAACTCTTCTGTCCTCTAAGCTCTTTAAGGAGTCTGATATCTCTTTAAATTATGCCACTTGAGAAAGATAGTAGTATTATAGGAACATTAGAGCAACATCACCGCGAGCACTGCAAAGCCAGTAGATACAAGAACGCTATTGTGTTAATTCAGTCTTTCATGAAGCAGAAATGATGAGGTCAGAATAGGGTAAATAACTGTTTAATATGCTACTGAGACCTTCTGATGGGGAGAATTAGGATGCTAAGAGCTGACCTACAGACTATGAAACTCCTCCTACTGTGGGCTGCCTATTTGGGTGTCTGTTACAGCAGTGCCAAGAGGTCTTGGTGAAAGATTACGACAAAAGGCGATCCCTGAACCAGAGGATGTGCGTGCTGGGTTTACAGTGATGACACCGTGATGGAAGTGGGTGAAACAGGGTTTTAGCTACTGAGGACAGAGAATGAACTAATCAAAGAAGGAGTGCTCTTTCACTTGATCATAAACCAGCTTCGAAATCACCATCTGCCAGCTGTGGTACTTCAAGCCTAGCAATGCCCAAGTGAGGCACCTGGAGGCAGATCACACTTTAAAGAGTTGTTCTTTAGCTCAAATCCCCGACGCACCATCCTCGTCCATTTTCCCATTCGTGACACAATGTAGTCAGCCACTATGACCCGCAAAACCAAAAGTATGAAAGACTGGCAAGGAAATGAGAAAATCTGATTATAGGCTGGATTTGTGCTCTAAAAGCTCCTTTCATGTTAGCTGAAACCTCTGCTTTCTCACAAAAAAGCATCTTTGATTTCCTGGTTTTGATACTGGAACAGCCAAACTCATCTCTGTAATTTTTATGGGTTATTTAACTAGATGGTTTCTTTTTAAGAAGAATGACAAATTTAAGCCTGCACAAATTGTCGGTTTTTACATGGTACAAGTGCTGTGGTTATTGTTAGCAGTTACAAGAATATAAAATAGAAAATTAAGAATAGTTAAAGGAAGAAAGTGAATAACAAAAGCATAAGAGTGTGGAGTCAAATGTTAGTTATACAGTTGTGTTTATAAGGTTCATGTGCTCTCAAATCTAAAATTACTTACAGAGCATCTATCCCCATTTTGATTTTGCTGTGAAATATCACTTCAGAGGGATAGCATTGGTAAGCACAGACTGCTGTGAGTGATGGTTCATTTTAAAATAAAAATGTTTTCTGTAAAAGCCATAATACGCTTTTAATAATCTCAGAGCAAGCAAAATGACTCGGTGTACTTGAATGCTGCATAAAAACTATTGACACAATACTTAATCTTTAAAACTGATAGACACGTGCCCAAAAGCTAATAAAGTTCATTCTAATACAAACGAGCAAGTAAAATAGTATATCATAGGCTGTGATAGCTTTGGATCCTGATCATATAACTGTAGCCCAGGGACAAAGAAAATTGAAGTGATTTAGAAAGGTACCCAGTAGGATACATCTGATATTAGGCAGTTTGCTGAAGCAAAACAGTAATGTCAGAAAGATACAAAGGTGTAAAATCCATTTGACTGTGTCCAAGTGCTTCTACTCTTTGACCTTAATGTCTCCAGATGAACTCCCCTTAGGGTCAGCTGAATAATGCTTAATAGTGTATGGCCAGAAACTGCCAAGACCTGCTAAGGATCACAGTCTTCACTTACTTTTGTATTTTAGCTACTGTATTCATATTATGAATTTTAAGCCATTTCTATTTGAAAAGATATTAACTTTCATTTCTCAGATTTTACTGCTCCACACTTAATTTGAAACAGAGCAAAACAGGAATGCCATCTATGGTTCATTAGGTTTTATATTAACCATCTGATGAAAAGGATATGTGGGAGTATTAAGTATTAATGGTAAATGGCAGTTAAAATGAAAAAAGTTGCTTATGTTTGCCTTTGTGTTCATTTCTAGGTTCAGGTGCACAATGAGGAATCTGAGTGCTAATTCTCAGCTAGAGCTCCTATGCAGAAAAGACCCAGAACATGAGCAGACCTTGAATGAAAAGGGATTTAAGGCTTTTAGGAACAAAGGAAATATAAGTGTTTATTTCTGTCTTTGAAGTTAGGAAAGATGCATTTCCACTGACGGAGATTGGCATTAGCTCCAGAACTGGTCCGTGTGAATAACTCCAGTGTGGGCACGCGGAGGGGCCAGCAGTGACCGCGGGGCTCTGCTGGGAACTGCCCATGTGCAGCAGCCGTCGTCTCTGCTTCAACAAAGTACAGTCAAAACAGATTAGACGTATGGGGTAAAAGAAGAGGCACATGGGGACTGTGACTGGTTTGCAATCCTGGAGACAGGCTGGGCCTGTGCTGGGAACTCTACCTGTGCTTTCTCAGTGCCAACCAAGACCTACCCGTGAAACTATGGTAGAATACAGAAGATGGCTAAGGTCCTGCCGAGTGCTCTAGTGCACAGTTTTCTATTGTTTAGTGTATGACATACACCAACAATATAGCGTCGTATTTGGTTTCCATTTATCCTCTTCACAGTATAACCTCACCAGCCTATGAAATTGCAGCGATGCTGGTTCATTTCTTGTTTCATTATGAAATCAATACTATTGCAATAACATTGATTTGATAAAAGACACTCTAAAGTATTAATTCCTTCTCTGATGCAAGGACACTTTTCATGCCTCGCTTGGTTCATCTTGAACAAGGAATTCTAGTTCAATGAGTAAAGTCCGCTGGTGGAGGGCACACAACTCCCAACTTTGTTCCTTCTGCAGGTAACATCACCTAGCTTTATCATCAATGGCAATGGAAGCGACTTCTACCTGTTATTAGCGCTGTATTTCTGTGACGCCCTGTGAATCAATGGGAGGTTTTAATGGAAAAAATAAATTAGCTACCTAGGTTATTGTATTCGCTAACTGCAGAGAGCTATCCTCTGCAATTTCTTCCCTCAAAATACGTATTCCGATAACCAGTATTGATTAAGTAGTATTGAAATGAATACTCAAATATAAACCTTTGATAAAAGAAATGTGAAAGTACACAGGTAATCACAGCGATGAATACCAATAATAACCCAGAAATGATCGTTCTTATTGGAACACACATTTACCCACTAATTGTGTAATTTCCAGTGAAGCCGCAGAGCTGCAGGCTTTCCACAGTGCATAAACTGTGTCCTGATTTTCCTGCAGACTCTTCTGTTTGCAGACTGGCAAGCTACTGAGAAAGTAAGATGCACATGTGTTTCCCTGCATTTTTCTGCAGAAACAGACCAATGTCCTTGATAAGAATTTTACAGGCAGATTGTAAATTAGAAGACAAATATTAATTAATGAGATTATCTAGTAATACACAAAATAAGTGGTTGTGGCTCTTCCAAAGTCTTATTACGTGCCCAGCATTTTTGTCCTGATGGCTAACTGCAGTCCAACACTGGGATGCAAAACTTGAAAGTTTTATATGATTTATGGTATGACTGTAGCTTTACAGGTTGTTTTTGATTTTTATGTTTTGGGTTGTGGCTTGTCTATTTTGGGGTATCAGGGGTAGCTGAGAAGTAAGGTAACGTTTCAGTGAAATTTCTTATCCCCTGTCCAACCTCGTTACCCTTTGTTGTTCCCCCAAATGAGAGGGCTGCTGCATAGTACCATGCTTTCTGTTCACATTATTTTTGTTTGTTCTGACTATGATGATGATAGAAAACTCATGCTCCCTTTAGGATAGTACAATGCGATGAATGTACTGGATTGCATGTATGTGTCTAGAGGCACAATCAGTTCATGGCTGGGGGGAAGAGACTCTAGATTTCTGAGAAATATGCCTATGAAAGCATTAAGTAACTCACAAATAAAGCACAGATGATGGGGGTGCCTACTTAAAATCCTGGATTGGTTGCCAGTATGACGATCAACACAATTTTCTGTGCTACTTAAAATCTTTTTCTGTTTATTGGCTGTAGTTAGAAGGTTATGAACTACCAAGCATGTATTCCTAAGGCCTTGATATTCAAGTTTCTGTATGCTTTCTTTGAGTTTCATGTTCTTAGCAGAGGACAGAAATCACAATAATTACAGCTTAAAATATTCTCATTTCATGGTGTGGCTAACAAGTGAAACTACAAGTAATGATGTAATCTAACATGTCAAAAAAGAAAATGAAAAGAGGAGACAGAAGGCAGGATGGAGCCAAGGGATGCGATGTGCCATGTCATCTTCTAATTAACTAACTGATCCTTTAAACTGTCAAAATCAGCAAGGAACTCCATGGCCCAGTGTCTTATTAATATTCATTCTAGGCCACTAGAAGCTATGATTCCAGTCCCAGTGGTTATAGTTAAATATTAAGAAAAAAAAAAAAAGCCAGGCTAGCCAGGGCTGCAACAGCTTCACATTCATAAGGAAATGAAGGCAGGCCACCCTGCTTCCTACAAACCTCTACTGGGGGAAATTCTCTGAGGATGCATATTGATTTCTGAATTATTATGGGGTTGTATATTGAAAAAACAATTATTTTTCTTCTTGCTACGAGCTGCCACATTGTTAATCACATTGAGCTCTGTGTTGTCAAACGAAAGAAAGATGCATGTAAAGTTTTGTAATATGAGCCCATTTTTAATTTTGCACGCACCAAATGAATACGCAGTTAATAAAACCCTGTCGTTTAGAGGAATGGGTGAATTAATTTTGCCTTGTAGGATGCAATTCAGGATTGTTTTTGCAGAAATCTGGGGCCCACAAGAAAAATAATCTCCCATAATCTTCTTATAATACAATTATTCTTTTATATTTCAGCCTGCCAGTCTTTTCCTACTCCCACTAAGCAGAGTTTCCTGAACCTTGAAGTCTAAGGGAGCAGCTGACATTTGGTTTCTCCATTCATTTTCTGTTTAATTCTTCATGGGAGGACAGTGCTTTTTTAAAAAAATAGAGCCTCTCTCCTCTGTACTACACATACTATTCTGGGGCTCTGTACAGGGCTGCCCCGGACAGGGATGTGCCTGTGTGCCACAGAAGATGGGAACGAGGAGATAATTCAGCAGTTTCTGAAGTCAAAGGGAGTTTTGACACTGGCCTTGTGTAAGTAATTTCAAGCCCAGACTATTTTGAGGGCAGTTAATCCCGTTTTACACTTGCCATTTCTGTCTGTGCACGACATAGTAGAAAGCAATATATTATGCAGCATTTTATAGCAGTATGATCAGTAAAGGATTAGCTAAGCCATAAATCACGTGCTATACCTCTCAATGAAAAAATAATTAAATAGTTTGAATCTCATTAATTGATATCCTTTATTTATTTGATATACTAAAGGAAAAATATGGGTTACCACCCTACTCTTTCTGTTCTTTACCCTGTCCTTTACCAGCTTCCTTTGATATAACTTTCTAACAATCTCACACAGCACCTAGAGGAAATAAAACTTGGTACCAAGCACCCGCTTTCACAGCCGTGTAGATCCTTGTCCCCTGGGAACAGGCAGGGCGATGCGTGGGTGCTCTCTGGGAAGAGCCTGGCTCCTCCTGATGCCTGATGTGGGCTACCACGGCTCTCCTGCATCCCCCGGCAGCTGCCAGGACCATCCCAGCAGACTGACTTTGGGTTCTTACCACAAAGTCCTTTCAAGCCTAAGTCACAGCAGGTCAGTTTTTGGTAACTTAACTGCCCCTGGGGCTTTTCCATCGGCCGTGGCACCCAGCCATGCCCCTGGAACAGTGTCAGCATAGCGAGGTCCTGGACAGGCCCCCGGGACCTCAGAAGTGCTAGTGTGGAGCTCATGTCCTCTTTCCTGAGGACAAGCTTCCCTGACCACGAATACGCAATCCCTGTGCCTAAGATGTGCATAAAAATGTACGCGTGGTGCCTACGGAGATCTGATATTTGTCTGGGCAGCCTCTCAGTGCTTTCTCACCCAGAAAAAAATTCATCTCCAAGCAAAGATATCAACCCAAATATTTAACATCACATATTTTATTCCGTTGTTTGAGATCTATTATGAATGGAAGGCAGACTTAATAAAAAAAAAAAAAAATACTCTAAACTGTCTATCAGCTAGGTTAACATTAGGCACCAAACTGCCAGCCCACAAATCTTGAATATGTTGACGCTAAATGTCTACTAGGAGCATATGTTATGGATCAAAGAACACACTGATTAATCCAGCAGAGACAAAAGTCTGTTACTTTGGTCATGGTGGCATGAGACCACAGACGACAGTACTAAGGAAGCAAACGAAGAGAAAACAAATGCCAATGGAAAAAAATAACTATAAAAGAAGGTTACAATCTAAAATACAGTTTTATTAGCTCAAACATTTCCACCCATGGGTAAAGTTTTTTAATATGTCTCCCATTTTTTAAAAAATTGTAAAATTCTCAAGTTTTTTTTTGGGATATTAATGTGTTTCTGTTTCCCTGCTATCATTTATGTTACATCTATTCCAGTGGTTTATAATTTTTATTGTGAAAGCTGTCTACACGAAGCTTTCCACATACACTGACATATCATTAGGAATTAGGAATCTGGAATCACAGCACTGCTGCATTCAGGGCTGGATTGTTTTTCTCCAGTAGTTTGCTGGCTTATTTTGCATTTCTGTCAAGCATTTTAGTAGAGTAGTATCATGTTCAGGCACGGTTTTACAGTGATTCTTCATCCGAGAGTGTTAAAGTAGAACATCCTTTACCTGAAATCTACTTTAAACGAGAGGAAAACAACTTCACCTTTTTTAGTATTTTCTGATATTTTTCCATACAGTAGCACAGGTACAGTCACGAACACTTCCCTATATCTAGTATGTCTTCCTTAATTAATGCACGCTTCAGAAAACCTTTTCCATAACTTACATAGGAATGTTTATGTTTCAAACATTTTCCATTTAGTTTCACTGTTTACATGAAAGTGTTTCAGACATTTTCTGTCTCTGCACTCATATTTTCTTCCTTACTGTAACATCACTTTAATTTTGTTTTGATTTAGAACGAGGAAAAAAAAACCCAACTTCGGATAATAAGACTTTCCTAAATTCAAGCTTTAATACGGAAAACACTTCTTGTGCAGGAGGTTGCAGGGCCAAGAGCTGTGGGGATCCTCTGCTTGTAAGCTAGGGGATTTGTACACAGATTATATGCAGGGGCGTCTGAATCTTTGGAGAGAATGGGATTCCCAGCACTCCTCTCTTTAGCTTCCAGAAGAGTCTCTGATTAGCTGTGCTGAAAGGCTCCCAATTCTGCTTGTCATTCAGCGGTGTTTTATGTGTCCCCTACATTTTGAAAAGATAGCCGCCTTCGTCATAATAATATCCTGTCGATGAAAGCACGTATAGTTTCTAACTTGATGTATAATTTATGAATTAGATTTTTCAAAAGTGGTCCATGTGTGGGTATATTAACTATACATGCTTTGTAAATTTTCTCTCTCATTTTGGCAACGGATAAGTTATCAGTAATCTCAGAAGAGCGATATATGCGTGTGAGTGTGTGTGCATATTTTAAGTTGGTAATATGTATTTATATCATGATTTCTAGCAAGCATGTCAGAAAATACCTGCACCTACAATTTTAGCTGATTTTATTGCAAAATGATACAATGGGTTTTCTGAAGGAATAAACACTTCTGTATTTGGTAGATTCCTTTAAAAAGCCACTGCTCAGTTGTATTTGTCCTCAGCTCGTTCTTCTGCATAATTTAAAAGACAGCTGTCATAGGTACATGCTATCCTGTCTAAAATCTGACATTTGTACAGTGCTAAATAAACCCCATACTGTGCTCAGTACTCTAAACGTGAGCTTTCCCACTCCCCTTACCAGCAGCTGTGCCTGGGGATGCCCGTGCAGGGCAGCGGGGCGCAGAACCGTGCAGGCTGGGCTTAAACCGAACATGGTCGTACTTTGGGAAAGGGTTAGAAATAAAAGGTGAGACAAGATGAGACTGTACAGTGGTGTTTGCAGTGCTGGCTGAGACGGTGTTCTGTCTGCCGGGGATCATGGCAAGGAGGTGTGGGTGGCGGATGGCTGTGCCATTGCTGGGCTGCTCAGGTAGCACCCCTGTATCTTAAGCTTATCCTGGGATGGGGTATGTGGCTAATCCACAGTCTGCAAGTGGTTTAGAGGAACAGCATTGAGGCAAGAGCTTGCACGGAACAAAATGATGGAAAACCAACAGTGACAACTCATCAAATCACGTTACACTACCAGAATTACTGGAGGTGTCTTCAGAAAAGGAGTTAAAGTTAATTGCATGGTAAAGACCCTGAGATCAGGATCTGTGGGACTCAAGATCTGATTTATGCACTGCAAATATGTATATCCTTTGGAGAAAAGGCCATTTCCTGTTTAAAAATTTAAAAATACTTGACTGAACTCTGGTTACCAAACCAAACACATTACAGTATTTAGTCCATTAAAACTCCGAAAGCCTGTTACTTATCGCACAGTGATGGATTGATTGTATTTAATCTTTCCTCCTTCTGAAGTTGTTTTCATTTCCTGCAGCAGCGTGCACTCCCAGCAACAACACACCAGCAGAGAGTGTTTGCTGGCCGCCGCTGGAGCCAATTATAAAAATCTATTGTCACTTGGACAATATTTATATGAAAATAGCTCCATTTTATGAACCCTTACTATTATTATTGTAACAAACCCATATGAAAGCTGGAGCCGGATGATAATAAGGATACCTGAGCAAGCGCCACTGAAAAATTCTTATCTTTTACCGTTAAATTAAGGCAGTGTCATAAACTCTGATACATTCAAATGTTCCCTACGCTACTTTATGAAAAGCACTTTGAACTGAACCTAAACACAGAGTAAGCGTTTTTCTTAAAGGAAAAAAAAAAAAAAAAATTAAGTGGATCTTGACCTTTCCTCTAATTGTCCAATAATAGTTTGTTATTTACCAAGTAACAAAGGTAAATACTATTATTAGACTAACTTTCCCTGCTGTGGTTATAAATACACAGGGGCAATGATGCAGTCAGACCCTTTCTTTCTCACACCTACTCACGGACATTTGGTACAGCTGAGCCCCTCTTAGAAGTGGCAGTCAAACTAGTTAAAGGAATTTATAACATAAAAACTAAGCTGGAGCACAGCATAAACATTACAATGTCAGTGCCATAGGTAATGAAACTCAGTAAAGATCAAGTTCAGAAATATTTTTCTGTGGAGTTTCTAAGTCACTGCTAATTTCATATTTTAGGTCTCTGTTTATCCTTAGATTGGTGAACACATACACGCTGCTTAAGGCTGTTTTCCAGGTCTGTGCTTCTAAATTATTTGCTTTCCCTCTGCCACTCACACTTTTAAAAATACAAACCTGTAACAGCAAAAAGAAGCTTAATGGCACTATTCTGAGTTTACCTAATTTCAAATTAATGGAATAATTCTTTAAAAACATTATGTGTTCTCGAAACAGTGTAATACATACAGTATGGATCACTTCTAGTGTAGATGATTTTATGCTGAGAAGTAAAACTGCTTGGGTTCGGTTTTCATTTAAGGAGTTCTTATTAAGAGGTGTCCACCCTAATTTTCCTCTTTTCACCTCGTGTATAAATTCTGTTGGGAACTTTCTCTAACAAATTTGGGAGAATTGGTGAATGGAGAGTTACTGACTTTGTAATTCATGGAACAGTAATTTTGGTGCTTTTTCCTTTCTCTTAAACACAGAGCACTGTCCAAAACTCAGGATTTGCATTAGTGCTTTTTCAGTTTAATGTGGTAATTCAGTAGGCAGAGTTCTGAGTTCTTCTGCAGAAGTCAAATTTGTCGGTTTTTAGTTCAGACGTCAAGAACAGTAGAAAAGAGGAAAGGGAAGACTCTGTTTTTCCAGTGAACACATCACCTGAATGGTTGGGGACAAGAATTGCTGTTATAAAATATAATGTAGCTAGAAACTTCCAAAGGGTGTCATGTTGGGATTTTTAAATGCCTAACATAGATTTAATTCAAAATGATGCCCCAATGGAAATGGGATTATTATCTCTGTTACAATATCTCCAGGAATCTAAGAAGGCTTTGACTCATCAGTCAGGTATAGTTAATGTTACATCTTTAAGTTATTCAGTAAGTAATTTTTAACATAAGTCTATTTGATTGTGTGACTTTTAAAACTGGCCATTTGTTAGAGAAAGCATATCAGCACAAAGAAATTGTGTGAATTTTTTTCCTGCCTCTGCGGATATAGCCTTTTGGTTGCTCTGGTAATTACTTGGATCAGACTAACGGACTTGTATGATTAGCCTGCAAACTTTGCTCCCACCTGGAAGAGCCAGGATTAATCTTTTCAAGTGTCGCAGCACACAGCCAGCACTGTACTCTTGGTCAGGGTGGTAATTTCTTAAGATGCATGCTTAGGGTTAAAATCTCGCTCTTGAGTTGCAATATGTGACTAGGATTTAAGTATCTGTTTTGTGTGATTAAGAGTAATTCTGAGCAATTAAAGAAAACAGTTCATTTGTGGCAGGTGGCAGAAAGCTAAAGAAGATAATTACTCTTTTTAGCCATCTGTGTTAACTGCCGTTAGCAGAATTAAACTGAGATTCACCACTTTGAAATTTGAGGCAAAGTTCCTTTCCCTTAACTACATAATATAACATTGTCTGAAGCCTAATTACAAAAAAAAGTAATTTCACCCTGCTTGCTATGAGGTGCCTATTTGTTAATTTTATTAAAAACGTTGGCACTCCAAGATGATAAATTGAACAACTGCTTGTACTAAATGTCTTTGAATTACATGTTGGCTCTGAAAAACTGTGCAACCTTGGAAAGTTTATCCTGGGTAGTCCTGATCTATAACATCAGCAACTGCAGGAATGAACTTCTGTTGAAAAGAAAAAATATTTCTACCCCTTCCATCAAGTGTCACAACTCTGAAATAACCCAGTACCCCTCCCCGGGTCTGCTGACAAGCTGAGCACTTAGATTGCTGCTTGTAACCTTGTTAAATGATCAGGAATCAGGTGGCTGTTGTGGCACCCATGCTGCAGAAAGGCTATGAGCAGTTCTAGAAATATTTGTTGAGACATGGAAAATACACAACATCAAAGCAAAGAAGTGGGCATGGGAAATCTTTCCTCACATAAGCAGCAGCTGGAGGAATGAATGCACAGCGTAGGTATTCCTGCCTCTTGAAACCACTAGAAGCCTGCTAGGGAGTACCAAACAATTCTTTCTCTCTCTAGCTGTATAAAGAGTATATAGCACCAAGCAGGTACAGACCTAGGCAAATGAAAAACACAATTCTGGCAAAGCAGTCGTGTCTGAAACTGTAGCCTTTTTTCTCATTTCTCTATTTTCTGGAAATTGTAAGGAGGGTGGGTTTCACCATATAGCACCTGGCTCATGTTTTACCTTCTCATGTTCATCAATTGTGTCTTCACAATAGCCTTCACTTTGGCTATTAGGATGCTGGTAAAATTAATGCTGTCTCGTGCTATAACCACACAAAGACACAGACCCAGACACTGTATCAGCTGGGCAAAAGGTTACTCTGGAACAATTGCAAAATTTTCCAAATACAAATGATACTTCTGAGTACTGAAGTACTAGGGCTTTGGATTTTTTTATCAAAAACATCACGCTTAATCACCAGTGGGAGTTGTCATGTTCACAGGATCATCCCAGTTAATTATTACACCTTTCTTACTGATTAATGCCAACTATATTTATTTAAAAACAAGTGGATTATGTTAAGGGAATTATATTGGACTTTAACAACTGGAATGACCAATATAAATTTGAGAATGTATTAGGATTCCTCTCTTGTGTGAAATATTTTACAATTGTATTTATCAAAACCTGAATCTGTATTTAATGGCAGTACTTGTGTAATTCCATGCTACAATTATTCTTTAGCAAGAAGAGAAACAGGAAACATAGGACACTACAACTGATGCAGATCCAGTTTCAGAAGGTACTGTTCTGTGAAGGCAGAACAGAACGGTGATCTGAGATGGTCTTTCTGAAGGCAAATGTTCAAAGTCATGTCCTTCAGCTGATATAACAGACGTATTACAAATGAGGGACTTAGGATGCGATCACCAAAACGTTAGTTCTTACAAGTTCTTAGCAGTGTTATTTGTGTGATGGGCTTTCTGATGACAGCTCTTTTTGCTCTTTTCCTTTTTCAGCAGACTTGGTATGAAGAGACTGAGCTCTGGATGACTTGTGAATACATAGTCTGTGTCGGCAAACTTGGATTAAAAGACGCTTTCTGTTGCCAAGAAACATGAAGTTTTTCTTAGCATAGTATTCGAACTGGGTGGTAATATGTGGGGAAATCCTACTGAGTTAGTGCAAGTGCAAGGCCTCTCACTGTACAGGGACTCAGGGCATCTTTGGATGCACTTTCTGTAGAGAAACAGCATGCCTTACTGAGTTTTTTAGACCAGATTTATGCAGTCTGTAGTGGAGACATGATGGACTCTAATGGAAACTGGTTGTGCAGACAGTGTTTCTCTTTGTTTTTGCAATTGCTGGTGGGGAAGCAAAGGCTTGTATAGTTGGTCTGGAGAAATAAAGGACTTAGAGCATCAACTGAGGTATGTTTTGAAAATGGAAATCTGGAAGTTTTCTTCCCTTGCCTTCATTTCAGTGCCTTGAGAGTGACTTTCACAAGTAAATAGCATGTTCTGTGTTTTCTCCAGTAAGTAAAGATCAGCAACTTCACTGTTAGTCTGTAAGGGCAGGGTTCATTTGCCAAAACGTAGACGCCCAGTGCCATCAAAAATGCCTTAAGACACCCACACACCTGGCAGATAGGATGCAGGACTTAGGAGGACCTGCAACCCTCTGAAGCAGTATCTGGAGGCTGGTACACTTCCATGCTGAGGCAACAAAATCCCAGTTCAGATGTTGTATGAATGCTACTGCCAGGCAACTGGAACAAGCTGAGCTGTAGCTACATCTAGATGAATTACATACACATTTCCATAGATTAGATGTGAGTCTGTATAAAGCTTCTCACTATGGTTATTGTGCTTTGGTCCATAAGTCACTGTAACATTCCCTTAGCTAGTGAGATGTCTTATATTTTCTTTATTTCAAATATTTTTATGGAGAAAATATAAACAAGTTGAATTCTAATGAATAGCTTTATGTTAAATATACAGGACAGTTATTCAAATCTCCTCTACGAACCAGAATTACTGGAACTGATGTTGCTAAGCTTGCTTTGCTTTGTAGCTGTGTGTCCTTCCTAGATAGTTCTTCCTTCATTATTCCCTTTCTGAGCTGTGTTCTGGGACTTCGGCACCAAAGAAAGAAGGGAGTGGGAGGCAGAAATTGTGCAGGAGAACAAAAGCCCTTCAAATAACTCTTTTAGACACATTTCACACTTTAATTGAATAAATTGTACAGAAAATCCTACGTCTGTGGTATACAACTCCCCAGGTGCTCTCAGCTACTATATCTGCAGCTGTTTATATGCAAACTAGGTAATTTAATACTTATATCTGTATATATTGTACAGTGTATTTTAAATTCAAATGGCTGTGAATTTTGACTTGGAACAAAGCAAACGCCCTATGAAGAGACACTGCCTCTCTCCTTGGACTTTGCTGTTAATCTCTGAGTATGTAAGCAACCTTAAAAATAGCGCATTATGCTGAGATATAAGCTCTGTTTTCAACGAGTGCGTAATGTCACTATCATGACATACATGCACAAAAAAACGTATGTATCATGTCAGTTGATAAATCAGCTACTGCCTGGTGTTCCCCAAAGGGAGGGATTCGTGCATGAGGCTGCCAAAAGAAGGGTCATGATTCAGTTTGGCAGGAGCATGGCCTGGACACATTTTCCTTTAATTGCTCCTTGTCATGTGAGAAGTGGTCCTGGGTGACGTTGTGGCTAGATTATGCAGAAAATAAATACACAATCTCATATATGCCAGAATCTCTAAATACTCTGTTTATTTTGCCAGTGATCATTAAAGATAAAAATAATTACGATTTAATTTTCTCCCACTTTTTTTTCTATCATTTCTGCCTGAGTGATGCAGGAGTCAACATAAAGGAACCCCAGTACCTTAAAACAGAATCATTTTTCCTGGCTGATTTCTAATCTTACAGTCAAACTGCTTGTGCCTCACTTTGTAACTTCATCAACACAGGGAAGAAAGGCTAAAGATACTTCGTAAGTCTCCCTGTAAAGCCTGATGGCTAGGGATGTCCTACAGTTTATTCACAGTGGGAAGCGGTGTAATTGTCAGCTCCATGTTTCTCCCCTAAAGAGCTTTTCTCTGGTGAAGGAAGGAAAAAAAAATGTGAACAAGATTTTACAAATTTGGCATATGGCAGAGCAACTGCAGAGGTTGAAAATGACTCAGCAGCTACCAACTACAGGACAGAATACCATTCTGTGTGTAATGAGACCTCTCCTTTTGAAACCATGCAATACACAAACCAAGTTTGATTTACTGGAGGTGCAGTTTCTAGAACAGGGTAGGTTGAGAAGGAAGAAACTGCACATATGCGTTATACATTCAGGTGGCTTTGCTGGATATGAGGAAAATTATAGGGAAGGGGATGGACAGTGGAGGGGTGGGGCATGGGTTTTTGGTATTAATGCACGACTAAGATACATTCACAGGTAATGCATAATGCTTCCAGGAGGCACTCCTACTGTCTGTATATTCTTACAGTGATCATATAGTCCCTTTACTGGGCTCAGATCTCATAAAATGATGTAAACTGGCCATGAATGACTGTGGAGGATTCCACTGTCACTAGGGTACCACTGGGTGCAGATGCGTCCTGGCGTGTTTTATGTGTCCCCCTGAGACAGGAGTCTTTGCCATGGGAACGCTCTCCTGGCCTCGGGTCGGTTGGGGACTTCACGGCCCAGGGCAGATGTGAAGGCAGCACCCGAACTGCAGCCAGGCGTTCGGCAGCGGACGTGGCGGGGTGGCAGAGGATGGCTGTGGGGCAGAGTGGCAGGGCAAGCAAGCAGAAGGGATACTCTAGAGACAACACAAGTGGCGACCCAAAAAGTTGCACAGGATCTGGGCACAGCATCCTGAGGTCCCCAGGGAACCAGCAGACAGAGCCCAACCACCGTGGCTTTCCAGCGGATCATTTACAGGCACCAAGAGAAAGGTCTTTGTTTCACTTGTCCCCAATAAGCTCCCTGACTCCTTGTGCAATTATCATTAAGAGCGTGTCCAGTGTTTGAAGGAGTCGGCCATTTAATTGTATAAAAGCAAAGGTTTAACCACAAAAGCTGCCAGGCACTGCCACAATTATCATTTATCAGCCAAACAGAATGTCCTCGGGTTATGTATTCATCAAATGTTTATTGATTTAAGCTTTGGGCATTTTACAGGATTAGAAATTATTACTTCTGATTTAAATAGTGTTTAGAGGACAGAAATCAAATACAAAATAGTGTGTTTATGAAACAACAGGTTTTTAAAAAATTGCACAACAGAAACATAAGAGAACACGAGCCTCTCTCCAGTGTTTTGGAACTAAAAAATGGTCTCTCTCTACAGCAACTAGCCAAGTATTAAAAGTTGGGCCCATTTTTCACTTCAAGAGAGATTTTATTCTTCCCAGTGACTCTGCTCAGAGTAGAGGACATCAGGTCCCCTGAAAATCTTTGCTGGTACTCGGTCACTCAGGAGAGGTGCTGTCTAATTATGAGGGGAATCTTCCCTCCCATTTCTTTCCCACCACAGAGATGCGGTCATCAGCACGCAGTCTTAAATGAGAACGGTGCAGTCTTAAATGAGAACGGTGCACTCTTTGGGAGAACAAAGCACGCCCAAGCTCTGTGTCCAGGATGTAGATATAAATATATTATCTATTGAACTCTGTCCCTGAAACAGCTTAATCATACCAAACTAATAATCCCCTGAATATAGAGCTGATCTTTATGCAGGGCTCAGCAGTGACGAGTCACACACGCTAAGGATGAGCCACTGAACCAGCCCAGGATGTCCCCTGCCACCCAACACAGGTCTGCAGCATTTGCTGTGTCCCGAGCAGCCTGGGTACATGTTCTGTGTCTCACCTGCAGCCCTGATCCTCCCTGAAGGAAGTTCCTTTAAGGGTGTGTTCATATATACAAAAGGTATTATCATTTAATGTTTTACCTTGGCCTTTATAGGCTTGTCCTATATGTAGCCATAAAAGTGTGGAATTTGTTCATAGCTGAAACCTGTTTTAAGTGAAGGCCATCTTACACAGCAATTTATCAGTGGCTAAAGAGCCTGGGGCTAGGAGTAGACATTTACTTACAGAATCTTTAGACTATTTTAAACAGGCCTTTGGGACCTCCCTACTGACCAGCCTATAACATGCCCTTCTGTAGCATCTCTCTGTGCTATTTCTTTTAATTGACTAACCTCAACACTGGCTGTTCAAAATCACTTTAACCCAAACATGCCCCCGGTCTGAAGCTCCTAATGACCTTCCCCTGGCCCTAAACACATATGGCTGAGACAATGCAAACATCATTTGGAAGATGAGTAAATTCAATAACTCAATTACCACTGCACCAAAATAACATTTATCAAACGCTGGCCACAGCGGTTTGTATCTTTAGCTCTCTCTGTTTCAATGGCACGGCATTTGGGTGAAAGTAACTAATCGATTTAGGAATGATTAAATAGAAATTTGTAACACTTGGCATTATTAAACCTTCAATCTTCATTACAACTGCTTAACGATTACATCATGGGCTGTGTAAAATAAATTAACAGTAGCTGGAAACAATCTCATCATAAATAAAGAAAGCAAAGGTATTAGACTAGTGTTCAATAGAAAGTCTAATAAAAATACATATATTGTGGCATTATTAGTAGGTTGTAAATACAGGGGTTTGGAGGAGTTTCAAGAGTGAAAAATTTAAAAAGCCCAACAAAAAAACCCCAGCTAGTATCTAACATTGAACTCATTTATTTTAAAAGGTCTAATTTAGTGGTAGAGCCAGCAGCCTGAGGGCTAGAGATGAAAAACAGGTCACCCCCCTGCATCCTCCTCTTGAATTGAAGAAACACTTCCTTTATAGCCAGCCTGAATCCCAGGTTCTCCTCGTGGGCTCCACTCTCATCCTTTGCCTGGAGTTCAAGGAGTTTCCAGTTCTACCTGCTCCTTCAGACATGCAGGAGGCCCTCCTCTCCTTTTCCTCTTTCAGGACCAAAACATTCAACATTTTATGAAAGCTAATTTTGAAAACCCTGTAAAATTTTTTTCAATTCTTTTCAAAGAATTTCATTCTTTGACAATGAATGAAAGTTTTCACCTTTGTTCAAAGCCTGACCTACCCACAATCGTCCAAACTAGGCACCAATTCTGTGTATGACACCTATTTTGAAAGCATCACTGCTGTCACAGCTAAATGATACCACCGCATGGCTTTAAATATTACACTGGCTAGCTATTACACAGACACATTTGGTCTGTGGGTGCCTACAGCTATCTACTTATTTATAAAGTCCTAAAATGCAAAATTATTTTGAGCTCATCTAGACAGAACGATGAGTCCGAGGGCACATTCAGGTGGTGTGAGAGCAGCTCGTGGGTACTGCCGTGTTTTACACTGCCAGCAAGACCACTCTGAGATCCAGGAGGACTTTCCAGGTAGCTGGAACCCCTATTTGCTCTTCCCTCTTTGGACTTACGCCAAAATCAGCTTGCCTGGTATTGGAGAATGTGGGCCAGAAAGTTCCAAAACCAAAACTTTAATCTCCAGCAGCAGTAAAGTGTAAATAGCTTCTACCTTTACACGTAGGTTCCAAAAATAAAGTAGCTTTTTCTTTCATTTCCTACTACCAGCTCTTCTAGGCATTGGAAGAGAAACAAGCAGGGAACCCAATCCTGAATGACTAATGAAGTAAAAGCAAAATAAAAAGATTTAACAAATATTTATGAAATAGTATTCAGCTATTTATAAAGTGTTACACAACACAGGGAGGTTTTCCAACACATCAACCATTATTATTGCAATGAAAAATAATTTCTATCACAACTCTCCTCCTGTTAAAACGGGAATGTAAATTTAAGCCACCACATACCATGACATATAATAAATAATAAATCAAATGTTATTGACAGTGGTAAATACAGTTCCTTGCTTCTTTTCCAGGAATGAGTCAAAAGAAAAGATGACTACATTAAAATGGCTCAGGCCTATAATTTTCTTCCAGTCCCAAGCATATAGCAAATGCTGTTATTATGTTCGAAGTCGTGTTTTTTTTAAAGCTCAGAAAACAGCCTATTAAGCAAAAGAAATCAGCATGGGGTATAACCATTCAAAGCCCCCCCTTTTTTTTTATTTAAAGAAATTTTTCTTAAGTGAGTGGAAAGGGCAAAAAACCCCTGAAGATGAATCTTCAGGTATAAAGGCAGCAAGCTTTGAAATGAGCTGTAACATAAACAAGATGGTTCTTAGTCCTCTGAAGTTACAGCACACATGCCTGCTGCTCCAGGAGGATATATGACGATGTACATGTAAGGCTTGAATTCAAAGTTTAGCATTATTAAACCAAAGACCATAAGGTTAAAATCATGGTTATGAACTGATTAATTGATTTATACTTGTACACCACCTGATTATAGTTCTTGTTTGTTTTACTTCCATCAAACCTTGGACACGTACATGCTCAGCTCCATGCAAATATATGCAACTAGAGTCCTCGCCATGAGAAAGGGGCCGCTTTATGTGAGCTGTTAATGCTTTGCCACAAAGGAAACGAGACATTCCTTTTTAAAATGAAAACACCCACTTCAACCTTCAGTGCTACTGGTCCCTGGAAGGTTATTTTCTGTCCGCTTTATCTCATCCCACAAAAACCATCTTTAGTATGAAGAGAAATAGTATGAAGAATGGATAGAATGGAAAGCTGAAGAAGGGAAGAGACATAATATGAAGAATAGATAGAATGGAAAGCTGAAGAAGGCAGAAATATTAACTTGAATCCTCAAGGAAGTACCCAGTGTTCCCAGGGAACGCTGCCCCACCAACAGCCTTGCCATTACACACACCTTTGCTGCTCCAAAGGCAAGCCGTAGCACACCTAACAGCAAGCTGGTGTGCATGTAAGAACAGATCTGGAACAATGGCACCATTATACAGAACACCAATAGAGCAAATCAAGGTACCGTAAATAAGGCATAATCTGGTGGTTACCTCTAGCTGCCTAGAGGTAGAATTTTAACAGTTACCATGAAAATATTTTAATGTATGTGCTTTAAATAGATTTAATCTAAAAATATATTTTATGTCCTAAAACTTGGACGCTAATACAGCAGACCTCAAAGTGAAATATTTGCTTCATTGGAATCAATTTAAGTATTTACATTAACTTTTGTGCGAATTAGCCCTAAACCAGCTTGTTTCGTAAACTGACAGATATATTGTTACAATAAAATGTTTGGACCCTAGAATATTTCTGAAGTATGTTTAAAAAAAACACAGCATATTTAGAACATTTAAAGTGAAATTTGGTATAAATTGTTACTGACTGTATTGCAGTCATTAACAGGAAATACATAAAACACTTTTCCCATACAGAGGAACATGTGTACCACATATCATTTTGTGCACAAGAGGGCTGTTATTAAACTTCCACAAATATGATTTTGGGAAGTTCTGCTCCTTTGACAAGCAAGTTCTGCTAATCAGCTGTGCAGTCTCACATGTTAAATGTAACAGTATTAAAACCATGGATTGATTGTGGTCTGGGAACTGGAAAAGATGTTTTATCTCAAGGCTACTGGTTTGATTTATCCCAGGTCAGCGGTTGCTGAAATTTGTTCCAACTGACTGAGCGTCACTGTCCTGCGGGAAGGGGCTGGGGGGGGCCTGGAGCAGGATATGGGGAACGTCATTAAAATCCTACAGCAATCAGTATCCTTAAAACATAGCCAAGATGCTAAACACCAAAGTATTAGCCTATTGCTCTACAGCAACAGGTTTCCAAGTGGTACTGAAGTCATGGGAGAGGAAGTTCTGTTTCCGGCTGTTTCCTATTGTACCGTGTTTCTCTAAAAAGAGAGCTTGTCCTTAAAAGGCAAGGAAAGCTGGTGACATTGATCCAGAGAGATGAAGCACATTTCTACACCCACAGCCTTAAAAGCCAAGTCCAAAGCTGTATGAAGTCAACAGAAGGATTTCCATAGGCTTCACACTCCTTCACATCAGGCTCTGGGGAGCACCCGTGTCCCATGAGAATGTGAAGAAAGTTATCAAAGAGTATAGAAATTCAGTTACTTCCACTTAGTTTATTTTATGACCGCACTGCACTACATCAGAGATTATCTCTGTGACTGATACAAATGTAATTTGTGCAGGGCAGGGCTAACATCATCAGTGCCACAGCCTAAGCAGACCGCTTCCCAGAGCTGCCATCTTACTTCATCAAACCCTGGCAAGACAGATTCGGTTTTCATTATTTTTCAAAATAATATTATCTTGACCAGAAAATGTGAAAAATGCCTTAATCTTTGATAGCCTACTGAGGTGTATTTGCGTTAATTCCCCAGGCTAGAATATAAATTTAAGATTCGGTTGGTGGTCCGAACTAATTCCCACTTCACTGTCTATGGTCCCCAGGTTTTGAACATTGGCGATGCAAGTATTTCTAGCTTCATTATCTAAGGTTGATCCCGTGTTACATTTATACGGGCTATATGAATAAACCATCCATGCCATACGCCTGTGCTGCAGGAAGAACAGACTTTGTATCTGAATTTCTGAATCTTCATTTTGGCCAAAATATTTGCAAGATGTTATAAATCCCACAATATCATGGCATCTACTCAATAATTCAGGGATGGAAAACAACCAGTGAGAAGCAGATGGTTACTTTTAAACAAAGATTGCAAAGGTGCTACAACCAAGACTAAAGAATTAATAGTTGAGCCCGGTCCCAAAGCCTGTAATTGTGTGCATTATTTAATCTCTCTGACTGAAAGGTGCTATAACACTGAGCTGTGTCTACTCGGACTTTTAGTTTGGTCCCAAGATGCCTGCAGCTTGGACAGACAGCTGAGCTTGGTTATCAGTGACAATGACTGGGCATCTTTTCAAATGTTTAACTTTGTTAAGCTTTGTTTAGCTTTTGCAGACAGTTTTAAGACTTGCTACTGACGTACATCCCACTAAGCTTTGCACTAAGCTAACTGCAAAGTAATTGGCAGCAGATGTAGGGCAATACTGCAACAAGCATGATTGTCATGTTATCAGTTCACATGACAGCAGATGATCCTTCCTGTCTTCTTGGGTGGAAGACACTTTGAAATGATTACTAGAACAGCAATGTATCCCTCATGGTACGGCTATAGCGATCAACTGCCATAGGGTGAAGTACACAATCTTTGGGATACTGGGAACAGTTAGACTCAAACATAATAAAGATGTTTGAGTCCAGCTCTCTACAATCCCCCATGGTAGTTCTTCTATTTTTGTTTATTTACGGAGAAATAAAGAGTATAATGTGGAACACTAAAGCTAATCTAAAACATTTCAGCTAGATGTGTTTTAGTTGGCAGGATAATAATAACTTAGTAATAACCTCACAACAGCATTGGGTGTATCAGAGAACGACTACAGCCTGCACTCATAAATGTCCAAGTGTTTATGGAGGAGGATAAATTTATTCCCAGAGGTCACCGGCTGCTACTGAGCAAGTTACCAATATTCTGTCTCAGATTTTCTATAGGTGTTGCTGGGGAGCTGTGCCTAGTCAGACACTTAAATCATCTGGGCACATCAGAGTGCTGGGCGTAAGACGCTATGTGCTGGTTGCAAAGAACCCTCAAATTGTCAGCCGTTTGACTACCTGACCCTATTTGTATTCTGTATAAAACGTACGCACCTACTTGTGTCAGTCTGGTGTTTGGAAGACATTAGCACGGATATTCTGCTTATGTTTGAGTTCCCAAGGCAATACAGCTGGGGGATACCTGTGATCAAATGCAACCTCTGAGGTAGTGGCTCTGCAGTGTGCCTTCTCTGTGCTGTTGTTATTCTCTAACTTAGGTTGGGAGGAATGTTTGAAGATACAGCAGGTGGTAGAAAAAGGCAAAGAGACACATTGCTATGGGATATCCCAATCAGTTCAACAGTAAAATTAAGAAACTGATAAAAATGGGGGGGAAACTAATGACTTTTCCTTGACATTGAGGCTCTCATGTTTCTCCTTTCTGAACTCTTAAGGTTGGGTCTCAAAAGAGACGAAGGAGAAAAAGACATTAATCTAGATGTCCATTTAAGTTGGCACATCCATCTCATGAATTTGCTAGAGCCTATATCTTAAAGAACATACGAGCTGAAATGCACCTGCAACCTCACTCTTTCTTTCTAATGCATGTTTAAAGTTCTGAGGGCTTCATCTAAAGTTGTGATTAAATGAAGAAAAGCCTAGTGTAACCAGGTGAACTTTTTTTAAGAGCAATTTTAGTTTCAAATATAATTTTTGTATTGGTATCTTTGTTTGGCATTCTCAAAAAACCTCAAATTTCTAAAGCTGAATTACAAACCTAAGAAAACTGCAGTTACCTTTTAGGTACCAAAGCCACGCTGGTATTGGTGCAAATGATACCATTCTAACACAATAATCAAATGAGTTTCTCATAAACTCTTCTGTAATCCAATAAAGTAACAGCCTTTTTTTTTTAAACCTTTATCAATCTCAATCTGTAATATTTACATACATATCACGGATAGGGGATGAAAGGAAACTGGAATAACTGACAAGCAAACTGAGATAAATGAGAAATAACCCATCATTATGGCAGAAAAGCAAAAGGCACCATTATGTAGAAACTTTATCGAGTAATTAATGATCTATCTGGGAATAATTACATGTGACTCACTGCTCCCATTTTCTTAAATGAATTTCAAACAATAAACAGCATGTGAGATACTGCTTTGCTGCTTTTGTCCACAAAATTTTATCTTAATCAGTGAATATGGATAGTCTTGAGGAAGAGCGGATACAGCTGCCAGGTAGTGAAGGATGTGCATGGTTGTAAGAAAAAGGCTGAGATAACGGATAAGAAGATACAGAGCCTTGAGTATGAACAGCGTTACTATTACTGATGTTGTATGGCTCTAACTAGCAGACCATATGTTTTTTTATGGCCAGTACAACATGGGTAAGACAGTCCCGGTGAATGCCTGTCACAAACACACTGTAACTGGCGTTTCTGACGTGCCAACACAGGACGATGTGGGAGAAGGACATTCCACTGTGTGCACGGGTCCGAGCGAGCACAGCGGTCTGAGGGGGGATTCGACTGAAGAAGACGCTCTACGTGCAGGCAGTGCTTGCTCTCCTAAGAGTTTCAGTGTAACATGTGGCATTACGCTACCTTTTTTGTTAAAAAAATAAATACAAATGATGATGAGTGTAACTACGAAGTATCCAAGAGGACCCAAATTATGAAGAATCTGACCCAGTGAGAGTCACAAGTTCAGCAGGACAGACAGAAAATGCATTTTCATTCCCTTTTCCTGTGCAAAAGGATATGGCATTAATCTAGTTTGTGAATAGTGTGCAGTTGAGGAGAGTACCGCATATAGGTTTCTTACTGAGTACCCTAAACACTAGGTAATTATGACAGCATTAGCTGCATTATTTTAAAAATAAACCAATTCAGCTACTTTTTTTAAAGCGCCCATGCTATCAGTAGGTATAGGGATGGAATGAGCCTACCTAACAGACTGAACTGCTCTGGTTAGGCGACTCAAGCCAGGAATGTTTTGCTTCTGCAACTTGGCTTAGGTAGAAGGAAACTGCTGAATTGCTTGGGGCAGTGATGGCTATGTGCAAAAAGAGAATTTAAAGCTCCTGGGGATTTTTAAATGGAACTAAATAAATTAACCATTTCTCTTTGACCAAATTGATGCTTTTGTACCAAGTCCTGTATCAGTTCTGCTTCTTCATCACGTTTTAGGATGAGATTATTCTGCTTTTATTTTAAGGTTTCATCGCATTTATCTACCTAGACTGTAATCTTTCTGGGCAAAGTCTGGTTCTTATTCTGTGTTTGTAAAGGTATGTATGATAAAGTCTGTGTTTCAGCTGCATGCTCTAATCATCCATAAAGAATGTAGCAGTCCAAAAGCGAAGAACTCACACACACACACACACACACACATACAAAAAGTCATCCTCATGGAGCAAAACTAACTCTTACAGTACACAGCTGTTTCACTTAATGGCTACAGCTGTTTTTTTTGAAAGCTAAAATTTGCTTAAAATTGTACAGAAATTTCACTTAGATGAGTCTATGCAATTCACATGTAAACATAATTCCATCAAAACATCAGCAACCTTTAAATGCTCTATTTCAAAAGACACAGCCTTTGCCATTAAATTCTTTTTTTCACCAAAAATACTCTATTATGCAAACATGATAAGTATATGAAATGGTTGAGTGTCATTATTGGTGTTCTGTGTGAGCACTAATGATCTTGCATAAAGCAGACATAAATTATTTTCACATACCATCCCTTGAGTAGCTTTATGAAAATCGATGTAGTTATTGTGTACTTAGCTCTTCAATTAAATGCCAGAGAAAAAGTGACTTTGGTAAGGTTTTGCTCCTCGATTTCATGGGATGATCCCATTCCCAAAAGTGATAGAAACTTACTTTTATGCTAAAGGGTGGTGATTTGAAGGAGCATATTAAAAATCTATAGCTGTTGTATCTAGCATTTAATTTCAAATCAACTAAATTGCAGTTGGATTGGGAAGACAATTATTTTAAATAACCAAATGAGAGCATTCAAAGACAATTTTTTCATCAGAAAGGAAGAAAAATGAATACTTTTCATGCAAAATTTTACATTCTCCTGTATCAAACCGTAGGCCACCTTCAGGTTTGACTTTTCATAGCACACATGATGTATATGAGGCACACAGAAAATATATGTTTAAAAACATGAGTTAGTTTGATCCTGACAAACTGAAAGAAATGTAGCGCCTATAGACCTACTCAGTTTTGTAATTATTCCCAAGCCAAAGCATGTAATGAGGAAAAGACAGTTTTACATAGTTAGGTACGTTGTATTCTACAAACTAAAATAGATGTATCTGCAAACATATCTGTTGTGAAGAGATCAGCTTTAATTGTAACTTCTGGATCCCGATTTGATTTTCTGAAGCTGGGTGTTCGCAGCTGCAGCGCTGGTTTTGACCATTCGCTAACTTTTCACTTGAGGTGCTTGCTTTAGAAAGTGGCTTAAATAGCACGCCTGATCTTCCCCAGATAAGCTTTCTGGAACCACCATGCTGTGTTTAAAGTATTGTCAATCAATTAAACAGAAATGCAACAGAGCGGAGGAACATGTGTGCAATCCTGTTTGTGGAACTTCAGATTCCCCAGATGCTAGTGGATTAAATTCTCCCACCTTCAGCATTTTTTCTCAAAAAAATGCAGATAGTCTACCTCGGGTAATAAATATGCAACAACTTGATATAGATTACTTTAGCTTGTTTCATATCCCAGGATCAACAAGAGCATAAGAAGCAGAAGAAAATAGTTGCATTAAACTTTTTTGCATAATAGGCAACATATTCTGGCATGTCCTCACGGGAGAGTTAGTTTTCATTAAAGAACTCCTCTTGTGTTTGCTTAGTTTGAAGGAGAGCAGCCCTCCTAGGGAAACAACACCCGAGCTGAAGCAAAGGATTGTGCAAGCAACTTGTGAGCTTCATTAACTCCAGCTGCTGCTTATGACAATGTACAGTTAAAAACAATGCTACACTTGGACTGAGAATTAGTGGATGAACTTGAGACAGGGCAGCACTTCATTTAAACTTCAGTTAATACTGAGCAGCCAAGCTCCAAAAGACATGCTGCGTGGGGTGAGGAGCAATGCACCTAACCCAGCCAACCTTGGCCAAGTCCTCCAGCTTCAACCCCGACGCCCTTGCCCGGTTCTCAACTGATACAACAGATTACTCTGTTTCCGGTGCCAGTTTTTGCCAGCCAAGAAATGCACGTTGAATTGCATCAGAAGTAAAATAGAAGAGGGATTATTTGATTTTATTTCTATTTCTCCTGCATTCACAGCTTAGCAATTGTATAGCACAGTGAATGAGCACGTCCTCAATGTGTGTGCTTTGCTGTATGTGAGAAATAAAATGACAAGCTTGGAACAGTGTCACCTTTTCTGCTTTCCCAGCACATAGGGAAAATATGGCTAATTGTTATCTTTGGCCTCCGTATGACTATATGAAGGCGATGCATGTAAAATATGTGTTGACAGAAAGCCGAAGAGCCCTGCTCCTTTCTTTTTGATCATCTCAACTTTAAACAGCTTTGACTCTATGTAATTCTTCCTTTCCATTTAATTTTCGGGTTGAAGAAGTGAAAACAACTGTTTCCAGAGATAAAACCAAGGAATTAAAATTGTATTGTCCTTTAGTTCCTTGCTCCTATGCTGGTAAATTAATTCATAAATGGGAATATTAATACTTATGATGAAAATACATCCTATAATTGCCCTGCTTAATAGATAAAGGCCCAAGAGAAAGACAAAAGCAAAAAAGTAAATTAAAGAAAATTAGTGTTTTCATTTTGGGCACAAAGTTTTGAGTTGCAAATGAAGATAGGAAAATGAACCATATTGCCTGTTTACATTGCCAAGATTCTCATTAAGGTGTCTCCTCTTTGACCTATGTTGTTATGAGGAAGAAACTAAGGCAAGTAAGCTTATACTAATGAGAGGCAAGAATATCCCTGCTTTTTCACAATTAGAATAAATGTATTGGGAAGCCAGATGGGACCTTTAAAATTTTCCACAATTATATGCCTGCCACAGATAATGGCAAAGACCCCACAATGGCTATTTTAAAGCAACACATAAATGAACAGATTAGCAGAGGGGGTTTTTTTAGATTCGTTTTTCCCCCTTTGGTTGTGTTTTGATGTTTGGTGAGTTCGGGGGAAGAGAGAAGGGTAGGAAAGAGGTGATTTACTGGAATGTTTTCATTTAAAATGATAAATTTCTTACAGCCTAACTAGAAACAGGTTTTTACTTGATAAAAGGAGAGCTGAATGAATTTTAAAAAAAAAGCCTATGGTGGCTTTCATAAGCCGCAACTAATTCTGGCATTTTTATCTAACTAAAACACCAGTGTCCTTGCTTGTACCACAACCTACGGTGTTACTTTGCTCAAAATCCCCCTGCTTTCCTCACCCGCCTTCCACATCCCCTAAGGCTCCGCCACGCCAGCTACTCCAAACCGTATCATCCTTGGGTTTTAGGACTTTCTGTGTATTGAGTGCCTTTTGCATGTGCGAATATGATTTTGTATGCCTGCTTCTTGCTGATTCAAGAATACCCTTTTTTCTTCAGAATACACATTGCCTGAATTGGTTTATTCCTGACGTTTCCAAAAAGTCTGGGAAAGATCGACAAAAGGAGTCAGAGTGCTTGTGCTCAAATACACCATTTTAGTTCAGTGACTTCAGAGGGACTTGTTCATGTACATCAGGTACTAGCAATCTCCAAAAAAGATATCTGAAGCTGGACATTACCACGTGAAGTGACAAGAGAGGTCAGTCCCTACAGAGATTGACCATCTTTCAATTTTGCAGTCTAGTGTAGTTCAAACACGTATTTCCAAACCGCACACTGCCTTCCCCAAAGACCTCGCTTGTGCTTGTATTAGAGAGCCTGTGCCAAGAATAGGAGGGTATTTGAGAGAGTTGGGATGACCAACTCCACACAAGGAGTCTACCTCAATATGAGTATGACAGAAAGTAGTGAAAAGCTGCTTCAAAATTTGAAAACCGGTTGTGCTTTGCTTGATTTAAATCTAAAGATAATGCAGGAAGGAAATAACCAATACCAGTCTTAAATCTCTCTGTGGTATATGGACCACAGGTTTACTTAACTGCACTGGCTGCTGAAAATACTCATTCAGGAAAACGTATTTTGGCACTGTAAACAAAGTCCAATTGTTTCATTTAACCGTGGCATTCAACAAAATTACCAATAAATAAAACAATTGGCAAGGCTTTAAGATCCATGAGAGTATCCAGCAGTGTTACAAACAAAACAATCTAGTTATGACTGTTATAAAGTGGGTAATAGACACAGTGGGCCCAATTTTCCAAACTTCACAATAATTTGAAAAGCCCTGCAGAGTGCTTGCTTTTCACTTGTTCATCTTACTTCCTTCACTGGGGCTCATAATTAATTTGAACTGTATAATTCAAGAACAGTTGTTTCATTGTATAGCCAACTTTGTAGAGTTTTTAAATTATGGGAACGCTTATTGGAAATAATTATGGAAAAACTGAAATTGCCATTGTATCTACCTTGGTCCCTTGCATCAAATTTAGTGTCGCTTAAGGTACGTCTGCTCTGCGTTCAGGGAAGTGAGCAATTGCTCGGTGAGCTTTACGCCAGCTCCCTTCCATCCAGGGCAGCAGGCTGCTGACTGCGACACAAAGCACAGCCTGAGCTCATTTACTGTGATGCTCAGTAGGTAAATTAGTCTACAGTAAGTACCTTGTTGGCAAAACTAGACTACTAACCATATGGGTGTACCAACTCCCCTGGGACAGTATATACCGTCCCCAAAAGGCATGAGAGCACGCTGACTTTCTGTGGAGTAGTACTGATATGCAATAGGCCCTCTTCCCTGCCCCTGCCCCCCTGTCCTGCGACATAGCTTGTGTAGGCTTCACCCATAAACTGGCATAGAAACAGGTTTTTTTCCTTCTCTCAGAAGGGATGCTGTTTGCCTGAAACGTAGTGGTTCCTGGTGGTGGTCCTGAACATGAAAAAGGGCTGTTTGCACCGAAGTCCACGCTAAGTGCTCAGCAAATTTAGGGCTTCTCTAAACTTCAGAAGGATGGGGTATGATTTCAAGGCAATCGAGATGAAAAGATTACTGCCTGTCAGCTTAGCTGCTTGCCCTGGCCATGAGTAGGCTGTCAACCCCTCACGATTACAAGGCAAACCCTGCAACCGTGGTGGAAAGGGAGCTTATAGACAAGAAGTTATTGACGGTCAGCTGATGAATGGTAACTCATTAAGCCATGGTAATATTATTGCTTGCAATGCTCTGTCCATACAGTTAATCAATTTTCTAAGTGAATGAAACTGAATTAAGGCCTCTTTAATTCCAAATGAGAATGTCGACACAAGCATTTAGTGAAGTTTGACTAATCCATTTAATACAAACTTAGATCTGTTTCTCTCGGTACCTGTACGTAGATTACTCTGGGATGGGTTCAACACAGCTACTCCAGGCTTAGTACATCTAACAGCCCAACTTAATCCAGTGCCCATCCTCTGGGGTGGAAATCCCATGCCACGAGACAAGGCTATAAAGCTGAACACCTCAGCTCAGTATCTATTCAGCTGTGATTTGATACATGTTATATATGACAAGTATTTAGGTACTTTTTATCAAGTGGATGATGAACAGGGCAAGATAAAACACTGAATGCAGAAAAAGAATATAAGTAACCCTTAATTAAATCAGCTTATACATTTACTCTTCATGTGTCATCAGCCTCTTACATCAAGCATGCAGGGATGAACAAAACCAAGTTGTAAGAACAAAGCAGATTTGGTCAAGAAACAGCATTGATAAAAAATTAGGAAACAACATATAGAAAAAACTTCAAATAAAAGCTTTTTCAATCAGCGCTTCAGAAGGTACATTAGCCATTCAGTCTTCATTCATGACCGCTCATAGAAACGTGTGCAGCTTGTTTCATTTTTACCTGCACAGCAGTGAAAGAATAATAGTGACACTGAGCATGTTAGTGCCCTCTGAACTACCACTATGCTTCAGAGTTAACATGCCATTCCTCGTTTCTCTGAAAGCTTATTTCACCTTGGCTTCTTTTAGATACAACTTCAAGCACCTGCCCTTCAATTTGTACGTTGAAGATTTACTTCCAGTCCAAAGGGACTACAGACTTAGTTTGTCTTCATGGTAAATGTTGTTTTTTTTTTTTAGTAAAGGGCTGGATGGAAGCACCATGAAAATGAAATTAAAAACAAAACAAAACAAAAGAAAACAAAACAGAAAAAAAAGATTTAATATAGACCAATAGTTGTCATATCAAATAATCCACAGGAAACGTGGGAAAAGCAAAGTGTTGGCATAGCGTGCCAGATGGAAGAAATATCACACTGAGCCCAGAGACTTGAGAAGACACCCTCGTCTCCTTGAAGTTGATGGGAATTTTGCCACTGCCTTAGTGGAGACGGGTTTACACCCACACTACCTTAAAAGCGAATGCTTAGCTGCTGAAGCACATGATGGCAGCCACCCCAGGAAAACACCAACTTGCTGAACCATGACATATGCTGACTCAATCCAAAACTTGTCTTTAGCTCAAGGACTGAGTTTTTGGCCTGACTTTGTACCTGCTCTTGTTTTGTTTGCCCCAGCCTTATGCAGGGATGGCACAAAGCGAAGTGAGAGAAATCTTCCAACAAATGTGAAATGGAGATCACAGGATCATAGAATAGCCAGGACACTGAATAGTGGCAGGACAAGAGATGACTGGAAGCAACTGCTAAACGAAATAAAGATTTATTTCCTGCCTTGAAATATTCCGAACAGAATCAATTGTTTAAACTTTATTTCATGCCGTGAAAAGGTATATTTTTGAAATGCATCTCCTGTGTTCAAACTATTTTGTATACAGACTCTATTATTTTTCTCCATCTAGTTTCTTTCTACAGAAGCAGTTACGTCACTCCCCTCTATGTAGGGTAGGCAGAAAAATCTGCTTAGGGATAAATACAGTTTTATTGTACTGACTGAACTGAGCTCCTCAAAACGTGACGCGACTCGGCCACTGCCCTATGTCTCACTAATGCGAAGTTATCCCCTCAAGTACGTAGTCATTCTGTTGGGCTGATATGGATTTGTGTAACAAAAGTGTCAGATTATTTTAGATACTAACCTGCCTCTAAGTAGTAATTACAGCAACAAAAGAAGCAAGCACCTGATCACAACTGGGCATCTTTGTTATCTCTTACTGTTCACCCCTATGGCCTGAAATAAAGCACCAAAGTCCCTAATTAGTTCTAAGCACTCTGCCGGTTCAACTCATAATAAATCTTTTAAAACACTCACAACAGACTTGGTGCACCACCACGAAGACTTCTTCATACTTGCCTACCCAGGAATAGTTCAATACAAAAAGCCCAGAGTTTTGAAACCGTTCTGAAGCCAAGTAAACAGGCTTTTTGCAATCAAAGAAAGTATTGTCCTGTGCGGGCTGCAACAACTCCAGCCGTGGGCAAAGGAAAGGTTTTCCTGAGAGGTTTCCCTTAGCAAATGAGATGTAGTACGAAAATCTAGTAAGTGCCCTTCACTTTGTTTTCTCTAAAGCCGTCTCCAAAGAATACATTCCGGGCAACCTTGTCATCGCGTAGTGCAAAACGGGCCAAAAGGTGACAGACTGGTACTAATTCTGTCCTCGTGGGATTGCCAGCCCCTTACAAAGACTGTTCAAATGATCTCTTTAACTAACAACCCTACTTCCAAAGATACTTTCAGGTGCCCACAGAAAGACAATTTCTGTTAGGTTTGCATAGTTTCCATCTGATATTTTTTTCCTTAAAAAGAAATTTGCACAGTTGGCTGAAAGCTTTTCATGCTTACCTGGGGGTAACAGTCCTGAGTACCGTAAATTTGGGGATCAGCAATGTTTTTGCTACCTATTTATGTTTATTATGACTGTTACTCACATTAGAAAAGACACCTAATTCTAGAAAATATCTGCAATTTATTTGATACCGTGCATGAACTAAGCCTACACCTAACCCGACACAGGCATGAGAGGGAGTCAGGTATTACAGAAAAAGAAAAAATTTGCTTTAAGGTGACGCATTACTTTTTGGGTAGGTATTCCAGCTTCATTCCCTCCTTGCTGTTTTGGATGCTGAAGAGCTATCCATCTCTGCACTTCTACAGCCTGAGTACATCCCTCTCTTGGGAAGCCAATGTCATTGATTAAGACGAGAACTGCCTAGTTAGCCACCTATCCATTCTTCAGCAGGAAGAGACTTGACCATGTGTTATATCCTAATCTCTAGCATTACAAACAGGTCCTGGTCTTCCTAGAATTAATGGTTACAGACGTATTGATCTAGATGTGAGAAAGGTCACACTCTCAAAAGCCAGACACATAAAAGACAAAAATGAAAATGTAACAGCTTTACTCTTCCAACTGTGGGGTATGGCTGCTGAGCTGCAAAGGATTAAGCTTCTTTCCAAAACTGTTTTTCTGCATATAGGACTGAGATGGGGAGTTAAAACTTGCCTTAGCTACAATATCCCAGTTTGCAACATCCCAACTCTTAGAAGCCTCACCATCATTACAACAATACCGTGTTTTAATCACAGAGAATGTCACCTTCATATTAAAATGATCCAGATAGTTTTCAGTGTATGTGATTCAGCAGAGTCCTCTGAGGCTGAAGTATGCCCATGATATTATTCATTGTTCTATACTGAATGAAGAGAGAAACTAATTCAGTGTCCTTTTGTACTGAGAAGAGAATAATACACGTGATTTTCCACTTTGAAAAGATATTTAATAATCCCATTTAATGTTGAGTTAAACATTTCTTTGTTTGCCATGACTAATCCACAGATTTGAAGGGAAAATTCCACTTTAAAGTGTAATGGAGCTTCTCTGTTCCTTCACTTTTGAATTAGTACTGACACAATTTTGAAAATAAGTACCAATTTGTGGAGATATTTTGCAGCATGTGTTCAAACACAGTTACACGTACAGCAAAATAGAGGGTGCTCTGGATATCAAATGCAAATTTGGTCAGACTAGTAAAACCAGTGCAATCTTCACTTAGAAAAACCTTCTAATTAAATGAATAAACTTATTCTGAAAGATGTTCAATGAAGGATGCAGAATAGGATTATTCTACTCCATCAAGCACCCTTTTGATGTTTAATGAAACTACAACACCAGGTAAATTATGTTTTTGTGTTCACTGCACACTGTTTAATGAGATTATAAAGAAAAATCCAATATATTACAAGTGGGTCAAATACATTTTTATATCTGTTTCTGGAGAGACAACCTCCAGAATGATTATTTAGAAGTATGCCGCTGACTACCGAGAGAACATTTAAATAAACACACTGTTATTAAAACACAGAAACCACGTAACTGTTGCTATTTACTGACACTTTCAAGCATCAGACTGCTTTTGAATCTGTCGTGGCCAGTGAATATGCCGATAAAAATATGTAAATATTTATAGGTGCACAGTAATGAACTTTAATAACAAATTCTATTACAGTATTTGTAAAGAAACACAACTGTCCCAGACATTTCTTATATTTCCATAATTATTTTCAAGTAACACTGTATGTTTCAGTATGAAGGGGAAACAGGCACTCGGGCCTCACATGCCATAAAGCATGTGCCACACTGCACGGGGTTACAGCCCTGTTAAAATTTCAAAGTAAATGAGGCTTATTATTTAAATACTCAATTATACAAGCTCTTTGTCAACCTGAAGTAATTGTGTACGTCATACCTATATGTATGAAGGTGATACAGGTACAAAAATGCTTTCTGTTTCACTAACCCTGCTCCTGGTGACACCAATGATCAAGCTCCTTTTGACTTCCAGAGGAACCCAATTAGGCTGAATGAAGAGAGCTTGGAAGCTCCCACCTGGAATAAACCACGGCACCAAGCCGCCGATTTACTTCTATGTCTCTCTTGCTCACTAAATCAGCTCCCAAGACTGCCCAAACCGCTGAGCTACTTCAGTCACGTTTGCAAAGATCGCTTCCTTCTCCCAAGCAAAGGGAGTAACTTCTCCCGAGTTACACTGGCCTTTTGTCCAAAATGAGTCAGCACCCACCTTAGGCTTGAAACAAATATAAAAATTTCATCACCTCTAATTTTGCTGTAACAAGGAATCTGCAGCAGTAGAACCGTGAGCCCAGTCAATGTGTGTGGGAGCAGGACCCATTTATCTGGCGCTTCTGCAAGCCAGGCATTCTCTTTGCAAAACAAAGTCTTTAAATCCTGGCCAAATGGCTAAATCACTCTTCCTCCACTTGTCAATGCTTCTGGTTGTAAAAGACAAGTTGTCTGGGGAAGGCTGGATGCATGTCTCAGCAGTCTGAATTGGACATGAACTAATCGGAAACTTCACTGGAGATGAAGTAGTGTCACACGAGCTCTCTGCCAGCCAGGCAGTGGCTTTCAGTCGCTTTGCACCAGAAGTCAAAGGAGGGCCAGATTAAAAAGATTTAACACTACAGAATTCATGTTGTATTTTCTCCTGAGATGATAGTGTTTGATGGCTCCAATGCATCCCGTGTTTCAGGACCTTCTGGGAAATGGACTAGAGACAGACAAACATGATATTCTCAGGCTCAGATTTGTGGAATTTGGGAAAACTTTCAGTTTCACTTGCCTCTAAACCCTCCAGAGATAAAATCAAGATTTGTGTGACAGCCACATGATGCAAAATTGAGTACGTGTATTCAGCAATTATAATTTTGATAAAAGTTGGGTTTTTTTTACTCAGAGACTTCTAGTCATCAATAATACCACTTCCAGTGCTAAAAGCCTGTATCATACAATGAAACTTGCATCTCAGGGAAAAGATTAGCAATCTTTTTCACTGAATCAACAGGAAAAACATGATTACCAGCCTTGGAAATAGTGGATAAATGAACTTTTTCTAAAAAAACCAAGGTTATGCCTCAGACTCATCTACAGCCCACCCTACTGACTCTTTGCTGTCACTGCACAAGGACAGCCTTCAAAGAAGGTTTTTACACTTAACTGATGTAAAGTATTAATATTCCTGTGCTACGGAATGTGACATGCTGCAATAATGTCAGATGCCACAGAATTGCAAATAATTTTAATAATGAAAAGGAATACCCTTATTTTAACTCCTAATTAATTGATTATAAGTTAGTCAGTGAGTTTTTATAGGCTTTGGTTTAGGCATTAAGACCAGTGAAGTCAATGAGATTGAGAAGGTGCTCAAGTGTTTTGTTAATTGGGCTGAATTGATGCGTGCACTTTTCTAGGTCTGCTGACGCCTTTGGCTCCTGTTATCACACTGACAGATTTAGCTGCGGCAGTTGTTCCTATCCCCGGCTGTCTGCTTTGTGCTGGTGCCGATTGCTGCTGCTGTCGCAGGGAGTATGTGTCGGTACATCCGCCTAGCTCGCTCTTGTATTTCACACTCCCCTCACCAGTGCTTCAGGCTGAAATGCCGGGCTGTGAACTGGGGCACTTGAAGTGCTGACACATGTCCCATTCTGTCACCCATTCTAGAGGACACTGATGCTGGAAGGCAGGGAGGTATTAGGTGAACAGCTGGAGGTGGTCATGTCTTAAGCCACTGCAGCTAAATCTGCCAAATCTCATCTGTCAGAGCACACAGTTTATACATTTAGCTTCATGTGTATGGAACCTTAGGATTACCAAATTACTACTTTAAATACAATGCATTAGCCCGGATGAGATCAATTAAAGAAAAATGCAAGTAACAACTGGAACATCTGAGTGCTTCAATAAAAACCACATTGTGAACACAATTTAGAGAAAATACAGGATGCCTAAACTTTGCACATAATTTAATAATATTCTTCGGGAGAAAAAAAAAAAGATCTTATCTGCTTGCTCAGTAAATGCTTCAAACTTACAGAGGTCTGATCTTCATCTGTTTTAAGTCAGAGTGACTTCACTTAAGTCAGAGGAGCCATGAAAGTCAACAGCAGATGAAGAGCTGGCCCTAGTTTGCTATTCACTAATCTTCAGGGAAATCATAAGATTATGGACAGAATACTTTCCTTCTCCAAGATAAGGAAATATAATATCCCTGGAGTACCTCTTATCTACCCTCAAATTCAATCTGGAAAGTCTTTCCTCTTTTCTAAGCTTTTTCGTAGAATTTCTGTTTTATAAATGTAGCCTTTCCAAGTTTATTGGCATTTTTAATCTGTTAAAGCTGTTGTTCCATTTTTGGCCACAGCTCCCTCGTTTCCTGATTCCTCTCAAAAATGTTCTCTTCCTGCTCCTTTCACTCTTCAGAGAAGTTTCTTCCCCTCTTTTCTTTTGTGAACGGAAATACTTGCTCTAGTTACAGTTCCTCTTGAGTCTCTCCGTTGTGTTCCAGCTTTTGCCCTTCTCGGTGCAATGTGTACGTGTTTGTGTCCATGTGTGGGACAGAGCAAACCAATGTGTACTAGTTGAGATCTCAACATTGTTTGCTTTATGGTAATACTCATCACCATCACACCTAATATGTATTAGAAAAGTAAACTGGATTATAGATAAACTCTTAGAGGCAGGAAAAGAATGACATTTTCTTCCAATGTTTATAGTACTGTAGTGCCATCTAGCGAAATATTTACGGTAAATATTCTAGTATGTGAGTAAAGTCCATTTTTGCATTAATAAAACAAATTTGTTTCTATATACAATACTGAACATATATACCGCTGTTCTCTGTAAGTGTGCAAAATTCGGTACAAATAACGATCATACAAAATAAAATTGTTAACTAATGTAATATCTTACAATGCTGTGAAGCGTTACGTTTCCAAGGTACTCGGGTTGGATGTGATTTAACATTCCATTGCACGTATAAAACCTGATTCTTAAATCTTTGATAAAGCCATTCCAAGTAGAAACAAAGGAGCTTTAGTTAACAATAGCCAGTTTGTAGACTAAACATATAACTTGTATAATCGGTCTCAAAAAGCTGTTTACGCTATTTGCCACGTTTGCAAAGGAATGTGTAAGGGCCTGTTATTTACCTAGAATATTTTCTTGAACTCTCAAATCCTGCCCAGCTTCTCATTTGTAGCAGATGCTCAAAACTGCCTCGAGAAGCAGCTCAAGAGCCAGTGGCTTCAAGTGGGAAATTTCACTTTTAACCCTTCCCCGTCCCTCCAGGTAGGATACAGTATTTCTTTCTTTAGAGCCTCACCTCCTTCAGGTGTATGGTGCTTTGAGTCGGGGCTTTGCACAGCACGGGCCGCGGACTCGTTGGTGCCCAGGACTGTGTCCAGCCCACCCCCATGGCGGGGTCCCAGGACGTGCTCCTGGGCCAGGGACGGACACACGTTCCACTGCAGCCACAGAGTGCCCCTTGCAGCAGGGCTGCTCTGCGTCCAGCTCCCTCCTCACCCGACCTTTTCCTCCACCACAGGACCCCGCGCCCACGGGCATTACGGTCAGGAGGTGTCAGACCTGGCATGTGAGCTACCATTGCCATGTGGGAGACTGGAGCAAGACAAGGCATAACGCAGGCAGCTGCAAGAGCGTGCACGAGGGGTGGGTGCCCCAGTGGGGATGTTGCGTGAGTCTTGTGAATAATCTGCCGGTCTGGGTAAATTCGCGTGTAAGTGACGTTGCTATCCATTAATGAGTTGAAGAGAGAAATGAAAAAACATTGTCCACCTGGTCCCATTTGATTACAGCTATCATTAGTCTCAAGTACAAATAGTTTATAGATGTCAGTGAAATCAAACAGGGATTGTTTTCAAAACTCTATCATGTCATCTGAGTCTATCCTAAAGTTCCTGTAGAAAGTATCACGCGATCAAAAGTGCTTTCTTTTGTCTTATCTGTTTCCATCTCACCTCTACCACTACTGCTCTCTATGATACTGTAAAGAAGTCAACCTGGGCTTACAAACCAGCTCTACTGTCTGATGGGCTGTCACAGAAGGAGACAGCCTCTGCCCAAAGGATTGCAAATCAAGGAGTGGATCCAAAATCAGTTAATGAACGTCTTTTCACTGATCTCAGTGAGGCCTGGAGCAGGCCTGACAGCAAAGATGTTGTCTATTAAGTTGAATTTTCTTTTGGATGACATTTTGGAACTGTTAGCATAGTTCACATTTCAGTTTCCATTGTCTGCAACCATATGAACTTAATATTTTACAACAGTTTTACGTACAGATTGGAAATCTGATTTCAGTTACTCCTACTGCTGCTTTATTTCATTTAAGGAAATTGGTATTAAATTGTTGGATATATTTATGTGTCCACATTTGTAACTGCTTTAGCCTGTCTGAAGTACCATGCAACCTACAATACTTCATTCTCACCATTAATTAAAAGTCTTACAAGGTTAATACACCCAGGAAGGTGTATTGGGGAGCAAGCATTGTGTAACAGATGAACTCATATAAAATCTAAATGTGATTTAATTAGTTGATAATGGATCATTAATTACAAAGCTAGTGAAATGAAACACATTGTTGTGGGAACACATAATGGAACTATTGAGAAAGAATAGATTTGTTTTTACTAAGTACTTGTCTGCTAAGAAAGCCACCTGTGCAAATAACTGGCTCAAATCAGATGACAAGCAGATTTTTTATTGCACAAGAAAGATTTTGGTTTCCATGACAACACACCTAGGTCAAAACAGCAAATTGTGTATTTTTCTGCAATAAACATTTCATTTACTCTAACAGGTTTAACATCCAGGTTTATAATGTGTCTAAAATATATTTATTAGCTAGCAATTATTTAATACAGCAGCTTCTGCCCAGAAATTGCTGTTCAGCGACTAGGGATTCAGCTAGAAGTGTATGGGATCTATCCTAAGCCTTTTGGCATTTTAAACAAATGCTGTAATGCTGTTTGGCTCACGGTAACCTACTGTGAGCTCTGGGGAGAACTAAGCAAACAATTTAAACGTTATACAAAAGTTTTTATTTAATTGAATTCAAGCATTTATAAAATTATATTAAATTAGGTCATATTCATGGGTTATCCAGTATTTAACATTTTCACCAGTAACTGCCTGTACATCTAATTTAAAATTTAATGACATTATTTAAGAAAAAGGTTTTCTTGATCTGAGGGCAAATATGCTTTATTTATAGGCCCTTTCTCAGACTGAGAATGGAAAGTACAAATGTGTTACTCATTAAGCCCCACGTTGTTACGTGGTTGGATGACTAAATCACAGCTTCCCCAGGGTGCCTACGCCAAAAAGCGCCGGAGTCAGCGAAAATAGAAAAATAGGTGTTCTCATTTCCAGTGTTCCGAATCAAAAAAACAATTAGTAAATCTCTGAAATAATGAGGGTTTTTATTCACCAGAGCTGCCTGGAAGCGGCTCTGAACTCGAGCTCCGACCGCTCGCCCGAGACCTGATGGAATTATGCCTCAGCCGGGGAAACAGCCGAGCGGTCACAGCTCAGCCCCACCGCGTGCTACCTCCCTAGCGGGATGCTGATCCCAGCCCAAGACGGTCAACTCGGTGTGGACTTGACAAGACCTTGACTGATGCGCCACTGTCTCCCCGCCTTCTGGGCTGGTTTCGTTTGATTCTGGCCAATTCTGTACAAGTGGTGAGTTCGCAAGGGCTCCCAGCCACGGCTGTTCCTTGGAGGAGCCGCTTGGCACCTCCCCGCTGCTCCCGACGAGGCACGGCAGCCCTGCCTCTGAGCAGAGCACGGGAAAGCGCTTGGCGCAAAGGCCAAGGGACACGCCACGTGCTGGAGCGCGCGTTTCCATTAGGTGTGACATTTTGCCTTATAAGCGCTAGTACATAAAATACTCCGCTTCTCCTGGAAATGCTCTGCTTCCCCCAGGGAGGAGGAGGAGGAGGAGCCTCCTCACTGTCCAACAAACCTTTCCAGGTCCCTTTTAGCCTGACTTAGCAGGGAAACGCAGCTTGTCCGAATGTGCTCTCTCCAGTTCCCTCCCAGTAACTTTTGAACTTCTTGGCTAATTTCTGCCAACCTTGACAGATGGCGGGATGCCTAGAAGGTACCCCAGCTGTCGCGAAAGCTGGCAGGGGGCAGGGGAGGGCAGGAGCCAGGTGGCTGAGGGGCGCATGTGCTACTCGGGACAAGCCACGGCGCGTCTGAGTATTGCTCGGTGGATGGGTCACAGGGACGCAAGGGAAGGCTGAGGCTCGTGTGGGAGAGGGGAACAAAGGATTTGGGAAAATCCTTTAGGAAAAAGGGCATTAATTTATAGAAAAATGGTTTGATTGGCTTTTCTGGCCACAGAACAACTTTTTGTCTTTAATGTCATCAGCCAGGCTCCACGGTAGAACACACCTAGCTCTACCTAGCGTGCTCATAGTGGCATTATTGGCATCCAAATTAGAGACCACATTTTGAAAACAGTATTTCTTCCACAAAGACTTTCTTCTCTTGCTTTAGTCTGAGCCGTGTTCAACAAAGGGGTACGACAGAGAGAGGTGCTGCAGTTTCAGCCTTGGTCTGGAGCGCTGAAGAGCATTTGTAGCGTACACACGCCAGGGCCAGCTGATTTCTAGTTGCAGTTCTTTGTGTAAAATGAGACACTGGACCTTTTCCTACATTATACGAGCCGGAGCTAGGGATGAGTTAGCACAAAGGAGAATTCATGCAGCAGCAGCAGGCGGGACAGCAGGGACTGGACTGTAGCCACAGTTCTGGAGTGAGGGGCTGGGCTGGGCTGGAACAGTATGAAGATGCTTAACAGTATTTTGTGGTCACTTTGGAAAATAAAATGTAATAATCACCTTCGAGTCTGTAATTCAAAGGTAGATTGTTGTGCTGTGAGTGAAAACAGGCAGCTGTATCAAACACCTTTTCATGCACATATTTTTTTGAAAAGAATCTCCGAAGGTAGCCTGGGTAAGCTCTGTGCCTTTTTCCTAAACTTGCAGCTAAAAGACATTTAGAAAGACTTCTTGTTTCAGTAACAGTACCTAAATACAAGTCACACCCTACTGAGACTTCTTTAGGACAAAAACTGAATATAAAGTTCTTGATAAAAGGACTTACGCTTTACATAATCCTGCTCCTGATATCCACTATTCCCAAGTGAAGAAAGAATAACAAATTAAAGCTTATAAGGTGAGACTGAAACAGAGGTAGTGAGAGGTGAGGGTTGGTGGAAGTTAGGAAAACTCCAGCGTGTTCAAACTTCAGACATGTTGCTTCCCATCCTCAGAGCACATCTCTTAATTTGAACACCCCCTGCACACACAATGAGTGGCAGTAAGTGTGGAAAGAGTTTACAGGATTAGCTACACCCTACCCCTACCTCTGATCCCACCTATTTAAACACTGCACAAACCAATACAGAAAGCATATTCTGTTTCTTCACCCTCTTGTCTTTGATTAATATCTATAGCCGATGTGTTAATTACCATTCAAAATAAAGGTCAAATTCTATGAGCACTGACATGCAAACAATCAGAAGAACCAAAACTTTTATATGCATATAGGCTTCCAGGACTGGACACCAACTCTTGCAATAGCTGACTTGAGACGTTATGGGTCTCTTTATTTAGTTTTGGGTTTGGTTGTTTAGTTTTTAGCCAGCTGAAGCGATGACACCCGGGGCCGCTCACTCTCCCCGTGCAGAGACCTGGCAGGCACTAGATGGCTCCCGAGTGACGGGCTTGGGTTTTTATAGAAATTGAGCTTTCTAATAATATCTTCACTTCCTGGCTTAGAACTTTGTCCAAAATTTCTGTTCCCTCCTACTCATACAGTGTTTTTTACAATTCAGCTTTCACCTTCACAGACACCATGTAGTTTGTTGTTTCTTGAAGCAGACGGGAGAAAATAGGGCTCTGCTGTGCTCTTGGCATAGGGCTTACGAGGAACTGGCTGGAACAGCCAGAGTTGCCGTCACAAGACATAGCTGTGGAAGAAGGAAGCATTTTCTGACTTCCACCAAAGCATTCATGAAGACTTGCAGAACTGAGTTAGGTTAGCTGGGAGCCAGCTTAATTGGCACTAATTGGTTTCTCTTGGCTGGTCATGTCTCTTTGGAAGTGATTTTCGTTTTACTTTTCATGGAGAAGCATTTATATCTGGTCCTTCTGAGAAAGTGACAACAACCTTACCATTTCAGAAGGCAAACAGCTACCATCAAGCTTGGATTTTCAAAAGAAATGGACTTTGTATGCAACTGAGTGCCCTAGATATCTTCTCCCTGTTGTGACGTGGTGATCACACAAAAGTACAGCTGTCGACAGCAGCACAGCTCTGAGTTCCTTGGAAAATCTGCAGATTGAGAGATTTCATAGCCTATCTCCAGTAAACAGAAATAAACAGAAACCTAATTTCCTCTCTGTGAAAATGGATAGAGGAGCATACTTTCTAAACATGGCACGCAATTACAATCCTAAGGTAAAGCTTTCTGTCTGGGAAACATGTCATGGAAAAGTAGGTCAGTTTGTCCATCATTGGATATGTATTCAGTGGCTTGGACACACGCACTGGTAATGTGGAAATGGCGGCACAATGTATTCTAGAGTTCAAGATCTATAATGGCGGGTTTCACATGTAAGTAAAATTGTATGAGGACTACAGTCACGGAGAACGCTGAAGTTTCCAGCCCACTTAATGATGGCTGTATGTTAATGGTTGGCCTTGGGAGCTTTTCTGCACCCGGGGTATGGGCTGCTCCTGCTCCTGAACCTCAGGACAGCGTGGGTATTATCCCAGTGCTTATTTCTCTGCTCCTTCTTCCCTGTTTCTCCTGGAAGGAAAGCTGCATGTGTGGGCAGAGGGGGCCCCGGGGCGGGCCGGCAGCAGGACTGCAGTGTACCGGCATGACCGATTCTGTTCCTCTCTTCTATCAGGAATTGATCTTTTGCAATTTCACAGTTCTCTGGGTAAGGAGAAGTGTGTCATTGCAAACTCCTACAAGTACAATCATAACTAAAATTCTTTCTGGATGTGTGGAAAGGGTCTACTTTACAGCTCCGGCAGGTTGCCTTAATAGTGTTGAAACCCTTTGCTGAGATGCAACCTACTGAACAGCCCAATGCGCCCAGCTGGGCTGTTCAAAAAAGCACAAAGCACCAAACTGAAAACATTACCAGCATCACCTGTGGAATTACCATCAACATAAACATCATGTGGAGGCACAATGTAGAAAATACCGATTTCTCTCGAGTTCTTCACTTTCCCATTCCACGTCAGTGAAACACTTTAGAGAACTACAGCAGAGATGCTGGAATAAAGAACAATGGCAGTTCCTTGTGCATACTAAATAGATTTTCTCAAGTCCATCCTCCACATTACATTAGGCAATACCAGCACTTAAAAATTTTAACCATTTGCATTTTGAGGGATGAGACAGAGTAAAATGTTATTTTGCTGCACGTTAAACTTATAAAAGCATTGCTCAGTAAACCGATCATAAGCTAGCAGCCTTTCCAAACTTAGACAGGAAACACCTGGACTTCTGTGGTAAAACATCACTGCGAGTGCGCTGTACATTTTGGAACAGATCATTTTGAATTGTTAATAAATATTCATCTTATTGCAGTAAAACACTGTGTGTCCAGTGCTATAAACATTGGTGGAGCTAAATTAAATATGTGCAATGTTAGTCATCTTGACTTTTTTTCCCTAAAATGAATACTTGACTTCCCCTCCAAGAACATCTGAAGTTTTAAAACCTTAAAACCTCAGAAGATAATTCTATCAGATATACAGTTTAAATATCTCCATTTCTGTTATATTTATTCTTTGTTAACACATTCTCCCCTCTTTTCTAAATGGCTCATTATGAAAGTAACTGAAATGAAGTCTTTGTTTCCTTTCCTGGGAAAACCCTTGCACCTTGGCAAACATAGCTCTGTAGGCTCATCCAGGAATTCACTGTCGCTCCCCTAATGGTCTCAATTTGAAAAACAAATCTTGAGATGTCCCTAATTATGTGAAAGCCAAAGGGCAAAATGCAAATTGTATACAAATCCTCAGGCCTTTCCGCAAGAAACTGCACAAAATGTGCCCATGTATTTTTGCTGCATTGGTTTAACTTATTTTTGTGATAAAGTGCTCCAGAATCATGCCCTGAATTAAGAAGAATTTTCTAATTTTAGGAATAATTGTTGCAAATCAGCCCTGAACTGAATGAAAACCTGAACTTTCTGCTATAGTGTGCTACCTCCTGAAAGTGCCGGCGATGTGGCTGCAGGAGATGCAGCTGACAGAAGATCCAGTCTGGACTTGGTTCCAAATCATAACATAGTTTCGTTAAAGGTCATGATAAACAAATCTTGCATGCATCCGCTGCATATGCTTATACGTAAGGCCAGTCTTTGATAGATAATTTGCTCAGGTTTGGGTGCTGTTTCCATGTCTCTCTTGCCTCACTGTCTTTTTTTAAAGCATGCTTGCTAATGCTGCACTTCTGTGTCCTAACAGCTTGCATTGTTTAGGTTTAACATAAGCATTCACCAATTTTCTACTCAAATATATTGCCCATGGAAAATTAATATATTTTTTCTGTCGTTTCTCAAAGCATTTTAATACTCAGGAAAACAAGATATCATAAATCTAAGGAAAGAAAAGCTGCTTTCAATTGAGCAGAAAAAAAATAAAAGGCGAAGTCTGTTGGGCATGTGTGTCAACAGCTTTCAAAGCTGCGATCTGAGCACAAAAAGCAATCAGAAAAATCATACTGCTCATACAAAAAAAATTTCCCTTGGTGAGAACTCCACGAACACTGAAGCAGCCTTAAAACTTGGCTTATTGTGTCTGTCTGTAGCTCTACAAAGAAGACTACTTGTTTCTATTTTCTGAATGTGTTGAAAACTAGAACATGGCAGCTGTAATTCTGCTGTAAAGCTCCCCCAAACAAACACCAAAACAACCCTGACCACCTGTTTTGAGCAGACTTCAGCTGTGGAAAATGCCTCTCCAAAGGGAAAGTGTTGGAGAATATTTATGAGGACCTAAAAGCAAGTTGGTTCTAGCTGAGATATTTCTATATGAGTGGCACTGCATTATTTATTAAATATCTATTGCTTTGTCCCTTCTACCCCAGGGAGGTTCTTTATTTTGTGCTACCATCACTGTTGTAAAGAGGAGTATCTCTTTACAGGGAGATGCATGGTATGGGAGAACAGACGTTGCAGCCTCAGCGGTCCTGCTGTCCTGCGGGGACGGCAGGAGGAGTGCTGGACCTCCTGCGGCCCTGGCGGCACCTCTGAATGACACGCTCCGTGCAAAACCCAACCTTGGGTGGGCAGAGCATGCTGTAGAGGGGCAAGAGCCCACCGCTAAGAATCCGGCCCTTTGGCCGGACACCTCCGGTTTCTTTGCCTGGCCCAGGTAACCAGCGTCCTTCATTTGCATTTGCCTCTAGAGGGGGTGAATGACATCTGGAATATACAGCATTCTGGGGAGACCTAGGCACTGCTCGCAGGCTCCTACTCCTCTTCAATACTAGCCAGTCACCTTACGGAGCATACCCTGTATGCTACGGCAGTCAAAATATCCAGTAACCTCATAAATAAATGGAACTGTACTTAGTCCAACATCTGCTCTGCAAATTGTCTCTGAACCATCTTCTTATTTCCTGACATACGCAGTAGTGATTTTTTCCTAACTATACCTTTACCTAACTAACAAGTGCTGGTTAAATAATGCCATAATCCCCTCCTGCCCAGCTCCACCAGCCAGCGTTGCCTGAGGAAAGGCATCGAGCTGCTCTGCACGCAGCTCCTCACCGCTGCTGCTCCCCGCACCCTCGCAGCTATTGCCACATTCAATTTCCTGTTTTCTGTTGACACAAATAATCTTGCAAAACTGCAGACATTTTGAAAGGCCATTGTGTTCAACAGATATTAGTACTTCCATAAGCAATCAGGCAGTCTGGTATTTAAATGACACAGAATGCAAACACTGTGTGAGACACCCGAAGTGTTCAAATTAATTCTTACTATAATGAGTGGTTCAAGAGCTAGAAAAGGTATATGCAAAACATTCTCTGGAGTTTGTAAAATTCTCTTTAGCAGCTTTGCCTATAAAATAGTAGGGTAGAGCAATAAAACCAGATACCAGATACCTGGCTTAAAGATGGATAGAGAAAGGTGGAAAGGCTTCTTAAGTGGATGAGATGCTACTCCCCAAGCCATCTAAAAGGAAGTAACAAATAGATCATAGATCATCTGACATGAAGATTGTTTTTGCTAAGTGGTAGCTAATAAGCAAAGCATTCAGTAGCTTGCTTTTTTTTTGTTGTTGTTTTTTGGCTGATCATGACCAGTGTGATGGAAATGAAATGGATGGGATGGAAGAAGATTAGCTTATCCACCTTGAACAGATTTAATAATCCTCATTATCTTTTATTGTCAGCTCCTTCCTCTAACGAGTAAAGAAGGAGAAGCTCCCGTTAATAAAAGACCACCTAACTCCCCAGCCCAGCAATGCTGACTGTCCGCACTGCCGGGTATTCTCATGCTTTTCATCCACTGCCTAGAGGGGCTGCCAGGGCACTGAGGTAACTTCCCCGCACCACAGACATTCATGCAGGGACCCATCTTTTTCCCTGCAATGTTCAAAACAGCAATGGTCTTACTTGGTATCTAGAGATCTTTCATTTTAGAATTTATTCCAGCTGGACTGCAGAGCCGGACTGAGATTTCCTTGATAGCCTTGCCCCACGCTGCAACGCTGAGAAAAAGCTCAGACTATTCACAGCCTCTCCTGCTCTCATGAATGGCTTGTTTGTATGGGGGGTTTTGCCACCAGGCTTGGTACTATGAACACTCTGACTGTTACTGTTTAACTATAGTAAATCAGTTAAAGACTAACTGTGGTGTTCCGGAGAAATATTTTATTTCATGCAATGAGACTGGCCTACAGTCATTTATCTGACTTCCAGACTGGAAAGACTATAAAGAACAATGATTTTGAACTTCACTGCATTTTTTTCAGCGGCTTATATACACACAGGGTCAGGAAGAGAAGAACTTTGTGCTTTAGCAAGCTCGGATGTGAATACATCTTCCTTTTCATATACTGTACTGGCTGAGAAAATATTCTACTGGGTCTAAAAAAACTAGCGACTAGGTATAACCATGAAGGGATGTTTAATGAAAGATTTCACTGTGCGTTTCTCTAGCTAACTAAATACGCACCAAGGAGCTAAAAGCAGACATTATTATGGTAACTCCTAAGTGACCAGTTCAAACAGGCAAAACGCGCCCCTGCCTGGCGGATGTTAGGGTAAATGCCTTGCCAATAAACTCTCCAGATTCTAAACTACGGCATTTCATTTTTCCAGAAGCCTCTCAAGTACGACCATGTGGATTTTCAATGGCAGAAACATCCTGCTCACAGCTGATGTTTTGTCAAGCTGTTTTCTTCCCCAAGCCAAGTCAGGAGAAAACACATAAATATTCTTACAAGCAGGTCACTTATTTTCCAGCTGACATGCATTTTGCACTCTGCTATTTTCACTCTATTTTCCCTACACACAGAGTCTGTATTGTTATAGGGAAAGCAGTTTATATGTGAAAATTGACCTGGTACAACTTAAATTCTTCTAGCAGAACTTGAGTAAAAACCTGTGTGGACACTATTTTCATTGGAGATTGGAATATTTTTACTTAATGTAAAACTATTAGGAAAGGATTCAACTGAACTAAATGAGAAAGTTTAATTTGAAAGTTGGAGTTTGGCACCAATTAACTACGTTTTTTTTTTTTAAAGAAAAACCAACCAGATTCAAAATATATCATGGTGACTTTTCCATGCAGAGAAACCCTTAAATTCTCCATCATTCTGAGATCCTACACTTTCTGCAACCAAACTGACTGGCTTTAGTGTACAGAGAGGATGGCAGGTCTGTTTGGCATTATTTACCATCTGAATAGGGACTAATCCCACTACAACATTTAGGCATAGAACAGTGAGAGATGAAAATCAGCTCAAACTGCTAGGTGGTATGTAAGAGGAAAAGGAAAATCCTTGATGCAAAATATTAGAGAAAATGAGTTTTAAACCTGTGTATGAACAGAACAAACTTCTGACATCTGAGGCATGATTTCGTACTACACCAGATGTTGATGTATTTTGTGTTTTTAGAAAAGCATGACAATTCTGTATAGATTTTTTGCTTTAATTATTAGTGTGTGAAAACAGAATTAAGGAGGTGATCACAGTAAATTTGAAGCTTTGCTCTGATTAACAAATTAGCCAGTTCTAAACAGATCAAGTAACAGTCAGAAAAGCCAATGACCCTTGAAAGCAGGCTTAAACTTTCATTGGGCCACTTATTACAGACCACTTGCTTTGGATGCAAGCAATATCAGGTGTGCCCCCTTGGACCAGAAAATCTCTTTATTAAAAAATGAAAGAGCACTCGGTTTTCACTAGTTGCTTTGAAGTAATAGCAGTTATTCCTAGTAAGAGGGATTTTCGGGACCCAAAGAGTCTGTATTTAAAAAGCAATTGCTTTCACTGGCATCCTCCAATTTAATTAACTTAGATTTATAAGTAGAAGAGCTACGTTAGTTGCATTTGTAATAGGAAATACAAAATTAAAAAAAGAGTTTGTAATCAAATGGAATTTATAGAGAGGAGACAGTATTTTAAGAGTCAACACATCAGAAAATATGATGTTGTTTAATGCTGAATAATTAATTTTTCGTACTGGGGGAGACCCCTTTTGAAAGTTTTGCCAACTGCTGTACGGCTCTGAAGCGATATTGATGGGAGCCTTTCCCTGGACTCCAGTGGGTGCTCAGTTGGGCAAAGGCACCCTGAATAACTGAGATTTTTCCTTTTAACTCTGTGGTTTCTTCAAGACGTTTTCTCAAATTTTAAAATGCTAAATACTTCAGCTCTATTCAGTCTTTAGAGGTGCCATTTGTCAGAATGAGAAATGGTTCCTCTGCTGGTGTAAATCAGTATAGTCGAGGACCTGTCTACTGTACTTACTTGCTCAAAGGTAATGTTCTCCTACACACATTTAAACATGTATAAATCAGGTGGGATCTCACAAACTGGGTCAATGCACTGCCTCGCAGTTCAGCATTAATAAATAAAGTATCTAACAAACCATTTCAATGACTCTATTTATGAAAAATTCATTTTTGGCACAGAGTAAGACTAGGACAGTACAGCAAATGATACCATATACTAAATTTACAGCTGTTGCAGTGATTTCTGTTCATTACAGATCTAATATCGATCTATAATCATTATAGATTCCCCATTGAAATGGCATTCCTCTTCTGAAGCTATACTATCATATGCAATAACATTAAATCATGAAAGTGGTTTCAGTATTAACATGCAGCTCGTATTTGCCACTTTGAGAAAATGTAGGTCCTGACCTTGCAGTTACTTTTGCATGAGTAACTTTATAAATATAAACAAATATATTGCACATATAGCTCTGGAAATCCAGAATGCCTTTCTGCAAGACTTAGAGAGTGGTTTGTCAGTAAATATCTTAACTAGGAGAGGGGGACATCTGACAGCACTACCAGCCTTAAAGCCGAAAACACATCCAGGGTTCATTTCTGCAGCCCACACATTACAGAACGTACCGTATGATGGGCAACCAACTCAATGAAATCTGTGAGTTTATTCAGGGGTAACACTTAGAGACAAGAGTACAGAACATATTTTCTCAATCTCCAGGTTTCAAGCTGCTACAGAATTTCAGTTCCAAAGTATGATCTAGTCTAGCTTGGGAATTTTCATATGAAGGCTGTTAGTGCATCTGGTTTGATTTGTTTCTAATCATCCAATGTGGATTTTTAAAATTTATTCCCTTGGAAAGTTTAGCTGATATTTTCAAGGAGAACAATAAAGAAAATTCAGCTTTGACATGCACATTTTTTTTGCTTATACAACAAAAACTTTTGCTTTCAAGTCTGTGGTGTTCCAGAGACGCTGGGGAACAGAACTATTTTTTCATGCCAAAGTATGCATTTCTCTCCTAAGGAGAGTATTTAAAGAAACCTGTCCTGTTAAATGAAAATCCTCAGGCCATCAGTTCATAAATGAAAACTGTCGGTATCAAATTAAAAAAAAAATCAGAATTAAACAATGAAAAAATTATTGCAGATCTGAGTATTTTTATCAGCTACTGAAATTACCTGTGGGAATCTCAGTTTTCTGTGAGGCAGATCTCTGCCCCAGCAGGGTAGAAGACCTAAGGAGGCACCCAGGGAGCAGGCTGCCAAACCTAGCTGCAGCGGACGGCTGCTCACCCTTCATCTGAAGTCTGTGGCCCCTGCGGTGGGGCCTGATTCTCTGCCGCCTTCTGCCTGTGTTTTCACTTGGCTTCAGCATCAGAGGCCGTTGGTTTCCTGTTCTGTGTCATGTCCCAATTCCCATTTTTGCCTGGATATTCATCTTTCTACTGGTTGCCCTCCAGTCTCAGTTGACTGCTGTAATTAATGGGTTTGATATCCGTCTCACTTCATCCCTACCACTTTCTGGATCATTAAAATACAGCCCTTGGAACATTTATCAACTTCCCTATGCTTTGGTTGATGCCCGGCTGCAGAACATGCACTGCTAAGTAGAACTTCTATCCTTTCTATATATAATACGGACTAACTAGGGAGGTTTCCAAAACAATAGTATTTCACAGCACCTTTTTGTACATTATATATTTTAGTTGAGATTGGTGAAAATACCTGTAATTAGTCATCCTTGGCACCTTTTCAGACCATTTTTCAGTTACTTACACTCTACCAGTTTTATCCAGGAAGTTGAAATTATCCATGCTGGATATCTGCTTCACATTTAGTTTTGTGGAAGAATTTTCAAGCAAAAAAATTGCTTGTCTGTTTCTGAGAATGAATATAGGGGAAAATACGCTGGTTTGCACACCGTAAGTATTAGGACATCAAACCTCTCACTTCACTCGCGGGCTGTGGTGGCACATTGCTTTGGCAGGTAAGGTCGCCAGCGCCCGCGGCTCTGCTGGGCATGCCCTGCTCCAGTGCTGCTGCAGCCAGGAGCTCCCAGCTTCCCTCTCCCACCCTAGAGATGGGAGACAAGTGGCTGGATGAAAAAGAAAGCAGCAGCCTGGCTAAAATCACAGGACACCGGCGTAGCCTGGGGTTTGCAGCGTGCAGCGGCAAGCTGTGCCTGCGTGAGCCTGGGACTGGCTGGGGCAGGAGATCTGAACTGCGGGGTCCAGCACCAGGGGAGAGGGGCCGGATGGACATACGCTGCACGAGAAATCAGAAAGACAGGGGATGATAATGATGATGATGATGATGATGGGAGAGTTTTGTGGGGAAATATAATCTGTTTTTTAAAACAGCTGAGCATTGCTGTGCTGGTGTGCTGTGGATCACCCAAAATGAGCTTTCTGCAGGTGGCCACAAGCTGAACATTCCCCAATGTGTTAATGCCCAGCGTGAGGCACCTCATCCGGCTGGTCTGCTAGAGTGCTGCCACCCCGCAACCTCACACTACAGTAGTGTCTCTGCTCTAAACATTCAGAGAGATGACGTACCTCTAAATACTCTAAGAGATCAGGTCTAAGGCTTACGACCTGTCAAATCTGGCCTGTCACCCACCATGGGATGAATTTTTTCCCCTGTACTTGAGGTTCCTACCTCTTAATATCATCTCACTTTGCAGTTGGGAAGATTAATTAACGTTTGTGAGAAAGACACAAAAAGGGACAACCGTGGCAAAATTAGCAATTCCGTTCTTGAACTAAAGTTCAGTCCGTGTCAGCAAGTCAGCCATGTGAAACACCCGCTGAACAATAAGGGTAACACAAAAGTACCGAAAAGCTGCTCGTCCCGGCCAGCGCTGTCAGCTGTGTGCACTGAAGGGAGGTTTGGGGGACAGCATGTCATCACAGGAATAAAGGAAAGGATATACAGCTGCCCTGGCTGTTGAGCCTTTCAATGTACAATTTAACAATCTTTTAATGCATTTTGCGTGTGTAACATGCAATATATGAATTTAAACGTGAAAGCCCTTTGTATGTAGCACATTATGTAGCTTCTTGCTGTTTGCTTTAGAAATTCCTAACTACCCAACTGTTGCAGACCTGCACACACAATAACCCTTAACAAATTGCTCTCGCTGATAATCAAGGTGGCAAGGGCCAAGGTCAGAGTTCAGCTCTTTCTGATGTCAAGGGCCTTCCACTAAAGCCCAAAGCAGCATGTGATGCAGGAGCACTCTTTAATGCCAGCTGCCATTAAAGGCTGCGCTCGTTCATGCTTCGCTGGAAGCTGGCTGGGACACTTGCTTACATGAGTGGGTAGCTTAAAGCTCCTGCTGGTTAATCCCTCAAATGGCCCAGTGACTGCTTTCATGAAGTATACTGGGAAGATTAAAACTGCCTGGTCTTCCCCCCACCCCCCGAAGTTCACAAGAAACTGCCAGCGTAATTTTAAGAGCCTGTAAGAGCACCCGAAAATGCATTTGATATAGACAGATATATGAAGCATACAGACATTAGAGTTTCATGGTTTCCAGACAAGCTTCAAGTGATTATTTAACAAAAATTATACAGAGCATCGGGACAATATAGATTATATCTCTGTTATAGTTGGGGTAATGCTGCAAAGCTGGGGGGGAAAGGCTAGCCTGATATTCAAAGCTTTTCTTCTCCTCAAACTTTTATGTTCTCTGAGGAAAGCTGACATGCCTAAACCATTACAGGGGAATATGTGACACTTTTATTATTGCCTTTTCAGGAAGAAGGTAATATTTAATGTGAAATAACACTTTCCCCTCCAAACTTTAAAGAACTGAATGTTAACTGTGACATTTATAATTTTAACCTCAGCAGCGAAAGTCACGCTCACATGTATTAAAGGGTGAAATCATGAGGAGCTGGAAGGCAGCGTGTCAATCGGTGTTCAGCTCTTCTGAATGTTTATGTGCTTATCTCCTCTTACTGTATCAAAAAGGTAGCTGGTTGCCTGACTTGGGGATCTGGATTTCCTTAGGCAGCAACGATCTTCATTAGGGGCTACAGAGCTCAGTTTTGCATCATTTTAGGTCTGTTTTTGGATCTAAAATGGAATTTGGCCATAGCTGTGATGGTATTCCTTCTTGTCTGAAAAGTACCCCAAGGTTTTCTGTGCTGTGTCTCCTCCTCTGTGGCTGCATTCCACAAGAATTGGGGGTTTTCTGCTTTAAACACATATAATTTTGGATAAGCTTTTTTCCCGCGTGGATAAGCATGTTCTATGTGTCACCATTTCTTCTGATGACCAAGAACCAACATACCTTATTCTCGTATTTCAATTCTCCAGATAATCCAAACACTTTTTGCTACTGAACTTGAAGTTAAAAGTAACTACAGGAAAAACAGGTTGTTGAACTTTCCATTCTTTGAAATCCTCTCTCTGCTTCCTTATTACTTCGGTCAGTGGGACAGCGCACAGAGTAAGTTAAGTAGTGCAAATCAAGGTGTGCGATTATCTGCTTCATAAACTTCAAAATAATGGTCTCTACACTTTCCATCTGTGGTTTCTTAGTCCTTACACAGTCTGGCTTCCACTGTGGGGGTCTTCAGTCAGATCTGATGCAGAACACCAGAAAACATGTATTTTGAAGTGATACAACCTGCAATTATCCTCCTCACAGAACTGCCTACTATAATTTTTTCTGGCAGTTTATGCTTTCATCTTACTGCTTTGCAGCAGCATTTTAAGATTTAGTGGTAAAGCACTACCACTGATCTAAACTGCAGATAACTAACTGCTCAGGGTTGCTCTTCAGGGTTACTGTACTTTTTGTTATTTTGGGCATATGCTCTCTTAGGGTTTTAACAGAACACTTATGTACACTGATGTTTTAATCCCCACGCCCTTTCTAAGATGTGCGAGTGCAACCTCTGAATGCCGCTGTGCTTTTCTGCCTTGCAGTGAATGGTTGGCTCCGTGTCACGGGGCACTGGAAACTCTCTTGGAATATGCACCCTGCACTGTTACTGGTGTTTTGATGTGAGCTTGGAAATTTTACAACTTGCTTATTCATACTTATTTGTAAATGGTCCAGCGAAATAAGCCAACTTCTTACCAACACATTGGCCATTCTTCTGGGAGTGTGAAAAGATGACAGCATTTTTTTTCCATCTTAGCAGAAAATATCTTTCACAATTTAAATATTTGTTGATGAAATGCTCTCCTCATTTTCTACACTAGCAGCTTTTTTCTTCTTCAAAGTGCAACATGAAGTATTTATAACTTGTGCTGATTACAAATAGCGTATTTTTTTAGTTCTAAGGAAATTTCCTCACTACCAGTCAACTGCTTTTATCACTTTGTACTCCACTAATACATTTACTAAGGGTATAAATAACTAGTAATGAAGAGTTCTGAAGGTATGCAGAACACATTAATGCAATTAGAAGGTAAAATAATGCTACTTTTCATACTTAAATCTCTAACTAGTTCTTCTAACAAAATCATATGGGAAGCCAATCTGATCCACATCTTGCCCGTTCAGAATAGTTTATGGGATACGATTAGTCTTCAATAAGTCAAAGATGTGAATTTATATTTTCTTTTGCACCCAGGCAAGGCTACAAGTAAATATTATATGACTTCAGAGGAATTTAGTATATAATAATAAAGCGGATCAAAAATCTAGCCAATTGACTAGGCAAATAAACAGTACCCATAACTCCACAGATCTTTAATTGGAATAAGAAAGTAAATAGTCAAGCAGCTTTCAAACAAATTCAACTAAGTAATATGAGAAATGAGAAATCTCTTTTAATTTAGTTATAACAAAAAGGAAAAGATGAAACGAAAATGAAAGAATAAGACAGATCTTTTGGTGTTAGTGTTCTTTTTCTGTCGAACACAAAAAGCAATGATTTACATTAACTAAAAACCTAACCCATCATTTTATAAAACTGACCATATTTTTTTCCAGCAAACTGATGAGATGATGACAGCTTCTCAAGGCTTTCCCATAAATGACATTCTTCAGCATTTTACTAACACAGTGCTGAACTGCTACAGTATTTCATCAGTATGAATTAGTCTCCATGAATTAATCTTAAGGCTGTGCTCTACTCATTTACCAAGACTTACATGCACATATATTCTGTAACTACTCGTAAAGGAATAAGGTTCACATTTTCTACAGAAATACTCTTTATGTCTCTCATGACTTACTCTCATTAGCTATGGACTAAATGATGTTAGACATGAGACTAAGTTAGTATGTTGACTCTGGAATGCAGCAGTTACATGTGGTTGACTGGCCTCTTTGCTAAGGTTTATAGTGTAGTTTTGTAGTTCATAATACAGGCAATTTTTACAATATAACACCCCTGCTAATAAAAATAAAATTGTTACGTAAGGCCACTACTAAATAATGAAACCACTACTATGTTTAATTTACCTATTAAATTCTGTGTAGCAGTAAATGTTGTTACAGAGTTAGTTATTAAGGTGAGTAACCTCAAGATTGCTGCCAACACTTCAAACATAAAATTTCTGTAAAGATATTGGAATCAAATGATACAATGCTTTGCAATTTACTCCTTATTACAAAATCAGGGTAAGATTCCCAATAATTATATGAGATGCCCAGTAACGTTATGGACTGCACTGGAACGGAGCAAAGGACAGAAAGTTGAGCCCACCTGCTAGATCATCTCAGGCGCCTCTTCTGTAGGATTTCAGCACGCAGAGAAATATGTTATATTGCCGTTTGTTTCTGGATTAACTCAGTTAAGCAATTTATGTTTACCTGTCGAGGATGCATGAAATGCAAGGAAGTATCACGATTGTGAAGATTTATTTTCAGACTTCCACTTATTTCCATTAAGGACAGTATAGGAGCTCTGGAAAAGATGCCGGAGGGGCTGTCAGTCCTCCTGAACACAAAGATGCTGTGACATGCTGGGGACAGCCCATTCACAGAACATAACCCTTTCTAGCCCCAGACTGAATGGATGATGGATGACAAACAGCTTTGTGTTGTAACTAAAAAATATGTAACTGTAAAAATGTAATTATTATCTACCATCATAATTAAGTAACTCTAATATAAAAGCTTTTTGGAATAATAAACTCCATAAATAACTGCTTTTGCTTTACTAAAAGAAAACTTAGCAGCTTTGAGAAAGTTCTGCCTTAACAAATCTTCACTGTGATCTCAGAATTCAATTTTAACAAGTTGGTTTTAATCCTGTTAGTTTAAGATCAAAGAAAAAGATTCATTGGCAGGGTTAAATGGAGCAACATTGAAGGATTTATAAAAATAAGGCCAATAGCCACACCAGTCCTTCTGTCCTAATTAAGTTTGTATTTTTTCTAAGTATTGCTGGCAGGAATTAATGCTCAGAGATCTAAGCCAAAGTAGCTCATTTTAACCCGAGGGCATTTTTCACTTATTTTGACTGTATTCTAAGTTTTCCATTTTGAAGTATTTAGCTTAATTTCCTAATTGAGAAAGTGGGGCTCTTCTCGGCAACTCTTTAAGTAACTACTGTTTACCTTTTGTATGACTCAAGTCCAGGAGCCGACATCACTAGGCTTGACAATAACGTATTCTGGTCTTTCTGAATAGTTCACTCTGGTAAAGGCACCTACCAAACCACGGTGCAACATTCTCCCCCAAAAATGTTTGTTTCTGCTGCTGCAGCTGCATTGTCGGTGTTGAAAAAATGGTGAGAAAATCAATCCTAAATGTCAATGATCACTGCTATGTAGCTACAGGCAAGTAAACTCCGACATGCTGCAATAAACATCTACTGTTCACTGCTTCCCCCCAAAAAAAATGAGCCCGTGATGTTCCATTGCTCAGTGGAACTTGTGCCCACTGAGAACATCTGGCACCCGGAGGCAGGTGGGCTCTCGCTGCTCCGGTAACACCACCGCTGCTCAGGACTATCTGCAACTGAAAATATTTGTGCTACTGGGGCTGATTAGGCCTCGTAGCTGTGCACACAGAAATGAATTCCTCAACAGTAAATGCTCCCCAAGAACAGATCAGCTATGGCATTTTTCCTTGTTCTTCAGAGACTCTAAGGAGGAGGGAGGTGTTAGAGGACAACCACCCTGCACTCAGCCTAGGTGGAGAAAGGAAACAGGCAAGCCAAATTTGGAAATATCTGAAAGATAAGTGAATATATAAAACTATCACTGGAGCCTCTAATAATTTTATTCATCTTCTAGTCCTTGCAAGTTTACAGCGCCTGGCCCTGAAAAAATAGCTATCTTGGATTCGCAAGATATACACTTACTTTAGTACAAGTTAAGCACTTGTTACTTCTCCATCCTATTTCTGCTTTTGGCTACCTAAAATCTTTCCTTAGCCTTCATTGATCTCATTCTCTACAGAGGCCTCAATAATTGCTATAGGATCTGCAATTTTGATTGCCTCTGTGATCTCCCTAAGATGAAGGGAAGTTTCTGTTGTTCTTAAATGACTTTCCTTCTCTCGTATACAGTGTATACGAGATGTAAGACTGTCCATGATGTAAGACTGTCCTGAGACAAAATGAAGGGAGAGGCCAAAATGTGGTTCTCAGAGTTCTGGTGGTAAAATATCCAGTGTTGTAATGTCAGTTCCTTGCGGCCTTCCCGGAAACCAGGCGACAAGCAGTTAACTCAGGCCATCCACTTGTGCATCTGTATGTATACATGTAATGTACAAACTTAATTAAAAACAATTGTAACTGTCGAAGTGTAACATTACTGAGCATAACATGTATTTTGTCATGACTTCAAAATGCAAATGTGCTTTTTGACTTGTTATGGAAGTCTTGCTTGCCAGACATTTCTAAATAAAGCCCAGGAGACTGGATTTACATCTTCCCCCTCTTAACCCTTCTCTTAATCACTTCCCGCTAATTCCACTTTTTTCAATGTGTGTGGCTTGAGCAAAGCCTCTTCTCTGTAATTGCCTTCTAATTTGGCAAAAGGACAGTGCAGGGTGTGACCCTCCTCCAGTTTTTTGTGCACAATTGTATTCTCCTGTGCCCCATTCTCCTACGAGCTCTCCCACGTCTCTGTTAAGTAGCCAAGATTATACAAAGCAGTCAGATTCCTGTTTCACATCTGTGTCTTCCTACAGCAACTGGAGCCATAAAATGAGTTGTCATCATGGTATTTGATAATATTCTGAGCCAGAGGTACTGTATCTTCACATCTGGGAGCAAGCGGGTTCCCTGCCTTTAACTACGGAGGATGGTGTATCTCGCTGCACTGCACTAGCAATAGTGGTAAGAGATGCTGCTGAGCATTTCAGAGGAGCAGAAAAAGGTCCACGCAACAGAAGACAGCATAGTCACCAGAGAAATACTGGAGTAAAGGGCTCCTCAAAATGTTTCTCTACGTCAGGGATTCATTTTGAGCTATGACCTTTACTGTGTAGTTTGCAGCCACTGGTAAGATTTCACGGAGTGAAGTTGTCTCTTGGTCTATGTAAGCAGTTAAAATGCTTTCTAGCACACCGGTGCTCACCAGGGCACGTGTGGGCACACATCACACATTGCACATTAGCCTTGTTTACGACACGAACTGCACAGTATCACGTGTGAGAGTGCTGCTCCTAGGCAGTCCGAGCTTGTGCACTCAGAAAAGACCCTGGAGAAAGCATGTGCTTAAACAACAGTCAATATTGTGTTCTTGAAGACCAATTTTATAGAAGAAGCATACATCATGTGTTAGTCCAAGATTATTGCTTTTGCCTTAATTCTCTTCTGTTTGTGAAACACAAATGTTTATGTCACCCTTTATTCAAAGTAAGCTTGTCTGACAGCTTTTGGCATACACTGATTTTTTAATAACTACCATCCATTGGCATACACTTACTTCTTTAATAAGTACCATCCACTAAGCACACATACCAGAGATGTAAAACAGTTTTATTAAATTAAGCAGAGGCACAAACCATTAAAATTATTTCTTACAAATAAAAGGCAAATGTTTACGTTTATTAACACTATATTGAGTTCAAACTGTATAAATGATAGAGAGGCTATTTTGCAATACCTCCCACACCAGTTTTTATGGGGTTTTAGAATAGGAGTTTAAAAGACAGCATTTTCTTACCAAATATAGCATTTTCCAACATTTTGATTGTTCCTAACTGCATTGTCCTATTGAGACACAGCAGCAGCAGCAGCTGCCCATTTTAATTCCCTTGCTCCAGCATCACTCCTGCCCTGGGGCGAGATGTCGGTGTGTCATCTCCGTCCCTCCCCGGTCCCCTGCCGCTGCCTGGGCCTGGCTGTGGAGCAGGGGCTGGCTTCACCTGCAGCCCCCGGTCCAAGCTCAGCAGCACTATGTGCCCAAGCTGCTCTGCCACCTGGACTGCTCCTGATTCTGCCTCCTGATAATCCAATTTATCACCTCAATGACTGAAATTAACTGTCAACAGAAGCGAGCCAGCACGAGCTGTGCCCTGCAGCCGATGCTAACCACTTGGGACTGGTTCTCTGACCCACCAAAGAAGAAATACCCCTTACTCTTCCCCAAACTGATTCAGTTTCTGTGGACATTCTTTTGTTCCTCTTTTGTGACCGTCAGCCGAGAGGCCGGCCGCTGGCTGCTGGGTTTAAATGACTTTTAACTGTGTTTTAATAGACTAGTTTAGTGTACTAGACTAACACGACTATACTGATAGCTACCTCAGTTGTCAGGGCTGTGTAAATCTGTGCAGGTGACCTAAAAGAAAATCTAAACGATGATGAAAATGTCTGTCTAGGCCCTTGGCTATTAAATTTCCATGTATCTGCTTTACATGGGAATTAGTATCATCAGCTCTTGCATACTTTTCCAGCAGAAGAAGCTCTTCAAAAGAACTAGCCAGGAAAGCATTCTTACTACCTAAATACTTATTATGCTAAACAACAATAACATGTTATGTGAAATGCAGCATGCAATACTTAGAATTCACTGTTGTTAAAGACAGAGCGTTCCCATAAATTTTAAGTTTTGACTGGTGTATTTTGGTATTTAAGAGTAGGTGCAATGAGCAGGGACTGTTAGAACTAGCCTTACTTAAACCCTCCTAATAGGGCACTTTTGAAGAGTCTCTAGCAAAAGAAATCTCAGTATCTGGAAATATCAGTATTTTGGAATTGATCTCTGATCAATGATCCTACCAACAATCACATCTAATTCCTTCCTTTTTCCTCCCCTTTTTCTACCTCCCCGTAAGATTTTTGAACGATCAGGTGAAAATGGGGAAAGAACACGAGCCAGCGCATCTCCCAGCATCACTGACAAAAAAATTTTTCACGCTCAAGTATCACTGTAGTAAGAACGTTATAAAATATACCCTGAGTTCTCACTGTCACATCCCAATACCTTCATGCTGTGAAACAGCTCTGTGCTCTGAACCACGATATATGTGGTCATTCAAAACACGTCAAATATGTAGCACTTAGTCACTCAGTGGGCGCTGCTGCAATATGGCAGATGGTATAGAAAAGTACTAAGCATTTTAGTACCTCCTACTGCATTTTTCTTCCAGCGTTCTGTTTGTTTCTTTTGGGTAACATGGTATCAGGTTAGTATCTCTACCATATGACATATCTCTGTCATATTACATACTTACTGAAGTAATCAAAACATGAGGTTTATCTGTAGGTACTTGTACAACTGCAGTATTGTATCAACATTTTATACAGTGTATCTGGAATTCCTTCTGATTTCTCAGATGTCTTTAATTTTCTGCAGTAATGTAGGTAACATTAAATGCAAAGCCTGGCAAACAAACCTCCGGCATTGCAATAACACAGAGAGATACGGAATTCTTCTTTATTATCCTGCTAGAAGAACTTACAAAATGCAGGTTTATTTTCTCCCTAAACCCTTACAGGATACTATGTTTCAGACCTACACTGACATTTTGAGCAAGATATTTATGTACTGGAAATGGTAGCTCTATGGCAAGAGTCACCTGGTTCTCTCAAAGGATGCTGCGTTCTCGCAACTGCACACACATGCCTCCAGGTATGCACAAGCAGAGCTCGCAGGCCGTAGTTCCTGGAGAGAAACAGCCTTGAACGTACTGCCTTATGCCTTTGCAAAGATACCGCAGCACGGGCTTGTTCTGAGATGGTATCTCTTGCAGCCGATTTCCTTTTGCCATAGGGGGAATGGTAAAAGAAGAAGAAATGGGTTACTGTCTTCACACGGCTAGTGTGAACTGAGGGGAATGCTGGGGTGAATTCCCAGCTGGTGGCAGTCCCACAGCCCTCGATGGCAGCGGATCTATGCTGAAAAATTGCAAACTTGAGCTTATTCGGATCACATGCTGTTTCTTTATGGTTCTATGGATGTGACAGATTTTCTGTTGAGTCCCAGCTGCTCTCACTTTCCTATTTCATGGACCAGATCCTCAACTAGGGTAAAATCACAGAGGACTGGGCCAGGCCACGACTTTGCCAGCTTACACAGTCTAACAGCTTAACTCCCTGGAAGTTGATGAGTGTAAACGGTGCAGTGCCTCAATGGATATTCTGGTCTTGAAAATGTCTGGAATGAGTTGCAATGTGTAGATGGCTGGCTGGAGGAGGCTGTGGAGTCCGCAAAGTGCTTGGGCTGACTGTGATTTATGTCTGCTTCCAGGTGCATGTCCATTTTCCATCCCCCATATAGACTCAAGCACTGTGCTACACAGTCACGAGAGATTAAAATTCCTGCACATTTTCTAGAAATATCAGCTGTGCTGAGAAAGAAGCATGGGAAGTACCATTTGTTTTATGCTTACAAAAATCCTTTACAGAAACATATATTTTCTTAGCATTTCGTATTAGTGTGAATTAAAATATTCCACTTGGGCAAAATGTTATTTTAGTTAATTTCCTACAGACTGTTTTCAGCCCATTTCTAAGTGAATGGTGAATAAGTCTTCAGTTGAACACAGCGCTTTCAGATCCTGCTGCTTAGAATAGCTCCCCGCTTCTCAAGTATTAATTGTATCTGGTTATGTTTAAATGTCATTAAAATATGCAGCAAGTGATCTACGGGGATTCATATTTCTACCAAAAATTGAGCCTGCACCTTAACTTCCCGCTGCAGGAATCCGGGATGAGTTTTTTCCCCCCTGTGCCTGTTGCAAACATCTGCCACTTCTGAACACTGAAAAGAGTCCTTGCAATCCGAATTTTAACATTGTAGCTGAACGCTTTTAAGAGAAAATATTGCTATTTTATTCACAAACTGTTTCAAGAAAGGAAAGGGGGGCGAAGAGACGAGGAAGTAAGCCAAAAGTGCTTTGACTTGCTTTCTGTTTTAAAGTGTCTCAGTGAGCGGTGTGCCAAGAAAAACAAAGTCCAGAGCAGGGAGCAGCGGGGAGATCCTGTTACAGCAGCCGAGCACCTCAGGAGACGGGGCTGCCTCCGGCAGGGGGAAGGGAAAGAAGGGGAGAAACAGGGACCCGGCTGCCCGTGCGCCCCAGCAGTTGCCTTCTTGGATGGGTTAATGACAGGGACCCCGTTCTGCAGCCTGCCCTCGCGTGATGGGTCATTCACGTAAGCAGGACAAGCAAAATCTGGCCCTGGCTGGAGAAGAGCTTTAAGAAATGGGTAAATGGGGAAAGGGAGAGGGCTTATTGTTATCAGAATAACATGCAAAAATAGGAAAAGTGTAAGTGAACATACATACGGGACTACAAACTGCTAGACAGCCAGCGTGGCCAGCGCAGGTTTTCAGAGCTTTACCAATGAGCTTACAATAAGAGAAGGAAAAACAAAAACACCCCTTCCTCAGCATTTATGTGTATTTTCTCTTCTGGGTATATTTGTTAATCTTATTTGAGAAAGCAAATATTTTTGCCTGGTTATACAGTAGCAAATTACTCTACTAAGGACAAGTCAGCAGCTTAGTTGTCCTGTAAATTTGTACAGGGAATTGGGACAAGCCTACAAAGCTCCTATTTATCACTGTTTTAAGAAGAAAGCAGGGCTGGTCGTCCTTCCAAACAGCCGAAGGGGGAAGGGGAAAAATGCATGGAGAACCAGCGTAAAGATGGAGTCTCTCACTGCCGTGGGTCAATGCCATACTGTTCCCCACCGTACTCAAACTACACATGAAGCCTCTGTCTTTCAGAGGGGAGATGCAACAGCAGAAGGAGTCAACTTAAAAAGCAAAACTTGTGGGACTGTTATAACCAGTCACACCGGACCTGCTGTTGCCAAATACTGTCACCGAAACGGGGCAGAGCTGCCTGCCGGTGAGCCCAAGTAGCTGAGCTAGACCCCACGTGTTCTTTAGTAACATTATTTTATGACGGGTAACCCGGCAGGGCTGTAGCAGGTGGTGCGTGAACTTTTCACGGTGGTGCAGTGACCTGCAGCAACCCTGCTATTCCTGTCCTTCGCTTCTCAAAGGGGGAACTGCCAGTCTCCTGGTGACACCGACCCTGCACAGGTTGTGAATACCATCGGTAGCACAGACCACTTGCAGAAAGACCAGCACCTTCAAGGAGTGCTTAAAAAAGAGGGAGAACAAGGGAAGTAAAGCTGTGCTATTTCTTGACATCAGAGAAGACATGTGGCACTTTTAAGGGTCTTACAACTGCAACAAATTCACTCCAGATTTAGACTGCAATACATGCAATACATGTGAGAGCAGAATATGGCTCTGGGACTGTAAAGTCATCTTGCCTAAACAACAAAAGGAGATCTTTGTCCTGGCCTGGGAGAAATGGGGACTGCCTAGGGCACTCAGAGGTCTTAATGGCCCTGACCAGCCTCACCTGGGGTCTCTCCCACCCCACCCATGAGCCCAGAAGACCACTTAAGCTCAGCCTTGGGGCTTTAGTCCTTTCTTGAGCTTTGTTGGAGATATGCCAGTTTCTGGCTCTGTTCTTGAGTTGTTTGGACATGTTGGCTTGACTGTGGACCTGGCTTGCTGCCTTTGGCCCTGCCTGGTGATCACCGAACAATTGGTAGGACACATTGCCATTGCTGCCCTGCTTTATTGGTAGTGTTTTTATTTTTAATGGGGTATTTGACATTGCTATCAAAATGGCATTTTAGTTGTATTAGGTCAAGAATTGTTGTCTGTTGCTGGTTGGATCTTTCTGGGTTTTGACACTTTGCCTGTTACGTTGGTTGCATCCGAGTGAGCCTCTTTGCTAAGGAAGCACCAGGCATAAAATGGAATTGGGAAAGGTATTTTGCTGTGGATGAAAAGGCTTACTTCTCTGATCCAGTTCAAGGTCTACAGCTGAGTCCTTATCAAAGTCTTTCTGGTAGATGTTGCTTCTTAAGTCTGTTAAGCTGAAGATTTCTCCTGAGATAGAGGCTAAACCAGCCCTTTCACATTCTTTGGTTGAAGACTGACTGAGCTCCTGACAAAAAACTTAGAGCAGTTCAGGTTTGCTCTAATTTGTGCCTAGCTGCCCACAGTCCCACAGGGCTGTTCAAGTTGCCAGAGATTACTGTGGAAGAATGAGTGATAATTTGCTTAAGGCAAGGTTTCAGTCTACCAGCTGCCCCTTTGAAACTGCTAAAATCATCCTCTTCCTCTCTTCCGCTTGAACAAGGTTTACAGATGAACCGCTTTGTGGATGATAAAATTACTGACAGCATTGCCAAATACTCCCCAGAGCATCTAACCAGCGCAACCCAGTCTGAATGCACAAGGAGCTTTACTGTGGTTTCCCTGCCATTACGTTGTTAGATGTTGCTACTTATTTCTGAACATAGCAAAAATAGCCAGTGCAACTTGAATGCATTTTGTAGAACTGATTTAGTTTACAACTAATCCTTTAAATCCATATGGAGACAGTAGAATCCAGTGGTTGGAGTGTAGAAAGACGACCCAATAAACTGGTTTCTAGTGCTGCCTTCTGCCCCTTGCATCACCCCTCTGCACCTATAGATCTCCATCCGTAAAAACAAGGCCAACAGCACTCAGCCACCTTTATAAATGGCTGAGATGTTCTGATGAAAAGGGTTCTTAGCATATGAAAGACTTTAATATAATTGCATAGAGAGTAAAAGACACCAGCCAAATACCCAGCCTACTGCCATGATCCAGCCAGAAATACAGTAAACTGTAACCGCTCACTGCTGGCCTTCTCACACAGTACTTTCCAAGACAAGGTACAAAACACTGCAAGAAAAACAGTCCAGAAACAGAAACCTAAGTCTGAACTTGGGTTATATCAAGGGAGAATCAATTATTTGGAATTACAGAAGTTAATACACTTCAGGATCAAATAAGCAAAAGAGTGTTCTGACAAAAATCTGTAATCCAAAATACAAATTGCTTTTTTTTTTTTAAAGGAGCTTTTCTTATTCTAAAAACCTTGTATACAGTAGTGTGAGGAAAGCTTATTGTATGTGTATATATATGTGTGTGTATATACTATCCAAATTCTGCTATCAATTACACTGATACATATCTGGAATAACTCCAGTGCTATTTACATGTGTCTAAATTAGAACAGACTGTGGTTTGTTAATGAGGTATACACTTTCCAGTGCTGTATGCTGTTCTATGAAAGCAAAGACTTGTTGAAATCAGCTGTCCATTTTTGCTAGTGATATTAGTGCTTAAGGGATATTTTCTGCTCTGTAGCAATGGGTACAGTTGTAGTAAATCTCTACTTCCCAATATTTAAAATGATCACCTAGGAAAACTCTTTGGTTGTTTGAATATAATATGATGACAAAAAATTCTGCCTGTATAAGCATAACTTGGTGGTCAATCTCAATATTTTTATTTATTTTGTGCTGATGTCCCTACCCGTATTGGATTATTCATCCTGTTTCTTAGCCAACAATTCAAGGTGTTGATTGTTTTCCATAGCAGAACATTGCCTCACACTGGATATGCCTCTAAATCACTGGGGTAGATTTTAGCCCGTATATTGTTCAATAAGGTAATTTTGAAATTTGAATGATACACAATTGGAACTGACATCACCTGCACTTTCAGAATCCTCAATGAGTTACTAAACTAAGTAGAAGTAAGCATTGATAGATGTTTGCACAAGGAGAAAAACAAGGCTCGCTATACCTATTAAGTGCCTGAAAAATAATACCGTTGCTGCTTCTATTTTCATTCCTTACATTCAACTGCTGCCAGCTGTGCTTTACTACATTCCGATGGCACTTTTCATACCACTAAAATATAGTTGGTGACCATGTAACAAATTACAGTGTAGTAACACTAACACTATGCAGCCCTTTAAGTTAGGAAACATAAAATAACATCTTGCAAGTAACTCACTACAACAGCTCTTAGAGGTCAGGAGAAAGGCAGTAATAAAGGCTTTAAGAATTACTCTATTTTATTTTTGCTATAAAATAGTACCAATTGTTCAACTATTTTCTTGAAAAGGTGGAAAGACAGGATGGGTTAAGCTCTTCCACTGGTATGAAAAAGGAACCACATTTCAATCATCTAATGGTGAAAGAAATTTCTCCAGTTCTTAAAACTCTAGTTTTGAACAACCCTGATTCAGTGTGTGTTCTTTAACACTGTGCATTTTGCTGTTTAATATCGTTCTAACAAAGAATCTGGTAAAAGCTAGACGGTTTCAGGTGAACTTCACTTTGTTCACTCAAACCCAGAGTAAAATGTTTTGGGCTTATTCACACTTCTCGTGACCTCTGCATGAGAATAGTCAATGGAGTTTCATACTGACCAAGCCAACTGTTGATGACAACAGTTATGAGAGCCACCAGCTCTCATAAATCACGGCAATGCACAATATATTAATGAAAACTATTTTGAGAACAAGCTACACTGCAAATACTGTATGTTCATAAGTTTGCTGTGCTGGGACAGGATTTGAGAGATCTGGGCTTACTTTCCAAGTCTACCACAGACTGCTTGTATCACTCTGAACGAGTCTATATATCTTGGTTTTAAATCTTTTGAAAAGCTAGAATAACTCCCTTTCTCCTATCAAGGACCAATACAAACACAAAGAGGTTTGGCTAGAGTACATGTACGGTGTCTAGCAGAACGGAAATGCAAGGAACTAGGGCATACTTACAAATCCGACTAAAGGAGTGCACAAAAATTGCCAACTTGACTACTTGCCTTAGGTCAAATAAGATACAGATTTTGATTACAAACAGCATCTTGCATCAGAAAATACGTCACCCAGTGGCAGCAGCGGAAAAGCCAAAAGTTGAATGGCAAGTTGGGTGGAGTCCCACTTGTGCAGAGCAGCATAGTGGTTCAAAGCTTCCCTGCTACTGGTGAGTCTGAGGATGGACTAGAAGGCATCTTCAGGGCTCTGAAGCTGGCCGCGCAAGTAAAAAATTTGGAAGATAAACCGATGCACGAGATAGGGGACACACTAGCAGTGGAAAATGTCCATTTCTGTGTTATGCACTTATGCAGTCTGTACCCCAGAAATGAGAAGAGGAAGTTGACAAAGCATGCCATGCTTAATAATCACAGTTAAATTTTCTAACAGCCCTATCTTGTATGCTTTAGATACGGAAAGGAAAATAATTGACATGTCAAGGAAGCGTTAGTGGTTTTTGTTAGAACATGCACAACTACACATGCGCTATTCAGGACAGCACGCAGTACCATTTAATGGAGCTTTAAAAGTGTAATTTCAAAAGATTTTACATTAAGCCTTAAGCTGCAATGATTTTTAAATAACAAGTTCACTACAGATAAATGACAGTTGTTTCAAAACTAACAATGCAAATTCATTCTTCAGTATGCTCAGCTTTCTGGCCCATTTCTGAAAGAAAACATCATACTGATTTCAAGAAAGCAGCTGGTTCGCATTTATAAAATTTGCATTATCTTTTCTTGGAACCAGATCATCAGCCTTGGGTTAGGAAATCTGGAAATATTTCACTGAATATTTCTGAGCTGATTTCCGTCAGCACGTTTCCTCACTCTGACTTCAGGAATAAGAATGACCATGTGGTCACAATTTATCCTTGATTTCCATTAGCAGAGGTGAATACTGAAAGCAGGACTTCATCTGAAAAGTTTCAGGACATAGTTCTCAAATATTAACTACAGCAGAAGTGTTCAAATCACCTTAAATGCCTTGTATCACTACTTGGAAAACACTTAATTGCCATTGGACAAAAGGATTAACATTATTTTATTCACTTGTGTTTTACTGCAGACTTTCCCTTGCTGTTTACGATTTTAACTTTATAAAATTCTGCTACTAGGGTCCTCTCCCCTCTTAATTCTTATTATGAAGTCATGAATCAAATCCTAGTTGCCCCCTTCATTCTTCCACTGATACAGATGACTCATTAGAAATATCAGTTGTTATCAAAGAGAATACACTGATCTCATCAGGCTGGAATTGTAGGCCACATCTTCACCTAGTTTAAATCAGCCAGGGACTTCCCCTGAAATCAAAGCAACTCTTTATTTTTATCAGAAGAGAACTGGTCCCATGAGATACGCAACCAGCAGGTGCTGCAGGAAGATTTAACAATTGAAATTGGTAAATGTGCTTTTTCTGTACATTTTTTTTTCTTAGTTTGCCATTGGGCCAAAAACAAAACAAGAAGGAAACAAAAAACCCCTTGTAAAATGAAATTAACAGCTAAACGCTGAAAATGTACGCCTGTATATCACTGCTATATCAATGTGTAAGTGTGGTCTACTCTTTTAAGCCATGGACTAAGGGCTTTTGTGTAAAAACAGGACTCTGTTCTTCTAACTCTTCTCTGACCTTCCAGAAGTCACAGGGGTTAGTCTTCTATAGCCTTATGGATGTTGGAAGCAAAAGCATTTACAGGGAGACATCAGAAACACAAATCAGGGTCTGCGTTCCTCCGATTACTTTTGTGCAAACACCTAGCATGTTAGTCAACATCGATGCCTAAGAGCGACTTCATCCAAGACCAAAATATGGTTTATGACAGTCCAAGGCTATGCTGATGCCCATGCTTAACCTTATGTCAATGGTCCCACTAAATCAGCGGCTGCATAAACTAAGCAGCAGAACCAGGTTCTTCTGAAAGCCCTCTGGAACTACCTAAACGTGTGAAATTATGCCCTGGTAGAAAAGCTGTGAAGATTTAGGACTTTAACAGGCTACTATGATCAATAAATATCGACAGTAGTATAAATACCACCTCACATGCTAAAACTGGTGTGTTTACCTGTGAGATTTAGCAAACCCATTCCTCAAACTTAAGTTTTAAAGGCTGTCGTTCTGATAGAGCAAGTGTGCTGCAACTAAGTCTTAAAGTATATATACTGCAAGAGCCAGACCTGTGTGCCCGAGATGATTCTATGCTGGCACAAGTAACTAAGCGGACCTGTAAAAAGCATCTGAGAAGGGTTTTTACGCTCAAGGTACTGAGAGAGAGTTGCAGTGAGTATCATCATCATCATCAATGTTTAAAAACTTCATAGCTGTTTTATCAAATTTAGGCCATATATTTGCTTTGCACATGAATAACTTAAAATGAGAGGAAGTCCGGATTTGCATTACATGACTGAGAGCTTCATATATTAGAGAAGTTAAAGTAATCAATTTCTCCAAATCTCAAAATTTTGAAAACCTGAAATGACTTGAATAAATTATACAAATTGTGTTTATATGTTTTAAATGTTTCAAATTAATAATAAATAATAATGCACATAGGGGAGTATGTTTAGCCAACAGGAGGATGGAATACTGTACGGGTGGTGAGAATTAGGTTGAAAGCACAGTATGTTGGGCAGTTAATGAAAGGTAAGACTGAAATATGGCATTCCTTGCTGGTCTCGGATATCTACCTGGCAGAGTAAACCAACTTACTATACTGTCTAGCCATATACCTTGTGTAAATTGCTATTACAGTTGGTAGCTCCTTTTATTTAACACTAACGAACAATTGTTACATGAACCAGGTAGTGCAATGCAGAGTCCAACCCAAGCCCAACTTAAACAGATGACAGCCTGGCCATTTACTTTCACAGAAGTTGGATAAAAGCCAGAACTTTTATTTCTGCAAACATTCTGGCTGTGTGTCTTGTTTGAGTCAAATGGAATGTTCTTACAGCAACAAACTCCCTTAAATATTTCAGCACAATTGGATTACAATTATTTCAGTGCACTTAGCCCTGGAGACACTGATGTATTCGTAACAAAGTTGAGTGCAATAAGATCCCAGAATAGGAAGGACTTTTTACCAAAAATGTGGCATGATTATATGTATTCTTTAAAACTCCTAAGGGTAAGATATTTCAAGTCTGCAGATGTATGCATCTATTTTGGGAAAGTACTAAATCACAAAAACATTGTTCTGAAAATTGTGTTCAAGATGTATATACACACACGTGTATTTTTTTGTACATGTACAGATTTTTAAGTTAATGTAATATACCTGGTGGTCCATAGCTGGCTTATCTAGGGATGGTCATTCAAGTATCTGAGGGACTCTGGAGCTTGCTAGTAACCAGACTAATAATACAGACCTAAACTTGCCTCCTGCTGTGGTCTTCCATCAGAAGCAGGGAGCATAAACATGAGAAAGCTTTTTGCTGTGCAGGTGGTATTTCCATGGAGCATTTGGGGCACACAGCACTTTTGTATTGGGGATATTTCTCCAACTGGCTACTTTTAAAGAGTGAAACATCTGATGGCTTTGCTTAAGGGGAATGTAAATTATCTTCATTTGATATTTGTTAGCAAGGGAGTGTTTGGTATACACCTGTCTGGATTAATTTTGTTTTCTGATGTATTATTTTCTTTGCCTTAATTATTCAGTTTTTCCAGGTTTTGATATTCATTAAATATTACCATAATTGGCAGCACAGAACAATAGCAACAGAGAAACTTAAGGGTTTTATTGTGTTATATTACTTCTGCCGCCAAATACTTATTGTTAGGTCTCCCCATCAGAGGTGCAGCTATAAAAAAAGTATGTGGTTTTGGTCAGTACAGTCTAAAATCCTCCACACCTGAGGATCAACAGAAACCACACTGGACCGTTCAATTTAAAACATCACTTTCCTGAAATGCTCTGTAATCCTTCTGCGCGTTAAGTCTGACAGCATGGCACCACCTGCCTGGTGACTCTCAAGATGTGCGTACCTTAGCCAAATACGGATTTCAGATGCAAGTGTGACTTTCACGAATCAGAACACTGTTGTGAACCATTTGTTTTTTTTGGGTGGTGTTGCTGAGAGCAAACAGTTGCTCAGAGAAGACTGCTGCTGCTGTTTACAATCTTTTGTAACATTATATGGCTTTTTCATGCTTCAACTTTGTTCCTAATGCTTTTTGGTAACTTCTGCTTGTTTTAATAATAATTGAGATGTAAAAAGGAGAAGAAATAATTAAAACAGACTGTGAATGTTCTGGATCATTAACAAAAGTATTCGTGGCATTAGTCTAGCATATTTGTAGGAAAATATCATGGTGTTATTCATTCACTATAATATACTGCAGTCAGCAAATGGATAGAGAGTGACTACAGATTGAGTTGAATATCAGATAGTGTAGGCACACAAAGTTTCACTGACTTCAGCTGAAAATGATTTCAGTCCCTGCTTGTTGAAAGTCAGAGGGTTTGCATTTTCCAGTTCAGTGCACTTACTGTAAGAATTATTACTGTTCACACAGGACTTGAAAGAATTCCCTACACCTGAGGGCAGGGCTTGCTATGTGGATTTGCTCATGGATCTTCTCGCATTTTCCCTTTACTCCCCTGTACCACGGAATATATATTTTTCTTGGGCTCTGTGAATACAAAATTGTGCAGGTATTTGAGACAAATCCAAATGTCTCAGGGGAAAGATACACAGCATCACCTCTTGCTCTGATACTTTCTTTTTTGGTGCCTATATGAAAATCCTGAGCTTTATTGCAGTCTGCATCCTTTGGTAGATGGCGGCCCACGAGGACGAACACAACAAATGCCTGCTGTCCACTGTGCCAGCGGCAGCTTTCCCTGTACTGTTCCTATATCCGTACTGGAGCTGTGCGTGGGGTGTATTGCGCTTTGCTCCCAGACCTCTGGCCTGCAAGATTAGCAGGTGACACTGGCAGAGACAACGGTACAATTCTGCTATTAGAACTACAGAGAGTTGCTGTAATATCCTCAGAGGAGAAGCAAGGCATAACTGATTATCTTCTTTGCCAGAGAGAGTGATGTGTTTCTACCTTGCAGTTCATTACTTTGCTGGATGATGTCAGCCAGTTATTCTTCCAGTATTTCAAGGAAAAGATCAATTCCTGTGTCTAATAAGAACCTTTACATACTTGCTGGGTGGTTAGGACTTTTCATGCGCTAGGCTGTTGCCTAGGATAGTTAACAAATCCTCTATCATTGACCTCAGTAGATATATCTATTTCCAACCTAATAAAAGTCAGTGGGGATAATCAGAGTCAGAAACTGCTTGATATTAGTAAGAGCAGCAGAAAATGCGGCCTAGGTAGTCATGAAATACTGCGCTGTCTTTTTTTACTGAGTCATGCCTTATATGTGGATTTAAAAACAATTTTCTATATTCATTATTAATACTTTTATTTCATTCTATAAGGGCACACCATGTTTGGTCACATATATTTAAGTATAGACATGCTTCTTTTGTTTTGGGATTGTTTCTGTTCTACTGCAGAATTCTCCAAAAGACACTTCTTTCCATGAAGCACAAATAGAATATTTAATTATAGAGGCTCCAACAAGACACATGCTAATAACAAACCAAACATAATTCTTCTCCTTTTGCGTAAGTTTTATATTGCCATAGATCTCTTGAAGCTTGCAGTTATACTAGCGTAAACGTTTGCAATTAATAGAAAATCATCACCAAATACTTGCAATTAAATAATATCTAGTGTTGTGAACTATTGTACTAATCAAAGTCGTGTTCTGTAAAACTTCATGCGGCGATTTACACTAACTTTGCCTAGAAAGGGCTGTGTAGATGCCTCAGTGCCTTTTGAGGATAGCAAGGAACAATAAATCAGGCTACTTTGGATTCGATTTTACAACTGGAAAAGATTACGCTGATCTTTACAAAAAGGAGAGGCTAGCATTCTGATGCACAGCACTTGATGGTTACCACTCATTTTTGTCATGAAGAAGAAAGAAGCAAATTGTCCATATGCTTTTAAATAGTACTGTCAACATACTGTATTTCTAAATCAGCTTAATCCATTTTGCTATAAATGGAAACCATGCTTTCAGTATTTCTGGTGGGAATTAGTTAACTAAGTGCTAAAACTTGCCAAACTGCATTTTATATAAAAAAGGAGCTTCATGAATCAAAAGCAGTGTTCAGCTGCATATAAATAGGCTTCCAGAAAAACGTATGCCTTGTAATCACATCTTGATAGTCTAATACCTTGTATAAAATCCAGAAACTATTTTCTGCATCTGACAGTGTTTACAACATGGAGTCTGAAGTCTGCCCTCCTATAGTTACTATTTCATACAACTTTATTTATGGCCAAAACCAGAACTGGCTTCCTATTTGCAGCTTGGAGCATATTTATCTGTCAGGTGAGCACCAAGTACCTAATTCCAGTCATCCTTTCTGTGTGAAACAGGATGCGAGAAAAACGTAATCCAAAGCAGAATGTAAATTGTCAAATACTTGTGAACTTGCATCAGGCTTAGCAGGCAGTAAGGACTGTCCCACCAAGTTTAGACCTTCTATGCAAAGACAAAGCTATGTTTATTCCAGTGTTGCCGCCTTCTACAGCTGTGGAGGCAGAGACTGCCTGAAACCACAGCAGAAATCTCAGCTGCACATAGGGGAGACCTGGATATGTATTTTACTGCATCACCTGAAGCAAGAAGGCAAAGTAAATGGGGGGGGGGGGGAGGGGAATGAAGTTTTAAGAGACTGGATAAACTGTTCCCATCTGAGGAGAACTTGAGACATACAAGGCGGGGGGGGATGCTCATGTGAACTGGACTTGGCTGGACAGAGCACCCTCTGGTTATTTTGACCTGATATACTGCAGGTATATTTATATCCCGCAGGGTTTCCAGTGGATTATCAGGTGCTTGTTTTGCTTTCAGCTGGAGAGGCCCTTTAGGGGGGGAGATATCTTTTACTATCTGCTTGACAGCAGTAGATTTGATGGATGTGATTTACAAAGAGGGGAAAAAATGGAGTAAGTGCTTGGAGATGATTGACAGATGCAGTAAATCTAACCCAGTCTTTGAAGATAAATAACGAATGGTGGTGCAGATGCAGCATTATCCTTTCCCTCTCTGTTAAGGCATTTCAGCTTGCAAATACTGCCCTTACTTTTTCATGTGTTGTTGAAAACTGAACATATGGTTACGCTCAATGAAAACAAGTCAGAATCACTGTCAGATGAACACAGATTAAAACCATAAGAGAAATCTGACCCACTCAGATGCTGTGGCATTAGTGCCTTCCCACTCAGCTGCAAGCACCACCGTCACTAAATGCCTAGTTCCTTCTTGCAGGCTTTGCTGCAAGCATCCTGGCAGCAGGAGAGCAGGAAATATTCATGTTAACGATGATGTATGATTTCCAATCACTTTCCACAAGAAAGAATCTGGTATTAATGTGATTATCTGCCGTGAAGAATATGCTATCACTGTGTGGCTAGATGCCTAGCCTCTGTAAGGAAGACACGGTCCTGACACAGACTCTATATTCTTTTTAAGAAATCAGTATCTTAAGTTCTGCAGCACTCCTGATAAACAAGTAAACCCTAAGTAATGCAGTTTGAGTCCCCTCTTTCACTGCTTGCCTTCCTAAGGCTGTAAACTGTCCTTCTCTGGGGCTTTAGCCAGCCTCCCCTGTAGTTCAGAGCTCCTCCTGCCAAATACATTAGGTGAGAAAGCTGACTCTTCTGCAATATTCACATTCCCATTCCTCTGCCAAAAATGGAATTCAGGTGTTTTACAGGACAAAGTGAAGGCTGCCAGCAAACAGCGAGCCTCTGGAAACCTAAATATTCATACTCAGCAAGGATTATTTTAACCAGTAGAATACGGGGATCCTAGCTACAGCATCAGGTGGTGTCCAACCCAACGACTGCAGCTTTTGCCCAGGTGCTAAGCTTTCTAGACACATCTTGAATTTGCTGGAACAGCCACAGCTCTTAAATCGCACAGGAAGGCTGCTTTGGGGTTTCAGGGTAGGTTGAAACCAGCCTCTAACAGGCTGCTGACCCTGCTCTCCTATGAGACCAACTCCTTCACAAAATGAAACGTATTTGTAATAATAAACATATAAGGAGATGACTGCATTACAATCAGAAAGACTTATGGTTGCAGTGCTTTTGAATTATTACTTTAAAATATTTAGAAAAAAAATCTTGCTTTGTACATGTGCAGTATATTATGGATCCTAAAATAATTTCTAATTCTGCATTCTGCTACGGGATGTTAATAAGGTGGATAGCAGGTAGTGGCCAAGATCACTGGTATAGCAGTTCAGTGCCAGTATGGAGGTCGATGTTGCCATCTGATACGTCCTTCCTATCTCTGATTTCGATGAGGCTGTGATATGTAATATGCATCATTCTTTTCTGTGTTAGATCATATGTTAGAGGTCTGTTGCAACATTTGCAGCATCTTTATAGAGGAAAAAGAAACCCTAGGAAATGTACTGGTTCCTACTAATGTTTAGCCAAACATGCAAAGCTGATAATATTTAGCAAGCACTGTTCCAAAACCCAAAGGAGAGCAACGTGGTTGGTAGCAAATCTGATCTGATAGCTTACTTTTACAGAGAAATTGCAATTGCCATTTACAAGAACCAAGTCTTAAAGTTTTCTTCCATTTGCCCAGAGACTTAGGATTTACTTGTTGTAAGAGTAATTAATTGACTTTTTTTTTAAGATAATATAATGTGATTTAACAGACAAAAGAAGGAACATCACTGTTTAAAGAGAAAAATCCCAGGAAGAGTTGAAAAGCATGACTTTTTCTACACAACTTTACTTAGAAGGAGTTAGTGAGTGAAGCAGTTGAAATCCTTTGGGTAAAAGTATGTAGCGCTGTTCTGTGCAGCACTCTTAAAGGTTAAGTTGTTAGCTGTCAGCGTTCAGTTATACATCACATTGCTGCTGGGGGAAGGGAGCACTAACTACTCTATTTTTCCAGCTCTGCAGCCAGACTCTCTCTAAACAATTTCCTGCACTGGGTTCATGTAAGAGACTAAATTGTTTCTAATACAAGGACTGTAGTTAACCACAACCGATAGACAAATACCTTTTCTTATCACTAATGGATTACAACACTTGACTGCAAAAGCAATTTACTTACAAATGGCATATTCAACCCTGTAACAGCAGTTATGCAGGGACAATTGTTGTTACAGCAGCTTTTCATTATATCTTTGAATGTTTGCACTGCAAATTGATTATTTTTTTTAAAAAATCAGCAATATAGCTTGGATTTTTTCCATCGTATCTCTGAAAATGATAGTTTCATAAGAATATTCTGTAGGTCTTCAAGCTGTGGACAATATTTTGTGTGTAGCAGTTCATACTGACACAGCAGCAAAGCAGTGTTGGCTCAACAACAGTTTATATTTTTAGAGTGGGGAAAAAGTTCCTATATTTATTAAAACATCTGAGAGACCTCATCAAGATTAGGGTCCCAACATGATAAATGTTATGGGTTAAAAACCGCAAATGTGGATGTACATAATAGCACAATAATCCCCAAACACATGCAAGTCTCACAGGCAAACTGTGATTTGCCTCACATTACTTAGCTCAGGGAACCGGGGCATAGAAACGTGAAGGGCAGATTCAGATCACAAAACTCTCCTCTTTCATGGACTATGCACCTAGTAGTTAGGCAGCTGAATTAGTCCTTTCTCTTCTTCTTTTGGACTTGCCATTTGTAGTCCTGTTCAAGTCCCTTGTTTCCAAGGGAAGGAGCTAACACTCACCCTGTTGTCAGCAGGAGCTTCACCCGAGCCATGATACGATGGGCGACCCTCTCCTATCTTCCACTTTCTGGATAAAGAAACCTCTTAAGTTTCTTCACCATATTTTTGGTAAATCTATACTACTGAGGACAATGAAACTGTTGATGGAAAAATGCCAGTTTCTGCCTATCAAACTCCCCAGCATCTGAGCCCACCAGGCAGGCTTCGTGTACAAAGACGAGATCCATCTGGGCACTGATCTGGGCACTGATCCAGGCACTAATGTGTAAACTCCGTGCATGTCCAGGATCCTCTAACGTTACATGCTTCTTCCCTGGAGGCACCAGTGGGAGCTGATGCTCAGCAGGTCCCTCAGAGTAAACTTTCCAAATTGCTCTGGCGGCTTCGGGTGCATGAACTCTCCATCTCCTGCTCACCAAAGCAGACTCTGAATCTTGCCCTGCGAGACTTGCTCAGGCTTATGCACTCACCAGCCCCTTTCTTGTTCATGTTTCTGTTTTAAAGCTTCACATCTAGGAATCATAGTCTTAAGTGGGAACATCAGCTTTCATCACAAGTTTTTTTAATCCCATGGAGAAAGGCTTGAAACTGTGAAATGCAAGTTCAAAGAAAAATTCTTGTGTTCTTTTTAGAACATTTCTGATCTTGAGTCAACCTCATGACTTTTTGCCATGCTTCAACAACAGGGACTACTAAGTTTATGATGTCAATTTTTTTCAGAAAAAAATGCTTTGAAGATATGTATTTAATGGAATACAAATATTCATCAGTAGATTTAATATAAAACAGTATTTAATTCAGGCACACTAACCCTTAATTCATATTCATTTATACTTGGCTGAAACTAAAAGTTTAACCGATTCTTCCATGCGTTTCAAACAGTCTCCTAGAAAAAAATCATCAGCACACTTGTAAGACTCACTTCTATGCTGTGAGATTTTTTTTTTAGCTTCCCGGTGACTTTGGGAACAGTGTGTGTGAAGGGAATGACAGAATGATCCTGTGATGAGCAAACTGGATAGTCTGTGTCTGCCCCTTGCAGTGGCAGTACCTACAGGCAGCTTCCTCCAGGCACTGTGGATTCCAGCGTGAATCACTGGATATAAGGACATGTGGTACGCTCTGGGAATTTTCTGGTATTAATCAAGTCCCATTTTTTGTGTTCTTCCAGACTCAAAAGCCTAATTACTAACAGGTTATTTCAGCCACATAATTGCATCAGTTTTACAGTAAATCTCCAGCAATTGTATATATGCAAATCAATACTTCCTAACAAAGCACAAACATATCTTTTCCATGTATCTTAAGCTAGTATTCATAATTCATATATTCTCTACAAAGTTATACCTGGCATAAGTCAACTCCCTAATTTGAAAAATGTTATTTCAAGCTTGTGAACAGTTGCCCTGTTTTCCCTTTTAATGTACCAGCAGACGAAGTGGCATGGTGTTTGCTAAGCCTGTGCTTGAAGGACTGAAGGTGGGGCTAGTACCACCAGGCTGTAAAACTCCTCAGTGAAAGTTAGGATCTGGAGATATAATTAAACCCAGTTACGTTACCATAAGTTACTTAACAAATAGCCATTTCTCAGCAAAGCCATGGTAACTTCCCGCATGTGCACTCTCTGCATCCACCAAGTACCATGTGGAAGTATACTGAGCTAAAATCATCCTGGAAGTGATGATTCCAGCACACTGGGGAAATAAAAACCAAAGTTTTAATCTGAATTTGTTACCTCAACTGCCTGTTCAATGACTACCTGGTAGTTTTGGGTGAAATGAATTGGGAAGTTTTGAATATAAGGATACTACCATAGTAATTAAATTACTTAAAATAGTAAATACTTTCCTTTCTGATTAAAAGAAGATATCTGGGGATTCCAGAACTCAGTCTAGTTTCCATCCCCATTTCTGTTTGCCCTTGTGGCTTGGAGAAACCCACCCTCAGCTGCCCGGATCCCGACCCTCCGTTTGGTAACACTGCTTCTGTGAATGCTCTTAGCTCCGGGTTACTTCTGCGACCCTGCAGCTGCCATCCCGTCTCCCCCTGAACTCAGCCTGCCAAGTCGGCCTGTGGCAGATGACTTCTGCATCCTTTGATGGTGATGGGTTTTGACACCCTGTAACAAAGAGCCCTGTGTCACCCTCTCTGCCTGCTGTTGTACGGCAAAGGCAGATGGCATGGCTGCAGGTGAGAGGACCTGTAAGGATTGAGAGTGTGCAGGGTTTTTCCCTGGGGATTTTGGAAGGTTGCTGCAGAGCCAGCCCCAAGGCTCTCCCAGCAGCTGGCCATGCAACAGTTAAACCTACCTAGAGGTGGCTCTAAGGTTTCTACCTGTAACCAGCACAACAGAAAGCGAAACCGGCAAATGTATCATTTTGAAAAAGTCAAAATCAAGTGAAATGAAAGACGTGGCTATCTGCCCCTGATTAGGATGGCACTTCCTGCTGTTGTGAAGGAATGGTAGTAAGTCCTTACAGTTTAAACTTGCTGTATATACAGATCTTTAAGTGATGTCTAGCTCCAGCAGTGCTATTATGAGTAGGCTGACTGGAGTACTGGGTCAGCTCCCAGGTTTTCTACTTCGCGACACAAGTCAAAACACTGTTTAACAATGTTTTTCCTGTGTTGCAAAACAGCATGAGTGTAAATCATGGGGTTTTAGTGGGGAGACAAGAATGTGAAGTGAGCAGAGTATCCAGCAGCAGAAGGTAGGAAATCAATAAGTACCTTTTCTCTGCACAAAATTTCTAGCTACACTGGGTCTCTTTCCCTCCCACCCTGTACAGTTGTATTTAAATTAGTGACTGTGGAACACTGTCAGTGAGAACAACAGTGTTTCACATGCTTTCCACATTAAATAAAATGACCACACAAGGGACAAGGTAATGGAGAATATGGCCCATGGGAAAATTTATCTGAAATAATGCCGCCTTCTGAGTTTAAAAATCTCAGTGCTGTACACGTAATAGTGATCATCTGAGAGTTACACTTTGATTTAATGACTCCCAGACTGGGTAGGAGTGTCTGGTCTGGATCTCAATTTCTCAGCTGGTTTATGCTTTCCAGAACCACAGTGTTAGTGTCCCAGAGCATGGGGACTAGTTATGAGCTTCAGGTCTGAGTCGTCTGCATTTTAGCTATCTTATCACTCTTCTGCAAGCCATTTTCTCCAGTATAAATAACAGATACTCAGTAACTGTAGTATCTTTGGTTAAAACCAGCAGTAATGTGTCAGTGCTATAGATTACGTGTGTCAACAGATCATTACTGGGTAGTGGTTTAATGTTTATTATATACCCCCAAATATATTTTCTGAAAACATTTTAATGTTATTTCTTTTCACACTGTAAAAACTCAGGTTTCAACACAAATGTCAGGCATAACAACACTGAAATCCTTAGACAAGCAGTCTTTTGGGGGCAGTTCTGTTAGAATTACATTTTTCGGAAGCTGGTGCCATTTGTTGAAGCTTGCCCTGAAGTGTCAGCATACCTTTTCAATCAAAGCAACAGCTGCCAGACTGATATAGTCCTGCACCAGAATGAGAACCCTTCAGAGCTTACATGCCCTTGCCTTATCTCAGAAGAGTCTGTAGCTGCTGATACCAAATCACTAAAAATGGCAGCAGAAACAGTAATTCAGGGCTAATCTAATATCACGGGCTGAAGGGAAGCCACAGTCTACCCCACCCTGCATTCCGTGAACACCCGAATCTCCCTCTGGGAGTCTTAGGTATACAAAGAATAAATGCTTTCTCTATCTGTAAATTGATTCACATTTTTCTCCTTTTTTTTTTTTTAAAGGAGTATTATTAATTGCTGTTAGAAATAGTCAAATATAGCAAGCTGTAGCTGAATACAGAATTCATGGATAAAACAATTTTTACTAAAATTGGAATTTTAAGCAGCTGTTACCACTATTAAGGATGCTTCCTATTCATCATTGAAGTGTAGGTATAGCTTGTTTATAGTGTATACAACTGCAGGTGTTGCAGCTGTGGCTTAAGAAGCATTTTAACAATTTAAGCATTTGTCTTCAGGACTTTTCAGAAAAGATTCCTATTTTGTCTCAGACTTCTCATGGTTTTTTTAGTCTCAAGGTAACTGATTTAAAGATTAGTAAAATCCCAAAGAGTATTTTGTTATTCATTAATGAAGTAATATTTTGCATAATTTTCTATCCGATCATTTTTCTGTCACTTTATGCTGCTGCCGTAACTCCACTGACTTCAACTCCCTTAGAACCGGTTAGCTAGTCTGTTCTAGCATGACCAAAAAAATCTAGTGTAGGTGTGGTATATACTTTAATATAGGCTTAGTTGGTCACATTAAAAGTGATGCTTCCCTAATCTCTCCCTTGACTAGTTCACCATATATTAATATATGCAGTGTCCTGTCAAGCCCTTTTTAAAATGTGTCACATATTTAGTTTTTAGTATTATCGATCTAAATCTTAGTCTAGACAAAGGCACCGTGAAGCTACCACAAGTTTCCATCCGTATGTAAGAGTGAGGAGTAGCACTAAAGCAACCTGGAGCTGAGGATGATAATTGCCTGGGTTCATTCAGCCCTCCAGAGAAGTAGGCTGCCTTTGTGGTTGAGTAACTCAATGGACTAAAAGGTTGGGGTTCCACACCTGGCTTATCCGTGAAGTTGGGTAAATTAAGCTTCTGTGCCGCGGTTCCCTGGTGACAATGATGACACAATCCCTCTTGACTTTGTCCTTCTGTACATTTTTGAATAATTATACTGCACGCTTTTTGAGACAGGCACTATTGTCAATGGGGATTCAATTTCCCTGAGGGTCCCCAGGCACTACTAGAGTAATAATAATAAAAGGAGCCTTGGATCTCATGTAACTTTTATGCTGTGGGTTAGAGGTTAAGTAGGGCAGAAGGTGCCTATTCTCTCCTGTGCGAGCACAAAAAAAAAAAAAAAAATTAGTCCTGTCTGATTGTGACATATGAAATAAGCCCACTGAAGGCAATATGAGCCCCTGCCTCATTTTGTTTCTGGTGAGCCGCTTAAATAAACCTTTGGGTTCTACTGTGATAGCTGAATAAGTAAATAACCTTTCGGATGCCCAAGTGGCATTAATACAAAGCCACCGTTTCTTAGCGCATCCTCCAGGCAGGAGCCGTTCTGAGGATGTGAGAAAGCCAGAAATGGAAAGAGCAAATGCTCTTTATCCTAATGCAACAGTTGTCGGAAATAACAAGCCAGTTGTAAAAGTGTCAAATACTTGATGCTTATGTAAAACACTGCGTTATTTACCTTCTGTTGCTAAAGTCTGTTCTGTTTCATTCATGCCACTCAGCTAATTTCTCCATTTAGTACTGGTAGTAGTAACACAAAATTAATTTTAGTAGGTTCTTGTTATTACCAGTATTTGATCATTTTCCTTGGGCCTTCTACCTCCTAGTGCTGGAAAAAATAGTGTCAGTATGACACCATGCTGACAGCAACAGGGAAGACTTGTAGGAGCTGAAAATATTCCGTGAAGGCATTGCTATGTGAACTCTTACTTATATAAATAAGTACGACTCTTGTTTGATAAGGATTTCAGACTTGGGCTCTATGGGTTTCAGAACTGACAGTGGCCCACTGCAAGAGAGCACCATGAAACCTTCACATGTGACAATTTGACGCCTATTTGTTATGCTTAAGAAATAAGAATGGGGATGCTTCAGACCATTCTGCTACTGCAGAGCTGAGAAGCATCCTTAGTTCAGTTTTTAGGCAATAGTTGTGGTCTTACTGGGTCTTGGGGCCCAAATCTGGTCCCATCCAGAAGAACATAAAAACAACAGACATGGGAGCAGGCCTTAGAAAATCATACAGTATCACACCAGGCCGTGAAAGAAATTGATACTGATTCCATGCAAGTATTAGAAAGTTCAGGTAAGACCTTGATAACAGAGTCTGTATCTTGCTGTATGACATGATGGCTCACCCAGCTCTATCCTTAGGAATCCTTTAACTGCGTTAAGCGCAAGTTGAACATCTTTAAAGTGGAAAGAACTTTTGCCTATGGGCTTGAACAAAAATGCACAAGACATTGTGTATTTTTGCACAATGAAGGTGAGATGCACAAAAGCATAAACAAGACATCTGGTTATTGTGCTGTTACTGCCTATTAGATTAGATGTTTGTTTGCTCACATGCATTTTGAAGCAGAAAGAACAGAAATAACACTTGCCCTGACTGCTTAGTATAAAAAGCATATAAAAATTATGAGCACAACTCACTGAAACTCCTATCTAGCTAAATAAGAAATAATTCATGCAGCTAAAATGAAAATCTTGGAAAGACTACAACTTTTATGTACTGCAGTTTGACTCTAACCACCTGTTGCAAGGATTCAAAATAGTTTCCAGTGTCTTTCCACATCCCAGGGCTCTGCGAAAGAGGTCTCTAAAAGGGGTGTTTGAAACAATAACAGTTCCCACCTGGAAAGGAAAGTTAGTGTCAGCCTTTGCAGCAGCCTGGCAGCTGCTGAAGTGAAATTCTTCCTTTGCTGATAGGGGGGGCAAAATGGCCATTTTGATTTATAACTGAAATCTTCCTTTGGTGGAAGTGTGTGAAGGGAGAAGGCTTGTCCTGGCATCTGCTAAAATGTATCAGCATCGCTTTGCTTCATTGAACCTACTGGCCTTTACGGGCTAATAACTGATTGTATCGGTAGAAAACAGCCACTAGAGGAACATGTGTTTACCAAGAAAACTTTCAGTTCCATGTTGAAGAAGAATCAGCTTTTCCTTTCTCCTTCAGACTTCCCTCACGTCCCCTGCAGCTGTTCTCCCATGAAACAATAGATCGATTCAGACTTACCCCAAAAGAAGAGATCACAACCAAAAATTACATCCCTCTCAGGGCTACCAAAGCAAGAAGACTCTCTCACTGCTTGCTGACTTGCAGCAGATAGGAGCTGGCTTTTACACAAATGAGGATGTATCTACTTGGCCTCAAGCACTTGTGCTGTTGGATTCTGAAGTGATTGAGACGAAGATAAATGTGTTTGGGAATAAAAGGTTTTAGCCCCCTCTATGTAAATTCCTATACAATGTTATCATCATGGAAGCCGAACAGCCAGACAAATAACGGCTACACATCACTGCTGTCTCTGGAAAATATTCTGAGTAAACTTAAACTTCACTTGACAGCTTTTCTATATCATTTAGTTTTTCACTTACACTAAACTAAATGCCCTAAACTGATTGTGGTAATGCTCTGAGTTCAGCAGTCCGTAACAATCTGTAGTTTTGCAATCAGAATTTCCTATTTTGAGAAAATTCCTGTTACTGTTCAAGGTCCTGAGAGACAACACAAAAGTTAACTGAAAGGATGATCGTACAGAGGCATTGATCAGATATGTATATAATGTACTGCACAATGCCCCAAAGTAAGCCCATTTATTTAAGGGTGATTGTAAATAGTCGGGTATTTCAGCTGAAAGTGAATTTTAAATTCAACTTCCTTTCAACATCGCATCAGCTGCCGTTCACTAATCTGTCTGTAACAACAGTACCTGCAAAAATGCTCATTTATATCAGGTACTTGACCGCTGACTTATTTGCAGTACTTGTCTTTACGTGTATTAGCATATCTCCTTACATGTTTGCTTTGATGTCTTCAGTTTAAAAATCCCAATTCTTACCCCTTTGCATTAATTTGTTCAATTTCCGTTAACCTCTCTGTACTTGCTTAATACTATTACGGAACTTCCTATAAATAACTATTATTACTTAGTGCACACCTGTCTTCTAGACTTAAATTGAAGATGTGTTTTCAAGTTTTACACGGAGGACCAGAAATACATTTTTGTATGCAGTGCAGTGAAAGATACGTCGATTCTTTGTTACTAACTTCCAGATGTTATCCCAAATAAATACTTTCTAGATAAATTGCTTGTTGAGGTCCCAAAAGAACTAAGAAAAGCTTGCCTTGCTCTTTCCTTTCTAAAAAAAAAAAAAAGCCTCTTCAGGAGATAGGCATGTTTTATTTTCTTTCCTTCCTTATATGTTTACTTACCATTTTCTCCTCTTAACTGTACAATAAAGGAATTATACAGAACAACATCTAAACATACATACCTTTTATAACAAGGTGTTTAAGTGTATAAAAGTATAATAGCTCTGTCTAGGAAGTCTTTAAATGTCTGTCTAATGTCTTTCCCCTTAGTGGCTCCTTTTTTTGCTTTATATTTTCTTACATGTAAAACTATTCCAAGTACCAAACTGCTAACAAAATGGAATAATATTTTATTGTTCCTCTAATCTTCCACTAAGTTTTACCAATTTGTTTGTTGCTAGTCTCTAGCTTTTTTGCTTCTTTACAATTTCAGTTTGACTCAAACTTTCAGCCTTCTCAGAGTAGGTGGTCTGTAACATTAAACCATCAAGCAATCAGTTTTATGTTTTCCTTTCAAACTCCAGCCCCAGCTTTCTTTTCACAAACAACGGTAGGAAATCCTCTGTCTGACATAGTAAAGGATAAAGCAAAACAAAAATCAGGCCCTTTTATGATTCAGAGATACGCTTAGTGCTCTTACTGCCTAAAATGCTACGTGCTTTGATATTATAGTATACTTTAATTCGAAGGCTATTTAAACGATAGACAAAGTAATGGCTGGGAGAGAACGACAATGATGATGATATAATGTAGCTCTAGAATTGGCCTTGATCTTGAATTTGTACATCAACCAAAAGGAAATTTTTAACTGTGGAGGTGAGCTATAAACTTTTATAGAATAAATTTAGTTAGATCGTGCCACAAAAAATTGACATTCAGAGAAGAAAAGTAATTTAAAATTAACTTGGACGCTTGGCTATAATGCAAAGTATGATGTCTCTCTAAATTGCAGAGAGTGGTAGAAGTCAATGTGTTTCAGTTGCAAAGTCCTTATTCCAGGTTCCATGCCTGTATCTACTCTGCAATTAATGGCAGAAATTGTAATTTAAAATAAGGAATAGAAAATGAGTGCACTGTAACAAAAATAAAGGGAATATTCTGAAAAGGAAAAAACCCCAACGTTTTCCCATTTTCAAACAGAAAGCTAATGTTGCATTTCATTTTCTTAAAAAGAAAATACATAGTAATCTGTAAGAACAACATAATATCTGGTGGTTCACTATCTTGTGTCAAAAATTCAGTTTGCCAGGAGAATAAAAGCAGCTAGTAATCTGAATGTTACAAATTGAGGAAAGTAAAAGTCGAGCAGTTTACAACAACTGGGTTGTTACGAAATGGGAGACTGAACTAAAAATCTGTCATTGTTTTCCATAAAATTCTTCTCAGGTGTCAAATACCGCAATTTGGATTCTTCAGTGACTAGTTAAGGTTTTACATACTCAAAGGAAGTGTAAAATGAATTCATGTCTTTCATAGAACAGTGGATACGCCTTTTGTGTATTATTTTCACATGCTTATAGACTGACACTCATGAGTAGTACCTAAGACCCCGTTTAAGCAGATGAGTAGTCCCTTTGGCTTTAATAAAACCAATTCCATACTTACTTAAGCATTATCCTACATGTTTTACGTGTTCAGGCTTTTTCTCCCCTGTAACAGACAGCTTATGGTAACACTACCTTCATTAGGGGCAGCTCTACCCTAGAGATTCCTGCTCACCTACAGATCATGCTATAGGCTTGCATGGAACTTACAATGATAATTGCAATAAATAGTTCTAAATTTACTTTTTATCATTATATTAGAAAAGATTTTACACATGTGGCCATCAGTTCTCATAAACTCACTTAGTGGAATCGTCACTGCTGACTTTAGCTAGACAAGACTTCTGCCCTAGCAGAGATCAAATTAATTGGACACTACGCTCATTACTTTAGGTCAGAATTTGTCTTTCCATTTTTAGCAGCTTTTAAAATACTGTCCTACTATCCTTGGCTACTTGCTTACTCAAAGACAACTTCCTTTGAGAAAGGGCTTGCATGGTTTGAAATATTGTGGTTTGCAGTTAACAACTCGTTGACTAACAAATCAAGGATAGACATAAACAAAGACATTTATTCTTTTAGCGTGTTTGACTTATATACTCATTTCCATAGTCCTTTTTCCCTGTAAAAGATGATGTACATCATCTGATTGCCTGAGAATATGAATGACTTAGTGTGGTTATTAGTCCAGTGGCAAAAAGCGGTCAAGACCTTTCCCAAGACCTCCATTTATAGCCTTAATTTGCATTCTTCTACAAGGATAAGTAAATTCTACCATGGTTTATCGCTTCATTGACAACTCACTTTAATTAAGCCTCCATGATAATTGCATTTCTTCCTGAAACTGCAGGAAAACACTTTCTAAGCAGTTAAAAGCTTTTGGGCTTAGTTTTTTTTCAAAGATTTTCTAAAGAAGGGGAATTAAATGGTTGCGATCAGACACAAACAAGTAGTTAAGGGCCAGACTGTGCCATCCTTGTTCAGACTGAACAGAACCTCAGGCTATGGAATAAAGTAATGGAAAGCAAATTATTTTTCGGGTAAGTTATTTTTCAGGATAAAAGGGACTGAGTTAGTGACAAGTGTATCATCTTAGTTCTGGCTGTGGGGTTTTGGTTCTTTTGTTCGATAAATCTATTCAAATTAAAACACAGTATTCAAATGCAAGCATAAAGTCTAAGCAGGAGACTAACAGTGCATCTCTCCCATCTGGAAGACTCAGGCATGCTGCTTTCCCCGATTCCTCAGCTTATGCATGAAATTCATTTCATCGCAAAAGAAACTTCACAGCATCTCCTCAGCCCCCCTAACTCCTCCCTATTTCTGCCTGAGATACATTACTAAAATGTTTCTCGTTAATCTAATGAGTTTGGGTGTCTAACAAAGAACCACCGCAGAGCATCGGAGGAAGGCAAGCTGGGGAAACGAACTGAAATGCACAGTGTCAGCCCAGTGAAAGTAGCCTTTAATAGTCTATAAAGCTTGGAGATTTGCTAGACCCGGCAAGAGGCTAATATATTATCTATTGCTCTCTTTTGACACCCTTGCTCGTTCCTGTGTTTATTACTTGCTTCTAAAGTCAGCTGCTCTGCAAGTCTGCAAATGCCTTCTGCAATGAGAAATCCACAAAGAGGGCAAACAAACTTGCTTTTGGCTTAACTTAGAAAGGAGGAGAGAAAAAGAACATTTTAATTAGCAGCAGGGGGTAAAAGTGGCTAAAACTGAAGGAAAAGGTTCTAGTTGCTAGAGAAAGGTTTGTAATAGAAACAGTCAGCAATTCCCCTGCTGCAAAGGAAACTTTGCCTACAAAGCTTTTAAGAGGAGAGAGGCCAAAATGAAGGGAAAACAATGAAAGGTTATATTAAAAGAAAAAAAAAAAAGCATCGGTATGTACTGGCTCCTTCAAATACAGGAAGGAATCAGAGAGCTGGCTGTGTGAACTTCTAAATTAAAACAAGAGTTGCTAGCAGGACACTTATGAACTGTAACTGCATCTGAAGACAGTTCATTGCTTTATGTTCCAAATTGTTTGATGCTTACCACTGCTAAAGGCAGGCTGTGAGAGGCCAGCTTTTCCTTGGTCCACAGCATAAAAAGCGCCAAAACTTTTACACCGAAATGAGAGCTAGGGATTCTTGACAAACTAGCAGGAAAAGGCAAGTGTTACTAGCAGAGAAAATGCAAAAGTGAAAATTCCATAAATTTGAATTTTATTACAAGCCTACGGTTAAGACAACTGCCTCGACTCAAGTAAGGAAGGCAATCTAACTTGGTGCAAGCCGGTGCCCCAGAGGAGTGCAGCTCTCAGGGCTTTCTTGTGTGTGAACGTCCTCATTATTTTTAGCAACATTTCATATTCTATGACACTATCATTTCCTGGCTTTTGTTTGTTCAGATTTGGGATGAACTAAGCTTTAAAGAATTTGATACACAGTTTTTTCAAAGAACATTGAATGATTTAAGAATTCTTCCTAACTATAGCTGTGAGATTTCTTTATGACTTACAATGTATGAATATTAGCCTTGATTCTGAATTGAACTACAAGGAAGACACAAATAAATATGCAGTCAGTGGGGTCTTCTCATTAAACAAAGATTTTTTTTTCTTCCCTTTGCAAGAAATTTGCATCAGAAGAAAGCACTGCACAGAAAGGGGGTTATTTGTTCTTAGGCTTCAGCAAATGATTATAAACTTCCATACATATGTAGGTGTGTAAATCTGTACTAAGTTCATCAAACATTTCTTTTTAAACAAAAAAAGTGCTTAAAAGTTTGTGTGAGAACTGAGGTAAAAGAAGTAATTGTAAAACTGTAAGGTAACCGCGCTGTGTGTCTGCCCAGCAGCCGCTCCGGCCAGCAGGCGGGCTGGTTTGCGCAGGGTTCCTGGTGGCTCTGGTTTAAAGCCATGCCCTTGGCCATATTTAATTCAACAGGTTTGACTGCACCTTCATGTAGAACAACATGCCATCTGCTTACAGATCAATCCCACCTTTGTCTTTTACAGTGAGTAGTACTTAGGCTGCATCAGCAGTATTATGCTGCTGCACAGACTCAGCATTTAGGGAAGAAAAAAAAATTTCTTTTGCTAGAGGGAAAAACAATTAGCCAGAAAATGATGGTGCGTCTCCACATGCCACACAGGAAGAATAATTTAAACTCCCAACTGCTCTTTGTTTGAAGATCAGGCTAGATACTCTGGTATTTCCAGTGAATTAAATGGGACCTGGTCTGAGCCCCAACAGTCCGTGTTTGGTTTACATGTGATATGGCCGTAGGAGTCTTTTCTTCCTCCCTGTGACCTTCTCCTTGTCAAACCACAATGTATCTCCATTCAGAAGCATAATCTCAGAAATATTATAGGCCCTAGACCCCTCACAATTTCAGCAACAAAATATTTCTTTGATTATCGTAAATATTATCTTCTGTCCTTGACATGGCTTCTTATTGATAAACAGTAATACAATTTGAGGTAGCAAAAATAAAAATAATCACCCTATTCACTTAACTCATGAAAGCTCTACCTAGAGCCCGTTACCATTGACAGTCAGATTTTGGTCTTAAAAAGAGAGGATTGTTAAAAGAAAGAAGAAAAAGATTTTTGTTTGGAAATCAAGTTAGAGAAATGCATTTCAGAGAACGTTGCAAGGGTGGAGATCAGATGATCTCTTTGTGTGTTTCTTTAGGAGGAAAAAGAAGTTATGCAATTCCAAGCAGTCATGTGGTATGGCAGCTGCTAAAGTTACTGCTAATTTTTATTAGAACTGGCCAGAGCCAGAAAAAGGTCTGCTTTATAAGCAAGACCTTTTAAGAAATAAACTAAATCTTCCTGAGCTGGGAAGCCTGCAGAACTGAGAGAGGAGAAGAAGAAAAAATAGCACTAAGAAGTTCTTTTTTTCCTCTCAAATGATTCAGGAAACATTTTCACTCTCCCTTCCTGTTGCTGGTTACTTTCTCATATTCATCCAATCAATCAACCATATATATATAAAAAAATATTTACTAGTTTTCAGCTCAAATTCCCACTCAACCCCATGGCCCAAAAGGACTATTCACATGCACAATGTGTATTTGCTTTTATTCACCCAAGGAGGAAAAGTGGCCCTGGGCTACAGGCTTTGGTTGACCCTGCTGTGAGTAAGGGGGTAGGACTAGATTATCTCCAGATCATCTTTGAAAATCTGTGCATAAATTAAATTGGCTCCTGGGCCAAGCTTGCTCACCAAAGCTTTTACTTGCTTTCAGTGTTGCACGCTTTTGTGCGCTTCAAAGTTATTTGGATGATGGCAAAAAATAAAGAATAAAGGCAATTACTTCCAGATAAAATTCGTTACACTAAAAAGAGACCAGCCATGACTCTTCATGTGTCATCTAATCCCAGTTTAAACAGGAATTCTGTACTGCTGGTAAATGGACCGTATTAGTAAGGTGTGGACACTCTACTGGGGTTATTGATGGTAACTGTGTCAGTGTAAAAGGGTGTATAAGAAGAGCCCGCTGTAGGGTATACTTTTCATGAGATCCATAGGTCAAGTCCTACAATAGATGCTATATAAATGAATGATATTTTTTAAAGATTACTTAGACACCAGACTTCAGTAGACTATTAAAAAGGGGTTTACACCATCAAAAGATATTGTTTTCCAGATTCTGACTTTTTTCCACCTGCCTCACGCAACTGAGGCACGTTACACCTTTAATGCATAATTTAAGTTGCAGGTAAGATGCTTGTGCTCTTTGGGAATTGCATGGCCCAAAGCACAGTAATCACCTAGTCCTTCACAAAAGGAATGTCTCCTGTCGTGTACACAGGGATGGGATGTGTGTCTTTACCATCTAGTGATCCATCCACACAGCTGGTTTGTACCACTCTTCCTTCCACACGTAACAAATTCTCAACTTCCCTCTTTTGAAGTATTATTCCCCCACCCAGTCTTTAAAACCCAAATTCACTTTCCGAGGTAAACTCCCTTTACAGATATAAGACTTTACGGATAGAAGATTTTTACAAATGCTACCCCATTATAAGAAAACTAACATAATACAAACTTACTTTGGATACTAAAATGCCTAATGAAGTCTTAAAAGCAACAACTTAAATACTATAGTCATTTAAAAGCCCCAGTGCTGAAGCAAAAAAATTCTCTACTACTATTATTGTCAGCCCAGTACCGTTTGTATTTACAAGAGTTTAAAAACTTTACAGGTCCTGTAGTTGCACTTTGTAGGGGAACATAAAATAGTGAAGATAGATTTTTTTAATATTTATCAAAATATCACGCATGAAGTAGAGAAGCAGTCAACAATGTTGGAATTAATTTCACAATGCCGATATGTTGCCATGTCTTAGTGTTTCAAGCACAGAACAGCAGTTAATTGTGAATGGCTTCCAATTTTTCATGGTGCAAAGAACAAACTCATTAGGCAAAGGAAAAAGCCTTATGCATGAGAGAGAACATGAATCTAATGCCATCATTGCTATACAATTCAATATAGTAAATTTGATCAACTTCTAATCAAGTACCCTCATTTTCCACGTTTTCCTGTTTGTAATGTTTCATGTCTTATCATAAATTAACATTTAGCAATTTTGAAAAAAGAAACAAACCAAAACCCCATACTGGAATATATTATGTTTACGATCAAGCAGTAAGACTTTATTGGACTTAAAAGCTACAAATGCCATTAATCAGAAGTGACTTCGCATTATATTTCTTACTAGACCAGATTCCAGGATTTCAGTTCAGTTTCCGTATTTTGTGTGTGAAAAAAAGGAAACATACTGTTGCAAAGACAGCACAATTAAGGCACTCGTGGCAGGTAGGACTGCATGCCATGCTCCTGTTCTGAAGAAAAACCCCACTACCACAATAAACCCGGTTTGAGCTGCAGGATCAGGATTCAGGATCCCTAGGAAGATTTGGTGACCCTCACACATTCAGTACTTTTCACATTTGCTGGACAAATTCCAGTTTTAATTCCAAATGAAAAGTTCTGCAAATTTTACTCAAATGCATTTTGAATAGCAATGGTCTTTTTTTTTGTCAGTTAATTTGCACTTTATGCATATCTTTTAGTACAATTGACATGTTAATGAACTGCATATGTACTAAATTAAGGATGATTGTGTCTGATTGCCCAATTATTATGATACAAACAAAATGTGTGAAAATAGTTGATAGGACATTCTGTGTGTTTTCTCTAAAAAGACTCGGCGCATTCAAAAATCTAAAAATAAAATCTAACAGTTAATCATAATGGTTTGGCTTCAAATGTGGAAAATTGAACAGGAGATGATTTAAAATGCAAGGAATTGTACCACATGTGAAAAGAAGATTAAATTGTCCCATTGTTATATGCTCTATATGCATCCTTTTAAAAAAGTTATTTGTCTGGTGGAGTCTGACACGTTTCTGCTTAGCTACAGAGAATATGAAACAGCTATTTTTCACTTCTTTGAAAGAGTAATAATTCATAACACCAAAATCTAGATTTCTCAAGTGGTTTGTTTTTTTCTCTTCAACGCATGCGTCACAGCCATGGGCTGACCTGCAGCATCCTGACTGCTCCCGTAGCCCGCGAGGTGACACACCAGGCTTGTCCTCCAGAGCAGGACAACCGTCCCACCATGCCATTCGAAGGAGGGAACGACCTCTCTTTGCCTCCGCACTGGACAGCCTGGCAAAAGGCAGGCTAGGCTAGGCAGAAGGCTCTTCTATCAAGATAATTAGCATGGATTGGTTTACCAGAAACTGGTAAACACAGCTGAGGGTGAATGGATGAGGTATTTCATGAGCTATGTGATCAGGCAATACATGAACTGAGTGAGTGAACTGAGCGAGTCCCTTGCTTAATGTGAGATTTGACAGGCCTGGAAATTATCAAAGCGGTTTGCATTTCCTTTCCAATTCCTGTTCCTCATGGTACCAAACAAGCTAGTAACCACACCAAAGAGAAAAAAAATGTTGGGGGTAGGGTGTATGCTATATAATCTGTGACTCTCACTGTTTTTAAAGAGTTATAAAAATGATACCTTACCAACAGAATCTTTCTCCTACTTTTTCCATCCCTATAGTTATGAGAAGTTTGATGCAAGAGAATCTGACCTGGAAAGTATATTCCTCATAACCACTTCTCCTTTTCTCAAGAGCAATTTCCCTTTTAACCACACAATTCCAACACAAACACGAACGGCATTATTGATCTCCTCTGCAGGGACTCTGGATGCTACATCCCAGCCTGCCCCAACTGCAGAGTAGCCCGGGCTTTCACCCTCCGTAGCCCATAGTAGGACTGTCAAAGGGTTTCCATGGGGTACAGCTGTCTGTAGAGAGTAGCACGTGGGAGGAATAAGGGATGGTAGCTTATTTCCAGAGGAAAAAGGGGAACAGGGCTGTCAGGAGAAAATGCTGAAGCGAGGAAGTGCCAAAGCACAGCAGCGAAGTTGCAGATGAAACAGATATTGTGGAAAGCTGAGCAGCTCTGGGAACCGCGGCAGGTGGGTGCAGGGGCCATCTCCTGGGGCTCGGAGAAGACCCACCTCCGGAAGAGCCTCTGAACGTGACCGATTCCTACAGCAGGCTCTGGGTTTATCCCCCATGTCCAATTAACTTCTAAGTAGTTTGTGTAAAACTGGAATGGCTGTAGCCGCTCTGCACGTATGTGAGGAACAAGGACAAAATTCTACAGTTAAACTGTTTCCCCCCCAAATTCAGCGTGAGCAGGGCAGAGCTGCACGAGGGGTCCCCGCATGCCCCCCGGTGTGCCTCCAACACCCCGGCAGCACTTGTCTTCTGGGTCAAGCTAAAGATTTGTGCTGCTATCGGGGAAGCTCTTTCACAATTATAACTGCAGTACCTTTCAAGAAAACTGGTGTCCCTCCTAATTCCGGTAGCAGCAATTATTTTCTCTGATTTGTGCGCAGTTGTCATGCGCCCATCTCAAGAGCACTAAAGGTTTTACAGGACAAATTTCACATTAGCTAAAGACTGATACTGGGCTGTTTTCAAGCACACTGTGTTAGCAAGGAAAGCAAGAGCAGAGGGCGGTGCAGGGCAGAGGGGTGTGTGCAGAGGCAGAAGGGACATGGACGCCATAACCCCATTAATTTAAGAAGTGTTACACATTACGGATCTATTCCTGAGTTTAGAGAGCTTTTTTGGATAACTTAATCACCTCTTTTTCATTCAGCATGCCCTTGAGAGCAATATTCTAAGCTTCCACAGATTCAAAATGCCCACATCATGCTTAGGGTCAGCACACTGTGGGCTTCTATTAAAAAGGAGAAAGAATAAGATGGTGCAGAAATTTGAGGGGAACTCACGCACGACCTTTTCAAAATTTGCAGCATGAAATGTGCTTATAACTTGAGCTCTGCAGTCTACTCATCAGTGAAGAGGCAGAGACCATAGGTCCAAAACACTAGAAACAACACTGCTTGCTTTGTTCGCAACACCCTAGTTTTCATCCCATCCAACTTATTTTTCTTTTTTGTTCATGGGAGGGACAATAGTACAGTATTTAGTGTCAAAGTCTTGCTGTACCTCTTCGGGTTGTTCTCTTTTTGCTGTCTGGCTCGTCCCCTTGCTTCCCCACCTCCCTGCCACAGCTTGGACTGTAGTGCTGGTATGGAATCAAGCAAATAAATTTATGAGAGGAAAAAAATGCAGTGATAACCAAGGCTGCCTGTTTTCACTTACATTTTCCTCTTAAGGTTATTATTATTCCCTTTTGACCAAGCTGCGGGATCTAAGTTTTAGCACAGGCGTGATGCTGGTTTGTAAGATACCATTAGCAGATACGGACAAAGGGCTTGGAAAGTTTTCTAGGAGTACAAACTCTCAAAAAAGCTGACTCTGCTATAGCTGCGCTCACTACCCGTTGTGTTCGCTCTCCACAAATACTCTAATGTGCTTGCATGTCCCGGCAGGAACTTGAACAGCCAATTTTAAGTCACTGTCTGAAAATGTTTTCTTCCAGAAAATTAATTCCTAAGCATATGTAGCTGCACAGTAAATCTTGCTTGCAGAGCTGAACTCTTCCATTCACGACAATGAAAAAATTCCGTTTAACCTATACGCTTGTCAGAGTTTAGCCAGTGCTTGCAGTAAGTTACCTGCAAGTAGCTATAGGCTTAGGTTTATTGTACTAAAGCTGGCATAATTTTAAGAAGTGCTCACCAGCAAATGAGAAATTGAAGGCCGTGTTCGGTTAATAACTTTATTTACTGATTATTTGTGGAATTCTCCTGTGAGGCATCTGTGAATGGTGATAAGTGAATAGGGCGCGCAGGGCAGGGACAGCTGCGTTCTGACACGAGAGCCAGGCTGGCGATACACTGAACCCTTTCAGCCCGGAGACTCAGTCTTGTGGAAAAACTAGACCCCATCACGCATCAGCAGACCCCATGAAATGTTTCTTCATTTATTCTTTCACTCAATTCTAAAGCAGTCCTTGCCTCAGCAGCGGATCTTTCTTAGCATGTATGCGTGGCTGACAGGGAAAGGTATGCTACGTGCCTGCCAGCGCATCCTTTCTTACCGTTCCTGTGTGGCTGATGTACCTTCTCTGTGCTAACTTGACTTTTCACAGGCTACGTTGTTAACACAGCTACCAAATTCATTTTGCTGAAAGCCACCCAGCCACCTCATGTGAGCAGAAAGTGGCTCTGCTAAAACAGCACATGTAGTACAGGGCGAACTGGGAACCCACAGAAAATTGTAAATTTTGCTTGTACGTATACAGGAGAAGAAGATTTGCTAAGAAGCTTCATTGTTCTTATGTGTAATCTGTGAAGAAATCCACATAATAGAAAAGCAGCCTATAACTTGTAGCAAATGAGCGTGCTTTGGGGAAAATCAATCAAATGCACTAAGACGTGTTCTCAACTCCTAAACTAATGATCCTTCCTGTGAGCAGCATGAAACATCGGGCAAGTCCCAGGTGGCATAAATCCTCCTGGTTTCAGTGGAGCTGTGACAGTTTATACTACCTCAACAGTACCCTAATTGTGCTTAAAACTTTTTAAGGTGGCAAGCAGTCAGTGTTTCAAAAGCCGCCTCCTTTCTAAGCAGTCCCAAAGCTACACAAACAAGTTTACTAGTCAGTGAGAAGAGAATGCCATATTTAATTTATAATCTTTCAGAGCTGATGTGCTTAAAAATAAAAACTTTGAAAAATCTAATTTTGTCTTAAGAAATGCCAAGCAGCTGTGTAGAGGAGGCATTCATGGCTGGGACTTGAACCAACTTCTGTTAAGAGAGGAAATTAGGACCATTTTGTTACCCTGACAAAAATGAAATCTACGAGAACAGTAATTCCTTTGCATAAAAATCAATAATTTCAGCATGTTTTTAACAGGGCAATTTGCTATGGAAGATCTTAACAATAATTCAGTAAATCACTAGTACTGCACTAAATCAGCTGCTTGCTTTTAATGTTTAAGTACAGAACTGCATGAAAAACATGGAGACAAACCAGAGAAAACCCTTGTAGTATCATTACTTCCTCACTTCTAAAGTAATTGTGAAAGATCTGGAAAGAGATATGGGTACGAAGCATCGGTTTACATAGATCAGTTACAAATAGACCAAGATCCAAGTCTTTAACCCTAATCTGACAAGACCTTCCAGAAGTTATTTCCCCGTATACCTCAGATTACCCATATGCAAAATAAGGATAATATTATTCAACAGTTAGGGGAAATTATTAAGCAGTTAATAGCTATAACACGATCTTCATAGTCCTATGTAAGCACTAAATATCATTATTATTTAACAGATTCTGCAAAACAAAGTACAAGGGAAAAAGGATATTTCTTTGTATTTGTTACATGCTGCTTTGAAAACTGAGTAGCACAGACCATGCAACATTCATCTTGATGTATGTCATTTAGCAGTAGAAACATGTACTTCACAGTGGCATTTCTTATGTCAATGATATACAAAGGGGCAAAAAATTGCTTTTACAGAAAATTCGAGACAATTCTTAAACCTGATTAACTTCTTTGCATTTAACCTTCTAAAAGTTGTAGAACAGGAAATCCAAATCCAAATTACAGAAGGAAAATATGTTTAAAAATTATCTCTGACATAATTCAAAGACTATATCCCTATCAATTTGTCAGGGGATAGAATTTGCAAGCAAATATCAATATAACAATGCATTTGCCATCAGCTATAAACAGTACTACGTATGTGTCTATGTTTTACACTGCCTAATCCCTGCTCAGTAATTAGAAATGTTGTGCCAGTTCTGAAAATGAGAAATGACACTCTTATATGGGCTCCAGAATGCACCCACCAGAAGATCCACAGCAAAGGAACGTTTTCCAAAAGGAAATCAAATAATTTATGTTTTACTTCATGGTGAATTCTCTGTGATGGATGCTGGAATTAATTTTGGAGATGTTATACTAAGCAGCTTATATAGGAATAAGAGTTCTTTGTGAAAGAGTCTGTTAAAAATCATGCTGATGATACCTAAAACCTTAACATTGAATGAACAAGTCAAAGAAGTTCTAGGTAGCTAAATTCAGTCCTAGACAGTTAAGTTACCATCTTTCTTTTGCATCTTTCATGCTTTTGAAAGCAAACACGACCTGCTAGGATGCTCCACTCTCTACACCAAGTTCCAGCTGAGTCCTCCAGCTGTGTCCTGCCAGTCACAGCTAAATCTGTAGATGAGTTTTCAGCCAAACTGCCAAATCGAAACTTTGGCAGTGTGAAGGTGTTAAAAAAGATTGCCTCTAGAAGGATACTATCACTGGACATGACCTAATTTTCATCTAGATAATTTACAGGCTATTTCAGTTATCTAAGACAATTGGATATTAGTATGATAAATAGCTCACTTAGATGCCTTGATGCAGGAGGTATCCTGCACAAGGGGAATCAAACCGCATTAGCTGGGCACCACCCAGAGACTTGCTTCGACAGGACACTCCTAATCCAAACTCAGAGGCTGATGTGCAGGCACGCAAGTCAACTATTGGGAAACATTGTGCTAAATTTTCATCGACATCTTGTATATATTTAGAGGTGAGAAGAGTGAATATGAAAATGAGTTTGTGGTCAGCACAACAAGAGTTGTCAACACGTGTCAACCCATGTCAACACGTGGGTTCCTCCTCCCCTTGGTATGTTATAAATACAACACATCACTCTAGTGTCTTTATTCTGGGGTTTTCTCTTACGTGAAAATGTAACTTGAACTGTGGGGAAGAGACCCTGCACGAACACCGCTCACACAGGCACGACTCCACTCGGAGAGGAGACCCAGCCAAGGGGTACAGCAGGAAAGCTCACCCAGGCTGCCGTCCTCTGTGTTCTTCTCAGGTTCTTAGTGTGCATCCAGCATAACGGTATTTAGTTGCTTAGCCTGGCCTGCACTAATGTTGCCAAATGCTAAACTTGTGGAGAAACGGAGCAGTAAGGAGGGAGTAGAAAAAAGTGAGAAAACCATAAAAGCCATAAGGAGGGAGGTCCCTTGCAACAACGAGCAGACGCTGCGGAGCCAGTGGAGGTTAGCTGCTCTAGTCCCCTGTGCCGTGAGCGAGGGTGACTTCTGCAGACAAATGCTGCATGACTGCAATTACAGGCTGAGGTACAGTGCTTGCACTCAAGGAGGCTGAACTGGGCTTGCAGAGAGCGCCTAGGACACTTCCTAACCTTCAGGTATTTGATTATCCAAAGTTTTGGTTTTCATACAGTTGTTTGGTTTATGTGACTATGTACTACTTCAGAAACGGATGTCAGCTTTTCAAATATGCTTTGGGGAAATACACGCTTATGGGAAAATTTTCAGTTCAAACAAAATTGCATAGTTCTCACAAAATTGTCCAGACCTTTTCGCAATTACGTTACATCATATATATAGTTTAAGCAACTCTGGATCATTTCACAGCTCAGCTTCTTATCTTTTTATAGTTCTGCTACTGTGGCTCCACTCTTTCCCATATGAAGAAACTTAATTAATATTTTATAACCTAACTAAATTGTGAATACAATTTACCATAACGGTACAGAAAATAGCAAATACCCATTGTCCCCTGCCAACAGAAAATCCTTAACAGCTGTTTATTGCTCATTTGCAAAACATAAGAGCAATGGAATTCCATTACTTAGAGAAACTGGCTGTTCCATGATATCCTTGGCAACAAACACCGCACTTATCTTTTTGAACAATAGACTCTCAAAGTTTCTCCAGCCTACAAAAATAAGACAGTGAAGAATACTTTTTCTTAACTGTAAAATGCTAAACAATGGGAACTGACTCACAATCAGCTGCATTTTGTTTCATGAAAACTAACCTTTTTCTCCTCCTCTCCCCCCCCAAAAAAAAAGAAATTTGCTCACTGCAAATTGCGAGAAATGTTACAAGCAACCATCTCTTTCACAGGAAGGACTTTTTATTGAGGTCAAGACTTTGGCAAAATGAGAAGAAATTCAGACTGCAAACTGAGTAATATAAAAACTTACAAACAACGTTAAGGGAGTTACTTAGACAAGTTTATAATAAACCATACAGAAATTGCAGAGCAGAATTTTTTCTAACTGTTCAAAACGTGGTTTTAGAAACCAAGAAAAATAAAATCATGGTTTGCACCGCGGATATTTCACATATGGTTTTAACTAAATAACTTACAAGTTTCCAATAGCTTTAAAAAGAAATATCTACGGCATACCAGATAGATGCTAGCTCCTCAAAAAGTCAGGACTTGCACATACCATCCATAATCTGGTTTCTATATTTAGGAAAGAACTATACCTAAAGCCATGAAGGTCAGCACAGAATCAAGTCAAGCATATTTTAACAGACGTGTCTTCTAGACTGTGTTTACCACGGTATATTTCTCCTAAACCCACACTAAACATCATGCCATTTGAAGACCTGAGATGGATCTCGCACTATTAAAAGAGACTGGATAGTGTATTCACATACCTCAATAATCCTGTCATGAATTTGTAGCCCTCCTTCCTTAGCAGCAGGCCCCGTGTCAACTATTTTTGATACAAAAATTCCTTCGCTAGATGAACCATCTTGATTGTCCTTTAAGGATGAAAGGGAAAATACATTATTGTACCTTGAACTCACTCTAATTTGCCCTCAGCTAAAACTTTGACCGTGTCACAACAGTGCATGTAATTTGAAAGAAATATTCTTACTGATGTCTTAATATGGAATGACTTTGTTCTAATAAGAACACCCGATTACTCCCATTTTGTCAGATTAAACAACCAGGAATGGACTTCCATTGGGTACATTAGTTGCATGACAGTAATTTTCCTCTGACTTAGGCCAGCTCAGTAGTAATTGTCATTACAATTATTCTTAATGTAAAATCCAGTGAGACGGCAGCCTGCTTGCACATCAAACATAAGACAACTGTGCATTTTTGTTTTTATTGTTGCGCAGCTCTTACTCTGGAGGCTTAAAAATAGAACCATGAAAAACAACTTATACCTAATAAGGTATTTTCATATTCCTGTGTATTGTGACACCAGCTTCTACCAGCACAGAACAACATCTCAGAAAATTGAAAAACTCTAACTATAAAGAAAGAATAACTTTCAAGTGAGTTTACTAGGAAAAAATCATGATCAGCATCAGATTTCGGAGTGGCCAAGAAGCAGTTCTGAATACGTTCTAACTTACTAGGACAAGGTATAATCCACTCCTTGATCTAATTAAAGTCATATGCAGCAGCTCCAGCCAACAAGCATACAGAAAAAATACATTAGTGAGTGTATGGTGCAGGAAACATCTGCTGAAATCATAGAATTCAAAAGTAGGTTGTTTAAGTTACATCCCTTCACCTGCACAGAGGGCTGCTTAATCTCTGGTGGAAAGGAGAGTAAATAACGTTTTCTTAATGAACTGTAAAGGGCCTAAAGCTGTGGGCCCTGAACTCGTGCCACATCTTCAAAGCAGTACGGTCTGAGAAAGAGATACCACGGGTTTCTCAATTTTGGGAGTGACACTGCACCAATATTAGTGTTGCTAGCTGCGACAATGTGCAAGAATAAACACGTCGTGAGACAAAAGACAGTGTAGTTATAGACATCTGATACAAATCTGAACATAAGATTTGCTCTGAAAGAATCCCAAGAGAACCAAATGCTTGTCAGCAGCATTTTTCCTCTAAGTGTTGACCTACATGCTTTTCCCAACTGGAAAGGGCAAACATATTTTAACAATTAACATACCACGCATGGTCGGCCACCAATAATATTAAATCCAAGAGAGCCAGAGTCACGATGAAGGACGAGAGTCAGTGCTTTAGTTTCTTCACCCTACAAAGAACAGAACAACATATTCAAAATATTTGTGTGCACTGGTAAGCAGGACAGACAATACTTCTACCCAGGTTTGTGGGGTTGATTTCTTATTTTTTTTCCCCCATGTAGTTTAGAGAAAAATGTTTAGAACAGCTTTGCAGGAGCAAAGTCAGCAGTTCCCAGCCTCTACGCTCCAGCCACCCCACCGTCCTCCAGCAGCGCTTCCCTGCGAAACCCACCCTGTAAGATTTATGTGTGTTTTTTATTGAGATCTACAGTGAGACACTTAACAGCAACAGAAGATATTTATATGAAATACCGGTTCCTGCAACTACTTGACCTCGTCATATGTGACGTGTTATGTAAAATACTCCATGTTTCCAGTAGTCAAATTCTTGACTTTCCCAGTGCTTGAGGGTGACTGAATCTTAGGACTGCATTTTTACGTTGCTTCTCTCTAGTGCTAGCTACATGACATTGTTTTAAACAGTATTCAAACATGAAGTGTTACACAACACAAATTCTCTGGTGAGTTTCAGAAAACAGCATTAAACAAAACTGCTACAAGTTTTACAAAAGGCCTAGGATGCCAACTGCTATTCACAGCACCTGCCACGAATAATTTTTTTCTTTGGAATTTTAACACTAGCAAAACAGAAATCTTCCATCAAGGGAAACCGTTACGTTAACTCCCTAAAATATGAGATTCTGCAGCGAACACCTCTCTGACTAGACAAAAAATGTACAACAAAGATAGATCGGCTGGACCTGTAGTATTTGGAGGACTGTGTAAACACGATCTGTTACCCTGTCCTCTTACCCCAGCTTGGTCCTAACTACAAACTCATACAAGATGTCCTCTATGACACAGTGACGCTGCTCAGGTCTGTTAGCTTTCATTAAGGCAGAAGTAAGTGAATGTACTGTTAAAGACAACTCAATCTGCACAATGCACTAACTTCAATCTCAATCGAATGGCTGGTATTTACAGCACCACACTACAAAAACTATCCAACAGACAACAGCAGAACACCACAAAAAGCTGTTTGAATTAACGATTTGGTTTTTTTAGAAATCAGAACAGGATTGGTATGTTGTGCATCTACAGATATATGTGAACCTTGCTACCTCCAAGATCTTTTCCTTTGTTTTATCCAAAGGGTGAAAAAGTTATGAACACAAAAATGTTTGAGGAAGTTATCTTACAAGTCTGGTTTTCATAACCAATTAATGACAAAAATTACAACAGTTACATTGTAATTCTACGCAGATGTTTTTAGTTTGTGCATTTTTCTTCTAACATGTCAATTTGAAGTTGTCAATCAAATCTTAATGTCTATTAAACTCATAAAAAATGTCAAAGTAATCCTGGGTTACTGAATTACTCATACAGATTTGGGGATGATAACAAAGCCCAATTCCCTGCCAGTGTAACCTGGCAGAGCTCCACTGGCCGCACGCTCAGAGCTCCACCGCAGCAGAGCTGCACCAACATCCTCCACCTGAAAATCTGGGTTACAGTTTTCTTGTCAGTTAGCGATCATTATCTTTCCTGCAGGTCGGATAATAAATAGACTTGGGCCTGATACAGAGAAATGTGAATAATCTCTGCCTGAGTTTATTTCAATTTGCTTACACTCGGCATCAGTGAGAATCAGGTACCCAGAAGAGGGCTGAAAAATGAAGTAAAGGCTATTTCCCTGCAAGTATTGAGAGCCAGACCTCAGAGAGGATTTCAAGGAACAAATTTCCAGGCCTGTGAGACCACTTTCATGGACTGATGATTCACGATTTGAAAGACAAGGAAATGCCAGCGCCGCTGTTTACTTCGCCCATTATGCCTTTTTAAGAAGGCAAATCAATTAGGACAATCAAGAAATAATTACGACATTGTTCTCAAGGCACTTTCGGTAATTAAAACTGAATGTTTTCATTAAAGCCTCCTTACGTGGCTATGATTTGATGGTTTTATACCTAGCAGAACAAGTATTAAAGCAGGTGGGTTTGAAGGAGTCGAAAGTTGCGAGGAGTGGGGGGAAGCTAATGCTGCGTTTTTTGTAGTTACTCCTGAAAAATGTCCACAGGGGTTTTAAAGAAACTTTCCAGCCAGTGCTGATGGATTTGGACACTGTCTCTGACGCAGCAGCAGCGTCGTGTTACAGAGCAGAACCCACATGTCACCGCAGAGCACTAATCCCACCATCTGTGCGGAACTGCCCCGGCACCGGGGAGGCAGCAGCGCGTTGCTTTAACACTTGGTTACTTTTGCAGATTCACGTCTCAAGTCTTAACAATTTCTTAAACAACCTTCTTCGCTTCGTAAGGAAGCCACGATGCAAATGATTTTTCCAGGGCTCTGCCTTTCTTTTCCCGTCTAACATGGCTCGCGTTCCAGCGAAACAATCATTAAACAGTGAGGTAACTGTGGAAATGCGGTGGCCGGCATCCAGCCCTGCCCCGTCATCTGGTTCGGCAGCAGACCTGATGGTTACTGGCATGTTGTATTCCCACAGCTGAACAGAACTCTTAAACATAATTCTTGAAATTACTGTACTTCCCAGCTGAGTAATGTGGAGCTAATAGACTGCCTTCCCCTTTAGATATTGAAGACTCTAATTTCTTTGGTAGTGCTGTGGCTAAGAAGGTCTGTCTTCGTTACAGGAAGCACTTCGGCTCCTTGTTCGCTGGCGAAAGGGCCGCCAGGGCCAGCCCGGCGGATCCTGCTTGGGGACAGTCTGAGATTAAAAAAAAAAATATCATCTCGTTTCAAAGGACTTCATCTGGCTTTTATAGAATTAAAACTTGTGTTACCACCTCCACAGAGGTATTAAACCAGAGGTCCTAAATACCAGATCAGAAACTGGTTCCCGTACGTCTGATACGTTTACTGGAAGTCCATCCCTGCCTTTGGCGGCCGGGGCAGCAGAAGGGCTTCCCCCGCGGGCTGCAGCCAGCGCCACGACCGGCTGCTGATTCTCCCTTCCTTATTTCTTCCCAAAGGACTTTGAGGGCTGTGTACATAAAGGAACAACCAGATCAGCTTATCAATAGGTGTGAACAGTGGTATGTTTCAGCAAGGATTAAGCATTGTTTGAATAGTATGAGGCTTTTCTTGATTATTTTAGACTTTGATGTTTCAGGATTGACGTGTCTGATCAAACGAAATACTAATTTTGAGTAAGACACACCACCTTCCCTCCCCCTCCCTCCTCAAGCTTGTCCACAATAAGCCTCACCTCTTCCCACCAGGGAATAAACAGCCGCTCTCTGAAAAAAACTTTGCATTTGTCTTTTGGAAGAAGCACGGATCAGACATCCAGTAAATACGCAGTAAAATTAAAATGCTCCCTTGGTGGCAAAGAATATACATGGAAAAACCCAGCTTAAGGCACATCTATCTGTTTAAGGGGCTTAGAAAATTGTGAGATATTTGCAGATGAGTGCGTGTATAAAATATATATTTTATGTATGTCTTGTCTCAATATAGTTATGGCAGTGTTACAGAGCTCACTTCAGAAATGGGAGATTGAAGCTCAGCAAAGCTATGGGATTCATCCAGTATTGCAAAGGAAGTCTATGCTAAGGCAAACCCAGACCTGGATCTCCAAAGCTGCTGAAAAAGTTTGCTCCAGCCAAAAGACCACATATTTGGGTCTTTTGTGACTGGCCTAAGGTCCCTCGACATCACATTTCCCCTTTAACTAAGCATTTAAACAGAACCGTACGGGGGCATTTTTTCTGTTTTGACTAGAGGATATGTCATCTGATTTATTCTAGATTGGTTCTACATCTGTGGCAACAAGCAACCGTCAGGCAGGGAAGTCAGAAGATCCTTTTTCTCCATCTGCTGAGGAGCCAGAAGGTCCTACAGTAAGTTTTGGAATCACCACATCTAACCTATGAACCCAGTCTGTTAGCACTAGGCCTACTTGTGTTTTAACACAGACTGAACAATTACATCTTGTAACAAAATACACAAAATATGAATAACGATCATAATTAAATAATGATAGCAAAGGCGCTGCACGCTTTGAATACGCAATTGCTTCTGAAATTGCAGTCAGCTATTCCACATTAGCATACGTGTAATCCGCGTGTTCAGGGACCTAATCCTTCGGCAAGCCTGTATGCCCTGCGGAGTGTTGCAATCTGCGTCGCGCGCTGCACAGCTAGGCTAGCGTCTCTGAGAAAATAAGCCCGGAGTAAAAACTTGGAAGCGTGCCACAGCCCCAAATTGGTAAAGCATCCCCTGCGCTAGGTGATTACCATGGGTCTTTTAAAAAACTCTCTAGCGCACAAAGATGCAAGTTTCCTGATTGTACTTCTTTGGGAGCTGGGCAGACTAAAGCTGTTAGTATTGGAAAGCTGCCCAAAATGCTGTGAAAGACATGTAATTGATTGACCGCTAGACCACAAGTCTGTGGTGACATGACACCTTCCAGCTTTCTTCAGATTAGGCGCTGCTTCAGAAAACTGTATAACAGCCTTTTGTAATACGGCTGAAAACGAGCACAGTCGTCTCGGCCAGCTGTATCCATAAATTTGATTACAAGTATTGCTGGGAACGACGTACCACGCACATTTACAACTACTCGAAGCAGCACCTTTCACGCTAACGGCAGCTCACTACGCTTTGCAGAGCTACATAACACAAAAGCAACATTATCAACAACCAGCCACAAAGCGACGAAGGAGCCGCAGCGCGAGGACGGAGAATCGGCTCAGGGACGGGGAGGTAGAGATTCAGTGAGATGATTTCCAACAGCAGGACTGTATGGAGGGCTTTCCTGTCAGCAGCAGTGCGAGAGGGAGCAGAGGCGGCTGCGTGCTCAGCCGCGGGAGCAGAGAGCTCTGCAGCGTGCCACTGCGAAGTACAGGGGGCTGCAGGAAAAGGAGACAAGAGAACCGTCCTGAATCCTGACATGCACGTGAACCCCCGATTTAATAGGTTTACTAAGATTTTAAGCAGCGCCACACCCAGTCTTGCCAGAAGTTACAATAGTATATTTAGTATTAAAATATTCTTTCTGTTTTGAGTTAGCAAAACACAGCGGGTTGTTTTGCCCCGGATTTCTAAAAAGAAAAAAGGGGGGCGGGGGGGGGGGAGGAAGAGAGACCCTAACATGAAGTTTTGTTTCCTTTACGCAGCCTTCAGAGCCTGAACATTACCAAAGGTGTGAGTACAGATGTTTGACAGTTTTGCACAGTTTAATACTGCTGTGTCTGTGGTAGCACATTCCAGGTCACGGGGAGGACTCTGAACGTCTTCATTTAAAAGATAATTGGATCTAGGGCTTCCCTCCCTGGGGAGCCTGATTCCAATTAAAACTTAGGGATTGTTGTAGCTCTGGCTTTTGATTCTGGTCATTTTATAAATGGTCTAATTTTGAGAGGCTGGAGTCAAGTTAATTTTTCTCCTCCTAAATTGAGCTTTTCAAGAACCCTGTGTGACTCCGAAAAAAATGCAAGTACACGGCAGACGTCTTGTGTTTGGACACGGATGTTACAAAGATGATGGCTTCAGCTCATGAAATAGCCGGCAGGGTGTCTGAGTTGCGTAATAGTTAATCCTAAAGACCGCATTTTTGTAGGAAGCCATAATCTGGGACGCTAGGTGAGCTAAGGGTCTGGAAAGCATTGGGTCCCAACAGCCTCTTCCAACTCACTCTGCTTTGTGTTAATCCCGCGAGTCGATTTCTGGTAGTTTCATACCGTTTCCAGCCCTGGAAATTCCAATTTTGCTGTTGAGAGGTTTCTTCGGGGAGAGAACCGAGAAAAAAAAATAATAATACCCTGACCTTGGTATTTTGGTGTGTCAGATGCCATGTGGGGTCCAGAGAGCAATGATGGTGACATTAGAAAAAATGTGTGTGGAAAGAGGGTGCGCTACAGCTATCACGATGAAAACTCGGGGGCCGGGTGGGCTCCTCAGGACAACTCCTGCTCGCCCCCAGAGCCCCCCCTCCACACCCCCGCAGGCAGCATCGCGGCGCTCCCTGGCCCCCACGCAGGGCACAGGGCTGGGGGAGGCCCCACGCAGGGCACAGGGCTGGGTGGGAGCCCCCACGCAGGGCTGGGGGAGCCCCCACGCAGGGCACAGCGCCGGGCGGGAGCCCCCACGCAGGGCTGGGGGAGACCCCACGCAGGGCACAGCGCCGGGCGGGAGCCCCCACGCAGGGCACAGGGCTGGGGGAGCCCCCTCGCAGGGCTGGGGGGGCCCCCACGCAGGGCACAGCGCCGGGTGGGAGCCCCCACGCGGGGCTGGGGGAGCCCCCACGCAGGGCACAGAGCCGGGCGGGAGCCCCCACGCAGGGCACAGAGCCGGGTGGGAGCCCCCTCGCAGGGCTGGAGGAGCCCCCACACAGGGCACAGCACCGGGCGGGAGCCCCCACGCGGGGCTGGGGGAGCCCCACGCAGGGCAGAGGGCGCCGTGGGCCCCCTCCCCTCGCCCTGGCGCAGGCGGGAAGGCGCCGGCCGCCCTCCCCGCCGCTGTGAGGGGCGCCGGGGGACGGGTCCGCGCCGGGGGACGGGCCCACCCCGCGAGTGGGGGACCCCCCCCTCAGCGAGCACGCCGCCGTGGGACCCCCCCCCCTCCGCCCCGCGTTACCTTGCCGGGGGAGGCGGCGCGGGCGCGGGCCAGGGCGTCGAGGCGGGCGCTGTACTGCGTGAAGCGCTTCTGGTAGCGCAGCGCCGTCACCTGCAGCTCCAGCTGCGCCGCCGCCAGTCGCGACAGCAGCGACTGCTCCCGCTTGCCGGCGCGCAGCGCCTCCTTCTTCAGCGCCTTCTCCAGCGCCGCCGCCCGCGCCTGCAGCGCGGCTCCGTGGGCCCGCAGGGCGCGGAGGCAGCCGTGCCCGCCCGCCCGCCGCTCGCCGTGGGTCAGCATCAAGCCGCAGCCCTGCTCGCAGAGGCCGGCGGGCCGCGCCTCGCAGCGCTCCCGCATGTGCGCCTCCACGTCGCGGAGGTTGAGGACCTGGCGGCAGCCGCGGTTGCGGCACTTGGCCGGCGAGAAGTCGCAGGTCTCGGCGTGCTCGCCCAGGTGCTGGAGCGGCACCACGGCCTCGCAGCCCCGCGCGTGGTTGTCGCACTTGATGTCCAGCTTGAGGATGAGGCTCTTGAGGGGCAGGACGTGGTTGAGCTCCTTGGTGGAGATGCGCTGGCAGTTCACGGGGCAGCTGCCCTGCTGCACCACCCAGGGCAGCACGCAGCCCGCGCAGAAGACGTGCCCGCAGGGGGTGGTCAGCGGGTCCTCCAGAACTTTGTTGCACAGATTGCATTTGAAGTCGGGATCCACGTCCCCGTTGAAGCGATCCAGCTCGAACCCCATCCTCCCTCCGCTTTGGCCAAAAGCAAGCGGGGAAAATAAATAAATAATAATAATAATTAAAAAAAAAAAAAAGAGAAGAAGCAAGCCCAGAAGGAACCAAAGCGCGGAGACGGCCAAAAAAATAACAACAAATAGCTCTCAAGGGGCTGGCCCCGCCGCCCGAGCGGGGGCTCCGGCCCGCGGCGGTGCCGGGAAGGCGCGGCGGCCGCTCACGGGCAGCCCCCGGCCCCGTCCCCGCTGTCGCCGGCCCCGGCCCCGCCGCCCCCCGCCCTCCTCCCGCCGCTCTCCCCGCCGCCGCCTGCGCACAGCGCCGCCGCGCGCCGCCCGCCCCGCCCCGCCCCGGCCCCACCCCGGCCCCGCCCACCCGGGGCGCCCCCGCGAGGGGTCCCCGGCGCCCCCCCCCCCCCCCCTCCCGCGGGTCCGCGGAGAGGGACGGGGGGGGGGGGGGGGGCTCCGGCCCGGCCCCCGCGTCCCCCCGTGCAGGTAACCGCGGGCGGGGCGGGGGGCGAGGTGTGCCGGGGGGGGGTCCCCGCGCCGGGGGGGGGGGGGGGGGGACACGCGGCGGGGACGCGGGAGGCGGGCTCGGGGGGGACAAGGCTCGGAAAGGGGGTAAAGACTGTGGTCAGGTTTAAGGCGGAGGTGGGAGAAGCGCGACGGCCGGCGCCGGGCAGAGCGGAGCAAGGCCGGGCTTTGGGCTCGCCGGGCCGCGGGCGGGCTGCTCAGGCGTGGGAGCGACCGGTCCGGTGAAAAAGTGAACGTGCCGGCAGACCAGCCTGCTCGTATCCGTCCGGAGAAGGGATACGTTTTTCCTGCCTTTGCATGGCCTATTAATGCCCCGTTCATGCCACCTGGATGCAAGTGAGGGAGATCACAGAAGGTTACCGCTTCTGCTATCTGTTTCTGCCTGGAGAGGATTTAAAAGCGCTCCAGAATACGCTCTAAAAAGCTAGTGCCAGACGTAGCGTTAGGCAAAACCAACTTCTCTTACAAGGCAGATAGTCAAGTACTGAAAAAAGCGATAAAAGAGAACAAGCTTCGTTCGCTGTGGATGGTGGAGCAGAATTCTCACGTGCGCTAAAGCCACGTACCGGCTCAATCGTTCTCTTAATGTGTTTTGCTTTACGGCGAAGTAGGAGCCCAACTAGAAACTCTGGTTTCAAATGATCTTGAGTATATCCCTATTATATCATGGAAAAATGATTTTCTGAACGCCTGGGAAGACTATTTGCCTGACAGTGACCTCTAGAAGGTCGCAGACTAGCGGTTACACAACTGCGTTCTCAATTCGGTCTCAGGCAAGTAGTTTTTCAGTACGAAGGGTTTTCCCTTTTCAAAGATAAATTCCATCTGTAGCGCTCATTTCATTCTAATTATTAATGTTCCGTAAAGCTTAAGGCTGCTTTTGGCTGTACACATCGCCCTACTGAAGAAAGTGTGCATCGCATCTTTAGGGTTATATACCTAGTTAAGGAATTTTTTACAGATTTGTTCCTTTCGGAAAAAAAAAAAAAAGATGCAATACAGGACTACGCACGGAGGTTTTCTGTTAACTCCATCTGAAGGTCGTGCACAGTCCAGGGCCACGGTGATAAAGTTTAATTAACACGTGTATATTACTGACTTTCTGATTGTTCTATTCAATCTATAGTAGTGATTCCCATACTTTCTTCTTGCGCTTCACAGCCTTTTCCCTCTTCCTCCTCTTTCTCATCTCTGCCTCCTCAGGACACCTCTTCTCACCAGTCTCTCCTCCCATTTCCCTTGCTGCCATGCTGCATCTCTTTCCTCCCTCCAGCTGCCGGACCACCAGCCGCGCACTCTGCTGATTCTCCGTGCTTCGTCTGGAGCGTCGCCGCACTTCACGGTGGGACACCGTTGTTCTGCAGTCTGTCACAGAAGCTCGGATAGCTGTTACTAGTCACGGCATCTATTCTTTTCCGTGGGCATTTTATCTGAAATAAAACTTCAGATTACATGGTCTGGGGATGCACGTAGTACAAATCAGTGACTTGAGCGTTGGTGTTCGTTTCGGTAGCTGCTGCATCAGCCCTCCTCTGTTGGGGAAACCCATCAATGCAACTATTTCTGAATAGCCAGTTTTAAGATAACTGCTCTAACTCAGTGCCCCGTGTGACCACCGCCTTATGACCTTTTTTACGTGAGCTTGTAAAGGGCCTCGTGCGTTCAGGATGGTTGTAAATAGAAATAGAAATACATTACTTCCGTCAACGATAGCTGTAGCAGTTTCGGTTTAGTATTTCAAAGATGTCGCTACAGGATGCTTGAGGCCATTGCCGTTGAAGCCAGAGGCAGAGCTTTTATTGATTTCAATGAGAATGACGTCAGTACCAGGTTCCTTGGGCTATTTGAAACTATACAAATATTTGGATGGAAAATATGGGCAAGAACTTGAATAACATTTTCATTGAGAGTCATGGCTAGGCAGATGGTGTGCTGAATTCTGTGATATACTTCAATGTGACATTTATGTAGCAATAGATACTTTATTTATAAATTAAAACTTTTGAAGGTGACTGCAGTCTTGCATTTAGACGACAGTTTGGAGCGCTGACAGCGAGTTGAAGTTCCCCTCTCCCTGCTGCCGTTATCCACGGGAGAAGGCACAAATGGAGCTTTCCCTACCAGAGGCACTTACATTTCAGTTTTCCCTTGAAAAAAAATATTTGAAAAGCAGTCTCTCCGCGTGAGCCTTTAATGTTGTTTTCAAAGGCTGAGGTTTGAAACTGAAAAGAGGTTTGGTTTCCAGTGCATTGCCACCAGGGCTGAAATTACATTGCCACAGCTATGGAAGGTCATTTCTATTTAGGCAGTTCTCTCATCATCAGAGGTAGTGTACCGGGGTGGGACCATTAGTGAACCGTTAGGGCTCTGTCATTTAGCTTTGCTATCCTGTCATAAGAAGGGTGAGGGCATGTCAGTTTGTGCTTTGGGGCGTAGCACAGACACAGTGCCAGCTCTCAAAGGTCTGCAAAACTAAGGTTTTTGCAGCAGGTTTCATTCAGTCTGGGTTTTTTTTTCTGCTGCTGTGAAGTTTCCAGTCTCACAGAAAATAAAGTGCAATTTGATTGGAAGTACTGATTTGTCTTCTTTTGCCTTTTGTTCATAAAGGTTGGCATCATTTTACACTTGATTACGAGATCCTTGCAAGAAACCTGATTTTTCTTACATCAGTTTGCCTTTAAAAAAGTAGAAACCATTAGGTAACGCAGAGAAGGAGTCGAATCCCTCTTCGTGGCAATCATCTGTGTCATTCCCCTGCCTTATTTGATTTTGACAAAACCCCTAAGGTTCATAGGACATGTCCAATGTAACGTGGTCTTCCTCACGCACTTAGTTCATGAGTTGGAGCCTTTTGGAAACTGAAACTCGCAGTGGTCCTGGGCGTATTTAAAATACGTTTAGCGTATTTAGAACATGTGCAGTATGTTTAAAATGTATCTAAAATGTCAAGATCTTCTCAACATTCTGTTCATTGCCAAGCACTGAAGCACTGTACAGAGTTATACATATACATACAGAAAGATTCTGTATTCTGTGACATTTGATGACCTTTCTGGTACTATGTATGCTTTACAAGTTTTTTCTTTATATATCTGCATAGATCCTATTATTAAAATTCAAGTAAACTTGCCTCAATCCTTTATTTTTACCACCAGTAGAAATGCAGGTTTGCATTAATATGGTGCGTGTGGACCGAATGAAATGTCAGTCTTGTAATGTTAAAGAATAGTCCGTATCAACCGCAGTGGAGACGGTTCATGATGATAATGGTTTATATGACACTTATTTTGCAAGAGGTTAGGCTCTGGTTTGGCAGTGGAGCTGGGATTTCAGGGTTTTACATGTACAAGTAGGTTGATATAATATTAAAATGGATGCTTAGAAGCAAGTTGTATATTAGCCACAGAACAAGCTGCATCAAAACTCTGAATCAAATCCCGCTCTTTCAGAAGACACATTTAAGTAAGAAGTAAAAGATAGCGCATGAGCATCCTTTCTTGATGTTCCATGCGTATCTCTGTGTAGTTGATTAAGAGCTGCTTCACCGCCTCAGAAATCTAGCAGTTTTCAGACACATACTTGAAAGACTGGCATCATTTGAGCCTGTTTCATAACTGGCTTCCTTCTCCTCATCTCTTCACATAACTAAAGTCATAGTAAAATTTATGTTTTATTTGTGAACAATTCAGAGGCAGGGTCCAGAATAATTTTGGCTATAAGAACAAATTCCTATATTAATATGGATAGAGCTAATTATAAAATAATGCTCTTACTTCTGGGGCTTTTTAGGAAATTGGATCAGTCAGCCATGTTGAGTGCTCTTTGAACAGTTACATTAATTCATCACTACAATATCTGAGAGTCTTGAAGTTGTTTATTATTCATTTTATTATGAACACTTCTCTGTATGGTAACGGAGATTTAGCTGTGTTTTAAGACTGGGCCTAATGAAATGTGGGGTAATAAAAATGCTCGTTGTAATTCGGGAAGTCCTTAGCTGAGTGCTAGAAACCGAATTCTGCTTTTCCTCAGCCGTTCTTCACTCGACGTTGGAGCCAGTTTTGGTGAGCAGTTGCTTTTTATGAGTAAGTCTGTGATTTGAGTACAAGACCGAGGCCCAGATGTGGCCACTGCTTGCCTGAAACCACACAAGGATTCCAAATTTTAGTGGAGGCTACATCCCAGAAAGCACCCACTATCCAGTCTTATGGCCACAAATGCTGCGTCTTTGAATTTCCTCAGCAATACAGAAATGTGCAGTAGGTATCAAATTGTGATGTAGACACCACATTCTGTGCTATATAATTTCTTTGTCTTTTCCTCCCTTATTTAAACAATTTAGAGAGAGAGAACTGACACTATATATGCCTAATTCCCTTTCACACATCTTACATGTGGTAACTAATGATAATGTTTAAATCCAGACTGTAATTAACTCAGTGGTAATGGGTGGGACATAAAATGCAAGCCATAATTTAGAAGCATATTCTGTAGGAGTTTGTGTGATGAATTCAGCAATAGCAGAGGGCAGCCCACGACTCAGAGAACAGGGAGTGCTCAGTCAACACAAATTGCTGAGCATCTTTTCCCCATTTTCCATGCACGTGGATGTTGCCAACCTGTCAAATAGTACTCGCACATGCGGCATTTTGCATGGGTAGGTGCGTTTGGGATTGCATTTAGCTGACAAACCTGAGAGCCTTTGGATTGCCCTTAATTGATAGTCTGGCCCCATGAAAAAGAGGTGAAGCTGTATTTATCCGTGACTGTGTTCTCACACAGAAGCATTTCCGAAAGCCTTTGTGAGTCCAACCCTTTTCTCTTAAAATGTGAAAAAAGAGTCGTGTTTTCAAGAACAGGAACAGAAAGTGATTCACTTTACATACCAGCAGAACAGCTGTGAATAATGTGGAATGTTCCGTTTTTTTTCACATCAGCAACACTGTTTTATCTCAGGATGCTTTTGTACCGTTTCCAAAATAAACGGTTCTTAATATTTGCACAAGGTGTATTTGACAAGCAGGCTTTTGCGATCATCCGCTATTTCTTAGGTAAGCAGTTGCCCTGCTTATGTATTTACAGCACTGTTTACATTTTTATAAACTAAGGAAAAATTCCCCTTTAAAGCATACGTCTCAGTTCAAAACCGGAAGCCTTATGGAAAGCCCAGGCTGTTAAGTAAAAAATTCTTAAATTCTGGGTCAAGAGAGCCCCAAGATAGAGAAGAAAATAAGGTTAGGAGAATGCTGTTTTGCCTGATGAGCGCTACAGCAGGATATTGTAGAGACCACAGCTATGTAGGGGTTCAGGGAGGGCATAGAGCATCTTTGGATAGTAAGTCCAGCTGTTGCTACTAACCTCTTTCTCTAGAAGTTTTTAAACTACTGATTGCCAGAAGCTAGGAGAGAATCACTGCAAACAAACTATGCCCTTACCTGTGCAAGATGAGTATCCCCAGCTGATTGCTCTTAGAGACAGGGTTCTGGGCTTGATGACCTTTAATTTGATCCTAATTGAGCTTTTGGCTTTTTTTTTTTTTTTTTTTTTTGGCAGTCAAGGTATTTCATAAAACGGTGGTGGCTTAAGCAAGCCTTTTCATTTCAGAGCTCTTGGATTTTCTGTGGAATTTATATTGCTTTAAAACATAAGCTTTTAAAAAGGAGGTTCCAGTACTTAGAAATCATAAGTACAGATTTCAGAGTTATTTCTTTATTTCTTTTTGGGAAGGGGGTCGGGATAAACTGAAGCCGTGGGTAGAGAGGTGTGACAGGCCTTTGTGAAGTTAAAGCAGGGACATGACAAAATCTGCCTGGTGAAAAGAAACAAATACGGTGAGTGTGTGGAATGTGCCACTTGAAAAAAGTTGTGTGCAGTTTTAGAAAATTAGTAAGAATTAATGTATGTGTCTTTTAAATGCTGTAATAAAAATAACTTTAATCCTTTTTAAAATAAACTTCATACGATCAGGCTAGGATAAGCATCAAACTGGGCACGCAGGTCAAAAACTTCCTGCTGTGGTCTGGACTTTGATGGGACAGGTTGAGAACTGCTCTTCAGTATGTGTGCTCTTCATTCCTCTCCGTTTGGGAGCTGAACAAGAGCTCAGAAAAGTTATGTACTTCAAGTGTTAAAAGATTTCATATGGGAGGATTTTACATCGGAGTTCTGCTTGGTGTGTTGTGACTGTTTATGCCAGCCTATACAGAGATGTGCAATAACATGACAGTGACGTTTTGGAGAAACAGTGAGCTTGAAAGATCACAGGTTATACATGTGATAGAAACTAAAGATGCCTGTAGGAAACTTCCCGCATCAGAAAAACAGAAGTGTGCATACAGCTAGAGATCCCATCCAAAAAAATGATGTTTACATTTCAGGAGTCTTAAATTGGTGATGTTCTTGCCAGGGAAGTGCTAATCCAGTGTGGAAACCTCTTGATGCAAATTAAGATTTTGAAAATGTGAAGTATCCCCAGCTGATTTTTCACATGGAAATGATTCCATGTTGCAAGAATTGTAGGGGAAGCAAGAACTTCCCTGGAGATGTGAATCTTCACTTGCCAGGAATATGAAATCCAAATTGTGTTCAAGAAAAAATAACCTTCAGGAATGTGAAGCGTGGATTGTCTTGTTTCATATGGCAGTACATACCCTCACAAAACATAGGCCTGAGATTGAGCTAAATTTGGCTGGTAGGAATGGGAAGATACAAACTGTAGTACTTCAGAAAAGGAAGTCTGACCTAAAATTTCTAATTTAGAGCCAAAAATGTAAAATTTATATCACTTATAATCAAATGTGCAATACCTACACACCTAGCTGCATCACTGTACTGAACAATTGTATTGTATTGTTTGCTTATTGATATATTCAGATAGTATAGTCTATTGATGCACTATTAATGATCAAAAATCTGAATAATTTAGTCCACATTGCAATAGGCAGCCAATGGATTAATAAGTCGTATGCTAAGAAGCTTACATTGGCTCAAGCCGTTGCTTTTTGTCATTGATATGAGTCAACATTTACTCTTAATTCAAAATGGTGCAAGTGACGGGAATGGTGTGTATTCTGGAGACCAATTGCTCAGTTTAGAAAAAGAAAGAAAGAAAGTACATCCTACCTATTGAACAAACCTAGTTTTGCTGTTAGAGACAAGAGGTACTTTTCTTAAACATGAGGCGGGGGTTTTTTTATTGTTCTTTATAAAAAACCCCACATTTGACTTGTAGGTAAGAAGACTCTTCCTCTTTGCATAAGCAGAGTCCTTTGGGAGCTCTAAAATTCTTCAGGAATCATGGCTGGGTAGGTACAGAGACCCCCAAGGCCTCTCTGCTGTGGCTGGTTTATGTAACCTTCTAATTGTGCAATGACGGGGAGTGTCAGGAGCTTTTAAATCTGTATTTGTACTTGGAAGACCACAGAACTTGAGTGTAGTCCTACTGCACAAGATGCTGCGCCAGATCTATTCAAATTACATTGTTAAATATTAATATTCATAGCTATCTTGTTGTAATGAGAAGCATTTTCTGTAGCTCTTATAACTGTTTCAGTTTTAGCCTTATTTTTGTTTTTCAGATGTCTTTATCTAGGCAGCTTCCAGCTTCTTTCTTTTTTTTTTATCTTGTGGTTTTGCAATATTAATTATGCCCTGAAATTACATTAACATTTTAGACATTTAGTTTAAAAGTACGGTTGGTGTTTCTAAGATCTTTTCTGAACTTTGTCAAAGGTTCCAAAATGAAGAAGTAGTATCTTTTTACTTTGGCAGTCTCTGCTTCATTTGTGAGTGACAGAACGTGAGCCTCTTGGCAAAACAATTTTTAATATAAATACTAGATCTGACGGGAAAAAATAAAAACAGAATTTTCTGAACGCTCCTTGAAATGTCAAACTCGTCACTGTAAAAAAGTTAGAAACAGATCATTATGAGGAAATATTGTCCACAATTTTTTTGCAATTTCTAAATGTTTTCTGTACAATTTTTTTATTAAAATTGTATTGAAATAGATAATTATATTTTTTATTTCTGAAATAACTTTTTTTGAAGAATAAAAAGTTTTGTTAATCAGGGTGCTACATAAAAACATAAGGAAAATGTGTTATCTGAAAAATTAACAATACAATTATAATTAATATAGCTAATGCTGTATTTTAATTAAAAACAAAATGAGGAAAGTTTTCAAAGACATTTTGATAAAAATGGTCTGAATTTTTTCAGGCTGGTCTAATAATATAAAGGACAAGTCACCAAGAGCATGAAGGAGACTGTTTCTTATTTGTTTGGCTTTCTAGGAGGACTTACTTATGAGGTTGAAACTTCAGGTTTCAGAGAAGAGGGGATGGTTTGGAGCAGAGGACTGGCATGGATATCCAGGTAAGTCAGGTTTGAAGTGAGGACTGTGCTCCACGTTCAGCACACGGCTAATTTTCCCTCTCCAGGGCATAAGTCCATGAGTAGGATCGGCAGCTTTGATAATGAGGGGGATGGAGATTTCTGTCCTAGGAAATGCTGTGAGGATCATATAGAAAATAGAAGGAAATAAATGGGGGCTCCGGCGGGAGCAGTTGCCCGGCTCTAGGAGGTGAGGAGACTCCTATGGAGAAGAAAACTGGTCCCATGCAGGAGCTGTGATGTGTTTGTGTCCTCGGAGATCTGTATTTGTATCTGGGTTAAACAGTTTTGGGGACACCAACAAGGTCATGAACTCTGCTATTTAAGGTCACTCTTTCTCACTTGTTTTTCATCATTTTAGTAGTGAGTGTCCTATGCAGTTTGTTCCCAAACCTAGTGTGTACAGAAAGGAGTAGAGACACTGGCAGGGCCTGACGTAGGGTAAGATAACTGACAGCCATCGGCAGCCTGGGCAGCCATGTATCGGAAGCAGAGCTGGGGTCTGTGATCTAAACGTGCCAGTCTCCCATGGCACATGTGTGGCTCCGTTGGACCAAACCTTCCTCCAGGGAAAGATTTTGGTGGTGGGGAGGAATTCTTTTACTTTCACATCCCTAGTTTTTCCAAAAAATGTGTTGACACGGCTATCTCCACGATTAATCTGAATTGCTCCAGTTTTATACCTCGCTGTGAAAATTTCCATTGACATTGCAACGGGAATAACATTTTGAAAATAATCTAAATAGCAGTATCACAGATATTGCTGCTTTTCTCCCTTCTCCTTCACTGCGGCTCGTGTTTTTCACCATGTAGCTAAACTAGGAGGCTGACAGCTTAGCAATTTATTTAGGATCAAGGCTTTCTCCCAAACTGCAAAGCAGAGAATCCTGCTAAGCATCAGGGGAAGATCTAACTAGTAACTAGTGCAGAGTGTTATATGATTGGTAACAAATCCCCTTCTGTAGCTGTTTGCTGCTGCAGGCTATTTTAGGAAGATGATTGTTTTCAATATAATGGCTTACACTGTATGTTTGTACATTGCTTTGTGACAATGAGGACATTATGAGATTGCTCCCATACCTACTCTTCATGGTCTGCTAATTCATTTTCCATTAGACAGCATTTGTAAAGACTACAACAAGATTTTTCCATACTCCAGTTAAATAACTGCTCTTTGTAAAAGCATCTTGTGCCATAAAGTCACGGAGACTTCACCTATGGCACTTCAGGCCTATGCAAAACCTTCTTACCATTTGCGAGCTGCGACTGTGACTGCACCCAGCATCCTGCATATTCAAAAATTTGCTGCAGGGATCTTCTTGACATTTGCTACTTAAAGAGATGTATATTGGGGATGGGAGGTGCTTTTCCTACCCAGTCTGTTTGATCATCACAACTGTACCTAAGGGACACTGTGGGAAGAGCAAACTCTGAGACATGTTTATATAAGACACTGGTTGCTCTGCACTGTGTTTCTGGCTACGTGCAGTCAGAGTGGATATGTACTGCTACAGCCCCAAGTAACTCAAGCTCTAAAGCCTGTCCCTTAAGCCTGGTCTCTGAAGACTGATTTATTTGGTTCTGAAGGCAGGTATTACCTAAAGATGTGTTTTTTTCTTCTGCAATAGCTTTATGCCTTCCAATACTTTTTTCATTAGCCACTGTGGAAATGGACTTTTTCTTTTTTTTTTTTTTTTTTTTTTTGCCCCCAGTGCAAAGAGGAATTCAGTAAAGTTTGTAAAGAAAACTGGGCTGACTGGTGAAAACTCATGAAAAAATCATGGTATAAATGGTTCTTTTATAGATTATTGAAGCTTGATGAAGTAGGCTCTAGTGACTGATTTAAGTCATTGAATAACAAGATAGAAAGTAATGGAAAAAGCCAAAGGTAACAGCCTTGATGGTAAAGTTAAATGATTTATCTGACTATAGCTATTCTAAAGGCAAAGGTTAGTGTACTGAACTGGTGTAAGAAATTATTTCAGAAGGCGTGCAAAGCTCTTTCAAGTTGCTGAAATTTTTTTAAGTTGTACATCTGCCATCCCCTTCGTATTGGCCTCAGTTATCATATAAAAGTACAGTATTGACCTCTACTGTGTAAAGGTAGCACATATGCAATTATCAGGAATTTACTGAAGACAAACGGATTGAAACAGGACTGCACCATTCAGGCCAATGGCAAAAGTAAGGGTAAAACTGTAGGTAATAATGGTAAGGTCATAGGTTTATTTCTTTTATATAGTAAAATACTATGATGCATACTCTCATATTTTTCCAAACATTTGGAGATCATTCATTCTCATCTAAGAGATCCCAATTGCTAAATTACCTGTGATGTAGGCAACAGTATTACAGCTAGCACTAATTTGGGCATACATGTCTAAACTCCATTTTTCTCTTTTTTTGCACTGGCGCCTGCCTTCCTGTCCTTTCCTATACAGCCTACCTGTCGTATGTTTTTTCTCATTGCCCATGTCAGTTCTCTCCCTGGTGCCTCTCTCTCATTTCTTCTGTCATTTCTCCACTCATTTCCTTGTCCTCTCCTTATTTTCTCATTTCACACTGTCTACCAGTGTGACTACCATTCTGTATCTTTCCAACCCACGGCATCTGGTTTTACTTGGCTGTCCTTGGCAGGCCTTTTATATTGCTCAAGGGGTTGCTTCTTACTGGAATATACACCCTTCTGGGGCCTTGGCTGGTAAATGTTAATGCTCAAACTGTGTCTGCACACTGTTGGTGGCATTTTGCAGAAGTTCTTGGTCTCTGGAGTCAAGTCCATGAAGACAAAGACTATGTCTGCTCTCAAACACTGAGGTTTCTGCACAGGAGGGCAACATCAAAGTGACCTAGAAAAAAAGTAGAGCTGAGGAGGCTGCAAGATATGGTCTGCATACCTTGGAAAGTGGTGACCCTATGGAGAAAACTTTAAAATGGTAAAGTGGAGAGGAGTGGAGGCGGGTGCTGAGTCGGGGAAGCAGCTTCTCCCTTTCAGTTGGAAAGACTGTCGCACATGGGGCAGGACAAGGGGAGAGGGGTGTATAATCTTACGAAAGTAAATGTGAAGAAGAAATGTGTCTTAAGTGATAGGATCTGAGGAGAGAACTACACTCTCGTGAATATAAATCGCTTAAGTGCTGCTCAGTTCTGCATAACGGAATGCAAGCTGTTTTTATTAAAACAGCACATGCATTCTTGAAAATTCACAAAAGCTGAATTAAGTTAATGATAGGCCAAGAGGGAGGAAGGTAGGAGACTGGCAGATTTCTTGAAATGTCTGGACACATTGATGCCTCTCTCACCTGCTGTGGGAAGATAGCAACTTGGTGGGAGTAGTAGTGAAAGGAACTGATTATAGAAATAACATGCTACTTAGCTTTGTGCTTTCCTAGCAAGAAATACTGTTACACATCAGTGTAATTCTGCTTTAGCATTGTTTTATCTGGGGGATAAATTAGCTTCTTTCACTATTATTTGTTGTTGATTTTTTTCATATGGCTCTACTACTTGACTGTTATTTTCCCATAACATTTTCCCAGCTTGCCTTCAGAAATATCACAAAATGCTCACAAACACTCCAGAAAAGTGCCAACTAAATATTCCACAAAGTGCTTGCAGATCTTGTGCAATGTTTCCCTTGGTCCTTCCCAGCTGTTTTTTAGCATTGATCTAATATTTCCCCCATGAGCAGTTAGCATTTTTGTGACATTAAACATAGTGGGGAGGTTATGTTTCCACATAGGAATAAAGTGACTGCTCTGATTTTTGGAAGAAAATAAGTGTTCAGTGTTCCTCTTCACCAGAAATTGCTGCTCCAGAGTGCTTCTTAAGGATTTGGTTTCTTATGGTCTTTCGGGGTTGTCTGTGGCTTCTCCAAAGGTAATAAGGTACTTCTAGTATTGCAATTCAGACTACTCAAAATACATAGCATACGACACTTTGGTTTTCCACTGGCATTGATAGGCTTTGGATCAGGCTCTTAATCTGTTTAAATGTTATGTAGAATATTATCTCTGAATTAATTTTCAATATACCTGCGTGCTAAAGAAGACATATCTATGCCAGCTGTCTACAGCAAGAGGAATTCAGGTTATATGGATGTACAGTCATGCAAATCTTACCTGTCTCATGAAACAGTTTGCGTTCACTTCACCAACAGTCCTTTTTTCTTCCCTGTAAGTTGTTTCTAAACAACACAACCCAAAGAAAGACTGGGGAGACCTAATAAGCACAACTTTTGTGCTGTTTGTTTAATGCTAGTTGTTTCATTATGGGTCCAATCCTTAATTGTAGCATTGCAGTCATGAAGCTCATCACCTGTTTGTTTGAAACCTGTGATTTTAGGAAGCACGAGAATCATTATGCAGAATCAGGCCTGTAATTAGACGGATAAAATCTCAGTAATGCACAGTTGCTTTAGCAGGGCAGGCAAAACCCACTGTGCAATTTGCAAAGCTCGTTGTCTTTTGTGGACAAACATTTCTGGAAAGTATTGCAGGCTTTTCAAATCCATTTTTCTGTGAATATAATTGGTAGATATCAACTTGTACCATTTTTACAGAGCTAGTGGATGTTATAAAAATGTTCCAGGTAGATCTCTATATGGTCATAACGCAACATTGAAAGGAACTGTCTCTTACCAGATATAATGAGCTCTTCCTGCTAGAATGTTTCTGCTTCACTCAAAAATGTCACTTAAATTTGGACTACACAGATGTGAAACTAGATAAAGTCATCTATGGACAGAGCATTCAGCACTCTGGTATCTGCTGAATGGCCACTTTTCATAAAACATCAAAACTATGACAGTTAAAGTCATCACAATATCTCATGTATTCACTATATTCTGTATGAGGAACATTTTAAGCCACTAGTAAATTCTACATTAGACTTACATTATTAAGCTCTGTGTTGGATTTCTAGGCAAATACATACTAGTACTAGATCGCACTGTGCAGTAGAAGTTGCTCTATGTGTACCCAGTTGAAATTCATTCATGATTTCCAAAGGCCTGGGTGCATCAGTGCTCAACGTCAGACAGCAGTGCTCAAGCAATCATCTACCACCAAAGTTATCAGGTGGCAGGTTTCTCTTCAAATAACTAGTGAACTCTCTATTTTCCAGCTCATTTTCAGCAATTCCTGGGGGAGGGGGGAAGGGAAATCTGATGCATTGATACTCATTGCAGATTTTCAATGGAAATGCATATAAATACAGTAATATGTTCCCGCTCTCGCTATTCAGAAGGCATATATTAGGGCTCACAATTTTTTTATATGATGAAGACATAAACAAAGGAAATGTTATTGCCTCTGACCAAGATTTAGCAGATGAAAACTTTTGCTACTCTTACTGGTGTTAGTGGAAAGCTGCTGTTGCTCTTTTGACCCTCTTTCACTGTACTTCCTCCGCTGTTGTTTTTTACTGTAACAAGTTATCACGTTTATGGGTGTTCTGAGGAGTATTATGGGAAGTTCAGCTGACATTAGGGCTGAGTCATATAGGCGTAAATACACTGATGTTATTGCCTATTTAAGTGTCTGCTAGCTGTTTCTGAGGAAACCTCTTTATCAGTCAAAACATCCAGAACATGGGACACTTTTTTTAAATCCAAATTATGTGTTAGTAAGAATTTCATCATACTCTAAGACCTGTATTACAGAAATGCTTTCATGACCATTTGGAGTGTTTCTTTTACCTGGGAAGCCATTGGTAAAATCGAGCTCCTTGTCAGACACTTGATTGTTGCCTCTGGGTTTGTCCTGTTGTTGGTTCAGGTGGAGAGCTCGACTTGCTATGTTATTTGACTTTGCTCCCAGCCACCAATATGTCCACTTTATCTGTCCTGAAAATAAGACCCTCTTCACTAGGAGAGTTTCACAATTTGTGAAAACGTTTCCCTTGCAAAAGGCAAACAAACAGGTGTTTGATTCATTCAACAACGTAGGTGTCTGCTTAGAAGATAGTCAGCTTCAGCCTTTGCAGCATATATGGTATTGCACTTGTGCTTAGATAAAAAGCAAGGCAAATAAGTCAGCATTTTTTTCTATAACCTTGAATCACAAGATTTTTCTTAAGAAATTTTTAGGATAAAAAATTTTTGTATTGGAAAATACATCAATGGCCCAGAAGACGTGAAAAGACAAGGCATCACAGGTATTTGCAGCTGCAACAGGTCCATCTACAACTGACAGGTCTAGTCAAAATTATAACAGAGGGATGTTTGAAATTTTAAGATGTAACTATTAGTTTCATACTTCATATGAAAATATTTCATATTTTCTTCTAAGAAATTAAAAATAATGAAAAATACAGAAAAGCATAATTATTATTATCTATTTTTAAAATAAGCAGCAGATCTTGGGTGTCAGCCCTCACAGATTTCAACTTCAATGCCCAGCTTTTAACTAGAAAGCAGATTTTTGTGCAAAGTGATTAAAATGACTTTTCTAGAACTGTATGGCTGTTGAGTGAAACAGCTCAGGTAAGCCCAAAATGGCTCATGTCTAGTCTTGTACTTTAGCCATTTATGAATGTTATCCCTAAACCTTATTGAGAAAATGTAGACCTAGCAGAGAAAAACCATTAAAGGCAGAAATGGCAGTGTAGACAGCACTTTTCTTGGTACCTTCTGCAACCTACACTCTGAAACATCCAGTTTCAGGAACTAGCACTAAAAACTGCCATTGCTATATTCAGCAACAGTAACACATGAATGAACATGGAAGTTGATTTGATCTCTTACACCTTAGGTGCATCCTGTACCTCTAGAACAGGACTTGGGTGGTCATTCTGTGTAACAGTAATATATAGAAATGTTTCTGTATTAGTAAGAATGTATGTACAGAAGTTATAAGAAAAGCTCATGCTATAAAAAGTATATGCTTGTAAAACAAAAACACGTAAGAGAAAGGTAGAAGAAAACAGACTTAAATAGAGAGTGAAAAATTACAATCTGTTGTAACTGTAATGCAGTAATTAAAAAGGGTGCAATCCCTGGCTGTAAGTAGTATCTGTAGACTCGTACAAAATCTTTATGAAGAAGAATTACTGTTGACTTTAAAAATGACTAGTACTAATTTATACTCAGTTTTTGCATTCTTTTTTTTTCTTTGCTGATTTGCGTATTTGTTTTCAGTACTGATTAATTAGAGAGGAACCATAATAAGACAGGCTTCAAGGCTCAGCTTCTGAGTTCCTTAAATCAGTCTAGGGAGACCATTGCTCCAAATAAAACTGTATAAATATACCATTGTATAAATGTTTGAGAGATCCTATTGGACTGGAAAAATATCCCAGACATTAATTCTAAGATTTATTGTCTGGGAATCTGAATAATATTCTGTAGAATCTCTATTATCAGTATCAGGCCATGATCCGCTTTACTTTAATTGGCTGGCAACATACACTGCAGCATGTTATTCTTGCTATCTACTTAATCCTAGCAAGAATAAACTAGTCTCTGGAAACAGCAGTCTTATGAAAGAAAACATCAGAATTTATATAACCAGACTCAGGGCTCATAGAGAGGGGCACCCTTGTCCTCGCTAGACTAAGTAGTTGTTGCATGAATAACCCGTGCCGGCATACGGAGCACCTTTGTTGTCTTTGTTCTGTGATGAGCTGAAATGAGACGTCAAAGTTCATTTGTCTCCTGCCGTGTGCAAGCCAAGGAAAGAAACACCTTTTTGTGCTACTGACAATATTTGAATATCCCTGGGCTTTAAGAAGCACAATGTATTCTGCAGCAGTCACTGTGCATTTCTTGTTCAAGGTTGATTTAGTCCAGCTTAGTTTGCTCTTTGCATGTTTTGACTTTTTCATTTATTCATCGTGAACATACAGCTGAGAAAAAGATCCAGGTTGCAGATAACACTGGGATGCCTAAATAAGAAGACAAACTGTTCTGTACTGCCACAGGGCGATGGCAACTATGTGAGTTCACAGTTAGTTTTCACATTTCACGTAAATGAGTTTACATTTAGATCCTTCCTTGGGGAGCTGTTTGGCATCCTTGTGTAAACAACAAGGCCTTACTTGCCCAGAATAGGCTTCTATCCCAACCTCAGCAGGCATCTTACAAAACCTGCAGAAGTCCAAACCACCCGTGCGAAGGACCTGCATCCCCATATAGCTCTGCTTTCCTTGCCTACAGCAGTACAGCTTTACTATCATTTATGCCGCTGCCACGGCACCTGGAAGGTTTCAGTGCCAGGACTTCTCCAGAAGTGGTAGAGGAGTCCCTGCTGCTCCCAGGCAGACTCCCATCTGGAAATACCTTCAGGGGGGTGGAGAGCAGGCTGCAGAACATTGCAGATCTCGATGTCCTGTTAGCAGCAGGCGGTAGGACCGGGGCCAGGCGTACTGCAGCACAGCCCCATCCTCTACAGTCACTTTGTAAATGAGCTGTGTGGGGCTACTTGCCCTCGCAGGTAGCAGGTGGCCGTATCTTCTCACTGCTTGGTAACCATGAGTACGCTGGCAACCGAATGACGGCTGGTGATGGGTCAGAGTTCCTCTCACTAGTTAAGTAATGTAGTTACTTAATAATTAACTGGCTGGACTTGCCCTAAGGAAAAAACCTGTATGCCTAATGGAAAAAAATACAGTTGCCAGGAAACAGTAGCTTTAGTTTGATAGGGGTTGCCCTCAGCTGATGTACTTTACGTGGATTGAAAAGCGGGAGGCAGGCAGGAGGCTAAAGAAAAGTTAGTTAGAACAGTGCACAGATTATGCTATTTCAGAATCAGTGCAGAATTCTGCAAGCGGTTAGTGCTGTGTAATGCTTGCCACCAAAGACTCAAGGAACTGTTCTCCTCGTGAAATCCTAGGGCTTTTAGCATAAGGCCTAAGCAGGGCAGGACTTCACACAACATGTCTTTTTCTTAATACTAGTCAAATAAGAATTTTATGTGAAAAATAGAGGGTATTTTGATTTGGACTCAGAAACTATTTTGTTCATAGAACTGGATAGCAAGCCACGATAGACACCTCTTAAGTAATTCAGTAGAAACTTTTCTTGGAAAAGTTTTAATGAGATAATTTTCAGCTGGACCTGCTTGTGGTTGTTGATGAACACACCAACTGTGCTGAGGTGTTTGTAATGCAGTTCAGGTTCTTCTTTCACCAAAGGAAACAAATGCATTGTCATTTATCAAAGGTAACAGTCCACCTAATTGCTACTTCTGAGGGCGCTCGTGGAGATATCCTGTGATTTGCGACACACTTAGAAACCACATGTGTTCTGGTTATCTTGTCCAGTGGTCATACACAAGCTTTGTGTAAATATGCATGTGTTCCTTCCTGAACTGTCTGCGGTGTGCTAGGGAGTTATTTATAAGCGGGATGAATGTTGTATCATTGTCCAAATAAGCGATTTGGTTGGAGTGGCAAAATCTTCTAAGGCAAAGTAATTTTCCATCTATTAGTAGACCAACTGATTTGATTAGAAAAAACACAAATTTCATGGCTCTCAAGCCATTTTTAAAAGATTTTGTGGGATTCTTAAGGTGTATTTCAATGACACAAAGAATGAATTATGTGCTCCAAATCTGTGTATTTTTTCACTGTATCATTTAGTCTACTATACATTATTACATCCAACAGACCTTGCAATTGAACTCATAAACCTTCCCTTGAGAATTACAAAACCTTGCATTACATATCTTATTCATTGCAGGATTTTAAAGGAATCCCCGGAGTCCTACTTGCCACACTTTCATAATGTTTAAATCTGATTTGTGGTAGAATTCTCCAGAGCTTAACTGAAAGAGTTTTAAATTGGGTGGAGAGAAGATCCGGGTATTTATCTTTAAACATATCGTGGAAGTTGTTTTATTTACTTAGAAGAAAGACAGAAAATTGTGGCTGGATGTGAGCCTGATCTTTCAAACAACAGTGCCTTCAGCTGAGTCTGGTAACACATTTCTGAGCTGGTGTTTAGTGACCATGATGATTAGAGATAGCATAAAAGATTAATTTGATTTTCCAGTTATTTTTTTAATTCCCTGTCTGATGCTTAAAAATCTCCCTTGGAATAACATTTTTTAATCCCTTCAAGTCTTTTTCAGTAATTTGAAACTTTTTTTGGACTCAGAGTTACTCTGAAGGTGTCTGGGATAACACAGGTTCATGCTTATGGGTTAAACCCTAATGTGAACCTGACTGACTTGACAAACTGATTTATTTCCAGAAGACATCCTTCTCTCCTATTAGAAATGGTGGTGTTTCAGCCAAAACGAAGTTGATACACTTTCATCTGGGGGAGAAAAAAAAGAATGTTTGAAAAAAGAAAGTAATGTAATTTTCCAGATAAAATATTTAGACATTTTAAAATTAAATTTGAGGAAAAGATTGCTTGTTCTTTGGAGTTCTTTTGACAGTGTAGAAAATTCAGGATTTTTAAAAAATAAAACCTGAAACATAACATCTGAAACCAAAACATATTTTCATGATTTTTTTTACCTCTGAAAACACTGACATTTTGTTATTTAACTCCATTTGTAAGCAGAAAAAACCCAGAAACTGTCAAACAGCCCAGAAACGGAAAAGTCAGTGTCCTGCCCATCTCAGGGTTCCCTGGAGGAATTCTGTTCCTTGTCTGCTGGTGGAAGTCTCTGGCTACCTCACCGAAATCATGACACTAGGCAGCAGTGCACAGAAAAGAATGGTCACACTCTGGTTTCCCTTCAGGGTATCCAAGAAAACAAATTTATACCCACTGCTGTGTCAGAAGGGGAACAGCCATAAGGGTCAAATTCGCTTGCAAGGGCTCAGTAATGATGAGGTCTGCATGGGACTGTGTTCTGGGTATTTAGAAAGAGTTAATTGCATTATTTTCTTTAGTCACACAATCTACCTATATATGAAGTTGTAGCAAGGCTATATCCACTGAGGGAATATACAAAAGTATCGTGCTTTTAAAGCATATTGCTTGCTAGAAGCACTAATACCAGGATCAAGAGTGCCCATGATAGTGCACAGATCCATCTCACCATGCAGTTTATCTTAAAAGGAGTCAGTTAAATGGTTGAGTAAAAATGAATTTTCTGTTAAGTGGAACCTGGTTATATTAAAGTGGACAAAGTCACTATGCTCAGAAATTTTCCCTTTCAAAAACCCATGCAACAGGTAAACACTGAGATAGATCATACAGTCACAAAGAACATCAAATGGTGCATGGAAGTTTATTACATTTTGTGTTGGCTATGTCGCGCTTTACTGCATTAAAATATTCTTGCAGCTTTTTTTTTTCTTTTTTAATCTGAGACAGATATATATGCCATACTGCTGTGGCCACTCAAGTCACAGAAAGCTGTCGCCCACTTCCCAAGCTACTAATGCTAGAGAAAAGCTAGAATTACAGGGATATTTAAGGACGTTCCTTTTAAAAATAGTAAGACACTGAATGGCATTCATCTGCAGAAGTAACTCACTAAATTCTTAGAGAACTTTGCTCACATCAGAAAATCAAATGCATGTGGACACAGATGTGTGCTAAACTATATAGTCAGGATAGTTTGCTTCCTGGTATTTAATACACCAATGAGCTGATGATTGTATATGTTCTGCTAATTTCCTCTTGAGCTATGTCTAATACCATAAGCCTAACTGAGATCTGAAAAATGTAGCAGTAATTTCAAAAAGCTTCTGATTTTATCCTTCTTTGTTGCTTGGTAACAATAGTTTTAGCCCTGAAAATTAAAATAATTTTTTTTCTTTTTTGATCAGAATGTAAAAACAGTTCAGACTAGAAATAACTCAAACCTCTTTGCATAGCTTCATCAATTTTCCCCAAAAGGTGCAGGGGAGAAACTCTGTCCCTGGATTATTCCGGTGGAAAATGTTTGCGAAGTTTGCATGGGACATAAATTAAAGCGGGAGAAAGTTGCAGGAAAGTTGACAGCAACTCAGTCTGTTTTAAAGAAAACAAAGTGAAAGTCAGTGGGAGCCTGGCTGCCCTGGAATGCCTGCCCCAGTTGTGAACTGTGAAATCCAGATGGTTTTACTCCCTGAACGGGGAGTGCTGCCACAGCCCGGCCAGGCCGCGGCTCGCCAGCACTTTTACCTGTGCCCCCACGCCAGCTCCTCAGCTGAACCGCTGCAGCCGAAGCCCCGGTTGTGCGTGGAGCCCCGAGGGTTTCGGCAGCGTGCAGGAGAAGCGGCGATGCCCCCGCACTGGTGGCAGGGAGGAGGAGGAGGAGTGCAAGGCTCCATTGCAGCCTGTGCCCCCAGACACGGTATTTTAAATGTAAAAGTAGCTGTGCTGAATTATTCCAGATATTTAATAGAAACAAATGTCCTGTGCTCTGCAGAAGACCATTTCTATTCAATAGCAATGCAAACTTCCCTATGTTGTCAGTATGATTACGCTTACTTGGACATAACATCTAAAAGGAGATGATTCAGACTTCTCCAGTACCAGTAACTGGAATATCATCATGTTGTTTATTTTGGGCCATGCTAAGCCAGCATCGCTCCAAGTGCAGAAACTCCTCATTAGAATCACTGAATTCAAAGGACAGATGGGCAGGTTCTTTCTTGGTCCTTCCCACGTTTGGGGTCCCAGTTGTCAGGTCTGGTGACTTGACCAGAGTGTGCTGCACGTATGGATCTCTTGATCCTTAGTGGCAAACTGCATGTTTCTTATAATTGGGAAATAAATATATCATTGTTTTCAGACATGTCTTAAATCCAAGTGTATGTCCTCTTTACTGATGGGGAGAGGGGGAGAAGAAAGTAGCGTCCTAATTTTGGAGCCCTCTAAAGTGTTCGTGGCACTCATATCATAACCGAAGATCAACGAACAAGCTCAGAGGACTCACTGCCTTCTGCAGTTGCCATGGACCACAGTACTGCAAGGTCATATCTGATCTTGGAGATTTTCCAGTATTTTTTCTGAGGTGTTGATGTTAATCGGCTTTCAAGGGCAGGGTGGCATGTTTAATGATAATGGAAATGTCCAATACTAGTGCTTTTGCTACCTATCTCTTGCATGCCTTACTTCCAACCCATCTATCAAGATTAACCAGAATTTATTATGTTCAGCTTCCCTTCAAGAGGTGTCATTAGAGGCATATAACCATTTGTAAGATTTATTCATTCACCTCTAGGGTCCGGGGAAGGTGTTGCAAGCTCAAAGAATGCACACATAACTTGATTTGGGATGGGATGAAGGCTTCAGCTTATCAGAAACATTGCTTAATGAAGAATAAATATCAGCCCAGAGTACCGTTCTACCTGACATCACTCTCCGTGTAAAGTGGATGCTATCTGGTCCTGGTGTAGCTGCATTTGTAACAACTGCTTTTAAAACAAATTTGGTTGCCGCCAGGATGCTCAGAATACCCTCAGTGCTGCCAGCAGCATGTCTTTAACTTCTCTGTGATGAATCTCTTCTCAAAACTTGATCCTCCATCTCCCTGACCTGCACCCCAGGCGCAGATGCAGAATCCCAGAAGCATCTCTGGTTCATTTTGGTAGTGAACATATACCAGAACTGATGCTTCTGTAAATGTTAGACTTATGATATACAGTGTGCTACAGAGGCAATTTGCACATGCTCGATAAATCCATCAGCATCCATTTACCCACGCATACATCACAGCCTGGCAGTCCCTGAGGCACTACACTCATTACAGGTGCATGGTAGAGTTGATCCATATGTGGTCAGACAGGGCTGCTTGACATCTGGAAGTGCCAGACAAATTTACAAAATCCTCTGGTTTTTTTTCCCCAATGACATTTGTGAGTGGGAAGGTGGGATGGTGCCTCATTCATTCATATGTACCTACATGTCTAAGCCAGCCTAAGGAGGCAAATGCATTAGAATAAAACAGATTTTAGCTATAATTCCTGAAGTATTTCAGAAAGGGAAATTCCTTTGAAGGGAATTAAGGAAATGGAGTATTAGTAGCTGCTTCCTTTGTTTCCAAAACTTTAGAAAGGACTGAATTTAATACAAGATGCTTGAGTAATGTAATGACTTCTTAGCTCTGTTAAAGAACTCTGCAAATAAAATGTGAGGAAGTCATGGAGTGTTTAGTGTCTGCATGATTGATTGGAACATTCTCCTGTAACATTCAGGTTCTTCAAACCAGATCATGGCATCGGGAAAATTAAGTCAGGCCCTCAGTGATGCTGTTGATATTCCCGAGTTTGAAAATCCACATACCTGAGTAAAATTTTGGAAAAGTTAAACAGTGTCTGCATCAGGACCTCAGGGATGTCGCCTGGAACCCATATGTAAACTATTAAATACTACATGTAATGGAACCCAATATTCTTGGAACATGAAGCAGCAGCTAAATGGAAACTTTGGCTATTACCATATTCATGTTTCACGCTAAAATATTTTCAAGATCAAAGTTCTGTTATTAAAACAATGGGCATAAAAATAACAAAATTGCTTTTTGTCAAACAAACAGATTCTTTGTATCTGAGAGGCTTTTCACAGAAATCTCTATTCTGAAATGGTAATACGTTACAGATTTCTTTGCTGTACTACTTTGATTCATTCATTAAAATATTTTTAATTTTGGCATGATGCAAAGGTCTAAATAAAAGCATTTTAGTTACATAAATACAGACTCTGTGGACTCAACAATAATATAGTACGTTTGGAAAACTGTCATTTATTCTGAAAATATACAAAGACCAAACCACAGCCAGAATTTTCTGTACATTGTAAACATTCTCACAGTATGGGTATAAATATCCTTTCTTTGATTCATTGCATGCCAGGTCTTCAAGTAAGGAGATAGAAAAAGTAGCTAAAGAAAAGGGATTATAAATTTACCAAGATGCTTAAATGCAGTGAAAGCCAAACAATAAAAGAGCTTAAAAATTTTTAAGACACTGTATACAGATAGGACCATAAAATTATAATAAAAATACTAGATAATATAATCTCATATTTACAACACTTTCATCTGCCAAGATGCCCTCAAGCTGTGGCGTATTTAAGAAGTTGTATGCGGAGATCACTGTGTCTGGTGGGTCCTGGGCAGAGCTGGACAACTGTTCGATCTCAGAGGGAAGTTTAGGAACAGTTTAAAAGGGTCAGTGAAGAACCTTCTCCAATTCGGTGCATGGAGTGTGTGCATTTGCGGTATGAAATGTTTCAAGACCAGGTTACCAATTCTTCTCATTATTTCCATAGCAAAGATTTCCCCCTCCTTCCTTTCAAACTTTTTGCTGCACTGATTTCTTTCTTTGCTTTATGGACCATCTTGTCCGATATGCTTCCTCCAACAGTGCAAAGTGTTGCTTGCTTTGCAGGAAAGGAAACCTGCCAGTTGGCAATGATATAGTGTCTTTCCGAGGCAGACGATTTTCCTAGCTTTGGTCATGCAGTGCATACCAGAAAGCAGGAGCATTTATAACGTGATTGTATTAAGCCTACCTGATGTAGCGGCAGATGGTCTCACTGTCTAGGCCTGTATCCAGGTGCTGATTTGCAATGCCATTAATATCTCTAATTCTGCTCTGTCTTGCAGCAAAGAGCTTCGTGTTTGGTGTCCAGAAGTACTTCATTTTGTTGGTCAGGGGTTAACAAGCGCATGTAGATTCCTCCTCCTATGAACCAAAACCTTTTTTAAGGAGAGGGTAGAGATTTGGGCAGTTGTCCTTTCCCCCCAGGCCACACCACCGACAAGAAGCAGGGTCTGTCTGGGTCAGCCTGTTGGCTTCCCCACTCCGCGGAAGGAGATGGAGGAAGGTCCCAGGGCCATGGCGAGGGGGCGGCTGAGGGTCCGGGCTCCCTGTGGGGCTGCCAGACAGGGGAGCTGAATAATGCTTCATTTCACATGTAAATGTATGTAAATTTTGGTGGGTCTAAAGTAAATTCAGACTTTAGAAACGAATGATTTTGGTGCCTTTTCTTTTTTTCCTTTTAAAAACACATTTTCATTGTCTTTTAAACCCAGATAAAATGCACCAGTTTATGCCCAGTAGAGTAAATCCTGAAGCCTTTCCCAAGCTGAACTCCTCTTAGGAGACTTGTTTGCTCTTTTCCTGGCAGAGCTCCCAGTGCCTTGATAGCAGTTTTATCTGAGTAAAGCCCTGTGTATTTGCATGACACTGAAGAGCTAAAATTATCTCTAAATGGAGCAAAAAAATTGCCAATATGTATTGTTCTAAGAAAGATTGCTCTTTGGTTGGCCCAGAGGGGACATATTGTAAATATGATTTAAACATGACTCTGCTACTACTGTCTGATCTTATCATCAGATGTTGCTGTGGAATTTGTCTACGCAGACCCTAGAAAGGAAAAACAGATTGAGAACATTAGCTTATGCTGTGAGAAAATATCTCCAACTTGCTTTGTCTGGCACAAAAAACCCCCAACAACCAACCCTGCATTAGAAATATGCTATAAAAAAGGAAACAAACATTAAAATGCTGTCTATCTACTTTTATCGCTCTGAACTTAAAACATAAGTGCTGCTTATTGATTCTTTGATCTCAGGGAAGCGACATTTTTCTCCGGTCCTGTCTGACTGTTGTGATGAACTTCAGGTTTCCATCCGTCTTCCTGACACTAACTGTACAACATGCCTTTGAGCAGAATCACTGCCTGGAATCTGATTACAATGGAGAAGAAGCAAGCACTTTTCAGGGTTCTTTATGTTAAAAATCTTGTATTTGTCCAATACATCATTAGTCATCTCACAAATTGGTCTAGAGAGAGGCTGACTTTTTGTCAGTAGAATTTTTTTTCAGCATAAGCCAGCAGCATATCACACTATATATGTGTTATGATTGTTTGGATTTTTTTTGAAGAGGAGCTCAGGAATACAGCTCTGGGAAGTGAAGATGACAAAGCCTACAAAAGTCTGAAATGAAACGCAGTTTAAGAACTGGAGTATGTTATCAGGCAGAGGTCACAATTAGTTTTGCAGAGCCAAAGCTTTTTACATTTTGTCATTTTTCTGAGCACTGAAACACGAAGAAAGTGCTGTGCATTGAGAATAATATTTGCATTTTAAAGTTGTTCTAAATGAATCTAGGAGAGGTAGGAAGATGATTAGGTATGAAGGAATATTTACAATAATCTGACAAGACTACTAGCATGTCTTCTTTTTAATTCATACCTTAGGGTATCTCTTTTATAGACACCAAAGATATGATTTCATGGGTAAAGTACAGTTAATATAATTTCTATAGGTCATAACAGCGTCGAAGGCAGGATGGTGTGAATTTCAGTACAGACAGGCTGTGGATCTCCGGGTAGGTTCAGAGAGCTGATACGCATCAAAGTCCACTCTGTTGTGTTGTCATATAACATGGCCTAGCTGTGTTTCAAGGCTAATGTAAGTTTGCCTATACTTGTCTGCGGTCAAACCTTCTCCTGGAGTAGAGCCATCCTACCAGGGGGGCAAACTGAGACCCCCCCCCGAGAGGCCAGTTATAATTAAACATCCAATGAAGATAAATGGAGGAAAAAAATACGTAACCATTTTTTCTGGTTCTTTTTGTGTTGAAGGATACTGGGTGCATGGCCATGGCCATCCACAGCCTGTACGTTGCGCAGCAATCCGTAGTGAAAAGAATCTCGTGCTGCTCAAAATGTGCCGACCAGGCAAATACTGTGCTTAGAGTAGGGACTAGTAACCTTAAAAAAAATAAGGCCCAGGCCTTGGATATATTCCCAAAATTTGCCGCTTGCCTGCTAGGTGACCACTGGGATTAACTAGGTTGGGTCTATATATTCTTCAAGCTCATTTCCTGATTCAAGTGTAGACACAACTGAGACAGACGAAATAGAAACAAATAACCTGGCATTGTCTTCCTCGTCAGTTATCTCTTTCAAAGATAACAGCTTAGTGAAAAGTGTTACCTTTCCGTACCATCCTTCTCACTATTTACATGGACAGCCCTTATGGTTGCATAGTCTTACTCAAACAAACCTAATCAGTCAAGTCATCAACCAGGAATGATACCACAGCATACTGTATACAGAGAAGAGAGAGAACTGGAGACTGCGTGAGCGAGATACATGGTTAGTGCTTTGCAAGGCAATCAAGCGGCGAGGCGGTGGGTGCAATGTGTAGGCTTGAGACAGATGTGGGAATGAACGAAAACACAGGCTGGAACGTGTTTTAGACTTTAGACTTCAAACTGTGAGACAGGAGAGGTTACAAGCAGCTTCTGTGACTAGAATTGCAGAATTTAGGGAAACGCTTAGCTAACATTGGCATGGTTAGAAAAAATATAAATTTTACTTACAGGAGCTCTGAGTAAGAGTATAATCAAAACCAGATCTGAAGGTACATGACTATGTGAAGAACAATAAATGAATGAATGGTAAGTCCTTACAGATTCTATGTAGTCCTTATATTTTTATAGAAAAATATTTATGGTCGAAGGAGTCTTCTACTTGTGTAAATAGAAGCTTCCCTATGGTAAGAATACTTTAAAAGGAGTGAGATTTGTCTATTTTGTATTATCTCAGCTGCTTTTTCGCTTCTGTAGCTGCTGCTGATGCATTCCATAACTCATCTTTTTTTCTCACTTTATTCAGAGACAAAGGTGGGATGCAGCCAGTACATTATAAGGAGGAAACTGTTTTTGCAGTGCTTCCCAAAAGTGCTATTATTTTTAGCAAAACTTGTATGATCATGCATTTGGAAAAAATCGATTGTCCTAAAACGTTTTACATTTTGGTAATGTAAATAATCTGCTTCTTTTCTCATTTTCACTGTTTTATTTCAGGAAAATGGCAGAAATCAGTGAAGTTGTTATTATTTCCTCCCAGAGAATAATCAGACAGACTAAATGGCAAAGGTAAGAACATTTCATATACAGCAACAGTTAGTATAAGGGCACTTAAGAATCTATCTTTCCTAAATTCTGATTTGACGTTACTTTGTTTCTATAAAGGTAGTTTAAGGAAGAATAAGAATAAACTTATTTAAGTTTATCCCCAGTGAGAGTAGTTTTGAAGTCAGTCATAGTCAGTAGCTGTATATACCTCCACTCTTTTAGTCCAATTATTTTGTGTATTTTGGAATGCAGAGCTTATATATAGTATATCTCCATAAATACCATTAGAAATGTCCTTTCTTTTTACCCTTGTGCCTGTTTTGGAGCAGACTGGAGAATACCAGTGATGGGGATGCATCACTTTGCCTTTTGTTTTTTCTGACTATTTGAATTCCACATAGAACATGACAAGGGCAAGCTACACTTTTGAACTCTGACCTCTACTTTAAATTGAATGTGAAGTCTAAATATCTTCTTCTTTGACTATATCCAAAGAGAGGTTTGTCAGAGACATCTTATAACCTTGTGGCTGCAAGGGTATCCTCTATTAATTAAAAAAAGTTTTCTGAAGAAGTTCTGACTCAGTAGAATAGACAGGGGGCAAATGTGGAGAAGAAAGGCACATTGTTCCAGTAGACAAAGACCAGGGTATCGATTTTCATAAATCTGCATTCCCAAGACAACTGTTCAAATCTGGTAAAAGGTCCATTTCTTTGAACTTACATACCAGAAAGCTTTTATTCCTCCGCTCCGCAGCAGACAAGAGTACAGGTTAACTCTGTCTCATCAATGTAATGCTTTAGATGATTCAGTGAGAAATTCTTTAGTTTAATGATGGAAGGTACTACCTAGTTCAAGGAAAAAATAAAAAAGAGAAAGAATGAAAGGGTTACCTGTGGTGCCAGACAAGGTTTTAGAAGATTCAGTTTCTTTAAGTTTTCAAAGCCCAGCTTTTAATCTTCATGGTTTTAAATTCCTAGATGTTATAATTAAGGATTTAAAATTACTAAAAAAATGCACATTTATTCCTGGAATAGCACATAACAAAATTCTAACCACGAGTGTCCTGCCTAGCCTAAAAACTTTTGGTTTGGAGTTCTTATTGCTATTTCTTCTCTCTTTGAGACTAAACGATAGTATAAAATGGACGTTATTTAACCACAGTAGAAAACAGATAGGGTCTCAGCATCTGTTATTCTGTACTGTAGTATGAAGCTATCTTTCACTGCTAACACAAAATCCACACCAGTTTACAAGTTCTCAGCAGCATTGCATCAGAGTTATGTACTTAGCCACTCATGCAGAATAAGCATATTTCACCAATTATTCCCAGTGCTTGTGAAGTATAAACATTTGCCTCATCATTTTCTCCAATAATTTTAATGTATTGCATATTTTTGTTAGAAGAGCTTCTAAACATCATGAGTGAAAAGAGGCCTTAGATACCTACATTCATATAAGAAAAACAATGCATAATCTAAAAAAAAAATCCCAATCTAAAAAAAAATAAACAAAGGGTAGAAGTTGAGAGTTAATTCATACACTGAAATTCTTTTTGTCTCATATAATGCTTGTTCTATGTTTGTGCAGCACCCTCTTTCTTCTTCTGGATCCTTGGGTACAGAGATGATAGGATAAGGTTTTAGGTAGTGGTGTAACTATAGTGTGTAGAGGACTATAAAGATAGAGATAGATATTACTACTGCTGCAGTAATATACAGTGAAGTCCTAAAGCCCTTATGCTTCTGTTTACTTTCTAGTTTTCAGTCTATTTTTTTAATGTTTTCCAGCTTTTTCCCACCACCAGGAGGGCTAGGAGTGTACTTTCCTAAAAATGAGACACTCCTGGCACAATCACAGCCCTTTGTGACTGGGGCGAGAAGACAGAAAATCCATCAAGGTTAGAGCTATAATTGAGGTCTCTAGATACAAGTTTGTCAGTGTCAGGACAGAAAAATGCCAGGAGCTATGCTCACGTTCATAGGATGAAGAGGCAGGCAGAGCCTAACTAGAAGTTAGAACACCAAGAATGTAATTTATGAATTTCCTGGTCTGAGTTTACAGACTACAGAAATACTTGCATAAAGGGAATGCAGCAAATCCATGCAACCTGTAAAAAAAAAAACAAAAAACAACCTGCTGAAATTTAAAAACTCAAATTTCTTCCCTCCTTCCTTTCTTCTCCCCTCCTCTTCCTTAACCTCTTGCCCCCCTATAAGCTTTCTCCTCAGCTGTTCAGATGATGCTTCTGCCAGACTGTAATAATTTCTGTCTTAGGAACCTGAAAGAAGCTGGTATGACATCACCTTTGGATCTGGTAATAGGTGTGTGCATCTAAAAGTGTCCTTTTCTTCTAGAGCTACAGGCAGTTACAACAAGTAAATTGTTTCATGTTTTTTAGACATGTTTAAAATGAAGACAAAATCATATCCAGCTTCTTTTGAAGTGAATGTAAAGGCCTGCAGAGGAAAAAACAGCATGCCAACTTGTTTGTAATTACAATGTCTGTTTGTCAGAATATATATATATATAGGCACTTATGATTTAAAGACAATTTGATAGAGTAGCTGATCAGAGTCTTTACTGTTTTAAACAAGAGAAGCTTCTTTGAATTAGTCAAATGTTGACCAATTACAGAAGCAGCTAATTAAACCCAGCATCCATAAAATGATTTGCTATCAGTAATAGTTATACTCTGAATGCATATTCCTGTGTACCTGTCCCACAGGGTTGATAATTGCAGAAGCTCTTTTTTCAAGGATGAAAGTGCACGTTAGCATGGTGTAGCTGAAATTACACTTCTCATCACTTTAGCCATTCGTCCTTTGATCCATGTATCATCACAGACCTTTGCACGGCACTTTGGGGAATCATCTCAATTCTCAGAAATTATTCTTGGGCACTTACTCTTCTGCTTTTTCATATACTGCTTAAAGTTTCTTCAGTCACACCCTATCACTGCCTCACAGCCTCTGCTTATCTGAAAAGTCTAAAGAAACTTTGAGGGATCAGTTCTGTTCTTTGTGGTGCAATCTGCACATTGGTGCCCTAATTTGTGCTGTTGTTCCCCTTGACTTTTGTGAGAACTAAGATATTTGAACTCTTGCACAGGATACTTGGCAATGATCAAAACTTGAATAGACTGTGAGTTCAAAAGGATCACCATTTCCTTGGAAAGAATTTAAATTAAAAAAGTCAAGAAGACTATAACCCATGTAATGTCTGAACGATAGAAAAGATTTGGAATATTCCACAGGAAAGAAGAAACTCCAAAGCAGAGGATTGATATTGTCTGACTCAACTGTTTGTATGTGGAATTATTATAAATGTTTCGCAGCAATAGGAAGAGTTGAAATACAGAATTAACTCTTAATGAATTGGAGAAGGGTATGCACTCCCAACTGGAGAATGTAGCCTAAGCTATGGTGGCCCTTTAATCTTCAAGTTCATGACATAAATAATGTGGTCCTGACTTCACATACTAGGTCATCTGAAAGGCAATGACTATTACGTTTTTCATTAGGAAAGACTGAGGGAGATAAAGACAAAGTGAGATAAAGAAGATTCATAGGCCTCGTAGGCTTTAAACACACATAACTGATTTGTTAAGGGAATACCTATTTCTTTCTGGACAAAGCAATAAAACTCCAGTTAGGGGAAGGGAAGCACTGGTCTCAGGAAGTCTAAGAGGTGTGAAATGGGACGGTTTCCAGTATAAGAAGGTGAAAGATAAGGGTGTGCATGGTTGCCAATTATTTTAACATGCTATTGGATTTCATTATGTGTTATGCTATATATAATATGTACTGATGGGTTATTAAAGTAGCAGGAGGCTTGCTGGCAGATCTAGGCTATATTTATGGTGTGGTTTTCAAAGAGAAGGCACTAGTAAGGTGCAGTAAATAACAGATAAATTAGATTGTAAGAAAGAAAGGTCATTCGTGTCATTTGTTGCCCAAGGACTTAGTATAAATGGATGGCCAGGGCTGGCAGTGCACAAAAAGCAAAGGGGAGAGCTGAGGAGAAGTTAGAGCGAGGCTCTAGGCTGCTTGGGTGTGCTGGTTTTGTTTGGAACAGAGTTAATTTTCTTCACAGTAGCTAGTATGGGGCTGTGTTTCGGATTTGTGCTGAAAACAGCGTCGATAACCCAGGGATGTTTCAGTTCCTGCTGAGCCGGGCTTACACGGAGTCAAGGCCCTTTCTGCTCCTCACCCCACCCAACCAGTGGCTGTAGGGGCACAAGGGGTTGGGAGGGGACACGGCTGGGACAGTGACCCCAGCTGACCCAAGGGATGTCCCACACCACATGGCGTCATGCTCAGCACATACAGCTGGGGGAAGGAGGAGGAAGGGGGGGACGTTCGGAGCGATGGTGTTTGTCTTCCCAAGTCACCGTTACGTGTGATGCAGCCCTGCTTTCCTGGAGATGGCTGAACACCTGCCTGCCCGTGGGAAGCAGGGAATGAATTCCTTGTTCTGATTTGCTTTTGCGCAGCTTTTGCATTTCCTATTAAACTGTCTTTATTTCAACTCACAAGTCTTCTCACTTTTACTCTTCTGATTCTCTCCCCCATCCCACCGGGGGGGAGTGAGCGAGAGGCCGAGTTGCCGGCTGGGGTTAAACCACAACATCAAGGAGTGTGGGCAACCCAGTAGTCTGGAACAAAGGATCTTTTAAGTATCACAGCAACTGTTCTTGTAGTTTGTGCTCACTGTGTGTGGTGAGGATGGTCAGTTCAGGGCTTACACAACTGGTTACAGATTTATCTTCATCCATACACAAGGTCTGCTGGGCAGAAATCCCAGGCTTTTTGCAAAAACTGGTATTTTTAGCTTTTATCCATTTCTCAGTGAAGTCGGAGCACACAGACTGAAGGCTGTGCAGAGATCACAGGGCAACGTGCTGGTAACTCTATGTGTCCTTATGGGCTGATGTGAGGTTAGCAGGGTTGGTTTCAGTGCACATCTTCCCTTTCCTATTACCACTCCCTGCTGCTCCATCTGACATTGCGGTTTGGTTCTGAATATGGGAACCACCTGGCAAACAAAGCCTCTAACACCCTCCATTGTTTTCCTGAGGACAATACATCACAAATATGACTGGGTCGGGGAGGGAGCTTTGCTTCCAGAGAAACACAGACACAATTGAAATGTTGCAGACTTGTCAGAAAACCTCTTGGGTCTCTTGTACAGCCGCCTTTTCTGGGCCAGAAGTGATTCTAAATATCTGTGTCTGACATCCAAGCCGTGTTAGAATGGCAGCTGTAAACAGGGACATAAAATTTGATTTCAAGGAGAGCTTTGTTCTGGGGGGTCTGCTGGAATCCCGCTGAACCCATGCTCAGCACACGCCACAAACCCTAAGAAAGGGTGATTTCAAATCTGAGAAACTCTACTCTAAGGGAGAAAAGAACTTGTGGGATTCTGTTTGTCTTTTGTCTTTGAAAAATGAAAGGCACAATTTTGGTGTCGAATATTTGCTTCCAGCTGTTGCTAAGGAAAAGAAACTGAGGCACAGTGTGAGTTGAAGCCACAGCAGATGCAGGTGGCTGGCATCTATCAAGCTGAGCATCCAAATTAGAAGTCCATGATGAAGGCATAGCTCTGATCCCTAAGTGCTCAACAGCATGATTGACTGAGAAAGAAAGAAATAACTGACAGCAAAGAGTTTTGATGGAGAAGGGTTAGCGTATGGGTAAAAGAAGAGAGAGAAACTGTGGGGTGATGTAGAAGTGTCTATTTAAATATTGATATGAGGACCACTTCACAGTTTGGTCATGCGTACGAGTTCAAAACTGATTGTCAACTCAATGCGAGTATCTGTCAACAGCAGAGTCCTCTTTGTTCCAGACTGAACTACAGCTAAGACTGCTACAAGCCAACTGTGCTGGCTGCGGGAAAGGGTCTGTTCAAATTCCATGTTCTTATCCTGTTTTTTTATAATTTACATTCATGGAATGCAATGATGAGAAATATTTATCACAGAAGATTCAAGTTGTCACAGTCTCATTAAAAAAAGGCTCGATTCACTTACCACAGTCATTAGGATTTAATGAAATGAAAGAGTTATGAAAATCCATGTCTTTTCAAGTGAAGTTTCCTTTGCATGATTTTGGAGATACACTTTCCATGTTTCCAGAAAACTTGTGTTTTAGAAAGTGATTTCATAATTCCCAAGGAGAACAACAACATCACACTTCTGTCCAAGGGGAAATGGATCAAAGGGGTTTTGTTTAGAGAGCAGTTAGACTTCTTCACATCACTTCCAGTTGTTGCTGGGCTGTTGTTGCCACATCATCACTCCTAGATGTGCATCAGGCTTGGAATGTCATTAAACTTTGTGTTGTGGATTGCAAAAATGTATTCTACTTTCTGCTCTGTGTGTAGGGGAGGGGGAATTTTTCTGAATCCGTTAAAAATGTGCTCGAAATGATAAGAAGAGGTTTTCAAAATGAAATGTTTATACAGAAGTGAAAAGCATAATCAGAGTGGCTTCTTTCTGTCTGTCTTAGGTGTTAGAAGCTTTAATTTTCCCTGAAATAGGGCAAATCTTACTGCTGTGTGAAACTTATCCCACCCAACTGATGTGCAAACGCTTGCTTTGCAGAGGTGTTAGAGAATTCCTGAAGGAAATACTAACCGTGTAGCCCTCCTCTTCTGCCCCAGCTCCAGACCATTAGTCACAAGAGTGGTATGCAGCTTGCACAGGGAGTTGGACTGGCTGGATCTGCATAACCACAGAGTCTTTGGCCTGCCTGTGGCTTTTCTGTCTCAAGTACATACTGGCAGTTTGTGCCAGCCTATTCTGGAGCCAACTTGGAGTCCCAGCTGTATGATGTGGGAGCCTTCTTCAACTGGTCTGAAGCTTTGCTGGACTCGAGTGGTAGGAAGGCTTGGGATCAGGTTTTGCCCTGTGCAATTTGTTCCGAAGACCAAGTGACAAAAATGCTGCCATGGCTGCAGGACTGCCTAATGTGCTTGCTCCGTACGAATTTCACAGTGGCAGCATTGCTGGCTTTTGCTTCTTTCTTCACAAAAAAAAAAAAAAAAAAAGGTTTACAAGGCTGTATCTCCAGTTATGGAGGGATTCTGGCTTGTAGGTGAGCTAGAGATTTGCCTGTCTGTAGAGGAGCTAGAGGCTGCCGGTGCTCCGCTGGATGCAGCTAAACAGCCAAAGCAAAAATATTATTTCCCCTGTGAAGGTTGTGAGTAGGTTTAATGAAAGCTGCAAGCAGCATTCAGATTATGTGAAACAGGATAAACCTTGAGGTCATGCATTGTCCTGACTTTTGCTATGAGTGCAGTAAAAGTAAATTTTTAAAAATGAAATAGTGATGATTTCTACTTTTATCATCAATGGAAAAATCTTCTAAAAACTGGACAACAGTAAGTTTTGTTTGCTGCTTGTTTCACAAAACCTTAGACTATTTTGGGAGGCCAATAAAGATTCACTGACGTCAAAATGGAATATTAAAGGCAGATGTTTCTGGTTAGCTTATTTATTCCTAACCACTTTTCTTGATTTTTTTTTGAGAGATAAGTCTAGACTAGACAGAGCACATTTCTAAAGTGTGCTTTTTAACTGATTAGTTGTTAATTCAACAGTTTCCAGAATAAGACTATAAATTTTATTTCCTCTACCTAATATCATTATTAATTAAAGTAGTATGTGGCATTTTGATAAGCTAACAATATTACTGTGCTTGATCCAGAAAAAAAAAAAGTCTCTTTCATAACAACATTATCAGTAACATTATTAGACACAGATGCCATGTGCCACTGGTATGAAAAATCAAATGTCTGGAGAAGACGGATGTTCAGGTAGGTGATACAAAAGAGCTTTAAGATTTAGATGAAGCGACAAGATTAATATATATGAAGAATTTTGTCTTTGTGAACTATCTTTGGTTCATTCCCTGCCATAACCCCAAATATATTGTACACAGAGTAGTTTCTTAGAGGAGGCAAAGTCAGGGTTGGATGTAACAGCAATGTTGCTTCAGATGAGGGTGAGGAAAGCTGTGTAGCAGCACGACACTGCTCTGCCACAGGACCCAGACTCTGCAGCAGCCGGTGCTGATAGAAGAAGAAATATTGCTCCATTAGCTCTCATGGTAAATATGCTCTGGATCAGGAGAGCAATAAATATAAATATAGACATTGGTTGCTGGAACCAGTCTGGTCCACTTGCAGAAGTAAAAGCACTCCAGTCTGCTTCCAGTTATGCCCCCTTTTTTAGGCAACTGGTATGGTCCTGTCTACATTTCTTTTCCACCAGAAAATGGATGTTGCCTCCAACAGAGGTTACAAGAGATTAAGGCAGCAGACAGAGGGATGACGGACTGCATACTTTGCCTTTGCTGGAGGAGATGAGCATCAGCTGTTGCAGACTTAAATCTGTGTCACTGCCTCTGTGGTCCTGCTACACAGCCCTTCCCTCTCCTGGGAGAGTGTTGCAGGGTCCCAGGATGGCGGTGGTTCCTGGGCAGTGGGAAGAGCTGTTGCTACATCAGAGGGATGGTGGGGGAAGAGAACTGGAGGATGGAAAGAAAGAGCAAATGGGATGGGCACATCCTCCCCATGCTCACACTCCAACCTTCCCGAAACATCTCTGGCTCTTCATGGTCTTCTTCCCAGCCTTTAGCACCCATCCATTCCTCCTCAATGCCTGCCTTTATCTACATCCCCAGCCCCTCCATCTACTTCAAATCTCACTGACCTCTCCCACCCTGTTTTACCCCTTTCAGCTTCCCCAGGAAAACCGCGCTGCCAGCCAGGTTTTGTGATCCCTTCCCTCAAGCCCTCTATAACCACCTCTCACCCCAGAATTTGGTCTGAATTTTGCCTGTATTGCTGAGCAGCCTCAGCACTGCTTCTGTCCTCAAAAGCCCATTGCCTTCGTGCAGCCTCTTTACTCACAACCTCCTGACACTTCCCACTTCTCAGCTGCTCCTGCCCATCACCACCTCCTTCGATTCTTCTTGCTCCCACTGTCCCCAGACCTTATCTGTGACCAGCACAAAATTAAACTTAGCCAGTATTTCTGGGAAGCCTTTAATTAACTTTGGGAGTGGAAACAACAGTGTCAACCTCAGACTAGCCAAGGATCCTTCTGCAGTTGGCTCTAGCACTGCTCATCTTGCCAGCATGCTACAACAGCACCCCGGATTTGGCTGAGGATATGGCTTGGTCATGAGGTTTTTTGACCTTTTTTCCTGCCTAACTTAATGCTATTTTTAAAACTCAGCCAGGATTTTTTTCCCTTGACAGCTGGATTTGGCTCAGTATTTCTGTATGATTCCATAACATCTTTTTACAGTATTATCGTATTACTTATTTTCATTTTTAGCCTAGGGCTTCATTTGAGAGCGCTGAAGGAGTTATTGTAATAACTAACATTCCACCAGATGTGTAGCACAATAGCCAATAGCTTCAGACAAATCTTTTTATGGTTTTTCTATAATAATAAAACAATAAACTTTCAGTTTATATGAAGACACATTAATGTAACTTTCCACATGTAATTCAGCTTACAGGAATCTTAAACCTTCCAGAAAATAATGCTTAAGTAGATTACCATGAGCCTTACTGGACATTTAAGGGAATATATTTATTAAAATGTACTTTGGTCATGAGAATATGCTTGATTTTAAACAAGTAATTGAAACCATATTGGACCGGACACTGCCAGCCTTGTGCTGTTGGACTGAGCCTTATTCTAACTGAAATCAAGAGGTGACTTCTGGAGTCAGGGATTATTTTATCTGAATTCAGGTGCAGATCTGGGTCCGTTATTTAGACAACTCCTTATTAAGAATTATTTCATTATGTGGAATGTAAGCAGTTGTGTCTAAATGTGACCTATATAATTCAGGTGATGGTATGTTCTCACAGAACTTACTCATTGCTTTGCTACGGGCTCATTGCATGGGGTCTCTGCTACCCCATGAGCAAACTGGGAATCAGGCTGTGGCTCTCAGGCACAAGCCTTGTCCAATTTTCCCTTGTTCAAAGGTGCAGCTGCTGTTTTAGGAGTGGGTAATACACACTGTCTAATTCAGGTACCCCAAAAACCAGCTAGGAGGGATTTTTCTCTAGACAGCAGTTCAGATCTGCTGCCCTGATCTGCTTTCTGAAGATGCTCAACTTTCCCCTGACTATACAGGAGCAGAGGCTAGTGTCTCCTGGGTGCCTAAATGAAAAGGAGCCATATTCCTCCTTCCATTTACCTTCTTCACCTTCCCATTGCTTGGCACATTTTACTCCTTACATACTAGGAAATTGCTCCTCAAAACCTCCTGCTTTACAGCCCTGGACATCTTCTGCTCCTTAGTTCTGACTACTGCTCACTCCACGCAGTGTTCAGGTTGGGCAGTGCCCATTTGGCATGCCCTTCGTGCTGCTGTTGCTGAAATCTTCCCCTTTTTGTCTAAATGCATTGGGTATAAGGGGGGGAGCAAAATGCAAAGACCTCAGAGAGGCTACTCTCCCCTGTATATAGTATATGGCAGTAAGAAAGCACTGTATCGCTGCAGTGTGGTCCTGAGGTCCTGCATCACTCGAGTGAAAACAATGAGGATTTTTGATCTCTAGAACTGAGAGTTGATGAAAAAGTTAGTGTTATATTAGGAGTTATAGAAACCTGATGGGAATGTCTTCATAGGTAGACTTGACTTAAAGATCAACCGGAATGCTAATATTAAACAGTAAATATCTTTTTTCTAGGCTCCTTGTGTGCTCACTATCATTAATCCCATCCAAACAGCCCCACTAAGAGTGTATTCCAACTTCACAACTAAATGCTTAAAAATCTAGAAAGAAAGAGCAACGTAAAAGTTTTCCATGTGATCAGTGCTTCTGTCTTGTGGGTGTGTATGCATATAGAGTTTGGGTTCATGATAGAGAACGGCAGGTGGAGTTCGGGCTACAGTTCCTTCTAAAATATTCTGCAAATACTAAGACAGAAAGTGAAGGAAGGAATCCTATTTATCACACTCAATATCTTGCTAGTCTAATTCTTCCTGAATTAAAGAGTTCTTCCTAACCCATAGAGTGTATTTGCGTGGAGCCAGGATAAGAAGTGCTGACACATCTTTAACTAGCAACTAGTCGGAACATTGCACAGCCCATTTTCCTTTTTTATTGTTCTATTAGCTAACTGTTGAGGTTTTAGCTTAATGATGTAGCAAACACAGACAATACACAGAGAGTCATATTAATTTGAGGTTTATCTGTAACTAGTATGTTATCTGTAGATGAGAAAACACTGTTGATGTTATGCTCTGTATAAATGCTTTGATACTTTCTTGGAGTCTTTAATTTAAGCTTTTCCATTTCTCAGAACAAAGGGGCTAATTTTAATTATACAGCAGGCAGGATTGTGCTTCTGTATGCAGAAGCAGAGAGACTAGACATTCCCTGAGTAACCGAAAAGGCCATGCAGGCTCTCCCATGTTTCCAGGAAGAAACTCTTTGTATTCAGCAGTGATCCCAAAGCCCTCTGTGGAACAAGCAAATTAACGGGCTTCTTTTGGTGCCAGGCCTGCATCTCTTGTCTGCTGGAGGATTTCTTCGCTCCACGTGAAGGCAAGTCAGTATGAGATGCTGAAGTGCTTGTGAGATATCCTCACCTTGCCACTCTCTTGCAGTCTGAGCAAAATGCTGTGTTTCTCTGTGTGCAGCTTTCCCCACCTGCCCTTTTGCTTATTTCACCATTTTATTGGGTGGGTCACCAAATGAGGAGTGTTTTCTGTGAATTATTGTTTGGTTTTTTTTTTTTAAATATTTGATGCTGCTTTTTAGCTCCTTCAGCTTTTATCATAATCTAGGGTGTCAGCTCATACATGTCTGCATCAGCGAAGTGAGCTGATGGCAATTCCCTTCTGTTGGGATCTTTTTGAGCAAACTGCCCCCACTGCAGTATGGGTAATGTGCACCTGAGTTGTTGTAGGGCTGGAAATGTTCCCCTCTTGCAGCTATAGCACTTATTGTTCTCGTACTCCTCCACCCAAAGAGACTGCCTCTGCTCAAGCAGTACCTTCCTTTCCAGTATTATTCCAATTTTGTAGCTCCGTATCTTCACATGAGGAGTGCCAGGATCTGGAAACAGTCTACTGTTAACTGGAGCAACAAAGAAGCTTTGATTGCAGTAAAGCTTGGGCAAAATATATAGCATGAAATTATGGGATGATCCAAATAAGTGGGCATTTTGCCATTGGCTCCAACAGAGCAAAGATTTCATGCTTGTTTAAGTTTGAAATCTGAAAAGCTGAAGGAAGTGAAAATGCCATGAAAGCTACTGGGAGGAAAAAACCAAAGCGCTTAAAAAGGGCTCATTTTCTTTGAAGCTCATTTCTTGATAGCAAAACAGGGTCTTGGATGAACATCAGGATCTCCAAATAAGTAGAAGTTGGGCTTGATGGGAAAACCTTCTTCCAACAAACATAAAAGAGGTTAGATAGCAGAATGTGGACCTTTTCCACTCTTTCATTCGTTGATCATTTAAGATTTCAGTTGATTCTCCTACCCTGTTTTCTTACCTTGAGCTCTTCTAAAAGGACCAAATGTCAAAGGTCGGTGCCTGTGAAAAAACAATGTAAATGCACAGTTGCTCTATTGAAATCCAATATGATTTCCTTGAGAGCAGAATTTGGTTTTTCTTTCTAATCCATCATGTCAGATTCTTTGGCACTCGCACATAAATAATCACTCCCAGCCAGTTGTTAAAAGTGGGCACTGCACGAAATAGTTGCTTATCCAATACTTCCACAGAGCCTTCTCTTCAGCTGTAAATTATTAGGCTAGAGGAACGGATGTGATTAGCTATGATAGCCATTTCAGCTCAGTTACTGCTGTTATTTCATATAGTCTTGCTCACCCTCCACACCTAAAGGCCTTACAGCTTCTTGGCTGCTTTGTACAGCTTGCCCTCTTGATTTTTCCTCCATCGCTTTTACTACTGGTAGTTCAGATTAGGAAACCATATGTTGTTTTTCAGTTATCTGCAGAATGCTTCATCAGCCTTGGAACACCTTAGAAAAGGGCTTCCAGTTTGTATTCAGCTGTCTAACCCATAGTCTCCCAGGTTCTTCTTTAGTATGGGAGATGAGGCTGAATCCAGGGAAGAAGTGCTGTCTTGCTGTTAGGAGCAGGTTCATTCAACAGAAGCTGCAGACTGGGTGATATTTCTGCATGAGGAGGCATCTCTCGTCTCTTTGACTGCCTCTTTTCACGAAAGGACTGTGTGTGGGTAACCCAGCTTACATTCAGCAGCTACGCTGGTGTCTCCAATTCCTTCTGTGCAAACTGATTTTGATGTAGGCTGTTTGGTAAACTTGTGTCAGAATGCAATAGTTTTAACCTGACTAGACTGAAACTGGAAGAGATATAACACTGTTTAGGTGGGTATTTTTTACCCCCAAATTGGCCTGTTTGATGTTGTGTTCTCTCTGCTTTTTCCATTCCCATCAGTTCTGCATATTTCTATTTCCACTATAGACTTCATCACCATCTGCCCTGTCTCTGTAGCATCAGCTCTGCTCATTCTGGGATGCTTTTGGGTTAGAATCTCTCCCCCCCAGGTCAGCACAGGAATACACAGCTGCAGCCCAGTTCCCTTCTTATTCTTTCAAACCAGCCAGGATGGTGAGAAGGAAACAGGGAGTTGGGGGTGGAAGGTGAGTCCAGAGGAGCTACTCCCTGTGCTTGAAATCTGATCCTATTTATCTGCTGATCTTTATCCATCTCCATTCCCCTTCCTTCCTTGTCAGGCTGGTATTGGGTTACTGATGGGAGTGAAGAGCGCATTGCCTGCTTTTGGGAACTTTGGAATTGCTTCGATCCTGGGAAGCAGACACTAGGATAAACAGCTTGTCAGAAAGGTTGGCTGAAGTTTCCCTTAGCTTGGCTAAAATTTCTGAGAAAGCTGGAGGTTCTCATGTGATTGGGAGAGCAGCTCTCACTCTGGCCAAAATCTACCACTTGCCAAAAATTCACGAGACTTGGCAACCTGTGTAATGGGACACAAGTGTTAAAAGAATGAAGGCTGGTACTGTGTTAACACACGTGTTGAGTCTATATGATCCCTTCTGGCTTTGAAATCTGGGAGTCACTGGGTAATTGCAAGGACACAGCCATTTGTTTGCAAGCACGGCTGGTGCTCACCAGTTCTCCCAGCTCAGAGCCAATGGAGCACAAGGAGCAGAACTAGGACAGAAATGTCTCAAGATCCTTTCAGACCTCTAGGCTAACACTGCTGTTAGCCGTAGTTGTGGAATATCTTCTGTAATTAACCCTCTAGCATTCTTATATAGATATCATATCGATAAATCTACAGTTTTATAACTATTTCAGAACAGTTGGCCTGTTCTCCACTGTACATTTTGCTCCAGTTGTGAACTTAACTGAAAGCCATGAAGCTGTGCTGGAACAGAGGGTTCCATTTCAGAGGAGTTTACTGTGATTTCAAATCACTTTCTATTCCAAAATGAGGATATAACACAGTTTTGGATTTTTGTGGCATGAGCTTTTGGGGGGAAGAATTATTTTATGACAACAGAAACTTTTCAGTTTAATATAATTTTGGTCTGAAATTTATTTTTCTGTTTTATATTGTGTAACATAAGATTAAAAGGATTGAAAAAACGCATTTCAAAACAGAAGAGTTCCACTCGAAGGAAATCTGAATGTTCAATCTCAACCTAAGCCCTGTTCCAGCTTTTTTCAAAACACGGTGTCACTGATACTGACACATTTCTGCAAACATTTTGCATTCAAGGAAACCAAATTTCCTCCTGGAATAATGTCCTGCTGGAAAACTTCTCGCCATCTCCATCTTGCATTACTTGGCAGATTTCACATTAGACACTGCTTGTTTCCCTAGCCTTATTTAATACTTTTCTTGGAAGTATTGCCAATTTTTTCAACCCAAATGTGGAGAGCTACAACATGTGATGAAATTCACATCAATATTGCTGAATAAAAACTTCCTGGACGCAGTTGGTTTGCCTGTGGCAAGTCACAGCTGAAAGATTGGAGCCCTGTATTCAGGTAGTTGAAGGCAGAAGGCTCTTTACATCATGTCCCACAACATACCCAAGGTGTGTGTTCTATGGCACGACAGTATGAGTCCCACTATATATTGAGTACTGCTCATTGTGCAAGTATTTCTTTCAAACCTGTCCTTGCAAGGAGGCTATTTAGAATAATGTTAAGGATATTTAGAATAATGTTAAGCTCTGGAAAGCACTTAGAAGATGTTTCAGTAATATGGGTACTTCAGCTCAGGGAGGTGGTAAAATCTAGATCTACTCACGCTGTAACAGCAGCAGCCCTAGCACTCTTGGGATATAATCTGTTGGTTGTTCTCTTCACCTGTGTTTTTTTCCCCATCATCTGTCTCCTATCTTACATAATAATGCATGTTTTGCCTTCACAGTAAGCCACCCATCCTAAACTGAAGTTGATCCCCATCATTGCAGTGAAGACTACATTCTCTGCAAAGATGCCTATGCTTAAGCGAGAAAGCCTTTCTCCCCCTTCCTGGCAAGCTGGAGATATGGAATGAGCAGAGGTGAGCAGGGAAGTCTGCCTTTCCCTGGTCTAGGGTAGACCCGGCTTGTGCATGTGGACTTCAGTCTGCAGAACAGATCATCCTACTCGTGTGATGATCTCAGCACAATGTCTCTTTCTAGACCTACATTCCCCACAGTCACCTCTGCCCTGGCTCCTGCAGCCGCTCTCTCTTTGCAAGGACAGGCCTTATCTAACTTTGGTGGTCCCTGCATATCCCTTGCAAAATTCAAATCAGCTGGCACTCTTTAAGCACGCCGTTAACACACACAAGCTATGAAAGATTAAAGGGAATTCACGTTCCTCCTCTCCACATGAAAAGGGTTTGTAAACTCTTTCAGTGCCTATTTTTTTTATACTCGTGGTAAGGAAATAAAGCTGAGTCAAATAGTTTTCCAAGATCTAAGAAAGAGGGCTTGGGCTTATTTTGCACCCTGCCTTGGCTAACATAGCTAATAACTCTGATTTCACAATACGCAGTGTTATGAGAGAGCCACAGAGAGCTGTTGTCAGGGAAGTGCAAAAAAATACGGGAGACTTCAAGAGACACCTTGGAGCAGAGCTGTGAGCTTCTCAGCTGCTTCTTAGCAGCACTGGGAGTGAAATTCTGCTGTCAGTGTTAATGTCATCACCTCCACAGACTTCACGTATTGTAAAGTGACACTTCCTGGAGCACTGGGTGTAGTTGTCTGCCTCCATTTGGGCTTTTAGTTGTTTGCTTTCTGTTTTTTCTTCAGCTTTGAAGTCATGTTTTTGATAACTGATACATTTTGGAGGCCTTTGGGTGAGCAGGACCAAGCAAGAAGAAGAATAGACCTTGCGAGGCCTCTCTAAACTGCTAGATGTAAAATATAGTCTCCAATGTGTCGATGGGAGCGCTGGCTGTATCCGAGCCCTGATACGTTTCAGATGAGCACATCGCTGGGGCGGACATGCAGCAGCATCCTCTCTGCTGGTTGTCGAATGCCCTTTGGCTCTGCAGCCCTGTCCACACCAGCGCACGCTCCCCTGCAAATTAATGTGCTGTCATGTGCCGAGCCATTAGCCTGCAAATGCAGCATTGGGAGTCATATAAACATCAATAGCAGCTTTGGTGCATGTCGGTAGCCTGTGTGCATTTGTGGTGATTTTGCTTATGGGCCATGGTATGCACAGGGGATTGTGGCTAAAGGTCCACTGCTGTAAATCCTCTTCTCCAGGCAAAGCCTAGGTGCAAATGTGCTCCTCAAAACTCTCTTTGGATTCAAACTGGAGCAAACATCTGAACTTCAAAGCTAAACACAGTGTGTCTTGTTTAAAGGAAACTTTTCAAGTTGATTGTTAAGCAAAATTAATCCCCCCACTGTGTCTTTTTGTGGGTTGAAACCAAAGGCTCTTGCAGCAAACTGGCTGAAGTTTTTAATCCCGTTTTAGAAAAGTAACTTTTTTAGACCAAAAAAAAAAAAAGAAAAAGAAAAAAGAGGAAATGTAAGATGATTAAACAGGATTCTGCTGTTTTCCCCTAGTGTTCAACATTTGCTGTTTCTGTTAGGTCATCAGCCACCATGAAACCAACATTTAACTTACAGACTGATTGCAGCAGCTGCCTGAAGCCCTGCTCTTAACCTCAAAAACCAAACTAGAAAAAATACCATTCCAGATGAACTTAGTTTAATTTGCTCAATATATTTGTAATGGAACACGGTATTGCAGATGAGCATTGAAGGTCAAGATTTCATCTGCATTAGATATGGGAAGAAAGTGCTACTTTATACAACAGAAACTATTCTGGGTTTAATTCAATAAATTGTAATCATGTGCAGTATATTTGTGTTCACAACAAATGTCCCAGATATCCTGGAGAGAAAAACATAAAAGGCTCCATGTCTTTTAGCTTTAGAGCTGTTAATCTTTTTGAATTCATTTGTTTGGTTTCATTTAGTGTAGCACTTAGTGTATTTAGAGCATGACAGTTGGTTCAGTGAGCATGACTCTGTTGGGTCATAGCAAACAGTGTTTTTCTAGTTTTAAGAAGAATCCCATCTGTCCCTGGAATATAAGTTCTGCCTGGTGAAGAAGGAAAAAAAGCCCTCTTCTAGCTTGTGTTGTTGCAAGTCTCCTAGACATTAGTACGTTACCTGTCTGCAGTTGGGTCATTTTGTTATTGTTTTTTCTGAGCGCCTCTGTGTTTATTTTAGTAAAAACAAATTGAAGCACAACTGAAACACTGATTGAAGTAGGTAATGGTGAGGGGACTGAGGTGGAGAGGGATGTTGCAGGAGGTTTGTATGTGACCCACTGAGGGTTTAAATCCTGGCCTGAACTGCTGCCAAGAGGACTGCTGGACCATTTTGTCTCTTTTTGTGGCTGGGCAAAATCAGGTAGTGATCTGTTGTTATTCATTTTGGAAGGGGAACAGAGCTGGAGGAGACAGATGGGAACTTTGTATTATTCCAGGAAAGTAAAAATACACAGGCTCTTTTCCTGTGTGCTGGCTGTTGGACAGGAGCCACAAAAAAGTCTTAGCAAGTCACTAAAATGTGTCCCCTTTCTTACTGCTATTTTCCAGGAGACCCATCTAGTGAAATTATCCTTTGCCACTCATCTTTGCAAATCCCGCAATAGAGCAGCCTGCAGACAGAGGGTTGTACTGGGGGCAGGACCGCTCCGTGGGCAAGCTACCTTGCACCAGCAGAGAAATGCTGAAGTTACGTCTACGTGTGGGCTTTGGCAGCCGCGCTCCGGTTTGCAGAGCCGGCTTGCTAAAGCCAGGAGAGTCCCGACTGCGTGGTGGACGGTGGTCTGAGCTCCCCTCCCCGCAGAGCCCGCTGCCTTGTCCCTGCTGAGGCAGAAGGGGAGCTGGTTTGGGTGGGGAGGGAGCGTGGATCAGAGTGCGTGGGAAGAATTCACCCGAGCTCTGCTACCGAGGCTCAGCGTCCAGCAGCTGCTGCTCAAAGACTTGCTGCATACTGAATATGCTTGAATATCTGACAAAGAGTTATAAGAGCTAAGCTGTCTTGGAAATCTCCTCCTAAGACTCTTCCTGCCCTGGCTCTGTTACAGACTGAGGTCAGTGCTGGGCTGCTGGACTCTCTGGCTCTTTCCATAAAGTGAAGATTTCTGTAATTAGGATGATTCCAAATATTTCTATTTGCCTCATGTGCTTTTCATTATTTGTTGTTTATTTTCCTGCATGAAACACATTGATATTGTTAAGCTGCTCATGGCAGGAAACATTTGCATGAACAAATATTTTTCTAGTTGTGCTCTGATCAGGAAATCACCCAGCAGGGATATTGTTTTTAGTTGCTCTCACTCTCTCTTTTTAAAAACTAATTCAGAGCTCCGTTACCCAGCATGGGGCACCAGCCATTGGCATTTCAGTGAGAAATTTCTAATGATAACTGAGTAGCAGTTGGCTTTCTATTGAAAGTCATTGAAACATCCCACCTGTCGCAGCAAATTTACACATTCATATGCTAAAAAGCTCTGAATCAGCTGGTGTTATGTTTCCTTTCTGAGCCAGATTGTTTGCCTCTTACTCTCACTGAGTAGCAGATACTTCCTCCGGTATTTCCACTGGGGTAAATAGGAGTGGGTGAGCGAGCGCTTACAAGCTGCTCCTCGGTGATTTGGTTTTTCAGATGTGACATGAAGCAGAAGTTCACCACCTGGATGTGGTGTCCTGCCATAGAAGGGAAAATGCTAGTGCTTCTGTGCAAACCCTGAATCCAGTGTTGGTTTTGGGACTGATTGTACCAGGCGGTGAGGTCTCTGGGCTCATACTACAGCTCAGGTTTTCAAGGATACCTAGACACAGCTCCAAATGCAGTTAAAAGATTTAATTGACTTTGGAACATGCAGGTCATTTTCAAAAGGCGTTCCTTGCACCCTTCACCCCATGCAAAGGCAACTGGCTAGACAGACACGTACATCAGCTTAGTGCACATCCTGAAGCAGTTGGGGTAGCTAGATAGTTGTGGCCAAAATAACGCATCTTTCCCCTATGCAGGGCTAATTACTCATGCTGAGGTACCCTTCAGTGTGGTCACAGGCTTCCTAGGCTAGAGCTGACCTGTCTGGCTAAGTTGGGGTATAGGCAGAGGACATCGTGTCTGTCTACACCTCGCGGTGTAGTAAAGAGCTGAATCTGAGCCTCTAGGCCTTTGAGAGGCTGCAGTGCTTTTACTGTGACTAAATGTCTTCATAACTTTGAGGCCATCAGCCCTTTGCTCGGTGCTCAGCATTTGCAGGATCAGTTGCTGTCTAACACCGCAGGCAACGTTACCGCCTCTCGTGTTTGCTGTGACATGACCGAAGGCTGAAGTGGTCTGAGCTTGCTGTCCTGTAATTCATCTGCTTTATTTTGAAAAACCTCAGCCCAGAGAAGCAGAGAACCCGATGTCTGTGACTCTGCCCAGGACGTGTGCGTTGGCACGAGCCTGTGGCTCCCCATCTCCACACTACTGTCTTAGTGGTTTTTTTTTTAATATGAATTTTGTTTTTAACAGACCAGTTAATTCAGTATTAGGGATTTTGACTGTAGCCACCTGATGGAGGACGGGCTCGCAACATGAATGATGACTAATTGAGCGGCGGATGTGTAATTTGTCATTATTAAGGCTGCATTTGTGCTGGCAGCTGCTGTTTGAGGAGGCTAGGCTGAGGCTGAAGGCGATGGTGGATCCAACACTGCCACCTTCTGATAACGCAGTGGAAAGGTATGGACAGGTTTGAGTTCTCTTGAGATGCCAGACCCTGCAGATCGCATCCTGAGACACACAAGGGGATCCTGCAAGCGCCGCACGCCTCAGGGGAGCTGCTCTGCCTGCTCTCTTGGGACTTTCATGTTCCTGCAGTTCCCCAGATCAGACATTACCTTTCTTAAGACTTGTGTCCCGCAGCATGTTGGCATGCACAGAGATTTGGTGTTAACTTGTGAGGAAAAATATTAGTTTTAAGCCTTTATGTGATAGGAATAGGCATACTTTTCAAATGTTTCTCTTGAAGAACTGTATCTAGTTCCACCTTTAAGTCAGTTTGGCTTGCATTGGGAAGTCACTGAATAAAGCAAAATAATTATAATGAAAATGCAAGATAGGTTAAAGTGGGACATTTTCATCAATTTACATGTACTGTTGAGATAAACTGCTCTCTTGTTCTATGAAAAACTGGGCAGCAGCTTAGGGCTAAATTTTAGCACCAGATAAAAAGACCAACTCAGAAATGTTTGGGCCTTAATAGGTAATACAGCCTGGAAAGCATTCTTGTTGCATCCTAGGCAATGTATGTTGATAAACTGAAGAACTTTGTACTGTTAGTGCTGATAGATCCCTGAAAGAGATCACCTCTGAGGAACCGTGATGGTGTGGAGTAAGGAGCTTCTGATTTGATGCTGGCCTGAGTAACGCTGACATGAGAAGTGTTAACCTGTGTTGGCTTCCATATGCGCGAGGCCTCTAAAGAGGTGGTTGTACATATGTGCTTTTGCACATGGATCCGCTAATCTAAAGATCCCCATGCAAGCATTAGCACTTGAGAGTGTATGTAAATTTATGACATTCCCCAAAGGATTTGGGTTCTATAAATTTAAAATACTGGCAGGCTGGGACAAATATAATCCAGCTTCCATATGTTTCCTGGTATATAAAAAAGAAAATAAGCATATTTTCTTTACACCCACGCAATGAAAATTCAAGCCACTAAAACATCTCTTTTCCATTTGAAGAACAGCAATTCATTTGATATCTTCTGTTAACATCAGGCTTCTGGGATGAGCAGAGCTAGTGCAGCGTTAATTAGTCCTTAAGACTACAAGCAAGATGAGAACAGTGTGTGAAATAGGGAAGAGGGTGGAGTGGATATCTTTGTGTTGCACTGCTATCTTTCCAGACTTCTCCTTGCTATAACTCAAAGGATGATGCTCCCTTTCTTTCTGAGAGAGTCCTCTTCCATTCAGACCTCTCTTCAATTCATCCCCTAAACTTCCTGCCCTGTGTCAGCCTCTGATTGCACAATGAATTGGTTCAGTCTTTTCCACTGTTTTTGATGAGTAGCGATGGTCTGTCCATGCTGGCTGGGCAGGGGAGGAAGATAAAAAGACAAGTGACAGCAGGACCCTCCCTTTTCAGAAAAAATAAGCTATTATTAACTTATAAACCTGAAATGAAACAGCACCCTCAGCAGGTTTTTTTTCATAATATCCCATTTTGTTTACTTTTTCCTGACCCTCTGGTACCTGAACCACTCTCTGTCTTGTCCTTCTATTGACGTCCACTCACTGATGTCCATTTCTCTGTTACATCACTTATAAACATCTTGGCTTTGCTTACAAGGTGCTACTGAGGCCCGTCGTATCCTGTCCAGTTGGTCATATCACTGTGATTGCTGAAAGGCTGACTCCCCAGTGCTGACGGCCCACGATGCCCATCTCTGTCCCATGCTGATCAGATTTACACTTGCATGCTTATGAGATGCACATCCACAAAGTGCATATGTTCTTTCAAAACTTCTGTAAAACTCCCTGTGGTTGTTTGATACACATCAAAAACGTAAAGATTATTCTGAGGCACAGCTTGGCTGGATGATCATGGTTACCTTGAATGCCCCGTTGGCTTGCCTGTATCCCTAGTTTGTCTCTTATCTTGTTTTAATGGCAGACCGCCTTGGGGTGAGTTGTGTCTTCATGTCTTTGTACAATAGGTCAAAAACACTTGACCAGAGCTCAAAGGTCCTGCGGTAGTAGGACTAATAAGAACATTCTGGAGGTCTGACAATATTTAAAAGGATCTCTTTGGACACAAAACATCTCTAAAATTGTTTTTGGAACAGCAGGATTTTGCCTCTCATGTTTGCTTTTATATCATTAAATTCTTTTGAAATATTTACTGTGTTTTGGAGTGATTAAATGAAAGGATTTTGTCTGAGTCTGTTTTTCCCTCCAGAGCACTCTGCTATTAAAGCTGCTCGTGTAAGGGCCGTTGCCATTGAGGAAGGCAGTGCAGAGCTCAATTAGCGAAGCAGAGCCGTTACATATTGTACCTCCTCCCTGAAGTGCTCTATAGGTGAGCATGAAGCTGAAGAGCTGGCTCCTGGGTGTGGGTTTTAAAAGATAACAGATGGTTCATCCTCGTAGTTTAAAAAGGGCTCAGCTACATTTTTTCACTGCTCTGGAGAGGAAGGCTGCAATGCCTTCCCGTAACTATAGCCTTCAAAGTTTACGTAATATGAACCAATATTAGCAAAGCCAATGTGATGTCAACACTGTAATCTTCTTGGGGCTTAAATTTTCATATTTTCTGGTATTCTGATGCTTGAAAATAGGCACTTAATGACCTTGTGGGAGTGTTAGGAGGACTGTGGAACTGAGAGGACTAAATACTTATCCTAAGCTGACTATTTGATGGTATCTCTGACACGAATTACCCAAGCACAGGGGAGTACTCTGATATCTACCCTCTAGGCAATGATCTCAGAACGACCGTCTGTCCACAACTGGAGAGGTCTATTGCTTTCGGCTATCGAGATTCAGTCATATCACAAGGGAACTGCTTGGTGAGAGAGCATCGCTGGCGTACTGTGTGCATCTCTTTCTCATGGCACCAGTGCTGTGAAAAGCTCCTAGGAGGTTATATGTCTCTGAGCATGTTTATGTGACTCAGATACACACAATCCTTATAAATACTTATTCCATATTTACACAATATTTACACACTATTTTGTGCTAAGCAAAACATTTGTTCTTTTCACGCAGACATTTTCAAGGACTGCAGCGAAGGTGCAGATTGCTGTAATCTGTTTTGCTAAATAAGACTTTTCTGCTCCTGAGTAAGATGCAGTTAGAAAGTGAATAATATTTGCTGCACAGGCCGTTATGACCAACCATCCGCCAAAGGCTGCCCTCCAGCTCCTCCACGGATTTGAAATTCAAATCACTTGGATGGTCCTTACTGCTGTTATTCATCCAAAAACCTCAAAACCCCCAATCTGCATCTATCCATCTTTGAAATTATGAAGGCTGTATTGGTCTGGGAAGGGGAAAGAAATACCCTGAAATAGCACTGAAGGGAGTTGTTACGTGCAGCGGGCAGGGCCAGGATATTTGCTGCTTGCTCTCTGTCCTCAGCTCACCTCCTGTGGAGGGCTCTGCAGCATCAGTGACAGGCAATGGCAGCATATTTTTGAAATTATTGTTTTTTGCTGTGTTGCCATTCCTAGGCCTAGTAGCCGTTGCTCATCAGATGATCTGCCATGGAGAGGCATGGTTCTCCTATACAAAATGAAGAAGTTTATGTAACTACAGCTGAACGCACTTGCTGGCCTAAGCCAGATGCAAAAGGATATTTAAAGGCATGAGACTTAAGCACAGAAATTGGGCCTAAATGTTGCTTTGGGACTTTGAATATTTGACTTAAATTTCTAAGGCACTTGGGTATTACTGAACGCATCTCCTTGGAGCTGTATAAATTCTGCTTCTGGCCAGCTTTGTGTTTAATTTTCAGATGGTGATTGGAACACGTATTACCGTGACCTGGAAAAAGAGAATTGCATTAAGTAATGATGGGGGCACTGGGGCTATTTTTCTTGCTGTATGCCAGAAGGTGTTTGAATAAATAGACAGCATATTTTCTTATTGTTCTTCATCTTGATTGATTTCCATTCTTGAACTTTCCCCCTCTGGACAATCCAGTTATAGTTTTTCCTCCTGAGCTGTACGCAGAAAGCCAGCCTTCTATGAGTGGTCTCTAAATATATGTCAACAGATTGAAGCACTGTTTTTTTCCATTTGTGTGGAACTGATAAGACAAATAGAGGTTGCTCAGAAACACTGGATTTTGGAAGGAGGAGGGGAACAAATTTAGAACAAAGACCACCCAAAATATTTTCAAGATCAAGATTCCAGTGAAAACAAACACAACAAAAATTATGTGCTTCTGATTAGTTACATAAATTAGTTGGTATTGTTCCTTTTTCCAGGCTAAATGATTTATTGGTTTATCCCACACAATGTTAAATGTAAATTGGAAATGTGTGAAATTACATTTGACTGCAGAGCACGCAATATGTACTCTGCAAGCAAAGTTAGCCCCATATGTTCTATACATTACGGGTACATAGTTACAGTGTTATGGCATGAAATGCCAGCTGTTAGGCCATGATATGAATGATCTACAGATTGAGAGCTATCAAATGTATGAATCTGTGACAACTGAATAATGAACATATTGAAAAGATTGTGACATTAGTATACCAGCTGTAGAGTGCACAACTGCTCAATTTTCCTGTTTGCTGCATAATAAAAGCAAGTTATATTCCCGACTTCAGAAAGAATAGGGCCAGATCTTCAAAGTAAAGACAGCTTCAGGGCTGGGGGGGTGGGGGGGGTTAGGTACCAAAATCCAGAGTGGGACCCTCAGGTCTCCACCTGCATACTGTTCTGCCTGCTTGAATGACCCAAGCTTTCGCAGCTTCTCCTGCCCTGTGCTCCTGGTCGAAAGGGCGATCGATGCTGGTTCCCTTCCCATGCTGTGTGTGTTGGGAGGGGAGAGAGGGCAGCTCTGAGAACAGCTTGGGCAAGATAAGTGTTTTTCTGCTTGGCTTGTGAATCCAGACTGTAGGGAACTTTGCTTCTAGGAGTTAGGATGTAGCCTAGTTCATGAGAGGCTTCAGCCAGTTCCCACTGGAGTGAAACTGGGGCTCTGGTGGGTGAAACAGACCTTCACATGCTACTTGAAGCCATTCAGAAAGGCAGAGGGCATATAGAAAAGTGAAATTCATTGCTCAGTATGCAGCTGTCACGTCATATGCTTTTAGTTTAGCTTCATATTTCTTTTGTATTTTAACACAAAACACTGTCATTGTGATGGAGGCAGTCTTGTTGTGCCATCTCTTCTTTTTGTTCAATATTGAACATCAGGAGTCCATGGTCTGGTGTTATTTTGTGTGTATGTGTGTGTGCATGTATACATATACATGTGTGTGTACATTTGTCAGTGGTAGCTGAATAAGTCCTGCTATTGCAACACTACCGCACAACACCTGCATTTATGCAGAATGTTTACTGATAGATGACAGTTTTCAAAACATTTCTCTTTCCCACATATTGAATTTGTGCTGTATTTATTTATTTATTATATAATTTGTGCCTCTTCCAATTCATTCCGGCTCATGTTTTCCTTATCGGTGTCAGTTGTAGTCAATTACTTGTGTAAAAAGATTGAGGACCTAATTTATGGCTTGATGACATACAGTAGATACACTGCTCCCATTAGAACCTGATGGAACCTCTCTATTAATTTTCTCAGTGTGCCTAGTCAAGTCACAGAGGGTAGACCTTTGATGAATAAAGCATATTTTCTTACTTAGCTCCATTCCTAACTAGCTCAACTTCTAGAAATAACATTGGTTGGCCAATGAAAACACTTCTTTGATAGTGGTAGGAATTTAAGATAAAAAACAGCTGGGTAAGTTTTTTTAGACGAAAGGAAACAACTTTGAACTCTGCAGACAATGTAGTTTAAACCCAAACAGATGTGGTTTAATCTTGTTTTTGATCCTCTTGTAGATTTTCTTTTAAAATGCATGCATGTGCACAGAAATGATGACTTTCAGATGTCTTGACAAAATTTGTTAGAGTATCACCTTGGTGCATAAATCTTCTATGCCAAATACTTCATGTCTTTGAACGTGGACTGAAAGGTACCAGAGAGAATTTATGTTGTTCTTCTGGTGCTATCCTGCAACTGTGTAAAAGAAATAATATCATCATACAAATGTAAATTCTGTAAAATGAGAAACTCAGATGTGTTTTTCTGGTTCCCAATAAATCTTTTTACTGTGAGGGCCTAAAGTAACTCTAAGACAGAAAAGACAATATCAGACATTCCAAATTAGCAGACCCCTTTGATCTGAGCCCAGCCCTATCTTATTTTGATAGCTATTAGTCACATCTGGCATTTTCAGATGCTAATTTCCCTCTCCTTTCCCCATATATTAACAGAAGTGGAAGTAAACATATAAACAGACTTCCTTTCAATACATAATCAACTTTTGATATAAATGTGGTAGTGACACTGTATTTCAGCACATGTTCCAATCACCATTAAACTTCAAAGCTCTGTGCAATCAAGACCTGCTTCTTCCCTACAGCCAAATCAGAGGATTGAATACAGGAGGGCTGGCTACAGATGTGAGTCCACACAGATGTGAGCATCTCTTTCTCCCCGTCTCCTTTCCTTACTAAAATCAGGGAGGTGGGATGGAAAAGATTCAGAGCTGCAGGAGGAGAAGACCAGGAGGCAGCCAGCATAAAAAACAACCTCTTTTGTGCTTGGCAGAAGTGAAGAGCATTCTGAAAAAAAATGGTGATAGGTTGCTACCCTAAACTGAGGTTCGAGAGCTGAAGCAAGTACCACTGATAGCTGGGAAGGAGATGAACTTACAGGCGTTTTTGCAAACAGATACATATTTTTAGTGAGTCTCATATTTGGCCCCCAGGTCTCAAAAATATTTAGGCCTTTCACACACATTGAAAGCAAGGGCAATTAGTCATTCAAATACCTTTTGAGTATCTGAGCCTTGCTGTGTTTTCCTAAAGTCTCTGTTTCTGGGATGAAGATATTATATGACACTCAGCAAGGGAAAATTTTATTTTTCTGATCTTCAGGGTGGAAGGAAAAACATTGACTATGTAATGCAAATGTGTCATGAAAAAAAACCACAGAAAAAACCAAATTCATTATCTTCAAACAAACAGACAAATTTTCTGATTTCTGGTCATACTTTTGGGCGGGTTGATTTGTGATTTTAGAACAGAATGCAGATACTGTGCATGTCCTGGGTCTTCATCATGTTGCAGTAAGTGCTTGTAAAAATGATCTTTCCTGCTGAGCCCGAGCTGGGATGTGTTGGTGCTATCTTGTTGGCAGAGCTCTGAAATTAGCCAGGCTTTTCCTGCTTCACCTCCTCTAACACAGTCACTCCAAGCTCAGAGACCTGGAGGTAGGTCTTTTTAAAGCTAGAGATAAAGCCATCACATAATTTCTTACAAGATTAAAAACATAGCTGGTAATAGAATAAATACAGTCAGATATCCTGGCTTTTTACCATGACCTAAGCAATTGTTGTTTTAGCAGATAGCAGGAAACTATTAGTAACCCGTTCTCAGAGCCTGGTGGAAAAATGGGTAAAGCTGCTGTAGATCTAACCCTTGAAGCTCATCTGGACTCATATGCTACTATCTACCTTGCCAGAGGAGGCACCTGCTGCTGCTCCATTTCTTTCCAAATCTTCAGGGTGGAACTGTATTTTATCAATATTTTCTTTTTCTTCTTTTTTTCCCTATCAGCAGTAAGAGATTTATTTTAAGTGACCTTTTAAAGCTAATCTATTGAGGCATTTCACTGGTCCTTTTTTATAAAGAACTTTGCCTTATTTGCTACACAGCGTAGGGCTTACAACAGAAAATACTCACCGTAGAGAGCTGACAGTCTGGGCAGCCAAATGGCACCCATTGCCTTCTGTGTACAGACGTGGAAATACTTGGTGTATGGGATCATGTGAGTAAAGCACTCCAGATTCACATAACAAGCTGATACTATAGCTGTACTTTGTAAAGGGTGGCCCTGCGTTGTACGTGTGAGGCTGCCAAAATACCCTTGAGTCAGCAAAAGTCAGGTCTCAAAAAGGAGGATGTGGCTCTGTGCGTAGCGTACATGAAAAGCATCGTGTTTAATAATCCTGTGTCTCCATAGTTCCAACCATCCTTTTTACCTTATGTACCTGCATATATGAGAGCAGATGTGCAAAGTGCTTGAGATATGTTCTAGTTTCTGACTTCTTGCTTACGGTTTCTATTTGTCCTGCACAGGAGCAATGTGTTGTGTTGTGCGCTTTTCATAGCGTCTTCCAAAAGTGCCAAAACCCCAGTGAATGTCATGCGTCCTCAATGTCAGCATCACACACCGGAGAGGCTATATAGCTGTTGTGTGGGCCCCTCCGCTTGTGCTTCCATTTGAGCTCCATCACTCCACAAACAGCACAAGACTGAAATGTTATTTTGGCATCACCAAGAGTTGCTGATTGACAGGCAGGTGGAAGAGGAGGCAGTAATGAATGGCAAGAGCAGTTATTTGCACAGATGACTACAGAAAACCTGTAATCAATTAAAATAATTTGCATGTTCAGAATAAAGATGAGTTAAGCAGTAAAATATTAACTGCAGTCTAATAGCTTCAGCTAGATGATAGCAGATAATTTGCTATGCTTACATTAGCAAATAACTGAGGTAGTCAGGATACATCAAAATCCAAAACTGTTGGAGCGGAATCTAAAATGTACCTATTCAGTTTGAACAAAACTTCTCCATTGGCATGCTGTTTGAAGAAAAACAAGAAAAACATTTTTTTCCATTAAAGAAAGTTTTCCATGATTATTTAGCTTTTACAAAACATTCTTGCTTTTCAGAAAACGGAAAAGAAGACAGAAACCTTCAGCCTTTCTCCCACATCTCTGCTCCCCCAAAAGTCAAAATAAAAAAAAAAAATTAGTATTTGAATTTTGATAAATCCCCTGGAATTTTCTGAATGAGTTCTTTAAATCTGCTGTCATGTGCTTCATCTACTTAGACATATATGGTAAAGTGCCACTACACTTGAGAGTTGCATCTGTGAAACATCCTGCCATACTCAAAGTCTGCAATAAATCTTGTGTGGACATCAGTGAGACTATGCCTAGACCTTTCATTTTTTAGGGGTGGCCAAATCTTGAATGATCTACAGTCATGTTGCCCAGTAGCACAAATACAACCTATGCTTTTTTTTTTTTTTAAATTAAAAGCTGTGTATAATTTGCAGGAGATTTAATTTTATGGCAAGTATGAAAAGTCAATAAAAATATTTTAGGTGAGTAAGGAACAGAACTTCAAGTCATGGATATTCTTTTTTTTTTTTACATTTTCAGGCCATTTCTCTTGTTCTGCTGGTTTTTGGGTAGTTCAGTTTTGTGAGGCATACTGTAAAAGCATAAAAATTGGGATTTATGAAATAATCTGAAGCATTTAACTATTAAGCAGCTGCTGACTCTATATAGCAACATTAATTACATGAAGGGAGCCACTTGGTCAGTATTATGGTTAAAAGACATGCTTATGACTTGTAATTCACATATCACATCCACTTAAAATTGGTGCTTTAAAGCTTGTCTCCTCATATGCAGGCAGCACTTACCTTGTGCATTGCATTCTGAAGTTTTTACTGGTTACACAATGTTATGACAATGATACCCAGAGATGCTGGAATAATTTGAGCAGCCAATGGTGAGATCGGTGAATAAAATCCTGGGACCGGGATGCAATCACTTAGTGCTTTTCTGATAACAAGTATTTATCTTGCATTCTTTGCTTTTAATTCAGCCCTTCCCTGCCAGCTAATCAGAGCCAGCAGAACATGCTCTCTCTCATATAAAGGGCATCAGGAATTGCATTTCACGGGTGAAATTTTCTCTAGCAGAACTTTCCAGACCCTGCCATGCCCTCAAGGAGCTTTGCTGCTGCAACTTGTGATCCATACATCCTGTTGTAGTCACCTTAGGATAATTCTTGGCTTCAGTGAGATCTGAGCTAGCCCTTATGCTTAATAACTGGTTAAAAAGTATATATATCTCTATATATAGATATATATATACACGGATATATATATAGATATAGAGAGAGATATATATGCATCCTCATTTTCAGATGGGTGATTATGTTACAGGGGCAAAATTCCAGATTCATCCTTTTCCTACTTTCAGTCTTTTTGAAAGACACGAACTTTAACCCACCTCATTATCCATCATATACAGACTTCTTTCTCTTAGGGATGCTTTCTGGAAAATGTTGGCATGGGTGAACTTACTGCAACCTGCGGGATGCAAGCCATATCAGGCCTGCTTATTTTTAAAGGTAGTTAGTTACCCTGTGTGTGTAAATATAGAGGGGAGAGAAGTTCTGTAATTTTATGGAATTGTTCTTGATTTGTATCATTGTTAGCCAAACGGGTGAGCTCACTGTCTCACATCGCCTTGTCTTGCTGTTGTCATGGCTCACATTGCCATGTATTACATATTTGGCCCGAGCATCATTCCTGCTGCTGGCTGATTGCACAGAGCATCTGGAAAACTGTCTCGTCAGGGTATTTGCAAGCTCCGCCATCCGTGGGTGACACAATGCTGGCACTGCGGGCTGCCGTCTCCTGCTGGTCATCCCCCAACATGAGGAACACAGTGAATGGACCTGGCAGGGGCTCGGCTGGGCTGGTGTCCCCATTCCTGGAAATCTGGCCTGCTCTAGGTTCTGTGTGGATAGCTGCAGTTGCTTCTGGAGTATTTCTGTATGTCCAGCACAGAGGCATTAGGAGTCAGATTGCAGCCACAGGGATTTTTAAACTTAGAGGCCTTTTATGATAATGATATTGAGTTAGAGAGCAAGCCTGAGATACGTGCCTGGGTATGGCAATGCTTTTGCATGCTTCTCTGTGGTGCATTTTATGCTGTGTTTTAAATGTTGTTTCTCTCTCCTTCATTTCCTACTTGCTGGGAAAGATGTTTTTTGACAGAAAGCTGTAAAAGAGGTTCGGGACATACAATTTGGTTTTAGCTCAGAACTTTCTTATTATTCAGACAAATTTGGAACTGGGGTAGAATTGTAATAAGCTCGTAAGTGACTTAGGAGACAAAATGGTGTTATGATAGTCACTACGGCTATTTTTAGGGAGCTAGCTTGCGCCATGTACTCACACTGCAATCAGTGATGCAGTCAGTGTGAAACAACCATCCTTCTTCATGGGTGCTATTGCTGTGTATATGTGTGCGATACGTTTCCCTGTGCTCTAATATTTAGTATTTAATGGTCTCTTAGCTTACCAGATTGACAAGAAAAATGTCATACTCTGGAAATGTTTATTCCAGATGTTAAAGCAGCTAAGTCGTATTGTTTTACTGATAACGTTTGACACAATTTTATGTTGAGCTAAGGAATGCCAAGTAATTACTTACTGCTGTGGTGATAATATTTGTGAAAATTCTAATAATACTATGGGATAAATAATCCAATAGGCTTCATAATGTTGCCTTTTCTCTATGGAAACTTTGGGATTTTTTTTTTTTTTTCTGTATTCAAATGCTTTTTTTTCTAAATATGTAGTCAAAATTGTCCATATATATATCCCTTTATACAAAATACTGCTATGGGTCCTGGTTGATGTTTTAAATAGCGGATGTTCCAGCACATCTCTGGAGATGCAGGTACGAACCCACTTACGACCTGTGCATTAATGCAGTTGTTTCTGGAGCAACAACACAGATCAATTTTGCTGTTGGAAACTTTGAATGTATGACATACTTCGAATGTAAAAGTGCTAGTGATAAAGATCTGGATTCCCTTAGTCCACGAAGAGCAATTGTCCCGCAGGGACAACATTTACCTTCCAGTTTGGAGGGGCACGAGGAGCAAACGAAGAGAGTTGCACTCTCTCTCTGCACTGGGAGGACTGGAAAGGCTCAGGACCCAGAGTTAACTCAAAACTGGTTAAGGGTAGGATGAAATATCCTGCTTTTTCTTCAGCTATGAGATTGAGATGCAGCCCTACAGCACTGGTCTCAGTTTCTGGTTTCCCAGTCTTGTGCCATAACCACTGGAAACAGTGCTGCCTAACTCTGGGTAAATTAATTCAATTGGTTACAATCACCATGTTTTTTAGAAGTAGCAAAAGGTTAAATCAGAAAGTGTCGGGAGATCATCAAAGCTGATTCTAGGGGAAACAGAGGAGTCTAAATGCAGCAGGAGGAAAGCCAGTGAGGACTGTAAACTGGAGCCAAGGCTTCTCGTGGGAGCCCTGCCTCGCACCCAGCTGCTGATGTGGAAACTGTCACTTAGCGTGAGGCAGCATCAAATCATGTTCATTAGGCTGGAGCATGAACTCAGAGAGGCACTCCTCCACTGAAAAAGCTCTTACTACTCCTGTGATTAGTGAGTGTAATTAGAAAGTCTGTGTTCACTGGAAGGAAACTGCTTTGGTCTACGTTCTGGTATGGATTAAACTGCAAACCAAACGTCATCATGTTTTGACTAATTGCTGTTGAAACTTTTCAGCAAAATGTCAAAACTTGAAGCGAGGCCACATCAGAAAATTAAAGTACAGTAAGTACATGGCTGGTATTTAAAAAAAAAAAAAATCAGATGGATAGATCTAAGGAAAAAGAAATTACCAGAACAGTTGCTTGGGTTTCATAAAATGAAATTCAAGTTCAGTATATCAAAAAACATGTGGATTGTATTTGAAAACATTTTATACAAAGGCCTGAGAGCCAAAATGGGAAAGACGTGGCTGCAGATAAGCTCTCATGTTCAGAACAGAGCATAGGTCATGGATCAGGCATGAAAAAGGAAAACTAAAGGCAGGATCAAGTGTTTGATAGACTTCAATACGTTTCAGAGAACTCTCAGAGTATTTGTTCCCAAACTCGGTGAAGGAAGGGCTTCTGTCAGCCTCAGTGGACTTCAGTTCAGGACTGCACTGAAAAAGATTTATGGGAGAGGTGATTATAATTCTCAGATTCTGCTAATTCAGAGGGCGTTGGAAATTATAGAGCTGACTGGCAGCAAAGGTAACTCAGCAACATTTTCTGGTTGCAGTAGTGAGACAGTCAGTTAAAACTCTTGAGTTTTGATTGCCAGCTCAAGTGGAGACACAATACTTTCTCTGCCTTACTGGTCTGCATAGATGGTACAAGCTGAATTGGTGGTACATACCCTAAAACAAAGCTCTGCAGATCAAGTTTTCAAAAGCTAATCACAAGCCTAAAAATGAAGGCCGAAACCTAGCATTTTCAAAAATACATATCCTACCTTGGTACCCACCTGGCACCAAAGCTTATCCTGGGCAGTTTTCTTGTAACTCGTTAAAGGCTAATGAAACACAGCTCTAAGTACAACTAACAGCTTAATGTGGAAAAATTGGAGGGAATTATCCCGTGATTGACTGTCGGCCAGAGATAGGGAAGGGCGTTTCAGACAGTCTTTTCTGCTGAAGGCTGATCTCTAGGGATCCTTTCTGTTAGCCCTTTGTTCACAGTCCTCTTCTCCAATATCGGCCATGACAGCTGGTATTTTTTATTCCTTTGCTTTACACCTGTTTTGTGTTAACAACCAGCTAAAGCTGAAGCATGACGAAGAGAATTTGTCATATTATTGTGGTTCTGACACACCCGAGGTAGGATGCTGATCAATCATGTACGGGTGGCTGGCTCGTCAGATAGCACAGTCCATGCACACATATCTTGTTGCTGAAAGCAAGTTAAAATCATCATCGATTTGCAGGTGGATTAAGGAATGTAATAGCATTCCCTTGCTGAAAGCTAGAAAGTGGCCCATTAGCAAACGCGGTTGGATGGTTTCAATGGGCTGATTTCAATGTCTCCGTTCCTTTTGTTTTTATAACTTGAGGAAGGGAAGAGTATTTCAGGCACCACCTGGGACCTTTGCTTAGGTTTAGGTCAGGAAGTGGGCACCAGTGTAAAACCAGTTTGCACTGGTCACAGTATTTCCAAAGGAAGCAATTCCCAGACAAACAGAAACAGTTCCTGCTGCTTAATTGTTTTGTCCTTGAAAAAAGCGTGTCTTCTTAAAGACTTCATTCAGTGCTACTTTCCAGATAAGTAACTGACCCTACTTATGCTGATATTGTCTGCAAATTACATAATTTTAATAACTAATACTCTACACAGTATTACTGTACTTGTGTTTCTCACAAATGAACTATTGTCTATAGGTGACTGAAAAGCAGATCAGGAAATGTAAGGGAAGGACTCAATGCTGCTTTATTTATATTTTTTTAAAAGTCAGCACGATTTCCATCTGATTGCCCGCTTTATACACTTTTGTTCTAAACTAGCAGCACTAAAAAAGTTTGATTCTAGCAGATTCCTATCTTATTTTTTTTCATGTGCGTTATATTCTCCCATTTACTGAAGGAAACCTGGAAGGATTTAAAGGAAATTTTTTAAGAGGGAATAAATAATATTCAAGAGATGCCTTCTGTCCTGTAACGGAGACGGAGAATGCCAAGATTCCAGACTAATTCTTAGAAATAACTAATCAGCATTACAGCCTGCCTTGCAAATGATTTCTCCTGCAGCAACTGAAAATGGGAATACTGGGTGGGAGCAACAAGAACAGGAAACTGCTGTAGCATGAGACAGAACAGGCGTTTGGAGTATTTTGCTTCAGAAGTAGTGGCGTGTGTTGAGCTGTGCTGCTGAATTTGGGTTACAGCTGGGCATTTTGTTGCACTGTTTAAATTACATCAGTGGCACTTCCCAAGTTTCAGTGTGTTTACCAATCTAAGTGAACACTTGTACTTTGCAAATCTGTGTAGGCAAGCCTTTGCAAGTGATAGACTTCCTAAACCTTTTTGTTGTTGCGTATGTCAAGTACTGCATATTCTTCACGGTACAAAGAAAAAAGTGCTCAAAGTCCTAGACACTTTAACACATTAAGAATACAGTATTTCAGCAATCAATTCTGAGTGGGGAAAAAACTTTAAATGTTAACCTTTGTCACAGAATAGAAAGTTCTGAGCTGCCACAATGCCATAGAAGAGCCAAAACCCCAGCGCTGTGTGACCACCATGTGAGTGCCAAGCTCCTCGGGTGCACTGAGGTTTCCACGAGATACTCCCCGAAGGGAGACGCGATGGGTGATGCATCATCAGGTCTGTCTGGCGTGGGGGACGTGCCCTGGGAGCATGCAGGGTGCGGTGCAGCTCAGCTGCAGCCGCCCGGGTGGGCACAGATTAGGTGATTGCCAGCAGGTGCTGGGATTCCCACAGCTGCAGAGGATGATGAGGAGCTGGCCTGGCCCCCATCCAGGGCTTCTTGGGGCTTGGTGGCATCAAAGCTGAGCTGCTATGATGTTTCTGTGTCCTGTTGGTGAGTGCTGTGAAAGTTTGATACTTATTTCTGTCTCTAGTATGGCAGGATTTTTTTTATTTTTCTCCTGCATGCTGGTCTCATTCTTGTCCTTGTGGCTGGGTGAGTACAAGGCTTTTGGGTGCTGTGGGTACTGTGTGAGCAGGCTGCCTTGGGATGGCATGTAGATGCTGGTGTGAGAACGGGCAGCGTCTTTGTTTTAAGAGGAAGAAGAAAAAGTCCTCAAAGGGTTTCAAGTATTAATTCTTCCATAAGCCTAGCTTTGATTCTAGTTGTGCAGAATATATTCTTGCAGATCTGGGAGTGAGGGAGAAGCTTACTAATTAATGTTTAAATACCCACCTCTATAAGTACTCTGAAATTGCTCTTTCAGCACCCAGTAACTGAATGATTCCAGAATTTAATATCTGAAGGTCTTTCAGCTCTAGAAGTAAAACTAATAAGAACTCTTTCTTACAGAGGTATTTAAAGGGGAAATTTCAGAGTTTAGAGTTGAGACTCTTTTATTGGTATAGGCCTGAAAGCTGGCTGTTCTTGGTGTTAAGACAATGCAATTTTTTTGAGGGAAATACCTTTTCTAGTCAATGGAAACTACTGTTTTTCTCTGAGGAAAATAAGAATAATGTTCTTTCTTTGCTGAACTGGAGTGTTTGAGCCCTAAAATGATTAGAAAACATCTAACATATAATCTCTGTAAAAACATAATTATCAGCTTTATAGTAGTACTTCATGCTACCCAGGCGTGGATGGTGATGTAAATGGAAAGGACTGGTCCAGAAGAAGGGGGGATTTCTTTAAGATAGTTTTAGACTTGGCACTACTAAATGTGGCTCCTCTGTTCTACTGTGGTGCTCAGCTGGCTCGTTTGGACACCACAAGCAGTACAGACAGGAAGGTCTTGTATTAGCTCTTGAAAGATCCCCTGCTGCAGGTGTGGACTCTAGATAACTGGAGAGCAAAGAGAGGAGCTCTAACTTGCTGTGATTTTTCTGGAAAATCAAATTGTATGACTATAGATCACGCAACAGGGAAATGCTGAAGAGTTTGTTTTGGACCAAAGGGCTTTCTTGCTGTGTCCTAGCCCATCTCAGTTCCATGACTTTCATCCCCCACCATGAGGCATGTTGGGGTGCACAGTCCCCCAAACAGCCCTTCTCCCCCCAACTCCCCTGGCCTCACACAACACAAATACTTGACATCAAATCTGCAGGTTTCTCTCATCTCTTGCAGTGTCCCCTTCTCTCCCTGCGTGCCCTTGCCATCTGTTTTCTGCATGGCTGCAGAAGACCCTGCCAAGGGAGAGGGGAGCAGTAATCCTGGGTGCTGGGTCTGGAGCTGAAGGGCCCCAGGGGCTCTTGCTCCTTGAGAAGAGATTTGATCAATGTTATTGCAATTGATTAAGGAAACAGGTCAAGTCTCGGTTCATGGGTCTGGAGTTGTGTTTGCAAGGAGCAGTATTTGAGTATATTGTCTGTTACAATAACCAGTGTCACTTGGTAAGGTGAATTTACATGTGAACTTGAACAGCAGCCTGTTGGGAGGGAGCAGAATTCAGCAAAAAATGATTCACTTCTTGGAGGCAGTGCTTGGGTTTAGGACCAAAGGGGTTATGGAAGTACAAGTATTTAACTGGAGTAACTTTTGTAGAAGAGTGTGGGAGAATGACAGAAGTGCAGACCATGTCCTTAGTTTTTTTCCTAAAGCTTAAAAGCATGTAGGTTATTATTATCACTTGTCAATTCTGAGCTGATTAAACTTGGAGAAAATGTTACTAGGCTGATGCAAGCTCTTTATCCAACACACACTCAAATGGCTTTCTTGGAGTGACGTGCAGAGCTCTTTACAACACTTTATGTCTTGTTCGGGAGAAATCTGAGGAACCACATCTGAAAATCTAGAGAGGGTGTATCCATCAATGGAAGAAAAGTTATTCTTTGGTTTGCTGGTATTTCCCGGATTTGATTGTTGCAAAGATGAACAAGCAGTGCAAAAACTGCTTCAGCTTCTCTACTCTCAGCTGAGAAGTAGAGCTGTGGCATGCAAAGATTAGAGCATGCAAGTGTATTGAAACTGGAAAGATACTCTATCCAGATCTAAGATCCATTTGGCTGCATTTAGCAATTTTTACATGCCTTAGCATGACCAAAGAAGCTATTCTGTTGCTTAAGGATTGACTGTGGAGCTGGGATTCTGCTGCTGTTGTAGCAAAAACAAAGGGAGTTATAAACAGAAAAATAGGCTGCTGCAATTTCTGGTGGTCAACATCAACGTAAACATGGGAGGTGTAAACAAGAAGGAAATAAGGTGCCAAGAAACCTTTTCATATTGAAATGGCACGGCTTTTTCCTGTTAGCTATGCGCTGGGTACAGCTAATGAGAAGACAGTCATGCCTATTTTCAGCCTAATCAGTGAGACTAGGATTGTCAAGATGATTAGAGCTCAGGTGTGCCACAGGCACAAGGAAGCGGAGGAGAAGGGAGGCTTGCAGAGGGCAGTGCCCGGTGTTGATGGCATCCCAGATGAGAGCAGCTGGGCGTGGGGGACACGTTGTGGGTGTCAGGGCTCTGGGGGAGTGTGAAGTTTGGGAGAAGACTTCTGGCTTGTGTCTACAGCTTGCCATGATATGCTGTTACGGGTGCTCCGCTCTGTGAGAACAGAGCGGTGACAACTGTGTTATTCTGGCTCAAATATTGCTGATCTGAAGAGCTTCTTGGTGTTGTTGCTGTTATTCTGTTATTTCCTCCCTGTGGCTCTGTGACAGCAAACTTTTGTCATACACCTCTTCATTGTGGGAACCATCTTCTTGTCTAGAGCAGTAGGGAGGGGTGCGCCCAGTGCTACCACAGCGGGATTTTGCTGTTTGACTGCTGTCTCTCAAAAGCATGATATGTAATGTAGTAAGAAGCTCTAGAAAGCTTGGTAAGGGTGGAGAGGAGCTTTGCCCTTCCTTTATTGCTGACCTGTATTGGGTAACTCGTGAGCACTTGAGCTAGACTGGCTCCCTGGTAGCTCCTGTGCGAATCACGGCTTTTCCTCCAGACTTCTCCCACCTGAAATGTGCTCTTTTCTAGGTCTCCTGTTTCCCTTGTGATTCAAGGTGCTGACTTTTCCCAGTTGGTGTGCTGCTCTTCATTTGCTTTTCTCCCTCTTTAGTGCAAGAATCCTCCCGGTGCAGGAGGAGTTAACTGCAGTGTTGTGCAACTGCCAGGCAGTTTGGTTTCTTGTGTCCTTGTTAAAGAGGAGACTTTGGCTTGTAAATATGCATCTCTGAGGTATGATTATGATTAGACCACAGTGGCTACAGACATCTTCCTATAATATATTTTGGCAGGGCTGAGTTGATTAATGAAGCTAAAGCATGAGAAGGAAAACTATGGGAAACTCCTATGCTGCACCGAACATCTCATGTAAATTAATATTTCTGAAACATGTTGTCTGCTTTAAATTTAGGCCCAGGGGAGAAAATGTGCTGATACATATGAGTAGTCTGATTTCCTTCCCAAGCTCAGCAAGACTCTGTGCCAGTGAAGGGCAGCAAGAAGCTTTGAACAGAGAAACTAGGAGCTTAATGTTTTTAGCTGTTGAATGAAAGCATTGGGCCATTAAGGAAATGACTGAAGGAGGGAGCATCAGCATCTCGAAAGCCCTTCAGCATTGTCAAATGCTGTCCCTTTAAGAAGTGCTGTGTTATGTAATGAGTTCTTGAGGTAATGACTTTTTAATGTATTTAAGGGAAACAAGACCACCCTGATTAGCTGCAGTTTTATTTTCAAAAGCAGTTATGATTACTGAAATGTTGTCACATGTCACGAATCACTCAGTTCTGTGGCCGGGGTATTGCAGGCTTGCTACAAAGCCATTAATTTTAGTGGTTAGGCCTCAACATTTCTTTCCCATTTTGAGGCAATTTGGCAGCTGAGCCAAGTGTAGATATATCAGTGCATATTTTCCTACTGGAATCAATGCCCTGGTCGCTTCAATGTAAGGACGGTGAGATCCTATGTTTGATAGTGGCTGTAGGGCTGGGAAAGGGGATGCTGTGAGCACTGAGGAGTCCAAGGCACATCATTATGTGGGTGCTGGGACTGGGGTTGCTGGTCCTGCCTCTATACTGTCCCGTTGTCCATCCCTGTTGGCTGTACTGGCTGGCATGTCCCTGCAATTATATGGTCTGAAGACCTGACCTGAAAAAAAGCTGCTTATTTTTCTTTTTTCCCCGGTTGGATCACTTTGGAGATCCTGTTTGTCATGAGCCTGTAAGAATTCATGTGGGAGCAATCTCCCCAGGAGCTGTGTAATATGTTTGTGGGGAAAGCTATGGAGCAGTCTGTCTAAGGAGAAGTGCACTGGAGCATGTTCTCTGATAATTCCCTTGAGCAAACCTGTGTATCTTGCCACAAAAATCTGCCACTGGACATGGACGTTCAAGGGGTTGTACTGTGCCTCTAAAAAGCTGCTTGTGAACTTGATTGCCAGTGGAAATCCTTCATAGTTGAGCTGTAGCTTTTCAAGATTGTTCCTGAGACGTTCTCCTTTCCATTTTGTTCTGTATTTGTATGTACAAGACAGCCTAAAGACACAAAATGGAGGTCTGCTAAATGTCGTGTCAATGTGTATAAAGTTAAGGGCAAGCTGCATGGCTTAGTGTGAAAAGTCCGCAATGCTGTCTGCATGCTGATGTTAGGGACCTCGCTGCATGTGGGTCTGAATTTTTCTGAAGTGACCGGTGCCTGCAGACAGATGCAATGAAAGTTATGATTTCTTGAAAGTGGATACATGATTTTTAAAAGGTGTTTCAGGCTGAACACACACACACAATTAAAGTCACCCGAAATACTAATTTTCAATTTCTTCCACCTGGAGGGGGTGGTGCATGAGTGACTCTACATCTGCACTGCTTGACAACCTGGCAGTGGAGGTAGAATACCTTGTTATAAGCAGTGAAATGCTATCTAGCTAAAAATACTAGGTGAACTTTAATTCCAAAGATGGGCATTGCTTCATTATTTGAGGATGTTTGCTACTGTTATGATCAGTATGAGTCATGTTTTTCATGAGTCTTCATATTCTGCAGTTCTGAGCACAGTGCTGGGTGTGTTTTCATTGTCAATCTCCTTTAACTCATTTTGTGTTCTCCAGCATTAATCTTTTCTTGCCAATGTTTTCTAAATCTGATCCAGCACAGCCTCTGGAAAATAAAGCAGTTGTTTAAATTGATGGTTTTGAATGAAGTACATCATAGATCAGTACATAATCTTTGAAAGCTCTTTTCATCTAGAAAGTTTTTTTTCCTGGAATGTGATTATAGAGCATAGATTAGAAATATGCAAGAAGACCGTGCCACCTGCAGGTGCTGGAGAGAGGGTACATTTCTCAACAGTGTCCGGTGCTGGCAAACCTGCTGAGCTGCCTCTTGCCCTGGTCTGCAGGTGATCAAGATAAATGTGCTCAGTTTTCTTTCATTCTTCAGCAAGTGAAAGGCATGAAATATAAGAGAGATTGTTCTTCCAGAATCCCCATATTAATCAGCGTTGACTAAATATAAGTGAAGATGGCTCTGATGAGACAGGCTTGGAGGAGTATAGTTCTTTTTGTTGCCTTTTCAGCCAGCATCACGTGCAGCTCTAGGTCTGAGGTCCTCCATGGGTCACAGCTGAGGTGCTTTGGTGTATTGGCATGTGTATTAACTGATGTTCCTCTCTTATTAAGACGCTGAGGTCTTACGGTGTGTCTGGGAGGTAAAAAGATGGAGCTGTATTTCTGCTGAGAGTGAACTGGTACATAGCTCAGTGAAGCTAGTCAGATTTTTGACTGCTCATTGTCAAATTTTTAGCTGTTTGGGACTATGCACAGTCTGAACCCCAAACGTGTCAGATTGCAAAAACAACGTAGTAGCGTTGCTGGAAGCCAAGCTGCTTTTCGAGTTTGAAGCTGCCTACAAATAAACCTTGAAAACAGCGAGAAAGAGCATGGATGGGAAATGATTTAAGGAGAACAAAACAGAGTAATGGAAGACAGCATGCATTGCTAATTACCTGCCATTCTGATTTCTGAAGTAATTTTTCATCCATGAGCTATGCGGTCAAATACAGCAGCAAACCAGGAGTGTATGTTCTAGCTTGTGGGCATGTTAAATACTGGGAATTGACGTTATGTCATTGCTGCTACAGGTCTTCCATTTAGAATCATTGTGCAGTAGCTTGGGGAGCGCTGCTGGAGCTGGGTAGTTCATCATAAATCGTAATTGCATAAAGATGATCTGCAGTAGCTCCCCAGATGCAATTTCCACTTGTAATTGGCAGATGAACGAAGACTCAAAACAATTATCTGATATTAATTATGTCAAAGACTTTTTGGATTCTCCTCGTCCTTAAAGTCTCTATTCTTGACGTGACCAGAAAGCTTTGTGCAGGGAAAGGGGGAAGGAGAAGGTAACTCTTTCAGCAGTTCTAGTCAGAAGCTGACTTGTGCACCTGGCATCGTAGAACATCCTTCAGCTGCTTTAGCTCTTGAAGTTTCATGATCTCCAAATATCGCATTGGTGTATTAGGTCAGCAACATCTGAGCCTGCAGTTTGATGCTGGACTCTGGAGAAGAAAGCACAGGGCTCAGGGTTGAGCATGTAGTGCCCTCCTAGGCGTTCACAGAATCCAGTGCAGTCCTGCCAACTTATGGCTGTAAGAAAGTCTAATCTCTTCATTTAAATATTTATGCATAGTGGGCTGAAAACTATTGGCAGGTCTGAAAATTCAACCCCTGAAACAAAGCAGTTGTGCCATACTCACTTCAATGAAAGAGGAGCATTCCACAACTAAGGCTTTTATTGGATAATATATGCTGAGAGGGTAAGAAGGGAGGTGTGTTTTTAATATGATATGGACACCTCTAGTATACCAAATTCTAATTTGTAATTTTCTAATCTCTAATTTTGCAGAAGAAGTAACTATGAAGTGTAGCTACTCTTGCAGGTGAGACTGGACAATAATACAAACCTTATTTTGGCAGCATGCTTTCATAATAGATGAGAATGTTAAGTAAGAGAAATTATGCTGTAACTATGCCCTGATAACACACCTCCACTCAGACACACTCTGTGCCTTTACTGAGTTGTGTGCACTGGGAGGCAATGAGGAATTCCACTAATTCTGGGAAAACGCTGGATCAGAGAGCTCTCTGCTGGAGATATGTTATGCATAGGATATGCACAGTTTATGTTCTGGGCTAATGTGGACTGCTCCCATACTCTGATGGTCCTGCTTTTTCCTTGCCCTCTCTGATGTCTAGCTTTGTGGCTGCTGTGGTATGGAATGGCAAGGGAAAATAGGAATAGTCCCTACAGCAAGGAACTAATCTGCAATCTGTGAGGGCAAAAGGATGCTTTCTGTCTTGTTCCAGAGGGTGTAAAGCCCACTGGAGAATATCAGTAGTTTGATGCAAAGCTGGAGCAAGCTGCAGACAAAAATGGGCATAAATAGTAACTTGTGCTGTGGACAGAAGTTGCAAGATTGAGTTTTCTTTGGAGATTTTGCCCTATGGCTCAGTTTGCAGTGAGTGTAAGGACTGAGTTGTTCCTTCAGCCTCCCAGTACGTGGGGCATCAAGTTCAGTTGCTTTCCTTTCTCGATGCCTGTTTTCATGAATGCTGTCAGCAGGTAGTATATTCGCCACCTCTACTTGTCCTCCAGGTTTACTGGAATCTAGGCAAAGGCTTCCACGCTAATGGAAGGGGACAGACAGACACACAACCTGATCGAATATAAACTTTGTTTCCTTAGGAATCTAGGCAGGGAAAGTGGAAGTAGTCAAATATAAATACATACCTCCCTTGCGTTGCTCCTGTTTGATCAAGCATCCCAGTGTCTATGGGGCTGAGAATAGAAACTGTCCTCTGAGGGTAGCATGAATAATGGCACTTGCACTCTTTTAAAGCAGGGTAATAATATGCAATATTTATTGTATTTGCTTGAATGCTCAAAAATTACGTGTTTTGCCTGAAACCTATACTCAGCCTGGCCCCTGGAGGGCACCAACAGCCAACATTACATTTTTTTTTCGCTTGCCTCTTAGCTATTGCCCACTGACATCCAGTGCTATGAAGATGGCAAATATATCCCCATGTATAGATTAAATTGAACTTGCTTTGCCTTGCATAATTTGGAAATTCAAAAGACCAATTTCTTAGTGTAATTGAAAACTGCTACATTTCAGGCTTATTCATTGAATCAGTATTTCCAGCTAGAATTCAAATTAATCTTTCTACCTTTAAACAAGATAACGAGGGTGTAGTTATATTTACTCAGCCTTTTAACAATCGGGTTCAGTGTAGCTGCATATGATTAACTACACATACACAATTGCAAAAGGTTAGTACGGGCATGACTCAAGTCATAAGGGAAATTCATCTCTTAAGGCTGAAAATCTGAACTGACAGTTCAATGCTGAGCCTAATGCCTGAGTCCCTCTGGAAGTGAAAAGTAAAAAGGAAGAAGAGGAAGGCAAAATGACCAGCCCTACATAAAAGCCATGTCAGTTTGTGTATACTTCTCTCTGGATTTTTTTTTTTAAATTTAGCCTGGAGTCCTTTTGCTTTAAAGTTGTATTAATGCAACTTTACTGAATTACTTCCAACACCTGTCAAAAAGAGACGAGTGCGATTGTGGAGCACACTTGTACATCTGGATTCTGTGCGGGATTGTCAGATGGAAACACAAATTTGAGGTTTGCACATGGAAATGTTTATCTGGAGCACACACTGCTCTGTGTCACAAGCATCTGATGTGGTGGTGGGTAAATTGGGTGGTAAAATCCCTAATTCTGTGGAATACCAATAAGTGGGTTTTAAGAGCTGACCTCGATAAAGAGAAGCCTAAGGGATAGTTTGACCACTATCATCCTAAGTTCAGGCACCTGAGACTTCGTGTGGACTCACTTGGTCTTTGGAGGGGCTTGGACTGACTCTTCTATTCATAGATTTTTATAACGAGGCAGAGCTCCTGAAGTTTGGGAGAATTAAACCGGACCCACAAAAATCACCGAGTTTTGCTAATAGAAGGTTTTTCAGTCTCACTAGTCAAGGCCCAGACCTGAATGTCAAAAAATGTCAAACAAATCTGCAGAGAATGAAGCAAGGGAGCAGGTGATCACAGGCTTTGGTGGATTCTCCGTGACTTATAAGGTCCAAATGGAGATCAGATACTTCTCTGAAAGCTCAGCTCTAATTCCAGTATTAATTATGGGAAGGCCAATCTGCTGTATGTTATACAGAAGGTCAATATGAAGAATGTGATTTTTTTCTTTTTAAATGCATTAATATGAAAAGGAAGTTGCACAAGGTCACATCAGCCAGGTTTGAGGGCAGATGCTGTTCTGCTGCACCGCCTTTCTACAGTAAGGTGCTGGACAAGTTCATGTGCCCTGCAGCGGTTTCCCCAGCATCTTATGTGGGACCGGGTTTTGTGATGCTGAAAGCTTGCAGTTGTTTGCCCAATAGCTAGGAGGCATGATGTCTAGATGGGTGCCCTGGTTTTCTCTGCAGGCTGACCCGCAGGGAAGCAGATGCCTCATGCTATGGTTCTGCTGGCAATGTCCTTTGCTGAATGTGAGAAGTTTCAGGGGATTTTTAATTCTTCTTTTTGGGGATGGGAGGAAGTAAAAAGATTGTCAATGGGAACAATTGACACCCAGGCTTAGCACAGTTTAACTGCAGTGGGCTTGTGGACTCTTCACAGAGTGCCTATAATCCACGTGAGCCGTTGCTCTTTATTGCCGGTGAGGCCAAGTTGTGTTTCCTTACATTTGCAATAGTCTGAGACTCTGCATGTAGGCAGCTGGTGCACAGTAACTGCTTAAGCTGTGCTTACTTGATTTGTGTATGAATGTGAGGTCGCATACAGAGGGTACCCTTCAAAATAAATGTTAATAACTAGTTGTTATAGCATCGTGAGCAACAGCCGTACAGAGATACCCTGAGGTGGGGTTGTAGGTGTGTGGTTGGGTTGCACTGTCACAACTTCTTAGCTGAACCCGGCCTGCCAGCTGGCCTGTGCAAACATGCATGAGGCAATTTTCTAACAGGCTTCTGCTCTGTGCTCTATCAAGCCATCTATGGCTCATGCTTCATTAGCTGAAACTTGCGTTCTCATTTGTACTTGTGCAGAAAGTAACTGAATATTCAGTTTTACACATGTGTTTGCATTTAAATGCCGATGTAACACTCTAAAGAAGGGTGAAGTACTTTGTTGGCTGCTGTGCTAATTCTCCTCCCTGTCATTCATTTACAGGTCTGGACTGGGCTACCTCTGCATCGTCTCTGTTGCAATGTCAGCAAACACAAGCCGTGATGTTGTGCAGATTGTTTTAATTTGCGATGGGAACTGTCTTTGGCTCTATGAATAAGAAAGCATCTTTAAATACTCCCTGCCTCTACTGAGCTGAGTGCTCCTGATTTCCATCTCTGCAGTGCACACAGGTACTTGGCCAGCAGGATCAGAGCTGGGCCTAGCCTATAAGGTGAGTGTGAGCAACTTTATAATGAAGTCATTAAATTCATGTAAGGTGTTCTTTGTCTGTCCAGCATCTCCAGTTGGACCATGGACTTGATATTTCAAGTAGTAACATCACTCTGCTGTTGAACTAGCATGGCAATGTTGGTGGGATTTGCTAGTTCTTCTGGCATCTTCACTGCGGGACATGAGTCTGTCGAGGGAAATCTGTGTTTTGGATATGAGAAGAGAAGGAGGTAGAATTTGCTTGGGCTGTCCCACAAGCAGTCCTCATGTTACTGTTAACTTACTAGGGACTCAGTAGAGTGTCACCTATTCCTAATCTATCCCCTGAATTACTCTGCTGGGCCCAGCATAAACTGGAAAGCGAAGAGATTGTGTCCTAATATACTTTTCTTGACAGGCTAGCCATTGAGCTTGCTATGTGAAGTCATGCCTTTGAGTTACTAAGGGGTTTTATTCTGGATGGCATCCTGCATATGTTTTTCAGTCACAGACTGGAATAATTCCAGGGAAGCTGCTCTGTTCTGTTGCCTAATTAATAATACATCTCTTTAAAAAATAAATAAAAAAATCAATGCATATTTAACTGATAAGCTAGAGCAGCTTCAAAAGCACCGTTTCAGTCCATGAGCTGCATAATACAGTGCTGTGTTACTCTGAAAATCCTAACTAGAACAAAACTTTGGATGTGTGAGTTTGCATTACGCTTCTGAAGTGGTTGAGTGGTTTAATGTGTTGACTTTTCATTACCTTTTTTTTTTCCCCTCTTGGAGAGAAAGAATGGAAAATACAAAGCACAGTAGCTTAGTGAGTTAAGTGAACTAGTGGAGCTAAAAACCTCCTTCATTCCCTTTCTGAAAGGGATTTGTAACTAAGATGCAACTAAGAAACCTGCAGCAGCAAGGTGATGTTGTAAAGCTGCTACCCAGGATTACTTCATCCTCAACCAGCTGTTAGTCAACCAGCTGCTCTGGAAAACAGCTTATGTGACTGTTCCCTTCTGTTAAGGAATGCAGGGTAAAATCAGGTGCAAAACTAGGATTTGGGAGAGGTGTTTTATCTGTTGCTATCACTGTCACTGTACAACACTGGCCAATGCTTTTCATTGTGCAGTTTCTCATAACAACGTAAGAACTGACCTTTTAGCATGAACTTTTGCCGTTGTCACTTCAACTGATTCTTCTAAAAGCTGCTGACACCTTGTTTTGTAATGCTTACTTTTACTGAGGGAGAAGAAAAATTCATTCTTGCAAAGCCCAAATAATTGTGAAAAGACAGGTTGGGTTTTTTGGTTCATTAGTGGCAGTTGTTCCTCACCAACAGACTGTTGACGTGGGGAGAGTAAACGACGTAGGTGTGGAGTCCTTATATGAGCATCCCCAATAGACAAAGCTTCCTTTTATTTGTTGTGTTTTTGTGTGTGTATCATTTTGATTTTGTTTTGGTTAGGGTTTCTTGTTGGCTTTTTTTTTTGACAAATCCACTTTTCGCTCCTTACTGTGTCAGGGAAGGGAAGAGTCTTTTAGGTTTGTTTTCCTTTGAAAATGTGCTTTTGAATTCAGAAGCTTCCTTGGTTTCTAGAAGAGTCTTTTGCAGAGGTGATGGCAAGGCTCTGCTTGTTTGCCCATCTCTGCTGTGCTGCACCTCTTCCACTGCTGCTCTTGCTGCCTGGCCTGGTGCTCTGCATGCATCTCACAACCTCTTTTTCCAAAGAGGAATGCCTAAAGAGTCCCAGGGCACAGGAGATCTCTTGTTTCTCTCATGAGAAACATGAGAAAATCATGTTTCACATCATTTGGGGAGTAGCAACCAGGACAAAAAAAGTCAGATAGTTGTCTTTGAAGCCTAAGAGTGTACTTCAGGAGTTAGCTGTAAACAGGTGAGCAGCACTAGGTACCACTCATGGCAAAGTGGCATTAGGGATTCAAGGCTTGGACTACAATGAGATCAAAATACACGTCTTGCAACGCAAACGAGGATTGCTTTGATGAAAGCTGAGGTTTTAATTTAATTTGTATGGGATCTGGATGAACAGCCTGTGATATCAAAACAGACTGTGTCCTAAATAAACTCACAGAGGAGCTGAGTGATGCCCAGTGGAAGGAGCTCAGTTCATGGGCTTGGAGATGGGACCTAATCCTAAGCTGTAGCAGGAGTATTCAGGGCATGATGCAGGCAGCTTTTCATGTTTTGGTCTTCAGTCATGAGCTTTGAAAGCTTGTCTACAGTTCAGCTCTGTATACATTTTTGCTTGGGGTAGAGGTAATAGAGAGGTAACTGCATGCTATGCAAGATATAGAAATCTCATGTGGTGTCGTATACGCCTCTGGAGCAGGACTACTGCTCTGATTTGCCTGTACCTGAAGTGCTCTCTTGGTCTATTGTAATGTAAGTCAATTTTAGCCCCAGTTAACAAGCAAAACTCAATCATCTTGAGGATGTCCAAAATGGAATATATTGAGTCACAGAGGCCATTGATTTAGGAAACTCTAAAACCTGTCTCTTCCCAGTGTCTGAGAGATTTATGAAGAGAGTTCAGATTGCAGATGTTCAGAAGCACAGGTGGTCGGTGCGTACATGGGACAAGAATCATTAGAAGGATGGATTCTTTAAAGTCATTGCCAGCTTTTTCTAAAATACTTTTCTTGGACAAATGACTTTAAGAAGATTTAATATCTTTTATTTATCACTGTGAACTAAATCTCAGAAAGGCTGAAGATTCCATTTTTCAGTAATCTGGTTCATGGGAGCCTTCTGGCTGCATGAGAGGTGAGAATTAACTTACTCAGCCAGTAAGTTAATTGATCCTTATGGGTCCCTTCCAACTCAACATATCCTATGATTCTATATTAAAAAAGAATGTTTGGGAGCCTTGGCAGTAAATGACTTGAAGGAGATCTTGCATTTAAATTCTCCAAAACGATGTTTAAACTCTTCATTTGTTTCCCTGATATCTCCCAGGTTGGGTATCGAGTTATGTTAGTTAAACCTTTGTTACCTCTGCAAAAATTAAGTGGACAACTTGAAATGCAGACATCTTTACATCTTTTAAGGGTGCTTTAACAGGTGTGTCTTTGCTGAAGTGGTTCTTAGCAATGCAATTAATCTACCACCCTTCAGAACTGGCTTCCAAACTGAATAATGGAAATTACCCCCACTTTTGTGTATGTTCCCAGCTGCTTAAATATGGTGATGGCAACAGCAGGGAAACCAATAGCTCTGTGGTACCCGAAAAGGAAATTTATCTCATACCAGTTGTGAGTTCCTAAAGAATCTTAGAAACAGTGTTTTTAGTTAGGAAATCCAGTTCCTGATTTTGTGAGCAACTGCATAACAGAATCATGGTAAAATAATCTGGAAGGATGTTAGAGAGGTCATGTAACTCATCCATCAGCCCCAAGGCAGGATCAACTATATACTAATCCTGACAGATATTTATTCAACGTGTTCTGAAAGATGTCCAATGGTGAGAGATGCTCAGCTAATCTATTCTGTCTCCTCATCCCTGCCATTAGAAAGGCTTTCTTGAAGTTTACCCTGAATCTTTCTTCTTGTAATTAGTGAAGAAAACTAAGTAACTTGTCTTATCTGTCACAGGCATGGAAAAATGATTATATTCTGCTCTATGTATATGAAGGTTTTGAGGTCCCCCACATGAGTTGTCTTCTCTTTAGGGTACACAACCCTTAATGTTTTTAATCTTCCTTCATGTCATGCTTTGCAAATCTCTGATTAGCCTCGTTGCACTCCTGTTACTCTCTCCAGTCTGTATCTCTTTTGATCTAGAATATCTTTCTAGTGTCTAAAATAGCATCCATCACCTGCTTTTGATTCAGTAACAGTGTTTGACATATGTTTGCGATCAAGCTTAAAGTAAGCAAGTACTATTATTAAAATATAATTTTCTCAAACTGGGAGATTAGTCTTCCATAGTAGCATAAGTCCTGGATAAAATTAAACCTAATACTAAACGTTAGTTTGGAAATGAATGTGCATTTTAAAAGGAAATTGGGGTTCTAAAGCGGGCTTTAACAATATCCAGTCTTAGTATTTTTCCCCAGTGATTTGGTCCCAAAGGGCTTCAGTCTTAGACCTTTTTAAACTGACATTTCCCTACCCTCCTTACCTGTTTGCTTTTCTGTGAATACCCAGTGTTTCAGTCATGATTGCTGTTCGTGTGTGTTTTTTAATTCTTGTTATAACAAGTTCCAGATCTCACAGCCAGCGTGCAAGCACTTTCTTGTTGTGGAAGATGCTCAATCTCATTTGCACACACTATAGGACATGACAACTTATTTCAAGACAATGACATTTTTTGCTGGTTTTACCACGTGAAACTTCTGCAGAGCCTTTTTTTCCTCCTGCAATTAAAGCCCGCGTCTTAGTTACTGCCTTTTGTTTCTTTTGAACTCGTTGGGGAGGAATATAATCAGATAATATTTGAAATTACAATCTTAGCTAAGACAAAACATAAAAATGTGAGGTAGTCATCGCCTTAGATTAGCATTCTAAAGCTGATAAGTAGACAGGCCAAATAATCTGTGCTCATTTCTAAGCAACAATTTAGGGTTCTGGGGAATCAGATATTGCACTAAGCAGCTTTGAGGGAATAAGACTCAGTTAATCAAGGTGGGAGAATAAAGCTGCAACAGCAGAAGCTGGAGTGATTTGCTAGTCACTTGCAGCTGAGGAGTGCATATACTCTTCATCCAGCTAGAAAATTAGGGGTGTGCAGAAAACTGCCAATGATAAAATGTTGGTAAAAATTTCGGATTAAAGGAGACCATTTGATCCCTTAAAACCAGTACAGAAGGCTTCATAAAGCCTCTGACTTTCACCTAGTAAGCCTCCCCACATGCTTAGTGTGGGCACAGTAACAAACTCCAGACCTTTAGCATGAAAATAGAAAAAAAATATTGTGATGTGCCAGAAGGAAAGCAAGAAATAGGAAGATCTTGCTGATGTCTTGAGCTACTGAACTAGCAGCAAATTTCCTAGCTAGAAAAACGTCCAGTTGGTGCTAAGAAACTGGTTATTTTCCCAACTTCAAAGCCTCCACCAGGATGTCCAGGGAGGATAATTCCTTCTATGAACACTCCATTTAACTCCCGAGTGTGTGAGCGAGACAGGCTAAGTGAGCTCCTGATAGAGATAGGTTTTTTTTTTGTCTTGCATTGTGTTTCTGAATGTTAAACAGTTTGGGTTTAAGTTGAGAGAATACCTTTTTGAAAGGTTTTTATGGAAATTGCTTCTGTAGCAGGGCCAGAGATAAACCTCTTCGTGCTGCGGTTGCAGAAAGAAATGACCATATGAGTTATAGCTGAAGGAAATCTACTTTATTACCTATGCTACGGTTATTTTCTCAGAAACTTTGTTCTTCAGGAGGCATGCCAGGGGCTTCTCCTAGAAAAGGTTTTCACTTCAGAGCATGGCTTGATCTTTCTTGGCAAATCCCTTCTGTCATGGGCCTGTTGTGAAGGAGGGAGAGTAGGGTTTAATTAAACGTGTTACAACAGTGCATGTCGCAGTTAGCAATGCTCCAAAGCAGGCAAGGGAGAGAGAATTTGTGGGGAGATGTTGGGCTCAAAGCCTTATGTTTAGGAAACGTGCTACACCACATTACCCTTGCTTTGGATCTGTGCACAGGCACGAAGGTGCTGAAGTTGGTAAAATTTTGGCTGATTTTTGTAACAGTAAAGCTTCCGAAATTGCTTCATCTTTATGGAAGCTGGCTTTCTGAAGTGTTGGCATTCCATGACATTCTGCATACTGCACAAAATTCAGCAGGGGTTTTTTCATGTTGAAGTGGAGATATAATAATTTCTAGGTCTGTGGCTTGTTTCAATTATTTACTTCTGCAAAAAGATTTTTATAAATCCTTCTTTCTCTTTCATATTATTAACTTCCTTGTCAAACTTTTATTTAAACCACAGAGACAAAGATGGATCTTTCTTTTTTTTTATAGCTCTGCAAAGTTAGATTTACTACTTTGACCTGTTTCAGTGTGATTGAAAGCTAATCTGTCTCCTTTTTATTGGCTTTTGGTAAAGTATGTATTTCTTTGTTTCCCTTTTTCATTCTGCGTTGTCTTGTGAAAATATGTAACTTTACTTCAAGCTGTAAAAAATTATACTCCTACAGGAAAGAAAAAAATGACAACCCTTAATCCAATCCAAGCGAAGGTTTATGTCTTTAATTAGCTTCTTGGATTGTATTCATGTATTATTCAAATAAAATGAACTATGAACAATAATAAAGGTACTGTGGTCACCTCTGACCTTGCAGAGAAGAATGCTAAAGCCAGAAAGCTTTTTTGGCTCAACATCAGTGACAACTACTTGAATTTGTCTGTCTTTGGAGCTAACTTTTTGCTGTAAAAAAGCAAGCAGAGTGCTCCCACTGCAGTTAACTTGCTTGGCCAAGGGCATGATTTGGCACGTGGGCTGCTAACTCTAAAGACTGATATTTTAAACAGTGTTGCACTCCACTTTTATAATTAGTCCTTTCAGTGTTCTCTAGTCCTAGAGCATATGTTTCCAACTGCTCTGCAAGAGTTATTTACTATTGTTTTTTAATGCACTTAACACAAAAGACATTTTATGTCCTTATGCTGTGGTTTTAAAGTTAATATTACTGTTTATAGAGGTTTTTAACGTTTTGCCTTACTCAAGTGGATCATCATGTGATCATCCATAGGGTTATATTAGGCAGAGAAAACTTTGCCCCATATATATGTCATTCTTTGCTTCTGAAGAGCTGAAAGAGCATGAGGGTTATATCCAGGGATATTGATCCTGGGACTGATTTTGGTAGAAGGTGCTGACTCCCAGCAGCAGCAACCCAGAATTGATCAGTGTTTCCTTCTTTCCAGCAGGAAGCATTTCCATGGTGTCTCTAGCAAGCTCCTGACTCTCTACGGCAGGGCCAGCACTTCAAAGGCATGTTGCCAGACTTAACGTGTTGTTATTTGCAATGCGTTTGCAGAGTTGCAGGTAGGGAACAGCAATAAAATCTGTATACTTACTACTTGAGGTAGCTAAATTTACCAAGGTGTTTTGCTGCGTTTCTAGTAAGAGTAGCAATTGTCATTTTTTTAATGACTTCCACTATATCAGAGTGCAAATAACTACTATTGTCACTTCTCGCTAGTCTTTGGGGATATAATACCATTTCATTGGCATGTAAGGGGCAGGTCCAGGTGTCCCCGTACAGTATATGCAGTATATAGAGATTTTTCAGAGCAGTATTTCCTCTCACTTGTAGGCATGTGTTTGAAACAAAACAAGTGACTATACCTTGCTGGCTTTGTGGCAACCTTGCTGTGAACCAGAATTAAGAAAGGCCCAATTTGGGTAGATAAAAATAATCCTAAACCTGTGTTGGGTTCTGTGGGGAAGCCAGACTATGGAAGGCTCAAATACAGCATAAAGTCAAGCTTTATACTACTAAATACCCTGCACTGCTTTATCAGGCATAGCTCATATTTACTGCTACTCTATTGCTGAAGGCATGGAATTGCATTAAAAACAACAGAATTGTAAATAAAGTAGAACAAATGCTGCTAAAATTAGCAGCTGTTCAACCTGCCAGTTAGTGATAGAAAAATCTTCAAAAGACCTGGGTTTCACAGTGGTTTGAACATGGTCATCAAGTTCTGTAGTTCATATTTTTGGGTTGAAAGCATACGGATACATATTTTCATTGATGTTCCCATTAATTTTTCAGGCATATTTTTGTTCTGGTGTTACTGAGATTTAATAATGCAGTCCTGATGTTCATTAAATATGTGCTATTTCTATATGGGCTTTTAAAAATAGTTGTAAATTGCAAATTAATAATGTTTATTTAGCACTTTCATCATATTTATGATATCATAATTTAATTTGGTACATTTGTTACAATGCTGTAAAACTGTATTTCAGTCACCTGCTGCCCAAACAGCCTACCAGCAAAAAGTCTCCAAAAACAACAAAAAAAAACCCCAAAGCCCCTGTTTAAACCAAGCATATTGATGCAGAAGGCATCTAAGTTCTACAGTAACCTCCACCCTGAAGTCAAATGGCTAGATAATATAACCTTGAAGAGCTGAAAAGTATTTCGGAGGACAGATGCGCGCTTCAGAATGAAAAGTTGGGTTCAGAGAGCAGTTATGACAAAGTTCAGCATCCAAGGTTAATTCATGAATGTTGAGGCAGTCGTGGGGTAAGTGGAAATTTCAGCTTTGTGAAATGGAAGGCTAAGGAAATAAAGAGGGGAACTGGTCAGAAATGGATGACAGAAGAACATAAATATTGAAAAATCACAAAGTGTGTGTATGGATTAAAGCTACGAAGGGAGTTCAATATTTTACTGGCTAAAAAACCTGCACAAACAGAATTATTTTCTGCACTCCTTGGACCTCATTGTCTAGCTAGGGAATAATGGCGATGATCCACATACTTTATTAGACCAAGTGTTAATTTGTGCTCTGCCTTCACTCAGATTCCCACCAGAAATGAAAATACCTATGGAAAAAATTCCTTGGTTAAAACTCTGGTCCTCCTTCAGGATGATGCCGTGATTCACATGTGCTGCACTGGGAGCATACTAAGGGCATAAATGCTTTTTATTTGTTGTGGTGTAAGGATACACGTTTGTGTTTTAATGAACGTACTATAGGGGTCACATCCATAAGTTGCTGTGCTTGGTATGATCACTTTATTCAGCCTAATGGACTTAGGGGAAAGGTTGAAGTGATGTGGGTAGTGATTTGAGGACATCAGTTAGTTCCTGTTTTCCTTAAGGTCACTAATGTGATCATGAGCTTCGCTGCTTCCAAAATATATGCCCACCTCTCTTTTTTCTTATGCTTGTGCCTGTCTTGTTGGTACTGCTTAATGCCTCTAGGTAAAAGAGCACAAAGTTAGTAAAATATTTGGAGTGAGTGAGGGTAAGGAAGACATTCCTTCGAAGTTGGTTAGGTGTGAAATATCTCAAAGATAGTGGAGACTTTTCCTCTGTGTAGCAAATCTAAAATTTTACTAGTCTGTGTTACTTGTTAGAGTTGATTGTTTGGGTTATTTTAATTAGTTTATGGGCTAAGAATCAACAATGCCAAGTGCTATGAAAGGACACAACCTGAAGTATAAGAAAAAGCAACAGATGGGTATGGATTTGGGAGAGGAAAAGAAACAACAGTTCAGTATTGGTGTGATGATGAAATTTCAGGATTCTGAACTTTACGTTCTCTGACACAGAAGAGTTTCAAGGAGGGACTTGAATTTTGGGGGTGTGTAGGGGAAGCTCTACCCAAGTATTAAAGGTAGTATGGAAGGAAGTCCAAATAAAGGTGGTACTTTGAAAACTATTAATTAGGAAATGTTGGTGGATAGGGTCATGGGACAAAGACAAACTGACTACTGGCTGAAGACTTGCAAGTTAGGGACTGACCATCAGAGGCTTTGAAAATTGTCTCCATTGGCAGATGCTTTCAGAAGAAGAGGGTTTGCTTAAGCTTAGATTTACCTGCTTTTAAAAGAGGGGGAATTATTATCTCAATAGCACAAGTTAATTGAGCAATGCATGCATGGGCAAACTGTTAAATCCTTAAGTTTAACAAGAAAAAGCTTTACTGTAATTCTTATGAATTAGGGGGAATAATGCCTACCAATTACTGAGGTTGAGTGACAAGTTATTATATTAACGGGTGAAAAATCAGTTTGGGTTTGTTTTTTTTAATTGACTAACCTTTGCCTTTGTGGTGGTACGTTGCACTGTAGTCGGATCACCGGCATGTTGACTAATATGACTTGGGATTGCCTTGAATTTCTGATTTGATGGCTCAGAAAGCACAACACTAGCAAAAATTAATATAAATAAAAATGGCTGACTAGGAAGAGTAAATAAAGAAAATAAATGCAGCCAGATATAGAAAGTCTTTGATCATAGATTACAAAGATATTTCAGTGCATAAAAATGTAAAGAGTAATGATGTCTTTGAAGAGTTTGTAACACAAAAGTCCGTGTACATCACAAAGTATAAAGGATTGAGAAGGGTAAAGGATTAAGAAAGGAAAAGATAAGACTTTGTGCATCATTAATGAAAGATGAGGAATAGAAAGACAAATGAAAAATTTCACTGCATAGAATGATGACTTTGATTCTTTCTTTTACTGATCTGTTGGCATAACACAATACGAGGTTTAAAGAAGTAAATGAGAACAAAAGCACAAAACTACTGTATGTGTATCACAAAGCATGAGGAAATGGTGGCAACTGTTTCCAATGTGAAAAGGAGCCAAGAAGAGCCTATTAAAATGTGATGTGTATAAAGTGAACCATGAATCAGAGCTGAAATCTGATTGTGCTATAGGAAAGCAAGTAAAGCAAGTGGCAATGCTAGTCTTTGTTATAGGGCTGTTTTCCCAGTGGAAGGGCAAAGGGGAGGCCAATTAGTGTATTTGTTGGCATGGGCTGTCAGCCTGAGCATTTCTAGATTCTGTATCTGCCAGGAAGACAACTGCTGGCACAAGGTGTGTTGGAGTGGGGGAGCTACTGTTCCTTGTTTCTAGAAAAATACCGATATGCAGCACTGTGCATGGGGCCACCTGAGCTGGGCGGGATTTTGGTACTGGGGTTGCTTCTAGACCGGGCCTTACCTGATACTGCTCCAAGACCAGCCTTTTCCTTGTTTCCACAGTACTGCGTTCCCTGCCAGAAAGTTTCTGGACATAGTTATCTGTGCTTATTTTTCTGCCTCCTTTAGGACTGTCAAAAGTAAACAAACAAAAAAAAAAAAGAAAAAAAAGCAAGAGTCCTGCCGCTTGCTTTTATTGGTTCAGTATACTCCCAACCCACTGGTTCAGTTGTCTTACATGTTACTATATTGCAGACACCATGCCTGGATGATTATTTAGCAGTGGTAGTGGGCTCTTCTACCCTGTATGATGTGCTACCTTAGAAATATATTTACTTTTTAGTTGTCTCACAGCAGGTATTTTCCCCCTCTCTGGGGCAACTTTGTAAAACAAGACTTGATGAATTTTGCTGCCTGTTTATTGCCACCTCTAATCTCTTCTCTGAGGAGCTTTACTGCTTCTGTTTGAGCCAAGCAATGGGGGAAGAAGTCTATCTTTTTTTTTTGTAACCTGTAGACTATGAATCGTTGGTGGAATCAATAGCATTTAATCCACAACTTCTGCTGAAGGTTTTAAAGAGTCTATAAAACACATAGAGCATGCAAAAAAAGGCACCCAGACCCCTCTGACTGCCTGAGATATGAAGTGGGCTGGGTTGCCAGCTCCATCCGAGATAGTAGCTGCTCTAAGCTGGTGCTGAGTAGAGGTTGAGTTGATTTCTGGTCCAGTTCACTGGCTCACACAAGACTGGAGAGAGCTCCATCAGGGTCAATAACATGGGGGTCCGTGTAAGTAGCTTTGCACCAATTAATCTCTTGGTTCCTTATACCAAAGGAGAAAGTGGGGAAGGGAGTGGTGATTCATGCACAGCATATTCTGGTCTGGTGGATGCTTGTAGTCAGCTGAATGCGTCGTTTTTAGGATGTTTCTACATTGCAGTGTAGGCTTGGGTCAGGCAGCCAACTGAGCGCTCTCCACTGGTGTTTAGGAGATGATGTATCTGGCTGTAGCTGTAAGTAACCATCAGAGGGCTTGAATTTCCAGAACATGGAGTTCACAGCATAACAAATGAGTAGCCTTAATAACTACTTTCTGCTTTTAATATCCAGCACCTGGAAACATGAGTCCATAGTAATGTGAGCTATTCTATATAGCTGTTAGGAGTTTTAGGAATACATATGGCTTAGCTGCAGGCAATGAGTTAAAGGAGTTGTGAAATGCCATCTGCCTGCTTGTATTGTGTATTCTAAAACAGCAAACAACTTGTACTTCTTTTTGCTGAGGCTTATCTCATTGTTTGTGGGTCTTTTCTTCTTCCAATTGGTTTTTAACTCCATCTTAAAGCTTTTGCTTTCAGGCATTGGTCTTGGTTGTATCTAAAAGCAAACATTAAAGGTGTGTGGACAAGATACTGCCTTCTGTTCCATCCAGTGTACTTTAAGGTACACATTTTGAAATTATTTTTAAATACAATATGTAACAAGCATTTTGCTATGAAACGAAAAAAATTAATATCCTTTGTACAGAATATTTTTCTAAGTTGCATAAAAATCATACAACCATGCTGCATTGCATCAGCACATATGTTTTGTGAATTAAAAAGTATACTTTCTGCGATGATCTCCCATCTGCTGCTACCTCTGATAAATTTAATACTGGCTGCTGAATACTGAAACACTACAATGCTTTACTCTGGCATGTGCTTGACAAGTAGATCTTGTATCTCACAGGCTGACCCTCTTGTGGATGACTGCTCATGAAATATGTAAACAATGGGAGGTTTGGTGAAGTCAAACAAGAAAAAGAAAACATGGTTTACTTGTAGTTTAGAAAAACCAAACCCACAAAACCAACCAATTTTTCTGCTAGCCTGTGCAATAATGTCTCTCCTGTATAAATTTTTAGTTTAAAGTGATTTTTTTTTTAGCAGCCTGATAGGTAGGCAGATGATAAAGTTGACATCTGCTGAAGAGACTTCACTTTTCCATTTGCCATTAAATCACTGCAGAGCTATCACGTACGACTGCAAAATCCAACTGATGAGGGTATTCTGCTCTCCACTGGTTTTATGTGTGTCTGATCCAGCTCCTGGTGCTGAGCTGAGAGGAGGGAAGGATGAACTGGCAAATCCCTGGAGAGGAGACTGGAGCCAGTGTGGAACTGTGCTCGAAGCAGTCACAGTTCTGACTGTGTCTGATGTCAGTGTATAACCCAGCCCGCAGGAGACATCTCAGTGCTGGCCACCTTGGGTCGAGGGTGGCAGGACCTGGCTGAGCAGCAAGGCTTTGGTTGTGGGAGCGCTGCATCCTGCAGGGCTCGTGCATCCGTAGCTGGAGGCAGTTCAGGATCGGTTGTGCACAGGCGTGACATACGTATTTGTGTCCAAATAGATACATGCTCTTATTTAATTGGAGACAAATAGAGCCATACTTCTGTTTTCCATTTCTGCTGTGCAAAGTAGTTCCCAGTACAGGAGAAAAGATAATTTAAAAAAAATCAGTTGTTTTTCTGAATACACAGCTTTAAAATTTGGTTTTTTTCCCCCATCCTTAAAATTATTAGATTATTTGATTCCCTTAGTCCATTCCCTATTTGCAGAAGCCCCATCGCCGCCTTCAATTTAAGGCAATGTTGTCTTACGAAATCTGGAATAATTCCACAGGCTTTCTGTAGAATTCAAATCCCACTCTGGTTTTGGAATGTTAACGAGCTGCTGCTTTGGGTTTTGGTTTGGCCAAAGTAATGAAATTAAATATTTCAAGTATTTTGCTGATGGCAGAGGAGTGTAGCTCCAGCATTTCTCTCACTGGGATGCGCAGTGTTCTGGGGAGATTGGTGCTTCCATTCTGGGCAATACTTCAGCCAAGAGCAGCAACTGTCCTAAAATGTCTCTGATGATCTATGATGGCAGTGAAAATCCACTGATATTTTTCATTCCTAAAAGCTGAGCAGTTCAGTCCTGGAAACATGCTTATGGATTGAAAATGACGGTGCTCAGGACACAGCTGGATCAAGCACATGATTTCCTTGTGTCTCTGCTTCCTTGCTTCTCCATTGTCATGCACTTTACCTTGTAGGCTGATTGTAAAGTGATTGCACAATAGAACAAGCAGGTGGTTTTGATGGTACTTTGCACTCATTTTAAACTCTCTTCTTGTAGCTGCAAATGAACGCAGCACAAAGCAGAGCTGAATCAGGGCTCCAAACATATATTTCATTAGAGGAGTTTATTTTTTAATGTGTATCAAAAGAAAAATAATATTTTTCCATTATAATATCACTGAAAATCCCTGTAATACAATGAACACCACAGTGACTTATTCAGGAAAGTTCAAGATATTTAAGACATCCCATTAATGTCCTGTGGCATCTTTTCTCCTTAAAATGCCACATGAAGGTGCATCCACAGGGTCCATGCTAGGCACTGACCTTGAAGTCTGGGCAAACATGAATGAAATGTAATGCCAGTGAAAAAAACACGAAGGAATTAATTTTGCTCTCAAATATTCTGCTTGATGTGCATGGAAGAGGTGAATTAGTACCTTGAGAAGTACGGCACATCATCATAAACACACTGATTAATTTGTCACTGCCTGGTGATGGTGTTTTGAAAACTGTAATTGAGAATAATTTAGGGCAAGGCTATAAAAATTACTAAAAAGTCCAGTGGTTGTCTTTTTTGGAAGTAATTATGGCTAACTGACAGGACTAACCAGAGAATAAAAAGGTTTCCTTTAATCTCTCAACTTTTATTAACTGGAAATCATCAAAGTAAGGAAATCCCTATGAACAAGTGTTGTCCTGTCTATGTCAATATCTCCAAACATGGTATTTTCAGTAGCTGTTTGACTAGAAATGTATGCAGAAGCAGTGGAGAACTGATACATGCGGGTGCAAAAAACTGCTTTGCTTTCAGCAGCCCTAAGATGAGTAAACAGAAAATAGTCATTTGGGAAGTAAAGGTAAGGTGAAAATATTGAACATGTGTGGTAAATCCATACCAATGGAACTGAAACACTAGCAAAAAAACTTTAAAGTACCTTCCTTTGCTGAAAATAATGATGGTAGCTTAGGGAAAGCATATAGCTTAAGGGAAATTCATCTGAATAAGGTTTTAATCCTGGGCAGCTATCAATAAAATGAGGAATTTCATGTGCTTTAAAGGAGTAACTTTAAAAAAGAAATCCTCTTAATAGACTTATCTTACCATAGGGTACAGTGGGCAGAGGAGACAAAGGCTGTAACTCAAACAGTGTGGGAATGCACGTTATTACCTTTCAAAAGATTTAGGCTATCTTTGCTGTAGAGTTTCTGCTGATGCAGCTCTCTGGTGCAGGTACGATGTATGCTACCAAATGTTACCTGTTTATCACATCCTTCATGGCTTAGTCCATTCTGTTTGAAAAAATGACAAAGAAAATTTATTTTCATACAGTTATAACTATGTCAGCGGTCTTGGCAATACAGTGTGTTAGCTGGTGCTTATGGGTATGTGGTTTTTCTCTATGAGACGGTAGAGGATGCAACTACTTGGTAGAGCTTGGTAGTGAAGGCTAAGCCTTAGTTACCGCTGGCATATGGTATTTAGGTCAACTATAACAAGCATATGTGTGATGGGCATACAGTTCTGTATATCTTACAGAAGATACCTACGTATTTCTGTTATTCTAGCAAAGCTAGGCAACTGAGCAGTTCCTAAATAAACTCAAAAGCTTGTGACAAGTCGCCAAACTTTGTATGTGAAAATGCCTGAAATGGTTTTTGGATGCTTAGAAGGGCTGCTGAAGGTGAAGTGTGAAACATGTTTCACTGGGCTTGGGAAGAATTTCAAATAATTCTTTTTAAAAAAAAAAAAAGTTAGAAAAAAGGTGATGCTGGGTAACCATACAGATAATCCACCATGACTGCTTTAGTCTGGTGCAGACTGGTGTGAATCTTCAGAGTACATTGGTGCACAGACTGAAAGCTGGGAAGGGGCAATTATTTTAATTGAAAGGGCTTAGCAATACCTCTTGACTCGGGGGGTACCATTAGTATTACCTTTCACCATGCAAACAGGTCTTGTTTCACTGATTTCACCATTCTCTTTTCTTCTAGCCACTAACATAAGAAAAGGGAACTATATTTTAGAGAGGCAGCTGGAAGAACTGGATGTTAATGCTAAAATGTTTTGTTCCAAGGTGGTTTTCAAATGATGCAGCACCTGCAACAGGCCTTTAAAAAAAGGGGGGGGGAGGGGGAGAAAACCCCTCTAATTTTACTGCAAAATGGATACTTCATCTCTATAGAGAATAAAAGTGTCATTGATCTCTATGATAAATTGTATCTTGGTGTCTGAAAATATAGACCTTGTTTTTTTTTCATTATAAGGATGACCTTGCCTCTATTGTAAATCAAAAGTAACCAGGGATTTGTGGCTCTTACAAGATATATGGAGGGAGGAAAAATTACTCTGAAGCTGCAGCCCATTTTGGAGCTGAAGGAAGGTAAGGGCAGAGCTTCTCATTTTGATCAGGCTTACACCGGGATGGATTTCACTCTCTGTTGAATGGATGCTGTGTACTGCCCACTTTCCAAAGTATGAGATGAAAGGAGGAACAACATGGGAGAGTTTGGTTTCTGGCTGGGAGGGGGTGGAGAATCCCCCTTCCTTAATTGGAAGAACTTCCAAAAGCTTTCTCCAGCCACCGTTCGTGTGCCAGCTGTGTCCTGTTGAGCAACTCTTTCTGTTTATTCGTAAATACTTCAGTGGTACTTAAAGCTCAATAACACAGAGCATTTCTCACTTTGCTCCTTTCAGACTTTGAATTAAAAACTGAACAGCAGTACTTAATTTCATTTTATAAATGGGGAAAAAAACCCCACAGAGTCTTAAGAATTAAGTGGTTTTAAATTGTAGCAAGTTTCAGAGCACAAACCCCTTTGCAGCAGCCCAAAACTGATGCTAGAGAGGGCCATGGACATCACCCTTCAAACTGGAGCCCTAATTGGAAAACCAGCCTGTTGTGTGTTAAATAATGTTAGTTATTTTACTTATCGCTTTCCAATCAGTTATCTCGGATCTCAGACAAAGTGTTTTGCCTTTCCTGTTTCTCAGATGGAGAAACTAAAGCAAAGGGAACCTGTCCTAGAGATGGATAGTGGTTAGAGCTGGGGAGGATTACGGACCGGCCAGTCCTCCCAGTGCCACAGGGCTCTGGTTTAGTGGGTACTTTAGTCCTGGCATGGAAGTGGTTGTCTAAAAAACAGTAAGGCGAAAACAATCTCAGAAAGAGTTTGCATCATTGGAAAGAAACATCTGGTCTCAAAAAATACTGGCACGAGAGTAAAACTTTCAACAGCTTCAACCAGAACTTCACCAGTATTAAAATGTAATAGTTTTCCAAATGGCAGAACTGGATGACCATCAGACTTGGGGCTTTGATAGTTTGTTGGCATTAAACTTTGCTGTAGGGAGTTTGGGAAATGTAGATGTGTGCTTTTTGCTGGTGTACCAGATAAATGTCCATTGAATGTGAGCCTCATAACTATGGAGGGAGCAACAGAGGCAAAAAAAGGCTGGTGTTCTTCCTTTAATTCTCTTCTTGGGATATGGGGCATCTTTGATAGAAACAGATAAGCCTTTTCTCTGGTCTCCATTAGTATAATGTTGCATGGTACATGGTGGAGTCCTTCATGCTGTGCACCATCCAGCCTCAGTCTTGTTAGATGCTTTTAGACTTAAGTCCCAGTCAATAATCTAAGTTTAAGTAGGAAAAGAGTTTGTACTGGCCAATCTTCTATACCTAGCACTATTCATATCTGGTTCCTTTGAGATGCCTAAAGTTTAAGCAAGTGTCAAGCTAGGAGCTAGCAGGTCAGGTAGTAGCTTCCTATTAGGAGATTCATGTGAGTTGGACCAGCTTGAGGGGACACCAGTGCCTGTCCATCTTTCCCCTGCGTTTTTTCCCAAAGGTGCAAAACAAAATGCAACTCCCAAATTACTTGGTTTGAAATGTTTTACTTTGTTTCAAGTTCAAATGCCTTTTTTTTTTGAAAGCTGAGTGGTTCCATTGATTTCCGTGAAGACAAATTCACTTCTCTGATGCGGAACCTTATTCATGAGACCAACTTTTTGCTTCCCTCACATTCCTCCCGTCGTCTTTAAGGATTTTCCATTTCTATGATATAAGATAGTCCTACAGACATTGCTCCTCATCCATCCAGTGTGCTGAAGAAGGCAGGATCTTAAAATTCGTGTTCATGTAATTAAAGACCATATCATTATGCACAGGCACAATGGGGCAAATTAAGGTTGCACGGTCAATCTTAATTCTGGCATTTCCAACTTTCAAGTTGTTGACTTCGCATCTTTAACAACAAGGAGATAATGTGATTGCTTCTACTCTCTCCACTACATCCTCTTACCTAAGTTAGAGGAAAAGTTGGATTTCTTTAATAAACACTGAGGTGGTAGCATTTTGTAGGGAAGTTGTGTGGTAACTTTGCAGCACAATATTCTTCTAAAATAAACCTTTTCAGCTTGTTTTGAAAGTTCAGTTCCAGATACCTGACCCCCACAGGGGCGACACATGCAGTTTCTTTACAAATCTTGGCTTTCAAACTGTACCAGCTAGTTGTTTTGTTCGGTAATTTAAAATCCTCATGTCATGAATGCTTACTGCTTGTGCCATTACTGTTTCACTGGGAGGTTATTTTTGTATTTCGGTATTCTTCAGAGCTACTAAAAATACTTTTGTGTAGTCTTAGTAAGAGAGGAGTGAAGATGCAGTGAACCTTGGTTTATGCAACTCCCCATCAGGAACCTACAAAATGCCTCAATTAAAGGAGAAAAATGTCCCAAGCTACACCAGGAAGCATGGAGAGCTTTGCAAGCAATTTAGGTTAGTATACTGTGCCCAGTATTATATTGCTGTAATATTACTAATATTCAGAGTCTGCACAAGCACTGTCCCTAGAAAATAAATGGGGTTTTGCCTACTGCCGTGGTGTTGCAGGAGGATGCAGCTGGCTCATACCAGCTCATTGCATGAGAGATGCCCTCTGCTAAGTGCAGGGAGTGGGAGCACTGATGTGTTTAAATCATGCAGTATCATACCTGCCTAGAGACAGGTTATTCCTTCTGCTACAAGTGTGTCCAGTATTTGTTTCATGGATTGGGACCTGTAATACAGAATGTCTAAAAAGAAACAACTATATATTCAACAGGCATTTTTATTTCTTTTTCAATGTGCTTCTGAGCTGGAAGATTGGGCTGCACCAAGAATCTTAGCAAAGACCTCGGAGCAGAGATGGCTCGTTGTTTTACAGGGCCTGACTGCAGCAAAGGTGTTAAAAGTGCTATTAAAGGCAAATGGCAGTGCAGGGCAAAATGCATTCCAGTCAATAACTCTATTTACAAAGACGACTAAATCACTGTTCTTTGAGAGTGATGTCATGTATCACAATAAAAAGAATAACAGTCGAACAGGAAGCCCTTTCCTTGACAGTTGATGATGTAGTCTGGGAAACAAGATGTGTTGTTCATCCTTTGATTGTATTAAAAAGATTTTTCCTTCAGGAGATGGAGGAAAATTAAACTAGTTAACACTAGTTATTAAGCTAGTTAATGTTAAGACACATATTGTTCATGCACAGATCATAAAATTCATACCTCAAATGAGAAGATGATGAGCCAGTTCTTCTCTGGTATTTTCATATTTACAAGATCCTTGGCCCCTTGGGAATGATCTAAGTCCTTTCATCTAGCAGTTAACTCTGTTCAGGGTGACTTCCCTGCTCCCAGTCAAGATGCAGGTCTGGGAGCGTTGGCTGAATTCTTTTGTTTAGGAGTGCTGTTGAGAGGTGAGCAACTTAGTAGAAAAGGCAAAGCTCTGAAGTTTCTCCCTGAACCCGTTCTGACAGTGCATCCTCGGGATGGAGGGGCCTTGTGTGCCGCATCCTTGTCCCCGGATGCAGAAAGGAGTAATGTTTAGGGCTTGAGCACACAAGAAATGTCAGGAGGCCAAAGCTGTTAAAGTGGTTAAAGCAATTTAAGAAAAGAATTCTACCACTTCAGTGGTAGTTTGCATTTATAATGATGTCATGTCAAAATCTGCTTTGATGAAAATTTATTAACTCACAGCTGAAGGAAGGAATGTTTTACAAACATTCTGGTTTTTATAGAAGGATTTGTTGTTGTTGAATGGCCGCATTTCTTTTAGATCGTTCTTGAAATGTTGGTAGCTTAAACCATTTCTTTGAAAAACGCAGCAAACTGACTCAGAGTTTATCTTCTCACTGGGAAAAATACCCCAGTGCATGTTGGAATATTTATCTGTATAAGCTCATCAGTTAGTCATTGTAATTTTGGTTGATGGTTATAGCAGCTTCATAATAATATACTTTTATTATGTTTTCTATCTGTGGGATCATATGCCTGAGTAGCTGTCTTTGACATACTTGTCATACAGAGTAACCACTGCACCTGTGTCAGTTTGTTGTTCAGAGCCTTTTAAGAATGTTGGCCTAGATTTTTAGAAGGCAATTGAATAGCTAACCTCCAGAGTACAGTGAAATAACTTTATTAGGCATTATAAGTAGTGCCATTGAGTTTGTTTCGTGTCTCTCTTATTAAATCAGTTCAGTTAGCTGTTTGTTTTGAATCCCTATAGTTATTAAGTCCTCATTCTACAGCAGAATCAATCTTGTATTAGCAAGACTATACAAATGAAGTTTCAAAAGTCTAAAGCAGAGATGCTGTTGGCTGATCTAAGGTATAATTATAGGTTCCTTGTGGGTGAAGGCTGCTGTGCATCAAGCCTGGTTTGCTGTCCTGGACCGATGCAGAGAATTCCTGTTACAGCTGTGACCCTTCTTGTGAGTGGCCCCAGCATGGTGACCAACGCTCATGTTCCATCGATTGCTGGCTGCAGAAGTGGCCACTGAAACTACTGACAGTTTGCATTGGTTGAAGCAGCCATACCAGGAAATTATCCTGGTAATCATAAATGGGAATCCCCCTCGGAAGAGTGATATATTCTTTTAAATTCAAAAGACTCGCGGCATTTTATCAGGCTTACAGCCCCGAGTCTCTCCGGTGGGCAGCTGTTCACCTCTGAGATACTTTATGAGCACACTTAGGTATGATTTGTAATCAATGTTTGCCGGCTTGAGATGTAGCAGCGTAACGGAGAATTTTGTTTTGGTAGTTGGACCTGCCTGTGCTTTAACATGGTGTAAGCAGTCTTCTGAGGTCGGTCATGAGAATTGTGGGAAGGAAGAGGGTTGGAGAATCCAGAGGATGTTCGACTTCTGCAGCTTGGATGAATTAGAGGTTCGGGAGTTTCACGTGGAGCGGCTACTGCAAACCCCTCTTCTGCCTTGCAGGTTATTTCACATGCAGAACGTTTGTGCAGTGGATGTGGGAATACTGGAGGATTGTTGATAGTTGTTGAATATATGGGACATCCTTTTAATGAGGCAGTAATGTTTAGTTATGAAGTTTGGACTAGTAATTTCTTTTGTTTTTTAGAGTATCTTCAGGAGTTTAAATCCCTTGTTTTTTAGGAAAGTACTATAGACCAAGTTGAATTTGTTTTATTGAATGAAATAATTTTTTCCCTTGGAAACTAAATGTAACAAGAATTTAATAATTCATGAATTGAGCTTCAACATCTTTTAAATAATAGATAGACTGTCATGCCAAGTTCAGCTGAAAACTTACACAGCATACGTTTTTATGTTTTTCTTTGACATTTCGAAGAATTACAGAACTACAAACATTTATTTTGTGTTTTTGCTCATTGCACTATCTTATTCCTTTCAGGTTGATTTAAGAAATAAAAGTGACAGTTAAAAAAAAGTAACTAGCTTCAGGTTCTGATGGGGAAAAAGAGGGTAGAATGGAGAGAAGCCCTAGGTACACGTTCATAAATGATTCACTGGACTTTTGGCTGACAGATAGAACAGTTTCATAATAACTTTGTTTATTATTTTTCTTATCAGTGGAATCAAATGTTAAATAGCTCAACTGGAAAGTGCTGTAAGGTTGACTAACAATTACACCTCTGTCACCTCTGCTGTCTTTGTCCTTTTCAAAATAATCAGACTGGATTTATTTTACTGGTTATTTCTCCCCACCCCCACCCCCTTGATAAAATAGAAATGATTTCCAGAAGATGTGGCAAGCTGCAGAAGCAGTGTGTTATTTTGTGGTATTTTTGGATAGGAGGAGGATGGGTAGCCTCTTGCTTAAAGCAAAAGGAACCCAAAAGCTATCCCTGCTGCTGAGTTTCAGTGTGACTTTGAGCCCTGTTGTGTTATACCACGGGATGTGAAGTGCCCCAGGAGAGGTGGGGATGAAGCCCAGCTTGGTGCTTGGTGGCCCCTGTCCCTCTGTCGTGTGTCTTATTTGCAGGGGTACGGTCATGGCAGGCAGACCAGGTTAGCTGTTTTGGGGGTTTTAGCACTGTTTCCTAAGAAGATGGGCAATGTGTGACCAAGCTGCCTGTGTCCAGGTCTGCGTTGAGTGATGTGCTCCGCTTCCACCCAGCTCTGAATCTGTAGGTCGGTTTTGGCCAAACATAACAGGAGGCAGAGCTTTCGGACAATTTAAACTCCCAGTTTTTCATGAACCTGAATGTCTGGGGTTTCTCTGCTCTTTTCCATGTGTACTCCTAGTCAGGCAGAAACCTAAAACACAGGCTAAGCCTATTGGACAACAGATGATCTACAGTTGAAGGTGATGCTATAAATGTTACAGATGTTGCAATCCAGAAGAAAAACCCAAACCAGAACACAAAACTTGTTAGGTCATAAAGCATCCAACACAGCATTACAAACCCATGAGGCTTTACTTGTTCTGTGATTCGTGCACCTACTTTGTAATACCAATTCCACGGAGGAGCAACTGACTCCGAGGTGATGGATTATCTCATCTATCTTGGCAGGACCTTTTGAAATCCATGGAAAGACTACTACAGATTTCATGAATAGGTAGCCTCCTCTCTGTTACTCTGGAAAATTCTTCAAGTGCCAGAAATGGAAAGAATATTTTTCAATATCTTCCTTCTTTTATTCCCATGAATGTGCATCTTTCTTTCCCAATCCCCCCTTTTTTATGCAATGGAATTTGATGCTGGAGTTGGTAGAACAAAAAAATGTTATTTTTTAATTAGTTGCAGTTAAATGTATCTTGTAGGATGTCCTAGTGTGAATACTGTTCAGTTAGGGGTTTGAATTTTTTGAAATGAATGGTGTTGATCCCTTGCACCAAATGAAGAATCAGGTAATAGGGGTTTGTTTGAACACATGTAGTTGCCATTCTGTAGAGCTATTTATGAAAGACCTTGGATATCTCTAGTAATAATTTTTTATTATTATTATTTTAGTGTTACTTTTTTTAATTTTCCTGCTCTGTGTGCAGAACTGAAGCAGCCAAGGAGTAAGAAGTACTTAAGAATCCAATGCAGATTATTTGAAGTGGTAGTACTGTACCTGTGCCTTTGTCTCATACTATTTAAAAACTATGAACTTGTGTCTTATTAGTCAAATGGGAACAATCAAAATTTTAAGGGAATCGTTATCTTTTGACTTGATATTCCAAGTGTTGAAAGATAACATTGGCACTTACAAGGGATTAACTGGCAAAAATCAATTGAAACTTCACTGTGTTAAATGTTCCCACATGTGAAATGACAGTGAATCTGCATTCAATTCCCGCTTGTTCAGCTCTGTGGAAATAGCTTGGTAATCTGGGTGGTTATTTGCAATAACTCATCAAGCTGATAAAGGTGGTTTTTGCACCATATGTTATCATTTAAATCTCGAACTCTGACTTCTACAATTTCGTTGAAGGAGAAATAGGTTAATATTAAAATCGGAAGAGCTTGGCTTCTCTTTCTTTTACTTTAGAAACTTTAACCTATTTCTTGGAGTCTCCATAAAACATAAAAGGAATGGGAAAATTCCTATCAGCTACCTTTTGCACCAGGTTGGGCTGATCTCACGTGGCTCTTTTTGTAGAGAAAGGACAGAAAAAGTTCATTTTTTATTTGGAGCTAATAAATAAGGCTTTTCTCTCCATTGCTCATATGTTGGAGCCCAGAGAGAAGAGTTGGCTAAGTTAAGTTCCCAGCTCTGTTACAGGTTGGGCTCTTAGCCAATGAACCACCTCACAGTTAGAAGGAAGAAGGCTCAGTCTGCCCTGGCTGGGTATTTTTAGCACGGTTTCACCTGAACACTCAGGTTGTTATCAATAGTCTTTGTAGCACAATTATACCTAGGAGCTAATTTCTGGCAAAGATTTCTTGTACAAAAAGCTATAAAAATTCATTATTAAAAGGCAGTGTCTGCCCCAAAACTTTTCTAGCATAAGTAGTTTGAGATTCAAATTGTGTGATCTGGCATAATACCATTTTGTTCTCCTTTGTTATGCCATTTGAAAGCTGGGCCTCTGTGTTCCCTTCTGATCATTTATTCTAAAAGATTTGTACAAAAAAAGTAGTTTTTCCTCAGTCAATCTTTTATCAAGCACCCTTTCACACAGGATGTTTCCTTTTCTTATTGGGAACATTACAAGTAACTTAGTCCTGCAGGGTAAAGAGTGCTAATATTCAGTGGTGGAAGAAAATAATTTGAATGTGATAGTGCAATGGTAGGAACATTTTGATTAAAAATGCAAGAATATTCAGTCATTCTATCTAGAAGACCATACGTACATGAAAAGCTTATCTTCATTCTTATCATTCTGGCTGCTCATTTTCAATAGGATGATTGATTGGCGAGATTCCTATTTCTACACCTTTCATCTATCTTCAGTACTTTCATAAATGTTGAATTAAGCAGTTCTTATGAAACTTATCATAAACCGGAGTGTTCATTGAAAGTGACTGTGACAAAGTGGATTCCCCTATGCTTGAACTTCAACAGCAATATTGCACAATACATTTATTTCTGCCTGGTTAAAAGCACAGGTTTTTTTTTTCCTATGCATTTTTTGCCCTAAGAAAAATTATATAGAGAGGAAGACTAAAGGGCTTTTTGAGAAAAGGAAAAGAGAATGTCTTGGACTGAAAATTTTGCTCCTTATTCTCAGCTGTAGAAAGTGAGATTCTTGCCTTTGTAAAGCTGATTTCTTTCTTTTGTTCTTAATATCATTTTGTTTTGGCCCATTCCCTCTGAGATTACCTTTTTATGTGGAAGTAATACCTTGAAGCCTTTGTCTAGCTTGGATTCTTCTATGGCTTTGGAACTACTACAGTCTTATGCATGCATGGTTTGTGCAGGTTATTTTTTGTTAAAAGTAAATTATGTTATATTAACTCTTACATTGTAGGTATCCCATATCAGCACAAAACCATTGCTGAAAAAAAAGTAAAAAAAGTTGGCAATTTTTCTTTGTTACCTGTGACTGATGTTGGGCTTTAAGAAGTGAAGATGACCTCTATGCAGATCTGTAGCTGGACAGAACTGCTGACAGCTTACTGCAGCTGACAAATTTCCTCTTGGGTGACCCTCATGAATCTTCCCATGTTAGAACTTGATGGGGCTAAATTTCCTGCTTCCCCCACAGTGATGTGAATCCACAGTCGTGTTCAATGCGCAGCGTTATCAGGCAGTCGCTTGCTCTGGAGGTGTTGGAGCCACATTGCACCATGCCTGCTGGCGCCTCTGGTACTGCGATATTCCATTAAATATCTTCCAAATTGGGTTTATCTTTTTCCTGGGGGGAAAAAAAAGTATATAAATGCTTGATTTATGGGAACACATGGAACTTGCATATGTATCAGTGTCATTGCTTCCCCCGATAACTGAATTAAATGGCTGGAAAAGGACAATCAAGGTGGCTGTCACATGCCATTGAATGGAAGTTAGTACAACATCTGCTTTGCCTGCTGTTTCAGAAATCACTGGTGCATATTATAATCGGGAATAGAATCTCTCTGTTTTCTTTTTATTGGTGAAGACTGTGCATGGGAAAATGTTTAAATTCTGCTGAGAATAGCCTTTTGTAAGTTATGGCAGCAGGTTGATACTTCTACCCTGTTCAGCGTTTCAGTTACAAGAAGCTCAGAAAAAGGGCATTTTTCTTTTTCTGTAGTCACTCTGACTTTTCTCTTTTCATTGTTTGCCTGAGCACCTAATGCTCTTCACTTCTTGCTCTTGGGAGTTCCACCGTTCATTGCCTGATGAGTCCTTTTGATCCATACAGTGAGTTAATTATAGCTATAATCACTGGAAGGGGTTGGTGTTTTGCTGTTGCAATTTGGTATTTTCTCAAAGAACCATTAGAAGAGGATGCGGTATAAACAGCTAGTTAAAAGCCGTATGATGCATGGGCTTTCTGAAGGCATGAGGGAAAACTAGCTATTGGTAGCAGAACTTTCAGTTAGAAGCATTTATGTTGCTTCCCTTGGGGAGTGTGATGGGAGGGTAGAACTTGTATACTATCAGGCATTTGTAAGCAATTCTTCATCTGGGACTTTAAATTGGAATAGCTCAATTATTTGTTTGTACCACAGAACTCCTTGGATCATCATCTGCATCATCTTCTAGCTGTGAGTGGCCATAGTCACATGTGCTGCTGGTGAAAGCACAAATAAAATTCTGCTTGCTGGACTTGGAAGCCACAAGCTGTATTTCTTGCACTGCCATATGCATCTTGTATCATCTTGGGCAGTCTCTTGCTGATAAAATTATTTTAGATGAAATTAACTCACTGCATATATCAAAAATATTTCAGTGATTTGTTACAGAGATGACTTCTGTACTAGAGTCTGCAGCCATGATTTGGGACATGGCTCCAAGTACGTGACAGAGATGGAGGGAAGGTGTTGAACCTCTGTCATCCCAGCCCTGGAAGAGCAGTTCAGAAACTGAATGGTCATGTAAAAGCAGGAGCACCATCGCCACCTCCTTTTTCCATGCTTATGTGTGCATTGGTTTACATATGCATTTGGTGCATGCATTTTCCAGCAGCCTAGAGTGCCCTGCTTTCAGGTAGGCTTATAGCAACGGGAGAGGATGCTCACTGGTAGCTTTAGGGCCAAATCATACTTGCTCTATTCAGTTGCCTGCATAAGTAGAGATCAGGGCAAATGTGACTTTTTTATCTTGTGTTTCATTGTTTGGACAGTAATGCAGTGAACGAATCGGTCAGTACTGTCTATTTCTGACTCGAGAAGCACAAGAAATTCTCCTATTAGTGACTGCATCTATTTAATACCATAGCTGGGCACTGGGGGGAGGTGTCACTGACTATTTAGATGTCTTTGACCTATTGCAGGCTGTCTTGCTGTTTTCTCATTATCCCAAATTAGATTAGTAGATCAATGAGCAGCAACTGGAAAAGAAGCAGAATTCACTGTGTGTTGGATTTGGCTGCCCTGATTACTGCGAGGCTGCCGACAGCGTGGTGCAGGCAACCGGAGTATGCAGCGGCATGAGCTTAACTTATGAACAAAGTCCCCGAATTGTCAGTGAAGTCAACTGTAAGGTCAAAGAGCCGAATTCAGTCTTAGTGTGGAAGTGCTGTTGACTGCAGTAAAACAGTGACTGCTAACACTGGGGTTTTACAGCAAAAAGAGTTTTAGGAAAATTAAGTTGTACTCAGCTTATCAGTACCACAATTTCTTCTTTTCTGAGAGTACTGCTGGTGGCTGTATATAGTGTCTCTCACAGCAAGCGTCTTTGAATTATTTATAACTGACTTGATTTGCAATCCTAGAAATATGAGTGTTTTTCAGCCTAAAATTAGGCTAAGCAGTAGTCTGCCCTGAAGCCCTTGCTGGTTATTAAAGTCCCTGCTGATCACCAGCCCCAATGTGTTACACACAGTTTACTACCAACTTCTCATAAGCTTACCCAAACACAGGACATCTTGCTGCAACCTCCTAGTCAGGCTCTTAAATTCTGTAAAATTAGTATTTCAACATGTGTGTTTGTCATATTTGTGTGACACCCTTCACTGGGATTCATTGGTGTGACTGTGAGCAGAGTTGGTCCCCTGGCAGAGCCAGCCTGGCCCCACATGGGGTACAAAAAGCTTGGTTTGGTGACTAGGAATGTCAGTGGTGACCCTGAGGATTTGGGGTGGGGTTTTGAGCACATTGGTATCACGGTCTGAGTGTCTGCAGGTGAGTTACAAATATTCTCAGAAGTACTTTTCCCTGCGCTGGACTGCACTGGGCAGTAACCGTGCCTGGAAAGGGTTCTTGGCTGCACCCAAATAAAAAGGTAATGAAATGCTGAGTGCTGTGTATTAGTCTCCTGCCTTGAAGAGGCGAGTGCCTGATGCTTGCTGAATGGTTGGTTTACTTCATGAATACTGACTCAATTGATGTTTTTACTTACCTTGTGGGCGAAGATGCATTTGTGAGCCTATTAGCTTATGAGCTGAAATTAATTTGTGAGTTTATCTTTTACTGAGTTTAGTACTGCAACATCAAATAATTTTTCTTGCAATTTAGCTTAACATTGATTCCTCATTTAGTTAAAAATTTGAAATCTTACAGGCTACACAAGAAATTAGGTTCTTAATGACTGTTTTATTCAATTATTATAGAGATACTCGTCCTATCATAGTTAATGTTCCATTTTGAAATTGGCTTGAGAGGGAGTGTAAAAATGTTACTTTTCTCTCCAAGTCTCCAATATCCCCATGAGTAATATCCTCACATGATATTTTAATGCAGTTTTTAACTGTGTTGGATTTCCTTTGTACAGTTTTATTTTGCTTCAGAATTTGAACCAAGAAATTATTAAAATGCAGTTTAAATTGGATTTAAAAAGCTTTGATTTTTTTTTCCCCCACAAAGATTGTTTCTTACAAAGTTTTTAGCACTTCTTCCAAAAACTCATTTTAAAAAAAACTTCAGCACTGCTTGTCTTAGGAAAAAAAGCCTCAAATTCTTTGTTATTTCTCAAGCAACACTAACAGAAACTTAATGGTTTTTGTAATCCTTTTTGTCGATGGATAATGTTCTTTAACAGCAATTGTTTTACAGAAAATTGATAGAAAAATCTGACAGAAATAATCCAGCAAAGAGTTTTCTGGGGAGGGTGGGGGAGATTTTAGGATAATTTTTAGATGTTATTCATCATGACTTGAAAGGTAGTGGCCAGTAGTTAGATGAAGAGATAACATCTCTAGACGTTCCTTTCCAATTTTCTCACAACAGATGACTAATATGGTTTTTCTGACGAAAGGGGAAGATTTGATCACATAATGAGGAGGTATTGATGAGGAGAGGACCCTAGGAAAATGGGAAACAAATGCAATGAGATAAAATGGAAACACATTTTGGATAACTGCATTGGCATCTGCTTACTTTGCAATCTAAGAAGTGACTTGCGTTTAAATAGTGAGGCTGTACAATGGGATCTAATGCAAATAAATACTAAGCATTAAGGTGACAGCTTAAGTGCATTATATTTGGTGATAGTGGGCACTGCTAAGAATATAGTTTCTTTTAAAGATTAAGTAGTAAAGTGTTGTAGCAAAAAATGAGATCTTTGCAATACAATAAATAATCAAACTGCTCTGCTGAGTGATACATCAGGAAAGATCCTTCACACTCAAGGCATCACTCCTGTCTTGCCAACTGTAGACAGAGAAACAGGCAAATTATCCATGTAAAGGTGGTAAGAGGGGAAGCAGTGGGTCCGGAGAGTTTGATTAAACCCATAGTCCAAGATATGTGGTGGTGTATTTCAGATAGTTTCCAGGTAGTACCAGAAACATGGTGTTGGGTGTTACTTTGGAGAAAATCAGCAAGAAATGGCTGTGGATGTGGCAGTCCATGCGGGTGTGTAGAAGGGGAGCCTGGGCAGGTAGGAGCCCAGGTGAAGGGCTTGGACAATGATCATAGCTGAATGATGGGACAACTTTTTGCATTTCTGCTCTTCAGTCCTTTCCAAATCCCCGATTAATGCTTAGCTGTACAGCTCAAGCTCTCTGCTGTGTTCTAGTCTAACGTACAGGTAAAGCTTATCCCTTCTGTAACTGCACAGGAAATATTTAGTGTGGCTGCAGGGCTTTTTGGCCTTTTTTGGATGGGGATAAGGGGTGGGTGTGGGTAGGTTTTTTGTTTTGTGGGTTTCCCCCCCCTCCATGAAACATCTCCTGCAATACGATGCACTCTGGTGTGGCCTCTCTTTTCTTTTGTGTGCCGAAAGCCTCTTGGCATGCTGAACACCTGGAGAGCTGTGTCCTGTGTATTTGTAGCCCAGCTGGCAGCTTTAGTACAGAGTCTGCAATTAAAAATTCACAGGGCTGTTGATTGCAAATTAGGGTCAGCTGGATGACTGAAAATTGCAGGCATCTTCCTACCTGATCAAGTGCTTTGAAATAATCATTTGTCTGCTGAATCAAAAGTCATTTGTCTGTTGCAATTACACTCCATCAGAGTCATTTCTGCAGAGAAGTGCTGGAGATGGAGAAGAGCTTGCAGAACAGTCCACGTGGAGATCAGAAAAATGGAGCTGCAACCAGAGTGCCTGGAAAATGCAGGTCTGCATGTGCAAAATGATCGTTGCACGCTGAGTCACTCCAAATGCCTATTTGTGCATCCAGGTGTGAACTATAGGTGTTGGTGACTTATTCTGATTTGTCTCATTTTCTTTCTTGTGCCTTTAAATTATCTTCCTATGCCCTCTTTACCCATTGTCTCACAAGTGCTGTTTCTTCAGCTCCCTCCGAAAGAATCAGCTCTGAATCTCTGATTGATAGAATATCTTCACTTCAATTTTGTCCTATAGTTCTTGTCCTAAAAGTATATCTGTTGCTAAAGAGAACATCTGCTTATTTCCATTTAATTAGGACAAAGCCAACCTTTTTATACTCTTGTGCGTGAAGGCTCTGTAGGTTGTCTGTTCCGTATACTGAATTCTGGCTCCAGTTACCTCTATGCTATCCAATGAGATGCTTTTGAGAGAGAGTTACTATGATAATGTGGTAGTTAGCACCAATTAAGATAAAAAAATAAAGACAAAAAGATAAATAGTGTCCTGCTTCCTTCTGAGTGAAATCTTAAGAACTTCTGCATGCTCTAAACTGGACAAATATCTTATGGAAACTAATATTTTCACACATATGCCTTAATCTGCCTAGTTCTGTACTTCCAGAATTATAAGTTCTAAGTTCTTATTGGTTATAAAACAGAACTTGGAAACTGGCTTTTTTCTTCTATAGTACCTTTTTCTGTCTTGTAGAATTTATAAAGAATTATCCAGATAGAGGTTGCTAAAGAAGTTCAAGCGGTTGATGCATTGACTTGAGTGCTACCCCACAGTTTTTAAAAGCTCCTTCAATTGCAGGTAGCAATGTTAGTTCATTGTGTTCAGATCACATGCAATGAGCAAGGCTTTTTAAATAGAAAGCTTACTGCTGGCCTATTGATTTAATACATCTTTTACTGGGGAGTGTTACCTTGGCCACCAAGGTGGCTTCAACTAGACTTACCTGTGTGGGAGTTGAGATAGCAAACCTTTTTATAACAGCTTACATAGCAATTAATATTAAAGATTGCATGTAATTATCCCATCCTTATTTCAGAAGAAATTAATACACGTTGTTGAAAAGCACTTAGGAATAGGAAGGTAAAAAATGGCTCCCCCCCCGCCCCGTACCATTTGCAGAACTTGGTGCATGGACAGCTTTCTTTTTTCTACCTGTTTTTATTTTAGATGGAAGTTGAATGATTATGTTCATCTCTTCATTATTATTTCTCTGATATGCATCATCTCTACCCCTTTGAGGGGAAAGATAATGCAGAAGTTGGCTACTGCCTGGAAATACCCAGCAGAAATGCACAGACATATTCAATTTTGTATTTCTTTCCATCTGTATGGGGCAAAATAAAGACAGTAAATGGCACGGCTACAACAAAGCAGTGTCCTGTTTTAAGAATAGATGTTGGATAGCTTCTCTGAATGAAGTGTAGTCCCAGGTAAAAGGTGGAGAAGTGGCGGGAATGGCTGTGGAACTGTGAAATGGATGTCCAGTGCAGAGCAAAACTTGAACATCTGGCAGTATAGATCCGAACGTCATCAGCAGAAAGTTGTTTCCTTTAGTAACCGTGGTTCTTCGTGTTTTATCTTAATTTCCCAAGTTATAATATAGAAACAATAATGCGTGTGTCTTATAAATGGTGGGGTTGGTCCACGGAGCTATTCCTGTTGAGTTCGTACAGTTTAGTGACCAGTCAAAATACTGGCAATGTTAGGTTGGCTGTTTAGATCAGCATAGTATCTCTGCTTCCCTGGGTAAAGCACCTTACTGTGAAGTTTCCTCTTTGTATACCCAGAGCTCCCAGTCTGGCAGAATTTAAATATGAAGTCTGAAATCAATCTGAGTGCTCTGTTCTGAGTCCTGTGAAGAGTAATAATGTGTTTAAATATTTACCAGCACCAAACATGGTACACAATAATCAATATGTATTGTAGGAATACCAGCTCTTTAATTTACTGCGTATTACATTGAGTAGGATAACAGTCGTCTTTGTCTTTTACTTTGCTTTAGTACAATAACCTTTAAACCCTGGCTTGTTTGTTCAAAATAAATTCAAATATTTTTTTTTTGTCAGTAACCTGCTTTATTTAACAGACACTTCCTATTTCTAGTATCTTTGCTGGCATTTTTGTACTTGTAAATGGATTTCTTATCAAGTAATCCTAGTTTTGAACAAAATGTCTTTTGCTATCTCAAAAACCCAGGCTCTTCTGTGTTTGCTCTGCTACCAATTAAGTAGAGTTGAGTCAATGAAAGCCTTTTTCAGAGCGTAATCCAAGTAGGTTGTGTAGAATGAAATCCTGAGGGCTACTCCATAGCTAAAGCAGGTGGTGTATAATGGCTCATTTGAACATAGGGATTGGGAGAAACAGGGAGGATGGGTATTTCTGGCAGTAGATTCCTTTACTCTCTTTCTGCCTCTTTTCTAGCAGGCATCCCCTATATGTCTGGTATGCTGCAGCAAAAGACTTCTACAGATAAGAGGGAAATTTCATAGTAAGCTGAAGCAGGCCCAAGATCATCATGATGCCAGTAAGGGCAGCCCCTCGGTCTTGCTGCATCCTCGGCACTAGTGACTGTGGGCGCACAAAGAGTTGTATTTAGTTGCTGTGTTCCCGTTCAGAAAGGGTTGATGTTTTAAATACAGTAATAAAACAACAACAAAATTTTTTGCTGGGTTAGTTTGCCACCAGGTTAGTGTAGTATGAAGTTGTGTGGCAAGTATACTCTGATAAAGGAGAGGTGATGGGGATTAGTGGAGCGGGGAGCATGACAGAACTGCCCTTTTTAGCAGTAAAATCGTAGTTTAGCTTAATCCAAGGAAATTGCTATGATGAATTTGCATCTTTGGTAAGAACTCTGCCATTCATTCTCTTTCTATACACTCACTTTGTGTTGTATTTGCAAATTCTACCTGGTCTTTCTGTACTGGAAGGTGTGTTAGGTCCCTGTGAAAGAGATGGGGGGGCAGGATTTGGACCTGGTCTCTAGCTTATTGGAAAGAAATTCTACTGACTTCATTGGATGGTGTATCAAGCAAATACAAGATTGTAGGTACTTAATTCATTCTGCCTTTCACATTTAACCATGACTTTTTTCAGCCGCAGTATTCATCACTATTCACAGAGGTGAAAGCGTCTCATTTCTGTAACAGCACCCTTCTCTATATATGAGTTGTTGCTATTTACATGTAGCTATAACAACTGAATAATTGTAAACAGGAACAAGCAGATAAGAAAAATTACCAGCCATTTATTCATAAACTGTTCAAAGGAACTGAGTCCTTTACCCTGGGATAAATATAAAAGTAATCCTAGCCTGATAGCTCTGATACTGCAGATCTTTGTCAGAAGGTTAGGAGTGAGGGACAGAAGATAAACTGAACTGTAATCTCAAAACTTAACGAAGAGATTAACAAACAACATCCTCAGGAGAATCTCTACTTTTTGTTTTTAGCAAACCTGGACTGGTATGTCTCTTACGTACACAGGGAATACTCTACATAACTGCTTTGGATAGTGCTTTTTGGATGCAGATATTACATTTAGGTGTGTGAGAATGTTACTGAACCCTGAGGGAGGTGGAGTGAATTCCTGGTAAATGCCTCAGCATGCAGCTAATTTACTTAGCTGTGCTGCCTGTCTTGATTTAACATTTGGAAAGGTAACAAGCGTTTAAGACTGTGAAAGGTGCAATAGAAATTGCTCAGCCTTCCTTTCCTTTTATGCTTTCCTGGCTAGGATGTTGATAGGAGTTTCACCAAATGAAAGCTCCTGCAGATAAATTTGAAACAAATGAAAGAAAAACCATGCTAATCGAGGGCCAATAGTTGCAAGATCACAACAGGTTTAAGGGAAGGCCAAACAAATGTGAAAAAAAGACATCTGAATTTGGGGCTGTTCATTGGGAATGAAGGCTGGTGAAACCAGTTTATGCCTTGCTGTACCCTGGAGTACTGCATATACCGGTCCCTGAGCACACGTTTCCCAACATACATACTTGCCTCCCACTGGATGGGAATTCCTCTGTTATGTAAAGGGATGCAAGGAAGGCATGTGAAAAGGTAGAGCAAGGCCAGGGTATGTTTGGACTGGTGGTTTTGTGGAGTATTTTTGGTTTGGTTTGTGGTGTGGGTTTTTTTGGTTGTGGGTTTTTTTGTTGAGTTTTGTTGGGTTTTTAAATGGGATTCATAGCTCTAGAACTTGAGGACCAACCAAAATGGCAGTGAAATGTGGTGCTCAACAGCAGGGAACTCTCTGACTCTGGTCCTTGAGAGTGTGCACAATGACAGCTATTTTAGAAAGCAGTTGACAGCTCAAATGTGTTATGCTGTTGTACACCTGCATTTCCACAGCTAACAGTCTTGTGTCAGTTCACGCCTGCTACTTCTTGCCTAAGTTGTTTTGTGTGCACCTGCAATGAACAGGATCTTTCCAAGCTTTTGAATAGTCTCAGCTTCAGCAAATTAAAGGGTGATAATGCCTAATCAGCACTGCACAAGTTGTTCACTTCTGCTCTTTCTATTCATGTTAAGAACATAACTGAGAGAGAGATTCCTCTTCAGCCTTTGTCAGAGTGAACAGGACACCATCTTCTAATAAACCTTTACTTAGGTGATGATGATGTATCATTACAGCATCTTTCTTCTGAAAGAATGGTGAAGATATATAGGATGTGCTTGTGTAATTGTGAGGACAGACAGTCAAGAATCCTAAATGAATCCCAACCTAAATAGATCATACTGTGAACGGTGAGTAAGATACCATGATTCCGGTGACATTGTGTTCCCAGAGTAAGTCAGGGGAGGGACGGGAACAAGTGGATGCTTCTGACATCTTCTCACAGAAGCCACCTCTGCAACCCAGACAGACCCAGTACAGCAGCATTTAAACAGTTTTGAAAAATCTCACTTGGTCTGGAGTGCAGGAGGAGAAGTCAGATGAGGGAATTGTCATGCTGGAAAGATCTGCCAATAAAGTGGCAGGTGGGCCAATAAAGAAGAGGGGATGAAGCTCATAGTGTGCTGGTCTGGAGCCTGGAGAATTACCTGATGATGAGGAGAGAAATGAATATTTTATCACTATTCATCACTGTTATGGCAGCATGAAAAGGCAAAGAAAGAAGTGGAGAGCGGTAGGCTGGGAACACATAATGTTCCTTTAGTGGTGCTGCGGGTTTGCTCTGATGAATCTGTCTTGCATCTCACCCAAAGAAAAGAAGTTGGCTAATGATGCGCTTTGCAGATGGATCAGTGCTGGCACTTAACTCTGTATCTGGTACACAGGTGTTTGATTTTGTTTTTGTTAACGAGCCAATAGCAGGCAGATTTAGGGAAAATGGACCACAGTTACTGTGTCGAGACAGCATTTCTCTCATTGCTCGTGATCTGACTCCGCTATATGTTCAGTGTATGAGCCCAAGCCATGACACATCTTCCAGTCAGTGGGCCAAACTTGCATCTGGTGAAAAAGTGGAACTACACCTACCGATGTTACTCAACCCGACACATTGCTTCACCATTCTGCTTTGCTTCGTCGAGTTAAGCAAACAATTCTAACAATTCTCCCTGGTTATTCGTCCTGTCACAAACTCCTGTCCCTTTTGTGGCTGCTTGTATGCTTTCCAGAAAACGCTTTTCACAGCAGATGTTTGCTAATGCAGAAAGTGTTAGAGAAATAGTTGTGAAAAGTAGATTTCAATATGTTGGGTTTTTTTATACCAGGTGCAGTTATTGAATATGAGGATTAAGCAAAGAAGTTGATAGATTTGGGAAAGTCTTCAGGTCTATTTAGAATTAAATGCTGCCCAGGTATTAACTGTAAATTTTCTGTAAGAACAAATCAATGCAATGTGTGCCAGAAAACCTAACGCAGGTGCAAATGCAAGGAAATCTCTTCATGGACAGCAGAGGGGATGACAATGAGGCAACATGTAGGTATTCCACTGGATTAAGAATATATAAACTAAGAATTCTTTGCTGAAACTATTCATGAAACTAAAGTGGGGGAGATATTATTAAAAACTCGTGCCTTTTTGAGGTCAGTTTGTAGAAAGTAAGCATGGGAAAAACAGTTGAAAAATATAACATTAAATGAGTTGTAGATGGGCTGCCTATTCTTTCCCATATCTACTGATGCTTGCAGGTAGACTTTGCTAAAAATAATTGTAGGTAACACGATAGTGCTGAGTTTTTCCAAATATAATGTCTCCAGGAAGTTCTCAACTGCATGTTCTCTTTATAGGAACTGTTTTCTTAGCTTATTTAGTGGTGGAGAGAAGACAGCAAGTCCTTCTTCACACTGTTCTCCTTCTCAGGTTGTTTGTTCGTTTTTTTTTTTTAACTTCTCTCTCTCTTTTTTCTTTTTTCTTCTAGTTCTTTGGCCTTTTGTAGGAAGGGTTCTTTCTTGGTCAGTTTGTCACGAATGAAATAATGGAAATATCCTGCAGCTGCAGCATATCTTGTGTTGCTGAGGAACAGAAGCTGTTTCAGTCTCCAGCATAGTCTCCACTTGCTGCTTTTGTTGTCTTCTATCCATGACTGATTTACAGTGCAGCTAATGCCTCTCTCCAGCCTGCTGAGGCACTATTAAACTACATGCAAAGCCACACACATGCACTTTGAGTCACAAGGGAGTATATTATAGGAAGATAGCATGTTGATTCTTTTCTTTGGTGGTGTAAACAGAGAGGAGGGGAAAATATAGCTGGGTATATTGAAGTCACAGATGATACTCCAGGGACAATGGAAAGGGGATGCAGTAACAAGTCTGGGCAAACCCTTTTAAGAATGACCAAAAAACGGTGTTCTAAGAAATTCAGAATTTGACAGTTCTTTATCTCTAAGACTTTTATAACTTGCTTTTGCAAGTGTCATTTTATCTTGAATCATCATAGCTCACTGGGAAAATGTTGTAGTGTAGGAGTTAAGGGATGTGCAGTCTGCATTAAAGTTGTATTTATGATTATGCTCTGAACTAATATCTTAAGTTTTTATGAGACAAAGTGATATTTATGAATAATTCATTCATGACACGGTAAGCTGAACTATAGCAATTTCTTCCCAAGAGTTATTTGGAAGAACTATTGACAATATGAAAATTAATGTTAACAAAAGGATATCAGTAGAGACAGGTTGAAGAGAGAGGGAAGTCTGCATATAGCCTCTTGGGAATATCTTGGGATTTATAGTTTTTTCTTACTTTCATTAATTTGAACATTGTCAAAAATATGAAATGTACTTTATTCCTCAAAAAAATCCACCCCATAAATACATTCCGAAATTTGAATGCAGTATCTTATCCCAGGTGTGGCAGCTTCACAACAGGTTGCTTTAGCGGATTCACAAAAGGACTGAGTTGCTAAAAGTGGGAATTACTTGGAATACCTTTGTCTAAGTTCAAAATTAGCACTTGGGATCAAGATTTGGTAATGAAACATAGTTCCCCAAACACATCAACTCAATGGCAGTAGCAGTCAAAAAAGCGAATCAAATGCTAGAAATTATTAGGACAGAATTAACAACAAAAGAGATTTTATTCGGTGGCATAAATAATAGTTTGGTGTTTTTTCTATATCTTGAATGCTGTGTGAAGTGCCAGTCCTTTCTTCTGAAGAAGAATACAGGATTCAAGAGGTTCAGGGAAGGACAATGAAGTTCATCATAGGTACAAAATGGCTCATTTATGAGAAACAAGTAGGACATGCACAAATATTGCCTTTTTCCCCCTACATGGACAGAGTCAGTGGTAATCAGATATTCACTGTTTATTCTAGTGCAAAAGTAGAGGTCTTGAAACAACAGTACTAAGAACCAGGATCAAAATAACCAAAGGGAGGCAGCTCTTCGGTCAGTAGTTAGTTAAACTGTTGACCTCCTTGTTGAAGAGTGTTGTGAGTGCTGTGCTAAGAGTTAACACGGTTTTTGTTGAGGACTGGGCAACCATACGGAAGAGAAATCCATCAAGTGTTCCTGAATATACAGAAACCACACACTGAGTATCCCGGGAGCCAAGCTGTCGGCTGGGAGAATATTAGGAGTTAATATGATAAACTTATCATAGCTGTCCCCTTTTCCTAGGACTAACCACAATAAAAATACTGTTAAGTGGGCTTTTACTCTGACTGTTGTGTTTTTGTATCAATAGCATTGATGAAATCAGAAGACTAGTTAGCACCAAAGCCCTGAAAGCGTTTGTTTATTCTTCTCTCCATTCTAATGAGCCCATGCCAAGTTGTAGTTCTACTCCTTGCTCTTCTTAAGCATCTACTACAGGCAGTTTTTATTAATTGGTACTTTCTTTCTGCTTTTATGGTCACTTTCCCATGTCCCATATAAAAAATTATCCATCAGAGAGGGATTGTGGTTAGATGAAGGGGGGCTGTGAGGTGTGACTCGTGGAGTCCGTCCTCTGTGTAGCCGTATCTCAGTGCAGGGACATGTCTCTGACACGCCGTTTGCTCATCTGGAAGAGAACCCACTGGGGTTGCCTAGGTGCGATGGAGGGCAGAGAGTTTTTTGATCTAGGAGCTTTTCCACTACGTTAGGTGATGCCAGAGATCAGTGGCTTTTGGTGGCTCTGCGTTACAGGTTGCACTTCAGCTGAAGTTGCAAGGCTAATTTTGAGATGCTTTTACTCTGTTTTAATTTAGTTCCACTTTCCCTTCATGTCGCTGCACAAGCAACTGGGTGTTAGTGGATGCCGAGACACTGTTTGTCTGCTTTTCTTCATAACATGTTGCCAAAGCAAGCTGGAGAGTGAATGAGAGTCAGATTCCATGCTAAAGCCTTGATCCAATATCAATTTGAATTTGCTTTCTTCAAAGCTACTTTTCCGAGTCAGAGTTTACAGTCCTTGCTGGAGTCATGCTGATTCATGAGTGGGTTTCCAATCCAGCTCTGCTTTTCAACATCACTACAGGTGACTAGAGAGGGAGTCCAGGAAGATTCCGCTGTTGTAGACGATAAGGAAAACAGATACTTGAAAACTTTCTGAAAATTCTCTGGAAGTATTGGGATGGGCAGGTGAAGGGGATGGATGTGCAGCTTGTGCCTAGGCTAACCTGGCATGGGGAGACCTGCCTGGGGGCAGTTCAGTGAGTCAGCAATAGTCTGGCACAGTATAGCTGCCTGAACTGGGGAAGGGGCTTTCCCAGACCCTGGTGCAGCTCAGGACTGGAAAAAAAAAAAATTAGTCTTTTTTTTCCTTCTCCCCCTGCCCCCAATGCAATTTTCCATTCTCTGTAGAAAGCCTGCTGCTGGCTGTCATGAGCTTGCTTTGCCCACGCTCTGCCCTGTCTGGATGCAAATCAGCTTCAAACGAAGAGCATGCAGCTCCGTTAGTGGCATGACAAGCTGGCGGGGGGAAGCGGTGCTGGGAAGCCCTGTGCTTCCTTCTGCTCACCGTGCATCTCTGCAGGTCCTGCACAGCTCAGGGCAAGCCTCTGTCACCAGCCAGCCCTGTAAATAGGCAGAGCACAGGCTGTCACCCTGCATTTCCCTAAGTCACATGTCTAGAGGTTGCTTCCCAGTGCAGTCACATAAGCTTCAGCATCCAATTTAGTCAATGCCAAACACATTACAAATCCTGCCTTAGTGTTTTCCGTATTGACATTGTTTCCTTTATTATGTGGCCACTCATGAGGGAGCTATTTCATAGGGGTTTTGAATGTCTTACTCTTAAAAACTGCAACTTTTCCTATATGCAGGAGATAGTGTGGTTTATTCCTCTTGTGCTGTTTCTTTTTTCCTAAACTAAGCACTTTGCTTCAAAAGGGTGTCCTTGTAAATCTTTGTCCTTTTAAATTCAAAGGTCAATGATACTTTCTATATGCAAATTTAGTTGTTAAATGTATTGCACATTACTACTCCTGGCAGATGGGAAAAACTGCAAATTTATCATGGTGATGGCTTCAGGAACAAAGTAAGTAATTATAGACACAGTATGACAACTAATGACAGTCTCTTTTATTCTGTAGTGTTTTCAGTAGCCTTTCACATGAAAAAAGGGAAATAGAAGGATACCTTAGCTGCATGTTTAAATCTAAACCAATATTACCAGAAACTGTAGTATATGGCCTTTATTATTATCCATTAGAATGCGATTTAACTTCTGGCCCCTTAATAAAGTTCTTCATGGAGATGTATTAAAAAAATACAAGTTTATTCTGTGTTAAACTTTGCTTTTCTTACTTGTGCACCATAAGGAATTATAGGCAGTTGGAAGGAGAATATTTTGCTGAGAGAATTTTTTCTAGTCCTGTTCCATATGCTGGATAATCTATGTTAATACTCAAAATAAAAAAAAAAGGTGTTTTATAAAGTAGTTGGTTTGTTTTTATGATGATGATAGTGGTTATGAGTTCTATGTGGTCACATCTCCACTGTGGCAGGTGTCACATTAAGTGCAGCAGACCACAATTCAAACATGTAGGTTATTAAAGAGGAAAAGAAATGGAGCCTTGCAATCCTCTTGGTGCAGGTGGAGACTTCTGTAGAGCTGCTCGCCATTTTTTGGAGGGAACATAAAGTGACAGCAGAGCCAAATTGCTCCATGAGAACATGTGGTTTCTGTTTGGCCAGGCTGGCCAGTGTCACCCAGCTTTCCTGCTGCTGGGGTGAACCGGTTTTTCACTTACAGCCATCAACAGCAGATGCCTGGGGGCAGATTGATCAACAAAATAACCGCCATGTCTCCACCAACTAGCAAAAAGGAAACACAAGCTTTTTTAGGCGTTGTGGGTTTTTGGAGAATGCATATTCCAAATTACAGTCTGATTGTAAGCCCTCTCTATCAAGTGACCCGGAAGAAGAATGATTTCAAATGGGGCCCTGAGCAACGACAGGCCTTTGAACAGATAAAGCAGGAGATAGTTCATGCAGTAGCCCTTGGGCCAGTCCGGGCAGGACAAGACGTAAAAAACGTGCTCTACACTGCAGCCGGGGAGAATGGCCCTACCTGGAGCCTCTGGCAGAAAGCACCAGGGGAGACCCGAGGTCGGCCCCTAGGGTTCTGGAGTCGGGGATACAGAGGGTCCGAAGCGCGCTACACTCCAACTGAAAAAGAGATATTGGCAGCATATGAAGGGGTTCGAGCTGCTTCAGAAGTGATCGGTACTGAAGCACGGCTCCTCCTGGCACCTCGACTGCCGGTGCTGGGCTGGATGTTCAAAGGGAGGGTCCCCTCTACACATCACGCAACTGATGCTACATGGAGTAAGTGGGTCGCACTGATCAGCCAACGGGCTCCAATAGGAAAACCCAGTCGCCCAGGAATCTTGGAAGTGATCATGGACTGGCCAGAAGGCAAAGATTTTGGAATGTCACCAGAGGAGGAGGTGACATGTGCTGAAGAGGCCCCACTGTATAATAAACTGCCAGAAAATGAGAAGCAATATGCCCTGTTCACTGATGGGTCTTGTCGTCTGGTGGGAAAGCATCGGAGATGGAAGGCTGCTGTATGGAGTCCTATACGGCAAGTCGCAGAAACTGCTGAAGGAGAAGGTGAATCAAGTCAGTTTGCAGAAGTAAAGGCCATCCAGCTGGCTTTAGACATTGCTGAATGAGAAAAATGGCCAGTGCTCTATCTTTACACTGACTCATGGATGGTGGCAAATGCCCTGTGGGGGTGGTTACAGCAGTGGAAGCAGAACAACTGGCAGCGCAGAGGCAAACCCATCTGGGCTGCTGCATTGTGGCAAGATATTGCTGCCCGGGTGGAGAACCTGGTTGTGAATGTACGTCATGTGGATGCTGATGTTCCCAAGAGTCGGGCCACTGAAGAACATCAGAACAACCAACAGGTGGATCAGGCTGCTAAGATTGAAGTGGCTCAAGTAGATCTAGACTGGCAACATAAAGGTGAACTATTTATAGCTCGGTGGGCCCACGACACCTCAGGCCATCAAGGAAGAGATGCAACATACAGATGGGCTCGTGACCGAGGGGTGGACTTGACCATGGACACTATTGCACAGGTCATCCATGAATGTGAAACATGCGCTGCAATCAAGTAAGCCAAGCGGGTAAAACCTCTGTGGTATGGAGGACGATGGTTGAAGTATAAATATGGGGAGGCCTGGCAGATTGATTATATCACACTGCCACAAACCCGCCAAGGCAAACGCCATGTGCTTACAATGGTGGAAGCAACCACCGGATGGCTGGAAACATATCCCGTGCCCCATGCCACCGCCCGGAACACTATCCTGGGCCTTGAAAAACAAGTTTTATGGCGACATGGCACCCCAGAAAGAATTGAGTCAGACAACGGGACTCATTTCCGAAATAACCTCATAGACACCTGGGCCAAAGAGCATGGCATTGAGTGGGTGTATCACATCCCCTATCATGCACCAGCCTCTGGGAAAATTGAACGATACAATGGACTGTTAAAGACTACACTGAGAGCAATGGGGGGTGGGACATTCAAACACTGGGATACACATTTAGCAAAAGCCACCTGGTTAGTCAACACTAGGGGATCTGCCAATCGAGCTGGGCCTGCCCAGTCAGAACTCTTACGTACTGTGGAAGGGGGTAAAGTCCCTGTAGTGCATGTAAAAAATATGCTGGGGAAAACCGTCTGGGTTATTCCTGTCTCAGGTAAAGGCAAACCCATTCGTGGGATTGCTTTTGCTCGAGGACCCGGGTGCACTTGGTGGGTGATGCGGGAGGATGGAGGAGTTCGATGTGTGCCTCAAGGGGATTTGATTTTGGGTGAAAATAACCAATGAACTGAACGGTATGCTGTTAATTGCTATATGATATTGTATGTCATCACTCCTATGGTTGCTATATGCTGTATCGATGGTATCATAGTAAGAATTTCCAAAATTAATGAAGAATGAACTTTGATTGAACCAAACAACGTGTAGCGGTGGTGGAACAAAGACTGGCTTCAGCATGCAACAATCCAACACCACGCAGACCATCTCTCCAGCCTTGAAAGACTATTACGGTAGATGGAGCCCAAAGTTATGGACTGAATGAACTCAATGGACATCTGTGGACCCTCTACAGATGTTCTACAGGGATGGTCCATAGACTACGGGAATGATAAATGATATCTACGTATGTCATCAAAGGATGGGGAGGCGGGTGGTGGTTATTGAGGTCATATTGGATAGTATGAGACCTGAGCATGACGTAAATGGTATGGAATAAGGGGTGGATACTGTCATGGTTTTAGCTGGGATAGTTGATTTTCTTCACTGTAGCTAGCATAGTGCTGTGTTTTAGACTTGGTATGTAAATAATGTTGATAACACCCTGGTGTTTTAGTTGTTGCTGGGTAGTGTTTACACTAGTCAAGGACTTTCTAGCTTCTCACGCTCTGCCAGGTGCACAAGAAGCCGGGAGGGGAGGGGATACAACCAGGAGAGCTGATTCGAATTGGCCAGAGGGTATTCCATATCATGTGACGTCATGCCCAGTATATTAACTGGGGGAAATTGGCCGGGGGAGGCAGCGATCGCGGCTCGGGGACCGGCAGCGTCGGTCGGCGGGTGGTGAGCGGTTGCAGCACTTGTTGTTTAGTTTTGGTTTTGTTTTTTTTTTTCCTCTCCCTCTCCTTCTAGTGTTTCATCTCTCTCTCGCTCATTATTTTCCTTTTCATTATATTAGTATTATTGCTGTTTTATTCTAATTATTAAACTGTTCTTATCTCAACCCACGAGTTTTCTTACTTTGGCCCTTCCAATTCTCTCCCCCATCCCACAAGGGTGGGGGAGTGAGCGAGCGGCTGTGTGGTGCTTTGTTGCTGACCGGGGCTAAACCACAACACCGTGTCTCCTGTCAGCACGCTCTCAGTTTAGATTTGAGCTTCAGCTATCTTTATAAACTCAACCACGTTTTCTTACCAGCTTGCAGTCAGTTCTATATATTGATCCTTAGTGAATGTAGTGATCTGCACTCCGAACAACTAATTAAATATGCCATAAATCTGCAAGGGAATGAGTACTTCAGGTAAAAGAATTCCTTTTCATGTAATAATAATAAAAAAATCTTTAAAAAAATCCTGTTCTAATCACAAGTGATTGAAACAAAGTTTGAAGTTATTTTACCACTGGCAGAACTGTCTAAACTACTGTGCAGTGATGTATACAGAGCTACGGACATTGCACAAAACTTCAGAGGTCAGAAGTCCAGAGGATAATATTCATAAACAGCCGAAGGAAAATATGTAATTGGGCTAACACATTGTGTACCTCAGATGTCACTTTTCTAATATTTTTTTGGAAAATCAAACTAATTCCATTGGCACTAGTGTTATTGGAGAAGACACCAGGTCATATTTTCCTGGATGTAGCTAAACAACCCATTTTTGGACACAGGCAGAGAGGTTAAATACAAAACAGATGTGCATTGTCAAGCCATAAACTGGCCAGCTCACTTTCTAACGATAACTCAATGGAGGCGGCAAAATAGCAGAACATGGCCTGAGGAGCTTGCCAGTGCCGAGCAGAGGAGCAGATACCTCCTTGGTGTTAGACGCAGCCTAAAGTCAAGCTTATACTTGGCCTGTCTGAGCTTGTACCCAACAACACCCCAGTCCTCCTGACAAGATATAAAACTGGAGCTGTTCTGGTAGTGCTTATCAGCCCACTTGACACACTTCAGGGGTACTACCCATTTTATACCAGCTAAGAATTTAACCTGACCTGGACAAAACAGGATTTTTCTGCCTTAAAACCTGTGGGTGCTGTCTTATCCTCATGACGACTAGTGCAATCTTCACAGGAAAATAACGATGCGCAGTTGCCTGTCCTGCCTCTCCTTGCACAATGAATTCAGGTGGGCAGGTATTTTGCTTCCTCCCCTAGGAGGAGGCACTGATAACAGAATATTAACCCTGCTCCCTTTATATTATAGCTGGCAAGCAAAATGCCTTGTCCCTCCCCAGCCAGAGGGAAGGATCTTCAGGGGAATAAACTGTCTGATATTTAATGGCTGCAAGTTGCCAGGACTATATTCCAGTAGGCCAGAGATTCCTTTTAATTCTGATCTAGTACTGATTTATTACTGAGGTGAAGTACGTGGTCTATGTATCTTCTGCCTACAGTGAGGCTTTTCTTAAATGTCTGAAAACAAAACACTGCTCTCATGCCACGGTGGTAACTCAGGTGTTCCTCCTCCTTGCCTCCAGCAGCAGAATAACGACCATCTCTCTTGACATGCTGAACCAAAAGTCAGTTCCTAAACTCAAACAGATGCGCTTTAGAAGTTTGAGAGACTCCCTGTATCTGCTGTTTGCATACCCACATATAAAAATTATACTGGCCATTATTCTAAAACAGGTTCAGCGTTGCTGTACATAAGCAGAAACATTTAGGTAAAAAATATGTTTGTAAGTAACATATAGGCAATATTTAATAACCTTTCACCTTTGTTGAGAAGAAAATGAAATAAGAAAGGTTAGGCTGTTTCTCAGCAAGTCCCTGTGACATGGTCTGTATAGCACTAGTCTTTAATTGTGATTTACTGAAAAATACCCGAGTTCAGTGACCATCAAACTTGTGCTGTCACCTAAAAGAGATCACGAGCATCTCCCCCAGAAGGTGTAGGCACACTGCCATGCAGTCCTGACTCTAATACTTTTTGTGACATGGCATAACCTCAGTAACAAGAGGAATCGGATGCCTCGTTCCCAGCAATGTGACTTGTCTGAGGTGTAATCACTCCAGGTATACGCTGTTAGATAATGTTCTCCAGCACAGTGAGCTCTCTGAAAATACCTCATCTGAAGAATAGCTTTATATTGCCATTCTAGATGCTCTCTAATTTCTTCCAGTATTCATCTTACACTAATCTTTTCCACTCAGATGTGTGGGAAATGACTGCAATCTTTCTTTCACATAGTTTTTTCTTCAGCTAATCTCTTTGTCTTGAGCAACTAGTGCTGCAATATTATGAGACTTAGGATAAAATCCCAAATGCTAATTTACAAAAGGCAAGCTTCCCATCAAATCTGAATTTGATCATTCAATAAATGTCTTGTATCCAAAGGCTTGAGTTGTCTTCTTTTTAACTGTATGATCTGGGTGCTCAAGAACAAAAAATAATAATCCCACCCTTTCATATAATGTGATGATAGGTGAAAGCTATTACCTGTAGGCAGGCTATTTTGGAGCTGCTTATTCCCTGGTTATCTTCTCCTCTATTTTCAGACCCTCTCGTAAGGAGGGTTTGGTGCTGATTGGAGCACAGGTGTGATCCTGCATAAAATGTCTTGCAATACACAGTCAACACTCACTGAATAAACTCACTCTGACTTACAGATTCTGGTTGGCAATGCATTTAATGGCCAGCTTTACAGACCAGTAAATACCAGAACATGTAAATAATTTTCCAGGACCTGGAATGGCATTAAAATTTCTGAGGCACGTAGAAAATCCCAGAGAGCTCTTAAAATGAAACTGTTTCTCATAGTAATATGTGGTTAAAAATGTGAAATTCACAGCTTTGGAATACGATAATGCAGGCCTGGAAGAAATTGTATGTAGAAAAACTCATCAAAGTATTCTCTTCGGTACAGGAATGTAATGGCGACTGCGGCAGAATCTTAGTTAAAGTCAATTGACTTCAGTGTTTGGTGAGTGGTGTCCTGGGCTCTGCGTAACTTCCCAGCAAATATATTCAGAAATTTACTTAAATAATACAGGTAAATTAATTATAACAAATATAGTACATTTGCAATAAATAATGTAAATTATGCATAAACAAGGATTCATAAGTATGTGATGAGCATAGATTTACAATATAAATAATTAAAAAATATGAATAGGTAATTTCTCTCTATTTTTTTTGACTATTCAAAAAACCCCCCTGATAGTCTAATGAAGTCACAGCTGTTCCATTAACTTCATTAGATTGCTGTGATTTTATCCAGAAAAGGCCACAAAGTCGAGACCAAAATATTTTCACTGTGCTATCAGTTGTTACGATCTGTTATCTGTTTGCTCTCTTGTTTTGGCTCAGGAGATTTCTGTCTTTTTAGTGACATTTCAGGACCTGTTCTAGTCGATGTGCAAATGTAGAACTCCCAATGATTGATGCTTTTTTGTTAAAAAATGTCATGGCTTCGGTGGGAGTTTGAGTTGAGTATAGATTACAGGATCAGGCTACCTAAAGCCAAACAGCATTTCCAAAAATATTTACTAAACAATAGAGAATTTTGGAGGGTAGCCAAGCCCCATGTGTGGGTGTTAGCACTGCCCCTTGGCTAAATAAAAGCTGCTCCTTCACTTCTGTGTCACCTCCTTTCCCCTGTGTCGTGTAATGGATAACACCATGTATAGTCAGAATGCCCTATAAACATAATAAGTCTTTTGCTGGTTTGGGAGGTTAAAGGTTGAAGAGCTGTTAACAGGTGCTAGCTTTCTCTTTGAAATTTCTTTGCTAAGTGAAATAATGATGGAAGGAAGTGTCAAATTTTCCAAAGTAAAATTCCGATGATGTGCAGCAGCAGTGGCTTTCATTTTATTCACAAAGATTCTAAAATGAAAACAGAGCTTTTGAAGTTTGGGAAAATATTAAAATTTGCTCTCTTGTTTCTTCACGACCATGACTTTGTCTGTACATCCAGACTTAAAAGCTGTTATTGACACACACAAATCTCCTTTAAAGTGGGTGATCATAACTGTGACTATGCTCTTATGCTAAGCAGATTGGAATATAGCTTTTAAAAAATGACCGTACATGAAAGACAGTTTAGCCCCCCAAAACCCATTTTGAACAAAGTGAATGCTGTTCCATCTCATAAAGACAAATGATTGACATTATATAGTGCATGAAATTTGTCTTTTCAGAAACATGACACTTTATTATAAAAGTAGAGATAATGCTGGGAGCTAGTAATTACACCATATACTCCCCCAACAAAAAAGATCCATCGGGGAAAGAAATGAAACAATATGTCTTTACAAAGAATGCAATTAAGTAAAGCTAGATTAGAGAAACCACTGAGGATAAGTGACGTGCCTTATTATCTCAAATGTGTAAATTTAATTTTCTTTTTTCCTAATAATTTTTACTTTTCCAGCATTTTTCTCACTCCATGGAGATCAACTTGCAACAGCTTCATTTTCCTATTGATCTATTTAATAGTTTTCCATTGTGCATAATAAAACACTAAACAGAATTTGCTATCAATGTGCAAACAGCTTTTCTTTCTCAGAAAAGAGAGATAATATTGTTGCAAAAATCTTCTCCCTGGGGTAGATGATGACATTAACATTTTTGTTAGGGGAGGAGTGGCTCAAAATTACATCTTGAAATTACTGGTATTTATCAGAGCCGCTCACAGAAGTAGAGGGGAAAGGTGAAATGGCTGAGCAAATATCATCTCTGCATCTCTAAAGGCAACGCTAAAAAGGCATTAAAATAAGGATGGAAAGTCCCCCCCTTAGGAATATTTGTCAGAGGTGCTTCATCTTGGTGGTAAATCTAAGACAAGACATGCATGGCAATATCTGTCGATGTGAGGAGTTTCTTAACAGGTTAGGTTTTCTGAAAGTGATATTTTATACCCGGGACAAAGAATATCTGTTTTTATAAATGGATGTATTGTAGATTAGTCCTGCAGAACTGGACAAGGAAAGGAGCAGTGCCGTCTGCTAAGTAAATCACTTTTTTAGGTTAGAATTCTATTAATGTCTTTTCCTTGGTAGAGATTGTGCCCAAAGTGTTTCTGGAAAAGCATACAAATAGGGTTTGTGTAAGTGGGAATGTGTAAGGAATTATGCTCTAATTGGTACTGCTCGCAGCAAATCGAGGTTGTAGGAGGGTTTAAAGATTCTGCCCCAATTGTATTCAAAGACCTGTGTTTATGCGTTACCATTTTTGCTATCGTCAGAAACAGAAATCTTTATTTACAGTAGTCGTATTCCATAAAAGTGAGATTTACAGGAAGAGAGATTTTTCTTCCTTCCTACTTGATGAATCGGTAGAATATAGTCACAGCTCTGACTAATGTCTGGAAGAAGTTTGAGCTCTGGAGTGAGCCGCCTTTGCTCCTGCGGGGTAGATATAACCGTCACATTTCTGGACTTTGAGTAAGGAATAGATTTTACATTTGACTACAGTATTATTCATTGTATTTGTTCATTATGCAAGATTGTTAGTGAGGAGGAAAATTGTATTGTTGGAATTCATCTTGCTTAGCTTTAGGTGTCCAAAAGGTGGGCATCTGGGCAAAGCTGGCCATCTATGCTTCCTCTGTGAGTAACAGAGAAGGAGGAACCTCCGAAGGGGGAGTTTCCCTACATGCCTTTGCTGTCTGTCTTCAAGATGTGATGAATCGCTACTGGAGAAAACTGCTGAGGGCATATATGAACTGGAGAGGAATCTAGCCACTACTTTGCACTATATACCATACTTTCTAGGTTACTGAAGGTAAATGAGGTGAGTCCTGTCTCGTGTGACTCAGAGCTCTTGCAGACATAGAACAGACCTTGAGTGCAAGTATTTGTAATTTGAAAATTATTTATGGATCAAAATTAATTTGTTGCTGAAACAGGTCAAATATTTTTTAATGATGAATCCCACTGAGAACATGGCACCCTGTGCATGGTCAATTCATGAACAGGAAAAAGGGAAAAAATGGTTCAATAAATTATTGGTTGGGACTTCTTCCCTGAATGATATTTGATATTATTGTCCTTACGGAAGGTCCTGTCCAAAAGAGCCGATGATGAGAGGTGATGACTTTCTGCCGTTACTGTACTTGCGTCATGAAAATTTCTGATATAACAGATGAGTTTTGTCCTGAAGTTTATTGCCGTTGAGTAGATAATATCAGCACAAATGATGATTTCTTTCATGATGTGTGCATCAATTGCACAAGGTACATTTCCCTGTTCTTCATTTTATCTAGGAATAGTTTTGGTACAGGGACTTCTGCTAATTATGAATGCTGCACATTCAGGCATGCTAGCCATGAATCTTGGTATTGAAAGGACACGAGAAGACTTTATAAATGAGATTCATTTAGGCAGCATGTCATCAAATGACCTGATAAGTAGGGACTCATCTAGATAATGATTAGGTTTTATGTACTATTACAAGGATTGATTTAACTAGAAAGGCAATGAGCAAAAAACCATATCTACAAAAGATTTTATCTGGCTGAGCAAATTACCTGACAAGATATGCAGATCCAAACCAGACTTTTAATTTTCTGAAAGGGCAAGATTTTGACTCCTTATCCAACAGAATGTTTATTTTATGTTATGAATCCCTCCACTTATTGCGATCAAGTTATTTAAAGAGGAAAATAACATTAGTTTCCACAAAAATATCTGACTACCTTCAGTGGCAAACTTCAGTGCCCAACTAGAGGGACTTCTCATGCATTGTGATATGCTCAATAGTCACATTGCCAGCAATGGTCTTGTCATAACTTCAGTGAAAGTTTTTAGAATGTAATCTTAAGCTCACGAAAGTCAAAGGCAAGATTTTCATTGACTGTAATTCTTTATGATGTGCACCTTAACTTATAACCTCAGGAAATCTCCCATTTAGGTAAGCAGTGAGTTTTATCATAATGCATATATTTTGGAGGTAAAAGCTTCTTTGGGTGGGTGTAGGTGACCCACTAATTCATTACTGATCAGCTTTTGCTTTCTTTATGCTCACTCTGTTATGAAGTTAAATTTCCCTGTTTTGTGGTGTGGGGTTTTTTTTGTTTTTGTTTTTTTTTGTCCCCCCCCCGAGTCAGAAAAAAAATGGCATTGTTTCCTTTAATTTGACTTTGGCAAAATTTTATTAACTTTTTTCTTTCATGTTTGTCCATCGTCATCCAAAAATATGCTAGTGTAAAGAAGAGCTGAGTGAGAATTAAATAGTCTCTGCACTTGGAATTTGCAAAGGTAAAAGAAAACACCCACTTATTTCGATGCAGAGAAAATTACAGTAACATGGCATATCTTTCAGATTACATTCTGTGTTTCCTCAATAGGCACTAATGGTCTGTTAGGAAGGTTATGCCTTAGTCTTTCCATGTCTTCAGGATCCTGCAAATTCAAAATTGCTGACTTCTATCTGATTCCAAATCTCTTGTAAGAGATTTGGCTTATATTTTTTTAATAGTGTGTGGAGTATGTGTACTTTGAAGTTTATTTTTCACTTATATTGTGGACTGATCTAATATGACATGAATATATAAACTTCCATTAGCAAATGCTGGTTCCATATTAAAATGACGGTATATACAATGTTCTAATATTCAGAAGGTTTATACATCGAAGTGGCCTCATTCTTTTTCCACACTGGTTAATGAGACTGTCTTTGGAAATCATGGATATGAATGCGAATGCCATGCAAAAAAAAAATTATCAAAAACCCCATGGATATTCAACTGGTTGCTGCATGGCTGTACTCTGTTCCAAAAAGAAGGGGTATTTTATTGGACCAGCTCCTAGAAGTCCACAGTTTCTTTTTATAGGACTTTATTTTGGAAGATATGCATACATGAGTTCTGTAGTTTGTCAGAATTATGACTGTGCTTGGCAGAATGATGCAAGGAATTATTTCAGTAGTATGTAGGTTGTGATGAATCACATTCGTGCAAACTTCCTGGGCAATCTCTTTAAAATGAAAGCCAGATCTGAGGTGGAGCATGTGTCTTTCAATGCATTAATGTAAATAGGTATTTTAGAAATTAAATCTTATTACTGAATTATTCATAGAGGATGGTGGACTTCTATTTCTACTGCTGCTGACCGTTCCATCTTTTTCTCCACTCTTTCATTTCCCTCTGTTTCTCCCTAAATTTGCCCTGTGCTAGCATGACTGTTTATAAGAAGGGCGATTGCCTTCCCGTTTCCCACATCATTTTGTTACCTCTATAATTGGAGCTTATCACAACTATCTGAGCTGTATGACACATTTTGTTATTGTACTGAGCAACCACTCCTGGAAGGAGAGGGCTTTCCCATCACACTTGTGGATTTTTAAAAAGTTTTATAAGATTTTTTTGAGTAGTAAGGCCATAGCATGTGCTAACACCTAAGAAAACTCCCTGTTGTGTGTACTGTTTCCCTCAGCTACGATGTTGACTTAAATACTACAAGCAGGAAGGAAACACTGAGAAATGAAAATCGTATCATTGCAGGATTGTGCTACCTGGGCAGTAGTGGTAGGGTAAAGGTTCAAACCCACTCTGGGGCTGGAGGGAGAGGTGAGGCAAGCAGTTAGGCTTGAAAATCAATGTGGTTTAGTTTTTTTTGTTTTGTTTTGTTTTGGGTTTTTTTTGTTTGTTTGTTTGTTTTTTGGGTTTTGTTTTGTTTTTATTTTTTGTTGTCCCTGTTGTTTTCCTTTAAAAGCACGATCTGATCCAAACTGTTTTGTGGTAGTGAGGACTGTTTCTGTTAACTTGAGTAAGATTTAGCACAGTAAAAAAACCCCTTAATTCAATAAATGCCAATTGAAATAATTGGTAATGAAGTTTTTCAAAGGCTCTAGAACATGAGCTCAGTCCCTGAATTGCTCTTTCTGTTGGATTCGGTATTGCCTTCGCCATCTCATTTGCTTCAATTCAACTCTTTTTACTGTGCAGAGTTCTGGAAGAGCTGCCTAGTGTTATGACAGTGTGAGTTTTTTCTTTCTCCCCCTTGAGAAAAGCTGAAACAAGCATGATTAATTTGAAGGGATGAGATTTGTTTCAACTTAGCAGATGTATTTGAGACCACTTGTAAAAGTACTTAGAGGCCTTGAAAGTAAATGGCTGTTGCAAAGAATCTTTGTACTTAAAATATAAGCCTAGACAGATATTAATAATGAAAAAGGCCCATAAATGACCTTTTCTTCACTTTTATAGTAAATGCAGTATTGAATTTTTCATCTGTTGTTTTTTTTTTTTTTTGAAATGTGAAAGATCACACAAATGAAAGCAGGTGAGTTAGATTATATTCTCCTCAGACAAAACCTTGATACTGTAGCAGCGTTTGGATACATAAGAATTATTTTTTCATTTATTTTGTGTATTTTCTTGATCTCCACGCAGTACTACTGCTTCATATTTTCATGAGCAATATTTGAACGTGATCTAATTTTATTCATTTTTACAAATGCAATAACATTGTTTAGTTTCTCCAAGCTTTCTGTGCTGTCGTGCCTGTACTCTGACGGAGTTTGTTTGTCACATGGTCAATGGGGCATGATTCTCCAACCATCCTGATATAAATCAGGAGCAACCCTGAGCAACCCTAGAAGAGAAATAAGTTTGTGGCTAGCAAAAAATGGCTTATATCATGCTATTGCCTTATAATTAAATAACATAAATCCGTGCATTAAGAGTGGTTGCCCAGTTAAATTTCAGCACCAGGGAGGTGTGGGCTGGGATCCTGAGCAGGCTGAGGGCAAGTGAGTGAGCAGAAGGAAAGAGGCAGGGATTTGGCTGGTGCAAATCATAGAATCGTAGGATGGTTTGGGTTGGAAGGGACCTTTAAAGGACATCTAGTCCAACCCCCCTGCCATGAGCAGGGACATCTTCCGCCAGACCAGGTTGCTCAGAGCCCCATCCAACCTGACCTTGAGCGTTTCCAGGGATGGGGCACCTACCACCTCTCTGGGCAGCCTGTGCCAGTGCTTCACCACCCACATTGTAACAATTGTCTTCCTTATATCTAGTCTGAACCCATCCTCTTTTAGAAATCTACCAGGCTCCTTTTGGTCAGACCGGTTTTACACTTCCCTGAATTGTTGGCCTTAGAGATTTACTTCTGAAACTTGTATTATTAGTAACGCTACTTGCAGTCTGCTACGTGATTAGGTTTTACATTCTCAGGCACTGCACCTGCCTTAACTAATTCATCTTTGCAGCACCCCACTGAGGGGAGGGAATGAATGTAAAGGAAGAGCAGTAAAACCTGTGGTGCTTTGGCTAATGAAACGATTTATAGTCTCGTGGAGAAAGTTAGAGGAAGAAGCGGAGGTTGGAGGAAACTAACCCTTGCCTTGTGACACGGTTTATGGCCCCACACCATCCAGAATGCCATGGGCCAGGGAGCAGAGCTCCGAGCCTTGTTTGCCACATGCCTGCACTTTGGCTTTACTGCAACCTTCAGCCTGTCTTGTGTTGTGTGTGGGATATATGGCACGGCCTGGGGAGCTGATGGGATTTGTATCAGTCAGGGTGAGAAAGCATTTTAAGTAGTGATTTCCCACGGAGGTGGGCTGAGTTGGCCAAAGTCAGAATCGGCTCTCTGCCTGGTGCAGTCCAGGGGACTGAGCTGTCTTAACATCCCAATGCTCCCCAAAAAACCCACATTGCTGGTGGGGCAGCCTTGGAATGCTGAGTTGTGACCTGAGCCCAGTCAGCTGTGCTTTCCAGGATTGCAAGGCTCATGTGTGAAAGATTAATAGGCTCTTGTGTTTTCCCCAATATGGGTAGAGTTTTTCACCCTGCTCTAACTAATGATATAGGTGTTTGTTTACCTTTTAGCTCTTTTCATTGCTTTGTTCCTTTCCGAGACGTTAAAATGCTCATTTAGCATTGCTTTCCTTTTTTGACATGTCTGAGCTTGGCGATTCCTGTGGGCATCCTGCCAGCCCCACTGTCACAGACAAAACCCTCTGGGGAAGGAACAGGCAGGCGGGTGGGAAGCCTCTTTCCAAGCTTGTCATGCCATTTCTGCAATCCCCGTCTCACAGTTCGTGGTTTCTCTGGGCTGTGCATGCAGCATGTGGTTTGCTGACAAGTGCTGGTCAATAGGTGAGGAGCTTGGATGCCCTTGCTGAGAGGTGCTGAAGAAAAAAGGACACCCAGTGAGTGACTGTGCATGAAAGCTAGCACTTACTGAGGGGAAAAAAAACCTACAGAAAGGACATGCAGAGTCTGCCCATGCTATCGGTCTTGAAGGCTAAAGTCTTCTGAAGGGCAGGGTATTAACCATAAGTTCAAAGCATGCACCCCGCGGTGCACTGAAAGGCTGTGTCAATCTCATTGCCCCTCCTGGAAACCAAAAATACAAATCCCTGCAATTTTTATTTGTTGTCTTTTAAATGTGTTGTTTTGGTTTTCTTTTTTTTTTCTTTTTTAAAGCTTCAGATCCTGTTGTATGGCAGCATTGCGGTTCACATTTAGAAATAAAATACAGTGCACAGTAAGTTTTTTTGGCAGCAGGAGCAAGGAGTCAGCCTCATGAGCTGCGTTTGGGCAGAACGTTGCGTAAATACAGGGGAATTGGCGTCACTACAGAAGCATGAAACAGCATGAGGGGCCAATTTCTTCTTTTAATTTAAATCTTGTGTCAATAATGGTCTCCTAGCTGGGGAAGTGGAATGAGGTAGAGAAATTGAACACTGCTTCTCTCATGTTAAATTTCTCCACCTCGTTCCTCACCAGAGAGAAGCAACACAGCCTTCAGGTCTCATGGTTGTACATGCATGTACATGAATCCAAACCCAAATAAGGCCAATGAAGTGAATCTCTAAACCTTTTGGTATTTTTTCCGTGCCCAACACTACGTAACTTCCCAAGTTTTAATGAATGAATTCCAGGATCTTTGTTTACACCAGCTGATTAGATCCCCTGCTGTAAGCTCCATTGTCAGTGGTGAGTCTGCGGAGACCAGTATTTGCAAATTCATTACCTCTCTATTTATAGGTAAAATATGCTCTGATGATTCATCCTGTCATTAGAGAATGCTTTTCCAAATAAATTGCATTTTGCTTCCTAAAATTTAATTCCTTATCTCATATTCCTATTGTTTGCTTAGTTTATGTCCTTTATCAAATGGCTTTCTGCAGCTTTCTTATAACCTTGAACTTCTGTGTCCACCGATATAACTCATGCATTTCCATCGATGTGAGAGAGTGTGCTTTGCATCTCTTGTGCTCTCTCTGCTGGTTGAAACCCAAGGAAGGGATTCCATCTTCTACTGTACATATTATGTTTGTCGGAAAATACTAACAGAAAACCAAAACTTGAGCATTGCAAGGGGTGCTAATATATAAGCAGAATGGATATAACATTTTGTTTTAAACTGCAGCACCAGCAGAACATTAACTTGTTGAGAATCAGTTGATTCAGATCATTTACAGTCTGGGAGATGCGTGAAAACAAGAGGTTTACTTCAGCGGTTTAACTGTTCAGACAAAGTGTTTTTATTTATATTAGTGTTGTATTTTGAGTTCCAGTCACAGACCTTACATTCTAAGGAGCTTCAAGGATAGAGCAAAAAAAGGAAAAAAAAAATGAGTTCTTGTTTTAGAAAGTTTAAAGTTTTATCAGAAGTCAAGGGAGCGTACGGATTAAAATGCACAACAGAAACCGTAAAGTAACATTGGTCAGTGTGATCTCTGCAGTTTCATAGCTGTGAAGTACTTTAAAGAAAGCTTTGTATGGATACAGATATTTTGCTTAGAGATAATAGCTTTTGTTTCTTTGCAACATAAACCAGACTCCTTTCCTTGGAAAGGTGGCGATACCACAAAAAAATAATGTGTTTTGGTTTTTTTTAATCTCAAATGAGCTTTTCTATCAACCTATTATGGTTGCGCTTAAAATTTCGCTAGTTATTGTCAGGAGATAAAGTATCTCTATTGTATTATACTTTATCAAATATCTATTTCATGTGATTACAAATGCTGCTTACAGTGCTGAATATCAGCAAATGATTTTTATGATACTTATCTTGGGGTAACAGCACAAACCTGCTGTTGAAGTGCAACCAAAAAGTGGTAGAGGCTGCAGTCCTGCAGCAGGCTCAGCTACGTGCCTGCGTAGGACTCTAACTCCAGAGAGCTTGCTGCATGCTTGGGTGCAGTTCTCCTCCCTCTGCCATTAGAAATAAATTGCTAGAGTACCATATAACATTTCTAATACCTTGCTGAAAAACAAAGCTCTATATTCCCTGTTAGTTCTTGCTGCTTTGAACTTTAAAAAAGATGTAAGCAACTACATTCCTGTGATAAATGGCCTTGTACCTAGTTTTATGATGACTGAATTATTGGAGGAGAACAAAGTGGTGGGAGGATTCCAGCAGACCTTGTCCAAATGACAGCCCTTCAGGTCTGCTGTGGCGTATAGCTACTCGGTGTGGGTGGGAACCAGAGAGCCTCCGGGTGGTAATGGAAAACTCAGGAAACAATACTTTTGATTTCTTTATTTTCCACACAGACCTTCTGATTAAAAATTATGAGTAGAAAAATTGCTGTTATTCCAGAATATGGAAAATATTTTTTTTTTTCATGAAGCCAAGACCTTTTAATTGGAAGGGTGGTATAATGACATATGAAAATTTTCAAGAATTCATTGCGGATATATTGCCCAGGTCTTGCAGAAAGGTCCGTGCAGAGAAAACACATTAATGCTCTGTGTATTTATTTGGCTTCCTGTGTTAGGATTAGTCCCATTAGCTCTGGTGAGGTAAGTGGGGAAGCATATGGAGAACTGGCGTCTCAGCTGGAATCAAATGAATTTATTAATGTTCATAGTCTCAGCAATAGGACTTGAGTTTAATTTTTACTGTAGCTTATTTATACTACCCCCTCTGTAAAGAGAAAAGCAAAGCAAAAAAGGGAGCCTTCGACTGTTTGTACTACAGTACACCTGCTGTGAGTTCTCAGTGCTCCCTGGTGCTGTACCCTGGACACTGGAATTGAGTTTGAGTTGTCTGTTGTGAATGTTTGAGGCGAGTTACAAACTTTCATGACTGACCAAAACAAAGAAAAACCAACAAAAAACCCCCACAAACCAAAAAACAAACCAACAAACCCTTTCCTAAGCTCACAGCAGCCAATTCTGTCATTCTTTCCTCCATTCACTTAATGCTGCAAGATAAAAGTGTACTTTTAACATCATCATTAACATACTCCTACATGCTCTTTCATCTCATACATAATCAATCTGCTTAGCCACCAATAGCAGAAATGAAAAAGCGAAAGCTTTAACATGATAGCAATACACCAGCACCAGCTCTAATCAGATCATTGCAGTGATTTGTGCAAATAATGATATTCTCCACCTTGCCCAGAGCAAACTGCCTTAACTTGGAATCATGTTCTTCGTTCTTCGTACTACACAAGAAGTAATTGAATGTCCAAATGTTTTGTCAGTGGTAGCTGTACAACTATAAAGAGACCAATTGTAAAGTATTGTGAATGCTTCTACTTCTGATGAATGCTTCCACCAAGCCTATAAGCAAAATGAACCCAATGCAAAGAACAAAACTAAATATCCGTCTCTCCTGTATGTGCTGCAGGCACTGTCTTTGCAGCTGCTGTTTTACAGAGACGAAAGGAGACTTGAGCTAAGTTGTACTTGTTGGCAGTATATCATAACATGGAAGTGATGCTTCTGGGAGGACAGAACTGTTTTGAGACACTAGCCAACATTATGACATTTCCTTTTATTGAGAGCATCTGCTATCGAGGTGGTACCCAGCCTACATTTGTTGATTTCTGTGGGATTTGTAGTTGCTCAGCAGATTCTTAGGATCAAAGCCAAATTGTTCAAAGTTTAGCTCAAATAAGTTAGACTCCAAAGCTAAAATGTTGACATTAATTTCTCAAGCAACTCATTTGACATTATTGTGCTCGCTGAAGTATGTAATGGCAGTGGGAGAAAAAGGGCTATGCATGTTTTCATTGTTATTGCAGTTAAACAGAAGAGAGGGGGTCCAAAGTCTCCTTTTCTGGATTATTTCTAAGAAAGGACTTAAATAAAAATGGTAGCTGTAAAAAAGAGTTTTACAGCTTTTCATGTTAGTATTGTCATTTTGGTGCCTAAGAAAATTGTCATGTTATTTATTCACAACACTTATCTTCAAGCATTCATGTTTTTTGATGAGATATCCCAATGCTCTTATGAGGACCAGTTTAAACCCCTGAGAGCAGCTACAAAGTCGAACCCCACAGCACAGATGTGATGCTATACTTGAATGAAAATAGGAAATAGCTCCCAAGATCCATGCATCTCGCTGGAAGCATGCACTTAGCTGGCTTGTTTCCTGGGTAATCGAAGCTGCCAGTCACAGCATCCGAACCAGGATGGGAACCCTGCATGTCCTGTATTGCAGGTTCTCGGGTCTCAGGGGGTTAGAAAAAGTTCTGTATTCTGAAGAGCTTCTGAGCTAATGAAGTCCTTACCTGCACATATTGGTTTGCAGCTCTTCTTTCTCTAGGTAGATACATTTCTGCAAAGCTACAGTACAAGCATATATGCTCCAGGATCTGTTGAGGATAAAAAGATGCTGGGATACATGTGGTTCCAGGTGCAGAAGCTCTTTGCAGTGTAACAAGTAGCTATGAAAAGGGGAAAACAGAAGGATGATGATAGCACCCTGCTATTCATCCATTATGTGTATCTTGTGAGCCTGTCTCCAAGGAGGATATAAGAACTGCAAGAAGGCCAAAGGACTGATTTGTTATTGCCCTCCTCTCACTGCCATCTGTTGCTTTCTTTTTACAGGATGAAAGGGAAGAATTCACAGTAATTTTTCCCTCTAAGAACTGTATTCCACCTACCATAAGCATGATAATTCAAGTAGCTGAATACGCTACTCATAAGTTGCAATATTAGAATACTGTGCAAATAAAGTAGGCAGATCTCTCTTCTGATTAAGATGCAAGGTGATAGCACTAGCAGGGTTTGTAATAGGAAATTTAGATAAGAACTAATAGATAGTTATTGAAACTTGTAATTCTTGAAAATTTCTCAAGGTGCAATAACACATTGTGGAGAGAGCCATGGACCATGTAGCATTTTACATACAGGAAAATTTAGCCTGTGTCTTAAGTATTGCCAATACTGTCACGTCTGCTATGTTTCCAATTGCTTTCTGGCACAGCGGACCACCAAAGTCCCTGTAATGTTCCTGTTTACTCTGGCACAGAAGTCATTTGGTGGTGTTGCTTATCTCACTTGGACAAGTGTCATGAATCGTAACAGCCAACAATCCTCTGTGGCATAAATGTCTCTATACTGGCCTCGTTTGCAGATATAGCTTCTAATTGCAGAGAAGTCCTTTGGGAGTGATTTTATTTCAGTTGTACTCACCCTGGCCCTTCTTAATTTTTCAAGGAAAATAAAGAACATGGACTGATTATATTTTACATTTATTCTTTCTGCTTTTGTTTATCTAAATGTCATTAGAGGGAGTGCCTTATCTGATACTGTTCTCCTGGTAGAAACAGCTAGCGTTTTGGCAGGCAAAGCTGCTCTGACTATCTGGACAAACTGCAGGTGCTGTTGGAGAATGTTTTTCTACCACTGATGATTGGTATCAAGAGATTTAAAGGGGAGATCCTTCCCTGTGCACCATACGGTTGTGGCTCTGAGGAGAATATTTCCAGGGCAAAAAGGCTGAAGGGAGAAGGTCCTGCATTTATTGTGCACCCCTCTCCTCCTTTCAAAGAGTTAAATGGGGCTAGAGAAGGGGCAAAGGACTTCAGCATATTAATTAAATTATGAGTTAGATGTTATCTCCAGCCTGCATCTTCCTACTACATAGCAACAGTCTTTTCCATAGCACAGGATACGCCTTTCTCCTTGTGTGCTCGTTGTGTTGAAAATGAACAATATTTTCATGCAACGATGCAACCATGTATAGGACTGAATAACACCATTGGCAAATAACAGTGCTGAATGTATTCAACCCCTGAATAAAGCTTCACATGTTATCAAAGGGATAGAAAATTGGAAGGGAGCTGTGTGGCTAGAACAGGCACCGATGCTGGGCAACCGCACGCTGTTTCTTTGTCCTTACTAAGCAAAATGCTTTTTGAGCAGTGGGAGCTTTGCCTGTATAAGGACTGCAGCCTCCAGACATCCTGGACACAAGGGGAATCAGTAAATGTTGCAGATGCCTCTGGTCCCAGGACCCAAAGGCACAATATTTGCTCCAGCATGTTTTAATTTTATTAATAATTGAATAAGTTTTTATGGTAGCTCCAGGACACTGGAGCACTTCAAATCTCCCGATCATGTGAAATGCCAGATTTCCCCGAGCTAGGATTGAAACTGTGGTAGCGTAGGGAGAGCACAGCTGCAGTTGGTACAGGCTTTCCTGGTGGAGTCCAGCTGCACACGCTTGGAAAGTCTGCTTTCAGGTTTCTCAGGACTATCTATGGCTTTGTGACAGCCCAACATTTGCAAAACGGGATATGCTGCAGGCAGCCAGCGTGCCCACGCTGTGTCAGTGTATTTGCTCAGGGCAGAGAGAGGGCGCAGCCTGTCCCCGTGTCCTTCCGTGTGGGCAGGACTCGGGGGAGCGCTTGAGGTCCTCATCCCGGGACCCGCTTGGCCCTGGTGCGTTTGGCAGAGGAGGAGATTTTCAGAGGGATTTTACACTGCTCTTGTGTTGATCTGTGCCAAATAGATTGATATAAGAACAGAATTAATATAAGCACAGACACACAGATATGGCAGAAGGAGGTGCAAGAAAGGGAATATTTCATATAGACTGACCCACGCCTCGCTGCAGCGTGCACGGTGAGAGCCACCTTGCTGGTGTGAACCAGTGGCTTAAACTGTCTTCAGTGGAGATTAGGGGACTAAAGCCTCTTATGTTCAATGGAAGTGTGATGACAGCACCTCCAGCAGCTCAGCGGACAAGTAATTATCAGCTGATTTGCCCATGACTTCTTCACAACCCTTATACCCTGGGTTTTGCATAATTTTTGTAACTGGATAATGAATTGTGCTCTGCAGAGTGGATTCTGGTGTACCTGAAGGGTTTAGCAGTTTGTGTTTTTCTACGGCATTGAACTATAGAAACAAATTGGTGCTTAATGCAGATTTTAGTTTTATTAGCTTCCTTCCACACTTCAAGAAGCAAGTGTATTGACTAACATACATCAGGGTTCTGAGACTTTTAAAATCTATCTGTTCTCTGGCCTCCCCTGTTGAGGGTGGGGCGGGGGGAAGGACAATTCCTTGCAAAATATTGCCAGTAGAAGATGAAGGAAAAAAAAGTGATCTTCTCTAAGTCTGTGGGAAAGATTCACAGCATTAATAATGAGGTTCATCCTCCTGAAGGCACCCTGCGTGATATCCCCTCTCCTTTACAATCTCCACAGCAGTTGTTAGGTGTTGCATGTGTTCTCCATCACAAAGTGTTTTCAAGGGTGGAGCTGCCTATATCAATGCTAACATCAATAATCTTCCTGATTTTAGGAAAAGTTGAGCAAAAAACCTTTGTGCAACAGCCCCAAACCGGTACCGTTAATCAGTGATCATTGCAAGGTATTAATTAGAGCACTAGGCTTTTTGCCTAGAAAACATAACTTCAAGGGTTTTTTTTACACCAATAAAGTAAGTAGTCTCCATTAAAGGGCAATTAGCAGAGAGACAAAATCAGGGAAGACGTGGTCCATCTGATTCATTGACCTCATAAACAATGTGCTGCCACCCTTTCTTCAGTCTTAGACAAAAAGAAGGTTATGAATACCTCTATTATCTGTATCATCTGTTATGGAAATGTGGAGATGCTTTACCTGTTGAAATTTAGATATCTTTGTTTGTTTGTCATGTATTTCAGTTGCATGTGATAAAAGGCCCTTTGTGTTATTTATTCAGCGTTTCTCAAAACATTTTAATGATGTGACTAGAGAGAGGGTTTTAGGGAAAATGCAGAGTTCACAGTCAAACAGTCCTACTGAAGTCTCTTACATGGCAACTTCACCCTTGAGAGTGACTCAATGTGTTATTAGTAGACACTGCAGTTGCACTAACAGCAAAAAAGCTAGAGGGGTGGGAGAGGGGGTGGGCAGTTGGTTGTTTTTTTTTTTTTTCCTGTTGGTGTTGGTTTTTTTTTTTAACCTTTGGGAACCCCAATGCATAAGCTACTTCATGATAACATATATTAAAAAAGCAAATTAGCTTTCCTCAGCCTGGGTTTGAACACCATAGATTTCCCCCAGAGGAAAGCAGAGGCCAGGTCTGGAGTGGTGGGTGGGAGAGAGACTTGGGTATCACAAATGGGATTTGTCTGGTAAGCTTTGGTACACCAGCTCTCTGCACATAGCAGCAGCCAGATTTCACAGGTGCCTTGGTTTTGATCTTTAAACTCCTGCATTTCTTCTTGAAGATCAGCTTCTTTGCATGTGTAGGAGGTGGTTCTATCTAGACAGGGCTGAACCGGTCAGTGTTGAGGACACAGCTCTGCAACGTTCTTAATTTGATCTAAGTTGGCATTACTGTGATCTTGTGCTCTGCTCCCTCTCAGTGGTTGTGTATTGATTTACTGGATTTTATTCTGTGGCTCCTAATTCAGACCTTTGCAGTGGATGAGAGCCTGGCTGTCTAACTCAACGCTGGGAATCAGCACCTGAAACCCAAGCAGTACTATACCCAGCTGTGTCCACGGTGGTGTTTGTTTGGTTTTTTTTTCTTGTTTGAGTTTTGATCTGGTCCAAAAGGGACTAGGAGTGCACTCTTGAAGATATTTGGATAGTCCCTGTTTTTGATGCTTTGGCTCACATTGCACAGCTGTTTCCAAGTGCAAAAGCTCCGGACTCCTTTTGAATGAAAAAAAGCCAGAAGAACTTCAACGGCTAACAGGCATTTGGGCCATGGAATTACACTGTACAGTAAAATCCCTGAAACAGGTACCAAATGCATGCTTGGATGGACCAAACCACCAACTGTGCTGCTCTGTAGATCTACTCCTGTTGTGCTGCACTGCTTCCTGAGATAGGAGGGTCTCAGGGGCTGTATCTAAGAGCCCTTTGGTTTCAGGGGGACATGACAGAGTACTGAGTGTTCCTCAAGGCAATGGAAACAATGTAGCTTAGGATGTTGTAATTATGAATTCAATTCTGTCCTATAACTTCTTTGAACATGAAAGAAGAGTCTGTCCTCTGTGCTATGTGTGGTAGATAATGTCTGCAAAGTGGACTCAGATCCTTAGTTAGGTGGCACGTATATAAAGCATGCACGATAGCAACACCTCGCAGCAAGCTGCAGGTTTGGCTTCAAGTCCTGGAGATGGAGCAGTGGCACACGGTAACAACACATTACATCCCTCTGCAGCTCTTCGGTGAGTTGAAGCAATATGAAAGGTTCATGGTACGTATTCTTAAGGGATCATTTTTCTTCTAGCAAGATGATTTACTTCACATAAAATGAATGTGGATATTTCCTGTTATTGGAAAATGAATATAATGTTCAGTATGAATCATCTTGGCCTGTTATCTGACAGATGCCAATCAATTCTTTGTCCTCATTCAAAATGAAATAGAAGGGAAGCTAATGCAGTGATTACTTTCCTCTAAAAGAGGAAACATCTGCCTGCACCTTGTTTCACTCTGACTAGGACATGCAGGCTGGTGGTGGTGATCATCCGAATGAGTCTGCTCTTCCCAAACACGTGCATGTTTAGCCCCTCTGCTGCTTTCTTTAGCTCTCATCCATTTTTCTCGATTGACATGTTCAAGTCACAACACATGATACTGAGGGAGGGAAAGGCAGATTACTGTTATGACAGAGGTGCTTTGACTCTGGTCTTTGTTTCTGTGTATTGTCTGTGTGTCTTTCACTGTCTTCTCGTCCATCTCTGTGTATATTGTGTGGTGTATGTGTTTGCATGAACCCCTGTAAAGTAAAGAAGCAGCATCTCATAGTACTCTAGCTGGTGAGCAAACGCCTTCATTTGTCACTTGACAAAACATTGGAAGTTGCGTAAGTGCACTTGTAGAGCCTGGCCTGGCTTTGCAGTCCACCTAAGTTCTTTGTAGCCTCATGACTTTTCATGTAAAAGTCTAGCTGAAATTAAAACATGAAGATGCATTAGCATTTTAGAGGGTATTTCTTAAGGTACATGGTTAACCTCGTTATATTTGTTCACTGTCATTAAGGTTGTGATTATTCAGACAGTCCCATCGCAGATTTCTTCTTTTGCGGAATAAAATTGATGGAGGGCTTTCTTGTCTTCAGGAGAAAAATGGTTGGATACAGCATGTCATATTGATTCCATAATGCATGATTTGTCTTATAATAATTTTTTTCCCCTCCTGGTCCTCAGTGTGTACTGCAGGGATCTGCTATCATTAAGATTGGCTGTCATATGAGAGTTATTAAAGGAAAAAAAAATCATTTTCTGATCATAGGATTAAATTTTAATGAAGAAGAGAAAATGAAGTCATGGGTAACAAATTAGGACCTTTTTGAAAAAAAACTCTTCAGAAATATTTAATAAAAAAATAACAATATGAATAAATATGTAGGCTATTTCTAATACAGAGCAAACTCACTGGCATTGTGCTTGTCAGGAGGGGAGGAGGATTGCACAGCCCGAAACCCACCTGAACCTGAGTATCTCATAGCTGGCCAGGGCTCATGAGAGCGACGACAGGAGGCTGCAGCTGTCCCAGCCCCGGTGAATTGACTCCTGTCCTAGTCTCTGTATGTTTAATGGAAGAAAACCATAGTTGTGAGTTTTGTAACAGGAGTCAGAGGTTTGACAAACATCAGCTTTATTTATAAATAGTTCTCGAGGACAAAAATGATGGCCCCTACTTAGAAGAGCGTCTTAAATTACCACGACGTATAGTGGTGAGCAATGCATAGTGCAGCATTTTCTGCAAGATTGTTCTCTAGATAAAGCTGCAGCAGACAATGTATCACCAGACAGGCTGCCTTGGTTCCCTAAAGAGTCTGGGATTTCCTCTCTAATCTCTTCCTGCAAGACTATTTTCTAGATGCTTTTTCTTTACAAAATAGATCAATAAGTCCACAGTGAAGCTGCCTTTTGTGCATCTGTTGTATATTCAAAATAGATTCACTGGGATTGGCAAGAAAATTGAAGTTAAATCATCTATGTGTGACTATTAATATTGCTGCTGCATTTTGGACATTTTAAAAACATACCTCCTCTTCTTCCCTTTCCATCCGTGCTGGAAGGTTTTTTAAAACTAAGATTTTGATATCTGTCTCAGGGCTTTAGAAAGCTGTACATTACTTGCTGCCTTGATGTGAAGGCTATGGGTACAGAAGGAATTGCTTTTTAGGCTAACGCAAATACTGGCCCTGTGTTATGTTCTATGTAGAAATTGTGTGCAATGGATAGAAGCACCGAGAGGAGCTCGGAGTGTCAGGAAGGCGACGTTACAAACGGTAAAGGCAGCTAAAATGCAAATGAGTGGAAAGTGGTGGGAAGCGAGATGCCATAGTGGACTATGGAAATCATGCTGACAGATCAAAAAGAGACTGAACCAGGCACGAGAAAGTAAAGCGTAGCTGAAGAACAAACATACTGATTGACAACAAGGAATTGCTTAGAAACACGAAAAAAAAAAAAAACACAGCGAAGAGCACAGAACCCTGATTCAATGAAAGGATGTTAAGGGCTTATTTTTGCATGAATGAGAGGGGAAGTTGTAAAGGGGTTGCGTGGGTGGCTTAAGCAGTGGTATGAAACAATCCCTGTGCTACATTGAGCAGATATATGAAATTATTTATGTTGTTAGTGGCCTATAAAGCTGGTAGAAATTCTTTTCCCTGCAAAATGTATCTCTGCCAACTGAAAGGTGATCTGTTTCTCTGTAGCGGTGTACTGTGTGTGTGAATTCAGGTGAAATTCGGGGAACCATCCATTCAGCTCTACTTATTGCAATATGGCCCTGAAACCAATGGGAATTCAAACTCATTCCTAATGCGTATGTGCAAGTCCTTAGCTTGAATATGGGATGCCTAGTTGCTATGTTGAATGAGATATAACTGCTACCGAAATTTGGAATTTAAACTAATTACTTGCCTCTTCCCACTAACTCCTTAAAGAACTTCACAATCCAGCGACATAGCATGTATTAGCATGTACGTGGAAGTGTATACCGGTGGACAGAGAACTCTGCATTTGAAAAGCGTATTGCAGTTTGCACCTAATGATAAGACTCTTGAGCAAGAAATTAATACCTTTGATCAATGACTTGGAGCTGTGTTTGCCTCTTTTGTTGGAGAAGGTAGAGTCTCTTGCTTGGTGCTACCCAGCCTATCCTGTCTATAGGCAGCCTCTTGCCTGCGAGGTCTTCCAAAGATGCCTGCAGCTATAAGAAATGCAAAATGAAGTAAATCTGAGGCAAACAGAAGAACAAAGTATGGTGTTACCTGCACCATGTTACTGTTCACTGTTGCTGCCCAGGAACCAGAGGAGGTTGGAGAATGATGTGCAAGTAGTTAATAATAATAAAAAAAAAATCCAGAGGGAGAAAAAGTGAGAATAACTTATTTCCTTTAAAGAAGGAGGAGAGCTGCATACTCATTCTCTAAGTGTAGGTCCCTCTTTATACTCTTGCTTACTGTGAATTTTTGCTCTGAAGAGTGTCTTTGGGCTAAAAAGAGACTCTTTGCTTCAGTCCTTGCTACTTCCTTCTGCAGGTTCTAAAAGACACTTATAGTTTTCTTGAGCATACAGTATCAGAAGGTTTTATTCATAGAAATGTTATTTGTGCATGTCCAGCAAGTATAGATCTTTTAAAACAGCTTTTAATATCTTTACTATTTCTACATCTGGCAATTAAATTCCAGGTGGACTGAACCACTTCAAATTTTGAAGCGCGTCTCATCAGATAGCCTGCCAATTTTGCTCGTATATGTTTCTAAATCCAATAGCCTCCACAGTGCCTTTGGTTCTTTAGTGATTATCTCCAGTAATATAAAACCTCTAGAGAAAGTCTCTGAAGTAGTTTGCTTCTGTGCAGGTCTTCAGTGCACCAACTTTTCATATGCCAGCATTTAAATAGCTCAAAATTCTTGATCATTCTTAAAGGAAAGAATGACCTGCTTTGCTTCACTGCAACACTCGCTATTTGTGTAGCTCTGTCAGTTCTGCCAGAAATATTTGCAAACCAAACCACATCTGTTTTGGCTACTATCAATCAACAGATGATGAAAGAAGGGTTATTGCATCTATTTACTAAAAACTAAATAGCAGAGGAATTAGAAGATTTATTGGATTTTCACCTATACTTGTACTTTCTGTAGTTTTAATAATATCCTCTGGCTCTTTTTTTTTAACAAACAGGACAAGTAGAGGTTTATGAAAAAGATATGATCAGCCTATGGGACTTTCTGGTAGATTTTGTCTTTTGTTTAGCTACATTGTATTTGTGGTATCATACCATCCATGTCACTGTCCTGGGTGCTCTACAAACCCAAGTTATTGTCCTGTCCCAAAGAAAATGCTATCTGAATAGACAAAAGGGGCAACAGATGAAAAGCTAGGACATGATTGTCCCCATCTCAGGGCTCAGAGAGCTGATGCATAAAGAGAATAAGGATGTGCTTAAGCTGTACAGTGGGGCACTGTGCAGGTTTCTCACCTAATTTCACAATACTGTAGTCCAAACAAGCCCTGATTTAGGTCCACGCATCAGCTTCATGAGTGGGCCTGGGCAAATAAATTCAAATCCTTGAAACAGTTTGAAGCTTTCCTAGCTATGATGTTGCTTCTCAGTCTTCCAGATCTGAACTTGGTGCCTATAGAGTGAACTTAGGACTGTACAAATCAGTGTAGCTCTGCCTTTAATGATTTACCTTGATTGACTTGTAACTTCTTGAATACTGGTACAAAGTTGTGTTAAAACCTGTGCTGGGGGTGGTTATCAAAGCCAGATAAAAGTTTTGACCTGGTGTCTCAATCTCAAGAATGTCCTCCTTATCCCTGTATGATAGCAGACAGTTTCTTGGGTACAGTCTTCTATTTGTACACTGTTCCTGGTGTCTTCCTAAACATTTACTGCCTAGTCATGATAACAGGAAACAGAAATAAAATAATTTAAACATAAACATTTTTAGGCATAATATCCTACAAATGTTAATCTACTAAAGCTTGTGCAAGGCAAAGTAGTTCATGCAGCCAGTGGGTTTCATGCTTTGGTGTGTTCCAGCGGTGATGTCTGTTCCATGGTGGATGTCCCGTCCGTTTAAGGTATAGTGTCTTTTTGTCTTGTACATATACAGCAGATGCTCAATTCTGATCAGATGTAGGGAAGCACATCAGCCTGACCCACTTAAAATTGAGACAAACTCCAACTCCCTGCTGGTGTAAATTGAACCACTGCTTTGAAAATTGTAGAAGGGCATGCATTTACACCAGCAAAGAAATTGGCTTCTTAGCCAATCGTAATGTGACTTGGTAGTTTATGTAAGGGGAGAAGTAAACAATTTTGTAGCTGAACTTTGCTGGGCAACTCTTTGTTGCTGGGCAAGCGACTAAAATTGGCCATTAACATGTTTGATGTCCCTATGCGCGTGAAAAACATTTAGTTACAAGGATTCTGGTTGCTCATCATGGGCTTGACTTACACTGGTGCTGTTTCCATTAATGTTAGCTGTCTCCAGATCAGCCCCAGACTGCCTTTTTACAGGTATTGCAAGCTGACGTTCAGGCTGTGTGATTAGCCACCTAAATCACATGCTATTTTTTCCTGTTTTGTAATCAGATTACTGTAATATTAACAAATAAAAGCAGGAGCTGAGCAACAATAAAGCTTTAATATGAAATGAGCAGAGAGGGGAGAGAACATCAGCAGGCAGGAGATTTAAAAATATAAAAATGCTATACTGATTTGTTTCCTCCTGCCAGCTGGAGCATTGTGTTAACTCATGTTCCCAGATCGCAAGTCTCATGGTACAGCTTCCATTTTGAACAAGGGAGGAAAGCTGAACCTCATAAACCAGAGAAAGTTAGACTTGCTGGGTTTTTATTTCAAACTTCATGCACAGAGGGGGAAGCTTTTTTTTTTTTCCCTTCATGTATTGACATTTTTGCATGAACGTGTGCTTGATTTACACAGAAGATATTCTTTTTTAGAAATCTCACTTGATCAATACGCCCCGTGCCTGGCTGAGATGTTGCATTGCCGTCTGCTGTGCGAATTGCCACCTATTAGAGTGGAAAGACTTTACATGTATTGAGCTTCCAACTCTACATTTGTTCATGCTCACATGAACATCCTTGAAAGTGAATAGAAGTATTTTATGAAAACAAGCAAATTATGAAATGGGGTTTAACATTTGGCAGCAGTTATTCGCAACTCTTTCCTTCTGTGTAATCAATCTGAGTTGACCAAGCAGGCTGACACAGGAGGAGTTTCTATGTTATCAACATTGTACAGACAGCAGAATGATCACCCTTGGCCCCAAAAGCTTGCAGTCTAGTGTGAGTGGACCTAAAACCACTTACTAAAGTATGGATGACACTTTATTGCTCATAAATTGACAATCTCAGAGCAAAGATGCTGAGATAGTGTTTTTTGGGGGATTTTTATTGCCTCCCAAAGAATATGCTTTTTCCACCATGGGAATGAATGATGGTGCTGGCAAATTACTTCCATTTTTCATGGGTAAGCAGACACTTTCCTATTCAGCAATTCCTGAATTAACTGCGAGGTTATTTAGCGTCTTTAAAACAATAAGCATATACCCAAAAACAGAAAAACTGTCCATGTCCAGGTTACGTACTGGTCTGTGCATGTGTGTGCAGGTGTAAGATCATGTGTACTACCTGCTGTCTAGTGACCCCGGTAATTACGTCTGAAATGCAGAATGTTTGCATAGCTCAGGCAAAGGTGTAGGGAAGGGGGAGCAGCAGAGCTCTGCTCTGCCATGGCATCGGAGAGCTTCCCTTGGATGCAGCATTGACTGAGCAGGATGGGGTGTGAATGAAGCCTCCTAGGAGTGAAGACCTCTGTAAACTTCCTGGCCTTCTGCACCGTATGAAAAGTGTTTTCTTTGTTTGCCTCCTGTGTTGTAAACTCATAAGAATATTCCTGCAGAAGCTCCAAGTATTACTGACTTTCTCCTTACCCAGTTCTCTGCTGTCGCAAGGGTCAGAGCAGTGGCACATTACAGTCTTCATAGTATAGATAGCACTGGGGAGTATGTTGTGATCTGTGCTACCAGGAGTGCAGGGGGAGGTGTTTTTTAACACCCTTTTGCATTGAATTTTTATTATGCTGTTGGTCTGCAGAGAATGGGAGACGGCATTCAGTAAGAATGTGAGGGCCAACCCCTCTCACATACAAAAGCAGCCCCTGGGGAGCACAGCGAGCTGGGTGGGCAAACAGGGCATGGTGTGGCAGAAGGACGTGGCAGTTCGCGCAGGCAGGGCGTGCGGGCAGGGCGCAGCCCCCTTCCTAGCTCTAAAGGGTACCTCACCTAGTGGCCATCGCCACCCAGGAGAGGCCCTAGCCATGGTTTCCACTTGCCCAAAAGCCATGGCCAGAAGGAATGTGGGAACCCAGACGGAGCCCCCGCACAAACACGCAGCTGCCCAGGTCTGCGGCTGCAGGGAGCGCCTGAGCCTGGCACTCGTGCCGAGGGCAGCAGGGACAGCAGCTCTCTGCGGAGCGACCAGGTGGACAATCTGCTCGGCCTGGTGGGGGAGCTGAGGGGTGAAGTGGAAAGGTTAAGGAGCATCAGGGAGTGTGAGAGGGAGATAGATTGGTGGAGCCGCACCCTGCCATCCCTGGGGCCAAGGCAGCGGATGGGGATGGAGGCTCCACAAGGAGCAGAGGATCCCCTACCCTGTTGCCACTAAGCAGAAGGAGGGGACCTAAGAGACAGGAGGAATGGAAACAGGTCCCTGCTCGGGGAGGCAAGCGAATCCCCTCCCGGACTCCCTTCCCTTCCCAGCTGCACTGACACAACAGATATGGGGCTCTGGAACTCAAGGGCCAGGCAAATGAGGATGTAGGGGAAGGTCCATCCAGGGGGTTGCCTAGGGTGAGTTGGTCAGCCCCACGCATTATGACCGTCTCTATTAGGAAAAGGAGGGTAATTGTTGTAGGCGATTCCCTTCTGAGGGGGACAAAGGGCCCAATATGCCGACCAGACCCATCCCACAGGGAAGTCTGCTGCCTCCCTGGGGCCCGGGCCAGAGATGGTACTAGGAAACTCCCTGGTCTGGTACAGCCCTCTGGTTATTACCCGCTATTGGTTATGCAGGTGGGCAGTGAGGAGGTTGCAGAGAGCAGCCCAACAGCGATCAAAAGGGACTTCAGGGCACTGGGGCGATTGGTTGAAGGATCAGGAGCACAGGCAGTGTTTTCTTCAATCCCGTCAGTAGCAGGGATGAACACTGACAGGAACAGGAAAACTCCCCTGGCCTAACATGTGGCTCAGAGGCTGCTGCCATCAGTAGAATTTTGGGTTTTTTCATCATGCGGAGGTTTGCATGGCACCGGGCCTGCTGGCAGCACATGGAATCCAGCTGTCTCAAAGGGGAAAAAGGATTCTTGCACATGAGTTGGCGGGGCTTATCGGGAGGGCTTTAAGCTAGGTTCAAAGAGGAAAGGGGATATAGCCAGGCCCACTAGCGAGGAGCCTAGGGGTGGCGTGCCGAGGTTGGGTGTGAAATCGATAGCTCAGCTCAAGTGCATCTACACCAATGTACGCAGCATGGGCAACAAACAGGAGGATCTGGAAGCCATCGTGCAGTGGGATAGCTATGACTTAGTCGCTATCCCAGAGACATGGTGGGATGACTCTCATGACTGGAGTGCTGCAATGGATGGCTATAAGCTCTTCAGAAGGGATAGGCAAGGAAGAAGAGGCGGTGGGTTGGCTCTGGATGCTAGGGAGTGTTTCGACTGTATAATACTCAGTGATTGTGATGATAAGGTTGAGTGCTTATGGGTAAGGATGAGGGGGAAGGCCAACAAGGCCGATATCCTGCTGGGAGTCTGTTATAGACCACCCAACCAGGATGAAGAGGTAGATGAAGCGTTCTATAAGTGGCTGGCAGGAGTCTCACCATCACTAGCTCTTGTTCTTCTGGGGGACTTCAAGTTACCGAATGTCTGCTGGAAATACAACAAAGCAGAGAAGAAACAGTCTAGGAGGTTCCTGGATTGTGTGGAAGATAACTTCCTGACGCAGCTCGTAAGTGAGCCTACCAGGAGAAGTGCCTTGCTTGACCTGCTGTTCACAAACAGAGAAGGACTGGTGGGAGATGTGGTAGTTGGAGGCCATCTTGGGCTTAGTGACCATGAAATGATAAGAGTTCTCAATTCTTGGCAAAGTAAGGAGGGAGGTCAGCAAAACTACTACCATGGACTTCCAGAGGGCAGACTTTGGCCTGTTCAGGGCACTGGTTGAGAGATTCCCTTGGGAGGCAGTTCTGAAGGGCAAAGGAATCCAGGAAGGTTGGGCATTCTTTAAGAAGGAAGTCTTGAAGGCACAGGAGCAGGCTGTCCCCATGTGCTGTAAGACAAACCGGCGGGGAAGACGACCAACCTGACTGAACAGGGAGCTTTTGCTGGGACTCAGGGGAAAAAAAGGAGAGTTTACCACTTTTGGAGGAAGGGGCAGGCATCACAAGAAGAGTACAGTGATCTCGTTAGGTTATGCAGAGAGAAAATTAGAAAGGCAAAAGCCCAACTAGAACTCAGTCTGGCCACTGTTGTTAAGGGATAACAAAAAAATATTTTTACAAATACATTATCAACAAAAAGAGAGTTAAGGAGAATCTCCATCCTTTATTGGATGCGGGGGGGAACATTGCCACCAAGGATGAGGAAAAGCCTGAAGTACTTAATGCCTTCTTTGTCTCGGTCTTTAATAGTCAGACCAGTTATCTCCAGGGTGTTCAGCCCCCTGAGCTGGAAGGCAGTGACAGAGAGCAGAATAAACCCCCCATAATCCAGGAGGAAGCAGTTTATGATGTCCTGCGCCACCGGGACACTCACAAGTCCATGGGGCTAGATGGGATCCACCAAGAGTACTGAGGGAGCTGGCGGAGGAGCTGGCCAAGCCACTCTCCATCATTTATCGGCAGTCCTGGTTAACAGGGGAGGTCCCAGACTACTGGAGGTTTGCCAATGTGATGCCCATCTACAAGAAGGGCTGGAAGGAGGATCCAGGGAACTACAGGCCAGTCAGCCTGACCTCAGTACTGGGGAAGATTATGGAGTGGTTCATCCTGAGTGAGCTTACCAGGCAAGTGCAGGACAACCAGGGGATCGGGCCCTGAGAGCATGGGTTCACGAAAGGCACGTCCTGCCTGACCAACCTGATCTCCTTCTATGACCAGGTGACCCGCCTGGTGGATGAGGGAAAGGCTGTGGATGTTGTCTACCTGGACTTTAGTAAAGCCTTTGACACAGTCCCCCACAGCATCCTCCTAGAGAAGCTGGCGGCTCATGGCTTAGACAAGTGTACTCGTCGCTGGGTAAATACTGGCTGGATGGCCAAGCCCAGAGAGTTGTGGTGGACGGAGCTAAATCCAGCTGGTGGCCGGTCACGAGCGGTGTTCCCCAGGGTTCGGTTTTGGGCCCAGTCATGTTTAATATCTTTATCAATGATCTGGATGAGGGGATCGAGTGCACCCTCAGTAAGTTTGCAGATGACACCAAATTGGGCAGGAGTGTTGATCTGCTTAAGGGTCGGAAGGCTCTACAGGGGGATCTGGACAGGCTGGATCGATGGGCCAAGGCCAATTGTATGAGGTTTAATAAGGCCAAGTGCCAGGTCCTGCACTTGGGTCGCAACAACCCTATGTGATGCTACAGGCTTGGGGAAGAGTGGCTGCAAAGCTGCCTGGCGGAAAAGGACCTGGGGGTGCTGGTTGACAGCTGGCTGAGCATGACCCAGCAGTGTGCCCAGGTGGCCAAGAAGGACAACAGCATCCTGGTTCGTATCAGGAATAGTGTGGCCAGCAGGAGCAGGGCAGTGATCATGCCCCTGTGCTCGGCACTGGTGAGGCCGCACCTCGAATGCTGTGTTCAGTTTTGGGCCCCTCAGGACAAGAAGGACATGGAGGTGCTGGAGCGTGTCCAGAGAAGGGCAACGGAGCTGGGGAAGGGTCTGGAGAACAAGTGTGGTGGGGAGCGGCTGAGGGAGCTGGGGTTTGTTTAGTCTGGAGAAGAGGAGGCTGAGGGGAGACCTTATCGCTCTCTACAACTACCTGAGAGGAGGGTGTAGTGAGGTGGGGGTTGGTCTCGTCTTCCAAGTTACTAGTGACAGGACGAGAGGAAATGGCCTCAAACTGCACCAGGGGAGGTTTAGATTGGATATCAGGAAAAATGTCTTTACTGCAAGAGCAGTCAGGCACTGGAACAGGCTGCCCAGAGAGGTGGTGAAATCACCATCCCTGGAGGTGTTCAAAAAATGTGTAGACGTGGCATGTCAAGGCATGGTTTAGGAGGCCTGGGGGTGTTGGGTTGGTGGTTGGACTTGATGATCTTAGAGGTCTTTTCCAACCTTAATGATTCTATGGTTCTATGAAGACGGGCATGAATAATGTCAGGAGGGCTCAAAGCAAGAAATACAGAATGGACCTTGATGTCAGCTCTCACGAAGGTTTGTGAGAGATCAGCAATGAATTTTGGATTTGAATTCCCATCTATTGGCATGAATGAAGTTTCTCCCTCTTTTTCTTAGGAAGAATGGTTAATGTGCATTGTGTTGAGTGTTGATAATGTTAAATTAACAATAGGCCGAAGATGGCTTGTGCCAAGATTTCCCACAAAGCTTTCTCATAGGATGGACCTATGTTTTTTGGGTTTTGTTTGTTTGGTTTTTTGTTTTTTTTTTAATAAACATTTAATGTTACTGTATTTAAAACTGCTTTCGTATTCCTGCTAAACAAAACTTCAGTATAACTGAAAAGGGTTGAGAATTGAAGAGGGCTGATGAATTATCAGAAGGATGCAACAAGAGGAGACAGCAGGAGAAAAGCTAAACCATTCAACATAGGCCTGCCATATAGATTAGTGAGGCTGCAGGGACTGAGATTTCTATTAACTTAATGAGCATTGCATTGGTCTGTGTTTGTTATAGATTATTTTTCCACAGTCCTTTGCATTAGTTATTAAAATCTCTCTCCACAAGCAGTCTGTTTTGTGTTGGTTCCGTGCCTATCTAGTAGAGACTAGTTTCCAGAAGCAGAGGAAGGTAACAGGCGACTTAGAGTAGATCTTGCATTATAATCTCTTAATGAGATAATTTAACAGAATATTGATCCCACATTGTTAACTTATTGTGGCTTATTGAATATGAAGCACTGGAAGTCTGTAATTTAGTCGGAGAATTCTTCGAATAGACTACAATTTCTTTGCTGTTCTTGCTGACAAAATGAGCTCAATATAGAAATATTTCTAACCTGGAGTATGTAGACTGATGGCTGATAGTTCGTCAGGCCTCATTTTATTTTAAATTTATAGATGATTAAACTTAAGACTTCAACTTCAAGATTTTCAACTTTACAGCAGCAGTTGCAGTTTTTTCCTTTATTACTAAGGCCTTCTGATGTTTAAATTTGAGGATGTTTCAAACCCTTTCCTTCAGAAGCATCTTTCCTGTGGTGTCATGAATGCTGGGCAACTGTTGATAACTATACACTAAAACCACTGCATGGTTAATTTATTTAAAATGAAATTTTAAAGACTTCATTTTATTGGTCTTGCTTTTTAGTGTGTTGCAATTTTATAGAATAAGAGATAATCTATTGCTAGTGCTGCAGATTTCTGGAGTGTGGATGCTTTTTATCTTCCAGGTTTTAATATAAGTTTGATTTAAAACATTAAAACATTTTCCCAATTCCCTGTCCCCACCCATAGAAGTCTGATTTCTATTTTTGTCATCAAAGCACAATTTCAATAGGTAGAACTCTCAAGAAATTAAGGAATATTTTTGTTGTTGTTATGTAAACCAGAAGAAATTAGAAGGTAATGTGTTACCAACCTTGATGTGCTTTGCAAAAAGGAAAAAAAAAAAAAAGGAATTTATGCCTTTTTTTTCTCAATATATAAAATAACTTCATTAAAAAAAAAAAATATCATTTTGCCCGGAGAAATCATGTCTTTTCTTTTCCTAGAGGACAGATGTTATAGTATTGTGATCACAAATGGATCTTAATCCTAAATAGATGAGAGGGGAAAAGATATTTCACGCTTTTCTAAATAGCTGATTTGGATAAATAAGCATTTGTTCTTTCTGAAACATTCAGCACTTTCTTTTATATTTATTAAAAGGATGAGAAAAACACTTGTCAAAATATCTCTAGTCTTCCAACAAGTCCTCTAGGAAAAGTAGCAATGCTGTTCTAAGATTAAAACCATCAAATGATAAATACATTATTTAATGATATTTTAATACGTTACAGAGAAGCAAAGAAGTTTCATTTTTTGTTTCTCACTGACTCTTTATTTCTAATCTTACCTGGAACATCCAATTAGGATTTCTTCAGTTGTAAAGACAAGTTGTTTAGTTATGCAAAATTTAATACAGGAATCTACTAACTTGAGGAATTTAACTGGAGATGGATTCAGTCATTTTTGAGATGCCCTGGCTAAATCCTATATCGTGGTGACTCTTCAACCTTTTTACTTGCCAACAACATTTCTTGTATTTCAGAGGAATTGCTCCTAATTTTAAAAACCTAGTGATGCCCTGAAATTTCAGAGGGCCGTGTATCAACCCAATGCAATGGTGTGTTGTGGTTGCTAGAAAATGGTTATGGGTGAGAAAATGATACGCAGTAATGACTTCATAGAAGAAAAGAGCGCAGCAGTCCTAGGCAGGAAGCAGCAAACCCTCTGGAGATCTTTAATATCTCTTGGCCTTCTTTAATGAAATCTAGGCATGTCAATAGCAGATAAACGCTCCACATGGAGCAGGGGATAATGCTGAGGAGATTGGTCTTTAAACCCAGCATGACACTGGAGACAGCTACTGGGCATTTGCGATATTAGTGGTAAATATTTGAGGAAGTGTATAATGTATGTAAATGTAATTTCACTTTTCTTATATAATACTTTCCTATAAGAAAAGCAACATTGCTGTCTTTCTGACCCCCATTGTGTCATGCAACATAAAAAGAGAGCTGGCTGTTCAACTAGAGGAAGGTTGCTAGCTGGGGTTTCATCCATCCACCAGCACCAACAAAGACATATTAGGAGAAATAAATATATGAATAATATATATGAATAATAATTAGCATGTCCTTATTTTGACCTGAAGTAGGAATAAATGCCAAACTCAAGACTTTCTACAAAGAACATTTTACTGTTTCTCAATAAATCGGGTTCTTTAGCTGAAGCATCTTAGCTGATGACAACAGCTCTGCTAGTTCATGAGCAGACAAAAGCAAGAATGTAGCCATGACTCCCATGTATAAACAGTACTTTGCAATGAAAATTGACTTTATGCATAAAGCTTGCTGGAAGTTAGCAGTTACCTTTGTAATTGTTGCTTTAATTTAATTGTTAATCTTATACCCACAGAAAAAAAAAAGCCACTCTTCTCTTTCATTTGTGCCATGATCATATTCTCATGCAGTTTCTCATTGTGTCTATTCATGATGGACTAGATTGTCCCTGGAAGGATCTTGTGGAAGCCACCTGCATTACAAAATGAATGAATTGAGCTCAAGTAGTCTAAACTTTCTAATAACTTTTCTGTACTGGGGACAAGAGAATCTGTAAAGATATTGATCCAGCAGAATGGTACATTATTAACTTGCAGTGATGGCCTTTGTGACTGACAAGATAGTTGTAATAAGCAAATACTTATCAGCAATCAGCAAGATGAAGGAAAGAGACATCAGGACCAACAACCATGCCCCAGCCAGGAAATGGGATTTCAGCCCCTATTCCCATAAGGTCCATTATGTGGATGTGTCACGTATTATGTACTGTGAACTCTGTAGCTTGAGCACAGGTAGTTACTTTCTATTCTGGAATACCTCTGTACAGTGATAAATGTAGATGGATAGGACATTATTATCTACAACTGCTTTACCTTGGTAACCACTCCTACGCTGCTTATAGGATCTCTTTTTCTAGCTGATGTGGCCTTTTCTAATTCCTAGCTCTGTTCTTGATTTATATCCTCTAATTTTTTTCTGAGAACACAAAAGAGTTGTTACGCCTTGATTCTGAGAACTGATTGCCTCCAGTTTCATGTTTCCTTGGGGTGTTCTGTACCTTTTGTTCATCGCAAAATGAGGAGAGAAAACACAACAAAAATCTATTTGGAACAGCATAAGAAACATTGTCCACATGACCCCTGTAAAGATGGCAATGTTTCAATCTGAAATGCATTGCAGACTATAAAAATTATGAACAGGTGAACTATGCCTGTAGTACTATGTGCTGTCTGTGCATGCAGTAGTAAGTGCTGACCTCCTTACTCTATAAAGATAAGAATTTCAGCTATATTCATGTACGGTGAGGAATGATGTGCTCATAACCGTATCCCTGTAATAGGGAGCACATAGTTCATATTGAGCCTACTGCAGCAGAGCCCTCTCCCTGTCTTGGAGCTCTCAGATGCTATCGTAGCATGAGCCACCCTTTTACACGTGTGAACTGTGCACATGCTACAGAAATGGAAGTCAGACTTTGTGGGAACTAGTAATAAAAGGGAAAGAAACCCAAGTTAATCATCCATTTATTCAACTTGGATAATTCCAGTAGCTGAAGATGAGATCTACAGCTGGCGTGAATTAAGAACCCCATTGTCTTTGGAGAGCGTTTACACTAACTGTGGAGCTAATCGAGGAAATTTAGCTCTTACCTTAGCTAGCAGCTGTAAATCAGGAGCCTGGCTCTGTTGCTGGTTGCTGTCACGTAGCCTCATCTTAAAAAATAGTGTTTGTTTTGGTCTAAATGAAGAAAGCTTTTCTGGAGGGAAACCTGGCTAAGTGACAGTCAGGGTGTTCCACAAAGCCATGAGCAGCTGAGCTGAGCGACCTCCTGGGGGAGCGAGTACAGAGCATGATGCTGTGGCCTTTCTGTTAGGAATTTATGTAGATGATGATAAGTTTCACAGTGTCAATGTGTACCACTCACCAATAGTAAGGGTCTTGTAAAATGGATGCTGGTGGTCAGATTACTTGGAGAAAATGAATGTTTGGTGAGAGCTTGCTAAATTAGCAAATATTTATAATTTGCTTTCCCCACAGCCACTAATTTTCCTTCCCCTGGTTATAAATATGCAGGTAATAATAACTTTCTGCATCTGAGGATGGAATAATTAGTAGCCTGAAGGCAGCTTTCAGGGCTCAGAGTAATAGGACCTGGCTCCCAGGCCGGAACAGCCAACTGCCAGCATGGAAGGGATTTGTTTCTGCAAAGCAAAGCTGTTTCTGCAGGCTCGCTGTGTTTGCAGAGAGAGGGATACACCAGCTGTACCCAGTCTCACCCCATGTCCTGCACACACTACTGCTCTTTTCCTATCTGTGTCCTGTGTCATTGGTCTCCCAAGCAGTTACGAGTTATGCTTAGAGGTTAGAATTATATGTATATGTGTTTAGCAATAAGATTACACATGTACTATTAATCTTGTTATTTTGGTATATTAGTATACTGAGTTAGATAATCTTTCAAGCTAACTGAAAAATACTGAGTAAATCCTAGGCAAGGAGCAAGTGTGGGTGTACCATAACTCTGACATTTTCTCCGGTCTCTGGCATTTTGTCCATTTCTATATATCATCACCATGACTACAGTGGTAATGTCTAAGAGAACTCCAATGTAAATCTGACAGCACCTCCTTAGCAGTACTTAAAATCATGTAATTAAGTAAGAAAAGGCTGCTGATTGAGGAGGTTAGAGCTGCCTTGCAGAAGATTACAGCACATTTCATGATTAACAATCAGAACGTTCTTTTCCAAAACTCTACCTAATTTAGCAGACTAAGGTTTCAGCTGAGAACAAGACTCTGCTCTTAATGCTGCAAAGAGGAGGGAGAACGGTAATTTCCCACCATTTTCACTGCTTTCCTGGTGTTTACTCCAGTGTCAGTCCTCATTTTAATTTTGCTCTCCCGGTTAACTGACTTAACAGAAGTACCGTAAAGGCAAAAAGGTCAACGCTGTTGATCATAGCACTATAATTCGCTTCAGTCTCTTGGCAGTTTATAATTAGAATGGAGAAATAGTATAAAAACAACTCATTTTAGTGACAAAAACTCTGCACCCATCAGTTAATGTGCCAAAATTAATCTTTTCTCTTTGAGTCCCTAAAATTATAGGTTGGTTTCAGAGATAAACTTGTCTTTTCTTACTGGCAAACACATTTCTGTGAAACTACATAGTTAAACTGTTTGTGAGGAAGAAAATGAATTCATATACAGCATATAGGGATATAATTTAGAGTTTTAAATAGAACACGTTGTTATTGTATATGAAACATTTAAGGCAGGTCATAGCGATGAAAGGGGTCCTGATACACAATTCCTGTGTTAAATTGTAGAGGGTGTGGTGGAATCTTCTTGTGAAATCTGCTGGTTTTGAGACCACTCTCAGTGAGAGAACAATGACGCTGGTAAAGCAATTCCATTTCTCTTCCCCTCCATACCTGCACAGACATTTACAGATGGGATCATCTAGGGAAATCTGTAATTTGTAGACAAAGCAAGGTCTTCTAGAGGAATCTTTAATGTGACATTGTGGCAGGGGTAAGGTCCTTAACCATGACATAGTTTTGTGCCAGATACTTTTATCTTCCTTTCTGTTGCTTATTGATATATTACTGTTCGTGGTGTTCTGGCTGCGTTCCCTAGGCTTTGTTATCTTTTTTATATATATAAAAGAAAATAAATATATAAATATATATATTGTCTTGGCAGCCTTCAAGAAAAACTGCTGCTACTTGACTCTCATTGCCTTCTATGTTAACTTGAGTCTGCGTCAACCTCCAGATTTCTCTGGGGTGTATTTAGGTTTTCCTCCATTACTTGGTAGAGTGCCCATATGTCATGAGTTACAGAAAGAGAGAATATTCTTATTGTCTAATTCCTTTCTATACCTCCCAACTAAAAATGTTTTTTTGGGCTGTATATATTACGTAGATGTATGTGAAGGACTGGACAGAAGATGGAAGTGTTTGTATATAAGGTTTAAAAAAAACCTGCTTTGTATTTTCTAAAAACAATATTGCACAGAATAAATACCAACTGCATACAAAAGCAAAAGCCCTAAGAAAAAGGAGAGGCAATACGTACAGCCATGGAATTGGGACTTCTTGCCCCCAGACCACTTGAGGGAACAGGTTTCATGCACTGATGTTGTTTTGTTTGTAATGAATACTCATTTCAATTGCTCCTCCTTTTGGCTCTACCATACGTAGTTTTTGCAATATTTTAAGGATTTTTGTTTTCACATGATACTTAATAATTGTGAACAGTCATGGAGAAAACCCATGAGTTTTCCCCTCACAGGCTGTGCAGTACAGTACAGATTGACATTTCCAAGTCCTTTAAAAATGGGAAATGCACTCTGTTAACATCTTTATTCTCCTACTGCAAAATTCAGCCTGCTTTGTGGAGAGAATTAAAATTAAAGAAAAAATTTCTCATCCTAGAGGCCTGGTTTGAGTGTAAATATTGTTCAAAAAGTCCTGTATCTATGTCTGCATATGCCAGTTGTGGATAAGATGATGATGAATCTGACTTTTTCTTAAAAACTCTTGGGGAAGTGTTGGCATAGATATCATTATTAGCATATGTGAAATTAGAGCAAAAAATATTCTTTACAAAGCAGCTACTGCTGGAGTGATCAAATATCTCCATTGCTGCAGGTTAGAATGTGCAAATTAACACAAATATTCAAGTACTAAATCACTCCCAGTGAAAGGCAAAAGGTTTACAGAAAATGCGGGCTCTGTCATGTATCTGTCCACCAGCCTAGCTAAGTGACAACATGATATGCAGTCCAAAGGAATTATTGACTCAAAAGATAAGAGCATGAAGTAGGCATTTGAAATTCAAGTCTGCAATTAACTTACCTCAAAATGATGTTATGGGATTTATATTACCAGAGGGCTGTTGGGATGAAAAGCTGAAATTTTACTACTGAGCAGGCGTCATTCAGGTACATAGTTAATCTGAAGAGCAAAACACTTCAGCGTTTGGAATTTAGATGCTTGTAATAAACGAGAGGAAAAGGAGCTGCAAAACAGGGTAGGTAGTACAGGTTATATAATTTTGTGTGCATTGAGAAGGTGAGAGAAAACACTGTGTATTGTCAAGTTAAAGAAACAAAATGAAGATTTTGCAGAAAGTTCCTTACTGTGAACAAGCCCCTACTTTTAACATAAAAATAGATAGATATCGACGTGGATTTAACTCCAACTATGCAAGTTCCTTTAGTACAAGGATTTCAGTCCTTTTTGGAGCAGAAAAACTAGATGCTTATACCTGCTCTTTGGGTTACTCTGTACAACCATAACCCTGTTTGTTCCTTGTATGATACAGTTTTTAACTTCAGCATATACTGTTTCACCCTTTTCCATATGGTGTACTGAGTTCATTGGCACCATTCAATACTCGTCCTTTATCTTCCTCATTCAGAGAGCTGAATGTCAGGGAATCTGAAAACACCCCGCCTGTCCTACAAGGGGGAATTGAACCCTTGTGCCTCCGCTGCTTCAGTTTCTCAGTAGGAGGAAGGGCAGCAGATTAGAGCCATGTTGCATACAAAGGAGAAGCAAATGAGATGGGACTTTCAGGGTTAAGGAGCTGGCGTTGAGTTCCCTTTGCTTAACAACCCGAATGGGGTGCACAAGTCGTTAAATGAACTCTGCTGTTGAGTGCACCTTTCTCAGTAGCATAACCGCGTACGTAGTTTAATGAACTATGCGAGGCTGAGAGGTCCTAGCAACACCTTACCAACCCGGGGGGCATTACGTGGCTGTTAAGACACATGCTCATGCGGTCAGACCTTTTAGACGAGTTTTCTGCAGTCTGTCCAGGCACACAGTCTGGGCTGCCTGTGATTTGATTACTGCATTTCCAGCAGGTTTTCTTTCAAAGTGGTATTTATAGCTGTAGTGAAGACCATATTGGGATGGCTACAGTTGGTTTTGTAAAGCAAACTGAATTTAGGTTCCAACCAGGAAATCATTTCAAGGCACGCAAATGGTTTAGCAGCGCACGATGATTTTGCATGTTAGTCACGCACATGCAAAAAATACTTTGCTTACTCAAGACTTTAATGTAAGTCAGGTCAGAAAAAGCAATTGTATCAACTTATTGTATCCTTGCTCATGGCATCTGCTTCTGTGTGTGTTTGCATTCCCACCTGTACCTGAGAAGTGCTGGATGGAAATTGGAATTCCCAGAATATGGGAAAAGCCATCATTTTTCATTATTTTCCCATACAATGACCCTATTGTCTCCTGAAAAACAAATTATCTTCAACCTCTAGCTTTATTTCAGGCCACTGAATATGCATGAACCTGTAATGTTTTTCCCAATGTTGCCTTTTTTTAGTTGATATTATCTCAGAGTTTAAAAATCTTGGTGATACATTTTCAGATTTAAAAATTGCAGCATTCTGTTTCAGATGTGTTGAAATGTTGCATTATGATACTAGTAAATAGCTCTCTGCAGTTTTTAAACAAGATGCGAATTCTGACATGTTTCTATGGTACTTCTGTTTTGATTAGTTGGAGAATTCTCCAACACAAAAAATATTCTACCAGAAAGTTTTTGGTCGCCCTGTTCTACAGTTCTTTAGGTGTAATTTTTCATTCACCTGACTCCTGCTAGCCCTGCAGCCCAATCCTCGGATTTGTGCATCTAACGCAAGAGTAGCTGACTTTGAAGTGTTTTTATTTTCAGGTGGGCTGTCAGCCCGGCTGTCCTGCGGTTCTGAGGTCAGTTGGTGAGAAATGTGATTTCTGACCTATAGATGCGTCTCAGAAGAATAGCCCAGGGACTGGGGAAGTAAGAAATGTGATTTTAAGCCTTTTTTAGGCTTCCAGAACTACTTTCCCAAGCGGAAGTTAGCATAACCCTGAATATAATGGCTCCAGTCCCCAGCATGCTTCATCCTTCCTCTGTTTCTGTCAAAACGCTCGTGAGGGGATGGTCACGGTCATTTCACCATCTCTGTCCCGCTGTGAGATATCCTTTATGGCTAAATGAAACCTGAGAACAAATCAAGCTCTCGTTATAGCCAATGTATTGAAATTTTGCTAGAAACTTGATCCCCAAATCATCTTCCTCATTCAACCAAGCCTAATCTGATATGGTATTTTCAAGGTTCGTATCTTAGTTATATTCTGAATTGTTTCTCTAGGTACTTTCTTACTCAGTATTGCTACAGATAGTTAGCTCTAAAATGTGGATGAAATAACTCTCTGGAATAGGTGTGTAACTTTAAATATGACATGCCCGTCTGACTCACATTTTTATGTAGAACAGCTCACACAGTATTCTTTTGGGTTTTTTAATTATTTCTAGCTAGTTTCCAGTGGGACCAAAGTGTGCTTTAAAAGGTGTACTTGTGTAAGGAGTATATGGAATAGCATGTTCCAGAAAGAGTGGATAGACTTGGATGCTTGCACGAACAAAACAAAAGCTTCTGAAAAATGTGCAAAGATCCAGATATGTTGAAGGTCAGAGGCAGACCTGAGAACCAAGTGACAGTGTTAGGGGATGCTCAGACACAGTAAGGGTTGCTCAGAGTTTTTTTTTTTTTAGCTATGAATTTCTGAAATTTATTTGATATGAAATATGTAGCATTTACAGTTAGAGGCTTTGTTGATCCTTGAAATAGTGATGTTCTGTAGCTTGTTACTCATCCAGAAATAGCTAAAGTGGCTTTCTGGGTACAAATATCGGTCATCTATATGCTTATGGATAGTCTTTCCTGCTTCAGTGAAAATTTATGACTGCTGACCTGATTGTACAACTTCCAAGTAAACATAGAATACACATTTATTTTCTCATATAGGAAGTCTCCTTTACATATGCTTGCTAGAGAGAAAAAGAAAAATGTCTTTTAGTGCGTGGCTGCAGAGACTGGAGCCAGATGAGTTGTTCTTTCCCGCTGGGTGAGTCGCTGTAACTCCGCAAGCGCGTGCTCTGCACCGCCTCGGTTATAAAGTTAAATGTGTTAATCTGATACTTGTTCAATTGCATGGCTATACGCTGGCAAGGGAAGCACAACAGTTGTATTTCATTAGGACTTGCCCCATAGGTGTTCACTGGTTAAGGTGTTTTAAATCAACCATTTCCTTGACTTTGCTGTGATCCTAACATTATTAATAAAATCATCTCCACCTCCCCCCATCATAGACCAGATTTAGGTTATAACTTTGATACTTCATGGATTTTTATGTTGCTATTCAGTAGTGCAAGCAAAATGCTTTGGCGCCTCCTCTTTCCTGTGGAACTCTTGTGGAACTGAATTGATCATGCTTTAATTGGGAATGTGCTTTCTGATCACATGCCCATAGTAATCTAGTTTTTCTTTACCTCACCAGCAGATTACCTACCAGTCAGGATTTCCTATAACAATATCTACTGTTTTGTTGTGCTATGATTTAATTCAGTAGTACTCCGCATACACAACTCTGTTTACTATCTACTTTTTTTATTTTAATGGTCACTTTTGGATTCAGCATATCTCGTGTCATTTTAAGGTACTACCTTTGTTCTGTCAGTTGCTGGACTACTCCCAGCTCCATCTTTTTATATATATTTTTATCCACAGGTCATTAAACTCTTCTTGTTGGCGTTAGTCTGCACAAATACAAATCTTAAGCAAGTTTAAGGCCATTTTTGCAATCCGTTCCAGCTGCAGAAGGAAGTAAAGTACTGCTTTCCTCCTAAATTATACCTATATTCCAGGTATTTTAATAGTGACATCCTTTATCTGATTGAAAGTCTGATACATGTGTTTAAAATCGCACATAAGAAGTAAAGAAATAAGCTTTGCATTTTGCCGTTCGTCTGTTGATTCCAGCGATGGAGGCTCATAGGGTTGCTCCTTGGGGCGGCGTTAGGGCTACAACAATATCCCAGCCTCTGGTTTGTTCTGAGAGGTCTGTGTCAGCAACAAGGTACATGCCGTGTGGTTTTAGATGGTATATTAGCATGTTGTTCGCATCTGCAGCTGCGTCTGCAGCTAACTGGGAGCGACACATTTTGTGTCCGATTCTGCCTGGGAAAATCTAACACCACAGTTCCAGAAATCAGGCAATGCTCTTTCAGCAGTTCATACTTCTGCTCCCTCCTTCCCCATAAATTGGAAACTAAATAACATTTTTTTTTTTTTACCCATAGAAGTAAGTCTTGTCTAAAACCTCATTAGCTGCAGCATCTGCCATGTCTCCAGGAAGTACTTAACATTCCTGGGCCCTGGAGGCTCATCTCCTGTTTGCGCTGAGAAGGGATTACCAGGTAGGACTTTGGAGCAGAAACAGTTTGCCAGCTTCTTTGGACTCACAAAACTGTGAGTAGTCAGTGATTCACACCGAGAAAGCAGGACAAGCTGCTGCTGTGGCTTCTTCCAGCCAGCACCAGAGATGCTTTGTCTGGTTTAACTGATTTTGTAGCTTCCTGCTTCAGCTGATGTCTTCCTCCACATCTGTGTAAGGGCTCCCCAGACTTATATTAGAAACATGTAAATGGATTGTTAGTGCGTTAAAATTGCACAGAAAGGGGAATGAATTAACTCCATAAAGACATTTTGCATCCCTTCACCTGGCTCCTCCTTAAGGGCAAACTGGTGAAGGCTTTTGTGAGGACCAAGTACATAGAGAAACTTGAAAGATCTTGGCAACAGCAAAGCAGGAAACTTCAGTTTCCTTACAAATGACCTTTCATTACACTCCCTGTGTAGCCTCAGTCTGGCCCTCTCTGTACTGCTATTTTAGCCAGGTGTTAGCAAGAGAAACCCTTGCTTATTGCTAAGTGGCTATTTCCAACCACCACCACCAAGTCAAGAAGGTGGGTGATTTTCTTCGTGAGTTTTGTGAGGGCTATAGCTAGTGAAGCTGTTCAGGAACAAAAAGACCCAGTAGCCACCTGGGTATCTTTTTATCAGCTCTTTCTGGTATCTTTTCAGTAATAATCTGAAAGAAAACTTGTCGAAGGGTCAAAAATATTGAACTAAAGAGATAATACTATAGCAGGTTGTAGATTACAATCTAGTATAGAAGTGAAAGGAGCATTGTATGAAATTATTGTCATATTTTCAACTCTCTTTCCCCAAAATTTCTCATTAAAGGCAGGCAGATCTTTTCAGTTAACGTGCAGTCTTTTCCCTCGAGAGTCTCAGCCTCTTGTGAATGTGCCTGTGGGGATGGGATCGCAGAGCTGTGGCCTGGGTTTGCATCTGGTGGAGGCAGGACTCGGTGCCGAATCATCTGCCTGTGTGGAGGATGCTCTCCTACACCTTTTGTACATGAACGGTTTGGACAATTGGCGCAAGATAAAGATTTAATATTCTTTCAGAGACAGTTGTTTAGAGGGTTGGTAATAATCCTCATAACTTTGTGAAGTAAATGGCTTTTAAAAAAGATGGAATTTCAAAACTTTTTTTGAGGGTTATATTTTTGTCTTGCATCTCTGTGTGCTCATGTGGCAGGGTGCCTGTGGGGCGAGAAGTCACAGGGTGCCCCACATCAGGGTATGGTCCAGAACTAGCTGGAAGCTGCAGTCACCAGAAGTCTTACAAGGGAGTGGAGAGTAGCTGTATTGTGCATGCTGAAAAGGTTGAGAGAAGCATCAAAACTGTAGGGATTGCTGAGCAATCTGAAACTCCAGCGCTGTAATACTTGCTTGTCACTAGAAAAGCAGTTTGTGTTCGTATATAGTGATTTTTCATACTGGCTTGTTAAAATATGTTTCCCCAGAAGAGTTGCCCATGAAAAAAAATACAATTGCAAATGTTACACAATACGAATGCTATTCCCCTAAGTGCCTTGTATCTGTTCCTGTGCGTCTAGTTGTCAGCTTGATACAACTTCATTGCAATATCTGAATTCCTAAATTGCTTACATGGTCTTTGCTGTGATAGAAGTGTAAAGATGAGGGATGAGTTAATCAGTGAGTTGCTAATTTACGTTTAATCAATAACATCCTTAATAAGTACATGTTATCAAAGGAAAAACCATGAGTTGCTATGCTATACCCCATTACTATGTACAGCAATCAACATTCACACTGTTAATAAAATAGATTGAAATTTTATTACCATGTCTTGAAATAAGCTTGTATTCACCTCTGGCTTGAGTTATTTCTGTTGTCTTCAATTGATATGATAATGGGGACTCTTTTCAAGGCCTTTGCATCAGGTTTTTATTTCAGACTGGAAGGTGAATTTAATTGACGCTTCCCTGATACTCAGACTTGCCTCATCCACATGGCTTACACATGAATTTTCAATTCAATTTCAACCTCAGATGGGAACAGCCGCAAATCCAAATACCTTGCTGAAGCTGCATAAAATGAATTACGTGGATAACAATATTTCATCAGGCTTGGAACTCGGCTGCGTTTTGTCCAAAGCAGTAAAACTGTGTGAATGAATTGCTAAGTCACTGTAATATTAATGACTTGTATCTCATCCTTTAAAAGTAGGATGATACAGGGACAGAGGAGAGAACTGTCTCTCACCTTGGTGGAATTTTTCTTTTATTTAAGTCCACAAATAAATATTTAAAAAAAACCCAACACCTTCATAGGATTAAGTAAATTCAAATATTTTCTGTCAAAGTTTTTTGTAAAACACGAGAGAGCAATAGGATTTGGGGGAACAGCCTCTGCACCTTGGGATCCATCTCCTTCCTTGTTTTAAGTTACTTCTGAGGTGGGTTACCTATGGAGCTAGGTGAGAGGCTCAGCTGTGGCAGCAAATGAGACTCCTTGAGCTAAACTTGCCGCCATTCACTTATTAGACTAAAACCTGCCAAAAATCAAGCCTGAGGATAACTCAAACTGGGGTAACTGCTTCCTGAGCTCTTCTAAAAGACTTTTGTTTGCTTGGGGTAAGGGCATATATGCCAAGAGTTGGACTTGTGGAGTGGAGCCTCGGATGGACTTCTAAAAAGCTCCTGTTTTGGCTCTGCTGCCAGCGTGGCAAGATATCTTTGGTTGGTCTTGGAGCAAGGTCTGTCTTGTGAATATTTCTGAATTTCAGAGAGGCAGGAAGGAAGAACCTCATAGGGAAAAAACCAGGAGTCGAATAAAGCACCCGGCCTTGCTCAGCACACCGGGCTCTGCAGGCACCCAGGTCTCGGGTGGAAAGCACCCCCTTTTCTATGGCAATGGGAAGCGTTCCTGTAGGCAAGGGGGAGCAGGAGGCTGTGCCCTTCTTGCTCTGTAAACTGCAGTGAGAAAAACAAAGTAAGAGCCTGTCAGGGTTGTGTTTATGCTTGCTTTGGCAGAGGAGCATCCCAAATGACCCCGTGGTGAGAGCTAGTCCCCTCTGGCCTTCTGTTCCCTGGATTTTCTACTCTTTGTGGGCTTTACCCAAAACCTGTGATTACTCCTGGTTGCAGTGGGCTTTGGGTCAGTCTTGGGGCTCTTTCACAACCTTTGTGTTCAGCCAGCAGCTTTGGTCAGCTCTGCCACAATCAGCTGTCTTGGCCGTGACTGCCAACCCTCTTTTTCTGTGTTTATTGTCCTTTAATTTCTCCTGCTTCATCCAGCCTGCCCCATTCATTCCCATTAGCACTACAATTTGTCCCTACTTCAAGCAGCTTTGAAAGGATAAGCTTCAGAAACAAGCTGACTCTAAAAATAAAAAGGAGGAAAAAACCGAAAAAACAACCAACCCCCCCACCCAAACAAAAAAAACAACAAACCCTCCCCCCAACCTCCAAAAAAACCACCCCACCCCAATATTTTAAAGCATTTTGGTCTTGCTTTTCTTTAACTGCAGTTTCAGGTTATTGTGACGAACTGATCTGGAATACCTGCATGTAGGCTGGTATAGTCAGAAACCCTCCGCATTAGGTTTCATTTGCTTCTTCTCATGCTAACATCAGAGGAATTGTTAGCATTGGTTTCCAGTGGGAGCAGAGCTGAGTCCAGACTCTGAGCTTTTGAAATTTGTAGCATTAAAACCTCCTTGGGGCATACACACCGGATCTTAGCAGACTGCCTTATTGTAGTCAGCTCGATGTCTGTCTTGTGCAGTGAATACCATGCTATAATAAATAAGAATACTGTTGCCAATATGGTTTCATTTAGCTACATGTTTCAGAACCTTGTATCATCAATAATAATTTTTTCCTGCTTTTTCTGACCAGTCCTAAATTCAATTAGGTTTCTGTGGGAGCCAGTCTGACCAGCATGTGATTCACTATCAGACAAATTTCAGTTGTTGTCTGCACATCCCTTTTCCAAGCAATCCCCTGGATGAACTGAAATTGTTTGGGGAGGTTACAGAATGCAGCTTCATATATTTCCTAGAAATTCTTATCAATGTTTTCTTGATACTTCATGAAGACGTTTCATAGCTAGATTCCCAGACTGTGTTTCTAAGGACAGTGTACAATGAGGGCTGTGATGTAGCAGCAACATATAATTGTGAAAGTATGATGCAAACTCTGGGCTTAGAGTGGAAAAAAGTGATGTAAATGTAAAACACCAAGTATTTTCAGCTCTTGCGTTATAAACTTACATTGGCAGCCAAGCGGATTGCAGTTGTGTAAATGAAGATGCATTCAACCCAGTTTTGTTTCTGTCAGCCCACTTATCACACAACCTTAGGGCATAGATGAGAGTATTCAAATATGATGTAGGGGATATCATTCCAAATCTGGATTTTGCGGTGGGAATCCTGCTGCCACCTGCTGTCAGCCGAGAAATTGGTTCTTTCTCTTTATGGCACAAGCAAAATTGTGTTTCTGACCTATTTTTAAAAAGTTAAAGTTTTTAATTTCCAAATTTTTATTGGAAAAATTTTATTACCAAATTTCAAGCTCTTTGCATTTTCTCCCTTAAAAAGACATTAGTTTCATAACTTCTAGTTCTAATTTGTTTTCTTATCGTAACAGGTCTGTTGAACATCTGTTTGGCATTTCATTTTTAACATTTCCGTAAAATGCAAGCGTGGGTAAATTGCAGGGTGTTATGTTGATGGCTTGCATTTATTGTAGGTGGGATTTCGTGAAGTGGAAAGCTGATCAGCAAGTTAATTTGAGTATATGATTTTGTATCTCAAAGCATTTAAACACAGACTTTAAAACAGACAGATGTTGATATAGATGGAGCACTTTGAACATGACTCAAAAATGTTTCCGTCTGCAGTTATGATCTGGGCTGGAGCATTGGCAGAGCAAGCGTGGGAGCCTCCAGGGTAGAAGTATGAGCTGTTATTGCAACGAGTGGTGTGTAGTGTCAAGTCTTCAGAAGCACGTAGTTGATATATGAGCCAAAGGGTAACTCTGGTACCTTTTATTTCAGGCATCAAGTTAAAGTGTGAACCAGAATCTGGGCATACATAGCTGAGAGCACCTGAGTTGCCCAGCTACAGAGGGTGCTAATATAACTTTTAAGTTCCACCTTCAAACATGATCCCGGCGACTTTGCCTGTTTATAAAGGTCTTGCTGAGTGGATTATATCATTATAGATACACTTTCAAAACTCTTCTACACTTGGACCACTTATGCTGCTATAAAAGTTTGCCCAGGAGGCGCAGGTTCCCTGAACAGGCATAAGCTGTAACAGAGAGAACACTCTTATGTTGTAAGAAGTTTATGCTAGAGCTCTGTGATAGCTTCGCTTTTATGTGGTTACAATCCACATTTTTCTAATCAAAATTGATAGACAGTAGTGGTTTTAAACCTAGACCAAGTCTAGCTATATCAAAATTAAGACTCCTAGATCCTGCTTCACTTATTTTTGAAAATAGAAGTTACATTCCTCAGGCATGTAAGTTATTTTGAAATTGTCATCTGAGGTCAGAAAATCTGCAGAAAAACATAGCCCTGGGTTTCCTTGCAGTCCAGCACTAGTGGGACACAAAGTCCATTGGAGCTGATCAGAATTTCTTTCTCTGCCTGCCCTTCCGATGCAAGGCAATGCTGCCCAAATCCCACTTTCCTGACAAAACAATGATAAATAGCACAAGAAAGCTCTGCAGCCTCTTAGGAGGGGGAGAATGTTTAGATAAACTTCAGGTAATTTTCAGCAGCAGTCCAAAAGTCAGTGGGGTGAACACTGTGAAAAGCTCCTCGGCATCCCTGATGAAACCCGTGTTCAGTTATCCAGCAGAAGAGGGGTGCTTGAAACTTGATGGCATTTTTAGAGAGATGCCAGAACTGGTGGAAGTCTGAGAGACTTGAGCCACATTTGGTCCACTGAAAGTTGCCTTCTTGATGTCTGTTTTGAAATATTTCCATAAATCCTGTTTCGTCCCTCAGGCTGAAGGGTTTCCATCCCTGGCTGGGGCTGATGCTCCTGGCTGGCACAGCCTGCTGCCTAACAGAGAGCTGTGCTGGTGGGTCATCGTCCATCAGCAGCACCCACAAGACAGCTCATCTTGATGAGCTGCTCCACTGCAGCCAACAGCTGCCTGCTGGGGGGGGATTTTTTTATCTTTGGGTTTTGGGTTTTTTTTTCTTTGTTATGATGCATTAGCAGCGTTTGGTCAAATTTCTACTTTCTAATGTTGTTGTTAATTGCTGGTTTTGGAATGATATTGCAGATGTCCCGCCGTGCTGTCGTGGGTGCTGTGCGCTCCTGCTAATGGCACTGATGGCACTGCTGCCAGTGCCGTGTTTGCTAAGTAATGACACCAAGGGGCTTTTTCTTATAGGAAAGTGGGTCTTTCTGGAGACATACAAATGTAGCTGCGATTGCATGCAAATTGCATCATCGGAACTCCTCTCTTCAGTGTTTAGTCTCTGAAAAGTCTCAACTTGCCTGTAGGACTGACTAGCCCTTACACACAGGAGCAAAACTGCAGTACCAGTGATCCAAGGAGTAGCAGGATTCAAGGCTATTAACTTTATGTGTGCAATAGTTACCTGTTATTTGATACAGAAGTCTCTTGCCACAGCCCTCATTGCCTTCAGATTTAGGCTTTCCTGCCCTTCACCGTGGTACCACCTCAAGTGGCTGTGGGAGTGCAGCCTCTCTACCAGTTCATGTGCAAGAACAGCCGGTCTTCATGTACTGCTTAAAAATAACTCATTTACCATAAATGATATGTGCTGCTGTTTGGGTACCACTGCTCTAGAAGATAGTACTAATTACAATTCATCAACATATTTAGCCTTACGTTTTCATGTGACAAGATATTTAAAGGTAGAAATGGCATATCTAAAATAAACTAAGGCTTAGCTGGGCGTGGTGGCTTGCAGTGGGTATGTAATCTGTGCAGATCCCCACTGGGTAGACAGGAGAAGTCTAAGTACAGGCAGTATTTAAGTTTAATACAGCACTACTGCTAATGAGCAGTTATCACTGTTAAATGGTCACCTGCTCCTGTTCAGGAATTGCGCACTTGTAGTTAACTGGTATGCTGAGTTTGCTTAAGCTGCTTCAGGTTTACAACTCGGTGAAAGCAGTATATGGTTCCTCGTGTCTTCCTCATTTTCAGGGGTAACAGCAGATCCCTGCACCAAACATCTAGCCTTATACTCTTCTGGTGCTGAATAGGTTGAGTTCATCTGTCACATGCATATACTGTGTTGAGGCTGTAATGTATGTTTTAGTATTCACATGTCCCTGGTCAGACATCGCCTAAGGCCTGTCATTTAAAGCTTGGCTTACTTTTAATGCTAATGCCCAATATCAAGAGGCACTTACTCTAGCTTTTAAACAAAGAAGTGGTACATAAATCCAGGAGATGAAAAGGGCATGTGATAACAAGTGAGATTCAGCATTGGCTTTATCCACAAGGCTGGTGTATGTATGTATGTATGTCACATTCTACTCATAGCATCAGTCACTGTCCTAAGCAGGACATCAGCATATACCTATCCTGGGGATTTTAAGCTAACGTGAATTGAAAAGTGCTGCAAATCTGTATTGAATTAATCTTTTAGGCAGTATAGGCCTGATCTAGAGCTCCTTGAAGCCATTGAAAGACTGCCTTGGACTTGAGCAGATTTGGATGAGACCCTGAAATCTGGAAGAGCGCAGTTCTTTCGTATAGTTATCCTAATAAGCAAAGCTGAAATGAAAGAATACTGCCAGTGTTACACATGGAAGGTACTATTTAGACAGAAAAAGAATCTTCTTTTTCTTTGCCTTTTTTGCTCTGATTTCTGATGGTCACTATAGCAACAGGAACCACAGAGATGAAGAACTGGAAAACATGCACTTCACTATGACAAGTTCAATTTACAGCCAGCTCAGCAATGTAACTAATCTATGTCATACTTAATGAGAATCTATGCAGCAGGTAATGGATCAGTGTAAGATTGCGATGTGCTACGAGGTAGGGAAACCTGAGTTTGACTGTATGTATTAGTGAGTCTTCCTCATTAAAGAGACGAGGATGAACTGAAACGTTACAATTAAGCCTGGACTTCTGTCAAAGTGGCTCCGGTCTGTCACAGATAACATGAATTTTACATTTCATTTTTTTTTAACTCACCTGGTTTTGACATGTTGGATGTCTCTGGGTATGACAGCGATGGGGATGCGGGGCACTGGGCTGTGGCAGGACTGCAGCGCAGCCTTGGCACGAACCTGAACTCAGACAAGGATCCATGCGAGTGGATCAGTAGCCTGGATCCCAGAGAGATCACAGACATTTCAAAAAGCAATTCATTTGTACAAACAAATAAACTGTGAACTCAAAGGCATCGCTTGCTTCGAAGGCGAAGGCAGTTACAATGTGCACCCAGGAGTGCTGGGGCAGCTGCAGACTCCCAATGCTGGGAGCATGGCAGGACTGTCTGAACAGCAGGATTAAAAGCTTGAACACACTTGAAAAATCTGGCGCTTTTTTTTTTTTTTTTTTTTTTTTTTTGCATTTGTCACACTTTGATTTATCTTGCAAATTTAAATGGAAAACTCTTTTGTGTAGGACCTGTGTCTCACTTCGGTGGATAAGCTCTCATTTTGGTATTTGGCCACCGGTAACCGGCTGGCCCTTGGTTCCCAAGTAGTTCGTGAGCATTTAGGCGCTTTCCCACGTTAGGACTATATCATGTGACTGGCAGAAGGGCTGTTGTGGTATTAGGGCTGCTCTGATGTACAGCAACTGTGGGAAGATGTAAACCAGCATCGGAGAGTAGCTCTAAGAATGTGCTGCACCCTCATCCCTTCACCATCCTGCAGTGACAATGACAGGATGCACAGGGAGTCCTGAGCATCCCCCTCTCTGAGCTGAGCCTGGAGCTCTCCTTCCATAGGGCCTGCATGGACATGTCTTTCAGCTGTCAGTTGTACGAATCTTTCTTTATGCAAGTAATAGGAAGGTTGGCCTAAGCAAGTCTATAAAAATACTTAAGGAGGGGAGGAAAAAAAAAAAGTGCTAATTTTGAGCTAATTTTTAGGCTTTCTGTGTAGTCACAGTCTGATTCCATGTAATTTTTGCTTAATGCTTTGTTTCAGATGGTGTCTGTAAACTGTATATTCTGTTTTGGCATCCAGAATAGATAGAAGCAAGGTAATTTGGGTCCCGCAGAAAGAGACTGCAGGCCAGTGAAAGGAAAACTAGCTCTTGCAGGGTACCTACTAAAGAATCACAGCTCATGAGCTTTTAAAAATGCTGTGAAATAATATGCTTGCCTGGTTACTAAAGCTATTTGTGTTGGAATTGCTATTAAAATATTGAGTTAAAATGTACATAAGCCATTTTTTTTTATATTGAGCAAGTTGAAGTGATACAATTGGAATGATTTTTGTTTCCATTTTGCTAACTGCTGAGGATGTGGCGTTTGCAATGACAAGATATTTATTATTGTAGTATTATGCACAGGGAAAAAATGCACTGGGAAGACTTTGCCTCATGCTGTGCTGGGGGACAGGCAGAAATGGTATATTGCATGTGATTTTTTATTTTGGGGGTCTATCTGTTTTACACCGCAAAGCTGTCGTGGACTTTGGCAGAGGATGGTTCTGTTCAAAGAAAATCCAGGTGTATGGGTTGTAGGGGGGACACAACCCTAGCCTGAGCCCTGGTTGCACACAGGTACCTGCGCTGCATCCTTGAGCATGGGACCCCCACCCCGGCTGTGCCGAGACTGCTCGCCCTGGAGGCTTTTGCTACGGGAGGAAACTATTTCATTAATTACCTGTGTTTCTGCACCCAGCCTCACTGTCAAGTGCAACATTTAGCCATTTCAGCCAATCACTGTTTGCATATTAATATATTTTCCTATGGCTTTGTGTGAGAGCCGGGGGGTGAGATTGTGCCCGTCACACTCGGCCACCCAGGATCAGTCTCCAGCGACAGTCAGTACCTGGAAAAAGTGCTGTGGACATTCCCATTCCCATTATGTCCTTTCCTTTTGCAGATAGATGCGTGGCTGCAGGTCATCCATCCATTGGTCTTGTGGTTGTGCGCACGGGGCTGTGGGAGGGTGTCCATGTGTGCTCGTCTTTGCAGAGTGACTCAGAAGCGTTACAAAAGGTGGACTTCAGCATGAAAAAGTCAACAGGGTTGTTGGATTGTGGAAGGGAAAAGCACCCCCAGATAGCCAGATTGTTAGAGCTGTTTATTTGCATGATATATAAGGCTTAATTTTGTACTGGTTATTGTATAACAAAGATCTCATCCAATAACCTTTTCTTCTTTTTTCTTTTTTTTCTTTTTTTTTTCCCCTCCTGCAAACACCCTGATTTTCACTTTGCTGATTAGACCATTTTGTGCATTTTTGACTATTCTCTTCAGCACATCTCTCCTGTCTGTCCAACCCCCTTTTCCTCTCTCTGTCTCCGTGTACTCCCTGTTGTGAATGCGAACACTACAGATCAAGAGGACAATCAGCTGGAGAACAATATGACAGCAGGTGGGTATTATTCTCTCCCCTCAGCTGTGACTCAAATATGTGTCAGTCGCCAAACAAAAACCTGTTTCAGCTTAGAGGTGAAAATAGATTGGTACATGGGTAAATCTGCAACAATAGATTTCCTCCCCCTCCAAATCTGCATTTTTGTCCTAATGATGCTTTTATGCATCTGACTTCTAGCAGCTGTAACTTCTGTTCCTGGTGAATGTACATAGATTTTGTTCAACTAGATCACGCATTATTGTTGCAGTAATTACTGTGATGGGGCAGTTCAATACTGTACTGGGTTGTGCATGCTATTAATATTATGCCTTACTAGTAGGACTGTACTTGTGCAGAGTCCTTATGGGGTAAGGAGCATAATCAGAAGACAGGAGAAGGGGATTCTGTCAGAACAGGATTAGACCAAAAAAAGTTTAAAAGGTTTGCCAGGAAAGCAAGCTTGTCCTCAAACCATCAGTCTATCAGACATGAGGGCCTGGGTACACTGGATCAACCTGATCCTGCATATGGCCTCTCTCTTGCTGTTTTAACGCTGTCATAAGGGGATTCTGTCAGAACAGGATTAGACCAAAAAAAGTTTAAAAGGTTTGCCAGGAAAGCAAGCTTGTCCTCAAACCATCAGTCTATCAGACACGAGGGCCTGGGTACACTGGATCAACCTGATCCTGTGTATGGCCTCTCTCTTGCTGTTTTAACGCTGTCATAAACTTAACATAACAAACACTAAATTCTCTCTTCTGGAGCTGTTGCTGGTCGGAAGACACACGCTGGAGTCACTGTGCATTTTGGGTTTGACGTTGAGTGACGGAGGAGGCAATAGCATCCCACCGTCCCACTGCAGCGTCCCGCACCACTTTGTGAACGTTGCTCTCCTTTCTCTACCCGTGCTTTGTAACTTGGCTTCTTTATGTTTCCATGCCTTGTTTGTCCATGCAAATGGTACTGTTTCTCCAAAATTCTGGTCTTTTCTTTCTGCCCATATCTGTGCAACCTGTTCTTCCCTTTATGTTTGGATGACAGTGACCCCTTCTCAGAAACACCCACTGTGTCAGCCTCCCTGTCCTGCTCAATGGAGCTGCCAAGGCGCTTTTCACTCCGGTTGACCTTATCACCTCATCTGTACTTACTTGCGTTTTCCACTCCAGCACACTCAGGCCCCTTATTCTCCCTTTCATTGCTCCTCAAAACTCTTCTCTTTCCTATTTTAATCATAGAATTATCATATCTCCTACTTCCCCTTTCTTCCTCTTTATAAACGGTGGTGATTTTCTCCCATAGAAGACGTTATACTTTGCTCAGAAATGCTCCTCTTGCCCTTTGAATTAGTAGTTTGATTTCCTTCCTCCTCTCTAGTCCATGCCCTGGTGAATATTTGTTGATTTTACCTTATTTAATGAGTGTGTGATGTACTTAAATAAGCAGTGGAGCATGGATTGGGACCCCGTGCCTCCTCTTTCCTGGATGAATGCTCTGAAGAGGGGCCAGACGATGATGATGCAAAAGAAAAAAAAAACAAAACCAACCAACCAAACAAAAAAAACAACCCCCAAAAAACCCCACCACTCTGGCACAGCAAATCTTCAGTTATCTTGTACAAAGCAGAATAGCTTCAGCGTAGCCTGCAGGCTAGCAGCTAGGGCTGTCTTTTGGGAAATGGAAGGTATTTTAAGTCCAGCAGCAGAGAAGAGAGAATGGAGCCCAAATTGCTGAGCTATTAGATGGAGGCAGCTCTGCTGTCCTGTCTTGCCTCTGTTGTAACACACCACTGATCCCTCTTGCTCTTCTCATGTTTTAAAGAAAGGTCTTTGCTCTGTGATACGAGGAGTTGCTTCAGACCTGCATATCCTGAATGAAGCAGTACACTCCACATCCAACATCTAAACCCTTTTTCCTGCTCAGCATTTCCTCCTGGTTTAGCAGGTGGCTCCTGCAGGTTACATTTTTGGTTCCTAGCTGCCCCTGTACATGGTCTGTACACAGCCTGTGTATTCTCTTGGGTGAGTAATTCAGGGCTTCAAACCCCCAGAGAGTACCCAGGTGGCTAAAAGGTGTGTTGTGCAATGCGAAACCTGGGGGTGGGGGCAAGTCTGTCCTGGATCCAGTCCGTGTGGGGGATGTGGTGCTAAGTTCATATTCTGGATTCAGGGGAGGCTTAATACTGTCTAGAGCCTCATGCTGTGGATGACGATGTTTCTTGCATTACAGTAATGTTAGTCAAGTTAATCAGCTGGGTGGGTCTTAGCTTCTGGCTCTTGACCCTAAGGAACCAGCACAGGGCTGGGCACCCAGAGGCTTGTTCGTTGTCTCCAGCTGTATCATCTGCTCAGTAATGGCAATACTACCTCTCCCCACAAACCCAGCCTCACGTCAGGAGCTGAGCAAGGAATATTTCAGCTGTGGGGTTTAGGTGTTAAGGCAGAGACACTTGTGGCTGGAGCCACATGCAGCGTTTTGAAAATTCACCTTCTGCTATCTTCTCTTCTCTGCTCGTATCTCTGCTTGACATTTTCCCTTTCCCCTATTGTGATCCTCAGCCTGAAATAATTGAAAAGCAATATAAACTGTCTTATTTGTCTTAGTCCAAGAGTACCAGCTTGTTCTACCCTTAAATTCTCTTGGGGATTTGAGGGCAAGTTTTTTCACAATACTCTTTTTTTGGGGGGTGAGCAGTATAAAGTTTTCTAATGTATATAAAACTTTTGATTGCTTTCTGCACTCTCCAAACAGGCGATCACGTAGCCCTCCGATCTTTCACTTCTTTATGGGATATCACCTTGTGCCTCTTCTATTTTAAGGATTTCTTAAAGCAAGTGCTCCTTCTCTGCTGTACTTTCATCTTGCCAACAGCTCGCTGCATCTTCTGTATGCCTCAGGCTCAGGACTTGGCATGCCTTGTTTTTCTGCAATACCTTTTTTGGATAAAAGTAACTTTGTCTTTAAAATGGAATAGGTACTGAATTTGTTTTATTTTTATTAAGATAATTAAAAAACAATAATCCCAGCAATAATCTAGAAGGAAAGTTGCAGCTGAGTTATGCCAAATGTCAAGATTTTGAATTTTTTTCCCATTTCAGGAAGGAGTCATCCAAAATGTCAAATTCTTAGGGAATGAAAAAAACTTTTGGGTATTTGTTTCTGAAAAACACTTTACTAATGACATGTATGTTTTACTTTCCTTGACCTTTTGTTTATATCAGCAATATGTTAACAAAAACTAGTGACATTTTTTGTTTGTTCTTGAACCTTGTCTTCTAGTTGCATTTAGTTTCAGCAGGATACTTTAAATCATATATATACCTTGAGATCTTTGGTGCTTTATAATAGTTACTAAAGTAAATTGCCTTCTTATTAAAAAGAAACAAACAATTTGGGGTATCATACCTCAAGGTTTGTTTGGCTTGTGGTTTGTTTCTTTATTCACCTCTGGCTTATATTGCACGAAAATACAAAACTCCAGACTAATAGAGGATGAAGCTGGGGCAGTGGTTACTGTCCCCAACTCTTCTACCAGGGCCCAGGAAGCCCCCTAAAAATCTAAAATATAAACCAATCCCAAATAGTACCACTGAAAAGAAAAAAAAAAGCTTTCTTGACGTTCAGCCGTCTTTTTTCTGTCCAAACCTGTGAAGAGTAGATAAATCTAACACAATTTGTAGACGCCAAGTTTGACGAAGGAAGGAACCATCAGAGCCTGCATCCTCACCAACTCTTAAAAGTGTACGTACGCTTCTGATCTCTTATAGATTGCTATTATTTTTTTTTTTTTTCTGGTGGATTTTCATTTAGAGATGGCTAAGCGGGGTTTTTGTCCCATAAAGAACACATAAAAAAGAAGCTAAAAAATGAGCCAGGGAGCTATGAAGCGGAATAGCAAAATGGTGAGGTTTGTTAATCACAAATAAAAGTACTTAGGAGTGCAGGAAGAAGACAACTGTGTAAAATCAATCATTCAATCAACCAAACTACCATGTGCTTTAATGACATTCATTCAGAGTCACTTAATAAAACCATAAAATTAACAACTCAAATAATAAGTAAGTCAGTTCGAACAAGTGAGTTTTCAGCAGGAATGTGGATAGCTAAAATAAGCTCAGCACAGCAACGTATTGCAGCCATGAACAACCCAGCCTAAGAGAAGCGGTGCCTCTAACCCTTGAGTTGCTGGGAACTGGCAGTTATACTGGTCTGCGTGGAGCCTTACAGACCATGGATATAAATGTTTTGTGGGCTCAGAAGGGAGAGCAGCTGTGGAAATGGCGTGAGGTGTAAGGAAGGGCCCAAGCGAAGGGCTGGATGTTGCTGGGTACACCAAGAGCAAAGCTGAGAGGTGCGGAGCCAGAGTCTTTGCAGCGTGCTGCATGGTGCAGTGCAGGTGTGGTCCCAGTCCTGTGTGGAAGCGGGATGCGGGGCAAGGATGGGAGAGCACTCAGTATGTTATGGGAGAAGCAATAGGCACGGAGGATCGGCCACATCAGCAGGCTTCTCTGTGCTGCGTGTCATGAAGACAGTTTAAAACTAGCTCAAAAAGGGGCTCAAATTCAAGAGAAGAACAAAAGATATTTTGGCTACTCTCCTTGGCATACGTATGCTCCTGCAAGGGGAGATGAAAAGCCCGGAGGTTTGACAGAAAGAGGTTGCAGTGATCTAAAGCAAGGGTTTAAAAGAGGAGAGAGAAGAAAGGATGGTTTCTGGCAGAAAGTCAGTGGATTTAGTCAAAGTGTAGATACTGGTGGAAGTGAACAGAGGAGAGGTGGTGATAACCTTTGGCCACTTTCCTTCAGTGCAGGGGAGCCTGTGAAATTGGCCGTACAATTGCACTGCCAAGTTCCATAACGTAAGTTTGAGCCATGCAATTCCTTGCACTCCCTTAACTCCCGTGTTCTCTGACTCGTGTGATAGGGAAAGGAACGCGGTATTATTTTTAACTGTGTTTCTAACTCTCAGTAATAGACAAAAAACCTGAACAAGGTAGTCTAAAGCCAGAAGGCAAATTTAAAGAAAGTGAAAAGCATTTAGCTAATATCCTCCTAATTTGGGGACTTAATTCATATTTTTTAAATACTTCTGTCAAGTATTTAATTTCACCCCTTGGTTTTTCTGCAGCCGTCCTGTTTTACCCATGCAACATCCTTTTGACTGTAATTACAGTCATGTCATTCAGTTTTTGTACACCCCCTCAGACATTCTTTTGGTAAGGGAAATTTTAAATACAAAGCGAGAGTTAATCAGCAGCCAGATTGAAGTATTGCGGAAAGATATTGAAACTGCTTGATATTTGTAAGAACTCTGGTGGCTTCTTTATGTGCATTTTAAACCATGCTGTGCTTGATGACCTTGTAATGATGAAGTCTGAAGGGAAACGGAGACTGAATCATCACTTCTAAGACTGATGGTTTCGGTGGAGGCTGATGCTCTGAGCATGGTCACGGAAAAATAGCTGTTGTTCAAAGGTCAGCGTGTGGATTTGGCACAGGGCCCAGATACTTAAAAACATCTGCAAAGCTGCTATGATCGCTGCCGATCAGCGGGATGCAGGAAGAGGTGGAGATCTGGAGCCAGATGCGCTCATTAGCAGCCGCTTTGCCCCTGAGTGGCTGCATTTCTGAGAGCCCTGCTATTCCCACCCGCGGCTCTGAGGCTCGCAATGGTGTTCCGTGACGTTAACACGAAACCGGTGTCATTAGCTGATCAGAGTTAGGATTACTGCAGAAATTGAAATCAGGGGCATGTGTGTGTTGTGTTACAGTAGGAAGATGAGGAACTGAGTCCCAAATCCTCGTCAAGGTTCAGGCACCCAACCCCAGCTGATTTACAGGTAGATCCCAGCTCCTCTGCAAAAGCTAAATGTTACCCCTAGACACTCTGCCTGCAATTTTCTCATGAGCACATAGCATTTAGCATTACCCGTGTGGCAGGGTAATGATACACTAAGGTAGCAAATGGAGCCCAGTCTCCTAAACCAGCCCGTAATTCTGGCATCTTTGGGAGCTTTATGTTGCTGAGTGCCACACTCCCCCACATCAAGAGAAATGGGTGCTTTAGCCTGGACCACAGGTGGCAGCCTCAACCTTTCCTGACACCTAGCATGTTCCTGGCATTTTTCAAATCTCTCCCTTTAGCTGCCAAAATTGCCTGATGATATGATACCACCTCCAAGCTCTCTGCCATGTAGATGAGTCGCCAGCCTCCCAGGTGCCTGCCTAAGGGCTGTACCTTAGGTAGGCACCTCCTGGTGCCAACTTCTCCATCCCATACCCCCGGAGCCCAAAACCCCCAGAGCTTCCTGAAGCCCTGTGCAGGCAAAGCTTTGCGCGTGCTGAGCCCTCTGCCTCCGAGCCTGGACACAACGTTAGCAGCAGGGCGGGCATTTGGGCAGGGGAATGAATTCCTGGTACGGCAGGGCAGACCTGGCAGCATCCCAGGGAGAAAGTTAGGGCAGAGAACTGGGAGCAGAGTCCCAACAGCCTCCAGCAACGCGCCTGGAGGGAGACAAGCTGCTCCGATGGGCAGCCACCTGCCAGCGCCTCCAGGGAAGGAGTCCAAGTCCCAGCCAGACACCAGGAAAGGCAAAGATGCATCACCCTGAAGCCTTGTCTTTGGAGATGCTGGTTACTCTCTGGTCTTGAAATGGAACACCCTGTTTTTTGAAACAGAACTGAAATATTTTGGGTATTTGCATATATCATTAGCTTTTAGCTGCTCTGGATACTGTGGCTTAATTATTCTGGATTCTACTGTTAAATAATTAGAGCTGTCTTGTTTACTAGCAAATTTTCTGTTTGTTGCTCCAGGGTGATTTGTTTTATATTAAATTAACTTCCTAGGGCAAGTAGCATCCAAGTGTCCCAAATGTCAGCAAAGATTTGGTTTTGTTTTGCCTCTGAGCATTTTTGAGATGTTTCCAGAACGGACACTAACTAACTGTCTCTTTGTTTAAAATCCCTCTCTTTCCCAGAACAAAAGCTTTCTTCTGTTTTTGTTTGGTTTTGTGGTTTGGTTTTTTTTTTTTAAAATATGTTTTTTCTTTAACTCTGTGTCACCTGAACTGTACTTGGAGTTACTTTCAAGCTAAAGGTTGACTTAAAAACTTTGGCTCTGCCCCTGCACTACTTGGATAACATGTGATGAGATTTGCTTCCCTCTTGGGACATGTGTTGTCAGCTCTTCTATCAATTCATCAAGTTGACTATTTCTTCATGTTTTGGGATCACTCTTGCAGCCATAGCTGCTCAGAAATGCTTTGATGAGATTGGTAGGGAAGAGAGGAAAGGAAAGGGAGGGCCAAGAGTCAAATCATAAGAGTCAAAATCATTTTTTACAAAGGTTGCGAGTGGAAAGGAGAGTCCTGCTCTGACCTCGCTGCCCTTGTAGGCTGGTCTCCATCTGCGCCATTGGGGTGGTCTTGCTTTGTGCTAGTACTTGATTGCGGGGAATGGATGAGTTGGGGGCATAGGGAGGTAGTTATGTGGCAAAGCAATTCTGAATTGGTGCCCTGGTAGGGGGAGTGGTTCCGTGGAGCTCTGCATGCGCCTCATCTTCGGGCTGGGGACACAAACACCTGCCTTCACCTCCCTGATGGGCATTGGGCTCCTTTGGCCTCTTCCCATCCTCATGCAGAATTAGAGCACTCATTAAAATATGAATATTTTCTGAAGAACCCAATTTTTTGTTGCCCAGCTAGCTCTAACTATAGCTCTCTGTTGACAAAAACTGTACAAATACATTTTGTCAAGAATGTCTTTTATTTTAGATGAAGAGAAAAACAAAGCAAGAAAAGGAGTTGTCTCCAGAAAGGCTTGCGTCCCTCGTTTATAAAGGTCTGTGCAGAAAACAATGTGAGAAGAATGTGGCCACCCTTTTCTGCTCGGGTCAGAAGCTGGGCTTTTATACCAGGTGCAATAAATGAATCAAAGACATAATATTGACATAGTGGAATAGGAACAAAAACATTGCAATACCATGTAAGACCTCCTTTCCCTCGCAGTGGCCAGCACCAGCTACTTCTGAGAAAAACACAGGGGAATATATAGGAGATTTTTTTCCTCTTCCCACATGGAAATTTATGTGTCACCTATTTTTTTTTTTTTTAAATCCTCTGTAATATCTATTTAGATGCCTGGGAAGGGGGAGGAACACATGTCCTACCCTGGTAAGTCTTGGCAGAGAGTTCAGAGTTTTATAAGCAATGTACTTAGTTATTTTTAGCACATTATTACCAGGCTGCTTTGGTTTATTTAATGTATGATATTGACTCCTTCCCCATCCAGCTGTGAAGCTGCTCTTGCTGCCTGCCATGCAGGCTGGGCTTGCAGGGCTTTACTGGAGAGGAGCTGTCTGCTCTGGGCTGCTGCCAAATGGCAAGAGCATCACCAACCTCTCCTTTGCCTTTCGCCAAGCCTGATATTGGGCACCAGTGATGACTATTCCTTGCTCTCTTGAAAGAATTTTCCCTCTCTTGGGTATAGCTTTCTAGTTTCTGGATCCCACTGACGTAGTGGTTAGAGCTCCCAAGCAAAGTCCTGGAGAGTTACGCTGGCTCTGCGGAGCTGCAATAACTGATTGCCTGTGTCCTCTGCCTGTGACAAATACAAGCTCGTACCCCAGTGAAATACGTTTATGCTAACACATTTTTCTTAATTTGCATTGGGCTAAAAGTGTTGGTACAGGCAGCTTAGTGAAATGTAGTTGCTTGTTAATCCATGGCAACTTAATCATGTGTCTGGGCACTAGCTGTACTGGTTGGGTAATTTACAATGGCAGATATTTGTTGCGTTTATGGTTTTCAGACAACTGATACTGTTTAGCTGGAAGATAAACATTTCAAAACCACACAATGATTTAGGAGCCATGGGCAAAATGTATGGGAGTTGGGTATCTAAACTTGTTTAAAGATCTTACTGCATGTTCCTATTTCTAAAATGTGGCAGTGGGCCAGTGTTCATAGATATTTAAATACTGACAGATGCACTCAGAATAAAAATCTTACTAGGTGACTATCTGCATCCATAGACTTCTAAATACTTTTATATATCTAGCATTTAAAAGCTTAATTTTCTAGTCCCATTTGTTTGAAATCATTTAATGAGTCCACATTGCTTTTAACAACTTAAGATCTTAGTTCATACAGGTATAAAAGGTTAAGTATCATAATCATTAGGAAAAGACCCTAAAGTTGAATTTATTTGAATGGGCTTTTTGAAATCAGTTCCTCTTTCTGTAGCAGAGAAATTTTTAAAAGTACAGCTGCATAGAGTGATACTGATAAATAAAGAATGTTTCTGCCAACTGTGTGGCAAAATGAACAAGATCTGGTTTTCCCCTAGAGGTAAAGAGCTTGGGCAGAGATACTCAAGGGTTGGGTGCTCTCTTAGGACTCTCCGGTGTCAATGGGTCCATCACTAGAAAGTTGCCATGGACAGAACTGGGATGAGGATGATGCACACCATGGGATGCTCGTGGTGGAGGAGCACTCCTGCACCCCGGCACTGTCCAGAGCTACCGAAATTGTCAAGGCTGGACCTGCTCTTGGAAAAAGTTTTCTTTGAGTTTGGTGCCAATACGAGGATTTGCCCCAGCGAGGGGAAAAAAGCTAACGTTGAAGAAAACAGTGTTTTGGGCTGGATGGTTTAACACGTCTTTTCTAATCTGTGGGGCTGGGAAAAGGCTTTGACGGCATGCTATAAACATCTGCACAGTCGTGTCTGTGAATTGCAATAGATTGTTACTAACACTAAGTAGAGAGGAATGTGACTTTTTTATTGTTGTTTATTTTTTAATCAACCCTGTGTTAAGCCTGTGCATACATCTGTCATCAGAGACCCTCTTCCCGTTGCACTTAATGGCATTTCTGCTGCCAACCCGAAGATTGACTGTACAGGGCTGGCATTTTTCCAGTGTCAGTTTTTCTTCTTGTCAGCTTTTCTCTTCTTTCCTTTTTTTTTTTCCCCCCTCTTCTTTGGAGACAGTATTTCTCTGTTTAGCTTCTTTCCATGCTAGACTCTTCCACACCAAAAACCCTGTGCAGAGACTTTGCTGCGCATGTTAAGGAGAGATAGCAAAGCATGCTTGAAAGTGGCTTTAAATACTCAAACACATGGGAGATATTAGCTAGCAAAGGAAACGTTTTACTGTAAAGTAATCTACAGTTCAATGAATTTATGGAAATAAATTTGACTGCTGTTAGGCCTGAAAGATATAAAAGTGTGCTGGAAGGAGGGATTTGCCGGAGGAGAACTGCATAAAATGGCTATTCTGGAGAAGGAAGAGGGCAAGTGAGCAGGGCACAAAGGGACGTGGCATGGATTTTGTGCTTTATTTCATTACGCGTTCATACATTGGTGCAGTTCATAGATCGGGGTCCAGGCACTTTTTTTCCCCCTTTATAACAGCTATAGCAATATTTGCTGTTGGTCTGGTCACCCATGCAGCTCAGCTCTTCACTGCTGCTGATGCCTGTACCAGTGGGCTGAAGTATGCTTTTGCACATCCTGTGGTCCCACATCCTTCCTGCTGTGGTGTTTATATGGCAAGCCTGGGACTTGGACAAGGTCCAGACAGAGGATCTGTCTCCTGTGAAGGTCCTTGGTGTGGGAGGCTTTTAGGCTCTGTTGTGTCCACAGGGCTGGAGTATGTGTATCTGGCTTTTCTGCAGCCCGTGTTTGTGCTGCCGTGTGCAGGCACAGGGCATGGATTTTGTAGTATCCACATCATTGGCTGGAACAGAAACCCAATGTCCTTACCACGTGGAGACCACTGGTCGTGAGGACAGCAGCTTGAAATGATAACAAGACATCTAGGGGAAATGGAAAATAGCACATTTCAGGTTTTAAAGATGAAATGTCCAAATACCACTTTTACCCAATTTTTTCTACCTGCTTCAGACAAGGTAGTGAGCAGGTTAACAAGCATGAGCTCGGAAGATGCCATGAGCTGTCAGCGTGTTAATTCACACAGACAAAAAAAAAAAAAAAGGTCTGGTTTGGACATTTGCCTCATAGCTTTCTGACTTTGCTTTATTCCGCAGGGCAGCCTGTCCGGAGCTGCATGGATCCAGCACCGCCTGTGCTGGTTCAGGCTCAGCGTGAGCAGCTGCGGCTCTACTGCCTTGACAGAGTTTGTGTTTTCCTGTGATCAGATTTGGCCCCGTCTCCCCCGGCTCCGTGCTGTATGAAAGCTGCAGGCAGGAGACATGCTGTTTAGATGACACTGGGCTGTTTTCTAGGAAAGGCGCCGTAGTAAGTGCTAGCAGCTTTATTGGATGAAATTAAATGTATATCATCCTAAATGATGACGGTTTGTAGATCTTTACTTTGGCACATTATGGAATTTATGGAGCGTAAAACAATTTCGGAATCGACAGTGCAGAGATCAGAAAACACTGTTGTACATTTGGAAATGCAAAGCAGTGTGCAAGTGTTGTGCTGGGAGAGGTGCTATCGGCTCCTTCCCCAGCTGTAAGGGAAAGCAGAATTGTTGTGGCAAATAGCGATAGTCCTGGTGCTCTGCCAGCTCGCGAATGGAGCAGCTTGGTCAGTGCCTGTGAATTATCCAATGAACGATTCAGCTTTTAATTGGGTGCAAGTGCTTAATAGCCCTATACAGTTATGTAAATATCATGTAAACAGAAACAAACTCCAATAATCGGAGGTAGCAGCAGCAGCTATGATTAGATCACATTTACAGCAAAACAACTAATTGCCTGAGCGCTGGGTTAGTGAGTTCACACCCGGCTCGGAGGATTTGCGCCTACGATAGGTGACGGTATTTGCAGCCGCGGCAGCCGATGGCAGCTGCTCCCAGGTCCTCCTTCCCCATCAAATTCCCCTTCTTACAAAGCCAGCGCTGGGGTTAGTGTTCCTCTATTAGACACACATGGACGTATTCTGGACCCAAATGCAAGAAATGTGAAGTCTGCAGCCCTGGGGAGAGCCTCGTTGTCTTCTTTGTGCTGCTGCTCGTTTGGAGAGCAGGGACAGGGCTGCCTTACAGGGGAGCTGAGGGAACCCGGGGCAAGGCATGCTGGTGGGGCCAAGGCTGCGACACCAACGTACCACGTGTCGGGGTCAAATCCAGCTGGCTGCCAGGTCTAGTTTTAATTTCCATCCAGTCACCTCTTGCCTTTGTGGATTCCTTCCTGGCCTTGTCCCTGTAATTTAGGGGGAAAAAACAATTATAAACTGATGGAGGTGGTTTGAATTTGGCCTTTGGGGGATGAGGTCTCTGCTGCAGGTGCTCCTGACAGTGGGAATTTCTATCTGACATGTTTTGGTTCAGTTGATAAACAAATGATTCTCTCTAGTACTGCATGGGTGGTGATTTTTTTTTTTTTTTTTAAAAACCAGGAGCTTTCCATTTCCAAAAATGGCGATAAAATATTTGAAGTGTGGCAATTTATGGAAAAATGGGAGTGTTTAATCCAGGCAATGAGAACGGGCAGTATATTGAAATATTGGGCTGGTATTTTCTTGCACTAAAGACTATAGATAAGAACAAAGATAAATTGATTTTCCTTAGCATCTGTGGTGGTAAAACATCTTTTCTCTGGAAGAATTTCTTACACTCTCAGAAACTTGGAGATAAACGAAGGCTTGCAAAATAACTCAGCGGAGTCCTTACTGCACCCCAGACCCCAGCAGATGGGAATGGGTCCTGGTGGGGTGAGGAGGAAGGGCAAAACCAGCGGCATGTACATGGCAGAATGGAAAAGATTTAAGAAACCACTGATTTGGGAATGTCCATGGGGTTATGATGTGGACATTTTGGCATTAATAGAGAATTCAAAGACAGTTGGTGGCAGAAAGAAACTTAAAATAGCCCAAACTGGTAAAATTAGCAACAGTAGAGGAAGCAGCAGAGATTTTAAAAGCAGGCACTTGGGAAGCAGGGACAATAAAACTCAGTAAACAAAATGCAAAGCTGTTTGGAAGGTGGTTAGGCTCTGGAGAGGTGTTTCCACTCTGGAAAGGCTCATTCTGCATCTGTTTGTGCATTTAAAATGGCCCAGGGCAAGATTCAGTGGAGGATTTAAGCCTTGCAGCTTAGTTGAATGCAACAGAATTTAAACCTTTGTAGAAAGCACATCCACACCTTGAGCCTCACTGCCTGCTGTATGCAGTGGGTCAGTTTTCTTTGAATTTATTACATTTAATTGTAATTAAATGAATGAACAGATGTCATGTTTTCCATGGCTGTGCAATAGGCCACCTCCAGTCTTCCACTCTCAATGCAAGAGAGTCTGGAAACGTGGAAATAACTGCATTTATTGTTCAGTTTTACCTCACCTTTGACACAGCACCTGTAAGTGACAGCCAGCCCGACAGGAGCTTTTCCTGAGTGAAACCTCAGCTCGGAGTCGTCTTTTCTCAGAATGCTCTGTTACTGCAAGGATTTACCTTGGAGAAGAAGCTGACAAACAGCTTCTTTCAACTTTTGGCCGTAAATAGGTCCCCACAAGCAGATTTCTCAATGAGAATAAATTATTCTAGTAAAAAATTCTACAAATTAAGTTGGTGTTAAATGTGGACGAATTATTCTTTTCTTTTTTACACCTGTTTATGCCACGTAAGGAAGAGGCTACCACCTGAACGTGCAAATTAAAATGCTTTTCATGGACATTTTTCATGGTGGGCTTTAGTTGCTGTTTCCTTTTCTTAGAATGAATGCTTTCACCTCTTCTGCACCCCATCATCTGCATTTATCTTGGATTTCGCAGGGCCAGCTGCCCAAGCTGTATCCCAGACCTTGCTACCCTCAGTCATGCAGAACAGAGTCTGAATTCCTGAACTGTCCCATCTGTTCCACTGAGGCAGTTTATAGAGGAATCATTGTAAGAAAAGTCTATATTTTCGCTGTTCATCCAATTACCTTTGTGAAGAAAATAGCTTTTTTTCTAAAGTCTTTAAATTAGTGTAATACTTTGGTTGGTTTTTGCTTTTTAAATCCGTCAGCTTTAAGATTTATAAAGAAAGCCAGAGCTTATTCTTTTCCAACAAATTGTCCTGGTGACAAACCAGCAGTTACAGCCCATAATGAATTATCCTCCAAGAAATCATGGACATAGTCTCATTGCTTGACTGTAGGTGGTAAATACAGAGTTTAATGGCTCAATTGTTTAAAATTATTTGCGTGGATACACAACCATATATATACTGCAGTTGCACCAGGAGAGGCCTAACAAGGATTGCTATGCATTTCTATAGGTGCTTGCAGTGTGAGCTGGCTGCTCTTGGGTGCTGGACAGCAAGGGTGGTCCTCTCTTTGCCTTCATCCATCTTTACTTTAACATGTTACTTCTGATTGACAACATATTACAGAACATTAGCTCTAAATCCAGCACTTTCTCTGAATTCCTGCTGCTGCCTGGAGCCCCTTTCAAGGCTCCCCAAGCCTCACCCTCCATGTCTCCAAACACCAGCATGCTTGAAGAGGACTTTCATAAGCATGTTGCGTGAGCCCCTGCGCGTGTGGTGAGGAGGTTGAATATCGCTTGCTTGCCTTTGGTTCGAGGAGTGTTTTGGTAAGGTCATGGCTGTGGGTATCACTGTGGCCTCCAGCCAGCATGTCATGTGTCTGACTGTTTCCTTAAGAGCATTCTTCACCTCCAGGTACAAAAGTCTAAATTTATTAATTTCTAAGGCTTCACTTCCAAGAGTGAGGGACCCCACTTCACTCTGAGTGTAATGGGCTGAAGTCAAAAGGGTTTGATCCCTACACTGAAAGTGGCTTAACCAGTCCAGGTTACAGATGGGCCCAGTCAATTTTGCAGTGATTCTGCTATTGTAAATGTTATATTACCTACACTGAAAAATCTATAGCTCTTCACATTTACAATTTAATTACTTGTTATTATTATGTTAAGAATTAGTTAAGTTGCTTGAGAATAACATACTTAAATTGCATTGCAAGCACAGTTTTGGCACTGATTCTGAGGTCTTTATTTATGTAGCTGAGTAGTTTCCTTGAATTTAATCAACTGTTTGCCCAAGCGCAAACCTGAGTTTTGCAGAATCAAACCCTACATTTTTGTTGTGGGCTTAGAAACTGTGACATTGCTGTATGTGTTGCATGACAGCTGTCATTTTTATATTAATAGCATAATCTATTGAGAGCTTTGATATAAACACTGTAATTGATGTGTTTATGACAAAGAATTGTAGCATTCGGTGCCGGAGGGTTTAGCACTGCGTCTGAGCAGCAATTCTCTAACATTCCCATTTATTTCTCCCACACTCCTTGTTTACCCACATCCTGAAATGTCAAGAGCAGTACACCTCAACACAGGCCACTGTGCCTAACAAGACGAGATCTAACTAAGATGACTAAAAGCAAATTCCTGGGTGGAGGAGAGGTCTGTGCTGATGCCACTGTTTTTCCTTTGAATCAAGTGGTTTCAACACTGATTTTGCTGATGCTGTGTCAAAGGATATTTCAGTATGCCTTTGAATAAGGCATAGCTGGCTGGTGTCTCGGCATGGACCCTGGAGTAACTTAGTGTGGCAGAGCTGTGGAGCTGCAGTGTCCCAGTGAATTGTTGGTGGAATGGCAGGAAGGTGAGATCTGGGTGGGACACAACATATCAATCCCCTTCTAAGTGCTGCTGAGAGTGGATGCGTAGGGAGAGCAGGGTTAGGAAGGACAATGTTGTATTTGCTGCAGTTATAGCTCACCTCTGACATGGATCTATGCCTAGGCTTGCTCCCGAACTCCTCACTTGCTATGCCCATTAAACACAGGCAGGGCTGTAGGCCGTCTCTCCAGATCATCCAGGTCTCAGGGGTGGGAGGCAAGCCAGCCTGATGGGCAGCAGGGGCAGAATGGCAACCCCCAGATGATTTAGGAAGCTGCTCTGACCACCCCTTAGCAGAGAGTTGCCACTTTGCAGTTCAGACAAGGTCTTACTACTTGAGGTATGCAATAGCCAGCAGCAGCAGCAGCAGCCACCGGCATTCCTGGCTGAGCCTGGGAACGGAGCCGAGGAGAAATGCTTCTACAGTTCATCCGAATCCTTCATAGGAAGTGGCAGTTCAAAAGCAATTAGCATCCCTGTCAGAGCTTGGCTGCAGTGGTGCGGAGGGCACTGCTGGGGAGGCAACAGGTCTGCTCTCCGTCCGTGGCCCATCAAGCGCTCTCCAGGCTTGCGGGGAGGAACCGTGGCCTGGTGCCACTGCCCCAGCAAACCAGAGCCCAATTACAGAGTGCTCCTGCCATGCTTCATCCCAGCATCGTTGCACGGGCAGGTATTAGGGATGTCCCCCCTCTCCCTCGCCAGGAGTGGGAAAGTGGCCAAGAGGAGCAGAGAAATGTGTAGAGATTTGACAGGACATGGCTTCCCAAACATACTGGCCAGTGTAACTGTGCTCAGTTCTCCTAATCATGTGCAGAGTTTCTGGCACTCTTTCCAAAGAAGTGTGTTTCCAAACAGGGGCTCACGGTCAGCGGTACCATCTGTTGAAAAGGACATTTGCATGCCCTCATGCCTAATTTGTACATGCAAAATAGTGACCCAGTTGTACATATGCTACTGCAGGTGAGACTCTGCCTTTAACTTTCTGGAAATGAAGCAACAAATGGCCACAGATTTTGATGGTTCTCCAAAAGACGCGCTCTGTGTTTGTACTGTCTCAGTGCTGGGACTGGGGAGCACTCATGGTTCAAAGGGAGTGTTGCTGCTATGGCCAGCCTGGCATTACGCAGCATCGCCCCTGCACCTGACCCCAAATGTGTGATTCTTGTTGAAAGAAATGTCAGTCAAAATTGCTAGTTTCTGCAATATTGTGACACCTGCAGATCTATTTGGAAATAATCTACTGACATGCAAGTATAGGTTCCTAACTCGGACGGGAGCAGAAGAAGGAACAGAAAATTGCCTTTGTGCAGGATTTAATATTTATACCTCAGACTTTGCCAAATAGGCTTGTTATTTATAGCAATAGCAGCAGTAATATTCATCAGTTGCCATGGACATACTAAGCTCACCAAATACAATAGTGAACTACAATCTGCACTGGAGTAATTTTAAAATGCTTCCATGCTGAGTGAAATAGTTTGTATTAAATTTAAGAGTAAAATGCTAGGTTTCTCTAGTGCCATTTCTGGGGTTTCAGATATAAAAATGGAAATACTTTATTGGAAATTTAATGGGAAGAGCAGTGCTGTATACAAGAACCCTAAAGAACTTATTGTCACTAGGCAGCATTCAGGATCACAATTTACTGTGCCTAAAAAGCAGAATATATAATGAGAACATCTAGAATTCCATTAATAAGGATTTATTTTTGAAGAGCTGAAAAACTAGATGGAAAATAAATTTTGTAAGTTAACTCTTAATGGCAGCACATTTAGGGGGCCAGTAATGCCTTCTGCATTGCTGGCATTTTTATTCGAAGCAGTCGGTCAGCGTGTCTGACATGGGAGAGTAATCACGTATGCAGACTACTGCTCCGATCAAATCCTCCTGTTCTGCAGTTGGGGAAGCAATCCTCATTTCTGAAATGCCAGACCTCCGAAATATTGCTGGAGTTGCAAATTTTTCTTTGTTGGGATAATTTGGGGAAAGACAGAGCAATTATCCAAGATTTCATAGATAGAGCCTGTGAAAAGAGTTAAATCTGGGCAGGGAGATCTCAGATATTAACTGGTTATCCACTGACCTGGCCTTCCCCTTCCCCTGCCCAAAGAACAAATCCAGCAGTAAAAGAACAGCTGCAAGCTGTCAGGTTTTAATACCTATAGATAAGGTGATTCCTTAGGGGAGACTTGCTTGAATGCATAATAATATAACCAGGAACTGTAAAAGACACTGAGATATATTAGAAGATAAAATAAAGCAGACTGAAGTTCAAACACAGAAAAATCTAAGCTTTATATGGTGAAAGGTAAAATATTTCTACAGATCAGTGGAGGCTCTTGAGTGAGGAACTGTTTGAAAGATCTGGGGGGCTGGTGAAGTCTTTGGGGATGAGAGTTTGAAGACTTACACGATACAGATAATGGAAGAGGTGGGTTGTGAGAGAGGGCCCATCGGAGGTGAAAAATCACCCGCAGGAGCGGGTCTGAAGCTGAACCCGCCTGCTGCAGAGGTCGTGGGGTCTGAGAGAGCAGGAGGGACTGACGCATCGCTTTGGGCAAGTGGGGGAGCTGCAGGTAACTGGGGCGCTCCCGAAAAGCGACCCTAAAAAAAAAGAAGCCTCCTATTAAAGTGGAGACTCAGTCATACTGTGGCAGAAGCATTGAAGGACAAGGCTGTCTCTGAGGCTCTGAGATTTTTTCCAATGTAGTTTGCAATGTTTTGTGCTAAAAGTGAGAAGGTTTGAACTGGATTGTGGATAAAAGTATCTATTTTGAAGGGATTCTTCTGCTGAGCCTTATTGGATTAATGTTGTTACTTTGTTGTTGTTGCTTTTTGTCTTTAACTTGTGTTTTTTTAATGCAGCATCATACTGCAAATCCCCTCAGTGGGACTATATTTTAGTGTGAGCCTAGTCTGAAAGCTACAGCTGAGAACAGCATGTGGTTTGATAACGTGGCGATACATCCATCTCCACTGGGAAATGAGTCTAGTGCTCACCGGTTTTAGGTGGCAGGCCTTGGTTAAACCCCTTTACCGCTCTGTGTGTGTGTGTCTGAAACAAGCCCTAGCGCTGGATTTTCATACTATCTTAGTGGGTTTGTCCTCTCCCGTGGCTCAGATCAGATCACGTTAGTACTCACCTGACTTTTGCAAGGCTGTGTGCTTGAATGCATTTTTGCATTTAATCTGGTATTTGCGCAGGGGCCAAGCAACTGCAACCCACAGTGGTGGGAACTGGGCTCGGCATTGCCAGCTGGGCTGGCAGCGTTTGCTGGTTGCTTGGGGGTGGTGGGTGAGGGTGCCAGCAGTTTGTGGTCAGGACTTAAGTACATTTTCGTGCGGGGAATCTGCTGATTTCTGAGAGAGCTGAGGGCTGCCAGGACCTCTTAGCACTGGGATCAGAGCGGGTCATGCTTTGGGAAAGTAGTAATAGGAAGAATTCAAGGATCAGTCCTGCCAATAAAATACCCATACTTAATCTAATATTTTAAGATTTTAACAGTTCTATGGTTCAAGGCACAAAAGTGATTATGAGCTGGCCTTGGTGAAAATGAGCTTTCTAAAAGTAATTTGCAAATGCAATTGCAGAGTAGGGAGTGTTATAGCTTGTCAGTAAAACTTTTGGTACTGGCCTTTGTGGGTTGCAAATTGCTCATATTCCTATCCAAGCTCTTTCCTGCTGCAAAACCATCCTGGGAGCCCGCCCTTCCATAACAGTTTTCTCTTTTCTTCTCCTTTACCTGAATGGAGGCTTGACAGTTCTCAAATAGACTTATATATACTGCAGATATTTTATAGTTTTAGCATGTATTGTTGTGCACAATGTGTGATTGTATTTACTTGCCCACAGTAAAGAAGTTGTAGGAATAAAAAAAACCCCCACATTACCGCTGTATTCTCTTCCTTTTCGTACAGTGCAGTGTGGGAGAGATTACTTTCCTGAGATAAAATTGCAACATATGAAAATCCCACATTGAGCACTTCAATGTATTTTTCTTATAGGGGAAACAAATACGAACAAGAATGGAAACAAAGCTCACTGTTTCTTTTGTTCAGTTTTTATTTTTCTTAGCATGTTTTTCATTTACAAACTTTTGCCAGGCAAAAGAGATGTGCGAAGTGAAAATGGAGGGAGAACTGTTAAAAATAATCACTTACATGCCCTTAAAATCCAGTCTGTGTTAGCCCTTCAAATACTATTCCTTCTCCCTGAAGCGTAGGGCAATGTGGCTAAACAAACTATCAGGATTATTTATAGTTACCAGAGCTATAGCATTAACGAAACAAGGAGAAAACACAGTGCAAATGATCCCTGTGCTTGCTGCACCTTGTGAAAATGTCCTACTGCACTTCAGGGGGTCTTCGTGCAGCAGAGGACTCCAGCAGGACAAGTCTCCCTCCCTTGATCATGTCTGTAGCCATTCTTTCCAAATACAATTATATTTTGCCTAGACAAAGCACACTTTTGACTCCAATTTTAGAGTTCACCTAATTTCAACTATCCTGCAATAGTTAGCGTAGCTTTCTGAAGGCAAGGAAACCCCAGATATGTGGAATTGAGTAAAAATTAGTCCTGTGTAAGCAGGGATGCTCTGACTCTAAAAAAAAAAATATATAGAAACCTCTCTGGAAGCAGAGGAGTCATCAGTGAGGTCCGGGTGCGTGCCGCTATTTTAGCCCTGCACAATAATGATGTTTTGTATTCAGGAAGCTTAGCTCCAGCTATTGCAGAGAAGTTGGGGAATTATCATTTGCAGATAAATCTTGTATCTAAATTGTACTTCTTGGTTGCTAATTTTACTAATTAAAATATCTATCACCCATGCACAGCCTCAGGCTGATTTAGAATAGGAAGGAATAGGTCTTCAATTTAATGAGGACTTGTACATGAACCGCAGATTCCTATCCGAATGGCTGTGCTGTAATTTATCACTGCGTTAGGGCCAGAATGTTCCAGCGCTGGAGAGATGTTAAATGTGTACTGAGTGGATTCGGACAATAATATGCGTTCTTACAGAAGCGTTCGGTAATGCGGTCGCTGAGCCATAGGATGCCGTTCTACATTGGAGGAACCTGTGTTGATAGGACAAGAGGTAATGGTTTTAAACTAAAAGAGGGTAGGTTCAGGCTAGATATAAGGAAGACATTTTTTACAATAAGGGTGGTGAAGCACTGGCACACGCTGCCCAGAGAGGTGGTAGGTGCCCCATCCCTGGAAACACTCAAGGTCAGGTTGGATGGGGCTCTGAGCAACCTGGTCTGGCGGAAGATGTCCCTGCTCATGGCAGGGGGGTTGGACTAGATGTCCTTTAAAGGTCCCTTCCAGCTGAAACTATTCTATGATTCTAATTCATACATTTGCTTTGCAGCTTCAGACAGTGAGACCGTAAAATGTACAAAGCAGTGTTTGCCTGGAGCATTGCAGTTTAAGTGCAATGTTTTTCATGGAACTTCTCATCAGATTTATGTTTGCGTACCTCCTCAGGGAGGAGGGAGCAGAGGAGAGGGGCTGTCAGGGGCTGAGCAGCAGAAGTGATTGCAGACATCCATGGGATGCCTCTGTAGGAGACGTGGCTTTGTAGGAAGCATGGCGCTGCTTTCCCTGCGCAGGAGCGGGGCAGAGGCGTAAGATGCCATTCATCTCGGGAGCGAGGGGCTCTTGCGGGAGCTGGACATCGTTGACACTGTGGAGAAGAGGCCACCCCATCTCCCAGTGGGGATTTCCACGTGGGACACCCACCTTCACGCCCTTGCTGGCTTTAGGCCGGGGGAAATCTCTGTTTTCTGCTCTGCCTCTGCATTTGAATAGGAAACAGCATTCCCTGTTCACTAATGTGCATCATCAGTCTTTCAAAGATGCTTGATTTCTGTTTGATTCTTAATTATTATAATAGTTAAGGTACTTAACATGCTTTAGTGATTTACTTCTCTTAATTGGATGTAGTGATTAGAATATCTTTTATATTACCCTCACTGCAGTTTTAATTTAAGATTATAATCTCATGGTTCTTTTCAGCTTCTCTAGCTTTCATTTAGATACTGTTTCTTCTTTTCTGATTTCATTTTGTTTATTCATTTTTCCTGCTGATTCAGTAAACATGCCGCTAGGATGATTTCTCAGGAAATCTGAGTGTGGTTATAAATTCTTTCATTTAATGTAGACACTAATGAATTAAAAAAAAATGAAAATGACGTATCAGGCCATAGCCAGCCTCTGGAGTTATCGTTTGCTTTTCGCAGTCATTTATTAGAATTAGGGGGGAAAAAAAAAAAAAAAGAAATTTTTCTCTTGATGGGGTCTAGAGGGAACACACGAAATAAGGAGATGGAATATGATAGTGTAATGTCCTCTTTGTGCATGTCATGTCCTGCCTTAGTAGATGGGTGAGGTACGGATTAAGGTTTTAGTATTATGACCCAGTGTGTGAGATTTTGGTGTTATTACCCAGTGTAGGAATTGCTCTGGTGAAGGGAACTTAGGGCACCAGCACAGGCGCCGGGGAGGAGGATAGGGAGGAGAGAGTGCTGGGAGCTGGGCTGGGAAACATAATTCTGTGTAATTTGAGAAACGAGCAAGCACTTCTCCAGAGGGATAGTGGTGGATTCTCCAAATTAGTTTGAAATGTAGAGTAGCATGTTCTCTTTTCCTCTTGCTGATGGAGAAAATCACACAGATAATCCAGCTGGCTTGTCACTGTAGAAATATATAGTATCTGTATTTTGTCTCCTTTATAGTGCCAAATCCTAAGTGTCCACCATCACTATCAGTGCTCCTTTCAAAGCGAAAGGGCCAACACAGATATGGACGCGCACGTGACACTCGGAGGATTTACAGGTCCAGCAGGAGAGAAGCAGTGGCTTTGTAAGATATTCCCATTTGCGATTAGGTTAAGAAAACCCAGAGATCCATTTTACAGGCTTTTCTGTGCTCGGGGGTTTGGCCAACTGAAATACATGGAAGCAGGAAAGCACTTTATCTGCTTTCTCTTCTCTTTGCCAGCACGGATACTGTTATTGGAGCACTAGGAGTATGGTTTGCCTGAATTCTGAAAAAGAACTACCATTACAAAAAAAAAAAAAGTCCTTATCATTAAAACATAACAGTGATCCTGTTCAAACAGAATAAAGGATTAGGTTGCCAGTGTAGTGCTCCTGATCCTGCCCAAAAGTGGCTGCTCAGAGAAGGGAAACGGGGCTCATGATCCCCTGTGCCACACCAGCTCCTGTGCCGGCAGTGCCTGGGGCTGGAGACCAGCTCAAAACAAAGGGCCTCTTCCTTTTTCTGTCCAAGGCAACTAATTAGGTGAAAGCCGTGGGTACATGCAGGGCTTCAGAAACAGTCTTTGATGCATTAGTTATTTAGCCTGTCTCATTACACTTGTATGCCACTGCACTGTATTGCCTTCCCAGACCGTGTGAATGCACCTTCCGAGCCAGATCATGGTGCCTTTAATCACTGTGAATTGAACTTTATTCTGGGAAGTGTCCCAGTGAAATCAATTAGGTTTTGTGCAGAGCAAGGCACTGCTTGAACACGACTGTGAGTACCAGAGCCTGGCCCTGGGTGACCATGGCATCTGCTCTGGCCGTACTGGAGCATCACAGCACTCAGGAAAACGGAGACTGTCACTACATTAACATGAAACATTAAAATGGCTCCAATGTTTGGATCTGCCAAGTATCAGGCCTATAATACATGTCCTAAAGCAGTCAAACTGTTGCTACAAGTGCAAAAATATTAACAAATCATTGGTTGTTTAAATGGAATCATTTAGGGCTCATCTGGCTAATGAGGAAGAAGAAACTGAACTGAACACTTCTTTTCAGTTTTACGGAGACATATGAGATCAGCTGTTCGTAGGAAGCTATCAGTGTACATACCTCGTTAGCTCCCTTGTGTGAAATTCCTTATCTGCGTCTTATTAGTCTTTCATTAATTAAAGCTACAGAATCCAGTATTTTTTGTTAGCTGTTCTCTCAGCATGAAATTTGGCTAATTCTTCTACTATTGGAAACAAAGCTCAGAGATTGAAGTTTATTCTTATTGTGTTCTTTCAGTTATTTATTTCATATTGCTGTCATGCATCGATGAATTTATATGATGCTCTGATGACCTTTAGAAATTCTTCTGATTAAATGCTGTTCTTCTTCATTATGACATTTCTGTACTTGTACTACCAGATTTGATGTGTACAGCTTAATAACACAACCAGACATGAATGCTAATAACTTTACAATTCATTGCATTGCTGTTTTTTAATGTAGATGAATTTTAAAACAAGTTTCTCTGGCTGCAGGCTTACATGAATCATATAAATTAGAAGGTAACAAAAGAACATATTAGCATTTGTTAGCCTGGATGCACAAATTTTGTAGTAACAATTTTAATATGTACTACAACTTTTCCAGCCTCAAGTTTAATATATACTACAACTTTTCACCCTCGATTTTTCAACCAACATCATAATTGAATTGGTTTCCTTCTTGCCTACGGATAATGATTTTACACTGATGGAATCGTTATTAGATTCTAAGGATTATACTGATGTTGCCTGTTTTACATAGAGCTAAAAACAAAAATCAAAGTTATTCAACTGTAAAATACTTTTACACAAAGGCTACTGTAAGTCTGAGATAGATGAACTAATTATTATGTTTAGAGTTGTTGTTAATATCCAGCATCCATAACTGGAGCAAACTTCTTGACATAGCTCGGTGCAGTGGATGTAGAGCGCTTTCGAAAACCCAGCCCCATTGCATGTTCTTGAAGTCTGGCAGGTGGTAACTTGCTGTTGTGGAGCTGATGCTGTGAAAGCATGTGTTCATCGAGGTAGGAGATGGCTTCCTACCGATGTTCACAGAAATTACTCAGAAACCTCCTAATGTACAGACACATCCTCTGGTAGTGGGACAAGCAGCAGAGGAAAGGTGAAAGAGGGGAAAAAAGAAGGCATTACCTAGGGGACAAGTGTCTTTACTGGTAGGGATCTGGTTATCATGTCAGTTTGTGTTTGGAAGATCTGCCCATGCTCTCTCACACCTTCCTAAGTGTTAAAACAGTGTTTTAACTGGTCCAGAATAGGTGAGAACCAGCTCACCTGCATCCACCATTTTCTGTCTGCACATCTGAGCACTGCTTCTTGGATGTAGGGAGGGAAAAGGTAGACCGGGCTAAGCATAAATGATAAATTTCTGCTATCTTGAAAAACATCAACATTTCATGGGTAATTTACACTTTAGGCTGCAGAAATAGCTGTTGAATTAATTGGTTTTACGCTTACTTCCTGATGTGCTAAGTGGGCATTGGTCAGAGTGGACGTCTCAAAATAGCATCTTCAAAAGTCTCAGTGATAAAATACATTTACCTATATCCACTGAGTAATCAACAATTAGAATACAGTATAATTATCTGCAATCTTTAATCAGACAAAAGAGGAAGAAAAACTATTATTGCCTTTAAATATATTAAACTTTTTTGCAATTTTTACTTGTCAAGTATAGATGTGTCAGGAACTGAAATTAAGGAAGTAGTCACTCTCTGACCTCCTTAAAGCTGGAGGTTAACCTCAATTAAAAAAATATTTTAAAATCATGTTTCTTTAAACATCCATTTAAAATCATTTTAAATCATAGGTGAAAGACCAGTCAGCATAACTCAGTGGACTGCTCTTCTGCATGATTTTAAAAAGCCTTCATGCTTCATTACTGCGGAGGGATGTCACTTCTAAGGTCACAAAACGTGATTGCTTTCCCACTCTTATGCTTCAGTCAGTTTTATTCACTACAGAAAACAAGAGTAAGGAGCAGCACCGATTGTAAACTTGCACCTACTCAACTAATTGTAAACAGAGTGATCAATATATGAAATCAAATGCTATGTCCATGGTGCATTAAGACATTATCAAACTACTGTGCTTCTTGGCCACTTTAATATGCCTTGAGGTATAGCGCACCACTCCAGTTCTATGCGAGTTCAATAGTTTCTTTAAGCTGAGATGTAAACATGTCTTTTAAAAAAAAAAAAAGCTGACCTAAAGCTAATAGAGCTGCATTGAATTCATCTCAAATACACGTTAAATTTTCTTGACACCATTACCTTTTTCCTTTGGAAACTTCAGAGTGCTCTTGGCTAATAATAAAATTAAGGGAAAAAACCCTGTAAAAACAAACCAAGAAAACTCAGTGGCCCATCTACTTTCAACCTGTTTCTCTTTGTCCTGGGTATTCACAGCAAAGGAGACAAAATCCCATCAAGCTTTCTTTTCAGCATTGCATGGTGCTTTATACTATTTCCTATGCTCGAGTTTTTTGCCTGTAACAACAAAACAAAGCAATTAGGTGGTTCTAGCAGAGTTAAATCAAGACAATAGCAGGAGACAAGATCTCTGGATTCCAACCCAGGCTCTGCAACTGATTTATTGAACAATCTGTGCTAAATTGTTTAACCTATTTGCTGCTTATTCCCTGTCTTTAAAGTGAAGGCATTAAGCCTTACCTACCTGTAGCATCAGTCACAGCACTTGTTGACTTGTATTTGAGCGGTGCTTTTGAAATGCAACACTCCGTAATGTCGTAATGAAGTGTGGCTGTGCCGAGACACGAGAGTACGCAGTGGGGAAATTGGTCCTGGCGTGGCTTTGCAGATGTTGCTGGCAAGTCCCTCTTCTCACCCTGTCATGGGAACAGGGGACTTGGACTCACTGTCGGTGTGTGCCTGTAGCTGTGTGATGTGGTGTGAGCTGCCATGTTCCTAGGCAAGGAGACGGCCCCAGGTGAGCACCACCTCTCATTTTGGCTGAAGGTGACATGCTTGGGCAACCCAAGGAAAATGTGTCCTTGTGCCATGGACGGAAATGTCCCTAGCAAATCCTGGGGCTGTTTCCAGCCACTTGACAGTGTTGATATGGACCTGGCTCATCCTCTATGAGGACAGAATGACACCATGGTGCCAAGTCAGTGGTGAGGCACCAGTGAGCTTCAGCAAGGTGTGAATTCACCCACTGTCTTTTAGTTCAAGGTCTAAATCTGTGTCTGGGTGGTGCTGGGTGCAAAGCAGGCGAGAGGGCACGGCCCCCCAGCTCTGGTGTCTCTGCTGCTCGTGTCACTTTCATGACTGGCATCAACTTTGAGTTTTTGCTCCCCAAAGCTTGAAGCCTTCTAAAAATTGACCAGATTTCTGTAAATCTCTAGAGGAAGAGTAAAATCTGTTGTTGTTGCAGTAAAACCTCATTACAGACTTGGTGTTACATTTCATAAGGAATCAGTTTGTGAAGCATCTGTTATTACTCTGTCAGAGAAGGTGGAGAAGAGCAGAACTGTAGAGAAGCTTTACGTTGAATTTGGGGGATCAGGCATAATTGGCAAGTTGCTGAAGACTTGCCATGTGCTGTAATGAAAGGGCTGCTGTCAAAGGCGAAGCAGGCATAAAAATGTACCTTCCTCAGCTGCTGTCCCCTCTAGTGAGTTCATCTTAATTTTCAACGCTTGATGGAGAATTGAATTTTGAGATGGAAAAGGGAATGTGTTATTTTTGCAAGACCTCGGTGTCTCTTAGTGCTCTTCTGTGGGTATCCAGTCTGCACAGGCATGGGAGGAAAGGAGCCTGGGTCCTTGTTGTATCGCTCAATCTCCCAAATTATCATAAGGCCTCTGTAGGGGATGAGCTGACAGCAGGAGAGGGCAAGCTGCGTAAGTGACTGTACCCCTGGTTGTTCGACATCAAACAACTAAATGTGCTGTACCACTGGGCTCACCTATAGCCACGGCTGGAGTTTCCACTGGGAGAGAAGCTCAGCTGGGTGGGGATAATCAAGGCAAATATAGCGGCTTCCAGGATGGATTTCCTTGGCAGGTGTCAGAAGATTTCTAGAAAGGGAGCACTTGAATTTCTTTTGCTTTGGTAGCCTCAGCAATGTAAGGAAACTTGGACCAAAGCTTGGAGACACGCTTGGAACTTGTCCTTGGCACAAGTTATCCCAATGGGGAAAGGTATAAAGTATGTCTAACGGGCAGATGTGCTTCTAAGGACACGCGTCACTATTTGGCAGACCCAAGCTCTAAAAGTGCTTCTGTGTGGCTGTGACTGTAGTTCAGACACGCGTTAGCTTTGAAGTAGCTGGCTGGGATCCTGCGAGCAGTTCCGCTGCAGCAGGGCTGAGCTCAGCGCAGTTGCAAAGTCCATCTGAGAAGCTGAGGGGAACAGTAGTGTTTTAGAAATTTCTCCGTCCTACAGCTTTATGCTTGGGCAAAGAGGGTGCTAATCCTTGCTGAAACTAATTTCAAACCGTGTAGAGCTAACACAGATTGCTGTCACGGGAGTGACTACAAGATAGATATATCCTGTAGCTCTCTACCCACCAGGTCAGACCATGCCTCGAATAATTTGGATGCATTCTGGTGGACTTTGTGGTCTTTCTCTTTCCAACGAATAGGAATAGGGATCAGCAGTTACAAAAAAGACAGCTAGAAGAAAAGGTTTATTTTTCTGTTATTTTCTTCCTAAACCAGCATTTAATTTGGTGCAAGTGTTAATATTGACAAGCATATTTTATAATTTGCAAATGCACATTAGGCTGAGATGGTGCCTTGGTTTTTAATGTTTAATGCACATAGTTTAGATGGCATGCATTAATCATATTCCTATTGCCTTTGTTATGTTAATGGGAGAAATAAGCTCTCTTTTTTTTTTTAAATTTAAAAAAAAGAAGCAGGTTAGACATTTTTTTAAGATGCATTGTATATCAGCAGCTAATGAAGAGGAAATAATGATGACTCTGCACTGTAATATGTATTAGAACACTAATTAGACTATAGCAGAACTGCTTACGGATGTCTTTTAAACACCTGCTTGGTAATTTTCAGCCCCCTGCGTTACTCCATTTAACAAAGCATGCGTGATAAGAAGACAGAGTTAAGACTGAAATATAGAATCATAGAAACATTAAGGTTGGAAAAGACCTCTAAGATCATCAAGTCCATGAAACGCAGTACATATCAGCCTGCATTTTTGCCTTTTGTCCATCCAGCTTTACATATTTTTAAGAAAAGGATGATGTGGATGATCACTGAACAGCCCTTTGCGTTGGCTGGGCTTTCTATTGCCTGTTGCGGGTAAAGGGAAAGGAGTCAGATATGTTGTCTTCTAACTTCTCTGTGACTGTACAAAGGCATTATGGTTTCAGGGCAAGAATTCCTGATTCAGACTGTTGTCTTGCAGGTATACTAGGCCAGAATGTTATGTATTGCATTGCCAACGTTTGCTTATCATTGATTAAGTTTTGAATTTGTATTTTTGAGATCATTAAAAGCTGTACATCTAGAAATAATGTTGTCCTTAATTTTTAAAGCTATGTTTTGAAGTCTCCTTTTACTGTAAAAAGAAACCACAAATATTTCTACTTTGTCTTACTTGCTTTTACATTTTTTGTCTATTATGTAAATAATTGAATTATAAACATGAATTACAAATGTGGGCCCTCAGCCTAATAGCCTACAATGAGAATAATAAAAAAGTTCTAATTATAAAAGCAGTTCCCATATTTCTGTGATGGGCCAAAGCTTCATCTGTGGGCTTTGAACTTGCAGTAAAAGAAGTAGATATTGTCAATGACTTGTTCATAAGAACATCAGTGCTAAGATAGCGAGTGCTCGCTTTGCATTTTCATACACAAAACATTTCTAAGCTGTTCCCATATTACAATGCTCTGCAGTGAAAACTGTTGGCATGAGAGCATTTGTAATTAAGCACATTTTGTACCATCTAACTTTAAACTTCATGTGCACGGCAGTACCCTGTAGGGAAGCCAGCTTAGGGACGTGGCCAGAGTTTTCTTACCTGTTTACAGAATGAAGCCCACTCTCAGGAAAGGTCTGCGTAGGACCACTTCATGTGTTTAGGCTGGAGCATGTTGGCTAAGGTTTGGACGATCCCTGCCTTTCAAACAGCAGGGCAGCACATGTGCAGGTACTTTCAACTGAAGGCTTAGTCTATCCTTTCTTAAAGGCTATCGAATTTTGGTGTTTTCATTCCAAATGATAAGTGGTGGTTTAAACTGATGATACAAAATTGCCATAGACAATCAAGGATGTGCAAAGATTTTTGTGGTCTCAGACTAATGTGTAAGAGCACTGGTTCAGTTTGTAAATTTTTTTTTTTTTTTTTTTTTAAAAAGCTTCTGTAATGGATTAATGACTCCTGGTGAAGTTTTGTTTGCTGGTTAGAGTCGACATAGAGTGTTGAGTCTTACTGACAGTCATTCCTCAGTATTCCCCAAATACTGAGTCTCTGCGGTGACTCAGCTGCTTTTTCCTCACTCCTCTTTCCAAAGGCAATCTTCCCTGACTGCGCCATTAACATGTTGTAAGATATGGAGCTGTTTGTGCATGAAGGCCTGAGCAGACCCCAAATGAGCATGCTGAAGGTGAGCAACTCTGATTCAAAGCTTTTTTTATTTATTTTTTTTTTTTATCTTGACCATGAAAACTTTCAGCTGATGCACTGAATCCTGAGGTAGTTACACATTTAAATGCTGTATGACAACATTTCTAATAAAATAATGCATTTAAAAGTAATACGCAATATTCCCATTTTAGAGGGGTATCGGAGAGAATTTTTTCTCTACTTTGAAATTTTTGGTGCTATCTCCAATTTTATAGAATCCTATTTCAGGTGGCCATTGTGAGCTACAAATGTTTCCATCCTGTATGTAAGACCAGTTTTACCTTACGCACAGGGATGCTGCTGCTTTATGTAACTTACGTAACTCCGTACCCTAAAAGTAGCAGTAAAACTACTCACAGAGAAGACATAGTTGAAAAGCAGAAGTTCAGTGGTATGCACTGGTAGCATTTGAGTCCCAGAATAGTAACAGATTTATGACCTGCCCAAGGACCAGGTAAGAGGTGAATGCAAAGGGGTGCAAAGTAGCATCGGATGCCGTAAGCCAGCATGATGACCTTGTTGAAGGGGGAGAGGGAAAAGAAGAATCTCTTTTCCTCTTCCTCCCTTCTCAGAGTGTGGTCTGATCCAGACCATGGTCCTGCGCTATATGGCGGATGTGCAGTGGGACTCCTGGAGGCAGAGATGTGGAATCTCTCAAGGTGCTTTGGGGCTGGGAGGGCTCTCTGGTGCTGGATGACTGAGCAAACCTCTGAGACTTCGCAGTGTCAAATGTTATCGTTACCAGATGCCCTGGGGACTGCGATACTGGAAAAAGATGCCTTTTGGTAGGAGGTTTACAAGCAGAAAGTAACTCCAAGTGTAAGACAAGGGACTTACCTAGATACAGACAAACAAGCAGCTAAAACACTCCCAAAACCCCAAGCAATTTTGTCACATTCATTATCAGGATAAGTAGTGGTCTCAGCACGCCGGGTGCCTCAGCACCGTCAGCGCTTGTGAGTCAACAGAGCAAAGCAAAAATGCATCCATGCAAGGGAACTGGGAGGCCAGAACCCGAGTCTTCCAAAGCCCCAGGTGGATGTTTTGCCTTGCTAAGCAAGTCTGCTCACTTGGTGACACCAGCTGTATCTACCGACTGCCCCTGCGTAACGCTGGCGGTACCCCTGAGGGTAGCTGCTGTCAGACCTGAACTCACCCTTCAGCGAAGCGCTGAACAAGTATGTCTAGAATTTCTGAGTAAGGCATGCTCATCTTTAAAATAACATTCTTGTGAGGTTAGGCACTTTCCTTTGGTTATGTGAGAAACCGCCTCTCAGTACCATGAGAGAAAGAGGAGGGAGGGGAAGGCGGGTATCTTGAAACAGGGCTTTAAGTCCCACTGTGTGCAGTTGTCTGAGGACTTTTTGCCTCTGCTGTCATTGTTGGGGGTGTGTGTGTGCGTGTTGCTGTCCCCACCTCCGTCTGCTCCCTTCCTCGTGGCTTCAGAAGTTGTGCTCCACCTCCAGAGGAGATGGGACCTTGTGCTGTCTTGCCAGCATGTGTGAGATAAATGACGAGTCCAGAAGAACTGAAATAATAACTCTCTGGAGGGTATCCACTCCTTTTTGGGGGTTGAATCAATCTCTGCAGGGATCCTTCCCTACTGGCTCCCCAGTGCATTTCAGGTGAATCCAAAGAGCTTAGCTTCTATTGCTATTTAATTGCTCCTCTATATCAGCAGTATACTTAGGCATAAGCCATATTGATCTAATCACAAACCCAAACAAACCAACAGTCATTCGAGTCCTTTATAAATTGGCAGGCAAAAGCAAGCCCTCACCTCTTATCCATTCTGCATATATATAATTTTTCTGCAATCTTCATCAGCGCCAGGAATTCAATAGCTGAGACCAACATTTATGTCAGTCAATCCAGTGTGTAGGTCTGCCCCTTTCCTGAATATTCAAATATGCTGCCACATCAGTGTTTCTCATTTGGAAGACAATGACAAGGGTCATAATTTTCTTCTTTATCTCCCACTTCACCTGCTCCTGAATGTCAAAGAAAGGGAGGAAATGGCATGCTGGGGAGCTCATTGGTGTTCCTGACAGCCTTGCGATGCTTGACCGTTTGTCAGAGCATCATGGGAGGATGGGGAGGAGTGAGAAGCACAGCTGAGCATCTGTGCCTTGCAGCCCTGGCTGGCCGGTGCTGGTGGCGGTGAGGTGGTACTGCCAATGGCGGTGGGAGGGAGACGGTGGGCGTTAGCCCTGCCCGCCCTTCCAGCCGCACGGCGAAAAGCCAAAGGGCAGAATTGCCATGTCAGGTAGAAAACCTTCAGCCTGGTCAAAAATAGGTCTCATTTCTGAAGACGAGAAAGGTTAAAATTGAGTTCAAATATCTTGATCTTCCCTCGGGACTGTGTTGAGAAAAGGACAGTGGCTTTCATTCAGTTGCTTTCCACTCGCGCTGCATTTACATGCCTAAAAAGATTCAGCTGTCATAGCCCTGACAAGTGCTAAAAAGCACTTGTTAAGGTCACCGATATCAGAGAAGTGTCTCTCATACAACATCCCAGTGTATCGGGGCCACTGTCACTGGGAACGGGGGCCGATGTCAGACACTGCTACAGACGGGATTGTGACCCTGATGTCCCGGCACGGCCGAGCCGGCACTTTTCTCGCCTCTCTTCCTAAGGAGAGCTGTGTAACGCTGCTCCAGCTAAGTGCAAAAAAAGCTCTAAACATGGATGACCTTTAAATTCAGGCTGAAGCTAAAAGATCTGCTGCTAACTAAAAATCCGGGGTTGCTTTCATGTGTCTGAGCATTCAGGGAATAGATGTATCTTAACATGCAAATGCAGGACTTCCTGCAGAACGACGCTGCTTTTCAAGATCTCTCATTTCATGCTGTTACCGCTCCATGCCCTGCTGTTTCTGTGAAAAGAGCCTCTCTGAGGAGAAGTTTCCCACAGACAGAAATCCAACTGATGTGGTAAAAAAACCCAACCCAACAACTTATTTTCTAATTTCTAAAATGCGTCGTGTCCATCCGCAACCTGGCAATCAGCATCTTCTCTGCTGCTGGTGTTTAGAAAACAGCCAGCCATTTCCTCAGTTTTCTGTGTATATACTTTATATGTTGGTCTTCATGTCTTCAAGCGAGTCGATCCTGGACTCAGGAGCCAGGAGTCCTGCCCTGCCGTAGGTGTGCAGAGGAAGACTTTCCCTCTGTAAACAGCGATGCTCTGGCGCCTTTTGGCACGTTCATTTGTGCATCTGTTTTCTTGATGTACAAGTTACCGTTCTCACATAACTTAGGTGCTCTGAACATATAGAGAAATAGATGTCCAAAAGCTTTTTTTCTTACCACTAAAGAAAAACACCTAAAAAGCCCGTGTACAGCGGCTGTCTGCCAGGTCCCTTCCCTGGAGGTTACAGGCGTGACGTGACACCAGCAGAGTCCACTTGCTGCAATAATGTTTATTTGGCACTTCAAATATCTTCCTTGAGCCACCTGGACATCATAATCTTCTGTCTTTAAAGCAACGTATGATGCATTATTGATGGGTGAAATAGAGAAATGTCAAACATTTTTCTGTAATACCTTACATTTTTATTCTCTTCTAATTTCAAGTATTCCTCATTCTATGCCACTACCATATAATTCAACATTTTAAGCATATTGTTCCTCACAGTGTCTGCTTATATTTTTAAGCTTGTCTGGTTATTTTGACAACAAGAGACATCATAAATTATGTAAGCAATTCCTCTCCTTACAAGCTGGTGCCAGCCCTGTGCTGCCCCGATAACAGCAGCGAGGCAGAAGCTGCTTTAGTAACGGCAGGACTCGTGTGACTGCACTTCAGTTGTGCTGTGACCAGAGAATAGAGCATGTGGCATGCTGGAAATGAATTAAAACTGCATAGACTGGCGGCGGGGCGGGGAGCCAGATCCAAGCCTGGCTGTGATGTGAGACTCCTCTGAGATTTGGAAAGTGTAGTTCGCGGCAATTTAGTCTTGAAGCTGTGGCTGTGACCATGCTGTAGGCTGTATATAACGGAGCCTAGTTAGCACATTATCTGGGTCTAGAAATCATGGTCCCCTCATCTCGAAAGGCTGGGCTTTCATCCCAAACATGCAGCTGGGAGTTTAGGTGTAAGGGAGAGTTCTAATCGACAAGGCTTCAAGAAAATCAGAGGTGATGGGTTAAAACCCCTTGGGCAGGGGAGGGACCTGGACCTCTCCCACACTTTCTAGTGCAGGCTGTAATTAAGTAGGAAAGTGGCCACAAGCAGCAGCATCTTGGTTCTTATTTGGACTCAAAGAAGAGCAAGAGTCCTGCTATTTCCTTGAAGGAAAGGGAGGTGCTGGGAAGAGATGCCCTGCTCCTTGTCTCGGTACCTGGGCTTTTATTAGACTTTACCATGACGTTCATATTCAGAGGTCAGCCTCCTGACCCTTCAGTCATCTTTTTCATAGAAACAATCAGTACAGACTAACTGATAATCTTGAGGGCTGGCAGCAGTTATCTGGGACAGATGGCCTCTGCTGGGAAACCTCTGACTCTGATAGCTCCAAAACATGACATAAGTCTCATTTTTTTCAAGAAAGTCTTTACCAGATGGGTCTAATTTCAAGGATGGCCTTTCTCATTTCTTCCTCGAGGATAGCTAACTAACTGCAGAACGGGTAGCTCTGCTCCTCTGAGGGCAGGCAGAAGTGGGTGTTTGACATCGAAGCATTTAGGGGTTTGGTTTCAGTGCATCAGTGAGAACAGATGATGAACTCGTTAGAATAAATATCGATAAGTGTATTGAACTTCCCATTATTCTGAATTTACTAGAGCTGGCCAAAAAGAGGCCATTTCTTGAGAAATATGTTGCGAAAAAATGTCTCTCTTATCTCATTTTTATTATTGCTCTGCAATGACCAACCCTAAGTCAATTTGTATTACCTCTCGTCTGTCCTGTTAGTAGGCTGCTGCCAAAATTTGTGGTCACAGCTGAGGAGCTCAGCCAGCAGCTCAGAAGAGAAGGTTGAAATAAAGCTCTTGTCTTGCTTTTCGAGGGCTGCCTGTGCCAATCCGATTGTTTCTGGCAGTCATTTCCCAATCAATAGTCAGCTTTGTCATTTGACGTTTGAACCTTTTTCTTACTTATCGGGCTCCTCGTGGTCCTTGGTTTGCTGCTCGGAGGAGGTGTCAGCCCCAGGCTGCAGTGGGATACTTTATTCTCTTTTCCTCTTGTGCATCAAAAGGGCTCTGAGAGATTCTTCTCCTTCAGGCAGAAAACCCTGAAAACTATGGATCTTTTCAATTAGATGAATGACAAACTGTGCTGATTGCCAGCCTTGTCTCTCTTCTCTTACATGAGCTATAAAATACCTCTTCCCCTCCCCAACTGAAGTAAAAATGGCCTATTTTTATACGCTTTTTACAAGCATGTCTACATGGTAGAAATTAAGGAGTTCTAGCTTATCTTGTGTTATGTAAATACTTCTGTGCTTCTAGAATAAAGTTTTTCTCTCCCTTTGATCCAGTTTTCTTGTAGTCAGTTTAACCTTCAGAAAGAGTCAAAAGAGATTAATGGAGATTGCCAATGGCATTATTCCTGAAGAAAATTGGAGAGAGAAAAGAAAACTCAAAATTACCGATATAAACAGCCCATTTAGAAACGGATGGCTAACTAAAGGAAAAAGTTGTCTTTCAGTGTCTTTTTAAGTAAATTTTTGCTTAAAAATAGCTGGGACCAAATGTAAAAATAGCATTTACTGTGTTTGCGTAGCATTACAAGGTGAAAGTGGTGCATTTCCAGCAGCGTGGGAGGTGGCTGTGCCCCATCCCTGTGCTGTGGGCAGGATCTCCAAATCCCATCCCCTGGGCTGCGGTGGAGGGACAGGGTACGGCCAGACGTGGGATGGCTGCAGGGCTGGATCTGCGGCTTCCCCCCAGCACGCACTCACTAAACGGTGGGGACTGTTGCCAGTGTCTGATACGATCCCTTTCAGCTGTAGTTGTTGAACAGTGTCAACAGAGAAAAGGAAGTGTTTGAGTCTGTTACAGATGATTTTCTCAACAAATGGATGTTCCTGGTGGATTACTTCTCCTGAAGGGTTAATCATGTTTCTTTAGAAGTATGCTGAGAGGCGAAGCAGCTCAGGTGGGGAGGAGGCAGCGAGAGACCCGGGAGAAGTCACGGTCTCCAGCATATTTTGCTCCAGCATATTTTGCTCATTAACCTCCTAAGTGGAGGAGGCAGTTTGAAATGCTGTTGACGCATTTTGCCTACAAACACTGAAATGCGTCTTGAGCTTCATATATGCTAATGCCAACGGTCATGGGGCAGAGTACTTTATGGGGACATGGTTTAGTGGTGGACTTGGCAGTGCTAGGTCAATGGCTGGACTCAATGGTCTTAAAGGTCTTTTCCAACGTACATGATTCTGTGATTCTTTAGGAGCACATACATATGATGTAAAAGCTGTAGGTATGGCTGGAATTAGATGAGTTAGGCTCCTGGGGTTAAGTGGTGAAGTCAGCTTTGGGTTTGTGGCTGAACTGTGTCCTTTTTAGTACCAACTGCTCTGGAGGTGAGGCCGGAGCTCAGACATGCCCATGGAGACAAGAAGGGGTCAGTGTGGTCGGAGGGGATGAGGTGCGCCCTTTGCACTGTTGCAGGGAGCTGTGCGCCAATACGGCTTCACTGTGCTCCCTGCTACGCCCCAAGGGAGCGGCCGGGGACCGCTGCAATGTCCCCTCGGAGCAGAAGCTCCAGCGTGCTCTGCATTTCTCCGGCTGCGCCACGGGCTTGTTCTCTGCCTGCTGCACAGGGTTACCACCATGGCTGAAAATGCTGGAGTCTCAGACGCCGGCGTTTCTCCAGCTCGCCAGTGCATGCCCGTCTTCGAACAGGCTGTGCGGCACACGGGACTTCGCCCTGTTTCAGCACCTATTTAATGAAATACTTTCAGTGGTGTCAAGTACTGCTGTGTTAAAACCCGGCCCAAATCCAAAACCAGATAATCGAAGTTCTTTAGCAGTGATGGTCAGCCTTGTGAATATGAATGAGTGGAAAATACTCTAAAGTTGTGCTTGGGTTGATAGACAAAGATTAATATTAATTGTAAAGGAAAGAGAAGGGACACTTTGCATAGTTCATAAATGAGAAGGATTCCTGGAGAAAATTAAGATTTTACTGGAATTATTTTTATCCTTCCATACCTTTGTGGCTGGAGTTTTAGCCAATTGCTTTGGGCTGTGCTGGCAGGGGGGTGGGGTGAAACAGTCTTTCCAAAAGAAAATTTTAGGACAACTTCAAACTCCTGCAAGAAGAGGTCGATTCTAGTCTTCACCTATTTCATAGAGATTTATAATTAGGACCAAAGCACCGCTACTAATGGGAGGAAAAGAAGCAAGCAGTCTGTAGTTAAAAAATGTTTAATTATCAGTTAAAAATGATTATACAGAAGATATAATAGTAGAGACACTGTTATTTGGCATTTTTTTGGGCAGAAAGAATGATAGCAGAAGGCCTGGCTGAACTCCTGCTTCTGTGCCAATGACCGGGACTATTAGCATGATTTCCTATCTGGGGAAAATGAACACGTGGGATTTTTATAGGTCTTGTATGTATGTTTGCATGGATGTTTATCAGGTCAGCTGCTAGTACCTCTTTGAAAAAAGAGGGCATATATTTAAAAAAATAAACAGATGACGACGTTAACAGTGTCATGGATGTGAAGGCAAGAAGGAACCAGTGTGAACCACCACTTTGGGTGTCTGCCTGAAGCCTTCTGGTAACTCTTCTGGAAGCACGGTCAGAAGTAAAACTTGGCTGAGCTTTGCTCTGCCTTGGTCCTCTCCTTGTTTGGAAGGGCTGATGGATCAGCAGTCAAAATCTGCTGAAATTGGGGTAGGGGTTTCATTAGCCTTGGATCAGGCCCTCAGCACTGGATACTCCGGTTGCTTGAAAATAGGTAATTAATGGCGCTTTATTTTTCATGTTTCCAAGGCAACACAAAACCCCAAGACGTTGTTTTCCAGTACACGAGCAGAAGCTTTTGGCTGCTGCAGAAGAGTTCCCCTGTCTCCTACGAAGCTGCTGTAAAGGTACCAAAGCCATATTTTCTGTCGTTATAGTCGATTTACGTCCTATATCCGAAAAGTAATGACGATGAGATGCAGCTGATGAAATGATCTGTTCTTAACTGCAGAACAACTCATTCAATCGGCTGAGAGCTCTGCTGTTCAAATAGATAATTAGTGTTGTGACAAGTGTAACTTTAAATGCCTCAGTTTGGTGGCAATGTTAGGAAGTGTGACAAAAATCAAATTATTTGTCTGCTTTAACCATGGCCCTGCTTGGATTGCTAATGAGAGAAATTCTTGTTAAACACGTCCTTTTTGATAGACTCCTTTACAGGTCCTCAGCTGGGAAAAATGATTTATTATTTGTATCATAAAGGGCATGAAAGAGAGGGCTTTCCCTTCTTTTCTCTGATTTGTTTCTTTTTATGTCTTTAGCTGGTGTAACAGGTCGTTGCTTCTGTTCCAGCATAAAACAGAAAGATCCCCTAGAATGAAATCACCAGGGAGAGCAATCCCGATGAACGCCTTTCCTGCCTGTCGATATTCCTTCTAAATTAATGGGCACGGGAGGTGCATTTAGGTGCTCAAATCTCAGGGAAGTGTTCACAGCACCTTCCCTGGAGGTGCCAAAAACAATCAATCTGATCTCCTGTTTAGGGCTGCAGAGCAATGAGTTCAGAGTCCTAAAAATAAGTCCCTACGTGTGCTTTGAAGTACCTGCCTCGGTGCGCTGTAACTCTGCGGCAGGGCAGGGAGATCACCGAGGCCCCTCAAGTCCCGGAGCAGGAGGATGCTGCGTTAAGTGCTCGGGGAGAGCAGGGAGCCGCTCCGGAGCACAGCTGCCACTCGCTTTCATTCAAAGGCAGCATTTTTATGTTTGCATTTTTATTAATGGTCAGATGGTTTGGTAGCTGGTTTTAGGTCCCGCCTCTGACTAAGGACATGCAAACCGTTCCCTTGTGCTGCTGGAGGATTCCAATCCTGCACCCTCAGCTGGCAACAGAGAGGGGAAGCGACTCTTGTGTCCCTTCTCCTCTTGCGGCTCGGCCATCCTGCATCCCGAGGAGTGCGGGATTTGGGAGGCTGGAGGCTGAGCGGGCAGCAGGGAGCTGGAATTTCTCAAAAGTTGCTCTTTCCTGATGGACAATTCTGGGATGTCCCCGTCCTAGGAGTTGCTTTGAGTTTAAATTGTCATGGGCTGAATTAATGAACATCTTGAAGTTGTACTGGCTCCTAACTGGATGCTTTTGATTCTTCCTTTTTCAGCATTTGCCAATGCCTCGATGTTCTCCCATCCAAAGGGAATTAATCGCCGAGATGGAATGAAGAGCACAGCACAAGCAGCAGGCATGGTCCAGACCTCACAGGTCTAATTATGCCCTTAAAGGGTAAGAAAATAATCTTAGGTACATTGGGAAGAAAGTGTCTTAGTAATGCTACATAGGGTTACTGGCATATCTCCTGTATTTGTGCATTTAAAAAAAAAATGAGAGAGAGACTTTCAAAGATACTTCTTGACCTCAAAAAGATCAGCAAGGAGCTCAAGAAAAGACATTTAATACCAAATGAGTTTATCACGTTTTCTTGACCCTTAGAGAGGGGAAAAAAACCAAAGGAAAGATGCATGTGAAGGTCTTGTGAAATTCTAAAACACTCCCATGCACAAACTGAAAAGTCTCAAAACGAGAGAGTTCAAAACCAAAGCAAACGAAGAGCATGGAGTGAATGACAATAAGTGCCATCGCAGACACTGCAACATGGCAGTTAAAGCCGATGAAGAGGACCCACGAAAGGGAAGGCGAGTGTCTCTTTATCGAAATATCAAACTGTTGGGGAGGGGAACTTTTTGATGCACCTAATGAGAAGCAGGACAGAGTCAGAGGACTGGCAATGCAGAGCCAATGTCAGCAAGGGAAAACATGAAAATAGACTCAAAATTGGTGACGGGCTGGGGTTATTTTAGACGGCCAGCTATCTGTATTTGTGGAAAGTGTACTTATGCACAGACATGCATGTACTCTGAGGATATCTCCTAAAGACAGCCGTATTCCTCTGGCAAAGATGAGACGTTACCTGCTACTCAGGTCGCACCCACTGTGCTGGCTGCGGGCATTAGAAGGAACGTGCGGTAGCAGAGCCGTTCCCTGCCGAGAGGCAGGACGGCGGCTGCGCGGCTCCCGGGAGGACCGAAGGTCTGTCCTGGAAAGGATGCCCTCTGCCAAGGGCAGCGCGGGGGGACGCGCCGGTCTTTGGGAGGGCTGCCAAGGGGAGCGTCTGTCTGCATCTCCTCGTCCTGCGGCCAGCGCTGTGATGGAGTGGTAGCGACCGGTCCCACTGATGCTAACGAGACGTCCGCATCCTTAGCCGACCTTGCGAAGCTGAAGGTGAGATGTTAATGGCACCTCTGAGAAACAGCTCCCGTGTGTGCAGGGTGCGGGGCAGGCTCTGCTTGCTGAAGCTGTTGAAATAGATCTTAAGCTTGGAAAAAGACAAATGTCTCTGCTTTTTTATAGGCTGTACATCCCGCTTCCCGGTGAGACCCAAGCTGTATGCACGCCAGGGAGGCAGCTGTGAACTGTGAAAAGTCTTTGCAGAAAAGCTCTTTTCTAAGAGGGTAAGACTGATGGCTAGAGATACAGTTAAGTGGTGTACCATCTCCCCCCCATCGTGTTGCAGCTTGCACTACGTATGCATCAGATTTAAAGAATAGCGGTGCCTCTTTTTATCAAGCAGGCTTGATAAAACAACGTTAACGTACATTCAGTTATATCTCTGCTAAACATATCCTTTTTTATTGCTTTTCAGGAGTTCAAAGCATTAGCATAAAACAGTCGAGGAGGTGGTTCTTCCTAAGAGAGCGAGCGCCTGTTTACAAACTCATTTTATTTTCACAATATTCCATTGTTATTTATTTCAGACAGAAAGCTGTCAGATTAATGCACTCCCTCATGCAGGACAGCTTGCTTTATTGCCTGTTATTAAGATACAACATATATAACCTGACAGGCACTGCCCACATCTGCATTCCACCAGTGAAAGGCGAATTAAGTAGAAAATGGGGATCTCCAGTATTTCTTAGGGCTAAAGTGATACTAGTTTTTAACTCATTTTGTATTCATAGAGGGTCCTGCGTGTTCGCAACATATCCCACAGAGTAAACTGTCCAAAGAAAAAGGTGGTTTTTTTAAGTTCTTATACCAGCTACCCCTGAGAAATTCAGACTTGAAGCACAGGAAGAGTTATCAAGTCCCCTCATAGGAAATTGTCAGGAAAGAATGAAAAAAAACCCCAACATTACTGAGGTGGTACAAGGAACCCTTTAGAAAGCAAATCTTGGGGGACTAGCCATGCAGGGTGAGAAACTTTAAACCCACGCCTAAAATAACCCAACAAACAGCCCTCACCCTCCAGACCCCCAAATCCCAAACCACTCCTATCAACTCCGGTACCGGCGTCCAGCAGAAGCCGTTACAGCTTCCAGGGGAGGCACAAGCACTTGCAACCATTTTTTTTTTTTTTAAGCTGTATCACATCCCTTTTCCTTTGGTGTGCGTATTCAGCTGGTGGCAGGACTCTTGCATCCTTTCTCCTTTTCACAGTGACAGTTTGAGTCATTGCCCAACAAACCCCAGCGAGTCGCCCAGTTTTGTGTTGCACTAACAGTTTCCAGCAAAACCCCTTGGAAGTCTCCGCGGTGATGCCGCTGCGGGTGCTCGCCCTCCCTGCAGCACCCACCTCTCGCCCTCAATGCCACAGGGAGCCGGAGATAGGCCTGGCTTATCTCTGCAGGGGCTCGCCTTCCCCGCTCCCCCTGCTCCTCTGCCTCTGCCCAGCGTTTGGCGTTGCTCTTTGGTAGCCCTCAGCATTACTGAACAGCTTGGAGGAGTTCAGCTACGTTTTTGGCTAGGGCATTAAACCCCATACATTTTACAGTAGTGTTTGCATAAAAACTATGACTCAAGCCTACTATTGTGTCTTACTAGATTTCACGTGATAGCAATTGTAAGTGACAAAGTGCTGGCTATTCTTGGTGCAAGTGCAAGTGGAATGGTAGAAATACCGTCCCCGTCACCCACAGTTCCAGTCATACAAGCGATGTTATTCACATTTTTCATTACCACTGATTTTTCTTTTTCTTTTTTTTTTTTTTTTCTCCCCAGGACTGAATTGCTAAACTCGGTTAGTCATGGAAGCTGCTCTGGAGAAGGCTGCAAGAGGTAGGCTGGCTCAGGGACCTCTTGCCTTATCCCTTGCTGCCTCTTCACCTTTTCCTCCTATACTTTCCCCAATAACAACTTATTTTTTTTTTCCAACTCTCCCTGGAGAATCAAGAATCAAGTTTTATTACCGCAGAGAAACACTAAGTGAATTAATACGAGATGAGGAACAAACAGAGCTCAGTTTAAAGGAAGACTAATCTGAACATTGGGGGAAATACAGAGCGAGGCAGGTGTCTGCCTACAACCACCTGAAAGGGAAAACCTGCCAGTCTCGCCTTGCTGTAAACTTGTAAATGTGCTGGGATTATCATTAACCCTTACTGCAGCATCTGCACCGGCTCCCTGTTAACGTAGGTAGAAGCCACGCTTTAAAAGCTTAAAATACATAGTTCTGTTTTGCCTGTGTTCCCAGCGAGAAGGTTTTAGTGCTGGGAAGGCTCTGGCTTTATGGCAAGCTGCAGTAAGTAAGGAATAGGCAATGTGCAAGGGAGAACAGGTGGTGCAATTTAATGCTAAACAGTGATACGCTAAATAAATAATTATAAAGACATAACTCTTCTTCAACAGAATTACTTTTTTTTTTTTTATTTTCAGAGGAGAGGGAACAGCCTAACTGGATAGAGGGGAAACCAAGCCAGGGAAAGGGAGGTGGCTTTTTGTCCACTGTGCTGCAAACCTGTGGGCGGAGGCAGAGCTCAGAAGCTCGAGCTGCGCCTTGGGCCCCTGCCCTGTGCATGTCTGGCTCCTCCGGAGCAAGACTGGGACGTATGTACATCCTTACTCCTCTTCTCCCTGGGTGTATGTGTTAGGATTTTAGTCTTTTTGGCAGCAAAGCTACTGTGAGGGAAACCGCTCCTATCCTGCCAGAAGTGCCAGTTAGCAGAAATACTGTGAGGAACACAGACAAGGAGGTTTAGATGCAGTAAATCCCCGTGCGTGCAAATATGTAACACAGACAAGCGATACTACTTGGAAATATTCTAGTATCCCTCAATGTAATAAATATTTTATTAGAGTAATAGAAAAAAAATGCACACAGATAACCATAGGATACACACACAACTGGAATTTTAAGGATAAATTTCAAACTTTTCAATATGAAACAAGGTACTCGGTACATATCTCATGGAGATATATAACTAGAAATTAAATAATACAATGTAATTGCATGAAAATGGCAATACAGGAACATGGACTAGAATTTTGTGAAACAAGAATAGAAAGAGTCACCCTTTGTTGCATGAAACATAACTATATACTTACTAGTCACACCTGGTTTTCCATCTCCCCCCCGCCCCCCCCGCCCCCTGCAAGTGTCAGAAAACATCACTGGTTAGCCACACTGAAAAGCAACTAGCCATGTATAACTATGTATGTACAGTATATACAGATTTTGCTTACTTCAACAGTTAGCACACGTTTTCGTCTGGACGGGATACTAATAAGGTAATTTGCTATTTGAATGCATATCAAGGTATTTTTTTCTACAGTACTACTGTAATTTCATGAATCCTGGTTCTCTTCCTTTATAGTTCTGTGTGTTGTAATAACACTGTGAGATGACAAAACCCCCAAACCTCTTTAAAAGGATGTGCTTTATGTCACATGAACACGTGCTCTACCATGTATGTGGGCAGCTCTCTGAAAGGTGTCTAAAAGGCTGATTTGACTAAAATCACTAGTGTAGAAGTCAAATGTGCCAGGTTTAATGTATCTTTAATATATTCCTGTGAAAGAACGCAGAGATTTCTCTATAATAGCGAGCCTGAAGTGTCTTTGTGTAATTTTTTTATTATAACCTATAGTATTGCCATAAACTTACTGGAATCATGAGACAGTAATGGGTGTGTTAGAGTGCCGGACCAGGTAAAATAGTTTTGAATTGGCTAAAGAGCAGCAGGAAGGACAGTTATGAATGTAACACTGAATTAAGGATGAGTTTACAGTGCGGTGCGGTAGACAAAGGAGCAAGATTAATTTGGGGCTGCATATTTGGAAGCACCACATCACAAGGTAGGGAGGTGGTCGTAGTCCCTTTTCATAAGGCCATGGTGCAACTGCATTTCAATAATGCTTAAAACTGGGCACTTTTGTTAGTGAAACACACTGACAGGAGTTCAGAGAGGGGCAATAAAAAAAGATCCTGAAGGTGAAAGAACCTGCTTATGAATAAAGAACCTGGTTAAGAGATATAAGGTGGGGATATAAGGAAATTAATTTCAAAGTCTATTGATGGAGAGGAAGGTTAGGTGCTTGAAAAGGTACATAGACATATGCGGCGATAAAACGGAGAGCCGTCTTTGAAACACAGCTGTGAAACCTTTTCTTAAGAATAGTAGTGGAAGCCCTGCCTCTTGGACACCCCAACATGGACTGTGCAAAACTAACAAGCCGTACTGTGACTTTTCTCTACCTTCCAGCTTCGATTTCTTGCTAGATTTAGAATAACTTATATAAAGGGCAGTAAGAAAACCGATCCAAACCTACTGGATTATGGCACTGTCTTAAGAACAGCCGCTTGGTCAACGTGTTATTGTCTGATTGAAACGCCATGTCTCTGATGTCATCTGTCGTATGTAGGAAGATGTTATCGTAACGACGCAGAACATACCCCAAACAATTCAGTGTCACTGCAAAAATGGGGTTTCTCACCGAGCTAAGCTCTTCCTCGTAACTCTGATCACAGTGCCGTTGCTCTCCCTCTCTCTCACATTGTATCTGAAGTATGTAGTATGTAAACTCCTTTGGTTCAAGTATTAAGGCATTTTAAATTCCTTTTTAAAGGATTTGCTAAGCTTTACATAATATTTTTACTTCAACCTACAGTGAAATATAAAGAATTTAAAAACACGTCAGGATAGAAGAAAAACATGCATTAACCACTGCATTTTTTTTTTTAAAAAAGCACTTTTCTGTAGTAACCAATTAGATTTTTTTTTTCCCCAGCAAATGAAAACATCTCATCACAACACTGAACTAAGAGTCAAGGAAAATATTGTTGGTAAGAAGCTGGATACACTGAAGATATTCACGACTGATGGGCCAGAACCTCTTGCATCCATACCTGTGACAAATGAAAAAGGTCAGGATTAAATGAAAGCATGAATATCTCCTCTGTCAAATTATGACTCTTCCTAGATGTTAAGCAAAAATTATTTTAATTTTTTATTTCTGAAAAGCAACCAGAATTTATAAAAATCCACTAAATATTTTTAAACTACAGAAATGTACTGCAAAATGCTGGCACCGTGGTCTTTACCTTCAAGGTAATAATAAAAAAAAAAAGGAGAAAAGTAAAAAACTATCTAACATTTTTAATACCAATTTACATGGTAATTTACCAGTTCAAGAGAATGAAGTTTGTCATGGGCATATAGACTGTTAATTGCTTTTCTTTTTATTACCTTATTACCATACAACATACAAGCATTAATTCTTTTTTTCTCCCCATCAGTAAGGACTCAATTCCTGCAAAGACACGCTGCAACAATTGCTGCGTGTCAGCTGCGAGTTTAGTAATGATTCATTACGCCAGGGCAGGGACATGTCTCTTTATACTGTGGCTGGTATAAAGGAGGTTCCGATATTGGTCGGGGACCCGGTATAGGCACGTGACAAAATAAGAGTGATTCAGCTTCAACCTACTAGCTAGCCTGGGAATCAGGATCTGATCGCTGCTAGTGCCATCTCCGCCCTCAGTTGTTGCTTTTACTTCTATAATGTAATCTTCATTAAACTGGAGCAAAAGTTCAGCCATTGTCTTGTCCGTGTTCAGCACGTTCATATCGGTCTGACTGCTGGTCCTGTACAAAACCTGCAACGCGAGCAAAGAGCTGTTGTAGTGCGTCATTTCTTCCGGTAGGGACCTGCTCTGCAATTTTTATTTGTGTTTCTTAGAAACAAGGTTTCGGTCTTTAAAAAGATGGGATGAGAGAAAAGATCTGATTTTTTTGTTAATGTTCTAGGGCAGAATTACATGTAAAGAAGGTTACATCAATCAAGCTCTTTTATCCCAGCTTTAATCTAAAATGGCACAATGTATAATGATAACAAATGAATAATATATTCTGTTGAGTGTCTTAATAATATATTGTTCTATAAATTATCCCACCATTTGGAATCTGTCATTATCTAGATTAGCTTCTTACGCCAATACGTAGTTTGGGAAGGAGAGAACTAATCAAAACTACAGACTATGTTGGAAGACATTCTGCAAGTGCTGAGTGATGATTCTGTCATGAAACCTAACTGCATTCAATGTCCTTTAGGTTTTAAAGAATGGAAGCTACATCTGAACGTCACGGCCGGCTGCTCAATACGATCAGGCAAGAGGGAGGGATTTAAAAGCAACATCAGCCCCTCTTCTGTCCTGAAGGTTTGATGAGCCCGAAGAGTCCCCGCTGCCAGCGGTGAGGTGAGGCGCAGAGAGGTATGTCCTGGCAGAGTTTAAAAAATATGTGGATCCAGTGCATTCACCTGGCAGAGTTTCACAACTTTGACAAGCAGGTAAGCTTGGGAGTTTCCCAGTGCAAAAACCAGCAATCCCGACTTCCCCAGAAAAACGGCAGTAATGATGAAATGGAAAAAAGAGGCCACTGGAATTACACACATGCTGCCACCCTCCAGGCATGCTCCCCAGTGCCATGCCTTGCTACAAAATGCTCCCGGAGGGACACAGCCGCACGGCTCGCTTCCACAGCGACCGCACTACGGCTGCTCTGGTGTTTTCAATATCATTTGTTGGCTCTTCTCTTCCTGGCAAGCCAACTTCAGTTAACTGCGCTGCCGTTGCCTTTTGGGATAAAAGCGACGCCGTAAGTGCTTCACTTCAGTAAAATTAACCAGCGTTATCAAAATTCAGCTTATCCTTGCGTACTTAGCAATGTTTGTTATCCACAGGGGGACCTGAAATCGTTGCGGGAGACAGAGGATGCAGTTTGAAACTCTACATGGTACGTTTTTAGGTCAGCTACCATCTATGAAACTAGGTGGCTTATCTAAGCTGTAAACATGTATTTCTTGCCAGTACAACTCGCAACACTGCATAGCCAGATCTTCAGCATAAATCTTTTATGCAGGATGTGGGGTCCAGCTGTACGCAGCTCATCAAGAACATCCTCAGCTATTCTCTTAAACATACTTAACGAATATGACATCTTTAAATGCCTGTACATTTGTGCGCTGATAAGGTTTAGAGTAGATGTAGCAATGTAATTTCTATCAAGACAATGAGCATGTCCCACAGTAGGAAAGAAGAAAAAGGTTTAAGAATATCAGTTTGATATACGTGGTATTAATAAATATCCCTGGCCAGCAATGGAGACTTTACCCATCAGCTAAATTTTGGATTATATGTTACACATTTGGATAAGTGTTATATATTTATAATAAGTGTTATACTTGTTGTAAATGTTATACATGTTCTAACATCCAAGTGTTACACATTTGGATAAGTGGGATCCCAAGAGCTGGCAGCAAAGGCTGCAGCTCCTGGCTGTGCACGAGGAGGAGATGACATTTAGTGTACCATTAATGATTTAAATCTATAAAAAGGAGACGCTACTGAAACGGTTTACATGTGCTACTGTGCATCCTCTGAACTTACTGCCTTGCAAACAGGCAAGAAAAAGCAAACCATGGATTGCTTTCAGATATTCTTCTGCTCTGATTTCACTTACCTTATACCCAGTCACCTCGGACTCGTTCTCCATAGCTCTTACTTCCTCCCAGCTGAGGACTACTCTGGAGTCGGTGACATTCCACACAACGTTTCCTGGGGGTTGACTGGGTGCTTCAAATACATGATAAAAGCATGACTTTAATTTAATTGGCATTAGTGATTTATTCTACAGTAGGAAATAATAGCTCAGGTAATTGACTGTCATTACACGTTGGATGCAAAAGCAACTCAAATGCAGCCGCGTCATTTGTACACTTTATGGTTCAGAGACTAAATTGGAAAAACAGAAGGAAGGAAAAATAGAATAGCCCATAAATGTTGTTTCTGAAGTTGCATTATCTGTTGATGGTCCTTCATTAAATACAGCCAAACAAAAGCATATGTCTTAGGACATGGGTGATCAATTAGAACAAACTCTAATGAAACCAATGATGGTAACAGACAATTTCTAGTTTTAGTGTATTGCCAAGAATAAGCAAATACTTCACAACAGATTATTTGTTAGACAAATTTACTTAGTGAATATTCAAATCTACATGCTATGCTGATTTACTTTAATGTGTTTGTAACGCAAAAATATTTGATAGATTTTTTTGTTCTTTTAACTTGAGGTGTGATTTTGAACTGCCGTCTGTGCCATTTCAGTACCTACAGTTGGAACAAGAGTGGGCTTCGGCCAAGGAAATCTATCGGGGTTTTTTTGTTCATTAACAATCCGAGTGTTATTTTCAAAAGAAATAGTGAGCTTTTGGCTGTTTGCTTTAATGTATCCTGAAACTGCCAAGCTTTCAGGGAAGGCGAAGGTAAGTACAAACCTCTTAAGATGCCTCAAGTTGGTTTCCCAGAAAATGGGTCATGCAGTGACACAATCAATGATTAAAATCTTTTCTAAATGTGTTAAGAAAAACAATTTACTGTTGCTGTCACCTAGTGGAGGCAACTGCTGCTTAGGTGGACTACGCTACGCTTTGATGCTGGAGGTTCCAGTATTAAACACTGACAGTGGTTTTAAACACTCCTATGCATGTGCTTATGGGGTTTTTTCTGTTTGTTTTTTTTTGGTCGTGTCCCCCCCCCCCCATCTTTTATTTTTAAATTCTTTCACACAGGTAGCTCCCTACCTTCTTTCCATGAGCAGTCAGATCAAAACCCACCTGATTATACTTCTTAACACAAAACAGACACAAAAATGTAAGAGTGAGACTTAGAAGAATTATTCTGATGTCAAACAACCACTCACAGGTTTTTGTTTTTTTTTTTTTTTTTTTTTCAGTATTTGCCTTATTCTATGTATTAAATAGGATTTAACCTGATTGACTAATAGCCACTTTTTGTAAATATACGAGGAGATTGTTTTACTCCTGAGAATTAAGTATTATAGCATACATGAATAGTTTTCACACTGAGATATTAAAGCTGAATTTCAAAAGAAATGAGTCGTTCTTTTTAAATCCACAACAAAATATGAACATGACATCTGAAAAAATGAAGAGTAATTATATATAAAAACTGTAAGCCTCTATCTCCCACTTGACTTATGGAAGTGATTCAGAAGGTTCCAATTCGTTTCAGATACCAAAATCTCCTGTAATCTTCAGTGTTCAGAACTGCAGAACTTAATTTGTAGTAGGTCAGATCCTGAACCACCACATCACAGAAGCACATGGCCAGAGCTAAGCGTGCAAATGGCTACAGGGATTTCTCTGAGACTCCTCAGCTGCTTGAAGTTGGTCATATACACTTGTTTTTCTCTGAATTAGAACCGATGGACAGAACATTTGGTTGCATTTGAAGACTTTCTAAGTAGGAAATAATTGTAACATCTTGCCTTACAAATTTAGGCAAGTCTTCCCCAGTCACTTGCCATTTTCTATAGCAATATTTTATAAAACAAAACTACACTTGTTATTTTGGGCTACGAACGTGAATATTTCAAATATAAAAGCAAAGGTACTTTAACAGTCAAAGAATAAGGCTGAATTTTCAATCCTGAAATACACTGCCAATTAAATTTAAGTACCTGTGTTTCTTGACATGGCTAATAGGTACTAAGAAGGATCTTTTAGGTCACATGAGTGAATGTAAATGCAATGTGCATAGAAATCCTTCACAGTGAAAAAACACATCAATCACAAATATTCAAGTTAAGGTAGAAATTGGGATTGATTAAAAATCAGTTTCTACTGCAACAGTACAGAGAATTATTTGTCTTAGTCAATTCAACTAGCAGTTACCAAAATCCTTCAGATTGCCATTATACTGTACTGTGGTGTTTTCGCTCTCTTTATTCACCAGGAAGATACATAGACATAATGCAACTTATTTTTCTTTTAAATTATTCCAAATAGCGACTAAGGGCCCGATCCAGACCCTGTTCAAATCAGTGGGATCAGGTGCTTGCCCAGTTCTCATTCACATGTCCCAAAGGCAGGTGGTCACTAAAAAAAAGGACTGAAAAAATCACTGGGCTGACCAGGCTGGCACAACCTCTAGTGAGCAGCCAGTAGCCACAAAGATGATTAATTAGAGAAAACTATTCATTGCACATCAGGTACAGGCTACAGCCGGCGAGTTCCTTCATATCAGCCAATTCATGGTAACTATGCATGTAATATATTTACACTCTAGCAAATACAAGTTAATATGTGTCTCTCAGTGACAGAGTGACACTTGTTTTTGCATATAATAATTTCTGATAAACTAGCTTATTTCATACCACTGACAATGCGACTACTTTTGGTAGAAGGATGTTAATGACTATTCCAGGGAATTTGACCTTTCAGACAGATTTAATTGTACATTCTTGAGAGACTGACAGAAACACTTCGAGATTGATGACCCTGATTCTTAGTTGTATTACAATGCAAGAGCCCACTAAAAATATTTCAATTTGTAGAAAAATTAGTGCAGCCTTTGACAATCTGTTCTCCAGCTTAATTTCCCCTTTTTAATAGCAAAGTGGCCTCTTGTGCAATTTGTTCAAGGGGAAACAATGGACATGAAGGATTGTTTTGCATGATCTATATGAGGATCATTGCATTTCAAAAGCTGTGCCCTAGAGAACTCATAAATATGTTCTAAAACCCTGAAAAATTCAACAGGTCTCTGTTTTTTTAACTTCCAAATAACAGAAACTTTTCTTTTAAAATTCTTCCTGTCACTAGAGGGATAATAAAAGGTTCTATGCAGAAATTATGTATCTTTTAACTTGCCAGCTCCACTGGCGTAGTTGAGTTTTACTTAGTCATCCTGCGAAAGTAGCAGAGGGTAGAAAGTGGAAGATCTATGCTCGATTTAATTGTGTAACTCCTCTAGTCTGTATGAAAATTTAGGTCACTTACGCATATGGTGATTCCCAGTAACTTGCCTCTTTTTCATTTCCCTGCAAGTGTTAACACCCCATTATGTCTCTCCCCACTTTAAATTCAAGATACTTACGTGTCTTTTTTGTGGTAGCATTTACTGTGGCACTAAAGGGACCTGCTCCAGCACTGTTATAAGCACGGACAGCTGTGTAGTATGCCAAGTTGCTCTTCAAACCTGTTATTCTTATTGACGTCTCATTCCCTGCAGCTTTTACCCTGTTTGAAGATTCTTCTTTTCCACCATTATTCCAGTACCTAACCTAGTAGATATGAACCAAAACCATTTAAAATCTTGCATGGAATGGACCATTCACCCATAGCATTGCATTTGACTCCTTTAAATGCATTTTTTTTTTCTCAGCTGAAAAAGACAGAAATACATTAAAGTTTCAAAAAAATGTTTATTATGTAAAAACAATTCTTATCCATCTGCCCTTCAGGCTTGCTGCTTTTTTTTTAGTATGACTGTAGGAAAAAGGAAACTGAAATATTAGATCTTGCTTGAATTAAATAAAATGACAAGAGGAAAATCATTACTTCATCTAAAAAGTAAAAAAGGTAAACTCGGAAAACTGTATTGTACAAAATAGTTTCTTTGGAAATAAAAGTAATTCTGAAAAATATGTCAGTTTGAAAATACTGTTAGACAGACACATGACTATCAGCACAGGAAACAAAACACAATTTCATTCTGTATTCTTCATTTTCAAAGGTATTTAAAAGAAAATATCCTTCTTTTTGGTGGAGGTGGGGCAGAAAGCAAGCAAGAGATGCAGTAATCTTTTGTAAATTAGGTATTTCTACAGTGTAACATCAATAGCTGTTTGCTTTGATTTTCAAATATTTTTACGAAAAATTCCAGTTTAACAAAATCTTGATTTCGGAATAATTGGAGAATTTCGGGGGAGAAGGATTGGGCTGGAGAGATCACTTGTGTCTTGAAGTCCCAAGTTCTGCAGCCCATCAGCAGACGGTCTTGCAGCATGTCCTCCATTCACAAAACACTTGATACTGGCCCAGACCTAGTGCCAAAAGCCACAGCTATCGATTGCCCCAGGAAAAGAACAACACTGACAACACTCCCCATACTCTGGGGTCCTGCAGAAGAGATGCGGTAGGTTAAATGCTCAGCTGTGCTGCTGTCCAGCAGCCTGCACAACCCTTCCGGGTCATGGCCCTTTCCAATACCAGTACACAGGAGTGTATTTTAAATGCGCTTACCTCGTAACCCAGTAACCTTCCACTGCTCATCTTCCAGGGAATGGCTGTCCAGGAGACTTCAATGATTGAGGATGACAGACTTGTCGCAGATACCCCAGAGGGTGCTATGCTAGGCTCTGTATTCAGAAATCAATAAATGAGAGAGCAGCAGCATTGGTGACTGTGGAAATAAACACATCCCTATTCAAAGTGATCTCATTTCTATTAACTGTGGCTATATTCTCTGATGAAACACCTCATGTTAAATATCTGGAGGTAACTCACTCAATCTGGAGATAACTCAGTCACATACCTTCTTCAGCTGAAAAAACTGTGGCTACCGAACTAAATGGCCCTTCTCCTTTATTGTTATAGACACCAACTTTGACTTCATAGGGCGAAAAGGGCAAGATGCTTTCATTCCTAAAGACATATCTTGGTGTGTCAGGAGAGGTGACCACAGTCTGTATCCATGTTGTGGTGCCAAAGGGGCGGAAAGCAACAACATAGCCAAATCCTTCTCCGTTTTGTAATTCTTCAGGGATGGGCTGTGAGGAGAGTGACAGACAACAGAAGTCTGTGATGCCACATACAACACCGGACACGTTTCACGGGAAGAAAGTACCAACAGACTAACATACATGATTGTAACCAGGTTCTGGTACTGCATTTGGGATCATTCCATCAGCAAATTGACTCTGGTACAACAGAGCAACATGTGTTCCGCTGAACCTATTTTAAGGTTTGCACTTCAAGATGAGAACAACTGTCAGGTATATTCCTTGTTTTCCTCTAAGTATACTGTTTTAAGACACTCCTCAGTAAATACACTTTTTTTTTCCAATTTCACAATCCATAGTTCATAAAAAATTAATAATTGCTTAGTCAACTATTACAGAATCCAATACTACCTTGGTACAGTGGCTTATACCTTCATCTGATGTGATTATGATCAGGTAACCACACAGAGTAGTCAATGTTAGTAACAGTATGTTAATATTTTTAACTCATGAAAACTGGGCTACATAACATGAAGTAGCATTTGATTGTTTGTGTTAGCTAGCACATGCATCCAGAGTTAATGGTAGGAAAGCAAGAACTGCAAATTTGCACTGAAAAGCATAATTCTTTGGCTCAGCCTTTGAGCAACACCCCTTCCTCTTCCCCCGCCCTCTTGCCTCCTTTTTAACATAATATTTGTTTGAGAACAGGGGCAATCTCAGACAAACAAACTAAATTTTCTACTGATTGCCACCTAGCACAGTAGGAAAAGCAAAAGAAACACATGAAAGCAAAAGAGGGAAGGCAAACGTGCATAGCTCACGTTACAGAATGTTACCGAGCACATATACATCCTAGATGAGAAGGTGCTGCAGCCAGGGAAATTCATCTTTTAAGAAGCGTTTGAATGAAAACAATCATTCTCTGAAGAAAAGTGCTTGCCAGAAAACTTACATCCCATGTTATGACCAGTTCAGACCTGCTGCCTCCTCCCCCACTGACTTCAGATGGGGGAATTTCAGGAACTGTGGAAAGGAAACGTATAGCTGTCTACACAGTGTAGATACAAGAGAACATCACAGAATGGTAACCTCGTGCTCTGAAGCTAATCCGGTTGCATTCATACTGCTTTTGCAAATCAAGGCGAATGCTTTTGAGCCAGCATGGGCTGTCCTGGAAAGCCTCAGCCCCTTCCTGCCTTCACCGTGCTGCTTTCCATCACTGGGGCAGACAGATGTTTTTCTGAGCGCTTGAAGAACCTCACTAGCTTGCAGACTGAACCCTGTATGCTAACGTTTATGAACGTCTAAAACTTTAAGGCATGCTTCACCTTTTTTTTTTTTTTTTTTAATAGGACTAATTTATGCAGATGTCTTAGGCAAGGGCCTTACTCCAAGTAAACTCTTGGGGCTTTTTTTAATTGACGTGCTCTTCTGAGGCACATGCTCGTTACATGGAAGGTGTACGCTGATCAAACACCAGGAATGAAAAAAAAACAAAACCAAAACAAACCAAAAGACAAAAACCATCAACCCTGTCAAAATTAACCTCTTTCCATCCATTAATAATACCTTCAGACTCTGCAGCACTGCCTGATCTGACAGATTTTGGCATACTAAATACAGTTTAAACGTATTTAGATGTTATAATTCTGTGATGTTCGGTAATGCAACACAAACTGTCCCACAGCTCAAAGGGAAAATCATGAACAAATGAGTTATAGGCTTTTATATTGAATGGCAATTCCAAGCTTGTTTGCAAAGAGCCAAGGATATGAATGCTTTTTTTTTTTTTTTATTAATATTCAAGACTCGCGAATTAAAAACAAATAGAAGAACCCACTAACCTGCCTCTTCAGTTCTTACTTTTTCTGAGGGTAAACTAGGTTCTCCACCTCCTATTTTGTTACTGGCAACTACACGAAATTCATATTCAACCCAAGGATTTAAATCCACTACTGTGGTTGTGAATGTTTTTCCATTGATCACATCTGGAACTATTAAAAACAAAAAGAAAAAAAAGGGAAACTAAGAACATGGTGTCCCTAGTCGAAAACATTTCAACAGAGCTTGTAACAAGAATTGTGTTTCACCTGTTGTAACTTGCTGCCAGCCAACTGAAAAAGGTGTCCTTGCTTGTATGGTGTAAGTGGTTATTGGGCTGTGATTATCTGTGCCTTCTTGCCAGGAGATCTGAGCCGTGGTATCAGTTATTTCATCCACTTTCACATGTTCGGGGGGCCCAGGCGAGCCTAGAAGCAGATTGAAAAATAGGCAGAGTTTTGTAAAGCCTGTACCCTGAAAATCACTAACATAGCAGTATGGATTCCCATTTTATCAGCACTGTGGGAGGAAGAAAACAATTCAGCTTGGAATAAGACCACTTGTAATTATTGTTTTACGTTTACTAAACTTAAGTCTGATAATCTATTTCTGAAATGCTCTGAACTGCAGCAGAGATTGCAGGGTTTTTTTTTCTGTTTGTTCCCCCCCAAGGACCTTTGTTCAGCATGATCCCTCTATCTTTCTGATGTCTTTCACTTTAGTCTTCGATGTCCTCTTTTAATCTACTATCACCTCTCTGTAGTCTGCCCATTTGTTGTCTACAGCTGTTTTACTGTATGATGCACTGTAGCAATTTTTCAGCACAACATCTGATCAGCACCCCGAGCAGCAATTCAGTCAGGCAAGCTTTCTGCTGCCTTCTGGAAAATCCTGATTCTGGGCATCCTGGCCAAACTGCTGGGTTTTTGTCTCATCTGCACCACCAAAGGGGGTTGAAATAACTCTCGTTCCCTTTTGTCAGTGACCTGAAGGACTGTCAGTGAGAAAAGATTTATTATATCCTTCAGCTCTTAATTTCTCTGGGAAAAATGAAGCTTCATCCAAAAACTGAGCTAAAATTCTCCCTAACTACAAGGTAGAGTCACATAATTCAAGACACAGATGAACTGGGTTTTGTAATCTACAATACACAAAAGTTAGAAAATATGATTCATGGTAACTGAAGCTGAAATTTACCTCGTACGATAAGGTCCGCTGCAGATGCTACACTATCCACTTCTGTCTTCACCATACAAACATATTTTCCACTATGTTTCAGCTGGATGTTTCTAATCATTAAATCTCCTGATGCACTCTGTCAAAATACAAAGTTCTTGTTAACGTAAATGTACTTACCTTGTAATTTAATATTAAGATTGTATTTGTAAATGGAAAAGAAATCAACCAAAAATGTTGAAGATAAAGTTGCTCAAAAATTGCAGTGGCTGGCAGCCTGCAGGATAGCAAGTTACTACCCATCAGGTGCTTCATGGTAATTGTTTGCTAAGCATTTTCCTAATAAACATGAGGTAGTGTCCCTCTTGTACAGGACAAGGAAGCTACAACACGGTGAGCTCGTACTGGGAATGTACCTCCTGCCGGCTATCAGGAACCATGAAGAAAGTCACTGCCCTGTGACCAACCATTTTTCTCAAAGCCCTAACAAAGAGAGAAATATGGTTTTTATGGCCATTAACCAATTTGACTTCTAGACAGAATAAGTCTAGTTATCGCAGATTTTTAAGGAGTTCAAATCTGTAAACGAAAAAGCTGAATTTGGTCCATTCTACAGTGTGCGAGCACGCTCTCATTTAAAGGTTGTACATTTTGGGCTAAATTCCCCGCTTTTACAAGTCTTTGGTCTTCACTGAATAGTTAATCTTTGGTCATGATTTCTTCCATTGGTGTCTCTCATGTCACAGCATGTGGTTGATCTCCTGAATCAAGGAAAACATACATAAAACTTAAGTGAAAACTGTAACTTCACATCACGTTAGGGCTCCTTGTATACTATTTCTTTTCTACATCACTGAGTAGAGAACTTGATACTAAACCTTTGGTAGTCCATGTCACTTGAAAAAAAAAAAAATCTCCACTTTGTGTCAGCTGAATTACTGCTTTAACCCAGTTTATGTTGTATTTTCCAGGTGAAAAATCTCTCAGACTTCAATTTTTTTAAAAGTGTTTACTCTTTTAAAAATTTTCTAGAGAAGCAGTGTTTCATTTGAGGACAGAACCCTGTTTTGCGGTTATTTTCAGCTGCTCTGGCCACGTGACTGTAGTTGGGTGCACAGTAGTTTGGGAGAAAGGGGAAGACACGATTCTGGAGTTTATTTTAGTCCGAGAAAAAAAAAAATTAACAACCTTTCCAACCATTTATGTATTTGTTTCACGCCCACACCCGTTATTTCAGCATTACAATGTCTCTCTTATTCAACACAAGCTACAAACAATTCTGCCTGATTCCCTTCCATGTGTGTGTGTAAACACAATGTCTGGTCTTCTACGAAAGCACACACGTAAGCACTTGCAGGACAATGCAGCGCTGACTCCCTACAATACATCAGAAGTTGAGGCGAAGGCCATCTAAAATCCATCTAGTCAATTGGAAGTGGCTACTCCGGGAATGGCCAACAACAGCAATGCATACTCACAAGCAAATAATTTTCTACGTGAACTTATTTTGGCAAACTAAATTTAAAGCATCCTGACAAATGGGACTGTCAAATAGAGTAATTTTACTTGAAATAAAAACCAACCAAAATATTAATACTGCATCTAAATTATTTGTGGAGATTTTGGGGAAGAATCCCAAAGTACTGGCGAAAACATAGAAACCTGTGGCAGCAAAAAGCTACAGTGCATAAGGCAGCCTCACCTCCTATGGCTCTGCAGACCATCAGTGGCATCCACATTCTTGCCTAGCCAGATTAAATCTTCATCAGCGTGGACAAGTCCAGGTGACAGTAAGACCACCTTCGTTTCTCCATGCCACACAGACTACAAATAAAGAGTAGTCCATGCAGTATGGACAGCTGCTGAAATTGCTTTTGCTTCTCCTGACTGCGTAACAATCTCAGCCATTGCTGGGCTCTAGAAGCAGGTGATACCCGAAACAGTTCAGAGGCAATCTGCTCGAAATTTTGGAATCTGCTTGGTTTGCTATACTCTTTGTATAAATCATGTAACAAAAAAAGGGCAGTAAGACAGTGTTACATCCTATATTTTTCTAACCATCTGGAAGACCAGGTGGTGGTCCCATAACATTCCCACTAACTACTACATGTCGGAGACTTCAGGCATGCGTGACAGGGACTTCTAAGACATCATTACATAGAAATCTATCTGTTGAAAAGTTACTTTCCTTTTGCCATGTTTATGACCAAGAAAGCTGAAGTTATTTTTGCACAGATATTTTCATTTAACAAATACACGCTGCAACTATTGGAAGGCTTAGAACATACTTATGCTTATTTATTTACCATGACCTTCATGTAACTCCAGATGAAATTATTCCAGTGACCTTAATGTGATACAAAGCCCATAAAATGTTTTCGTGGATCTCTTGGTAACCTACAAAGTTTTCTACTAACGAGCTTCAATCCCTCTTTACAAAAGTAAGACTTTAAAAAACAAAATCCTAAATGTCTCTCTTCCAAAAAAAACCCTAGTTCTGTCCCTTATAACAAATTTCCAAGTAATATGTTCTAGATTGAGAGTTCTGAGTTAGCCAATACTGGATTTTTCTTCAGCACTGACTGAGAATTTTTTTGTGAAAAACTATTTTTTGATGCTTTTAAAAAAAAGACACCTAAGCAAGGCTTTGATTTGGAATTATGCCAGTATTTGTTTTAGGAAAAAGCTGCAATTTTTAGTAAGAAAAAATATTGCATTTTCCAATCAGCTTATGAAGCCTTAATTGAGCCAGTAAAACTGTCAGATTCAGGTTTTGGTGTGTTTTTAACCTTTCCTTTCTAATATTACTATTTGTATATACAACCAGAGTACAGCTGGGGGGAAATATTACTAAATAAATAAAGTCTATGTAGCAATACTGGAAGGTAACGGGCTATGAAATCAGAGCATTCCCATTACAGCATGACAGATGGTCAGTTTGTAATTCTCAAAACATTTCAGTGAAAATGTACATGATATATGAATATCTCATGGCTCCTACAAGGAAATCTCATCATCTCCACATGCACTTATATATTTAATCAATTGCAAACTGCAGAAAAATCTGTGTGTTTGGTGCCTACTGATTAAATGCTAAATCTTTCGAGGTTTTACAGGCAAAAAGAAAAAAGTTAGGTGCTGGAATTTCACAGTTTCATAGGAAGTAGTGTCTAACCCACAGCTATTCCTCCACAGCAGGAGATATGGCAAGAATATGTGAAAGGAAACTTTATGGAGGCTTTTAATGGCCAGCTCCATGCTGACGCTCAGCTGCTTGTTTTGTTATCACTTGGCCATGCACTGTAATAAGACCTTTTGCTGTAATTGATTTCATTCTCTTGATACATCTTTCATCTGTCTTAATGCTTTAATTTTCATGTTTTGATTAGAAGGCTAAATTCTAAAAACCATTAATGTCACCCCCCCACCCCCCCAGCAGCATCTCTGCATCCTGCATAGGAAATATTTAATGAGATACATGGCTTTTCACCTGGGGATGCTCAGGCAGAATGTTGAGCGATAGATTAGGGATGCAAATGCAGGAAAAATAAGGAAAGATGGGATGTTTTTGTTCAGCTTTAGGCTGAAGCTCACAAAGTCTGCCTCACGTTCCTTAATCTGTCATTGCTGTGTTTCATGTGATCTTGGGGAAAATCATGTGGGGCCAGATGCAGAAACAGAGGCAGGAACTTACAATACTTCAGGTCTAAAATACAAGGCGTCTGAACAACGGGTTATGGGCAGCAAGCTAGCTCAATGAATGACTTCCCGCCAACACAGAAGAAAATTCTACAGGCCCAAAAGAGAAGAAACATCCTATTTTTACCATGTTGAAAAAAGAAAAAAAGTAAGCCTCTCTGTGCTGCATACATCTATAAGGCAAATGAAGAGGAGGTGTTTGCAACTTACCCCTCCAACCTTCTCAAAATGAGAAGCGTCTTTCTTGAAATCGGTGAGCGTTCCATTGAAATACCAGGTGAAGCTGATGTCCAGTAAAGGATCATGCTGAACCTGGCAAGGCAAGACGACACTTTCTCCGACAGTGACATCCATGTTGGAAGGTGCCAAAGTAATCCTTGTTGGCTCTGTTGAGAGCAGAAATATCAGTTATTGGATTCCTGTATTGCTGAGCTTTGCTTGCTACTAATATTCTACCATGCTCTTCAAATCTGATTAATGACAGTCACTTCAAATTATGCAGCTGGACTATAAATGCTGCTGCCCAACCTCCCCTTGCTGGAGCATTGTGTCCTTGCACATTTACCAGTGGGAGCTACTTGACACTGAAAAGGTAAATTTTAACCTGCTGTGTACAGGCCAATATACTCATAAAGCTAAATGCACTGCAACCCACAGCAATGAAAGTACCATTCAAGAGCACGTGTGGTTCTCAGCAATAACACTCATGTTTTGGAGCAGGAAGCTGTAGTAGCAGCCACTGGGAAGATTACGAGGTGGGAGTGAGAAAAGGAGCTAATAAAATCTGGAAACTAGAGGAAATCCACATAGGGTAGAATGTATTGGATAGTTGGGTCCATGTATCATATAGAACATAAATAGTGTCATTAAGAACAGCTGCTTGTTATTCCAGAATCACATTAATGGAGAAAAATTTCAAAGTACTGTGAATATTTTATTAAAAATAAAATTTAATTTTAGAAATCCTTTGTATATAATTCTATTATTTGTACATAAAGGGACATGAATCATTTAGGAGCACAGACTGAAAATGTGAAGCTGTTAATTCACTGAACAAACTAATTCTGTTTGGATCTACGAGATATATAGGATACGTAATGCAGTGGGATGTTAGATAACTCTGAGTTTGGAAAACCTTTCAGATATTCCAACCTTTAAAAAAAGAACCTTTGAGAAAAGACATTCCTCAAATAAACTTCACAGACTACTGGTCCTTTCAATCCAGTATCTTAGACAGCAGCTAGTAATGGATGACTTAGAGGAAGGGGCAAGAATCCTTTTAACAACAATTATGTGTACAATTTGCTTTTGAATACTTTATATTTTACTGCCCATGGAGTCCCTGAAGACTCCTGCAGCTGGAGCTTCTAGCACATCTTTTTCCATAAGCAAAGAGCATATAGTTCCTCAGGGCTAAACAGATTTTGGACTGGAATATAAAATTACCTCAAATATTTTTTTTTTATTGCCATGGTTTTTTCCTCAACAAATTAAAAGAAAACCCCGAACTTAAAAGCAGAATTGCACTATTTAGGACTTACATAAGTGAGAGAAGGGAGGAAAGTGTTCAGAACTCCCTCACATCTGAGAAATGCCTTTGTCAAGGACAGAAAAACCCTCAGTCTCTTTCCTCTCAACTAATAAAAGATCTGTAACAAATATCCTTTTATCTTTATATATTGTTAAATATATAACTTCTCACACTCTTTACTTTCCACCACATTTAGTATTTTTTCAATAAGCAAACTCAGACTCCACATCATTGCAGACATCTGTTGCAGAGTTTGCAATCCAATTTACATCACCTCTCAGGTGACCCTCCTCCGTTCCAGCTCACCTACCTGTAACTATTAAGTTTGTTGAGCCACTGGCTGTTCCAAACTGGTTTGTTGCCAGGCACGTGTAGCTTCCAGCGTCACCTTTGGTCACATTGGCTATTCTTAGTCCTCCATCCTTTAATAACATGATTCTAAAAAATTATGAAGAGATTTTAAAAGTTGCAGCATTGGTTTGTAGGCTGAATGTTTTAATACTCATACTGTTACCTTAGCTATATCAAACCACATCAATTACCAGCCTGACGCCTGAGAATTTTGTGGCTATTCACTGACAATATACAACAAATTTGAACCCATCCATATGTTACTCACCATTCTGGACACCAGTAGAACCAATGTTTAATATACGTATGTGTGCATATGTATGTTTGTATGTTTGTGTGCATGAGAAAGAGAAATCCCACATTAACTCCATCTTTTTCAGCTGCACCAATTGAAACTAGTATAATTTTCACCTGTATTACGTTTACCTCATGCAGCCTTGCATAGTACCTTTGAAATAACTGTGTATCATTCTTATGATGATGCAACGGGATTTTTCATAAACAATTCACATTTTGCACTTTTCAGGGTTCATTTATACAAGCCTCACACATACTGCATTGAAGTCAATAGCTCATTTCCACAACTAACTCTGTAAAGCAGGATTTAGTCCATGCAAGTTTAAACTCAGTATTTATTTAGAAAGCAAACTGGGACTTCACACTGTTGCAGACTTCTGTCTCAGTTTATCAGTGACACTGAGCAGGAGCGACGGGCAGACATGGTAGAGGTATGCTTTGTGGAATGACTTGAAGGGAAGAAAATTCCCCTCCGCTCCCCACAAACTCCACCAGTGAGAGTCACACCTAGTGGACAGATAGCACGGAACAAAACAGAAAGATGCGTATAAAAGATGTGGACAAAAGAAGACTTGCATTACTGATAAAGACAGAAGAGCACCAGCATCCCAAGAGTAGAGGTGACATCCTAGACAACAGCCCTGGAAGGAGGCAAAGGTAAGGCTAATTTGACTCCTTCTTTCCCAATTTCTGGTCCTCCTATCTGTCATATCCCTAGATGCAGGACCTTCTACCAAGTCTTCCCTAAGATAACCTGGAGACACTATATAACTAACAGTATATAAAAATGTCCAGAATAATTAAAAATGTACACAACATTTTCCTGATATGCCTAACTCTATCTCCGATCACATCAATCCATTTCAAAGGCACCAAACGAATTGCAGCGAGGCTGTTCTGTTGGTTCCCTAAGCACCTTAGCTAGAAGGTATTTTGGAAATGCCCTAAAACACCCACGTCTAGCTACACACAATCAAAAGAACAGCAAACAACAGTTAACGCTCCAGGCGAACCTTTAACCGCATTAGTTGGAATCTTACAGAGTTGTCAGAGTAGGTATCAGCTGAGAAGGCAGCAATGTCATGAAACTTAACATTGCTATCTTCCCTTGCTCAGAAGAGTCATGAGGATTTGCCTTCTCGCTTGCATGTACTTCATTATTAACCTGCTTCTTTACTCAGTACAAAATCAATTAAGTACACACCCCTGCTCTTTTAATTTTTAACATACTTGAGGCAAATTAGTATCAATGGATCTCCATCATTTGTCCCAACTGAGATTCAGTTCCCTGTAGTTAAATACATACTACTAAAAGCAGACGGGGAAGTCCGCTATGTTAGGTGGGAACTGGGATCACTGCCTTTCTTCTCAAAACTTGTCCCAAGCATGGGATAAGCAGGATGCTCACTTGGAAAAATAGATGCCTTGCTCTTCTGGCATTCATACTCGGTAACTAACAGCTCAGCGTGAGCAATTCTCCATGTGAAGCTCCCCATGCGCTACGGTAGCTGACGAAGGACAACGCAGGCTTGAAATCGCAGCACCGGCTACAGGGCAAGCTTGTAAAGACTCTTAGGACTGAAGGCAGGCACGGCTGAGACACACCTGGTGAATCCACCACCTTACATTTAATTGCATTGCCAAAATAAAAAGTTGGCCCATAAAAGGTATACACTTCAGTAAGCTGCACTGTCATTAATTATTTAGAGTGATTTACATTATAAATAATACAGTGTTACAATAGTATTTTTTTTTTTAAAAGCAATTCAGCTGAATCCGTATTTCAGAGAATAATTAAGTGGGTAAATAAGGGCAGCGGAACACGACTCTGGAGTTTGATGGTTTCAGTGCTCTTATCCTTCACCCTTAACTTCTCCGATCCTCCAAAACCATATTCACTAACCGCAGACCATGGCGGTGGGAGTCTGTCATGGCTCTGTAGTTATGCTGCTCCTTTCCCTTACTAGCAAGTTCACCTAATCCTCAAGGCCACATCAAGACTGCATTTTAAATGACTGAAAGCAGGAGTCTGGATTCCTTCCACAGCTGCACTGCTCTTTATAATGCAACATACTCCAGAAATTAAAGCACATTCAAAACATTAAAAGCACAACTTTTAATTGTTTTTCTTCATTATTCTGAATTCAATTTGATTGAATGAATCAGAATTATGGATTTTGATACTGAAAAGTTTCAAAAATACTCTTTGAATATCTGCAAAATATAAAACGCATTTTATATTTGCTTAAAAAAAGGTGTTGCAACACTCAGTGCTGTAGCTGAGATACTCTTCCTTTGGGCAAAGGTGATATACAATAATGAAATTAATAGATGCAAATTACAAGAGATAACAAGTCACCTTGTTAGAATGACAGACAAAAGCATCTTACTTGGGGGAGAAAGAGAGTTATAAATAGACAGACAGTTTAATCAGTTTACAGTTGGAAGTAACCATCTTTGAATCTTCCAAGGTATACTGAGGTACCTAAGCCAACGTGGTGGCATTTGAAGCATGTTTGTAAGGAGGATGTGCTTCACCAGTGTCAGCACAGCTGACCTCCCTGAGGCTTATTAACTTGTTTTGGAAAATTCGTAAGCAATATTTGGCTGCACTTTATATTAGATGGAACATTTATAATTAATTAAATCTTACCATATGGTTTATAGGTATTTTAAATGTGTTAAAGACATAATTAGTACATTTTATAGATAATTATAACGACATGAATAAAAGGTATTAAAATATATCAATTATGGTTGCAAGCAAGCTATGGAGTTGTTGGACTTTCTAGCTATCTGTGTATTTTGCGAAGTTTTGTATTGCATCATCTACTTGGAAGCAGTTTCCAGCAGAAAAAATGCAAAACCAAATAAAAACCCAACAGTGCTGACAAAGCCCCAGATCAAACAAAAGAAAAAATAGGATTGGGGTACAAACCAGAAAATATCTATTGTTTAATTAAAATGAATCACATTTAGCGTGCGCTGAGCTACCTGCAAGTCTAGCTCGCTAAAATAATGAAGCAATATGCTTATTAAAACCAACATATAATCAAGAATCAAGGTTTTTTCCACAATTAAAAAAAAAACAACCAACCAACCATCAAATCAATTCTAGAAAAAAATTACTGTCAAAATAAAATCTTTACTGGTAAATTAAAAAGAGAAACGCTTTACTTCTTCAATTACAAAACAGTAAATGCAGTGCAGCCTATGAAAACACCAAACCCAGAAATAGATCTACCCCTCCTGCTGAAACATTAGACAAACTGAAGCTTTTAGTATACTTAAAATTATTAGATATTCAGACACTGTGATAAAACAAATGTACTATGGCTGGCCCAGTGCCAGGAAGCGATCTTGATCTCTAACACAAAAAAATAACACATCCTTTGGCGTTCCCTGTATCTACAAGCGTTTTTCCAATACATTTTGCTGAAGGCCAGTGATTTGCAAAGTTAATTCCATTTTCAACAACCTGCACACTTTTGATGCACTGGCAAATGGCAGAAACTTTTTTTAGCCCTGTAGAATAGAGATAATTGGTGGAATAATGCTTTGGCACATATCCCTTTGCCCAACTGGAGAGTGACTTAGGACCTGTTTAGTCATCAGATCAAAACATCATTGACAAAATCATCATCTCTCGCTAACTCTTGGCAAACTTGAGGGAAATTAATCTTTGAGAAGATTGTTTTTTTCCAATAGTGAAAGGGATGGCATAATAAACCCCCAACTAAACAAACTTAAAACAGCTGAATGTCTTAACTCATGCCCATGCTTTTTGACTGAGGTCAACAGAATGGGGAGAGAGATTAACCATCTTCAGGATTTCAGGATTCCTGACTTGAGAGGCCCATGTTGGTAAAACTATGAGAGTCTTCCTGTCCCACCCAAACGAGGAGCACGTATTTGGCATCACAGATCTTCCAGACAGCTGAGGGACTTCAGTGGGGTACAGTCTCCATCAATTCTGCCCAGTCTGTCAGGCTTTATATGTGACGCTATAATTTGTTATTAGTTATCTTAGGCATAACTGACCATGGAGAAATCCAACTGTGAAATGAGCACGTGTACTCCTCATACTGATAAATTATTTTACTACTGTTACAGACTGCACCAAATTTTCCTATTTTCAGATATTGAAACAAATATCATCTGGGACGAGAGGACAAGTGGTGCTCCAGGATGCCAACCTGAGATCTGTCAACTTCAATATCTGTAGTGTAAGAATATTCAAGCTATTCTGCGTTCACTGTCCCCATACCTACTTGCTCAGAGAACTGGGACAGCATTATCTAGAGGTTTGCATAGTTTTACCTTACTGACCAAAGTACTGTTAAATTGACATGCTGGTGCAGTACAAGCATATATACAGGAATGAGGGCCAGAATGTGCCTCAGGATGCAAGACCACAAGGCTGCCACCTGAAACGTAGTGTCATTAATGAAACTGTTAATGAATTCAAATTTGCTCATCTTCCTGTGGCAATACTTTATTACTAAAATGACAGACATAACCAAACTAAGTAATCACCGCCTTTTTTTGTCAGATTCTTCAGCAGAAAAGCCAACTATTTTAGATCCTTATTGATATGAAAATAAACATTGCTTTCCAGTTCATAACACTTCAGTACAAAGGAAAGGTGGAAAAGTGGGTCAAAACTGCCTTTTTATGTATCAATCAAATTCCAACTAAATTAAACCAGATTAATTAACAAGAAAGTCAGGGGAAAAAAAAAGCTCCTATTGAAGTACTGGTAAGTAAATGAATTACTTTCCACATCACAGCATTTCAAACTGTTAACGCAAAATGAAATAAAAATACTTAATTCAAACCGTAAGGAAGATAAAACCAGTAACTGATACTTCTAAGCATCATGCAACATTTTATCAGGAATTATTTCTCCTTTTTTCCTTCCCCCTTAATTTGACATCACTTCGCCACAGTTTAAGATGCTGAAACTGGAGATTTTAAAGAGATTTGCACTGGAATGTCTCTTAGTGAAGTTAGAGTTTGCAGCATCTTTTTATCTTTTTCTAGTCTTGGTAAATCTAGAAACATCTAGGAATAAAGGTGGATTTGTTTACAGGTGAAAAACCGCTGCACATGATCTCAAAATCCGTTGTATTAATCTGTGTCCAGTCAGGTATCTGAGCTAGGAGCACAGGAGCCACTACCGCTAACATGCAGCAACTGTCAAGTATTATACATCAATTGAAAACCATATACATACATCAAACATTTAAGGAAATCTTTACAGGGGTTAGCTAGGCTGCAGCGTATTTTGCTATGTCTTCTGTTTTTGATGAGTTAAACTAGTATCAAGTGTATTTAACCTTGGTTAAACATCTAATCCTCCTTTTTTGGAGGATAAAAGAAAAATAAAAGCACATCCATTTGGAGATGGAGGTGTCTCAGGCCAGCTTTTCAGCACTGAAGAAAGTACATGAAGGCAACTACAGCTGGCATCCTCTGCTCTCTGGAGACACTGGGGGCTATGGCCTGCTATCAGTAGAAGTTGCTCCAGATTAATCTGGAATAAACAAAACCTAGTTGGGGCTTAATGACTGCAGATAAAATCTATTTTATAAAGGCCTTATAATATGAGATGGTTGGCAAGGAACAGCCCGAGTAAGTACAAGCTGAGCTGCTCCCAGTGTGGTGGTACACACTATAACCATAATACGGGGTGAAAAGTTACCTGTGCCAGGTAGTCAGGTACCCTCAGTACCTGATCTGGCAGTCATTAAAGACGAGAATTCTTGCTAATTCTTGATTATTATGCTCATTACATCACCCCAAATTATTTATTTCAAAGGTCCAAAACTGCATTCTGGCGGGAAGCATATCTTCCTTCAATACCCAATTAATTTAATTCCCATTTTCTGTCTTTCCTTCTGCATGTTCTACAGTGACCCCTATGCTTTCAATTCTCTCTGTATTCCACTGCTCTTCACTGTCTAGCTCTCTTTATTCAAGATATTCTTAAAAAAAAAAAAAAAAATCACATACTTTGCAAAACTAACACGAAGCAAGATTGTGTTTTTCAACGTAGCGTGGTTTCTCAGTCCAGAGCTCATGACTCCATTTTGAATTATATTTTCTTCCCTCTACAAGACATATCATATTCAGCTCACTTAATTAAAATCTACTGAGTCATTATCCAAATCTTCTACATACTGAAAATGCAGCACCATTTAAAAATAAATTAAGAATACAAGCAACAGTGCCATCAAAATGAAAATCTTTCAGGCTTTACTGAAGTAACGTGGTCAGTACCTCCAGAAAACATAAGCTCTCTTAGGACAAAATACTGAAGTAACAGAGTATTTCTGCTTCATTTTTATTATTCAAATAGGAATTTTCTTAAAACATACAGCAACATGGATAGAATCGGTATCTTCCGTGACATCTTCACTTTTACAGCTGACATTAAGGACTAGACCTACCCTCATGCTAAGTCATGTTTGGCCTCTAAGCCTTCCAGAAAACTTTTTCAGTCTAAGTACAGTCCAAACTAGCATCGTCTAACCACGGTATCTATACCAGAGTGCTGGTGGAGTGTGCTGGCACTCCTCTGAAGAGGATGTACTCCAACATTTGTGTACACTTACATGAAAAACAAAACATTACACTGTCCCCGTTCTCTACCAAGGCTGAGTAACTCCACTATGCCACAAGCAGACCTACCAAGAATACAGCAAGACTATACCAAGAATATGGCTTTAACTACCCAAGGGCAAACAGATTTGGGAAACTATACACGTATTTATCCATGTGGGATATAGTGCAAAAGCTTTTCCCTTGCAGGAACTGACTTATGGAGACAAAATAACTTGCTGCACTCTTCGAAGACTGTGATTTCCCTCTTGCTCTTTACAAGCAAAAGGCATTTTTAAGGGAGGGGAACATCAGTCTCCATCTGTCTCTATGTCCTAAGGAGTGCTCTGTGAGCCTGAACCCTACCATAGGTCTGTGCTCCAAATGTAATTAAGCTCATTCTGGCTCCCCTACCTTGCCCAGGTAAAGAGCACACTGGACCTCTGTGGCCAGCAGTTCCTTTTGGGAACTCATTCCTCCTTTTATGTGCAATTAAAAAGACACCCCCCCCACCAGACTTCTCCATTAGTTAATGGTTGAAAAATGTACTGCTAATTGGAAACACTTTCCTGAATTGCAAGAATCATAAAACTGCAAGAAATTCATGAATTGCAATTATTCATAGCAGACAGTAATGAACTCCAGTACTTTCTGCAAAGAATCGCATTTCTGCTTTTCTCTGAAGGCAAGTGTGCTTCATTTAGATTAATTCAGGATTATTGGCTTGTTATTATGTTCCTCTGCAAGCCATTTACAGTGTGCTGTCAAAAATATAGTAGGAGACACTTTGGGTCCTATTTTGGAAATACCTGCACTTTGCAGACTTAAAAGTCATAATTTATGTTCATAAACCAAAGCAGGCAGCATCATGTATGATCACTACATTTTCAGAAACTGAACATTACTTTCTTTAGCCTGGTACCATCACCACAAATGAAACTGGTGGGTACTGCTTTTGAAGGGCAATCCAAAGCAACCATTAAGACCAGATCCGATGCCCATCCCGACAGATAGCTCACAGAGCAATGCAGAAGTGGTGGCTGGAATGCTCTTCTCTTGGACATGAATCAAACCCACACAGGTTATCTGAAGGCTGATGACAGGCAGCTCCAACCAGAGACAGGCAGGAATGGGAAGGATACCATTCTTCCTGCCTGCCTTTTTATGGAAATGGTATGGGGACAAAAACTAGGAATTTTTCTAAATGGAGAATATCAAGTGCTATGGATTTATGTAGATGCTTTACAAAAGTGACCATAAACATAACACCAAATATGAATAAACCAGAAAGCAACAGGTTTCACATGAGTTTGAGAGATCATTGTGGCCCTGTGTTACAGACTTATTTATCAACGTGATACTATATCATTACAAGACGATAGGAGGTTTCACATACAAAGAAAAACTAACTAGTGTTATTTTGAATGAGATTTTGCTTGCTTGCTTGCAGGCATGCAGCCAGCTAGCGAGTCTGTGGTACCGCGTCTGTAATGACAGATGCCTAATCTTCTGCCAAATTGCCACATTTGACAACACTTAACACTTGGAACACATGAAAACTACTGTGGTCCCTGCAAAGAAAGAGCCAGAGCTGCACAGATCAAGATGACAGCAAGTGTCCAAACCTTTTGGGTACAAGGAGAGAACTCTGGCCTTTAAATGGAGCACATAATAGTCTCAGTCAAAGCCTCAAAGTTTTGACTTATCTGGTAGTGTCTTCTGCATTTAGAAATTTCAAAACAAAGCCACGATGTGGTGTTTTACTGGAATAGAACAAAAAGAATTTCACCTGATTCAGAAATAGCTTCCTGATGATAGGCTGAGCTTTGTAAAACCTAACACGAAGACCTAGAGGAGCAGGGGCACATTCATGAAATCACAACATACTGCCCTAGCAATCCTCCTTCAAAAACAAAACGCTCGGTTTCCTCAGTCTCATGTCCAGGCTTTTGGACACTTCAGTGATACCACTGTCCCTGAATTATCCTACAAAGTACAGGGTGATACTGCAGCGTTGCAAGGGGAACACTCGCAGTCATCCTGTTCTCACTGCTCCCAGGCAAACCCTAGGACTTTCTGCAACTGTAGCTGTGACTACAGCCTGTATCTAACTCAGATACACCAGCAACTAGCTGCAGAAAGGCTGACCTCACAGCAGACTAAACTCCCAAATTGTTATTCTGCTCCTCGGAGTTTTTAGAGCCTGTACTGAGTGCTGAAGTGCTGCAGCTGGAATGTCCTAAGTACCGAACTGCCTAGTTTCATGCTAAATCAGATACGTAACTATCTTAATCACACCTTTCATCCAAGGGTTTTTTTTTTTCCCTGTCCTAGTTCACTACCTGAAACTCCCAGCCTACGCAAATATTGAAATGTAAGACAGAAAGCTTGAAAAGACAGTAATCTTCAATGTTGGAGAGATGCAAAGCAAATGGCTGCTCTAAAGTGCAGAGATGTACACTTCTGTATAGTTTGATTATACAATTTAATCAGTAGACTTGTGCAATTTTAGTTTATGACTAATTCAATAATGCTTTAATGGTTATTGCTGGAAAAAAATGTTTACATATTGTTGGAACTCAACAGCTGAGGACATAGGTGAATCACAAACTGTCCACTGAGATTTACCAACACCAAAACACATTCACTATCATGTAACCGCTAAAGAAATGGCAACATACGTCACCATTGATAGATAAAGTTCATGGTTGCTTGAAAAGAACCTGAAAGTGTATTTTCCATGTTCTTTCCTGTTTTCATCTGAACAACATGCATGTGAAATTAAGCATATGTATGAACAAGTACGTTCATAATGAGTACACATCTCATTTTCTTTCACACACCTCTTAGATCTTCCTGAAGTCATACAATCTTAATCTCTTCAGTGGCTCTACTGACTAGAGATCCATTAGTCACGCTTCTAAATATTTTCATCACCCATCCTACATACATACTACATATGTCTCAGAGAAGCTGACCAGCACTTAACACAATATCCAAGGGAATGAGTTTTTGTAACAGCATAACAAAATTTTAAAAGTTGTTTTCTATTCTGTCCCATGCTCTATGATTTAACTGTTAATGCACACCGAGCAGATGTTTGCACCCAACTATGCACGGTGATACTTGTATCACTTTCCTAAGTGTTCCCAGTTAATTTATAACACTTGGATACAACTGGTTTTACCATTTTACTTTTTCTTTCCAAAGTGTATTACAGATTTGCCAGTATTGATTTTCATCTGTCACCATTCAGCTCAAGTGTTTGGGTTTATGAAGTCCATCTTGCAATCACCTGGAAAACCCTGCATAATTCTTTGTGTGTGTGTGTCCCCTTACAATTTTGAGTCATCTTTGTAATAACTTTTCCCATATAAACAAACACAGTACTAGAACAGTAAAAATCAAAATATTAGAATGGTAAGAGTGCTATTCTGGATCTACCAATTATTAACTTTTGCCAACTGGATTTTTTTTTTTTTTATAATTCTCCTTTTTTTTCCCGAGCCGCATTATCACCATGGCTGTAATATGCCTTGTCTGCCTCCTTGCCAGCATTTTCAGAGTATTTTGTTGAAGGCTTTAAGTACTGTTTTATAAACTTTGTATTTCCAGTCTTCTCTCAGTACCTGGTTCTCTCTAAATCAGGCCAAACTCTATATTAAACTGAACATAAAATCTGGCCCTTGACCCTAAAGAAAGCAATATGCATGTACTCAGATACAATAACGATTAAAAAAAAACCAAACAACACCCCCAGCTAGACAGACTTCAGAGAGATTTTACAACTGTTTGGATTGACAGATGACACTATTGCATAAAAGACGTAAAGAAGCTTTTTGTAAGATTAAAACAAGTAAACCAATATAACTTGATACCTTTCATTTTCGTGTAGCTGCTCACCTCCCTTCTTCCAGGAGCATTTGGCCTTAGGGGAAGCTTTGGGTTTGCATTCAAAAGTAACTGTGCTGCCTATTTGAACCTGGATCAATTTCTTCATTGGATTCTTGGAAAAATCTGGAGCAGAAGCTAAAACAGAAGGGATAGTAACAGTGGAATAAAGCACCTTTAATTATATTAATGATACTATTATTTAGCACTTACATGATATTTCTCAGCTTCCAAACATAATTAAAAACATGAATTAGTTAATTGAACCAGATTTTCTATAGGAAAATAATGCATTTCTCCTCCTTATACTGGTACAAAAGTAAAGGTCTCGGTTGTGCAGAGTCGGTCACCTAACGAAGCATGCACAGATCATACCAACTTCATCTGAGCTCAAGCTCACTGAACCCAACGAGTGTTAAGCACATGCCTAACTTCATGCTTTGCTGAATGTGAGTGTACATGACTTGTCTAAGTCCAGGGAGGGCAGTCAACACCAGCAGTCTCATTAAAACTCAAGGAACTGGTTGGCTTTGAGTTTCATGTGAGAATGCATGTCAGAGCAGATATGTTCGATGCCAACATTACAGCACAGCTCATTCTGAACGGGTATAGTTTGCATTAACTAACAGTTAAGAAAATGCACATGGCTTCTACCTATACTAACAATGAACTCTGAAAGGAAATTCAGTATTTTAGGAGACTGAGGCTGAGGGAGCAGTCTGCTGACTGACTGCAATCTTAACAACAGAAAGGAAATAACTCATGTCCCCAAAATACGCTGCTCTTACAGGCTTAATTTTGAAATCAGTCTATGTTAGAGGTAGAAATCACACAAGCATATGAGTGCATAAGGTAGTCACAAGTTCAGTGTTTCCCTCAAACAAACGGTTGTCACTGTTTTAGACTCAAGCACACCCTGAATGACTGAATGGCAATCCCTTGTCCGCTCAATCAAGAAAGGCTGCACCCAAGAGCAGCCTATTGCTTTTAAATGACATGGCTCCCCTGGGAGCACTGGAGACGCGGTGCAGAAGGTGAGTGCAGCTGACTGATGTTCTGAGCCAGTGCTGCCTCCAGACCACGTGAGCAGTTTTAATCTTCGGGCCTGTGTCCAAGCTCCCATCTCTGCCCTCTCCCTAATTAATAATTTAGCTGTGTTCTGTTTTAAAGCAATGAATGATTGGACTGCAAATCCTCTGGAAGCAGATGAGTCAACTCCTCGGCACTACAGATAAAGATATTAGGTTGACAAAAATGTTTATTTCCGTGATAGCATCTGAGTGAGTTAAATTTGAGATCACGATGAGGTGGAATATGAGGCAGGTGGAGGGTGTGTGGAGAGGGAGAATGAGGTTTGCGTTTTAGTGAAAAAGGAAAATCTTACCTACAACCCTGAGCTCTGCACTCGAATAGATGATACCATGTTTATTTTCAGCTATGCATTGGTATCTGCCAGAATCTGTCAGATTTAGATTTGATATTGTAAGTGCACCATTTTCAATTTGGATCCTTCCCTGAATATTAACAAAAAATATCTTTATTGATGATTTATTTCCTGTGAAAAATTTAAAATAAGTAAGAAATATAAATAGGACAGCATAAATACAATAAATAGGGTAAATGTAACAGCATAATCATGAGAACAGTTCTAAAATAAGTGACATGACCGCATCATGGTATGGCAACAGCGATCAAATACTGAGACTTGGCAACACAGTGTATGAAATAAATTCTTCAAACTTGCTCAGTTTCAGAGGCTTCGCAATCTCAATTACCCTCCCATTTCCCCAGAAATACGGACAAAATCATACGAGGCTCCTCACGACGCACCAGAGTATCCAAACTATACAGATGGCACTGGCATTTCGTACTATTTAGAGATTTCACACATGCCATTTGCTAATGAGCTCTCTGTAATGCTATGCAGAAAAAATTCCAACAGCCATTAAATGGAAGACATATATTTAAGTGCCTTAGAGCCAACAAAGCTACTGAAGTACAGAGATCTCACCTTGCTTATTCTTGGAAAGCGATATGAATTATGATAAGAAGTGACTAATTTGAGGACAGGGTGGTAGGAGCTGGTGAGAAAAGGAACCAGTGACAAAGACAAAACCGAAGGAGCTTCTCCTTTGGGGAAAACCAGACAAATAATAACAGACAAAAGAACATACTATTTGCTCAAAAACAATTTCTAATTTTTTTTTTTTGGATCTGGCCATGGCTTACCAGGCCTAACGCTATGGTAGTCACTCACTCTCTACCTTTTCTTAAGAGCAGGTACTTACAGTTGGCCCCACTGCAGGGTGACTCCAGCTATCTATGGGCAGGCAGGACAGCTCAGTTCAGCTCCTTCCTTGACAGGTCCCCTCCCAGTTTATTTCAAGGTGCTCAGCCAGTTAAAGGACAAAACAATCCCAAAGAGGAACAAGCCTGAGTCTCCATGTCTTGATCCTCTCTCTAGCATCACAAGCTGCTCTGCTTACTCTTCCTTACAGAAGATTTGTTTATGGAGAAGAGGAGCTAAGCCGAACAACCCCAGCAGATTTTTGTGGAGGAGACCCAGCATGAAGAAGGATTATTGCAGTCAAGGAGCTGAAGACAACTGGTCACTATACACAGAGAACTCCTCTTCTGATGTCTCCTCAGCACCGGCTTTCAAAGAGTTAGTCCTACAGTTTACAGTCCTTAGATATTTCCAGAGTAAGTCACACTTATGCCCTGACACCATGTCAAAAGGCTGGACACCAATACTCAAAAGTGGAGAAATGGGAACACTGAATGAGAGAAGATATTTTTTGTACTTACCAAGGTAAAAAAGCACATTACTTCAGTGACTTTGTGTGATACAGTAACAATGCTCTTAAATCACCGAGATGAGATTTTGTACTCCCTCATTTAACCTGTCCACAAAACACTACCATTCCTTTTAGTGAGCATGTAACTATAACACTCTGAATGGACACTGAAATGTTTTTCAGTGCTTAGATCATTTTTCATAGCCATCCACTGAATTCACTTGAGCAGTTGCTCTTTCTACTTCAACTGTTCGTGCCAACGTTGAGCACAACACATTGGCCATGGGCAAAATGCCTTCCTGCGATGGGCTGGTGCCCCTAGTTTATATTCCTGATAACGTGTACTGAGCAGTTTTCTCAATGAAGCAGTGAGATTTAAAATCACTATGGGTATCATATGCTTTTCTGCGTTTCTGATCTGGGAGACCAAGTATCTCACCTTCTAAGTAAAACCTCTTTTCCCCGTCACCAAATGCATTACTTTCAATTAATTTACTTCAACAATTGTATTAAAGTAAATACCTATGCTACATTGCTATTTATATTTCATTCTTTGCATCAAGTAATGGTAACCCTATGAATTTTTAGGATTTTTTGTCTTTTTTCATCAAGAAGTTTGAATATATTTTCTTATTACCTTTAATGAAATGCCAACAGCAAGTATAACAAAATCATTTAAGTTCTCTATCCCTCATTTATGGTTCTTAATGTGTAACTTTAATTCAACTTCTTTCTCCAGTCTCTCCTTACATACTTATTTCTATGGTTCTATCGTTGCTTTTAAATCTCCTTTTAGCTGGGATATTTTTGTACAACATAATTTCTCTTCATGTTTCTGGTATTGCAGCTTTTGTTTCCATCTGGATGCTCTTGACAAACATACAAAAACCATACCAAATATTTCTCTTGGACTTCTCTTAGACTTCTCAGTCTAACGGACTGTTGCGAATTCTCATACTTATATGAAGTATTGTTAATTTTACATAGCATCATGTTTTCAAAACAGAAGGTTACCTCTGTTGACAGTTGCTCTCCATTCTTCAGCCACCTATACGATGGTTTGGGCTTCCCACTTGCTCTGCAATCCCAGTATAAAGTGTCCTCTACAGCAACCTCAGTATCTTTTATCGTCTGGATCCAGTGAGGTTTTGCTGCAGATGAAATACACATCAACAACAAAGACCCCAACAAGTTATTGTTCCGTATTAGAATCAAAAGGTTAATCTGCACGGTACTCATCAGTTTTCTGCGTAGACTGGTTTGTACCAACAGAGGTTCTCACTGGTTCTGCTTCAAGTCACCTAATGAAACAAATTACTCACTGTCCCTTTTATATGTTTTTATTACAAGCAGTAAACCAAAAGAAAATTGAGATTACAGATCACTAAAGCTGAACTAGTGAAACCAATATTAAAATCACTAATGATTAAACAACACAACTTTGAAATTGAACTAAATGCAAGATAAAGAAATTAGTGGTGATACTGGAATTAAGTAACTGATGTAGCTAAATCATCAAATTGATACTGACGAGAATCCTTTAAATCCTAAAAAAAAATATAATGGCATGTCAGCCTTAGTTCTAAATACCATTTCAATTGTTTTCTAATGCTAGCCAGTACCCAAATGGATGAGTACATGAATATATGAAACTGTTCTTGAAAACATTAGTCTTAGCACAGTATTTGGGTGATGCAAACCAGAATATGGCCTTAAGAAAGTCCATAAAAATCACTAATTTTAAACAAAATTTTGATGTATTAATACCATACATCCTTCAGAATTACCTAAAATACAATTAAACATGTAGAGATAGAGTTTCAAACATCTGTTGCAGCTTTCATAGGGTAAAAAAAAAACAAAAACAACCAAACTCTCACTTGGCAAATAAACATCACTGCATGAAAGACAACAGTAGTTTATTCCTTTGTGCTATTTCACACAACAGCACAACACTGTTTTATTATAGCTAATTCGTGTGAATTTTCTTTGAATTTACTAGAAAGTTTATAATCGCAATATATGCTATTTCTCCAAGAAAAGATAAATTCTGGACATTGCATATAGAGAAAACAGATAAAAGGCAGGATGAAACGGTTGCAAATATATAGCTAAGGGCAAAAGAATTTTCCAGAGTCAATTTGATTACCTTAAAGATTTTCCAAAATTGGTAATTTAGAAAAATCTCACAATACTCTTATATCGAAACAACTAGGAAAAAAAAAAAAAAGCCCCTAGTGATAGAGGAAAATATTATTATTTAATAGATGAGTTTTGGGAGCACAGAAGGTCAGATTAATTCCTGTTGAACTTCCTAGTACAATGGAGTGACACCAGCAATTAATTCAGACCAGGGAAATTAATGACTCGCCTATGGCCACAAGGGAAGTCTGCGGCACAGCTGAGAGCTGAACCTGTTCCATTGCCATAGGCACAAGACCAGCAGACCAACGTTTGGATGACGGTTGGTATTTCATTTCATTAAAAAAGATTTGTTCTTTTCTAGCATACAAATTTTTTCTCCATCATATATTCTGCAGTACAGCGATAAGATCTCAACATGATCATGTAAGTACCATACTTTTATGATAACAAGGATTAATACTATTTATGATTTACGCATACAACTTCTCACAGACGAACTTACTAAAATGTATTCATTGAGATATTAACTTCAGAGGTTTTGGAATTCAACTGGTATTTGCTGACAGTGAAACCTTCTGTTATTTCTTTTGTTTTGCATGTCCCTTATACCCCATGAGGATCGATGCCTTGCACTGATTTGGGGAGGATATATTTTTTACACTCTCTTTATCAAGGTCAGCTCTAAAAGACAGGATAACCTGATCTTTGTGTCAGACAAATGTACTGTCTTACTGATATTAATTTTGGTTAAATCTTGAGAGTTAGTTATGACACTAGAGTTCAAGAAAGAGCCATTGCTTTTCCTCACATTGCATTTGGCGTATTTGCCCCACATGTGTCAAGGGGATGAAAGCTCAGGACTCCATGTCAGCATGCTTCTTGCACTTTGCATACCTAAATATTTATGCAACTAGCAACAGTGCTTGAATTATTGATAGATCCATATATGTGCAATATCTGCTGCATATCTCCACTTGAAAGTAGGTTAAATATAGTTTATTTTCAAGTTCGAGATCTTCGATTCAATTCCATTAGTAGGAAAAACATTGTCTACACCGTAAATCTTCATTTTAGGACTCTTCATGTCAGACAGTCTCCATCGGAGGGTTTCCCAAGTCTCCACAGTAGATATGATAAACTGGGTCGTTTTGGAAAGCGTGGGAGCAAGACAACCACTCAAAACAGAAATGAGCAGAACAGAGCTTCCTAAGCCACAATGTGAGAAATTTATGGTGCTTTTTCATTCGCAAGAGAGTGTTGATGTAGACTTTAGTGATTTTCTTGAGGAAGGTTCTTTTTCTCTTCAAATTACTGCTGAAGGAATTCAGCAGAAAGAAAAATACCCTTTTCAATCTGCCACGTCTCGAAGTCTTTAAAAAAGGCTGTAAAAGTATTAGAAACTTTGAAAAAGAGCAATTCAACTAACCAGTTCAAAATTGAAAAGGCAGCTAAACAGGGGCAATTCCAGCTGGGAATATTCCACTGATTACTCTGAATTTTGGCCAAGGTAAAGATGCCCACATTGCAGCAGCTGAGGAAAGTGCACACAGAAGGTCATGTATCAGCAGATCTACATACCCTTTCAAAAGATAAGCATGACTCTCCAAGCCCAGCACTCCCCTTTTTATTGAGCTCTGCCCAACTGTACCTAAATGATTCTGAATAAACAGCTGTTGCAGTTTAACCCCAGGTGGCAATTCAGCCCCACACAGCCGCTCGCTCCCCCCCATGGGATGGGGGAGAGAATCAGAAGGGTAAAAGTGAGAAAACTTGTGGGTTGAGATAAAGACAATTTAATAGGAAAAGCAAAAGCCATGCACACAAGCAAAGCAAAACAAGGAATTCATTCCCTGCTTCCCACAGGCAGGCAGGTGTTCAGCCATCTCCAAGAAAGCAGGGCTGCATCACATGCAACGGTGACTTGGGAAGACAAACACCATCACTCCCAATGTCCCCCCCTTCCTCCTCCTTCCCCCAGCTGTATGTGCTGAGCATGACGCCATGTGGTGTGGGACATCCCTTGGGTCAGCTGGGGTCACTGTCCCAGCCATGTCCCCTCCCAACCCCTTGTGCCCCCCCAGCCACTGGTGGGGTGGGGTGAGGAGCAGAAAGGGCCTTGACTCTGTGTAAGCCCTGCTCAGCAGGAACTAAAACGTCCCTGGGTTATCAATGCTGTTTTCAGCACAAATCCAAAACATAGCCCCTACTAGCAACTGTGAAAAAAATTAACTCTGTCCCAGCCAAAATCAGCACAACAGCTTTATTCCCCTTGAGGCCTAGTCACTGTAAGGCAAATGTTACCTGCTTAGGGTATCTGGTTCCACCACCACTGCCCCATCTGTGCTCCTGAAGGAAAACTAATCACTTGGTAACAAAGCCTCATTTCTCTCATGGAGCTAGTGCATTGGCTTGGTGTATAGCTTAGATCTTCCTGAGGAGACACCACTCCTTCCTCCTTAAGCAAGGAATAGGCAAGCAGGCAACATATTTTCATTGAGATGAAAAAAAGACCATGTCCTCTAAGTTGAGAGGTTGGAAGTTAATTGCAATGGAGTTTGTAGTGCAGGGTTTGAGACTGTGACAGGAATCCGTTTTGTGTGGTAATATTAAGAATTCTTAGGAACCTGCTGTGCAATCTTCATGAAAGATTCATATGAAGTTCCCTTAGGACGTAATACTTGTAGGTAACTCATTTTCTAAAGAAGGTTAGCCATCAGCCTCATGGTCAGTCACTTGGAAAAGCACCAGACTCTATTTTGCTTCAGTTGTTTTTGCCTAAAATATTCCTTGCAATACTCATGGTCCCACAGGCAAGAAGTGATACAAGTGTGTAACTTCATAAAATTTATCCCAGTGAGAAGACTCGATCATCCTTTTTTTGGTGGCTACAATCCCCCTTTTCTTCCAGCTAACTAGTCCAGGCAGGTGTTCCTGAAGAAAACAAGTGTTGCTTCATTACACTCTAGGGCATCCCTGTAGGCCACAAGGAAAGCAAGAACCATTTTTCTGGAAACCCTTTGCGATGACTGTTCTGGGGTTTGATGCGAATGAAGACCAACTGCAATGAGTGACTGCCATGAAGCTCTTGGATGCAATGGCTGAAAAAGTTGACACTTTTCAGAAGCTGTGCCGAGATCCAATTTGTAAGTAATTTGTGGGGTACCATGCACGATGCATGTCAACAGGAATTTTTATATCTGATTTCCTTCAGAGTAGGAGACTCAAATAAAAAAATCTCCTAATTCCGTAAGCCATAGGAATAGCACAAAGGAAAGGTAGAGCTTCAAGCCCATGACTTTTGTCTAGACACTGAGCTCTCCCAGAGAGTACTGAGGCCTGCCAGGCCTCTGCTTGGAGGCAGAAGACTATGGGAAGCTCTTCCATAACAGTCCCTAACTGGGGCTCACACGAAAGATGCAGTCTGCTTACACACACATCTTTCCTTTGAAATTTGCAGTCTGAAAGCTGGGCTGGAAATCTCATTTGAAAATACCTTTGGATAGCTCAGTTGTTGGGCAATAAATCAGAGTCAAAAGGAACTTTTCACAGTTCAAGAGAAAGCTGCTATGAAGCATACTGGGGGAAAAAAACAACCAGAAAATGGAACCTTCATTTTTCTAGGCAGTGTACCTGAAAGTCAGGCTATGACACTCCTACTGATGGCTACAGCAGTGATGAACCTTATTTTACACAAAACTCCAAGTGACTTTAAGCATGAATAACTTTTTTTCTCATAAAACAATGGGGTCTAGAGAAGCATCTAACACATCCCCAGAGATTTCCATTATTTGACTTCCATTCAAAAATAAAAATGCTCTCAAGCAACAGGTAATTGCTACATCATTGGGGAAAGTTTTAGTATGTACAAAAGATGAACAATTTGTCTCTGTAGCAAGGCAATTAAATTATTAGACAGCATTGACAACTAAACGCAGTAACTCCTTGATATTATTTAGTCATTTATAGTTTTTTAGTCAATGTTTTGAAGAGATCTCCATGAACAAGATAGAGTCAGGCTATCAGACAAACAGTGAGGCTCTTCCACATACATGAATAACGTAGTTTCAGAATAATTTTGGTGGTACATCATCACCAAAGTAATTAACAAAACATACAAGTATTTTTGATATACTAATATGCAGAATCTATGTATTATTGGGGGGTTTACCTTTGTTATCACAGACAACCACTGCAGAACAAAAGGAGAACAGCAGCAAAATTTTTTCTCCCTGTTAAACATTTTACCTTGGTACTGTCAAGCATGACTTCCATTAAATCAGCATGTGCTAATTAAGAATATATTTTCTTCAATTATACTTTAAATTAACTGCGTTACGTATCTCTACCATGTTACATGTTTAATTGCATCTTAAAATACAAAAATGTAATTGTTTCATCTCTTCTCATTTTTTCTCATGAAATTTCTCATAAAACGTCTCCATGGATTCTTTCTTCTTCTATTATCTCTTTATGGAAAGGACTAATAGCAATGACAAACGAATATACTAATAAAGTGAAAGCAAATTATTTATATATTTAGGTTTTATATTAAAGCAAAGTTAGATAATCTTGTCCTATTTTTAGCACTTTCTGAACTCCCCTGAGGAGAAAACTAGCATTAAACAAATGTTGCAACTGTATAAAGGACAAAAACCTGAACATTTGATGTTGAGCTTTTCTTGACAAAATCCTTCCTGATAAAAAGGGAAGATCAATAGTCTGTTAGTAATGCTATGAAAGAACCTGAAATATCTGTTTTAGAATATCTATTTTAATTATCAACTTCAACTTATATTTAAAACCCACAATGAAATCAGAAAAAGCAGACTCATTTTATTTTTCATAAAGAGAGCTACAGATGAGCACAGATTAAGCATTCTTGAGAAAATGACTATGGATTCAATTAAAGGTGAGCCTATGTTCAAGTGCTTTGTGGTTTCAAGACTATAATTCATTATTGGAAGAAGAGGTGGGATACCACAGAAAACATGACTGATTTTTCTTAATCAAACCATTTATGCACTGAAAACCCCAATTTTCAGAATCCAAATTTTACCGTTTCAGCTCATAAAACAAATCAGGAGAACAAGAGTGTTTCGATTCATAGCAGAGCAATGAAATGTTTCAAGCTTTGATTTAGGACTAGCTTTACGTTTCATTAAAAAGAATCTTTAAAATCTGCAAAGAAAGGAAAACCTTCTATTTTTCAATGAAATGGAAAATTTTCATCTATTTTTTTTTTCCCCTGAAGAGATTTATTTTTCAGATTATTTCACTAAGACAACTTGGAAAATGTGAACCTGAATTATTCTTATACTCTTTCTTGGGTAAGCCAGAAACACGCTTTGTTCCTTTGAGGAGAGAAAAATAAATATTTTCACTGTTGATGTAAAAAGGAATTTGTACATTTGTAATGCGTATATTTTTCTATATATGATTAGCAGACACATCTTGTTTTAACAGCAGCCAACATCCACTAACATTACCACATAGATTTGAGTCATCTTTGCCAACACTGGTACTTTCTGGCAGATGGATGTTTTCCATTCTAAGCCTTCAGTATATTGCATTAATTTCCCTCAAATCCTCATCTGCTTTTAGAACAACTTCCTTAAATATTGATCTTTTATTGGAAGACTAAGTGGCATATGGTTAGATTTCTTTACCAGACAGATTTCTGAGCTTTGGTATCAGACATAGTGGCAAGCCATCAGAAGACATTATCGTCAATTATACAACATTCTTAATCTACAAACAGAATTGAAATCCTTCAAATTATCAAAAAGTGTTAAAATGATCCTATCCTGAACACAGACTTGTTGGCATTCTATTTGCAACAAGAAAGCAAGTAACAAAATAAGAAAGATTACTTAAATCTACTTAATTCTGCAGAATGGGTTTCATTAAGCAGAACAAATGAAACAAAACAGTTGGAGTGCCATTAACGCCATTACAGGTCTCATTATTCTTTTTAGGATAAACACCCGTATTTGGGAAGAAACTAATATAGGCAGACATTTATACTGGAACATGAACTCTATTTGAGGGTTCAAATCCCTTTCTGGATTTGTAATGAAAATGTTCACACTGATTTACTTGTCACAAAACTGCAACTTCCTTGCTTTTATTGATTAGCAACATCCTTTATTTCAGCTCTGTGTTCTTTAATGAGCAAAACAAAAACTTGGGAAGCAGGTCAAATAGCTCAATATTCCCAGTGTTGTAATTATATTACAAGGACTAATGAACAAATCTACTCCATTTTGTATGTAGTTTACATTGATATGTCTTACAACTGCCCTGATTTAAAACTAGAGTAGGAATACTGAGCCAAACTGATGTACAAACCACAACGTGTTTGAAACTTTCAAGTAGCAAATAAAAGCCGCTTTATAAAATCAAATGCATAGTGCTAAGTTTGGAATGACAGATGACACTGACAGATGAAGTATCTTAGATCTTTTGCCCTACGTTATTCATAGAATTTCTCAAGAAGTCATAATTGCAACTAGTATATGGAATATTCAGGTTGCTCAAAATCCCCCATCCAACCTAACCTTGAACGTTTCCAATGATGGGGCATTGATGCAGTGTAACTATTAATTTGGAAGTTGGGGAGAGAAATCTCTTCTCCTTCCTCCTTATAAAATTTGTGACTTAAATTAAAATCTTCATAGACTAAAATCTACATTGCAGCACTCTGTGTTCTGGCGAACAGCAGCTTCCCATAGAGAAGTAGTAAACGGAAAGAACATTTGCTCGAAGTTGCACCGTAGCTATGCTTTATGTTTTTTTACACAACTTTAAAAAAAAAAAAATCTTTGCTCAAATATTCCTACATAAAGAAGAGCATTCCAAAGCACAGTCTGAAACACTCTTTAAATTGCCATTTACCCAAAGAAAATTATATTTGCTGAGATCTGGCTTTAACAAAAATTGTCAATTACCACTTTGTTGCAAATCATTCTAGCTTTAAAACACCACCAATGTGCTTTACCAATATTCGTTTCACTCTATAGCCTTAAATGCACAAGAGGCTCTGTCTGTTTCCAGCTATTAAATGTCATATTATTTCATTTCCTATGCAGGATTATATTCTCTCATTTATTTACTCATTTTAAAATAAAATTGGCCATTTTGAAAGCAAAGCATTGACAATATCCATCAGTAATCTTTTCCTAAAGCAAGATAAAATTTGTATTTCCTGTAAATGTGAGGCCTAAACGATCCCCCAAATAAATCCAATTGACTGAAAATCTAAGGTTTCACCAATGGACCAATAAGAAGTGCTTAAAAAAAAGTCTTTCCATCATAGAAAGCACAAGCACTTCCTACACTACTTTTAGCAACCCTTTTGAGCCTGGACATTTATTGCAAATGTTATGCAAAAACCTAGTGCAGTTGTTCTCATTCTCTGCGAGTAGTTAAGATGCGATGGATTTTTAAGCACAAATGCTTGATGATATTGCAGAAGCTATAAACCCAAAAGCACCCTAGAGTAGTTTATACTTCATATGGAAAAAGAAGGGTGGGAGAGAAGGAGAAAGTTAGTTTCCTACCATAGTAAGTAAGACGTCCTCTTGCAACGTTTTTTCCTCTTGAGTTTTCAGTAATACATTCATATAGTCCTGCATCCTCCTGCTGGAAATTAGGTATTTCAATCATACCATTGGATTTCCTCAGCTTGATTTTACTTGGAAAAGGCAGACCATCAGTTCTTCTCCAGTTAATCTGAGGCACAGGGCTAAAAGGAAAATAAAGGGATTTTAAGCAGCTTTGGTTGAAGTACTTGATTGTCAAAATTAGAAACTTAAACTAATATACAATAAAACTCAGAAGTGACTAAAAGCTTGTGTTAAAACTGGTATTCGTACTGTATATGACAGATGGCAACTGATTTGCATGTACCATTCTGCTTCATATGTTATAATTTGTGGTACCAAATTTTTTATTAACATCTGTGTGAATGTCCAATAATTGTAAAATTTCTTATAAATCAGCACTGGCCTCCCCTGAAGATGGGTGAGATTTACCGGTGACTTCCATGGAAGGAGAATCAAGGCAAGTCTTGAAATTCCCATCCTACAACAGCCATTCATTCTCCGATTTTAAAACGTTCAACTCACCTCGCTGGGGAACCAAAGCAATAGCATGTGATCAAGTTATCAATCTGGGGCTTAAAATTATGAACACCTGACAAAGCTGTCTGCAAATAAACCGCAAAGTGGAAAGTAAATACATTTACAGAAACGTAAGTGCATTCTCAGATCATTTGTGAAAAAGAAAAGATATCAATTGTGTGTGAAATATCACTCAGAAGAGGAATGCATTTTAATCTTTATTTCAGCTATAAAGGAAGAACAATATTGTGAAAGCATCAAATATATTTAACAGTAAAATTCAGACAAAATTCTCACAGACTTCAACATTTCCTTCTACACAGAGAAAGCAGAGCCAGGTCAAAGGATATATGCAAAACTGCACTGATCTTATTCAAGATAATTTGAAAGGAAATGTAAATTCCTGTGTTGCCAACACTTAAATTTTAATTCTAAACAAAAAAAAAAATTACTCCAAGACTCTTTGCCCTCTTATTCCAAGGCAATAATTGTGATGATCAAAACAGGGTCTTTAGAAAACACTGCCAAAACAACTGCCAGAACTCTGCATCTTTCGTGCAGGTGAATCTTAATGTGCTTCAACTTTCAGTACGGGTGAAGTTGAAAACTTACTTTCCTAGTGCAAAGCATTCTAGCTTCACAGTTGAGCCTTTAGCTGCAGGAAGTGTCTCAGGAAACTGAACTTCTATTTTGGGTTCATATTCTCCCATCACACCTATATGAGACAATTGAAAAAGATAATTTTTAACTTTTAAAGCCTGTTTTCTCTCCTTAGTATTATATCACATTAAATTCAAAATCAAGTTTACTTCTCTCACACTCCATTTATACAAAGAAGCATAGGGACCTGCAGTGAAATCACCGTGAGACTTCGGGGAGGAAGAGGAGCATGCAACACAAAACAGTTTATCTTCTTATGAAGCATTCAATGTTCTGAGAATGCATGGAAGGTTACACTGTAAAAGACAAAAACATTCACTGACAACTAGATGTGTTTGCTATTCACGGTGTAGAAGGGAGGTCATACCATCCGTGCGCAGCACTAGAGGAGTTGGTGACCCAAGAACTTGGCTGTTGGTCACAGTGCTGGTTACAACGCAGGTGTAATTTCCTACATCTGACGGCTCAACTTTGGCTATGTAGAGGTGACCGGTCTCTTGAGACACAAACCGCCGACTGTCCTCTTGAACAAATGATGGATATTCGTTGAAGATCCAAGCAAATGACAATTCTAGTTGGTAATAAAAAAGAAGTAACAATGTTTGGTAGGGTTTTTGTACATTTTTTTCTTCAAAGACCAGTTTATTTTATTACTGTATTTTACAATACTGTGTTATATACAGTACCATATTATGTAATGAACAGAACCAGAGAGCCAATGACTAAGAAAAACAAATTTTAAAAAGTACTAGAAACTAGCAAAATCAAAAAAAGATGAAGCCATATCTCCTCCAGCAGAAGAAAAAGGTGAAAGGTATTCAAAGTGTTTTACACATGGGTAATTTTTTTAATCTACTTTTTTTTTTTTTAAGACTTAATCACATGGGAATAGGAGCAGACAGCAAAAATGAGACCAAACTTTGCTAAAATGGAAACATTATTCATTCAGTAGCTACTTAACAACTCAGCTAGATACTCAGCAGATAGAAACAGCACAGGAGTATGCAAGTGAAAGGAATGTCAAAAGAAGCATAAATTCCCAGTAGGGCCTACCACACAGTAAAACTGTTTTTTTCATACAAAAATCCATAAAAATTCCATTTAGAAACATTTCTGTATGATATGGCAAAGTAGCCCTCACTACTATTCATTATGGACATTTGAAAGGAAAACCACACTTCAAAAGATAAGCTAAGAGATTTGGCAAAAACTGCACTAGAATTTGTTTTTTTTCTGAACACGACTCTGAGCTCTGTGTGTCCAATTTTAATTGGCAAAAGCCCCTTCCTGTGCGAGGCCATGTGCTTGTCTCATTCATATCCTACAGAATCAAAGGAAATTAATTTTTAATGGTATTCCAGGCAAGAAATAATTTTTCACCCAAGTGCCGCTCAGCTAAAAGTTTATAAAAAGATTATACCTTCTCCAAGCACTAATTAGAAACGATTATAGCTTGATTGACCTGCCTTCATGGTAAAATATCTTGTAGCATTCGCACCGCCCCTACAAAATGGAGATCATCCCTTTTTGCACAGATTTAATTTGAAAGTGCCTAAATTTGGATGCAGTCATGAAATGGAGAGTAGGCATTTTCATAACCCTCACAGTTGAGTGTGAACATGCACCCAGGAAAGCGCTAAGCCAACAGGACAATTTAACACAAGGTAGGATTGTGCAGATGAAAAAACGGTCAATAAATGAAATTATTAAAATATTTATGGACTGGCTAATGCAAAAAGGGCATCAAATGAAACAGCTTATCGTAATTGCATTTCATTTTCTTCTATCAATATTTAAACTCCTTCCATTAACATAATTTTGCAGGAGCAGCGTGTATGAACAATTAACAGTCTCAGGACTTTTCTCAAGAGCTCAGCTTTTGTCATAGTTGGAAATATTGATTGTTGAAAACAGCCATCTACCCTTCTGGACTTGCAGCGTGTCTCCTCAGGTGAAACAATGGCTTTTACTAAAAGGTCCTTCCTACATACCATGAGAGATGTAATTAATTGATGCTAAGGAAGGCCAACAAGGATTTGCCAAGAAAATACAGGGTAGTTAGTGCAGTGGGAAGTAAAACCCTATGATCTAGCTTGACTTCAGTAAGACTTTTGAGATGTTCCACAAGAGTCTCACATACAAGCCAAAGAATATCTAATCAACAAAAAAGTATTCTGTACAGCTATTTTCCCATCTTACAACACAAACACCAAGATGCAGGTGTCAATGTTTTGCTGTTGGAAGTGATAGGACTTGCTGAGTAAGCACTGCGCAGCAGGGAGGCTGCATCTGTGCACCATTCTGGCTGTGGTCTGGCACTATTCAATATCTATCAACCACTTTAAATAGAAAAATATAAAATGAAATAATTTTTAAAAAGAAAAAAAATAAAGAGTACACCTGAAGAGTTTGAAGGGGACTAGGACCTGTTTAAGAGCAAAGATTGTATGGTCTTGCTAAATGGGAAAGTCCAGAAAATAAAGCATTATTCCATTTCTACAGAGTAGCTGGATGAAGAGAGTGATCACAAGGCTGAGGGAGAGGCTGTAGACCGAATTAGGTATCAATTCAAGAACGGTAAGAAAAAAAATAATTTACATGTTCAGCTCTGCATCAAACTCAAACATCTACAAGACACAAAAGTGTAAGAAGCCAGGCTTTATTGCTTCTGGTATTTATTGAGCTACTTGTTTTCCTTAGCTCAAAATATTATTTTATTAAAAAAAAAAGAAAAAAGAAAAGAAAAAGAAAAAGAAAAAAGACATTATTCAAAACGTTCAAAGGGGATGGACAGATCTGGATACGCAGCAGGAAAATAAGCAGCTTGATTTCATTCCTATTATATTGGGTTAAGTCAAGAGTAAACTCATTGAAATCAGTCATTATGATTATGAAAGCCACGCAAAGTGTATTCCAGTTTAATTGGATCCTTCAACAGCCTATGAATAAGCACTCCTGGAAACCTAATTTCCCATTCAACATATATTTTCATTGACTCTCCTAAAAAAGGAGCAGGGTGTTTCTTTACCAGTGCCCCACAGCCAATATCTCATTTTATATTTATTGTACTTTACAAAATTTTATTCTTATTTAAAAAAAAAAATCATATTAAACAACTTGTTCAGTGATTTATTATGTTTATACTATTTGCCTGTTGCTGATCCTAGGCCACCTCAAGGGACATAAACTCAGTCCCTTTCTGTCAATTACAAGTTTTCAGTTGATTTTCTGTTATAAATAGAAGTAATATGTCTCTCCTGGGCTTCCTCAGAGATCTGAGCCTTTGCTTTCCAATGCATTTTTCCTTATTTGGTGACCATAGATGGATAAGGTATTGGAAATTACAGTTATTACTCAATTTTTATTTGTTTACTACATCTTGGTTGGCTTCTTCTCTTTATTTTGCATTATTTGATTATCATTTACTGTGCAGTCTACAAGCCACACCACACTCAGCACGCTCATACTGTTCTAGGCACTTTGTGCACCTAAGCGTTCAATTAAAAATTACTTATAAAATTGCCTGTTATTTTTAAACTTAAATTTTTTACAAAATTCAAATGCCATGCTGATATAATTGTTGAAGTCTACCACGGTCATTTCCTACCATCTCTGAGCCTTAAAAAACCAACCCAAAACCCAACATATCTTCACCTCGTATGTAAGAAAAAAAAAAAAAAAAAAAGAATGTTGCTAAAGGAACATAAGGGGTAAGCCCTACGCATCTAGTGGTTTTTAACTGGGTTCAAAGTAAAGCCTTAAGCTCATGTACATGCTTTTGAAAAAATTGCTTTTAATTATATTACACATTTCCTCTATGAGAGGCTGCAACACATCAGTGGGATACCACTGAATGGAACCGGAGTAATTTTATTTCTTCTAAACAGAATTTAAAAGACAACAGTCGTTGTGGAAATCCAAAACTATAAATGAATTCAGGAAGTTGGCAAAGCAGAAGTCTGGGGGTGGTGAGGAAGGCATATAGACCTATGATGGAAAGGAGAAGGACAATTCATAAAGTTTATTTTATCCACTAAATGCACAAATGCTGAAGGTCATCTCTTGCTCTTTTTGTTCTGAACCATCACTCCTCTACACCTGCTTAATATGTATCTGCTAGCCCCATAATTTGCACCTAAATGAGATTTTTTAATAGCCAAAAGTAAATGATGTGAACAATATTGTTCTGAAACAGGTTTAAACTTATATTCAAAACTGATTGGATTTCAATTAGTGAAGTGGATGTTGCCATAAATAAACCTGAAAAGAAAGGAAAATACTTGATTTTGAGTGCATCAAGCTGACTGAACAATAGTTAAAGCTTTTATGCTTTATTTTTTTAAAGAAAGGAAGTTTCACATCAATCATTGATAGCCAAATCTGTATTATTTCATACAGTTCTCCAATTCAGGTTTTGCAATATTCTGTAATAGAATACTAAATAAGTAGAGATACAAGGGGAAGCTGAAATATCCTGGTATTTTCTGTCTTCAGCTGGCACTCTGCCTAACCCGCAGGATGGTATATGGCTTTAAAAAAACCTGTTTGCAAAAAAAGTAATCAGACAAAATTTAGCAGTGACAGAAACTGCAATTAAAGACATGGAAATATGTAACAACCAGCTATTCTGAATTATCTACCTTAGCATTAAGAGTAAAAGTAATGGAAAAGTAACACTGATTTTCAGAGGATTATGACAGATTCCATAATTAAAGAAGAAACCAATTAGTTCATCGTTTGGCCCAGTTTCAGCTCAAACTGTGAAGAAATGACAGGAAAAGGAGAAAAAGCATCACTCAGGAAGGAGTAAGGTCTCACAGCACAGACCCAGAGCAGTTGCATAGTTTCGCGAGGCAATCACACAGAGAAATGTCAATTTGTCAGCACTGCTGAGGACAGCTCTGTATGGCTGTCCGCGTGGGAACCCCTGGGAAAGCGCAAACACATTATTTAGAAGTAGGAAATCAATCTGCATGAGGTAGAGTGCATTAAACTCCCAGAGGATGCTCTTAACCTAGACGTAAACCATCCTTAATTCACCGCAGCTTAATCCTTAGAGGATTACGCTGCTCTGGGTTTAGGTCACCGTACTTGTGGTTGCAAGTGCCCCCAGGGACTATAATGCATTTCATCTTACATGCACTACCTTCTAACTTCTCATTAACTCCTTTACTTTTCTTACTTGGGCAAACCCTAGCTACATTTTTCCACTTAGTTCACCGCCTCGAGTAGTCTGTCCTTCCTTCAGGAAGCCAGCACAACCAGCTGCAAGGCTCTTCTTGGTGCCTGGGCTTTAGCCAAAAAAAAAACACAAGAGGTAATACTTTATCTTTGCCATAAAATAAATTGCAAATTTTTTTTTTTTTGGCAAACATTGAAGGTTGTTTTACAAATAAAAATCTTATGCACTGTAGGCGTAAGACAACGTATTTATGTACTCCAACAGGGGATCCCCTAACGTATACGTAAACTGGATATTATAATGTCTTTAGGTGCCACTGTCAAAAGTGATATCGTTTTGACAATGAAAAAACTCTTTAGAATTTTATCGGAAATAAATTGTACATATTTCAGGGTATATTCTCGAGCACACTGAATGCCCAGAAACTGAAAAACTGTCCTAAGTATGTTCACCTGGGAAAAACAAAACAAAACTCAGACTGTGTATTTTCGAGGAGGATCCTGAACTGTTTGCATGCAAGCAGTTATACCCCTAATAATGCAAAAGTCTGTAGCTGTTTACAATATCTGCAGTCACTTCACAGTACAGTCTATCTGTAAACTGTACAGTGGCAGTTGACTTTTTGTTTGTGTTTTCTGTATAAAAATAGTGACAGTTACAAAAGAAACCTCTATAATAGGGCTTGAATTGTGGCCACCAGGAATAAGGTGAGACAACGAGCATCTGGTTAAAGTAGCTGTAACATTTTCCCAACTTGGGGAAAGAAGTTTGGAGATTTATAAATGTTTCTGATATTCCCCACCGAACTCTTCAGAATAATTCTCTTCTTTTGGCTGAAGATATTTTCATTTATACAAAATGTAAACTGCATGATGGGAAATTGAGTCCAGCTACAAGAAGTGAAGAACGTATCCTGAGAAACTCATTTTGTGCCAGAGTATAATGGAAACACTCTGATTTGCAACTAATATATACCATTAATTGTTTTGGCATAAAAGGTGAATTATTTTGTGGATAAAATATAAAAGATCAATTTTCAGCATACTGTGCAGGTAATTAGGCACGCAACTTCTGTGTATGGAATAACCCAAAACAACGAGAGCAGTGTGAGAGGCCTATGTAATATCTGGCAATTTCAATCTACACATTTAATGAGAATATTGAAATGTTTTAGCTGAAATTGCAAGGCTCCTACTTCAGGCTAACACCTAATTTTCATTTTTAAATGGAATATGGTAAGAGTCCACTCGTTTTCCGATTTTGAAATGAGCTAGCGTGGTGTAAAAGAGAACGCAATTCTTTAAATATAGTTGCAGCATAAATCGTATTTTTCTCTACTGCCCTCCCACTTACACCACAGCCATAGACTGGCCAAGCAGCAATTGCACACACTAGTCTGTTACCTTTGCACGGCTGCCACAGGTGACAAAGCTCTGGTGATGTAAAATAGCCCACTGAAGGTCTGTTTGTCTCTATACTCAACAATTTTTGGAGTTTTTCCTAAGTCTTTCAAAGCAGCGTCAAAAGCAAAGCACACCATTGTAACTGAAACGCAAACATTTCTAAGCTCATCCTTGGGAACACAGATGTTCAAGACTGGCAGCGTTATTTCTTTACTAATACCACAGAAGAACCCACAGTAAGTACATTCCAAGCAGCACATCCACTGGAACAACAGCTTGGCAATATGGCCTTGCCTGCTGTCTGTCTTTCCCCTCCGCCTCTCCTGTTGCACGTGGGGTTTGACCATTAGCTCGTGTTAAGTTTCAAACCAAATGTGACCTTGTAATCTAAAAGTGCTCCTTAACTGGCAGGTTAAATGTTCCTTGGCGCTCCCAAGGAAATCCAGATGCTAATGGGAAAGTCTAACAAAATGCTTTTCTACATTTCAGTTCCAGTGCTGAATAAAAAACCCAATTTCGTTTCCCCTGTAGCTGTGCAGGATGATGGATTAGGTTCTCTTTATCACATTTCTGAACTAATTGTTTCAGACTAGCTGTGTCATTCAAACTGTACTGGCTCCGATCAAATTGTTCGTACTCTGGAAGTATGCAGAAAAGTAAGAAACTGCTTTAGGAAGCAGTATTTAAATACATACCCATTAGCCATATCCATTTCAAATGACAAATTGTTCTTTTAATCACCTCCCTAGAACTTTACATTTAATTGCTCAGAGCATTTCTAACAACTCTGTTGTGTTTTTTCAATAGTTGAAAGTGTTTTAAATTGCTTCCTGCCTATAATAATTTTGAGGATAAAATGATGATAGCTTAGCTTATTGCTCAACTAAAACACATCTGATTTCTTCTGAATGTTAAATATTACTGAGATAAACTAAAGGAAACTAATGGAAATACCCAAGTGTAAATTTTCAAAGGAATATACTAATGTTTATAGGTGGAAGTATTAATCAGTGACAAATTTCATTTGGTAGTTTTGCACTCATTTAGGAGAAGGTACTCGGTAAGCCCCTGTGAAAGACAAAAATTGCTTTCAGTACTCTTGTTAACAGTGTAATGATCAGCTATGACTGTGTGCTGGGACTGCAGCCTCTCCCTCCTGCCTCTTCCTAATCAATTATCCCGTTTCTAAAGAACAACTCAAATATTTTAGTAGAGAAGATAATAAAGAGCTGGAGGAGGAAAAACCCCACAGTAACAGTTCAGAGATAAAAAATAATCTTGGTAGAGGGCCAAACCCAGTTATTTTCTCCTCCTTTTCCCAGGGCATACCTGAGATACCTGGGACTAGTTAAGCGAAAAGGCTCAGCCTGAACTTGTTTCTTGCATTATCGTTCTTCCTAATCTACCTCTTCCTCTTTCCTTCCACCCACCCCTTCTTCTAACAAATACCCCACCACTGAGAGGAATAGTCTCCTGTTAGAACACTCTTATCCCATATTGCTGCCTCTTTCAGTTTATTCAGGTTCAGGAAAGAGGGCTAGTGAGAGCAGGTATCAGCAATAAAGCGCACATCCCATAGTCTTTCGAGGTCTTCTGGAGTGCCCACATACATTTTGCTGACGAAACTTACACAGTGTTAGTCCCAAAGTCTGCTCTCTCCCACAACAGCCCACATTATATATGCTACTACTATACGTACCAAAATCTTAGTGCATCTTTAGTGGAAACCAAACGTACTGCAGCCAGCGGGAGCTGATCCAATCTTACACAAAAATCTTCCTTGGGCTTTAGGTGAAACTGCACCCCTCATTGCACAGACTATAGCTTCTGACATGCTCCCTCCCCCCACTTATGAAACGAATAATCTAGCTTTAAAAACTGAGATTTAAAAATATTGGTTTGTTTTCCAATTTGTATACTTGGGAATGCTACTTTAAAGAAATATATATATATATGAAGGATTGAAGGATAGAGTCTTTTCTTAAAAACAAAATAAAAGCTGCAATATGCCCATAATAATTTTGCATGGGTATTCAAGATGTAGTGCAAAATTTACGAGCGCTAATATTACTGATCACAGATGTTTCCAGGCTTTATGCTCTACTGACTACCTGGTATGAAGCTATCCTTCATGATCTAGATACGTCTTTCAAACTAAGACTTACAAAAGGGATGAAAGACCAAATATCTAAGAAATGCAATAGAAATACCAATACCAATATATTCATGTGCTCAGTGTCATTGATGTGCATAATGAAACACGGAGTTAAAGAGTTTTCTAAGAATCTGGAGTGATACCTTGCTTGTCCAGTTTGCCCTTTCCCAAACTGGAATCATGCATCTTTTGCTACAAGGCTGGTTATACACCTCCACGCTAGCCTAAAAACATGTAAAGTAGCTGCAGATGTTGTACAAATACATAAATAAGGATATACTCATTTTAGCCTGGTTTACTTCAGCCTGGAACACAGGTTTATCAAAAGAAAGGGTGCTTTAGAAAGACTGCATTTGATAAAGTGCAGAACAGAGGGAGTGTCTCTGTAGCATTCGTTTGTTACTGGTGGTGAAAATAATGCTCTGACAGATAGAAATAATTGTAAAATCCAGCTGTGAACATGTATTATTGTCCCTCATATGGGCAAATATAAGTGTCTCTTGGGCGCCATTTGATTTCAAACTGTCAGCTGAAATTTGTGCAGATGATGATGATGACACCAGCAGGACTATCACAAAAATATATTTTTAAATAAAAATACCATTTCTCCTCGGCAGATTGAGAACAGCTCGAGAACACTATGGACCATTTTTAAGGCCATTGCTTTTACAATATTCAACATACTATTCTCCTTTGAATGCATTTTTGTGCAAAAACCTCATAATGTGCCTACTGCAAGTACGATTTATTGTTCATGCCCAGATGGATGTCATCCACAATCTGCAACAAAAGCAAAAAGTAGAGGTACAAAACCAGGATGCTTTCCACCTCCTGAAAACACGCTGATGGCTGTAGAAAAAACCATATTCTGGAGTTCTGTCAGTTTGGTTTTGCTTTGTTTTAAGGGTATGAAACATTTCCAAAGCCAAATAAGTAAAATAAACTGAATTTACAGTTCCCTCAAAAATAGCGTATTGATATTCAAGAGTTGTGGAAAGAAATAATCAAAGTATCAAAATATTTCTGGCATTTGAGATACTTTCCGTGCCATGTTATTCATGAAGCACAGTCTTGCTGGAACCTGCAGGTCTCCAAATGGCAATACAAGAGACATGAGCAAAAATTTGCAAGTCTAAATACTAATTTGCAACAGACATGACATTATTCACTGAAATATTTGTCATACCAAGCAGTGAGCAATAAAATTGGGATCTATTTTTCCATGATCTAACATCACTTCAAACTGGTATGTCACAACTTCAAAATAATAAGCTATAAGCTAGATCGATCCCTATCCTTCAAATACGGTCTCATTTATCGATTAAGTCTACATTTATCAGGGCATGATAGTAAGAGGGAGGACATATTCTTGCTGCTTTGTATATGTAGAAACATCCTTGCCATATTGCATGAAATCAGAACAGATACTACACAAGGCTAATCACGAATATAGGACAAGCAGAATTTCCTTGCAATTTTCAAGCTTGTCGGCTCCACAACATTCTTACCATTTATTTAAGTTCTTGTGGGTTATGGTCACATTCCACACAGTAACAAGGTAACAGGGAGTATACCAACCAACATAAAACTAATGCCTAGTTTTTCCAGGCAAGCCTGAATTCCTTGAAAAGCTTGAATAACCATCAAACAAATCTTTACTTCTACCATTAAAAATAACCCTTTTCTCTGTATGTAAAGCAGCCCTGAAACTACCACAAACAACATAAAAGGACTATGTCTCATTGCTTCCTCCTCTCCTGAAGAACAGAGTATACCGCATAAATCAGTAACATTTTCTGAAACCCAAAATCAATGTCAGATTAGTAAAACTGACTGTACTAAACAAATATAAATCACAATAGCTAGCAAACAGAAACAGTATCTTAAGACAAGCTACATGATAATCATCAAGACACATACAATAGTAACAGCAGCTAAAACCCTAAAGGAACTTGTGGATTTGCTTTACTCAGGGCTCTGCTGCTCCTTAGATACTGATTTTGGAACAAAATCAATAGCAGAGAAAAATAATTTTTAGATCTCCATATGTCTAGCCTTTTCCATTCTTGGCAGAAAGAGAAAAATTAGCATCGCATGAATGTTTTTTAACTGGCTGCATGTTAAGCGTGCCCAATATTAAGTTTTGTATGGTGTTTGTTATATTGACAGTCCTTTAAAACCATCAAAGATAACAGTAACACAGGAAAAAGTCAAAACAGCTGTAGAGAGTTCAGTAGAACTTAATGGTTATAACAATTGAAAAAGATAGCAGGAGATCCACAAAAATCAATTTCAGATGTCATTTTATCTTTTGAGTACGTTGGGGAGAAGATTTACTGATTTGTGGAAAAAACAGGATATTTTAACAGGTTCCTTGTAACAGAATTAGTTATATACAGAAGCATAGTCATGCAGAACAATGACAGACGATGATCTTAATTGTCCAAAAATCATGCCTCAATTATAATACAAGTTATATTATCTAACATAAAACCCATTTCAATTACTAAAATATTTGGGGGAAAGTCTTCACACACAAAGCCAGCCATTCATTGGATCTCCCATTCAGTAAATCTCAAAACAAGACTGCTAAAAATGGGAATGCCAAAAAGGGAAAATGCACTAACTCTAAAAAATATATATATATATATATAAATACACATGCACACACACACATAGATATGAGTGGTTTGTAATAGAGCTCATGTTTAATGACAGAAATATAAAACTAATCTGTGCACCCTCAAGTGGAAATATTGAGCACCACCTTCCTCCCCACACACACCAACAGCCATCACAGAAACAAAGCTAAACACAAGCTCAGCGTATGAGCCGATGTGTATGAAGTTAAATGGAGTTTCATTGTTGGTTTAAATGGTAGATGTCCATAACCTGATGGAACTGGAACTGCAAACTTCAAAAGGACAGAAGTACCGTTTACTGCATGAATAATTTGCTCCTCACTGAAAGGGGATATTCACTTTACTTACATTAGTAAGCAAAGAAAAAAAATATGCCAAATATAGAAGGGAAGCAACTTCCTTTTCCCGTACTATGAACTGGCATTCCTTTTGGGATGAACACTGGTTTCTAATGTAACTGGAATGCTGTATATAGAGGAATAGTCACAGTTTAATCAAGTCTCTTCTCGAAGGCTCCTTACAGAGAACATAAGAAATAAGTGCAAATCCCCGTCAAGCTACAAGAACTTAGAAATTGCACGACATCGCAGAACACAAAAGAATAATATTTCAGTGGCTAAGGGGGAGGAGAAAACAAGGTAATTGAGCAGGTTTTTAGAATTAGTGTTGTCTGAAATGATTTGATAGCTCAGGGCAACAAATACAGAATCAAAGAAGGAAAAAAAAAAAATCAGATCATTGATCTGGAAAGGGCTGAAGAGCCCTCAGGCCAGGTCAGCTGTTCCTAAACCATCCCTGCTATTCCTAACAAACTACTTCTGCTTAATGGATGGATATTTCATCCAAGACTTACTGACCTGCATCCTACCGTGCCATATCTAGAGGCACTGTATGCTTGATGTCACCATGCTATAGGTTTATTTTAGTGAAGAAAGAAGAGGAAGGATGTTTTTCCACTTTGCTCCATGTCTTCTGAAAACTTTAATGGCTAATCCTCCAACTCTCAGACAAATCCAAGGATTTTAAATAATTCTGGTACCAATTCTCAATTCCATTTGATGATTCAGGGAGCCCTCAGCTCTCTTTTTTTTTTTTTTTTTTTGCAGGAATAACACAATTAGTGTGGGAGGTGTCAATCATACCCCAACTGCTGACTGCGAAAGAAATTCTCACCTCTTCCACACGTTGATTTGAACCACCGTTCTTAGCACTATGAGCATGTTTTGTATCACCTCCTGTTTAACACCTCAAACTTAAACACTGCAAACTCAGTGCAGAGTCGTAGTCAGCTGGCAACCACCTCTGGCTGTATACCCATGCATAGGATGCGAGTATAAGAATGGCTGGGGTAATTCAACTTTGGACTGCACGTAGAAGCAAAATTTAATCATTCTAATTCTTATAGATAGCTGGGAGAATGACCTATTTTCTCAGCAGCTGAAAAGACAAAGCTGTTGTAAGGCAATAAAGATGATTTAAGAGTATGTATCAGTTTAGAGAGAGAAAAATTCTGCAAGCTCAGACAGTTGTAAAATTGCCACTTTATGGCTGTGTCTGCTTGAACTCTGCCAACTTTAAGAGGCCACAACACCTATATTATTGTATTCAATGTTTAGCTTATATTACCTTGTCTTTGCAATCAAATCTAACGTTTAACGTCACAGCCCTTCATTAACGAGTGTACATATCAATTAAAACCAAATAAAACCAGTTACTTTCAAATATTACTTGTGGCTCAATAGCAATTAGTCAAAGACTGAAGATGCAGAATGAACGATAAAATGTACTTGCAACTTGTGGTCCACCAAGAATTCATACATCCAGTTTTCTTGCCCCGCCTCGAGACAGCAGTGTTTTAAATTACGCCAGCATCATTGCATTACACTATCAAATGTCTTGGTCGCAGGAAAACAGGCAGATACTACCATAATTAAAGACAAGAATCTACTCCTTGCAATTGTCTAGTCAGAGAAAACCAGGTTCATCGAAGCTTGGCAATTGTGAAATTGGGCAGAATTTAACTCCAGAACATATTCAATTAATTACTGGAAATATCATAAAAATCAGACATCTTAAGTGCACAGAAACTACTAGGAGCTAGAAAGGCATTTCAAGATAAAAGTAAATCCTTGTAGGTACTTCCCCCGCCCTCTTTGGGTTTTGTTTTCTCTCTGCATTTACTTCAGAAACCAGGTTTCATTCTTGCTCTCTCTGAAGGACCCCCCTCTTCTGCCTTTCTGGGGAGATCCTCCACTTTACAGTCAGTCAGCTCTGCTTGCAGCACGAAGCCTGGAAGGTCCCTTACCTCCCGCCCGGGGGGGTGGTCCGCAGAGCAGCACGACTCCCTGACCCTCTCGAACCGACACCGCGCTTCTCATTTTCGTCCTGGCGTTTTCAAGATCTGTTTTTGAAAGAAAGGTGAGCTGGATATTAGGAAACAGAAAAGACTAAATACACAGGAGTTTCGAGTTCTCAAATCCTGATATCACATCTCTTAGCAGGCAACTAAGTTCAGCGATTTCAGTGGATCAGTTGCAAAAGAAATAGCTGTTCAACACGAGGGAGGATAATAAAATTAGGACCGAAGCAAACTAATTTACAAGAACATAATTAAACAGATCCTATGGCTAATTTTGATCTTATACTAGGCTTATGCTACCCTACTTTTGATAACCAGAAAGGAATCATAAGCGTAACTTAAAAATAGGTCCTTAAGCCATTGTTTCTTCCAAAACGAAGACTCCGATGAAAATAGCATCAAGATCCTACTGAGCTCCTCTAATCAACCGTAACATAACGCTAATAACACAGCTATTCAGAAAAGAGATATACATCTTTTAAAACAGAACAGAAACCACTCGACCATCTCCCTGCAGCAGAATCCCTTGTAACACCACTAAGCTCTGGTGAAGGCAAGCACTTTGCACTGCGGCGTAGTGACCCAGTGCTCTGCTCTGCCTGGCTTCAGGCCTTCTGTGATCATTTTAAGCTGTGTAAGAGGGAAAACAAATGCTACCAAGTATACATAAATGCAAAACTGCAGAGCAACGGTATTTTATGATAAATATATATTACCTTTCCCTCTAACTGGTGACTCAACATCCAAGAAAGTATGGCCTCGTTATATCCTTGAATTAAGCTAGATATAACATTCAACACAGACTAACATTGTGGTTCTACACTAAAAGATTCTTCCATGAATAAACTACATATTTTTCCATAATAAAACCAAACAGAAGACAGTTTTTTAAAAGTTTGTTTATAACCTTGCAAAGGATACTTAAACACACCACCTTTAAAATAAGGCTGTCTTTATAACCAAGCGTAATCGGAGTAGCGAGTTGACCAACAGTAGCTATTTCCCAAAATATAATATTTTTAATATTGAAAAGCAACAGCTGTTACAGTCAGAACACTGAGCAAGAGTGATTAGAATTTCAATGCTTCATTTAAAAAAATACATTTATTGCCACAGTAAGATACTGTTCTATTATTCTTTGTTACTGCACATAAAGCTCATAGGAGGGTTTCTTAAAAGGGCTATTTTCAGCTCTCCAACTGAATTTCCATGCAGATACATGTCAGGGTCTACGTTTTCACTCACACAGTAAATTTGGGTCTTTCAGCTGGCAATTCAGAGAAGAGGAGACATGCTATTCTACACTAGAATGAATACAGAGATGCAATTTGGATTTTAAAATTTACAGAAAAAAATAATTTTACATATAAAGTTAATTTAGAGCAAATTTTGCCCTCTTACATCACAACCACCATGAGTCATAAATCTTATGCAATACCTATCACTTCTGTAATTAAGATGAACTGGTTTATCACTGCTTTCGAAGCATGTACATTCATTTATTGCAAACACAGTCCTTCAGAAAGTCAGTCGTCTTTGAGCTGTCCGACACAGGGCAGGAGCAGGATGGGATTGGGCTGGGAGCACCTTGGGAAGGGATGTGACCTGCGGGACATGCCGAGGCTTTCAGAAAGGCATGTCCTTGTTATCCCGCAGGAACCCAGCGGGGACCCACCACAGCTCTGCAGTTTGATCTGTTGCAATTTTGCTCTGCTGAAGTTATTAATCACTGATTGCAGATGGAGACTGATGTCACAGGGGAATAGTTTTTTGGGAAACAAGAAGCAATGCAGAATCCAATCAGAAAATGAAGAATATGAGCCATACTACAATAAAAGAATAATTTTTCACTAATTAGCAGGAAGCTTTCCATCCTACCTTCTAGAGTGGTTTAAGTACCAGACTAATCACACAGCTGCAAAAATATCATCACTTAATTCATTTATATACTTGTATATACTCTTTACACATTGTCTGACACCACTTTGAAAATAATTCAAACTCACCATACAAAACAGTAATAGAGTTCAAACCTCTGACCTTGAAAAGTACTCGCTGCTTATGTACAAGGTTCTAGTCTGATTTTCAGCTGTCTCTAACATATTCAGAGTATTAAAGGTCAAAGCCAGTTCTCATTCAGTAGAATAGCAGGAGAGATTGTTTCTTTTGGGTTTTTTTGTTTGCTTGTTTGGTGGGGGTTTGTTTTATTTTAAATAAAGCCAGTATCCTAACAGCAGTAACACCAGGGAGTAGTACTGTATCTTCTAACAAAACTTGCTATTACATGAAATCATTGGGAAGGAACATTAAGTTCTCAGAAAACTGACAGGGTAAATAAATACTGTAAAAGGTGGGCAAATATAATGGAAAAAAATTGTTTACTTTTCCAGATAAATTTGTATCTTTGAAATCAGAGGATCTTATTCTGCTGAAATGTCTTAATACATAAACTATAACTGGAAACAAAGAATTAAGATAAAAACAGGACAGAAGATTGTTTCGAGAAGCGATGAGTCAGAACAGGACTTGCTTTTTAGCACCCCATGGGACGACAAGATCTCATTGCTTTGTTTGAAAGAAAAGGGCAGAAATATACAAAAATATTTCTGCATTTTATCTACTGATCTACAGATTGTCTTATCATCAGATTTTTAAAACATTTTTTATCTACTTTCTCAAACTGGTCACCAAAAGAAATTGTTTTAATTAGTTCCTCTTGCCTACGTCTTTTTAATTCTTACTTGCATTTATTATGCCCCACTTTTATCTCCTTTTGTCTGAAATGCTACCATTCCAGTAAGAAACGAGCAACTTTATTACTTAACTCTACCAGGCAAAGTCTCTAATCATAATGATGAAAATACTTTGATAAAAATGTTACAAAATCCTGACTACACAAGAAAAAAATCTTCAACTTAAAACCAATCTATAACTGTGTAATTTGCAAATTAAATGTTTTTATTGCCTATTTATAGTTTGCCATATAGAAGAAAGTTTAAAACTAGCAACTAAGACTTTTCTGACTCCTGAAACAGCATTTTCTTCTCCCTTCCCCATGCTAATACATATATTTGCCTCATTGCTTTAGTACCAAGTACATAAAGTTACATCAACTGAAATACATATGCCATTGCAATAAAATGGAGCAAGAAAATTTAATTCAGCTTTATTGAAATGTCTGTTTTTCTGCCTGAAAAGGAGCACAATGAATGCGTTCTTGCTCATAAAAACAGCAAGGATATGAAAACCGCATATTCCATTGGGTTCTCTCCTTCCATTTAATAAGCTAAGTTTTAAGTGTAAAGCATGTTGCTAAGAAAGAGTTCAAAATATGGAGTAATAGTAACATGAGCAACATTTTCACTGCCTCTACCATGTAATAACTGTTTTATGCATTTGGAACAGAAGCCTTTAAAAATTCATGTGATACCCATGACAATTAAAAGACAGGGATTTGTGAATTCATGAGAGGAAGAGCATACACTACCTGAAGCATCTGTATAAGGTGAACCAGACCTTGTTCTCACCTGATGTCAACAGGTGAGAAAGAATAAAAAAAATTGATCCTCCCCTGCGGAACGCATGCCTGTTGACTGCATTCGTTGCACTTCACTGCAAGTACCATCTAAAATATTTCTGCTTTCTGTAGCCTTCCGTAATCAAGGAAGGTAAGCAAACGGATCATGCAAGATCAAATCAAATATTATGCCTATGCTTTGAAAAGACATAGAATGCCATGTTATGAAAAATCCAGAGAATTTTTGATGACAAAGCTGGCCCAGGCACACGACCCCCAGCTCGTGGCAGCACTGAGTTGTATCACATTGTGCCAAAAAACTCGTGTGATGTTTCACCCCCAGTCACACGTATCTGTACACAGGATCTTCATAAGGTTAGCAGAGGCTGCTAGAAATTATACCAAACTCTGATTTTTAAGTAACACACAGGACACATTCACTCCCTGGAGACAAGCAAGATTCATTAAGTTTCCAAGTCCAGCGACACCCAAGCATCTTATTACACTTACATCAATTGATATTTATTGTCAACACACGTTTATTAGCAGTTCTACTGCGTTTGGATAACTGCAGAACAAGAGTTCACACTCTACGAAAATAATTGTCCCCTAAGAGCCACAAAAATATTTATTCCATTACTTCATTAGACTCATTATTATTCAAAGCAGCAAAACTTCTTAAATATACTTTATGTATAATTCCATAGTGGTAGGATGTTCAAGTACCTAAATGAGTCAGACAACCAAATCTTAACTGTTTTCTTGAATAGGTGGTTCTGAAGTGGGGACTTTGTCCGATGTCAGCACATAATGACGCACCAACTCACAACCCGCTCGCCCTGGTAGCAGTCACATTATTAAAAAGAAGTGAAATACCAGACTCTCAGCTCTCAAGAAAAAAATAACAGCCTCAGCATGTTGTAATAGCTATGTTGGTAACGACAACTTCTGGAGAAAATAGAATAAGATAAATCTGTTTTTAAAAAAAAAAAAAAGCCACCAAACAAAAAACCAAGCAAACAAAAACCCCAAAAAACACCCACAAAAAAACCTCTTCACCAGCACCTAAATCGCCTACGCACATAAGCAAACCTTCTTCCCATCACTCTATATCCCAAAATTGGCTGTACCAAGGCATTTCTGTGACCATGTATCTTATAATTCTTTAGACAGATATCAGAAACCGAGTGTACACTTGGCAGAGTTTTAAGTTTCTTAAAAATACTTGTATCTGCTCAACAGAATAGTTGTTTACACAGCCTGTTAACCCCAACACACTGCCTGCAGACATACAGCACTTAGAAAAAACACAGCAGAGCTGCACATGGAGCAAGTAAGACTTTCTGCTGCCTTCCCTGAGCTTCAGATCAAGCCTGGAGAATCCTGCTGGGGCAGGAGGGAGGGATTATCTCCATAATCATCAATTTTTGTTGGAAGTAGAAAGGAGAGAGGAGAATAATGTTAACAGTGTAAAAGTGAACATTGCTCAAAGCACGCGAAGAATCAGGGTGATCTGTCACTCCAGACGAGATTCACCGACTGCTGGGGAACCATCTCCACAATTTCATTTTTGTCAGGCTGGTGTTACAGGGAAATCATATAATTTCACAGCAACCCCTACAAAATCTCTTAATGCTCTGACACACTGCTGAACTTTCATTTTATAGCATGACATTTATCTGTAAAAAGGTAACAGTACAGGAGGTTACACACACACACACACACTACAGAGTCTTTTTAAAACCCCATTTGATAAGAGAGGAGCAGCTCCGGTGCTGTTGGTGTACGCCTGCAGCCCAGGACAGTGGCACCGCTCCTCCAGGTTGAGTCCCAGCCCTGATGTCTGGCAGGCGGCACAGCCCTGCTGCCTGTAGCCACCAATGTCCTGGCCATTTCATGCCCTAAAGGCTCCAGGATGGGGCAAGCAGAAACAACCTCCCACCCTCAAGGCACTTTTTATTCACAACCCAAAGCACTGCTTTGACAACACTGAGTTTTTAGTTTGAAATACTGCTCCCATCTCTGCTCACGTTAGTCTCATCCAGCAAAGCCCATCTGAGTCTGGATCTCGCATCTATAGAAGTACTGCTAACAAAACGCAGCAAACTTCTATGTAGAGCAAGCAAGCAAGGGAAGAGAACTTGCAGGTTGTCTCCATTGCAGGAAAAGCAGAACATCTATTAAGCGAGTCATGCAGGGACTAAGAGGCTGCTGGAGCCGGCTGTGGTGAACAGCACCAAAAACTTATTTCCAAAACTCTCAAACTCTTCACCTCCCCTTAAGTCACTTGGTGTGCAGGAAAAAGGAAAAAAAGAAACAGGAAAGAATTAGACACTCTTAAATTATTCTTGTTTAATTGGTGTAAAAGTCATACAACACAATCTGTTACGTAAATACAAATAGGAAAAGCTAAAAAGAAATTGGCAGGGATGTACCAGGGCACGGTGAACGTGAGATGCCCACATGGAAAGAGGCAGATGAGTCTACAGTAATGAGGGAGAAAGAGGGACAGAGAGATGAGATGCTTTTTTGGGCTGTGTGGAACTGCAGGAAGAGACCAGGGACAGCAGAATAAAAAAGCAGCAGAGGAACATTAATAGCATAAAAGTTGAGTTAACATCTGATGAGCAGGGATTTTTTTTTTTTTTTAACATGCTTTGCATTGGCAAAAATGCACTGAGAACTGGAAAAATAGCATTGTAAGGGAAATGCATGTTTTCAAGGAAAGACTCTCCAATAAATATTTCAAAAAATATGCCTTCCATAAATTCATATTATCTGGGAATTATCACTGACAAGGCAAACACAGCACTGAACAACACAATTCAAGTAATTTAAGAAACATCTCAGGAGGGAAGATGTTTGCTCAAGGAAATTATCCTACAGCCGAGTTCTCAGATGCAACACAGATTTTACCCCTCCTAAAGCTTTCCTAAAACAAACCCTAAGAACATCCTGACAGTCTCTAAAGCACCTCCACCACTAACCGCTCATGACCACAAAGCAGTTTTAGTGGTGAAGAACACCAGGCTATTCACCTTTTAATAAACAGACGGCTAAATGCTTTGCCAGATCTAGGTCTAATTACCTGAAGGTTTGTTCATTTATTAATTAAATGGCAGTGTTTCCAAGAAGACTTTCCTCAAATAAATAAATCAGTGAAAACCATCCTACATGAGTTCATTTTTGAAGCACTCGGAACGTGCTGATGACAACAGGATTTTTTTCTGCCACGGACTTCACTCCTTTATCTTTCCAAAGACAGCCACACCTTCCTTAAAGAAATGGACGGATTCTCCCACAAATATTACAGAATATAGCTGGGTTGTCACCACAAAGTATTGCTAGGATACAGGTAACCAAAATCTTTCATCTTCCCCATCTCACTTGGTATGGAGCACCTGGCAAAAAGCCCCACTGCTTTGACTAGGGCCATGTGGACTGTAACAGATGTAACGATGACAAATAACAGATACAGCAGATGAGTAAGTGTCCTATCAACAGATGTCTTACTACAGCTGCTGCTTCACACGTAAAAATGCTCTAACTTGTTAGTCAGCGTAAAAATCCAGTATTCACAGACCTTCAAAATATTTATAATTCTCATCAAAATACATGTCCTACCTGGGTTAAACAAAATAAGATGAAATGCACAAGTTTATGTAGAACTTCAGACACAATAAGGAATGCCGTTAACTCCAACGCAGCTGATTAAAAACACGGCCCCGTACTGTCTTTATGGAGCTGCTCCAGCTCTCCAGTGAGCCTCCAGCTTTTATGGCCTGTGGACCACCTCCTTAAGGATCAGGCTTTCCAAAGCTCTGCAACCCTGAGACGGCAGTTCTTGCTGTGATTAAAACTCTGAAGTAGCTTTATCTGTTTATGCCTGTCCCTCTACCATGAGCTTTACAGCATGTGCAATGAAACAAGCCATAATTTGCCTTGAAAAACAGAGCTAAACCTTAACTCATGACCTACCCTGCCAAAATCACCCGTGCCATTTTCTTTTTCAGAACCAGTTGTTTTATTTATTTTTTGTTTTTATTTTAGTAATTCTTCAGCATACTGTTTCTCAACCTAAAAACAGACGGGTTTGTCAGGTACATTACGCCTCAACTCTTTAGTTCAATAAACCAAGTAGAAGGGAACTTAGAGAAGATGACTATTTCTACATAAGTGGTTTCAGTAACCTACTTGAAGTAAGCCATACAGGGGATGGAGTGCAAGCACATAAATGAATACTGTATCAAGAACAACGTTTACAGAGGAATTCAATAAAATTAAAAAGTTTTAATTTCCTCTATCGGAGTTACTGGTAGATGAAAAATGCAGAGGCAGAAATAAAAGTAATACATTTTCATGGTAGCACATTTGCCTGGCTTATGTAAAGGAAAAACAGTTATTTTACTGTATTAACTATTCACATAACAATTTTAAGAAAGAGGTAACTGAATTTTCACATCTGACAAATAAAATAACTCAGTATCCTGAATATAGCATATAGTACTGATATTAATGGCCCCTCTATGTTCAAATCTAACATTTCTGAAACAGGGATATAACACACTCTTCCTTGGGTGCTCCACTGCAACTGCAGCAGTACCTAGCTGAGGACAAAGATGTTGCCACAGCATAAAACAGATTCTGGAAAATTGCTGCAAACATTTATGACTATAAATCTCTTGGGTTACTAGCTAGGATTAGACTACATTAACAGGCTCAGGAGGACTGGGTAGATAAGAAAAATGATCTATTTCTATCCAGGCACCATACAGCAACACTAAAGTTGTAGCTTAATGGATGTTCAGGAGCACATCAAAGCAAACCAGAATATATTTTGTTCATTTCCTTTACAGTAGCTAAAAGTGGCTAAAGCAGATGGTCTGCAGTTACTTTCTTACAGACTTCAGGGAACAGGGATGCAGTGAAAGGCATTTCTTGCCATGATGTCATTTGCAGCTGACAAGCAAAACCCCTATTTTCTACTGCAGATAAGGCAGAAAAAATACAAGAAAACACACACCATTTTGATGCTGACAGTGGAGACGCTTAAAACAATAAAAAATTGACAGGTTCACATAAAAATGCAAAACAAATGCAAAAATCTAACTTGATCTCTAGGAGACAGGACATCATGCAGTCCAAGTGGCAGAATCATTTCTTGAGTAATGAAGGTGAAAGCCAAATGATGAGAAGTTCCCCATGAAGCTCCGACCTGTGCACAAGCACAAGGTCTTAAAAAAATTATTTAATCAAAAGCTAAAAAACATTGCATAACCTAATTCAGTGTTCTTGTGCAAGCATATTACTCAGTAGTCCCTAATGAAATTAAAAGAACATACTAAGGTTGCAAACTCAATTATTTGGAATTAGAAAATGCCAGAATTAAGGTTGCTTAAGATCACAAATATTGGCCAAGGGGAAAAAAAAAAAAACCAAACCCTGAAACAGTAAGATTTCAGCACCAAGGGCTTGGGATGGAAGCACATGTTGGCCCCTGTGGCTGGGGACACACTGCAGCTGGGAAAGGCACGGAGGGACATTTGCTGTCAGGAGAGAAGCCCCCGGGAAGGTTATGACCATGGGTCCCATGAAGCAGCCACCTAGACTGAAATCCCCAGCTCCAGAGCGCCCCAGTCCCCACGCCATGGTCTCTCATGGGATCTGGGATGCTTTAGCTCCAAATGCAGTTCCTACACGTTTCTGTCATTCCTCACGCACCTTTGTGCTTGTGCCCCCTTCTCCTTCAGTCCTTACTTCCCCACCAGTTCCAGCCTCCTCAACTCTTACCAACACTCAGGTGCAGCACGTTCCTTAACGTATCTGCAGTCTCATAAAACTCATTCTGCCAATCCCTTACTCCTTAATTATGATTGTGATATTCATTACAATCAATTAAGCTTCTCTATCTCCTCCCTTTTCTTTTAATCCATAGGATTTCATAGTTTTTGCTGCTAGGGTCTGAACTCAAGACAGACCATCTCATCTCCACAGCATGCCAGACTCCATTAGGAGAGCATTACAGAGAAAGAGCAACAAACAGCAGGCATGGGGAGCAATCAAGGGTTTGGACATACTCTTGGTAAGTCTTCACATGTAGGGGAAGACCTAGAAAGGGATTTTCTCATCTATACCTAAAGTACAGGGAGAAGGAGATGCTGTGGTGAAGCTGGGAAGCTTCATGGAGCAGAATTTGAAGGAGATGTTTCTTAAACAACAAAGACTAAGAGTTAATTCAACCAAAACAGCCTAAAGGCCATCTCAAGGCCATCTGGTTTCATTTTGGAGCTGCTCAGTACGGGGAGTTGATGATTCGTACCAGCGTTTCCTGCTATTAGAGCAGGTAGTTTCTTCTCTTATCTGGAAACCTCTCCTTTCCTCAAGTGCTGCTGAATATTTTTAATTAGTTTTCAAGAGTCTGAATGTTCAGTGGAAGGTGTAAAATTATTCTGCATCTATGGCAAGCTGCAGCAAGGCAGCTCTTGCTGAGCACTGACTTTGCGCTCCTGGTAGGACTTAAGGAAACCTGATGAGCAGAGATCCTTGCAGTTGCTCCAACACGCACAGCGAGACACGCTGCAGCAGTTCTACTTAGCTACACTGAAAGATGTCTTCCACTGTAAGCAACTTTCTCACACTTGTACTCTCCCATCAACAGACTCACAGCAGCCAAAAAATATCATTAGAGTGGAGTGAAGGCGTAGCGGAGGAGGAAACACCACCGTGACCTGCAAGGCCGCCGCTGGCTTTGCGGCAGCTCTCAGCAGCACGCTGCCCGCTCGCCTGCCTATCACATTGTCACAGGAGCTTCTCCTGGTACCATTTCTTAGGTAAGACAAATCCAAAGGCTGGAGCCAGATAAACTCCAGTTAGAATTAGAATTGATAGACAGATAGATAAATATATTATAAATTATAATATTATAAATAGATATAAAAAAAATAGACAAATAGAGCTGTGGACAGTTCCAAAGCAGCAGTAAGTTACTGCATACTGGGTAAGGGTTTAATACAAGGGTTACTGAGTAAAATTGTATTGCGATATCCAGGAGATCAAAACATCATCTAAGAGTTCCTTCTGATCTTTCATCTTAGAAAGACACAAATAACCTATGACATAGCGTATTTTCTCAAGTCTAAAGTACTGTAAACACTACCTTTTATCCTACCAAAAAACTGCTCTGTTCCTACCAGCTACACACACTCACACACACAAATCAGCCTGACCAGAACTACAGACAAAGGCTACCCACTGCAATTAAGCCAAAAATTAGTTTGCTCTGTCACACATCTTGTTCTGCCCCTCATATCCTCTACAAAATCAGAACAGCCTTTTCAGTGCATGTGCCAGAGCTTTAGTCTGGTTACAAAACCTCTCCCCCAATATTAATCATTGCTTTGACCCAGATATAATATAGAGACATTTAAAAAACAAGTAGTATAATCCCCATGCAGATAACAAATCCCATGTTTTGGTTTATAAAAGCAGGAACAATAATCGTTATGCAATTAAACAGAGGGATAAATAGATGATAAAATTGCATTTAGTCTTGCTCAGAATGAATTAGTATCTGATAATGCATCGTCTGGAGGAAGGACAGGAGACCCTTGCAAGCATGACTTGGAAAAAATTAAATTCATTACACAAAGCAATGATTTGTGATAAGAACTCACTCTAACTTATCTACTTGGACACCTTATATAGTGACAAATCAATGCAATTCAGGGTGTGTGGCAGACAAGTACCACGGTGTGCCTAAGTGTCTTGCTTTCAACTGAAAACAGTTGCAATGCACAGCAGCCCTTTTCCAGCCTCTAGAACATCATCTTCTCACGGACACTGAGACGGGAGAAATCGATTTTACTCTTGCCATGGAGTCAGTAAATACTGGAGCCTGGAAGTATGTTTAGGTCCCACGGTTTAGACACAAGATCAGAATCGTTAGACAATTTTTTCAGTAAAGGAGAATGTATTGTGAGGCAAAAAGGCTTCTAAAAGTAACAAGACAGTAACTCCATTGAATCCCCATCAGAAAAAGCTAGGAAAAAGAAAAATACAGGACGGATAGGCCAGAACTGGCTTAAAGAGAGGCTGTAGTTACTTTTAAATGGAAGCAAACAAAAGAGTTATACACAAAGATGAAACACTAAATAAGAGTAGCATAAGTTAAGAGCTGAAGTTATGAAATACTAAGGAGAAAAATCCTAGATTTTGTTAACCAACGCAGCTGAACATTCAAAAAATCCTTCTGAAAATAATATTAAATAAAACCAGAAAGAGATATGTATTAAGAAATCAGAGGTTCAAAAATAGCTGAATGCAAAGGAGTGTGAACAATCAATAAGGAAATGCAATATACAACTATTAATATCAGATTATTAACAGTCAAAAGCATCATACACTTCTTTGGTACTCGGGGAGTGAGTGATGAAGCAGACCAGCAAACCGCAAACAAGAGTTCAGAGAGCAGATGAGAAGCTGTGGCAGGGTAGAACCAGTCTCTAAACCAAGAAACCCAGTAAATCACTGCCTCATTTGATTAACTTCATTACTGGGTAAAATCGTATGTACAGTAGACACAGTCAATATAAAAGCACTAGGAAAACTCAAATCATTAGACGTTACAAAGACGAGAAGTTCATGAAGAGAAACTGCACTCAACGACCTGGTAGGTACCGTCAGGGTTTCAAACAGATGTCCCCAGACACCAGTTTCAGCCCATCATCTACAAACTCTCATTCTCTCCGTCAGCTCTGCAAGATCACAAGGTTATCCACACTGCCTGCAAAGTACTAATATAATGCAAACATTAATACGAAGTTGAGAGTGTGCGTGTGTTTGTTTTTTGAAATGGTACCACTTGTAAATGACAAATGTCTATGGACAAAACACTAATTAAACTTAAGTCCTAAGTTATTCCCAAACATCATTAACATTTAAATGTGGTTTAGCTGGTTTTGGTTAAAGAGGTTTTGACCTGCTTATTTCCAAGGTAAGGAGTATTAGCAAAAATTCTGTATAACCTTTTAGTAAAAAGCTACCAAAAAAAAAAAAAAAAATCAAAGTTCTAAGGAAACAAATGAAGGCATTTGAAATTCGAGTGGTAAGAAGGTCTTCCACCTAACCGGTGAGTTCAGCTTTCCGGTTTGCTCCATCCCCCAAAAGCTAGTGCAAACAGATTATCCAGAGCACTTTCTTCTTTGCTCTTCTTGCAGCAAGAGAGGGAAAAAAAGAAAATGCAGGGATCAATTGAGCACATTAACCTCCTTGGAAAAGAAGGGAATGAGACAAGATCTTTGGAGAATTGCATTCTGTCTGCCTCCGCAGTAATGGCATTACACTTGAATGAAAGCAAAATTATGTGGAAGACTGTTAGTTTACTGAAGGGTCAAAGAGATGACAGCTGTGGCAGGCGGTGGTAAACCTTTAATATGCCGTGATGTACCAATGTGCACATCCTTCAGTGGATGAGTAAATGTGGCTGAACAAGGGATTACACCTGAGCAAGCAACTGCATAGATTAATAAATTCAGCATCAGACCATTCGACAACAGAAGCTGTGGGAGTGGAGAAAAAGATCTGCCCAAAAATACCTCTCTGTTCATAAAAACAAATACAATCCCAGTGCTACTGAAAAGACTTTAATAGATTGAGACACATACATAAGCAGAAAACCCCCAAAACACAATGGGACCTCAAATCTTTTTGTTGGTACCTAAGCAGAATCGTTAAGTGACAGATGCTCTATGTGCAGATTGATCTCCAGCCTAAGCCAAATTCCTCCACGTAGGGTGATGTAATCCTCAAAAGTATATTGTTAACTACAATTTAATAAAAAGCCATAGGCTGAAAATACAGTTTCATAAAAAAGAAAGAAGATCTCTCACTGCACAGGGCTGAGAGGGGTAATAACAGGAAAATAAAAAACAGGTACTGCATCTCTTCTCCTAAGTAGTGAGAATTTCCTTGGTTATTAAATGCGACTCCCCACAATTCACAGCCTGCGCTCTCTGTCACCGCTCACTACCACGTCCTACCAGAAACACTTACTTAAATACATTATCGATACAAAAATAAAGGCAGAAGCAATGCAGTAGGAGTAGTTCTGCAAGTTCCAACCCTTCGGTGTTAAGACACCTACTTTGCTTAGCAAGTAGCTATTCCAACAGTAAACATCAGGAAGCAAAGCAGGCAGGCTAGCAGCAAATTGGAGCCCTGAAAAAGTACATTTAAAGTAAGAAGATACACAGTGAAGACATTTAAACAGTTATTCTCCATCCTGCCTAAATCTGTCATTTATTGTGTTGCAGCCATGGGTTACTTACAGTTAAAACTTACAGTTAAAACTTACTCTATATTTATATATTCATTGAGTTGCCACAAGACAACTGCGCTTGTTGCACACCTTTTAGCAACATCATTTTTTTCTATTTCAGAACTTGTTGCTGCAAAATGAATTTAGAATTATTATTTTAAGTATTTATTTCAGTTTGAGGAGGCTCCAAATCCAATAGTTCTGTTAGCCATGAAGGGTGAAGTACGACACAGGTAACACAGATGTGTTTACGTTGACTGAAATGTTTTTTATGTTTGATTTTTTAAGTTGTAAAACTACAGTTGAAAGATCAAAGCATTAAATTCCTACTGAACACTCCTATCAACTTCAGTGGGCTTTAGATCATGCCCTTAATGTGGTATTAATGTAATGTAGATGTTTTAGCGTATTAGATATAATATTAAGATAATACTTAAAATGGGCTAACAAGACCCCATTACGATAATTCTGACAAACAAAACAAGGGCGGAAATTCTTTCTCTAGCAATGACTTGACTTGATTTTTCATTGAATATAAGCTCTGTTTTCCCAAATAAGCCATATAGCAGAGGTTTAAGAACAGTCCTGAAGTGCAAGAAAAGTCACCACTCTTCAAAAAAAACAAACAATAAAAACCCAAAAAACCTCCAAAAACCAAAGGCCAAACACCAAACAACACCAAACCAAACAAAAAAAGCCAACCAGCAAAACCAAAAACCCCAACCAACAAAAAAAAAAGTAAAAAAATCTGCAAGAATTAAAAGAAAATATTTTTTGTTTAGAGCTTTAACGGGTGTGGGTGGCAGGAACCGCCAAAATTGTTAGTTAGTTATAAAAATTCTTACACCTACAGAAGTGAAGCTTGCACGTCAAAAGGCTCTTGTTAAAAAGATTTCAGAATTTAGCCATAAAGTCTAAATATCTAAAAATATAATGGAACATATTGGTTTAATCTTTATGTATATTCTGTGATTGAAAGAAAACATTTATTTTTTAAAAGCCTTAAAAAACCCACAAACAACCCCCAACCCAAAAAACCTTCCCCCAAATCCCACCACCAAAACCATCAAAAAACCTTACATGTAAGAACTAGACACTACATGTGCTAAATAATTTCAGCAAACAAATTCTTGCCCTCCAAAGAATATTTAAGTTAGTAAAATTAATGTTTAAGTCAAAAATGATTATTGCCAAAATGTCGATCGCTATTAGAGAAATGAACAAGAGGGATTATAAGGATGAAACATGAACGGGCTAATAAACAAACAGGCCATTCCTCACCCACTGACAATAAATATGCTTTGAATGCACGCAGAAAGTTTGGTAGCAAAGCTGCTCTCAGCAGGACTCTGGCAGTAACTAATAAAAGGTGGTGAACAAAGAAAAACAGGTGAACAACAAGGTGCACACAAAACTGCAGTTCCAGAAGTCCTTATTTCTTAGTGTCAGTACTAACACTGCCCCAGCTGGGCTGCATCTCTGGTTCACAGCAAGCTGCGGCCGTCAGGACTGAGGTAGCAGAGAGTTAAAATATCTCTGTTACAGCTATGAAAGAACAGTTTTGATTCAGATCAATTTATATGTAACTATCTTCCATTGCACTTCAGTTCAGGCACTTATTATATTAAGCAAGTCCAATCAAGTGAAATATTTAATATGAGAAAAAGATGCACAGAGACGAAGCAACAGCTGCTTTTTTTCAACCTCATTTAATCCCTTAAAATGGCAAGCAGATGCAACTAACAGAGGATGTGAACCCTTTTGTACAAACTGGTTTTACACTGCGACCTGGGGCCTCATCCCTGTAATACGGAGGATTCAAAGATCCCCCCCAGGTCAGGATACTCCCAGCTGCAGGCCACCGGTCATGGACCAACAGGCTGAAGGCCTGGCACAGAGCCGGGGGTCAACACAGCACCCAGATAAACCTGTGCTTGCACCCAACTTTCTCTTAAGAGATTCCAAGTTACATGAGGAGCAAAATCACAGCAGGTTACATCTTAACTTCACTGAAAGTGGCACTTTTCTTAAGCTATATAAGCCATAATGTTGCAGGTCATTAAGTCTGTATTTTTGGCTGGGCATTTAGGTTGCCCTTCAACTTTTTGAAAGAGTTTTGCCCAGACAACCTACTAAAACAGCGTGAAAATTTTAGTCTTCATGAAAAAACTACACTAAAAACAATCTAACAAATAGCTTTGGGTAAAAAGAAGATGGTTTCATATCTCTCTCTCCCCCCACCAAATATGCTTTTCCCTTATTTCCTACGCTAGAAAGTCTCTGCTCTCTCTCCTCACCATACTCCCCTCCTTCACAAGCTGTTCATGCGCAAGCTTTGAGAGATTGTAAGAGACAAGCAGATTTACATCAAAAAAAAAAAAAGAGATAAGGTTGCTATGGGAATAAGACGACAAAAACTGTTACTTAATCCAACATAAAAAGGATGAGAACGGGAGAGAACTCAAATGGAATTGAAACTGTCACCCCAACTGATAAGGTTATGATCTGCAACAACTGCTTTTTTTCCCTCATTTACTCTACGCTTTTATGTAATTTCACTTTCTCTTCAGATACTATTTACAGAATACAATAATTCAAGTTAAGATCCAAAAAACTTTAAAAAAAGAATTAGAAGTAATATTTTCCAGTACGTTGCTCACTACTGTCACTCACTTGTAAACTCATGTAAAAGCTGAAATATGCCCAGTCTGCATCAATGCTATGGATGCAGATCTGGAATTTGAGATGAAACTTTAAATTTTATATATTTTTTTATATATATAAAAATAGATTCAGCCATGTAACTTCCTTTCTTTAAACTACAGTCTGTGGTCTGCAATAAAGTTGTGCATAGGCTAGTAAGTAAATTCAGATTTAGTTTTTTCCACAGCTGCAATCAAAGGAAATTCTTATAAATTTTGAAAGCAAAAAGGACTGTCATACCGCCCCCTCTCCCCAAAAAGTCAAGGAACCATTAATGTCAGTAGTTTATCTCAGAAAACACTGTATCTTATCAGAGCTTGCTGGAATCGCTTCCCAGCTAGCACAAAACATCACAGGAAGGAATGAATCTGTCCCATTTTTAAGCTGTTGATACAGGGTAAATGTTTCTTCACATTTTGAAAAATGTAGGGAAAATGTATTTCCTTCCATTACACATCCCCATAGCTGCCTTGACCCATTAAATAACATGCCATATGATCTCCCTACACAGTGAACCTTAAAAATGAGAAATGTGATGAAAACTTAAAAGCCCCAATTCATAAAGTCTCTACTGATGGATGATCTCTGGCAACATAAAGACCAGAAAGTAATCTGGAATGACCTAAAAAAATTTCTTGAACATACAGCAGAGCCTTAAAAGACCACTTCTTATTTGCACTTTAGCTCTTCCAAGCTATGCAAAGGCCTCCTAGAAGTGACCAAGGAGCAGATTTGAAGCTCCGTTAAGATGCTACTGCAAGCTTTACATTGGGGAACATTCACATCAATGTGAATCAAATCTTGTGTCTGGTACTAAGGCTGTTAGTGCCACAATTTGCCTGTTACCCTCAATATCGTAACATTTGCCATAGAGTTGTTTACCAATAGCAATACCTTTATTTGCCACCTCTGAAGTAAGGGAGAATCCTTAACTGAATCTAACACTGAACTATTTGGGGATGTTCTATATTGCTTTCAGAGTTATAAATAGTTGTATGGGGAACTAGGGTAAGATATACACTAATTACCGTCGACTAAGCTAATTAAGCTGTTTTTAATTCAGGTTTAAAACATTTTGAAGCTCTCATTGCACAACCACCGCCAAAGGCAAATGAACACCACATTTTTCTTTGCAGTCCTTTGCCTCTTGCTGCAGAGCACTCGAAGATGCACTGAATTATTTTGCAAAGTATATGCCTTGTGTGCAAGGCGTGACTCGCAGTTTTACCCAGGACAAGGTGGCATTTCGAGCCTCTCCAATCTGCAATGGTGGAGTGGCGGCACAGGAATTGTGACGTTTTCTGCTTATTTAAAATCAGTTCCTCACATCCTCCATTGCCTCTACTGAACAAAAGTGATGCTAATCCACCGATTCCTCACACTTGGTACTTCTTAACAAGATGACACTTATGAGATGGGAACAAACCCCAATGTGTTTTTAGAAAAATGTAGGAAGTCTCCGTTTTGTGACTCTCTTCACACAGAGCCTTGCAAGGGTCACTATGCTTTTTTCCTGGCAATGGGAATGGAATCTGCTAAGTCACCTGCACAAGGTCACAGCCATCAGAATTCAAACACAGGTGTCCTTAAAACCCACAGCCCTGCACCCTGCATTAGGCTCTTCCAGGTTTCTCATTTTACACTGCAGGGAAACATCCAGTTGGCTCCAATACACAGAATTCCTACCGTATATCATTGCATGAAGTTACTCGATACGTCCCCTTCTTCACTAAGGCTTTCTGCTTCCTTCTGTTGGATTAAAATACTACAAATACTTCCAGCAACTGGTTCAAATAAAGTGGTTTCTACGTTCAAATGTTTCTCCACCGAGTTCACAGTCCCTGAACATCTGACCCTTGACTATGCAAGAGTAAAGGATAACCAAACACAAAAATACTCACCTACATGTCATCTTCTGCTTTCTCTTCCTCTTCTTGTCTAGGAAAAGGTCTACATTACTGCCAAAAGGCAGGTGTTTGAAATGCTTTTGACTTTGTTACAAGACTCCTAAGAAGTCAACAAGAAAGTTTTAACTATTTGTTCCATCCAAGAAGGAAAAAAAAAATCACACTACATTAAATAGCTATATTTTAATATTCTGTTTATAGTTATGGAAATTTGGTTCATTTTAGCATCAATGAGTTCTGATTGTGCTAATCAGACAAGAATATAAATGAGCTTTTATTTGCTTAGGTTTTCAAACATGTATAGTAATATAGTTGAGGTTAAGCTTTTGCTTTACAACCGTGTGTTATTATTTTACTGAAAACCAAGTGTGAAAATTGTGTTCTGCTCCCTGATAAATACTGATCCTTGAAATCTCATCACTGACATGTACTTGCTGTACTGAAACAGTTAAAGGCTAATATTATCCCATTTGTTATTAAACAAGAAATGGAAAGGTTAATTATGGCAAAAATCAAGCTTTTGTCCAAAAGGCTAGCAGCAGCATATTTAATATCACCAAAAATTAAAAATCTAAAGCATTCATTTTGAACATGATCATTAAGAACAACAAAATCAGGACAGTTTCTTCTGGAAAGCTTTTTTTAAATACTAAACAAATATTTATTCTCAGTTCTGTTGTTTTCCTGAACATCTGCCAAATTATTCAGTTTTAGATTTCAACTGCAGTGTCCCTCCCCTGTTTTTCAACTGTCATTCACAACCACTTTCATACTCCTCCCCCCATCCCGCAGTGTCCTGAGCTTCCCAAGTAAGGGGCTGACACAGCTTATGTTCTGCACAGCAAACTTCTCCCAAAGTCCTTTTCCCTTTTGTTCCCCTTCCCCAATGTCTTCTACCTTTCTCCTTACAGAGAAAAGGGTTTCCCCCCCGGCTGCCTTGGTATTTCTATAGCATGACTCGCCTGCAGATCTCCAGCCTTCACAAAGCAATGAGCACCACTAGATCTATTTTGCAGGTTAGAAATAGAAGATTAAGGGTAGTACCTAAGACCCTGGGAATTATCACACTAGATGAGATTACTCAACCATCTCAGTCATCATTTATTCTTCAGCAATACCCAACAACAGATACTTCAGAAGGCAGTTTAATCAATGAAGATGGCTGAACAGCAAGCCCAGGATGCTTCTGTCTAGTTTGTTATCAACAGGCAGAAGAAACAATAGGATGGCTATTCAATAGGATGGCTATTCAGGTAATGAGTGAGAGCTTTATCTTCATTTCATTACACAAACCAGCAGAAGAAAGGCAAAATAGCCAAGCTCTAAGCTTTTATCTCTTCAGGAGGGAGTGCCTGGCAAGTAAGGAAGAATGACTTTAATAGCTGCTGCCAGGGGACAGGGAAGAAGAGATAAGCTGGTGCTTTAAGAGAGAAGAAGAAGGGATCCCAGCTTGCAGAGAGCAGATGACACAGCCTCTCCTCGACGCAGCCCCTAGCGTCCCCTCGTACCACCTCGGGATGGGAGGGGAGGGCTTCCTGATGTTGGGGTGGAAGCCAGCCATCCTGCAACAACTTCCTTGCTTCTTCTGAAACTCTGCATTGCCAACGTTGGACCATGCTAACCCAAAAAACAGCTGTGGAGAGGCTCCTGTCCTACCCTCATCACATGGCAGGCACATTACGTGCTAAGGAACAGCTATGTACCTTCATAAGCTACTTTCTCGGAGACAGGAGGCTGAAGGCACACAATAAGTAGCCATATACTAAATATCTGGCAACGGTCTACCCACCAAGAAACTCAGAAAATGAAAGTCCCAAGGCAATGGGAGCTATCACCATTCTTATTTAATAAATATTTAGACTGTGGATTTGAGTAAGTATTCTGTTAGGGGTTACTACTAAATGCACCGAAGCTCCATAGCCTTTTACAAAAAATATGTTGGAATTACTTGCTATATTTTACCATACTCTAAACCACACTAGGCAGAACTGTATAAATACAGATGTACAGCCTTCATGCTCAGTAATATTTGCAGTAACAAAATTTTATTGCAGGATAAAGCACTTGAAAATTTCTTCTTCATAATTTATGTAAAAATTAGAATTGCCACTAGCCAAAATTTCTCCTTTCACATGTCATAAAATCTGTGATGAATTTAATTAATGAAGATAAAGACAGCATTTATCTTGTTGAAATGAAGCATTAATCGTCCGGAAGTAAGGATTCAGCTTTAAGGTTAGACAGTATCTGCAGCAAGAAGTAGCTCCTTTTCAAGAGAAGGTTTTCTTCAGACTGGAAGATGAAGCAGAAACTGAGGAGACTCTTCAGAGGTATTTAAGATCGCTCTTCAAAAAGAGTTTTAATATCACAGCATTTTCCACACTTAATGAATTAAATATTGTAACTGGTAAGAGTAGGCCCACCAACAAAATAGAGACTCTTGTAAATCCACTGAACTCGGAGAAAGTCCATTAAGTCAATAAGAGTCTTTTCATTGACTTGGACCATCCCAGGTTAATATATACCTAAAAAGAAAAAAAGAGGGGAGCCTGATCAAGGAGACTATATTTATTCCCTCATTTAATTCCAAGTGAACAGATTAGCATCCTTCTCCATTGCTGCTCACCTTCTTATCGTAATGTTGACAAAGAATGAGAACAAGCCCTAAAAAGCCTCTCTCGAAACGAGCATGCTCCACTGCTAGGGTGAAAACAGAAAAGCTGGCAGTGCTACGGCACAAGTGTACAAAAAGGCGATACTTGTATTAAAAGTAAGAGCTGCAGGAGGAAGGCAGAGGCAAGATTTACACTGGTTCACAGCAAGAGCTGAAACTGGGTCTCCAGTAAGCTACCACCATCTGCCAGTTTACAGGCAGATTCCCCTGCAGAAGGGGAGATTTCTTGCCTCCCAGAGCTCAAATATCAGGCTGTTTGCTGTATCCTTTGTTCACCATAACAGAGGAGCAGTTAGGCTTGATAGTATGTTGGGTTTAAATGCAAAGGGATATCTACAATGGGTGCCTTTTCAGATTTACAGCAGTAATTTTGTTTTCTGTTATGAGATCTGTATGAAGCACCTGTGACATCAAACAATTCATAGAAAAGCAGAACTGAGATTGGTTCCTCATTTTGTAACTAATTCAATAAGCAAACAAAATTTTGTATCGGTGTAATGGATCTTGTCAGCAATATACAAGCAATCCAAGCTAAACAATTCTGACAGTCACTATTGGCATAGATGCATTTGAACATTATGACTTATACATGTATAGTGTACAAAAAGGATATTACTATTAATATGCAAAACCATTATGCATTAAGATACAGACTGGCTCTGTCTGAATGCTGTAACTCTTAATGAAAACTGAATTTTAACAAGAGCAGTGTCATAGTTGTAAGTGATGATAGCTATTTATTTTTTTTTCTCTCTACAAATGGATTCTCACCCATACAGGAACTCCTCACCAAAGACTAAATCAAAATTATTGCAAGTTTGAAGAGCTATATCTGTTTTGCACAGTGGAAGGTATTGTCGGCATTCTGCCAATGTCCAAGAAGCCTACACTAAGAATTACCCATTTATGACTGCAAATATACTCCTACGTGGAATTAGTTTCAATGCAAGAATTCACCAGAAACATATGAGTTATTTCATCATCTACATTAAATCAACAACATGTTGACATTTGGTGGATCCCTTGCTTTCAAGAAACACCAAAGCCAAAATCAAAAGCACTCTTGTGCCTTCAAAAGATGTTTAGCCACAAGGAAACAACATCTCGCTACATAAGCGCATACCAAGAGGAAGGTAACAGATACACCCATGGATACCGGGTGAGAGACCGAGCTCTTAAGCAGACTGCACATATAAATGCAAGGTAGCACGGATTGAGACCACGTTCATTACTATGGTCAGATCCCGCAGCAGCGCTCCAAGGGAAAAAAAAAACAAAAAACCAAAAACAACACACAACATATCCCAGACTGATGGGAAAACACATGCACTAGTGCATCTGTAAACCTGGTACAGGGGCAAAGTACTGGCTTTCCACATCAGCTGGCTAGTAAGGATTTGACAAAAATTCAAGCCTGTCTCCAATCATACTGGATGCTAGAATGAACAGGAATATTGTTCATTCATCTCATTGATCGTACAGGATCCTGACATTTGGGATCCAGGTCAAGTGCAATGACACTAAAAAGTGGAGCCATATCACACTGTTTTCAGCAGGATCCCCTTTTTGCCTCTCCAAATCAATATGGGACAGAAGATGTAGGGTCAAAACAGGAATGTGACTAAGGTCCTTGGCACATGCCCAAGCAAGCAAGTCACCCACAACCTCATAAAATGGTATTCCAGGTGTGGAAAGCCAAGCTTTTCCTCTGAAGGGGATATTTCTACCTTTCTCGTGGCATGATTTAATAGCAACAATAAATCAGTAAGAACATGGAAGGTTTGTTTTCATGCTCTTTGGTAAATTAATAAAGAGTAATAATGATGCCTTCCAATTTCATAAGTCTCCTAAATCTAATACTAATAAAGAGGAGAGCTGTGGATCTGATACTTGACATTGCTGAGCCTGAGGGTTTAACAGATTTTTTTCTGTATTAGACTGAGAAAAAGACAAAATGAGAAAATGAAAACCACAAAAACACGTGAATTGACCTAAAGAAATACATATAACATGATCTAGTTTTAAACTCAAATGGACTAATAAACAAGGAATTAGAAGGAAAACCTCCCTGTTGGCAAATATCAGTGTAAAGGGACAGAATAGGAAACAGGCTTCAACGTCCAAATAGCTTCCGTATGTTACAACAGTTTGTTGGTTGGGTTCCCCCCACTCCCTTTTAGGTTTGGGGTTTGTTCCCCACCCCCCACCCCGGCTTGTAATGGCTGGAGGAAAAAGTTTAATGGTAATTTTTTGTTTTACCCTATTTATCTAAAGTGCAGTCAAGACAGTGGTAGGATACACTGTCTGTGGTACCAATGACTTAGAAGCTTAGTAGAAAAAGTTAGTCCAAGCGGATTCTACAGGTCTTGCCCCAGAGAGGTCTTGCTGTTTGAAATGTGCCCTCTCATCTCCTGAAGAACAAAAAATTTGTGCATTTACACACACAGTTCTCCTCATTTCATTTCTTTGAACTTTCTCTTTATTCACAGCTTTCTTTCCCCTTCAAACATCCTTCAAAACTTGTTTTTCCTCTTAATTCTCAGGAGAAGCTTTAAAGATACCTTTCCAGGGAGAACAGAGCAGTCACTTTTAGCAGTAGAAAACAGCTGAAAACGGTAGAAAATGATGAGAAAGCAAGAGAAACTAATGCCTGTGCTCACACCAGTGCTGCTGCGAAAGGCTGGGTGAGCAAACACACAGCACCTGTGCCAGCCGGGGCTGATGGAGGCAGCACTCCCCACGGAGCTTACTCCTCTCCAGCTGAGCAGTGCAAGAAACTACAGCAGGAAAATGAAGCCAAAACTAGGGAGAGTGGCAAGAAAAGCCAGCTGTCACACAAACTGCAGAGAAGCAGTTTACACACTCCTGTGATAGGTGTTTACCTTATTTATCTTAGAAGTTCACCCTATTCATCAGTCACTGCAATATAGCAGTGCATCACAGTCTGCAGCAGCCTTATCCTCCTGCATTCTGGAAATGAAGGAACTGCTACCCAGTTTACCGAACCAGTAAGTGAAATCAGCAGCCGGGTCACAGTGGAGGGGCGGAAGTCTATACAAGAGTCAGGAGAAGTTTTAACACACCTGGAATCAATTCACAGCTTCACCACAGATCGTGGCTTAGTTTTGCACTTTAACCGTTCGTGTCATTTTGCATATTCATTTTTATCTTTGAAGTTATTCTTCAGAGTAATTTAACCATAATAATACTAAACTATGTGTTTTGAAATGCCTTTCCTAACAAGGTAGACATTTTGAAACTCCATATAGGTATATTTAATGCTAAGTAATCACCTTTGTGCTCCCCAAGGTAAATGGACAAAAAGACTGCAGGATCATTAGTCATACAGATATGAGCAAACATCGATAAACAAAAACCCAAGGGCAATTTTTTTTTTTCATTAGATACTCTCACATCCCCACTTTGATGAACTGTGAAGATTCACATAGGATAAACGAAAAGCAATTCAATATAGGACACTGCAATAAGGGAACTAGTTTGAAATACATTATCTGCAAGGACAGAAAATGTCAAGGTTTATAAGCCAAGCTCAGCAGCATCTCCATTCCTGTAGCTATGATGTTATTTCATAACATTAAACTGCAGACAGGTCTTAACAGAACTGTCTTTTTGGTTATAATCAGAGCATTAGAAAAACTGTTTTCTATAGAGAGTCAGAATACCTGCTGATCTATCTTAATGATAGGTTAAAAGTAATATTCTCAAAACTGTTAAACAACTTGTTTTACATTTACACTGTGCTCTTACTAAAATCCATCTTGAAATAAATTCAACTACAGGATTCCCAAGTGGATTTTAGAAGAACGCTGTTCCAAAGGTCCACTAATAATATTCAAGCAATTGAAGCAAACAGGTCATGTTAGCATTAAACACACGCCCAGTCTCCAAATAGCAGATCATCTGTATGTCAGGATTGAGACCTTTCATGGAGTTTCGAGCAAGATGGGGTAGGCAGCTGGAAATGCTCAATTCAGGCTGTTCAGCAAATTACATCTGGCTGAAACTCTTGTCTCTGCAAGTGCTGACTGTAACTCCAAGCAACATTCTCAATGACGGCAATGTTACAATGTTAAGTCGGGGGATATATATCAATAATGGGTTCTCAAAGCTTCCAGGCAGTCCTGCTCCCTCAAACCATCTGGCTTTTGGCAATGTGAAAAAATAACTTTTTGCTTGACTTCTTGCTGGTCCTCCAATCTACCAACTCCCTGTGGCTACTAAACTGACATTTGGGACATACCCTAACTGAAGGGAGATGAACTGAAATAAATGCAAAGAAGGGCTAGCAGAATGAACATGGGAAGAGGACGTTTTACACAAGACCAGAACCATTTGCACTTCAAAATATTAGCAACATTTTCCTCGTTACTGCAATGGTCATTGGAAATTAAGTATTCTACTAGTAGGGTAATTAGCAGAAGAATAAACAGTTCTCTTTTAGCAAACTCTATGATAGTCAATGCCAACTTCGCTATTGAAAATATTGAACTTTGAGAGATGTGAATTGATGAATTTGCAGCTAACATCATCCCTTTCATACTGTGTCTCTTTCTGCAGGTACATTCGCTTAGAACCACACATTCATTACACTTTTTTCCAGGAAGTCATTTGGTAGACCTGGTGTTAATACAGTTTAACGTAAGACACCTTCCCATTCATCCTGGATCCTTAGAGCTGCCTTTCTTCATAGGCAGCAAAAACAAAACATGCTTTCATCTAAGTTCCTTTAAATATGACCCAAAAGAACTGAGATGACATGAAATAAAAATGTAAGAAAGATTAAAGGATAAAAAAGTCCTTCAACAGATGGGTGAAAAATCTTTCATCCTTGTAGAAGGAGGTTATGTACTTCTCCACATGAACCACCACCAAGGTCAAAGTGATCTCAGCAAAGCTTTGACGGTGTCACACCAATAGTTCTACAGATGTTGCAGCTCATACTACAAGTAGTTGTTTGCAAGTCTCCAACGAGGGATGTTTACAGCTTTCTCCATATTACTGCTTGTAACACAAAAGTGCCTGGGAGGCTAGGAGAGCCCTGTGCCATCAGAGAGTTCGCTTACCCTCCTGGGCCTGAATATTACCTCGAGTATTATCTCAAAGGTTTCTTCCATTTAAAAAAAGAGCATATTTAAATTCAACACATCAAGCCAGAAGATTTGCATGCTTTGCAATTTAGAGAGATACAACTTCAATAAGGGTAAAGTGATCGTCGTTTTTCAAAAGAACATTTTACTGCATGTTATCCCTGTATGAAATATTGGGGCTTTTAGCCTTCTCCTCTTATACTTTGAATAGTTATTCAAAGGACAGCTATTAAATTGTACTGAAGTAACAAAAAACTACAGCATGACAGTTATTAGTCCTTATCTTCTTTACCTTATATCAACCAAAAAACTTATAGAAACTCTTTTTAACAGATTAAAATCCCAGTCTTTTTTTAGCATTAATACTCATCTAACACTAACATAACCACTAACAAAATGAAATAATTCATTCTACTACAAACAACATGCATAATGCTAATCACCAATAGAAGTGATTTATTGCATGAAAATTATTCATACCTTTCAGTTAAGCATTGCAATGTAACTATAACAAAAACAATATCCAGCAGATCAAAACCAGCAAGACTACGCTTTAAAAATCAGTAGCTACCTAAAGATCTTTTCAATGTTTGGATTTTACCTGTTTGCCTTCCCCCCCTACCCCAGTATCCTTCATTACATCAACTAATACTTTTAAAAAAATGGTTTGCCTTAGTCCATAATTAAATTAACAAATAATATCTCCTGTGAATAACAGCTATATTGAATAGTCAGCAGAAATCCAAAGTTACGTATGAGAGATTCAGAAGTGCATACATACATTCTGCAACAACAAATTGTTTTGCTGACATTTATAATGTCAAATTTTGCCAATTCAGATGCAGCAGTGGCTAACTGGCCTTGTAATAATTCCCCAGTGATAACAGAGATGTAGCAGTAGACATTACAGAGAGTGGACTTATACCCTTCAAGTCATTTTAAGACTACAAACACATTTTCAATTTCATGTATTTCCAGACGCAGCCCAAGAGAAAGGCACAGCCCTGACTGGGATGGCTCCAGTAGCTAACACAGGATGCTCATAACTTCACGCTCCTGCCTCGCTGCTGCACACGTTTGCTGCTAAAAGAAGAGGTGGACATACAAAAGCAGCATCGAGGAATGCCACAAAACACTACCTCTAATACTACTGTAGCGAAACAGCTCCCTGCTGCCTTCTCCCTCATTGTTTTGGGATTTCCACAGGCTCAAAGGGAATCACACTTACTGTATGGCTTATGCCACAGCAGCAAGATGGGCCAGACTGACACAGGGAAACCATGGATGCAGCAGCAAGACAGTATCTACTCAACAGAACTACTAAAAAGGTAGCTTTCCTCCCAGCAGTTTGAAGGAGAGAAAAGCAAAGTCCCTCTATTTCAACCAATAATTCTGTGCAAGTCTTCTATGATTGTTTCAGTGTCAGAAATGCTCAAGACCTCTTTCAGAAAGCAATCTGTGAAGTAGCCCTGCAGGAAAAATAATTTATATTTTTTAAGTCTCTCGGGATTTTCTTTTTCTGTAGAAAATCATTTGGGTTTGGTAGAGACAATATTAGCGCCTTTCACTTTACAGATTGCTTTAACACTGTGGCTTCCCTTTCTTCAAAGTTTCTGACTAAGCCAAAAGCAAATCCTAGCTTTCCGAGTCTCCGTATAAAGCTAAATCCATATACCCTACTCACAGTTATGTTTCTGTGCACTTCGTGCAGGAATTCAATCCTCCTGAGGGCAGCCAGAACATAAGCACCAGTTACAGGAGGAAGGGGGATGAGAGAAGAGGGTGGCATAGCACATGCTGCAGTATCACAGCTGTAAATAATCCCAGCCAGGTGACCGCCCAGGCCAGCTACAGCATCAAGGTCTCTATCCATCATCCCTGCGTTAGAGTTGTTGCAAAGAAAACACATCTATTCACAACAGACCCAGGCTATAAACCATTTGATTTACATGTTTCAATTAAAGTACATGCTCATGTACTATTCTCCTTCCCAAAGTAGGGCTGACTGTTCTGCAGAGGATGCACTTAGGTAGTTTGGGCACTATCAGCTGTGCCTGCTCTTCGCAACCCTGGTGATGTCAGCGTGCACCAAAATCACCAAGAGTCAACCCCTCAGGACAGAACAGAGGCCTCTTCTCCACGCCACATGCACTTCGGCATCACCAGGGATGCCCAAGCAGAACACACGCAGAACGAAGAGATCACCAAGAAAAGCAAGGGACTTCCGCTGCTGCTATAAGCATTGACCTCGATAAGGTAAATAAAAATGACTCAAAGAGCTAATATGGCAGTAGAGAGAAAAGACCTGAAAAGCAGCACAAGTTCCAAACACCGAGAATTAGCTGGGTTATTGTCTGGCAGAGTAAGAAAAGCAAACCCCTGAACTGGTGCAGCAATAACAGCGCTACTCCTCATGAATAAACCTATTCTAAAGTAAACAAAGTTTTGACAAAAGCTGCAGCAATCATCCCCAGTTACAGCAAGAATTTAAAGCTTCCAGTTAAAGAAAAACACATATTGCTGCTGTTAAATCAGCATACCTATGATGCATGCATTACTACCAATATCCTTAATGTATTCAAATATTTTCTGCTTGCTTTGAAAGCATAGCCCTATGTAGTACCTTTGGATGAAAAAGATTATTTTAGTTCATCCACTGTTAATATTTTCCAATAAGATATGTATTGCATGCTTCGTTTCTAAACTCTACATGACATTTGCATTTCAACATCTCTGTGGTACTATTCCTCAAGTGCAGTTCAAATCTGGAATCTGGAGACTTATGCGTCATTCTAAACTGGAAGTTAGAGATTATTGTATATTGTTACCTCCAAGACAGCCAACAAATGATAGCAGGAACAGCTGTTTCCACAGCAGAAGCATCTTCAGACACCTAAATTCAGTAATTCTGGTTCAGTCTCAGGTGAACTGTATGTTTAGTCTTCCAGGTGCAAGGTTTAACCTGTTAAGAGAACAAACATAACATTGAATCCTGTGACCGATCCCCGAGAACTGGCTTCCTTGTTAATGCACTTTTTAATAAATGCAAAGTTGATAGATCCTCTAATGTTCCTCTTTTTTCCTATGACTTAACCCTAGACAGAAGGGTACGTATATGGATCACATTTAGGCATGTATACGAGGTGTAAGAAGTTATATGCTGCAGCAGGAGCAGAGCTGACAGGTAAGTTGATTTTGTAGTTCCTACTTCTCACCCAGCTCCAGCATTCATTTATTCGTACATAACAGTAGTTTTAAAGGAAGAAAGAGTACGTGAGGTGCAATCACACACAAAGTACAGTAGTTTAATGCATTTGTTACAAGAACAGCTTGCACTGCACTTGCCTTGTATACACTGTGCTAGCAACAAGCTGAACACGTGCAATAACTGATTTAATTAAAGCCATGTCTAACCCATTACTTTTTGTTTGTTCTCCATACTAGATCTGCACTCAGTATGCACAACAGCACTGCAGAAGTCTGAAGAGGAAGATCTAGCAACTGAAGAAACCACCAGTGAGCACACTGCGCTCAAGTGCATCAGGTGTAATGCCATGCTAGGAACTAATCTGCTAGCTTCCATTTCTACCTTTGTTACTGGCTAGATGAAAATGGTTTGCCAAGGCCTACCAGCCTGGGTATGACATTGTTATTTTACTTTCATTTTTTCCTGAAAAAGATTTACAGTAAATTTTCTCAAGTTGTATGACAACTGTGGCCTTTATATTTTGTTCATTGCGCTTCCACAGCACCCTCCTTCTTCAGAGGAAGGGTAGCTGGGCAAAATGTGAGGTTCTGCAGTACACAGACCAGACCAAGTAGCTCCTTCCGAAATCAGTCTACGGATCAATGCACAGAAATATTAAGGTCAAGAAAGCAACCATTAATTCTGAGGAACCAAATCTGAGATGTCTGAACTTGAGTTTTCCCTGTGAACTGTATTTCACGTTGAAAGTTTCTAATACTTCTATAAATCGGGTGTCTGAAATTCAGGCTAAGCACCCCAGAAAAAGAGATCACACACTCTGATACATCCCCACCCCATGACTCGCTAGGAGTCCTTTCAGCTCCCCAGAAGAACATCGCGTGGCCCTTTGCCACAAGAACTGTCTCTTTTCGCATCCTGCGATCCCTGGCTCACACAGGGTGCGCCGCCGGATCCCACAGCAAGGCACGCAGCGCTGACGGCGGCATCCTCTCCTCCATACTGTCAGAAGCATTGCTGTCTGATTTTTTTCATGTGTTTCTAAAACAAAATAAGGAAACCCAAAACCTCACATTTCTATCAAGTAATAGGTATTGATCACTCAGCAGGTACCTGCTGCCAGCAAAGCCGGTACAAGAGGGAAGCTTACTGTAGGGTTCCCAAGCACCAAAAAAAGGGGTGGGGGAGAATATCCCACCCCCAGGCAGCTCTCCGGATCAGAGTTTGAGGAACCACACCCAGTCCTCAAAAGACTAAAATCTGAATAAGTTTATCATATGCAGCTAAAATGTTACTAGTTTCCAAAAGCAGTCATGTAAGTACAATAAATTCTGGTAAGTTTTCACGTTAAAAAAAACCTACAACAGTGTTTTGGCAACATTATAATTCTTCCTTTCCTGGAGCCAAAAAAAACTGAGGTCAGATGCACATACTGAGGAGATCACATAAAGGAAGGTAGAAACCTCTTGTGTCAAATCTGCAGTTCAAGACTTGTGGGTTGTTTGTTTCTTTTTTGTTTTGTTTTAAAAACAAACAAAGAACACAAACAAAAAACCCAAACAAAAAACCCAAACAAACAAAAAAAAAAAACCAACCAAAAACCACAAACAGAACATGAGAAAAATCCTTTTTGTGTAAACTGAAAGCTTGGGTTTGGTCATTCCCTGCCCTGTGCTTCCATGGGCCATCTGCAGAGCCCTCCCCTAAGGAAGGTTTTCCGTGGGCAGGCAGAGACCAGCAGCAGGACGGCCAAACGCCCGTCCAGGCCACAGCCCCGGCTGTGCTGCTTGAGGACCGCCTGCTCCTGCAGCCATCAGAAGCCACTGCTGCACCAGCACCACGCCAGCCTCGGGACACCCCCAGTTTTGGGCTGCAGTGCTAAATCCTGCCTAGCATCTCCATCCTAGCCCATGGAAACCAGCGATTTTAAAGCGGCAATGTTTGCCCTGAGCAGTGAGGATAGCCAGAAGGGCAGGAAGGGGAGAGGGGAGGAGGCAGAATAGGAATACTGAAGTAGGTCACTCTTATACGTCAGCTTTCTGCAGTCTTAAAATGAAGGAAAAAACAAGAATGGAAAAGCTAAATTAATTTGATTTTGTTCTTTAAGTGCTCTGGGCAAAGCAGAACATGATCGATCCATTTCAGGCCAGAAAAAAGTGCCTTGTAGAAACTAAAAAAATTGGAAAGTTTTGTGTGTGGGTATAAAATCATAACAATACATCTCAACCTCTGCCTGCATTATATTTTAATAAATTTGAATATTTAACAGAGAATGGTAGTTACCAGCTAGCTAACCTTGTAGGATTTAAATTACTTCAAATGCTTCATTTTCTCTCTGTTCTGTAAGATTTTGCTAATCTAGGATCTATTCCTGAATACCCAAACTTTCATTTTTAAAACATGACACTTAGAAGTGTTCAAATGTATAGCCTGAAGCCAGATAAACACACCTTTATGCTCAATAACAGGTCAGTTCTTTACAAAGGAAGATGCAAATTCATACGCACACTGATTTAACACCAAGCAGACACCAAAGTATAAAATTCTGGAAGTTTTTCCTCAGTTCATTGTTGAGCAGCAGCCTTCCCATTAAAGGAAAGAAGCCAAAAGGAGGTTTCCTCTGCTGACGCCATCCCAGTGTGCTGCCGATAGGTACAGGAAGGGCTGCAAAGCACGAGACCCACCGTGGGCTCCCTGCCCTCCCCTTTGGCACCGAGGTCACCTCTGCCAAGTTGGAGGATGATTTTAGGCTGTTTATAGACCCGCAGTGAGTATTTGTCACTGAAGTAAGCTTGGTGCTTTGAAACTGCTCCAAAATCAAGTAGCACTGCAGCTCAGCTTCACTGCAACATTTTTTAAACACAAGGTTATTCTAGTAATCTAAAAATTAGATCCCCATCAGAGGTAACAGACAAAAATCCATTATATGAGAAAGTTTGCAGTGAGTTACTTTTCATAATATACATATTCGAGTTATCGAGCACATTAAAATAATCTGCATCAAAGCTATTCACTGCCAAGGCAGGGCTTCAAAACCAGATGACAATGCTGAGCACCTTTGTCACCTTCAGAGCTCCTAGATAACCCTGGTCGTTTTTCAGATCATCCACATTCAGAAAGGGGCAAGGAAGAGTATAAAAAAAAAAATATCCCAGCTCCTTGCCATTGATTGTAATGTTTCAAATATGTCACATCTTACAAATGGAGAGTAACGTAATACTAAGAGCAAAGAATTATTTTTACCTCCCCCTCATTTTGCAGAAGCAAAGCCGTAGATCCGCAATATCATTTGGGTGCTTTTGGAAATAACTGGACTTAAACTACCTCCACAGAAGTTCAGCACTTTGTATGTAAAGGCCAGAAAGAATAAAGACAAGCAGCACCTGCTGTGGTTGGAAGAGATGGTAAAGAAACAAAACAGAGTAATACCCACAGAATATGTAAAAGGAAACAAAAATATATTTTTAAATTATTATATTTAAAATTATTCCAGTATTAGATAGTGCTCTGGTTTCAGGAGAAGCCAAAGATATTTCTAAACAGTAAGAAAGCAAACCTGTGAAGTGGTACAAACACACCAGAAAAAAAAACCCAACAGATTTAATTTCTTTATTATACATTTCTTTTACTTTCAGAGGAAAGTAAATTCTCATGAGTTCCTCTGAGAAGTCTGTTGAAGACAACCACAGGAGAGCAAGAAAGAAAACCACGAGCCATGCAAATTACATAGGATGAAAGCACACACAAAAAATTCAACTTAATTTTTCTTCCTTCAAAATTAGCTTTCCAAAACCTATGCGCTTTCAGATCATATAATACAGCAAGTGATGGACAAGAATGTCTGGAAGAAATAGAGAGTTTGGGAAAGGTTCAAGAGTCAGTAGTTTTATTCAGTGACCCTAACTTTTACTATCCAGAGTCAAGTGTAAAACGCAGTAGTTCCCCAAAGGTGGAATTTTTATTTTAATATATAGAAATGGAACTTGTCAGATCTGGCTGACAAGTTCAAGTTAGACTTTGAGTTTGAGCTAGAGGAATTTGTAGCATCACTGAGCCTAAATTAATCAGAAATTCCTGGAACTTCGGAGAGCTACAGAGACCTATAACTTATTTTTCTGTATTGATCACAAACCACAAAGCAGAAAATAAAGGATGTACTGACTCTAGACATCAGCATATCTTTGCAAAGGGAAAGGATTATTAGAGTCTCATCTTGATAAATTATGAGATTAACACTCTCGTTAATGATAAAGTCATCTCCACAGGGCGTCATATAAAGAAGATGCACTGATTAGTGTGGAATACCCCTCAGCAACCTCAAGCGGCCCATTTCTGTTTTTTCTTTTTTGGGGGAGGGAATCCATTTCTCAATTCCCTCAAAATGAAATTACTAGCTATGAAAAATTACCCAATATACTTTGTTTCAATGAAGACTACCTACATGGTGGACTGTTATCTTCCCCATCACTGAATTAAGCCTCTGCCTACTCTAGGACTGAAAGGAACCGGTGCCATGATGAAAACATTCTAGCTTTGTATGGTAACTACACACTTAACTTTTCCATGCTTAATAAAAAAAAAAAAAAAACCAACTTAAAAAACCCTCTACAATAATAGGCTTTTGAAAACCCAAAAGAAATACAAGAAAACCACTCTAAAAGTAATTTATGAAGCTAGTCTTTCTCTCATACTAGCTAATCTCTAGACTTTGCTTCGATAGCAAGATAGCCCAGTTCACTTGGATCTGTCTCTGTAGAGATGAATCCAACTCAAAAGTGCTAAACGTATATGGAATTATCAAGGGCAGACCTATTCAGTGGCAGAGCTGACCACAAATTTTGTTTTGTGGTTTTGTTTTTGGTTGGGTTGTTTGGGTTTTTTTTAAGTCTTGTTTTTTTTTTTTTTCCAAGTCAAACTTGTATCTGTTATTTGTTCCATTGATGGAGACGTGGCGTCAGCTTATGGTAAGACCTCAGAAGGTATTTCTGCCATTTGAAAGAAATAGTTAATTCAATTCTGACATCATCCAACAGGCAAAACTAGGTGTCCAAGTGATTTAACGTTAAGAGATTGGAAAGTCTTTGAAAAAACAAAATGCAGAGGAAATATTGAATATTACAGCGCCTGCACTGGCAGCATCCTTCTGCAAGAAATGCAAATGAATGAATACACCTGAAAGACTGTAAATCAGAACTGACCACTTAAAAGCTAAAGAAGCCTGACAAAAAATAGAGTAAAAAAACCTGCTAAGCAATACCGTGGCTTGTTCCAAAGAAAAAGTTTAAAACGGTGCTCCAAGGAAAATCATGGTTGCTCTGACTCCTTTGGGGTCTCATTAGATCTTTGTTCCACAGCTGCATGGTAGCACCACTCATTAGGAAGCAGCCTTTGCAGGTAGCACTTGTGAGGCTGCCTGTGGCTCTTCGTCAGCCTTCCTATCCCTTCAGGGATATCAACAATAGACAAATCATCCTGATGAAGTTGGACTCTAAGTGCAAAGAGGAGGAAGGAAGTTTTAGAGAAACTTCACCATTACCAAGCACTAAGTAGGATTAAAGTCACCTCCAGCGTGTCATTAGCAGAGACTTAGTTAAAAGCGTCATTTTAAACAAAATTAATTTACTAAAGCTTAAAGGAGAAGAACCAGCAACTGTTTGTTCTGTGGAGAGTTTTATAACAACTTCTCTTGTCTCACTGCATTTATTGACTCTTTCAGCCACAGTCCCCTGCTTCACCTGCCCATCCATCCTTTGTACTTGATCTAAATCCCTCCAGTACACAGATCACACAGGTGGTTCTGGTTTACAGAGCATCTTCCCTAGCCCTATACTTACTTTAGTCCCTCCTTTTCCCACTAGAGCAAAAGAACATTTGTAGCAATTGAATGCCCACTCTCCCTGGATGCTAACCTTTCTACAGTGTCACAGAGCATCTCTGCTTTACACCTCTTGGCACGGCATCAAGGTCCTCTCTGAATACACAAACAGGTTTACTGAACTCCGTATCTGCAGTTTTTCCATTCAAGAGCTATAACCACTAAATAAAGCTGAACTCAGCTGAGCCTTTTACCACAGGGAGTTATTCCACATCAACAAAAGCAATGAAGTCGCAAAAAGGAAATAATTAAGGAATGACATTTATCTTACAGTCCTCAGGAATCCTACTTTATTTTAAGACCACCAACTTCCACAACTCTGCGCAGTAACCTGTGTACCAACGATCCAAGAGCCTCTGTAAATGTAGCCAGAGGTCTTTACTTTGCACCAGCTGCAGAGACAGCCCACCTCAATCCATTTTGGGACAGCCATGAGAAGACTTCACAAAGGAACCCACTTTGCATTCTTCCCTAAATTTACAGGGGAATGTCGATCAGAATTTCTTTAAGTCTCTCAGTTTCATCAACTATATGATACAGCTTAAAATTATGAAGTCTTTTAAGCAATAGCAACTCCATATCCAACATACATGGAAGACCTACTCTGAACACAGTGAATAAAGTTTGATGATACGTTAAGTTACTGTTGTGAAAAACTAAATTATGTCTTTTTTTGGTGTTTGTACAGTGAAGGTGTTACACTGATAAAATAGGTTAATTTCTCAAATTCAAAACATAGATATTAAATGAAAACAGAATTATATTGCTCTTTTCTACATTACTTTAGGAAACATCCGCACATCAGGAAATATTAAAGTTGATGAGACAAAGCAGATTAGCGCAAAAGTTCACTCTTGAGACCTTAAAACTTACCTTGATACTGTTTGCTTTTTCTGTCCAACCACTCATGGCCAGTCGATATCAGAAACAAAGATGTTTTATTTCCATAATATTTTGCAAAGTTTTAGCTACAAAAGCTGCTAGTATTAAAAACACACACAAGACATCTACTCACAGATGAAACAGAATTAAGACACCTATTAAACAAAACACCTCCTATGACAATATTAACTGCACATGCATCAGCCAAGACATTTGATCTCAAACGGTGAGAGCTTGGTCCCGATACAGATGCAAGAGCGGGTTCTGTCCTTGCTGCTGAGGGATGGCTCTCGAGCCCTGAGGAGCAGAGTTGCAGGTTTCCTGCAGTGTTCAGCTGCAACAGGACTGTGTCCCGCCTAGTCACTGTCAAGTTCACTTCCAGTCTCCAAGTAAAATTGTATCTTCAGTGCCAGAATTATACTTCCAGTTCATACATGAGGAAAGGGCATTTTTACAGTGTACCAAAACTTTCAGGATGCAGCTTCTTGGTAAAAATTCTTTACCTATAGTAATCAGAATCTTGTCTGTTTAGCACAAAGTTTGAAATCCCTTAAAAGTGTTATTAAAATTTAAATATATATATATATTCATATTCACCAGTCATTGCCAAAAGCTAACTTCTGCTGCTACTTTAAATACCTCCATTTATTACCATTATACGGCTACATTCCTCTATACTTCCGTAGGTTATTAAACACCTACCCGACCCATGCTATACACACCCGTGCAACAGCCTCTTGCACTTCAAAACCCTATGATTAACGTACTGTAATGTTAAAATTGCAATACATCCTTGATGACACGACCTGCACTCTGTCTATCAATTCTTCCTTTCTTGGAATACCAATATTCTAAACCAAAACCAACTTCAAAAAAAGCTTAATTTTTTTTTTTTCCCAGAAGTGTGACCTATCACAAATAACATATTTCCTCTGTTATTTTCAGGCCACTATTGCTATAATTTGTATGCCCAAGGCTTTCCCCCTTTAACTTACCAATTTCAGACACCCTTTTGATAACACATATGGGTCATCACCTTCAACTGGGCACTCCAAGCCAGGTACTTCCAAAGGTCAGAAATTCTTTGAACCCAGATGACAAGATGTCACAAATCACTTCAAAATAATCTAAGGCTCTAGAATTATGATAAATAAATCAAAGCTATTGGAAAAATCAAATATGAAGTTGGATCTTCTGCCATGGGGCAAAAGGGAAGGACCTGAATATCCCATTTTATTTCCATAACTCAGATGACTACGATGTCTGCGTTTGCATTACCAGCTCTCCAGGGCTGTCAGGGTACTTGCTGATCATTAGCACGGTGAGCCTTGGGATGGCAAGAGGTGTTGCTGATGAGCCAATACGTAGCCTCTGAAAGTAAGACTGACTTTTGGAAGTCTTTCCTCATTCCCACTAAATAACTTTTGTATTAACATACAGAGAGTGGTTGCTGGTGAGGTACAAATAATAGAGTATTTCTTTCAAAACACCTTTGGTTCCATCTCTTACAAATGATAATTTCAAAAGCTTCTTATATCCTGCATGGTTGCCCACATACAACTCATCGCTTTCCACTGCACACATAATTTCATTTCGATATTCCTTGGTCAGAACAAAGTTCATCCATACATCTCGCTTCGTCCCAGCTGGCATTAACATCCACCTCCCACAGGGCATGGCCTCACCTGGCCGGGGAGCCCCGCAAATGCTGACCAGGGTTTGCTGACCTGGCTCCGAGGGTTACCTACAGCAACCTGACAGTAGTTCCCTCTTCACCAAAATTTTAAAGACTGCTGAATTTACAAAAATCCTCTTGCCCACAGTAATACCACTTCGCTCAAATACCATTTTTTTTAAGCAGAATGCGCTATTCTTCTTCATATTTCTCCCACACAGAAATACAGTATCTACATAAAATCAGGATATAGGACAAGCAAGACTCATCCTACCATTAAGATGGGCTTCAAATCCCAGAAATTGGAATTCATGCCATTCCATTTACCTGAACTGTGGCATCTAGAGAGCAAAGAAATGCCACAGAGTAATAACAGGCTGTCTTCAAGCACTTGCAAAAAAAAAAAACCACCCAAACAAAAAACCTAACACAAACCCCAAGCATTTCTTACCCCCCCAACTCCAACACAGAAAGATTAAAAAAAATGAAAGAGCAAAACAAAAAGCCTAACTGTAGACAGACCATTAAATGCCACCAGAGGAAAGAGCAACATAGTCAATCCGCTTTCAAACTGTTGACAATATATTACCCTGTCAGGGCACTGCAACTCAGAAGCATACAAAACTCACAGAGATACTCTCAACACCAGACTGCACCAAAATTTAGGGGCCAATAGGCCCCTGTGTTTAACTAACTTTTCCTGAGAAAGAAGTTACTCTGATTTACAAAGCTCCCTTGAACAAATATCACCGCTCTCAGTCCCAAAAATACTCAAAATGTACACTCTAGCCTTTCTGGTCTCTCTCACAGGAGACCATACAGAAACTCAACACCACTAGCCCATCAAACTTCTCCCTTAAACTGAGCATTTAAACTGCAACATATGAGAAAAATCATTCTGTGCCTAGTAACTTTATAGCTGACAAATTAAACAGTCAGTACACTTCGGGCTTGAAAAGACTTAAAAGCTTTTGTGGGTTAAACAGTAAAATGTGTTGCTAGCTGTGTGTACGTATACACACATTTTTACAGCTAGCTATATATGAAAAAAGATTTACGTAACAATCTAATAATGCATACTAAACAGAGAATTGCAGAAAAATCCCTTCCTTCTCACCCTCTTTCCTCCTTCCAAAAGTCTCACTAATGCTCAAGTACCTACAAGAAAATGTATTCAATTTTAACGGCATTTTTGTCATTTGCGTAACTCAATACAGGCAACAAGTCCTCAATGCATGACCACCTCTTTAGTTACTTAAAACACCCAACCAAAACTTAAAACATGACCTGTGTATTGCATTAATTCAGCATTTTCCAGAAAGCAATACAGTTACTTCTATGTTTCCAATGGAAAAGGAAAAAGTTCCTAACAGAGATTTGAGGACAAAAGCCTCCAAGTGCCTGGGCTTCACCTGCACCTCTCCAGTCTGGATGTCACCGTGGCCCTTAGGGCTTCCCACAAAGGTCTGGACTCAGCTTTGCTTTTAAAGGGAAAAAGTCTCCAAGATTTCATATTTTAAGAGTCTTTAATCATACATTTTAATGCAGATTTTTCTGACCAATTTACTCAGAGAGAGACAGAAAGGACAGCCTTTAGCACATTTTGTTTCAGAGGTCTGATGGCCAGGTTTTCTGCGTTGGTTTTGGTTTCATTTCGTGTTTTTTTAACTGCTAATTCAGCTTTTTACATAACTTAACAGGGAGTCATTACGAAGGATAATACATCAAAAACCCAAACAACTGTATTGCACGACTCTAAGGCAGATGATTGTCTCCTGCATGGATCCTCCGGCACATTCGTAAACTACCACAGAGGTGTGAATTTAATATTTTACTATTACACTATACAATTGCTTCTTCTTGATCGATATCAAGGAGAGAAGCTCCCTAGACCAAAACTGACGTAAAATTGACGCAAACTTGTTGGAGAGACACATTGTGCCACCTAAGTGGTGATGGAAAGTTTCGCTTCTTTCCATAAGCCACACACAGAGGTTTCTTTTCTCTCCCTCCGAGCAGAAGGAAGCCAAGAGGAAGAGAGGACCTACAGGCAAGCTGACTTAAGACAGACCCCACAGGCTTGTTTTCTGCCTCACAGCCAGATAAGCAGAGGAAGAAGCCTGCAGGTGAACACAGAGGATCCTTTGTTGTTTCTTCTTTAGCTATTAGACATCTGCAGGATTTGCCACAGTAGGCAAGGGGAGGTGTCTTACACATCACTGAACCAGCAGTAAATCCTTGTTTCTAAGTTCAGCGCACATCTCCGAGTACCACAGTCTTTAAATCAATATGCATGGGCTAGATAGATTTTATTGAAAACTCAACTCAGTGCTGAGACATGGAGCAGTTTGGGTGGGGAAGCCAACAGCAACAGGCTTCTCTGGAGAGTCTTCTGCTCTGAAGCTCAAAGCATCCTTCAAACTGCCTCCAGCGATGGAGAAGCGAAGCCTAACACTGGGCCGTGCACAGTGCCCTACGTCAAGGCAACTACTCACAGGGAATAGTCTTCACATCAGTCTTACACAGCTGAAGATAACAGACAAAAACAGCACTGGGAGAACGTGCCATTGCAGTCCAAGCTGAGACCTCCCTCACCCAGCGAGCTGAAGAGCCAGCCCCCTTTTCCCCACAGCCACAACACTTTTTTACAGCCTGACAGCCGACATGCAATGGGCAAGGAGATGTATTGTCTCTCTTTAATTGTAAAAGAAAATTTAATTCCCAGCAAGTGAGATACCAAGAGGGCAAAATGGCATAAATGCTTCAAGTATGTAAGTAAACGAGGGAGGGGAAAAAAAGTAAAAAAAGTGAAGTTTCCATTTTATATTCAGTCTTACCAGCCTTTTCCTATTCTTTTAAAACATCTATAGGCTGGGAACGGAGGGGCTAGACAGAAGAATTCACCAGTTTTAGCAAGGAACTGAGCTTCAGGAGATATGGCCGCAGGTACCCTTAATCTATCCTGTCTGTGATTATCTCACTCCAAGTCACATGCAAGAAAATAATCCCCTGCAGCACAGAGCACTGATGTGAAAGTAAAGAAAAAGCTCAAAGTCACAGCTGAATGGTTATAGCTGAACCCATTTCAGTACTTCTTCCCCCCCCTTCCACTTCTTATTTATGAGACCAAGGCAGCTAAATCTGCATTGATGTCTCTGAAGTCTCACTTTAAAAGTTATTCAGCCCGAGAGACCTTCCTCTCTTATGAATAGAAATAAAATGCTCAAATATTTTATGCAAAGTTTTTTTTAAAAAAAAGAAACTATGAGTTATTGCCGGAAAACTTGAATATTGCATTTCAGCCAAATTTCAAACTAGTAGCAAAGATATTAACCCCAAAGTGAGCTTATAACAGAAAAAAACACTTAAATTGAACAAGCAGGCAGAATACTACCCATTGGAGAATATGATAAAGCCATTACAGATGTTCAGTTGATTAGCATGGCTGATTAGCTTGCTCATGACAGTGCACTGTTTTAATAGAATCAAACCATTTTATGGTTACTATTAAGACCACAGAATAGGGTACTTCTTTAAATTATTATTCTTATTTTACTAGAACACTTCCCCACCTCTCCCCACTCCTCACTTTCTCCCTGTTTTGCCCCATGTACCCCTGCTCCCCTTCATTACCGCAAAATGAATTCCAGCTTTAGTTTAGATACACACTTGCTTCCTTAACTCACCACTCAGAGGACAGTACCCAGACCCCTACGATGGAATGTAAAGGGGAAGAAGGAGAAAACATGATAAACAATTAAATGACCACAGGTAATCTCAGTTTTGCATGGTTTAGAGATTACAGTTATTATTTGGGTATCCTTGTTACCCACGTCTCCAGGGAGGAAACCAAGTCTCAACGTAGGACTGTAACTTGAAAATAGCAGCATACTAGAGGCTACATTTCAACCAAGTTTTCTTCCGTTGATACTAAAAGAGGAATGTCAGGGTCTATCCCAAGATTAATTCTTGCAACCACAATTGATTTATGGCCACAAAAAGCAGTAAAGAAAGTACTAGGCTTATTAGCCAAACAACTGTGAAAAAAAACCTTTTATCCTTCCCACATAATGAGGCCTCACTTTTGGTTAAGAAAAAAAGGCTTGACAAAAAGCAGTGTTTAAATTACTTAGCAAGATCTCTTTAAATATCAGTACAAGGTTAGATGTGATAAAGACTACATTGGCTTTGCCAGATAAGTTTGACAGCTTTGGTTTAAAAAAAAAAAAAAAACCCACACCAAACAAAACTGGAAGGAGCAGAGAGCTACACTGAGATAACATTCAGTGGCAATGAACCCAAGAATATCTAAAGTACTGAAAAATCAATTTCTTGACTTAGGAACTAAACTCAAATTAGGAAATCAGTCTGACAGAAGTTTGAAAACCAGGGAAGGAAAAGAAGATGGGGAGGGAGGTTAATTGGTTTGTAAAGTATTAAGAGTACCTTGATACAAAATGCCCTGGCAGGAGAACAAACCTGCAGAAGAGTCATGGAGAGAGCACATGGAGTTTGTGCCAGGGAGGGGGATGCAGAAACAAACCCAAATTTCATTTTTGAGGTTCAGTAGTTTTATTTCAACCTAATAATAATATTGTTCTGAAATCATTCATGGTGCCAAAGCAAGTTTGAAATACAGCTTCAGAAAACCTACATTTAAACTCCACTTCCCAAATATCACTTTATCTTTTCTTCAGAGAAGAAAAATTCTTTTCCATTGTGCCTAACAGGAAAGTAGCAACAAGCACCAGACTCCAGAAGATGCTGTTTTTGTTTTGGATCTTCAAGGTTCGCTTCATGTCTTTATACACCTGGCATTGCTCTCACTATTAATCATGTTCTGCAGACCAGGAGAAAGCACTTTTCCAGAAATGACCTCAAACTAAATTCGTAATTCTTTAAGAACCAATAAACCCACCAAACCAGAAAGCTCAGCCCTTCTGCAGTGGGCTACAAGCAGCCAAGCTGCTTTACTCCCTTTAGCAAGATTCACTACCACCTTTTATTTAAAGCACCAAGTGGAAACTGTTTATATAGTTTAAGAACATACCTGTGTTTTGAGCCAGGAAAGGCAGGAAGAGGCCAGAAGACAACAAAAATCCTTTATGAACAGCTACATTAGCGACATGCTGCATAACTTCAGTCTGTCACTGAATTCCCAATTTCCTGTGCTATAGCCAAAGGAGCAAAGGCTCCTGGACAGTCCTACCAAATACCTCTTCCTAATCCTCTAAGATTTAGGGGAGCATCCCTCAGCACTTTCCAAATATTCCTACAGAAATCAAGATCTTCTGCGTTACGTTTTTCTGGAGTTACCCTCATCAAGAAGAAAGATCCTCTATGAAGAATAGGTACGTGTGTGTCTCAACACATTATTAGATGGCTTCTTACTCTTCCTCACAGGGAGAAGTTATTCTAAGTTGAATATGAAATTTGAATACTCAGATCTATGACATATGGCATGAAAGTCACTGCAATTACTAAAATATTTGGGACACCTCTGCATCCTTCACTGTGCAGAAAAGGGAAGTTGAAAATTGGAACTTATGCTGAAACAGAGCCTTAAAGAACATATTATGCCTGGCTTTAAGTGGTATAAAGCAAGAACACAAAGTATAAAATCACCTCTGAAAAACCTTGTACAAGAGTACTTGAAGCTGTGCCTACAATGCATATGTTTTTAAGTCATAAAAAGTAATTTTAATTCTTCATAGGCTTTTGGAGCCTTTTTTAACAAACAAGACCATTAAATTCACCTGACCACACACAATTAATCCAGGAAGCAGGATTTTTCAAAGCCTAATATAAATGGGGGCCTTTCAAGACTTCTTTCACATTCCAATAATGTTAATTGGATCTACATATATTTGACATGGTGGAGAGGAAGAATACCATAATAGAACTTTGTCAATTGATGATAAAGCCTTGCTGGGATTTTGCTTCTAGAAGTACCAGCTTCTTTTAGTTAGAAAAGTCTTAAGGTCTGTAAAATACATCCCAGTGAAACAAGGAAGGGTTGTATTTTTTAGAAGTCCTCCACACAGCGCAGAGAAAACTTATGGAATTTATCAGAATAATACATTACTCAGTACTCAGGAGGATTTGCAAAGGAACCACATAAATAACACAAATAACAAGCATGCCCAGAATTGTACTTGTCTGCATTTGTAAAGTAAACAGGGGCTGGAGCCAGCACTGCAGGACATGGCTTGTAGCTACCAGAAGCAGAGGGAGGAACCAGCTCTGTGGAGCAGCAGCTGCAGAGACAGGGACCCCATCAGGCTTGTCACACCCTCCTCCAGGTACCTGGGGTTGGCTTGGAACATCCACCCAAATACTGAGTGTGACTTTGCCCAACTCTGAATAGTAACTGATGGGAAAAGGCAGTTCTAAGATGACTGGGAAAAAATGTTGTTGTTATTTCTGTTGCCAAAGCAAAACCTAACCTGGTTAGGGACAAAAAGAGGAAAAAAAAAATACACTAGCACCTTTCTACCCCTCAGTTCATAAGAGTAACACAGTATATTTCTGTAAGTCCATTATGGGTTAAATTTTACATATGTAAAGTGTAAATGCATGTTGCATCACTGCAACATTAACATTTCTTTTGTGCAAAAAAATAAAAAAAATCAGCTCTGCTGCAACGCCTGTTTGTATCTCAAACAACTTCTTTTCACATGTGCCATTTAGCTAGTGCCCAGGAAGTGTAGAGTAAATTAATCTGAGAATGATATGTTCATCGCCACCTTAATTAGGGTTATTGGAGAAGTCACTGAGTCTTTCAGAAATAAAAAAAAGTAGAACCTTACAAATTTACAATTTGAGGAAATTTAAATTAGAATTGCAGATAGTTAATTGTCTGCAGTGTTTATTCCCCAGACTAATGCACTTTAAATTTTTCTGAAAATGTGGTAGAAATTCTGATTCTTCCCTCCCTGCTGCAGGGAACCAAGGCTGGGAAAAGATTCCCTTTGTTAAAGTAACAACAAGGATCATAAGGATACAGTGGATTATTTTCTTCTGCTTATTTTGCTAAGATACCTGCAGAGAAAAAAAAACAACGTGATTTTCCCCTTCTGGATGATGCTGAATGCATCAACTATATATTCCCAGCCTGGTTTTCTTAAAGACGTCACTGTAGACTGCTACCTGCTGGAAAAAGAGCATCCTTGGACACAAAAGGGAAAGCGCATCTTGCACGTAATTCTTTTCACACTGTAGTGTAAAAGGCTCAGGGAGCAGCTGGAAACTTCTACCACAACAGTATCCGCGGTTCCCAGAAAGGAAGCAGATGCCTGCTGAGCAGTTAAGGGGATCAAATGACCCAAACCAGAACTCATGCCTACTCTGCATTAAATGATCGAGAGTCCATCTCAGAACGAAGGCAGACTGGAGAAAACTTCAGGTTTCATCTTGCCAAATCTTACTACTGTTTTCTGTCAGTTTCACACATTTCACTGATTTTTTTTTTTTTTTTTTTTTTTAAATCACAGCTATGTGAAAGGTCTGGGAGTTTTTTCTTCTTTCAGGATAACATACAGGCATGAGCGGTTAACTATGCAGGTTACCAAAATCTGTAACATTAGGATGTTCGGATGCTGGAGGAAGAGACTCTATGTTAAAACAGCTCAAAAGCAGGAAGCACGAGGTGGTAGAGCTTTGCAACTTCCTTAAGCTGCTTAGCTTCAGATAAGGAGCTTATGCAACTTTCTTAACTCTGGAGTACATTCAGCAAGTGATATCAAAACAGTTCTCAAGTGAAGTTACACTTGGGACAGATGCCTCAAGTACTGTCATTCTGCCCTCTTACCAATGAGAGAAGCCAAAAAAAAAAAAGCAAGCCCCCCCCCCAAAAAAAAAACAAAAACAACAAAAAAAAAAAAAAAAAAAAAAAAAAAAAAAAACCCAAACCACCCACCCACTAAAAGCTAGGTACAGTTTAGTAGAGGTAAATGCCATACTTGTTTTCCTTGACGTTTCCCTTGCATTGACACGGGCTATCTGCATAGTAAGCCGAGCTTCCGACCTTTGGCAGCATAAGCAAGAGATTGTTTCACAGTTTCTAAGTGGAGCCCGACTACTTTGCAGTCATCTGGGAATACTTGTACAAATGAGTATAAATACTGCAGTTATTCTAGTCAGAAAAACAGATTTATGATAAGTTGTTAGGATTTTTCATCTGAAAATAAACCAATCAACCCACAATGGATCTAGCCAAGACTACTCCTGGGACAGGATAGGAACAAGGTCAAAAGCTTCAAGTCTTACAAGCAGTCTTGATTAAGTTGCATCAAAGCTGGGACTTGAATGAATAATGAACATGAAAGAGACACTTTTGCTCCTCTTGGAAGCTGTTGACGAAAACATGGAAAAAGCTTAGAAGTCCACAATCCTTTTCCAGACCCCAGTGCCTTATGGAGAGATACCAAGTGCCACCATCACCACTTCCAGAGGAAACATAACAGTAGCGTCAAACACCAGGCCAGGCCACAGCGCTCACCATGGCAGATGCACAGGGGCCGGTTCTCGGAGAGGCTGAGACCACTCACCTCTCCAACCAGGGGCTCCTGGGGGCTCTGCTTTTGAAGAGGATGCTGTGTTTCTTGATGAATATTCACTTATTTCAACTGTTTAGTAGAAGGACAGATCTGCAGAAGGGCTTTCTAGTCTACAAGCGCACATGATGAAATACCCAAACTTTCTAGTATCTGGATTTTGGTGTGCGAACCAGTCACAGAAGAGGGAAGAACTTACCACAAAACAAAATGCCCAACAAAACCCACAATCTTTTGTTATTCTCCAAGGGAGAAGAGGGGAAGCAACCCTACTTGTTCGTCATGTAACAGTCACAGAAGAATGGCATGGTTAGACATAACACCTCTTCTGTTTGCATTTTAAGCTTATCAAGGAAAAAGGATGCTCAAATAGACTAAACTAGAGCTTTTAAAGCATTAGAAACATAGCTCTTTACTAGAGCCATAGAGATTTTTATTTTCTTTAGCAATACAATAGCAAAGATGGTCAATGTGAGATTCAAAATCCAATAGTTACAACAACTATAGTGAGAAATTGATAAACTGCAAGATCTATAAACAGATTAAGCTAAACATAAAAGGAAAACTACCGTATATATGCAGCTACTTCAGTAATTGTATTTGATTCCACAAATCGTTTGCCAGTTCTCTGTAAGGCTTCATCGCTTTTTCCACTGTAATTTCAACAGAATTTTTAGAACAGGAAAGATGCGAGACAAGCAACAAGAGGAACAGCGCTGTGTGAGAAGGCAGACCCTCCAAAGAGGGGAGAAGACGATGAAAATAACTCTGGTTTACATAAATTTAGCTACTTCTGGGACAAAAGCTAACTCTTGCTTAGTCAAGAGTAAAAAATAGACAAACAAGTGAATGTCCAAGATGGGAGAAGTGTTACACATGAGCAGCTGCTGCTCTTTAGCTTGTCAAGAAGAAAAAGACATTTCAGTGCACTTCCATTGCAGCTGGGCGATGACGGCAACAGAGCTCATCAGGGCTGTGTACAGGGGCACTGGGCTCCACAGCTTCTGCTGGCTCCAGTGCTGGTCTGAGTACAGGTCCAGGTAAACGGCCACCCAACCCAACCCTAACAGCAGAAAAAAATGTCTTCATCATGAATTTAGCCAGCTACCTTCTACCAGTTTTAACAGGGAGCCGTTTGGTCAAGTAAACCTATATACATCTTTCTGTACGAGTGATGAGATCTTTAGTCTACAACAACACAACGTCTATTTTCTTTGGTGTAAAAAGTTTGGTATACAAAGAGAGGCTTTTCATACACCACTGATGATGTGCGCACAAACCTAACGAGTACCTAGAACACAGCTGTAGACTCAATAAATCCTTCTCCGGAGGAGGGGCACATTGCTGAAAACGTGCGCTTAAATACTCAAACAGATGCTAGGGACTGAACTGTTGAAGACCTCACATGAAGGACTGCAAAACTTAGGAACTCAAGTTCTGGTTCTCCCCCAAAAGACATAATCGCTTTGGAATTTGGGGGTTCAGTTACACAAATGCTTTTTCAGCAGCAATGCCTGTACCCTCACCTACTTATTCACTCCTTCGGTGATGCCAGCACAGCCAGCTGTCAGACCTGCAATGAACAGTCAAAGAGCTGATGCAGGCTAAATTAAAGGGTTAAGGGGATAGGTGACTTGATCCTCTGTATGTCTCCCTTAACTCAAGGATTACAGCTCAGAAACAGCTAAGTCACTTACGCATTTCTAAGATTTTACTCATTATCCCAAAATCTTTCGAACCTAGAAGGGATTAAAAATTTATTTAAATTACCTCTGTTCTTAACTGTATTTCCTTCCTTCCTGGCTGCTAAATTAGTTTTCTTTACCCTCCTTCTCTTCTGCAAGCTTTAGCTTTGCTTTTTATCCTGTAAACCAATGGCTGCACATAAAGGAGGCTTAAAAACTTGTCTTGTTCATTGTTTGAAAGTGGCAGAAACTCCAAGACACATGTAGCAAAGCTTACATTCCACCACAACTCAGAGTCAACTAATGAATTCTGCAAGTTTTCAGGTAAAACTCTCATTTCTACTCTAAACTCTTCCCCCTCCCCTTTTTACTATGGCAGCATCATCAGCAACCTCCTGACCTCAGCAGCTTGCTTCAGAATTTAATGGAAAAAGAGGTAAAAAAAAATCCTAAAGATAAAATGTGAGAGCTAGAAACTGTTACATTAAAAACCCAGTATACCATATGGCTGATAAACATAAAATCTCTCCCTGTTGAAGTTGTTTTAGTTTGTCTGTTTTAAATCAGGTTACAGAACAGATAAAACAAAGAAATCGATTCACTTTAAGTGAGGAATCAAACACTTCTCCATTTTAATGTTCTCAGGCTTCATAAAAAAAAAAGGGGGTGGCGGGGAGAAAGAAAAATCCCAGAAGACGGTTCAGCAGAGAGGCTCAGCATCAGGTCTTACCTCTCCCTCGGAAGAGACCCAAGAGCCTCCCCAGTCACCCTCCTCAGTTCCTCCCTTTTCCGTAGGGAAGCACAGACGTCCTGCCAGGTGACAGGACGTGTCTGGCCAGAGGATAAGAGGCTCTTGGGAAAGAAGGTAGAAGAGAGGCAGCACTAAAATGAAGTGCTGCAGTGGCCCCTGTCCTACCTACAGATACCAACTCATAATCACGAGACTAATTAACACACCATTTTCCCCCATGTTCCCCTGGGAGGCAGGATGGGTGACAAGTTGCAGTGATCCTTGAGAATTTACAACACCCCAACTACACCACTGATCATCGGCACCCTCCTTCACCTCTCCAAGGCTCCCCTCTGCAGAGATGAAGTAACAACCCAAAGAGCTCTTTGCAAAGTTTGTGAGCTACGTGTGAGTTCTTTTAAAAGGGTTAAAAATTCAGAGTCATCACTGTAGGAGATCTTAATGTGTTTGAAGTAATCTGCCATGAGTAGCATTACATAGACCACAAGATAAACATTTACCAACCCTATACAGCCAATCTGCACATTGCCAACATTTCTGCATATTTCAGTACTCAACATTTAAAGGGATTCTAAATACTTAGTTCTTCATATTTGCTCATTTGCATCATCTTTTAAGCATTCACTTCATTCATAAGCACAGTGACACAGATTTCTCCCCCATTTACGTTCACTGGTGCTCACTCCACTGCAGCAGTTATACTCAACTTAATATTCAGGCTCTCACTTTTAAGGAATAGCAAATATTACCCCTATCAAACAACAGACTTAGAGTAGTAGGAGGTCATCCTCCCCATTCAACACATACACCTACCTGGAGAGCTGGACTGGGATACTTTGCAAATTATCTCCCTGAAGATCCCAGAACATCTGACTCATCACCTTTTAGCATTTTTCCAATTACATAAACTAAAAAGATGTTGGCCACAGAAGAAAACGCAAGGAATGACACAATCAAGCATACAGATAATACTCGGCATGACTTTTAGCAGAGCTTCCATAAAATTTAACCTTTTATCTATCAGTTAATCCACACATTAGTTCCTAAGGCAAGTATTTCTCCTCATGAATAGGAGAACACACGCAAAAAAGAAAAAATCAAATTAGGAGTCTCTCTTCACTGAGCTGTTGATTCCCATTCCTCCACTGTAAGTTGATCAACTTACGACTAAAAGCCTTCAGCGGGGCTTCCACTAAACTTTCTGGAGGTATCGCTCATTTGCCATTGATTTAAACCACTATATACAGTGTCCGGTTCATAAGATCCAGACATAGGAAAGCATGTTTGGAAAAGATAATCTGATATTAATTATTCATCTGCTAGCTTGATCTGTGGTCTTGGGGAAAACTTCAATTCCCTGTTATCTTATGGCTTCAGTTTCATTGGAAAGACAGTTACATGAAAGCACTTAGACACCCTGAATAAATTACACCCGTTACTCTTTACAAGCCATTTTCCTAACAGATTATTCAATTCACATATTTACTTGCACCCTCAAACAAAAGAGAGAAAAGTTACAAAACCTATCTCTTCCACCCAAAGCAGATACTAATTTTCATACATTTATCTGCATAGTCAAAAAACACACAGTCGATGTATTCAGTGAACACAAGCAAAAATTAGGACAGATGGAAAGGAGAGCTGGAGCCAGCACTAGTGTATAACGAATGCCAATTCATGTACAAAGACATTAGGAGTTCTCCTAAAAAGCCAGATGCAGACCTGAATGGTCCAGCAGCCAGTACCAACGCTCAGCACTAGGGCGTACTTAACAGGAGTCCTTCAAAGGTGGCAAGGCTACTCTCTTGTTTTAGCTTCAATCAATCAACGTTTAAATATATTCCCCTGTGACGCAGCACAAATGTTTTCAATGCAAAGCTTGCCTTTTAATAAGTCTAAGGCAATATATCCTTAAATCCCAAGGTTAAAAGGAAACTTAACTGATATCATTAACAGTTTCACTGCATGGACCAACAAAATGAACCTTAAATTCAGTGCAAATCAACGTGATAGAGAAATTATTAGTGTTTAATAATTTCACACATTTTTCAGTGACAAGTATTTACAAAGATGTGCCCTTCTAATTCAAAATGGAAACAGCTGACTACCAATTTTTCAGGCATACAGTCCATTGTCAAAAAAAAAAAAAAGAAAATTTAAAAACCACAACAAAAAACCCCAAGCCATAAAGATTAAAAGGCTGATTCCAGGCTGAACTCAGCTCTGCTCCTTCCCTCCAGTCTCAATTCCACGCAAGCAGGTTTGAGCATGTGGCTTGAAATGGGACATCCCACCACCATGCTGGATTGGCAAAGGGCTCCTTCTGCACCATTCTGAATGTTCGGGGCAGTCGAAAGGCTGCGATGAAGGTCAGCCTTCACCGGAACAGCTCCCCTTCTGTGATCATGCCCTTGATTTGCCCTTCTCACCAGCCACAGTTGGCAGCAGGAGAAGAAATGAAGAGCACCAGCTGTTCCTTCTAATACATTTCTGGTTTCTGTGCAACTATCATCTCCTTGAGCATTCAAAGTGACCAAACTTTAAAGAAGATGGGATGGAGAACAGTGGATAGAGGGACTTAATAGCCAAAGCATTGTTGCAACAAAGGTCCTGTTCCACCACCTCAATAAATGCTTATAGTTAATATAACTCTGACCTCTAATAAAGCTGTTTTAAGAAAGCCCTATTTTCTGCTAGGCAAGCAACAATAAGAAACTACATAATGTGATTTAACTGCTTTATAGCAAGAGAAATGCTCCTATTATAGCCCTGAGATCCTGCCCCACCTGTAGAAGTGAGGTTTCCTCCTAGCATCACTGCTAAGCATCTACTCCAGGGCTTGAACTACACTACAGCCCGGAGAAATCCTCCTCACCAGCTAACCATAAGCTTCCAAACAAACATATGGTCAAGGAGTCAACCCCTGCCAACAGGAGTTAGGGAAGATCCTTACTTAACACAGTACTCCCGTAACTGTGGAAATGCAAGGGGAAGAAAAAAGGGGAGGGGGGAGGAATCACACCCTCAAACCTCCAGTAGTTCAATAATATGCAGTAATTGCCTATATAATCATCATCCTGCATTGCTCATACCATATTTATAGATCTTGCTGTTTTAGAGTTGTATATCAATTGCAGCAATTATTTACAATTATTAAACATCACCCTCTGGTCTGTCTCATTGCAATGAGCCATATGATTTCCTGCAACAAAATATTCTGCAGACAGAACATGCAGACAGAAAACTCAGAATAACCTGAAAGATAAATGTATTTTTTTATTAACACTTTTGAAAAACGGACTTCGTGTTCACCACTACTTTCCACAGCATATGGATGCGCAAATTTGAAATACTAACAGTGAGAACATAAAGGGTCTTCTACTAATCTTAATAACGGAAGGAAGAGACTCAAAGCATATGCATATATGTGACAGCATACATGCTAATAGCTCTTGATCACTGTGCTAGGTTTCCTTCAAGCATTTGTTTTTAAAAAGCACAACAAGCATTTTACTGTTATTACTTAATTGCCCAACAGCACATTCCCAGAGTGTAACACACTTCAGTGGGAAGGAGTTACCAGTGGTCAACCAGTGACCTAGCAGAAGTGTTATCAACATATACTCTTCTTTATAAATTACCCTAGTAAAACATACATGCATATACAGCCTTTTCTTTTTATTGTCATTTACAGTCTACATCAACATGCTTGGCTGAGATGTTAAATAACCCGGGATACCAAAGAGAGCTTTCCTCCCACTCATAACCTCAACTTCGCACACACAAGAACCTGCACTACACTTGTAGCAGCAAGCACCAAAAAAGTTGCCATTTAAATAGAGTCATCACAGCAAATGTTGACTTTTTTAGTCATGAGCTTCTGCTATAAAAATTGCACATTTATGTTCTACCGACGCACAGTCCCACCATCCAGGCGAGTGTTACTGCCCTGCACCTACAGGATCAAGACCACCAAGGGTTACTATCTGCTCCAGCGTCTAGTAAGCATCAAGCTCACCCTCACGCTTGTACCCCTCTCAGTGAGGCCACCAGTAAGTGGTTGGGTGGTAGCATAGAGAAACCCTGTTTTCATAGTTTTAGAAACAGAATATCCTCAGCCAGCAGGACAGACACACATCCAGGTGACTACAATAAGCCTTAAGAAGCCAGGATGAAATAAAAACATTTGATTATATTCAGGAAGAATAAATGACGCTTTCTACATCAACCATACAAGTCCCATTTCCCAGTTTCTCTATGTAAAATATCTCCACAATAATATGCCATTAAAATGGTATTTTTCATCTTGCACATTTTATTGGGAATGCTAAGAGACACCGACTTCAACAAATGGAGCGTCTTCAAATGCAGAGATGCATGATTCTTCTGTAAATGAACTGTGAAAATCAGTATGCTTGCAAGCTAAACAAAATTTATCATTTACTGACCCGCTCTGGATTGGATTAGACAGGATTGCTCCTTATGTAGTCAAGTAGCGCAATACACTGAAAATGATTGTCCTGACCTCAGTACAAGTAAAAGGGACGCTGGCCATGCTATACATTAAGTCAGACTGTAGAAAACCAGTTGATTTTCCCCATCAATTTATTCCGAATAGAGGTTTACAGCTACAAACAGCTGTAATTTATTATATTTTAAATTTCATAAAAGACCTAAATATGTCGAGCAGTAATATTCTTCAGAATTGTCAAGGCCTACTGAACTGAAACACACTCCCCAAATGACGAACATGGCACTGTGATTTCAGCAGAGCTAGAGAAATAGTATGGGTTTGTTTTTTTATTTAAATGAGTCAATACACAAAAAGGGGAATAGGGAGAAAGGCATATTTTAAAACAATTAATGCAGGGTAGCCCGCTACTGCTTGGATTAAAAGGTAAATGGCAAAGTAATCTGGATTTAACCATAAATTTTCAATGAGGCTCAAACTACTGTTTTAAAACTACAGTAAAATTCATGATTTCTCATTTCTCCATCATAATTGAATGTACAAGTGTGTCTTTCCTCAACTATACATCTCAAACTCAAAGAAACAGCATATAGGAATAGATTTACAGCAATAGATGCAAAACCTGCCCATAACCAATGCTTCTGGTGCTTCTTGTGCTGCGCCCACCAGACCTCACGAGAGCAGAACAGGTCTCGACTCTACAGCTTCCCTGGCACCGCGCTACACAAGGGACTTACTATGGTAAAAAAATGCTTCATTTAGTTTTCTTCATTTCAACACAGTATGGAGGAACTAATTTCTAACACCTGGACCAGTTTGATCATTCTGGACTTTTGTTGCAAATAAGCTGCAATCAGAAAAGCAGGGAGACACCTGCCACCACCTAACACACACGTGGGTACGGAGGCGCAGCGTAGGAGTCTTGCTCCATCCTTAACTGTTGGAATTGCAACGTATTAAACAGCACCCAGGCCCCCGGGATGACGGGGAGGTTGGTGGCACTGTCTTGTAAGTCAGACGTCACTTGCACAAAGATTTTTAAGCTCCTTCATGCTCACGCTTATAAGTCCTTGCCATTATAATACATGTTTCCCCCTCAAACTGCCGGTCAGAAATTTAAATAATATGCACTGTATTACAGAGACGCTCATGCCTGCCCTCTGGCCATCACAGCAGCACACCAGAAGGAACAAGCCTTTAAATGAAAACGTTTGCATTATTGCTTCACCCACCTGTATACATATACATCTAAAGTCACATTAGCATCGTGCAGTAAGTGGTCTGATGTTGAGAGACCGTTTTTGAGGGGTTGGGTTTTTGCGGGGGGCAGGGGGGTGTTTGGTTGCTTGGTTTTTTGTTTGGGGTTTGATTGGGTTTGGGTTGTGGTTTGTTTTGTTTTTTTTTTTTTTTCCCCAGTCTTGGGTTCAGCAACAAGACTTCTAGACACAAGAAATAAAACAAGATAACAGCTCAGGAGAAAAAATGACAATTCAGCCAACTGTTACATTTCAAATGCATGCTCTTCATAACCATAAATGTCAGTCTTACTGTCTGGAATTAGTCTCTCTGAGAACAACGTGCTTATTTCCAATATTTCAAGAAAAAAAAAAAGTGTAACCTATTGCTGTGAGAGTACCTCATAGCAGGCCAGTTAGAAGAAACACTTGCTTGAGTTTGGTGCATTGGGGTGTGGGTTAGCAGTATAACTCTCTCATGGGAAAAAACCTAAGGTTTATTCTTGTATTTTTCAGCACCCAATAACTGACTGATCAACAGGAACCTCCCAGACAAGTCTGGTCATCTCTAGTTTTCTCTTCCTATTATCTGAAGCACTTGCTCAAAAGTCCTTCACAGCCCATGTTGCTGTCTCATTTTCTGGGGCTCACCATATTGGTAGCTCTGCGGTATGTATTTTCAACACTTCATGATTCACAGTCAAGCACTAGAAACACAGACAAGATTTCTCCTGTGTGCATCAGGATTAACAAAATACTAAAAATACATGTCCTGGTTTCAAATATTGTCCTTTCTCTCTCACTAAGTTTCTCCAGGAGAGCACAAGTATGCTGCAGATGTCATTGTTCAGGGGTGAGCACAACTTCAGCAGCTCTGACTGCTGTTTCACTCACCTGGAAATGTAGCAACTTGGCCAGTTAATTATTCTTTACATAGATAAACAAATATATTTTTCAAGAGAAAAATACTTAAAAGTTAATAGTTTGGGGAAAAAACCCACATCAGCTATGCAAAAATGAAAGTATCATTGATTTAAAGGGATAATATTATACTTTATAACATTTAAAAATGAAACTTTTAAGAGTATAAAACCAACTGCTCTTTCAAATAAAGCCAATGCTATATACATTATGAGCTGTATTTTAATTGATCTTTTCTCAGACCAAATTTCAACATGCATATTTTAGCTTGACACAAAAAAAGACCAACTACCTGCATTATTTCACCAGCTGCCCACCACCTTCTCTCTTCATTCAATCAAGTACGAGACTGAAAATCCGGAAGATTGTTTTGAACTCCTACCACTTCCCTTCATTCTGTATTACTCCTCTTTTCTTTGTATTAGCACACTAAAAAATCCCCAACAACCTATGGAGAGTAAATTAAAGTTGACTGCAGTGAAAGCTTTCCCCCCTCCCATTTTTGCTATCCAAACAGTACCCTCCTGGATACACTTTCATTTAAAAGGCCATCAACTTTGATCTGTTTTTCATCTGTCTCAATGGAAGCAAGAACAATGTGGCCTTTCGAGCACTGAATCAGTACCTGCAAACAGGAAAAGTACTTCTCAGTTTATGCAAACCTGAAGCCTTTACCTAATCCTTTCCTATGTCAAGGCGCATGACAGGGTAACACTGACGATTCTCTAATTTTTCTTCCTCTAAAGCATCTTCCTGCAGCACATGCTATAAAATGTGGATACTGAAATCTACAGTGAGAAGTTAGGGCTATGACTCTAAATAGCTTCACTAAATCAAAGGTGGAGATGCGAGCATAAGAGAAGACTGCAGCTCTACCAACTTCATGTTACTGCATTTTAATTGTTTTTTATTGGGATAACCACTGACTGATCTTTCCCCAGTTTGGCTGAAAGAGGCTGCCTCTGAGGGAAACAAACTGTAGAGCTGCAAAACAACCCACCTCCCACCCCACCCCCCCACCCCCAAAAAAAAAAAAAAAAAAGACCTGGGAAAGAACTTACTGTCACTGCAGATATGTTTTGTTAAGGATAGCAACAACAGAGCAACCATTTCAGAACATGAGCAAAGCAAGTCTTCTGCTCCTCCATTTCCACAGACAGTTTCTGGGGCACATTCAGTTTTGAAGAATCAAAACAGTAGATTTCTAAACTTCTTCAAACAAAGGTTGATTTCAAAGTATCTTGCCATTTAACATTTAATCCCACGTACAACATGAGCTTTAGCAATGCGTCCGTCACAGAAGTCCCATGAATAAGTCATTTCCCATCACTTGTAACTTCAGTAGCGTTCAACTTCAATGCACGCATGCATCTCAGGTGACTACCACCTAGTGTTCACTAGTTTCCAAATAGGAACTAGAAGGCTACATATTTGATATCAGAACAAGACAGATCTAGCTGCCAAAGTCAGCACCAAGAAAGATGAAAACCAATACACACAAAATGTAACTTCACAATTAACAGAATTCCCATTTTCCTTGCATTTTCTAGTAAATCAAGCCCCATCTTGTAATTATTTCTCAAGTCATCCAAAGTTTGTTATACTCGGGAGGGATACTTACCACCAGCCATAATCATTCCTCATCACTAACAACTTCTTCCCTCTCTCTTCAGGCTTGCTGGCTCTCAGACAGCAGCACCACACTACCGTGCCTTTCGTCATTTCAAAGGAGCGAAAAAATCTTGTTTGCAAATTGCAGTTAAGCTGTGTCTTCTAGTATCAAAGTAAACCCTGACAATCACTTACGTTCATATAAAACCATTGGCTTATGCCACTTGTAAGAATTGGTCTCTCCCAGGAAGAAAAGTAAAAAGATTGAACCTATATGCAGAAATCTCCCATTACAATACCACAACAACATAAAGATGCGGCACAAAGGCTCACTGTCTCTTTTTCTCAAGAAAACCCCAAAACCCTCCCCCCTGCATGAGTGGTTGGAAATGTTTACTTGTGAGGGGAAACTCCAGTACAAACATTATAAAAAACGTAACACAAAAATATGGCACTGCTACATAGCTACAGTGACTTGCTCTTTAAAAATTTAAAGAACAAGTTGTTTTTGGTAGGTCCGTAACTCACGCCTCCTCCGTAAGTCCCCAAGCACAGGGATTTGCAAAGCGTGCAGCCAACTGGATAGGTGCACGGATTTCTGTGCAAGACCCTAACTAAGGTCACCGCCTTCGGAGCTGAGTGGCTGCCAGAGCTACAGGAGTGACATGCAGGGCCAGAGCTTGCCAGCGCTCAGCAGCAGCTCTGAACCCCGCAGGCTTTCTTAAAAAATCTAGTATTATTACTTCCTTTAACATAAAAGGTACCAAGCTGCAGAGTAATTAGGCAACCCCTACCTGATGTTCTATTCATTAAGCAACCATCCACAAAAACAACTTTGGAAAAATCCCATAGCAAACGCCAGCGCCAACTTGCAGATCCTCTGCTCTGACAACACAGACCCGAGTGGCACCTCCTCCTGCTTTAGCACACGCAGAGAACACCAACACTTTCAGCTCAAAGCCGGTAGTTCATTCCCAGTGCAAGGCAACGTTAAGGCTAATACAGAGAAGTAAAAATACTATCAAGCCTGTAGGTGCCCTGATGAGCTAGGGAAGCACCTGTGTAGCAGGACGGAGAGCTCACAGCACAGGGAAGAATCGCAGGGCATCAACATGCCTTTAAATTGCAGCCCCAATATCAAGTCAGCAGCATTTTTAGTAAGGATTATACATGTTCACTAAAACATTTTCCTGAAATGTTTTCGCAAATTCATCTGCCAATTCATATGGAAACTCTCTTGCATAATAAATAACTTTCCGGAATAATTCCAGATGGAGTAGCAATACACTTTCAATACTTAAAAAGTTAGTTCAGCATTTTAATTATTAATTTTCATATTTTGCTCATGATCTCCCATATACATTAAAAAATGGTATCACTGAACAAACTTGGCATGCAGCTTAAACTATAGTTCAAGTTTCTCTTGCAAAATATCGCAGCCAATAGTTTGGAGAGTTTGCTTGTCCTTTATATGGTCTTGATTTTTATTTTCATATTTTTGCACTCATAATAAAAATACTGCCATTACACAAGAGGAAATAAAACAAGCACTTTGAGGACAGCCAAAAATCAGTGTGCTAGTGATTTTGTGCATGTGTGTGCGTGTGTATGTGTCAATGTCATCAGTAAGGTAATCATCACTAACCAGTTAGCACCCAAGGCTATTGCTGGATCATTTCACATCAGAAATGGACTGATCTCCCTCTGATGCGTACAACAAAATGGTGCTTGGATTTAGGTTAATCACAGCCAGGGACCATACTTAATTGGCAGCAAGGTCACATAGTAATATTGGGGACATCCAGCAGCTCATACCCAGTAAGGTATGAATCATAAATAAAAATCAAAAAGTTTCAAAAGAGAAGGCAAATCACTAAAGAACAAACCCCAGAGCAGACAAAACCTGCAGAGAGGCTATTGCATAGAGCTAGAGGAACAGAGGGCGAGCAGAGCCATCAGCTGTGCCGAGCCATGTTATTGCCGACTACGCGAAGCGAGATACCACTGAAACTTCGTGCCTAGCTCAATCTTCTTTCCCTGCGTCTGATGGGAAAGTTCTGGTCTTGTCAGAATTCAGTGGAAACTGAACGGTCCTGAAAGACGCACAGCAAGAGCAAAGCCATTATTCAAGAGGAAGAAGAAAAAGCTTTTTCAAAAAGCCTTCACTGGAGTGGTGCGGGGTTTGTGGGGGTTTTTTAAACCAACACGCTAGCATTCCCGCCGACGTCAGAGAGAGGGGAGAAAAAGCTCGTATACTTATGTTCTTGAATTTGAGGCAGTTATTAGTACTTGATTAAAAGCGAAGCCAGAGAAGCGCAGCTTTAGAACTTGGCTAACTCCAGATTCACTTAAAACAGCTTTCGGAGGGGGCGGGAAGCACGCAAGCCCTCAGATCCTCAGCAGTTCCCCCGCAGCGGCGCAGCCGCCCGAGGCAGGCCGGCCGCACGGCCCCCCGCAGCGCCCAGCCCGGGAGAGGGGCTTCGGCCCCCGGGGCGGCCTGCGGAGCGCTGCCGCCTGCGGACGAGGCGCTTCGGAGGGAGGGAAGCGGCGCACGCAGGCAGGGAGAGGTGCCTCGCTAATGCAATTAGGAGGAATCGATGAGGCGAACAGCAGCGGTGTGTTTGCGCCGGTGCCGCAGAAGCACGTACGGAGCGCCCGTACCGCACCTTACCTGGTAGAGCCTTATTTTCTGCGCTGGACTGTAGATGGGTTCAGCGAGGCGGTCACAGAAACCCCCGCTATTTCGCCCACACCAAGCGGGGGGACCCCTCTTGGCGGCGTTTAAGAAAAAAAAAAAAACAAAAAAAAAAGAAATAAAAAAAAAAAAAAAAATCACACCCGCCGGCTGCGTGTTCCCGCGGGCCGGCGCCGGCTGCGACCCCGGCCGGGGCCCCGCTCCTCCCCGCCAACTCGGGCGGCCGCCGCTCCTTCCTTCCCTCCTTCTTTCCCTCCTTCCCTCCTTCTTCCCTCCCTCCGTCCCCCCGCGGCGGGGCGCAGCTCGCCGAGGGGCGGCAGCGGCGCTGAGGGCAGCCGGGCGGGCGCGGCGGGAAGCCCCCCCCCCCCGCCACAGCCCTCCCCTCAGCCGCGGCCCCGGGCGCCCAGCCCAACTTTGTTCCCCGAAGTTGCCCACCTCAAGCCGAACGGCTCCCCGCCGCCGCCGCCGCGCCTCGCCGGAGCCCTTCCCGCCGAACCACCCGCCGTAATCCTCCGGTTCCAACGGCGCCCGGCGCCTCTTCTGGAGCGACGAGCGCCGCGCTTCAGGCGGCGGGGCGGGGCGGGCACGGCCCGGCCTCCCGCTCCCCCGCCGCCCAGGGGCCGCGCCGAGCCCAGCCCAGCCCAGCCCAGCCGAGCCCAGCCCAGCTCAGCCTAGCCTAGCCCAGCCGCCGTGCCGGGCGGGTCCCCAGGGGGCCGGCGGCGCCGGGGGCAGCCGCGGCGGGGAGCGGAGGGGGAAGGCGGCGGCTTCCCTCAGAGCCCGGGAAAGCTCCGCTGCCGGCGGCGGGAGGGGGAAAGGCGGGTAAAATGTCCTCCCGCAGCCAGGGGGTGCCGTGCCCGGCTGCCCCTGCCCACCTAGGCCGGGCGAGCTCGGTGCTGGTGGAGAAAGTTGACACAAGAGCTTGAATAAAAGCTCCCATCTCATTTCTGGGCTGGAAGCCCAGGAAAAGAATCAGGTTCACGTAGGTCTCTGTACAGGAGCCGGATGGAGATTTTATTGACCTGGCTCCAGCTGATCACAGTGTTATAGCTGTGTTACTGTAATTAAGGCTGAGCAGAATTCCTTTAAGTCCCTTTTTCTACGCAGGTTATATAACAAAGAGTAGTAAGTTTCCTGAAACATCTATTACCTTTCGGGATCCCAAAGCACAGCGAAGTATACCTTCTAACAAAGTGCACATTAGTCTTCTCTGCCTCGGTGGAAGTCACAAATTACACCAAGGATGGATTTGGCTTTGCAACCCCAGTGAAGCTGTTGATGCAGGAGAAGGGAAGGAGTTGGTGACTGTCCTCTGCCGCACAGAGGACTCTTGGACAGGGGTGGTGATGCATTGCTCTCCGGGCATCGGGAGGAAGGACAAGAAGAAAACAGTTTGCTTCTTCAGCAAGCAAGATTTAAGTTGCTGCCACCTCTGTTTCCCTTTTTGTCTGTTTTTGTGGTGAAATACTGAAATGTGCTGGCTTGGAAACGGTGGCACCTCCTCTGGGGACTAGTAGAAACTCGACACAGCATCTGTTGATCCAGACTTAGCGTAGGAGCCCTGACCTGAAGAGACCATCTTTATTTTTCTATGCATGTGCGAGCCTACAATTTCGGAACGTCCAGCACTGAATGTAGTCACTTCTGTAATGAAATGTGGCACTGGTCTGAGGAAGGGATGTCAAAAAATACGTTATCTGAGAAAAACAAGATGCATTTTTAATTGGCAGAATATGATCACATAGGACTCATAGAGGTGATAGAATAACTGTGATTTAACGAGTTACCGTTCGTGAGCTGAGCACTGAGATTCATACTAATATGGTTCAGCTCAGCTTTGGCACGGAGTAGGAGCGTGCACTCAGGCTCTTACGGTAGCACAGCTACGTGATGGTAACTCCCTCACATCTCTAAAACACCACTTTGGGCTTTTGCCTAGAAGGCAATATTAACTTTTTGTTGTTATTATTACACAAAGTCTTATGATAGGACTAGGTTCAAGCCTTAGTTTTACAGCAAAATCTAGCACAGGTAAGAGCACAGTGGCTGTGGAGCACTGACTGAGCATGGACCCAGGAGCAAAGCCCGAAATGCAGATTTGGCTTCCTCAGAGGTCTGCCGTTCACATATTCACTACACCCGATTCACTTGGGCTTATGAGAGCTGACAAGGTCATGGACCTATGGCATAGTTCTCCACTTGGAAATATTAGCTTTAGCTATGCAAGAGCAGCATGAGAAGGATAGCCTGTATTTTTATGCTTGACCGACCACAGGAACCGTTAAAATTTTGAAAATATATTCTGCAGTTTGCCTTCCCTATTGTCCTTGGTCACCTCAACCCAGCCCCACGTTTTGACTACTTTGGCCAACTAATATATTTTTTCAGTTTCAGTTAAGTCAAGGACTTCAAATTCCTATCATAGGTTTCAAGTTACCCCATGTAAAAGATAGAGGGTTTTTTAAGTTTGTCAGAGAGGCACTTTATGAGATTGTGAGGTTAAAAAGATTACTCTAACCTTTGGGATGACAAGTAAAAAGGGACAAAAAGCACTCTTTCCCTCACTTACTTTATAGCAACTCAGGCACGTAGAAATAGTGGTTTTGTAAGTGCTTTTCCTGTATTCTTTTCAGAAAACTGAGCAAATATGCAGTATCACAGTATACTTACTGAAGATAATCAATCTGTAGATGGTAAATTCTCTGAGGCTAGATGGCATAGTACCTGGTACTATGATGCTCTTCTGCCATCTGGGGCTTCTGGCCCTCCTGTAATATAGGTGTTCAATATTAACAGCTTAATTGCATGTCTCACGCTACTTCCAGCTTAATGATTTTTTTTCATTTTCACTTGTCATTCAAACATCACTGTCAACATGTCTCTGAAATTGTATGAGAAGAACAGGGATGCTTCTGCTCTAGTGTTGCCTAATTAATGCTTCGTAAGGATTAAAGTGGAAAAAAACCCCACTTTAATTTATGAGCATGGGTGTAAGCAGATAAATGAATATGGTATTTAAACTTCCCAATTAATAAATAATTCGGTTGGAAGACCCAAATTAACCCTGTCCAGCCTGGTGCTAGCTGGTAATAGGCACTTTGCTCAGTGCTTGCTGCCATTGACTACAGCCCCCTCACTGCTCTCTGCCAACTGCCATAGTTGCTATGTCTACTTTCAAGTAATATTTCTCTTGCCATGTTCACATTTTCAGCACACAGATTGCCTATGTAACTGTTTTGTGCACTGCTATTGTCACTGTCTGCTTTGACAAACCTTGTTATTTAAAATTTTAGATGGGAATTTAGCCACCAGTAACAAGTAGACTCAGATCCACCATAATTTCCTCCAGAAAAATCAATCATTGCTTGTCTCCTCAATGCTTTAGCTTTCAAAGACTTTCTCTTACCGCTGGCAGAAATGCCAACTAACTCACCTGAAGATTAAATTGAACTTGTTTTGCAAAAGACCTGTAGGACATTGTCAAAATGGGATATAGTCATGGGACTCAATGGACCATTAGTCTGGTCTTACCACTGACAATCACTGCTATCAGTTTCTTTGGAGGTAGATAAATCAATTAATTTAATGTGAAACAGCCACTAGACAATAGAATATTAAAAATAAAAAATAAAAAAACAGTTGAAAATTTAGTTTTCTGTCTTTCTATGTGTAAGGGTTATAGTAGCCCAACTTTTCGAATTACACTTTCAGGCATAATAACGTCAATGATGAAAATGACAAAATATATGATGCTTTGGATGCAATTAAATGAGTAGAAAATCTACTTTTTCCAGTACTACTTATGGGAATCTTATTTAAAGATAAGTGTTTAATGTAAATTGACTCTTTCTAATTTTTAAGACATGCTTCTCTCCTTAAGCCAACATTGATACCAGGTGATCTGAGGCCTTGATCTGCAGGCAGAGTTATTAGATTATGCATTTCTTTCAAGGCTGAGGTCAACTGTGGTAACTAGATGGCATGTTGAATACGTATATCACAAGATAGCATGCCAGTTCTTCAAAGCACAGCGAGACTCCCTATTGTGGCGGTGCCAGGGAATAAGCTGCATTCGCTCCTGAGCGTGGTCCACAGTCATCTCGCATCGTTGATGTTCCCAACGCTGACACCAATATCAGACATGCTCCTCAAGCCCATGGCCATGTGTATTTTGTCACCATTTTGTATATGTATTTGTTATGTTAAAAAGGATAGTGTTTTAGAAGCATCCAGCAACAGTCTAGTCCAATTTCACTGAAGTCAATGGGAACACTTCTTTTGGCATCAAATGCAATCGATTAAATCACCAGCATCTTAAAATTTCCATTTCATTGTCTCCATGAGCTCCTGCTCGTGCTAATAAATGGAGAGGGTAACTGGTGTTTGGAGCAGCGGGAGGGGAGGACTGGGAGGGGGAGGCTAATGAGAGGCCCTGTCTGTATTAAGGAAATTAATTATGTGACTGGATTAAACTGCAGCACTGAAAGCCTCACTTTGCCCTGACACAGACTACACGCATTAAAGGTTTATGCCGGTGTAATAACCACAGCAGTGTTGTTATATGGATGCAAATGTCCTTAATGCAGGCACGACCTAGATCAGACCACAGTGACTAATACAAAACTGATAAAAGAAAGTGAATTATGTGCAATTGTACTGGAGAGTATGATACAGAAAGAAAATTATAATAGGAAGGTTAAGTGCCCAGTGAGTGCAAACTGATATACAATATCTTGAAATCACAGAGAGAAAATTAAAATGGTGAAACGATCTCACATATAGGTAGGTGGAGGCATAAAGGCAATCTGAACTACGGGAAGGAGAACAGAGTGAGAGCATGGTATTTTCAGATGTACAGCCTTTCGCCTATTAGAATTGAATAAGTGATTGAAGGCAATTTTAGTTTTGTTTTTATTTCGGGTTTTTGTTTGGCTCTGCTTTTGTGTGTCATTGAAATATTTGCGTATTAATAGATACTCATTTTAATAGCATTACAGTAATCTGAACATCTGCAGCTACTAGGCATTAAAATACGATTACTTCCTTATATATCAAGTTATTTTCGCACTACTTCTGCCTGATTTTGTCATATCTATTAAAATGCAATGGATCGGTTCTTATCATTACCTATTAACTGGCAACCTTGAGCTGAAGTGTTAAGCAGAAACAAGCCTGATGCCTGAAGGCCTGGCTAGCAATTCAGCAGAAGGCAAAGACATTTTATGGCTTTCCTAAAAGCTAAATGACACGCTGTGTAACTTTCCTAATCAAATAGAATTAAATACAAAATTACATTCCTACCACCCCTGCTATCCTCTGTTCAAACAAATAGCTTGATCTACTACTGTTCAACAGTTTACTAAATACAGAACATTTTCTAGATTAGAGGTTTTACTTCTACCTAAGATTCAGCTTAGTTTATTAGAGAAATGAGATATTCTGTTTAGAGCACCGAGGAGCTCTCACATGGCATGGGGGCTCTCTCAGGATGAGAAACGACTCCTCTCCTGAGCTCGAACTGACTTTTGAAGAGGTGAACGCCCAGAGGATAAATGCATCCAAAGCATGACTGTGAGTTTGCTGTTAAGGGCTAGAAGACAGAAACCAAAGTGTAGGCAGCTGTTGCCAGTGAAGATGCGGTTAGTAAATTTTTGACCAGCAAAGAAATACTCCTGTAAAGCACTCTGAAATGTGATCAGCGTCACTATCATGCTAGGGGGGAGTGGAGGAAAGAGCAGGCTACTCCTTCATTGTACTAAGAAGAACTTGGAAAAATCCATATTTTGAAAGTTATTTCTGTAATGGTACAATATGTGTTTCCAAATGTAATGCGGGATTTCAGTCATCTCCAAAGCTTTCACTTCTAGCTGGGAATGACACACAAATATTAGTAACTGTCTTCATCATATCGGCCATCAGCTAGTATTTCTTATGCAGCATCCTCCATGCATCCATGGAGTGGTGCTCCAGCAACGTAGTGCTGTATGTAGGACTTTAAAAATCATCTGACATTTTAAATTTTAATATGATGAAGTACACTCAGGTTTTAATATCATGCAGTTTCATTCATGAGTTAGCTCAGGCATCCAAACGTGTCTGAGAAAAAAAAAAGGTAAATGCATTTAATGCTAAACTTTGTCAGCAGGATCAGATGCAGCCAGGTAAAACAATGAGCATGAATAACACTGACCTATGAAGAAACAAAATGAAAAACAGCATACCTGAAAGATAAACAAGACAAAAAAGTGCCCCAAGAGCTTCAATTTGGTGAAGTATTTCAGCCAGTATTTATGTTTGTCTCTATGAAAACATATGCTTTAATTCCTGTCTAGGTTAAGAATACTGTCCTAAATCAAGTACTAATAATTCTGAGATCTATAAATACCCTGATGGGAAACTCTGCATCTGTAACGAATACAAATGACCCCGTCCAAATGCACTTAGAGCAGAAACAATAAGGAAAACAGTATGTCAATGACCTCCAACCAAAATGTTACTGCATCTCAATGTGAGGGCAGTTGTGGATCTTGACTGAAAGCAAATTTAAAAATCTTTAGAAAATTCTAAAATAAAAAGGAAGAGTCTGAGAGCATTCAAGTTGCTAATATTGTTGACGACCACTTCCACACCCCCTAACTTATGGCCATTGTGTTGGAAGTCCTTAAGGAGAGCATTGCCGTCCAACTAACACACCTCCAAATGCAAATGGGAGTCACAATCTTTAGGCAGCACACAGTTATCTGTTTGTTTTTTTGTTTGTTTTTTTAAATTGCCAGTTGCTTTACCTTCAATGTTTTACAATTTTATTAGCTTCAAATGAAAACCTCTATAAGGTGAATGTTATGGAATAGTAAAAAGGGCTGTCGATTGGATGTAAGCTGTTTAAGGAGAAAATCCTGCCGCTGCTGCAGGGCACATGGGATTTTACGGCTTGAATCTAAAGGAACAATTCTTATGGAATTGGACAACATCCTCTCTGTAAGCAGAGAGCTGCTTTCAGGTACAGGGAGACCATTTCTTGACTGTGCGTCCATCATCCCAGCCGGTCCCTGTTTCCCAGGGTCTGTAAGGAGCTGGTAGAGGAGGATGCTCTGCTGATCCTGAGGGGCTGGAGGACTGACTACCCTGCTGCTTAAACCAGTCACTGTACTGATAAAAAGCATTTCCAGGAGGGAAGAGATGCCCAGACAGCAGTTTCTTACTGTTTTCAAGCTAACATTTGGAAAGTCACTGTAGCTCTGTCTTGTAAAGACATCTGAAGATTGAGTGAATTTGGAGATGTTGGAATTCGCGTTTATTAAGGATGCTGTTGCTAACTTTAACTTACCCTGCTGCTCAGTTAGCTACACAGAATATTGTAAGAGTAAATGCATGCACTAGGAAACCTGCTCTTCATCTGCAGCACATCAGCAAAATGAGTGACAAGACAAAAGGAATCTTTTTTAAATTGTGAAGGGAAAAGGTTCACAAACTCAAAAATTACTTTAAAAAGTTTGCACAGTCCCTGCTAAAGCTGGCTGTTTTCTAGTACATGCATTACTCACTCTCCGTCTATATGTTATTCTTATTATCCCTTCTCAGCTCACTGCAGAGCCGAGGGTCTCTGGCTTGGTTCCTGGCATCACGCTGAATGATTTAGCCAGAACCTTCCTTAGGATGGTTTGGTGGGGTCTTGATACTTTTAGCTATGTTGATCCTTCTTGTGACCTTATCACAAACAATGGTTCTCTCCATGGCTAGCAGTTTCCCACATTCTTCAATAATTTTGTCAAAGTTTTTTTGACAGCAATGTGCTGGTCGGCTAGAAGATAACATCTCTAACTTCAGGGTTAGAATAAATCCAATATTAGGTTTTCTGCTCACTGAAATCTTGCACATAGCTATCTTCAAAAATTTACAGACATTGGTCAAAAAGTGGAAGAAAATAAGTTGTTGTTTTTTCTGTATTTTGTTAAACTTTGTCCTACTGGGTACTCTTTCTGTTAATTAATTTTTCCATTACAATTTCAGGTAAGCTATTCATCTATTGAATTGAGGATTTTTCAAAGCCTTTTCAGAAATAAACACTGGAATGAAACTATCGTAAGATACACATGAAAAGCAGGACTGTTGTTTTGTCATTTTCAAGCCCATGGTTTTTACTGAGTCCTTTCATTCCCGTTACATGGATTTCAGATGGAATAATACAATGAAAACGTACCCCAAGATTTGGTTTCCCATTGTGGAGGTGTTTTTTTACATGAAGTTTACCAAATTTATATATAAAATTTGAATTAAAAAATCACAAACCTTCCAAGCCCTATTGTTTAAAAGCAGCTAATTAATGTTTTTTGGGTAAACATTAATATTGGTTTTATTCTAACCATGGACTACCATCTCTTTATCTTTTGTTCCCTTAATCCCCTTGCCCAAAATACTGCTTTCTGATAGTGAAGTCTATGGAAACAAACACTCTTGCAGTTCTGGAATGCAAAATCATTTAAATAGCCTTCTCTTTGCTATTAGCAGTTCCTGGATAATGTAGTCAAACTCCACAAAATATTCATTACTGGAAATAGATGTATGTTACTTTTTTCTTATGAATTTTCAAATTGCTTTTATTATGGCACGCTGTGTATGAAATGAATGTGATTTAAACAGTTGTGCCCTCTACTGGCACAAAGGAAATAACGAAAAAAGAGAAAGAAATACCTAATTTCCAGATGTATCAAAACAGAGTGCCAAAATCAACTTTTTGTTGTTTTGTTTTGTTTGGGGTTTTTTTTTTTTTTTTTTGTAGTATGCTTTAGTCGCATTTGAAGGCTAGATTATTTTCAACATTAAATCTTAGCACATGTGTTACTTACAGATTTTTTTTTTTTTTTTTTTTTATGAAAAGGACCGTTTACACTGTTAAGGCAGTATAAAATGGCCTTGCCATAGATGAACATGATGGTGTGGATGGTATGTTAACCCAGTTAAGAATAACTTTATTTTTATGAGACTTTCAGAGACCTATACGATCAGCTAGAGAGTATGAGAACAAAGCTGTATGACAAAATCCCTTACAAAGTTCATAGAAACTTTGGAGCATTCAACTATTTCAAAGAAAATCTGTAGGAGTTGATGCATAATGTGAAGTAGAATATAGAATTTCATATAATACAGGAGAATTAAGACCTAACCCTCTACTGAAATGTTTCTAGCCAATCCTTCGCCCTCCATTAAAAAGAAAGCTTATAATTTTCTGTCCTATCCCCCACTACTGAAGTTGTCAACTGGCATTATACTTGAATAACAAAGACACAAAAACATACCCTTTGGTAAGAAACTTGCATACTGCAACTTCCCAGCGTGGGCAGGATTAGTCACGGATGCTAATTGAAATACTAATTGACATATTTATACCATCATATAATATCCATTCAACACAGTGGCAATAATGTTCTTATCTAAAATAGCTGTAGCATCCATGTGGACAATAGTGACAGACTGAAAGTCAGCTCCACGCCTTTCTTTTAGCCTAGTAGGAACTTTTCAGGTTCCTTATTTTTCACCTTTTATAAAACGTGGTAGCTACAGACTACAGATTAAACAGATACCAGACTACATTGATCAGAGCAGAAGAAAAATAATTACCTTCCAGAAGACTTAATAATCAGCAGATGAAGAGGCCAACATACTCTTGTCCCTTCCTTTGGCTCCAGCGTTGTCCCTCTGTAGTGGAAAGGGAGTTTATTTACCAGCGGAAGCAAAATCATTAATCACAGAATTAAGTTATAATGTACCCTATAACTGGCTTTATTTGTAAGTAACTGCATCTGGAAATGAGGTAGGTACAAATAGCATGGGGTCAGCCTTTCAGAAATCTCAATCCACTGTTAAGTGCTTCATTGCCAGAGAAAACCACACTACCAAAATGAGCTGTAATCATACATGAAAGCAGAGGATAGTCTCTTGTGCTTACAACACAATTCTTTCTGCCAACTTCTCTAAACAGAACTGTGTTGTAATAAAAGTAAATACTAGTATCTATCTCAGGCATGACTATTGCTTTGAATTGCTGTGTTGTTTCAAACATATTTAGCTTTATGGCAAAACCTTTCTTTTTTGAACCAAAAAATATATCCTTTAATATTCCAGGTTAAAAATCTACTATGTATCTTTGCTGAATCAGTGGAAAGCAGAATATTTTTTTATGTATCACATGATTATCACAGAGACAAAACCCAGTTCCATTCCCATGGAGTTCAAACGTGCTCAAAGGGAAGGACGCAGCGGTATGCGTGGGTAAAGCAAAGGAGAACGGTCCAGAGGAGAAAACAGGAGGACTAGGCAGAAGGAAACAAAATCAGAGAGGCAGATAAAGGGATTTTAAGTGGTAGGGGGGAAAAAAAGGGAAAACTACAACATGCCACTGGTACCCACAAACTCTGCCACAAAACTCATGTGAGATGGATAGAAATGCCGCAAATAGACACCTGTATTATGTTTTGCATGAAACTATAGGGAAAGTTTTAACTGATGTCAAAAAAAGGAGAAGGGGTTAAAACAGGACGAGGAGGCCCAGAAAACCACTGTGGCTGCACAGTTAAAAACCCAGCAAGCCCATGTGCAGGAAAGGTGAAGAGGGAAAGGTGGTGAAAAGGGACATAATAATTGGCAGCTGCCGGGTCTAATGTGCTCTGTGCTGCCCGCGAAGTGGCAGCTTGGACCACCAGTCATCTCCTGGACACTCACGGTGAGCGCTGCTGTGACACATCCATTAAACATGAGAAAAATGACTTAGACTCTGAGAACCAGGGTCCGTCATTGCTCGGACTGCTGCATAAAACAATCAGGACCAAGAGCAATGCCAGCCAACCCCCAGGCACCAGGGAAGCCCTGCCTGCCCCAGCACGGGTCTCTCCTGCACAAAGGAGAGCAGGGGATGATGCCAGCCTGGCTGTGACCTTCTCTACCCCTGGGCCTGGGAACCCCAAACACTCCCCATCTCCAGGCAGCTTTTGCAGACTAGTTCACTCCTTGTTCTTTTAATGAGCTGCATGGGACAGTATGGACTTAGTGGACTCCAACTTATTAATTGGTTACAATTAGGCAGGGCACCTTGGTCTTTAGGCACCTTGGTTATGTGTGTGAGCCAGTTAGAACCTCATACATATTCCAGCCACTTCATCCACACACCGAGAGCTGCTTCCCCAGCCCTCTGCCTGGCTCCTTCACTCCGGCGCACGCTCAGACTACTGTGAACCGTGAGGGGAAAGAAGTTTCCTTTCCTTTCACATTTCATTGAAGTCAAGCGTTTGCTGTGGCCATAATTCATGCAGTGGAAACGCAGAAAAAGCGCATCTGAGAGGGAAGCTCTAAACCAGCCTGGCCAAACCTCGCTCATGCCCTAAGAGGTAGAGAGAGACCATGCTGGATCCTTCTCTGCAGTCACCTGGCTCAGTAAATTAACCACAGTGCTTTACGCAGCCAGCTTCACTACAGAAGCATCTCACTTCCAGTAACAGACTCACCCCATAGAGCCATCTATGAGATGACTCCTATTTTCTTATCTCTTTAATAATATATCTGTGATTTTATCTTGCACTGTGGTGAAGCTGTAGTTGCACCACGTCCAACATCAGCCGTAGTCACGCGGTCGGTGCGGGCAGTGCTGGGCTGTGACAGAGGTGCTGGGTCAGCTCCTCAGAGCACGGACCCCTCAGGAGAGCTCAGATGAGCCTAAAACCTACAAGCAAACCCAGACCTCCCCATTTTGCAACCACCCAAAACCCAACAGATGAACCTAGAAACCACTGTTGCAATTACCTGAGCAGCCTGTTGCATTGACCTCGTGCCTTAGGTGAGCTTCAAAGCGCCTGGGGCAGCTACCTGGGACCCCACGGAAAGAACCTGCAACGCATCGCAGCATCTTCTAGCACGTTGTAATCTACGACCGGTAAAACTTGATCTCTCAACAACTTAATTCAGCTACTCAGCTATCTGCAGCTTGCCTTCTTCCTCTTTTGTCTGGTTCTCGTTTTATAATTTTTTTCCCTTTTTGTTGCTGCGATTTTGCCTGTTATGGGAACTTTGCAGAAGAGAAAAATAAACAGATCAGTGTTTGATGATGTGCTTTCTGTTTAGAAGTTTGTTTTCCTTTCTTCTTCCATTGCATCAATATTAACATGTTGATTCGTAAGCAAAATAAATAAAGACTATAAATACATTCTTTCTTTTTTTTAAATCATGAAACCTTAAAGTTACGGTTCCCACAGCAACTGCACAATGTGCACATACATTGAAGGCAGGGATATTACCACCCAAGGCAGCAATCAAATATGCATGAGGGACTTACATTACTGGCACTTGGAGGATTGTGCAAGTTTGAAATCCCAGAGGCACAAAGCACCTCAGTTCTGTCCGTGTTAGTATGTCAGGAAGAAAAGATGCCGGAGACATCAGTCCTGATGGGCACAGTGGAACTGGACCTTGCCATATGCAGAAGTGCTTACGGGATAATAAGGTGGTGGTACTTTTACTGTTGAACCAACTGGCCTCAAAGATGTGAAGTCACTCCAGAGCTAAAGATGCTCTGGATAAATTAATTGCAGTTAATTAGCTGAAATCCACAGCCAGAAGGTGTCATAACAACCAAAGCATTACGAACAGAAATCATTGTTCACAATCCTGACAATCCTTCACAGTCCTGACAATCCTTAAATGCTATGAATTAATTTCTTGCAGTTTGATTGAATGGGAATGAAGAGTGCCCTGTACATTGTTGAAATTGATGCCATCTATTCGCTGTATCTTTTACAATCCATGAAATGATTTCATTGAATAAAAGGATGCTCAGCTTCCTGGTCTCTGGATCTCTACCAACTATGGGCTAATCAAAGTTTATTTTTCTAGGTCATGAATTCGGCATCTCAGCACCTAACCATCCCTGGCACTGTCAGCTGGGATCTAAGTTCGCACCGTTGCCTGCTCCCTTATAACTGACGTTCTCTTCTCTGCACCTTGCAATTTTAAGCTAAAGCTTTCAAACAGCGTACGCAGTGCTGTCATTGTACCCTGAGCCAGGAATTCTGGCATCTCCCTTAGCAAGTCTAATGTTGCTTGGTAATCAAATGCATGCCTCCTGCTGGCTAATGAAAACCAGCCCAGAGACCCCAGCTCTCTGTGAAGTGCCTTGAGAAAAGAATAGTGAATTCAGATTTTAAAATTCAACAGTATAGATTATTTTCTTTTCCATGGTTTATTATAACAAATAGTAGAAACTGTAGGCATCAGATTTCAGTGACAAAAAGAGAAGCAGCATGCCATAAAGTGACTAAATGTCTTGGTACTATTAATCTCTTACAATCTAGTAATTAAAAGGAACTGGAGGATTCCAGAATTTGAAAAGAGCCATTAGCATGTTTAACTATTAGCTGCTGGATATTTTATTGAAAAAAAGTGAGCAAGTGGTTAAATGTCAAGATGGGACTTCAAATAGTTTTAAGCATATCTAGCCCAGATACCTTCCTGAACAGGTACCAGGCTGGTTAAAGAGCAATATCCTTGTGATTTCATTGAAAATTTAGGAAGTGAAGATTAAGACATCATATATACACAGAATTTTAACCAACTTAGTCTTGAACAACTTTTGGATTTGGCTGTTCACTTTGTGTGGTCAACAAATATCAATGTCTAAAACTGAAAAATATTTGGGTTTTTTTAATTTTAAAATGAGGAAATAAATAAATTAAGGAAATAAACAAATTCACATTAGGTTGAGAATTAAAGACAATTAGTTTGTCTTGTTGCTGTAGCTTCCACTGTGAATAATGTGCAATTCAGATTTTTCCTTTATGTCAGTTTTGAAATGAAGATCTAGAAGGCTTAATAAAGGCTATGCCTTTGTCTTTGAGATTTGCAGCAAAGTTTTTTGTCTTTAGATGGAATATGGAAAATGACACTCTGAAAAAGAAATAGGTACACAGAAATCACTATTACACATTTGCCATGTACACACACAAACACATTTTTTCCTAACAGACAGCAAGAGAGAAGAGCACATACAGTAATTCAGTTATCTCTTTCTACATTTCCATGGTTGATTTTTTTCAAATTATTAGTGTTTATGCACCACGTGTGCATTTGCAGACCATCTCAACTGCAGTATTCCTACTCTGGCAGTATTCCTCCAGAACACATACTGGAGAGAGAATTTATGAAACAAAGGAGAGAGCTATCTTGAATTGTTACCTTGAACTTGCACATAAGAATGGGGTTTTGCATTATCATTCATATCCCTTATATTTAACATCAACACGTGTGGCGTTTTGTGAGAATACAAGAGCCTATGGTCTGTTTCCATAGAGAATGTATCAGAGTTGTTTTGTTAGAAATAAGTGTGATTAGCATAAATTTACCTTAACAACAGTAACAAAATTTGAAAGTAATTTTATCAAAGCACCATCATTTCTGTGCAGCAAGTTTCAGCTGCACTTTTAAAACAGGTTGTTTTTTTTTTCCACTGAAAAGCAGCAGGTATTGCCAGCCAGATAATTTTTCAAAAATGTTCCAGGATTTCTTACGGATATTAATTTCTGTTTAAGCCTCTCCAAACTTTGGCAGAAAGACAAGTTTCATTTTTCTTTAACAAGTCCTTTAGTGGTGCAGATGTTGTAGCCAGATTGGCAATAAATTTTGCTGTAACAGTTAACTCAACTTAGGGAAAGGTGCTGTTATTTAATATTCTGATTCTGTGTCACCTTTTGAACCTTAATTTATGGGTGATGTATTTTATAGTTAGCATTCCATGGAAGTCTGCAAAACCTGTTAGATTATTATGTTCTCTGCCAATGAAAGTCTGATTGTTGTTCTAAATAAGTATCTTCGAAAGTATGAACATTAAACATTGTTTAAAGTAAAAAGTCCATTTTATGCCCCATTTCCAAATAGATACATACATTTTGATTACACCTCTAATTTCCATCAGTCTATTTTTGCCTCTCCTTTATTGGCCTGATTAAAAGCCAATATGAGTGGAAAATGAAAACTCTCATTGACTTAAGTGGCTTTGAAGCAGTTTTCAAATAGTTACTTCACTTTGGTTCCTTATTACACTTCAGAAAAGCTGTATTTTTTCCCCAGTTTCCATTTTTTTCTTGTCACCAGTATTTTGCCTAAAGATTGGGAGTCTATCTTTACACCTTCATAACCTCAAGCATCTGCACTAGTAATAGCCCATGAACTGCAACAGTTCATGTTCAGTTCAGAAAAAGACCTTCTGACTTCTCAAAATACGCTTGATATTCCTATGAATTGCAATGTGGCCTTTACCCTGGGCAAGGTACGTGTCTCTCTAAAGTCAGTTTTGGCTGTGTTGGGAGCGATGTGTGAGAGTTGCCTTTTTTTCTCCTCCACCCGTTCAGCAGATAATCTAGGTCAGCGATTTTCACGTCTGTTCTACTGACTGTTGGGGGTTTGTGCATGACTTCTCAAAACAGTGAAGAAAACCAAACCTGCTCCCAGTTAGTCAACATTCATCCTCAACGGGACATATCTGGGAGATCCACGGATCCCAAAAGCACCTCCCTGGCTGTAGCGTTCCTGCCTGCCTCTGCTGCCGTGCTTCCTCCAGTCTTGGCATCTGCTGCAGGCTGATGCGCAGCTGATGAAGTTATAATATTTCAGCTGCCAGTTTTGGCAGCTGTCTTCTGTGATTCAAAGACAGACTTTGAATTTGGGGTTTCAGATATTTGACCAGGAGTAATATAAGATGACAAGCAATCGGTATAACTGTATCGTAATACTCATGACAACTAACATTTTCAAAGAGCACATCAGAACCTTTACATCTGGGAGAACTAGTGGGCATCAGAGTTGCAAAGCAGGCTTAATTTTAATAGCTGGTTTTGCTGCAGCAGTCAGACTTACCGTGATCTCAGGGAATTCTGTTTTACTTCAGCACTTTGGTAAGTACAGAATCTATCTCAAACATAGAAAAATAATATTCTTGCTGCAGATGAAGCTATCCTATTGAAAGAGGATATTTGCATTCCAAATCCAAGCCTTTCTGCTAGAGGAAATCCCTGTGGGATTTTCTGGCATATGAAAGATGGAGCATGAGAACCGTGCTGGAGGCACATTGCTCCGGTTACATACACCCAGGTGTTACAATCCCAGGCAGTCCCAGACTGACTGACCCTAGAGGAGCTCTCCCTGCCTCCAGTGCTTGCTCTCCTGGGGTGGGTACCTTGGTTTGGTCTGCATGAGTGGCTTCCTCTCTCCTTTCTTCCCCCTGCTCAGGCTTGGAACTCTAGCAGCTCAGGTCAGTGCTCCCCAGCTCCTCTGCAGAGGAGGACTCCACCATACGCTGGTCATTAGATACTAGCATTTATCTATACTGTGGCATCTCTCTTTGTTGTGCCTCTGATCCTTCCTGCCAGGCTGTCAGGCATTCCAGGTGACTGTACGATCCTGGGCACAATGCTTGGTTGAAGTTCAACCAACATCAGTGTCAGATTTTGCCTGAAAGTCAGGTGGATCCAACGTTCAGGGTATTAAGACGGTGAGAAATCTTGGGAAGAATATGGTTAGGAGTGAACTTAGAAGTTTATATTCAGCTACTGCTATCAGAGTTACCAGCAAAAACTTGCTCAAGGGGAAACAGCACACACCAGGAAGTGTGTAAACAAACTCACAGCCCTTAGAAATGATGAGAAAAAGAGAGCTATAGTGCTGCTGCAATCCCTAGCCAACCCTCACTTTTCTGAGGCTCAGAAAATAGCAACTTCTTGCCTTAAATACTTGTTTGTTTTTGCAGGGATTTAGGGAAGCTTCCATGCAGATTCTGATTTGGCCCCACTATTCATCCCTGCAAATTTTAGAATGTCCTTTTAGAAAGCCAAGCTGAGAGAAAAATAGCTAAAGGTTTCTTATGTGTCAGATAGCTTTCTGTAGTGCTGTAGTAAGATAGTTGGCACTCAGTGAAGCTAAATTAATAAACTTTTTTATGATGGCTTGAAGTAATGGCTGCTATGTTCTGGAGTAGACAGATAATTGGAGTGGTCAGAGTTGTATCTGCAGTGCTGTGAAATTGATGTAATAATTCTGGACCATAAATTATCTAAATTTAGGAGAAAGCATGAGCATATGCGTGATGTATCTTCCTGAATTCTGTGGAGACCTCCAGGGAACTGGATTGTGAGTTAATAAACTGTTAATTAAAATTCACATGACAAGAAAAAAAAAATTCATTAACTAGGTCTATTGACAGCTTCCATGATAAGGTAAACAACAGTCTATAATCATTAACAGATCGTGCAGAAATCTGCATGGGTTTGCTTACACAAGTTCTAATAGAGCCATTGAAAAGGAATTACAAATACAGGCAAAAAGGACATAGTTCTCATATGTCACTTTTTATAGTGTTGATTTGTATTTTGATTCCTTTTGCAGTGAAGGTTACTAAGAGTTATGGCTGTCTGAGGGTCAACAAATTGCAGAAGGAACCAGCCCTCTCCATTGGCCTGAAAAAATCCCAGAACCTTGAGCTTTGAAATTCGTGACACCCATGTGGGAAAGTATCATTTGCTGTGATTTATTCTGACAGTTACATTATTGGGTGCATGTTAACCAGGACAAATAGCTGTAGAGGAAGGGAGTACAAGGAGCTCCAAATTACACTTTTAGAAACTTTTCTCTGTATGGTATGCTGGTAACAGAGAACAGGCAATGGATTTTCAGAGGGTAGGATCTCATCAGCAGACTTGTATCAATCACACCATAAATATGTGGACCATACCAAATGCCGACTGCCAAACCTTTACACCAGGTTGTTCCATCGGGCTCCTAAAAGCTTTAACTACATAATATGTTTGAATGCACGCAGAGCAGAAATGGCAAATATTAATGTGGTGTCACTGCATCCTCTTCCACTACTTTATCCTTCAGGACTATTGTGTAATCTGGCACAATACAATACGTTGCTTTATATTTTCTCTTGTAAGAAACGTCCCTTTATGTCAAATTTGGTTTGCAGACTTACAGCCACAGAGCAATTCCTCTTACCCAGAGAAGCAGCAAGAGAGTGTGAGGTTGTTGGCACATCTCCAATACCATTGTTAACAATTATGACATGACTGTCAAACCTTATTATCAGCTTTTTGGAATCTCTGTGAGATCCTGTAAGCACAGCTGTTTAGCTTGTCTCTGAAACACTGCTCTTGGAAGGCAAGAGAAAGAGGGAATGCGCTTTGCCTTTAGGAGGAATCACTGAGTGCTTGCACAAAGTCACAGCAATCAGGTTTTGGGGGGGAGTCCACTCTACCTCTGGTTATGTTGAGGTCCCGTAGCTTCGTCCCCAGCCTTGCAACAGCTCAGTTGCACTTCAGATCCTTATGAGAAATATTTTGGCAAGCAGCACATAGCAGCAAGGCAAGGAAGGATGCCACCCCAAGCTGAAATTTTGAAATTGGAAAGGAGGGGGGAGTGGAAGAGGAGGTGAGGCTTGGGGAAGGGCTGTGCAGTGTTAGGGTAACCTGCATTCCCTTTTGTGAGCAAAACCAGGCCTGACCACCCCAGTGTTTTGCACCCTGTAACCCAGTACCTACTTTCTGCACTGACCTAAGTGAATCCCCGCCTTGCCCCCCACATCATGCCTCATTTCACATTGCAGAGCGCTCTGACACTGCACGAGTTGGTTCCTCTCAGATGAAATTAAACTGGAAAGTGTCCCCACCGGAGCACACCTAATGCACGCCATCAGGAAATAGGCATTCAGCCCATGGGACGAGACTGGCCCTGTTTTGCAGTGAAAAGCTCCCCCCACACCAGCTACGGAGCTGCTCCTGTTCATCTGCCCTACCTGCTGGTGTAGACACAACCACGCGGACCAGTACCCGTAGTGCTTAGCATGACAAAAGACAGACCATCGTGGTGAAAGAATAAGAAAACAGCGATCCTCGTGTTAAGTGGTGGTTTCAGAACATAAGCAAACTCATCCATTGTCATATTTTTTCTTGCATTATGTCCAAAGGGAGTTTTGACAACAGATTTGAGAGGCTGCAATGAAGTAGCATTGCAGTTACCTGCTGAGCAGAGGTAAATGTCTGCAGACATTGCCAGCAGATGGAGAGTGATTATCACATGCTTGCGTAAACTCTGCTTGTTTGCTTTGTATCACCGCTAATCTGCCATGGGAGAGGTATTGTGGAGTTTTAAGATAAGATGTTCAGTGGGTCTCTGTCTCACACCTTAATGGCACAAAAAAATAATAGATATTGCATTTCACATGCTGTTTCTTCGAGTCTGGAACATCCTTCTGCTGGCCTTATCAAAACTCCCATTGTAATTGGCAAGTTTTCATTTCAGTGGGAATCTTGAGGGGGAGGTCATTGATTTCTCACAACCAATTCGATCTTTTTACATGCCTGACTGCCCTAAATCACTACAAGTAGGAAACTATTTTCAAAATTTCTCAAGAGCCCTGAATGTATTGATTGAGTCTAACTTTGACTCCAGACATTAAATTCTTTCTTTTCCTTGAAAAAAACAACCCCTAACCCTCTACAAGGCTAGTTGGTTTTAGTTGGTGATCTGTTCTTGCTTTATTTATTTATGCTCTTCTCAATAGAATTCAGATTAAACCTTTGATAGCTCATTCAAAATTTCCTTATTATCTTTTCCACAATTGCCAGTGAAAGTTAATTTTATTTGAATTTTCTGTCTTTGTGTTGGTTAAATTACTAGCCCCAAACAGTTGTTGTGTTTTGTGCTAAATAGTAGCATATTGCCTATGTACTCATGTTTATAATTATTTCTCCTAGATTCCACTATCCCCAATTAAACTGCAAGAACTTTGAAACTTAGAAGTTAGTTAATGGGGAAAAAAACCTTCACTGTTGGATAAATCTTTTTGGTAATATCCTCCCTTGCCTTTATAAATATATCCTGAGAGTTAATGCAGTTAGCACAAAGATTAGTGATAATGTTTTACCTCATTTCCCCCAATCTATTACAGTGAAGAGCTCTATTAGAATTGTAGATGTGGTTCATCACGTTAAGGACCTCCAGTTTGGATTTGAATTCATGCAAGTGCTCAGCACACAGAAGCACATCTGGAGTCTGCAGCGTTCCAGAGCCAGAAGCCTTACAGGCTCAGACCTATGTTTTGTGAAAAACAGATTAACTCTATGAAGCTTACCTGGAATACATGGAATAATTTACAACGGAGCAAAATGGCAGCAAAATATAGAGGAAAATTAATTCATTCTTTCAATTAGGCCAGAGAACCCAGTCCTGTTGTAATATGTCACTAGGAAAGTTGAAGACTGTTCTCTGAGTCATTATCTTGGCAGTTATTTGGGAAAAAAAGGGAATCCCTGTTACAAATAGTACAAGGAACAAACATTGAAGAAAGCCTTCCATGCGGAATAGAGAGCCTCAAGTCAGCCACATTAATTTTTTTGTGTGTCCACTCTTTTCATTGGAGTTAAGCCAAATCACAATTGTCAGCTTTATATGCAATTTTAAAAAGTAGATGTATTTAAAAAAATTGATTATTTTTAACAAAAAGTAGAAAACATTGGATAGTCGAAGGCTTCTTGCAACATGAAGAATTACAAAATGGAAGATTTGTACAAAATATTTGAAAATCTGAGGAAATACCAAGTTGTTTGAACAGGTAATACTGGTAATTTTTGTGGTCCTAACTGGACTACATGGTATAAGTGACAAAGGGTGACAACGCATATTGCTACAGGTTGCTTCATAAGCAGAGCTCTGGAAATTCCTTTTATTCCATGTACTCAAATTGGATGTAAAATGCAACAATGACATTTCTTCTGCCAACAGCTAGTTAAACCTACCCAGAGCAAACACACGCTTTCACTTTGCCAGTATGCACACCTTGGTGCCACATTCCTCCATTTCAGCACCAGTCAAGTCTCTGACATCTCTTAGCATTACTGCGACCGGAGACCACCACGGTGGCATTATAAACAGCTGTGATATTTGAGCATGAGAACTATGTCATCTTCTAGATGACAGCTTCTCCATGTTTAGCTTTGGGGATGTCACTCCTCCTTCTTGGTGCCAAGGCTTTTGTGACAGTTAATAATCAGATCTCAAAATGCAATAAAGCTGTCTTGTGAATAATGCTAGAAAGTGGCCAGTTGAAATCCAAGGCAGCAATTACAGCTGTAGCAAGCTATATTTTCTGCTCCTGGATCTACAACTGGAAACAAAGGGGATTTCTCACAGTGTTTTGCTCTAACTTCAATAGGCTATGAGCACACAAAAGAAAAAAAAAAAGCTGTCAGAGATGTGATACCAACTTTTTAATGATGGTTATTTTAAACAACTCTGGGGAACTCAGACATTGAGCAGAAGTTCCTGAAGAGGAAGGAAGAAGCAGACAAATTATTTGGTTTTCTTCCTTTTCCTCTCATAATCACATTTATTTTATTTTATTTTTATTAAATATTATTTGAATAACATGATTTCTTTACTGCTCTTTTTGGTTGTGTGTTTTTTTGTTTTTTGTTTTTTGGTTTTTTTTTTTAGATAAGGTTATTAGGCTGTGAAGTTTCATCAGGAAGGAAGAAAACCACAAGGGCTGCAGTATTGTCCAGGGACTCAGAAGACACATGTTTTAGTCTCTGCCCCGATTACTGACAAATCTCTTGAACTCATATCCATTTGTATCCACTGCAACAGGAAACAAATGGACCCTAGTGGTGAGCACTCATTGAACTTTTATCTATAGCTTCAGAAAGCGAAGAATCTTTTGCCACTCATGCAATTCTTTTCAGCAGTGAATCACGCTATTTGTAGGAAGGTTGCACGTTGCATCACTTAGTTCTCATATAATGAGCTAGAGAGGGCAGAGCATATCTTATAGCATTGGATGAACAGTGAATTCTATCTAAACCATGTGCATGTCCTCCACAGAGAACCAGACTTTGGAGAACATTCTTCCTGTGTGCAAACCTGTGTATAAGGCTATGCCCATCACCTAGGCGTAGTCCCAAAGGCATGTGGGTGCCATTACATGCAAATAAAAGATACAAGCACACGCTGCAGTTTACAGTGCTTGTATTATGGTTACACTTGAAACACATAGACATCTTTGCAAAAACCGAGTCCTCAGTGGGAAGCAGTCCTTGTGAGCACTTTATACGGAGCGCCGTAACATTACTGAATGGAGCTGCAATTTAAAATTATTCTGGTAACTTTGATGCAGAAACATAAAGCCTGTAGGAAACTGAACTTCATAAAAACACGCACTTACGCACGCAAACTGTAATTTCCTATGAAAGTTAATCTTTTCTATTACTCTTATTACATTTGTAAATGGAATGCTGATTTGAATTATGGCCTGGTACAGTACTACTTTTATGCTTCAGTAGTCATTGCTTTGGTATTTCAAGTATTTATTGTAGAATCTTGTAAACTCTCATTCATCATACACCTGCATACCAGTCCTGCACAAGGATAGTTCGGAACCACAGCAAACTTGCTGTCGGTATATTGCAAGTCAGCATTTCTATTGCCTCTCTGCAATAAATTAATTACTAAAAAATAACCTGCAAGTACTTAAGCATGCATTTGAGTCAGTGGCATTACTTATGTGCTTAAATGTAACTAACTGTTTATGCAATAAACCGAATCCTGTCATAGTCCTAAAATACATTCTACAAAATTAGATTTTGCCTTACATATATAACATTGATACTATATTTAGGATGGATCATCTGCATGAAAATACAGCTTCCTTTTCATGCAGAGAGCTTTTTATTCCATGGAGAATCTTTAAAAGATTCCTGCTAGCTGTCAGTAACTGGTAGCAAATCGATGTAATCTGCATTACAATACTTGCATCATGACTTTGAAGAAAGACTGAACTTCTTTGGCTGCTTGTGCATCCAGAATCGCTTTAAAGATACCATTTTTGACATTCAGGGTTATCTTTGGCTTTGTTCCAATTCGCTTCATTGTAAACTCAATTCAGAGGCAGCAAAAGGGTAGTGAGCCAGCGACATCACGACTGACACCTTCAGTTCATATTACACAAAATGCACAGTAGCACAAACTATGTCCTTGCACTGGGCATACAACCTAGCCACATTGCCTTTGTAGGAAGGCAGAAGGGGTTAGAACAAAACTACTTCTTGTATTGCTTAGGTGCCTAACGGCTTGCTGACCCCACATGAAAAATCCTGCGTGATTCAATAGGAAAGCACTCCAGTTTATCATCAGTCATTTTTTAAGAGGTTGATGGGGTACTGTTCACTGTAGCAACAGAAGACAATAGTGTCACATATTACTGATATTAATAACCTCGCCAAACCCTGGGAAAATGTAAAAATGTACTTTCATGCACATTCTATAGCTGAGACTGTCCAAGCACAAACAAAATTATGTGTGCAATGTTACACTGAAAAGAAAGCTACAAGAAAAACCAGTCTTTCTCCTCTGAGTTCCAGCAAGCTAACCAGATCGTCATCATCTTTTCTGCCCTTTAAGCTAGCTGTGTAACCCCATAGCTAAAATATCCCCCCACAAAATTCCCTAGCATACTTGAAGGTCCTCCACAGACAACTCCTTTACAGATCTTTTTCCATAAGTTGGATTGTTGCATTGCTGCTCACACAGCTCTTTTTTATCCAACCTCTGTAACATTCACAGGGCATCCTAGCAAGTAATTTCTCCAGTTTCTGCTGCTCAATGATCTACATGAGGAGAATTCCTCCCTGGAACCAGGTAGGGTTCAGTGCCACATGAACGAAGGCAAAGAGACGGCAACAGTCAGAAAGAACCAAACGTGTATGAGCCATTCTCTCCCCGGAAAATCCTCTGTTCTAGGAAACCTCCTTTTGAGAGCTTCAGGTTTCCCATGGCAACGCTTTATTGATTCTGTATAAATAGATTATTCTTTTCTTCAAACACTTATTATTCTAATATCTCAGCAGCTTTAAGAGTCAACAAGTAAAAAGAAAAACCATTAGCTGAATTTAAGATTGGCTTCTATGTTGGAAATTTCAAAATGCAGGGAAACATGGCATCAGCCACACTTTTGAAAGTATAGCTACTTCTGCTGGCAGTTTATGCATAAGACTTCACAGCAATTAATGCGGTAAGGAAATATTTTAGTGGAATAAAACATGGTAAAGGAAGCCATCCCTGCAAAAAAAACCAAACCATCAGATTTCTTTGGTAAATAAACTAATCTTGGCCTTTCTAGCACTGGCCACACTGCTATTGCTTTCATGAAGACAATGGGATAGAATAATTTTTTCTGAACTCTTTACATATATTAAAGTGGATTTACTGAGGCTGCAAACCTTCTATTGTCTCCTTGTGGGTGAGTCAAATGTATTAAAATGGTTTTTCCCATATTTTTAATCCTCTCAACATACTTCCTTCATGTATACAGTATGAACCAAAGATAGGAGAGTTTAGGAGAACATTTGCAAATTTTATTTTGGCATATTGCATAACACAAGTTCAAGGCAATGGAATAAATTAGAGATCCCCAAAGGAAAGAGTGTTGTCATTTCTGAAACTCAACTGTTATAACTGGGCATCCCAATTATGTATACTCCTGTATGAATGAGTAACTACAATGGTTCCACTGGATATGTCAAAACTATTGCAATGAGAGAGACTTCTCCTTGGCATTAATTTGTCACTGCTTTTAATGAAACCACCATGAATAAATCTGGTCCATTATTTATGAAGTTACCTACCTACCCATTCATTTCTTTTAATCACAATTTTCAAATCATTCTGTCCTTCCATCTTTTCCTCTACCACTTATGTGGCAACCTCTTCCATGTGCAAAATTATTCATTCATATTTCTTGGTGTTTAGATTTACCACCCTTGCTAATGGTCCCACTTTTTGGATTCTTTCTCTTTGAAAGACCATACTAGTGCATTTTGTCCAACTTGATAAAATTTTGGTATGGATGTAGGACAATACCTGTTCCTAAAGTACTATAAAGTTTTTATTATTCAGTGAAAGAGCACAGAACATAGTGCACTTTAATGCGATACAAAATCTTTGGGAATCCCCTTCCTTTTTAATAATTTACGTTTTCTTTGGTTTGATTCTATATAAAGCTGCCTGAAACAATGCCATACAGATAGTTTTTAAAAATGTGATCCCAGAACAATACGTGCCAATGTAAGGCTGGTTGTTTTAAAACCTAAAATTCATGTCTCGAATAGCATTTGTTTGCAAATTTACTAAATACAACATTCAGCCTTTTTGTAGGGTAGGGGCCAGGTTTTCATGATCTTAATGGTATAGAAGAGCCTGCCTTAATTAGGAAAGTGTCAAGCATATTCCTAGTAGAAAGGGCAAGAGATTAAATATTTTTCATTGGATTCTCAAACTAAGGCTAAATTATATAGGGATGTCCTTGCCAATGGCAGAGTAGCAAGAGTTATGGGTATTTGCAACTTCTGCTAAATTTAAGAATCCAAGGTGCTGGCCTTTGTGACTTGCAGGGCTCAGACTGATGCTGGAAGTTCAGATTCTCTGTCTCCCATGGTAGATGCTGAAAACTGCTGCCATCCCGTACCCTAAAGTGTTTTCTGTTACTTGGCACAGCGATACTGTCACTAACATGAGGAAATGCTTGTTAAGAGTGTTTCCTCCAAAGCTGACTCCTTTCAACATGTTTTCATATGGTAGCCCTACCTTACCTTCTGCACCTCTATAGATACAATTGGTGAGTCTGAATTTATGAGGATCAAAACGCCCTAAGCTGTTCTATTCATGTTTTATTCATGTTTTCAACCTCTCTTTTTATTTACCTGATACACTGTCTGCCAGAAGTAGTTTTTGGCAGACAGCAGATAATTCATTTTGTGGACATCTGCTCAAAATGTTTTGTGAATAATTAGAGAAGTCTGTAGGGTCTATTCGATGGGACTGAGCACTGACAACATCAAGGGATTTCTGATCCTCTACTTCTCCTCTTAATAAAATAAAGATCTTTTAAAAAGAAAGTTCCTTCAGTATTTAAGTTATATAGCTATAGCAGAGCAAAAGAACTTATGTTATGACCTGTTGGGCTCCAGTCATCTTTTTGACATATTTCATTGCTGCCGCTCTGATGGTGAAAGAGGGAATAATTCAAAGCTATATATGAAAGAACAGCTTCATAAAAAACGAGATGTGAGGAAGAGGGCTGACTGCTGTGTGAAGATGCCACCATTTAATAAAAGAAATGCTAGCTTTAAGTAAGGGGTGAGCACATGCTTGTTTCATTAGTGTGTTTTACTTGGCAAAATAAGCAAATTAAAGTGAAGTTTTTCAAAGTATCTTTGTGCTTACCTATCAGTGCAGTTATTTATGCTCATTAGGTTAGGGTTATCCAGAAACATCTGGTGCAGTTTAGATACTTGCACTATTTTTGCTCCAAACCAAATCTATCTGGAAAACCACTGTTCGCTCCTGGTGGTCTGTTTCCATTTCAACAGCCTTTGTGTTATGGGAAGCTCAGAATAACTATCTCCCACAGTTTTCAGATATAGCGCATTGAAAACGTTTTCAACATGTTGATGCTTTCATTTTTAAGGATTTTTGGGCATCTTTTTAGATTACTCAGAAATAACCAAAATTAGTTATTAAGTCATTCCTCTTTTTCTTGGCTCCTTGGCAGACTAAATATTTCTGATTGTCCTCTTTATTTATATTTCTCTAGAGAAATGTTCTCATTAAAAATAGGTAACAGCATTCTAAACCTTATATAATTTCATCCAGTGTGCCAGCAACACCAAATACCTTCTTTTCTCCCCCGCCCCGAGCTGAACTCAGGCTCTCAATAGTGCGCATCAGCCATGAGACTATTTTTGGAGACAAGTCAGTTTTTGTAAATGGTATCCCTCTTGCCAACTCAGCAAATAAAAGTTACCGTTTTGGAACTGGAAGCCAATCCATTTCCAGCCTGGGGTTTATGATGGCTGTATACGCTACACAAACATTCTCATCACTGTAGAAATACATACAATGATTGCAAGCCATTAACTGAGCCTACAGATGAAATTATGATATGATTGTCTCTTATATCAGGCTTTTGAATTGCCTTTCGAGGGTTTTGTTCACAGCAAAAGGCACAAAATGAGCCTTCAGATAGTTAACAATGCTATTGCTAACTATGCTTTTAACTTGCTCCAAAGCAGCGTTCATACAATAATGCAACCTTTATTTTCTCTTCATCAGTATATTTTTTGGCTTGCCCGGGCTTAAATGAGCTATTCTGTAGCCATTAATTGGGTCCTTTTTTTTTTTAATGGACCTCAGCTAAACAAAACAAAAGTTCGGGACAATTTCACAACTTCATTTTCTCCCAGAAAAAAAAAAAACAACCTTGTGATATTTCTGTCCAGTTCTAGTTTGCTCACTACAGAACAGCGTGTATTCCAGCACAGGGTGGCTGCTCCAGCAGGGCCACCACCTCAAAACAATATAGGCAACTTTCAATAAATTTTTAATTCTGTAGAAGCATTAGTATGTTGTATACATCAGGGTAATCCAAGAATTAAAGAAATGCAAATAAATGCTATCTCAATTGCTTAAACAGAGACAATTGGCCCTAATTCTTCACACTGTTTGAGCTGCTTTGCCATGTGTCCTGAGATGTGATGCTTATTTTGAACTCTGCTGTTGAGAGCACAGGTTAAGAACTTCCTTCAGTAAACAGGTTGCTAAGTCTGTTACCAGCGGTTTTATCTGAGCTGCATCCTGTTCCTTCTTCCCTTTCTGCTTTTCAATTCTCTCTTTTTTTTTTGCATCTTACTGCATGTTTCTTTCATATATATTTACTTGTTTATTTTTACAAATGCTATAAAAGTGGGTAACAAATATCTGGCCTGGAAAGGAGAGTAAACAGTTTGCTCTGAATGTCACTAGATATCTTGCTTTTGCAGGTATTTCTGTGCCTGCAGATCTCCAGTATTTACACCCAGTGTTAATATTTAAGCACCAAGATTTACTGTTAGGTATCATAGAGAAAAGAACATTGAAAATGTCATAGTGTTATTATTAAAATATGTGGTCCTTTTTTTGGACTGCATTTCTAAATTTCTTATCTGAGTCATAGGGTGCATGGTTTTCTATCCTTGGTTTACAACTTTAAAAAAGTGCAGCTTAAAAAAAACCCATAAATTACATGCACCAAAATCTGTAAACACTACAGCATTTGCATTGCTAGACACAGACAACTAACAGAGAAGAGTTGCAGCAAATTTTAAACATAAATGAGGCTTACCTATGATGAGTTGCATCCTTATTAGCTATATAATACATCTCAGCTAGCTTTAATCAAAGAATATGGGACTGGTTATCCTTGTAGCTAAAGGAGAAAGACATCTGCTGACAGCAACTCATCCAACACAAGGAAAGCTGTTGGAGGGGCAGAACGGGGAGGTGACTGTGTTTTACAGTGGAAATCTTGACAGACTACGGATAGAGCTTTCAGATGGCCAAATGTAACCTGGGCAGAGCGTGTTGATTTGTAGCTGTATTTATTTTCTTGATAATTATCTTCTGTTTAAAAAGGACTCCAAGTGATGACAGCACAAACAAAGTTAAGCATGCATCGAGTGTCTCGAGCAGGTTCTTGCCAAGTATTGTTGACTCACGCTAATTACAAAAAGGAAGAGTATACAAGAGAGTTTACATGGGAGGGTTCCTCCTCCATACCCAGTGGGCATTACAGGCTTGCAAGTAAAAGAAAGCTGGAATAAAAAACTACTACTAAGGATTTACCATAATGTCAGAAGAATTTTAATTACAGTTGGCTCCAGGACTCTCTTCTTGTAATCATGCACTGGAGCTTTTCAGCAACTGTTCATCAGCAACATATTCAGTAAGAAATAGACGTTCTATCTTTTCTCCTTCATGTAATGAATTACCTGGAGCTGGTGAAAAGCATTTACTGGACCGCTTCATGGGAGGTTCAGGATAAAAGGGAAAAATATATCTTTTCTTTTCCCCTCCCCAGCCGAGTATTCGGGGACCTTTCAGCTATGCATTGGTTTTGCAGCAAAGTTCACATTTGTGTTAAGCGTATTCTCTTAGAATATTAAAATACAGAGGTGGAGGCAGTCCAAAAGCAAACAAGCTGATTACTGTTTCAGGCCTTCCGAGGTCAGTTTGCACCACTAAAAGAGCAAGAGTCTGGAACAGCTTTTCAATAGGAGTAATGGGAGCAATACAACCTACCATGGCTTAGGATGGGACAGTATAATTTTATAAGCTTTGGTTGCCAACATAGCAGGGCACTGAGTGTAGCTTAATGCGCAAGGTTCCTTCCAGGCCATGTTTCTAAAGGGACCTGATGCCAAAAAAAAAACCCACCCAACAAAAAGCTCAGCCATTTCCTGGGATGGAACTGGCAGAGATCAGGTCACTTTGTGGAGGCAGAGGAGACCTCCCCGGCTGAGGAAGAGGGGCAGCTGCTGGTACCCAGATGGGGCAGCAGCAGGAACAGAGCTGGCTTCATCAGGCAGGTCAGGAGCCACTTCAGCTGCTGATGGCACTGAAGCAGCCTGGACATCTCTAGTCCAGCCCCTGCATCAGGGACTGAAATGCAACTACCTGGAAGATGAACTGCAGTTACTGTCTAAAAGCGCGCAGATGGTTTAGTACAAGAAAGTGAAGAAAAGTCCAATCAATATCAAACTAAAAATTGATGTGTGAATTTTAAATAGACAGAATGCAATTACCCAAATAGGAACTTGGCTCCTGCTCCAAGCAATTGACGGTTTTACATCTGTATTTTGGAAGTTTTATGGGCTTACACAGCCATGCCATGTAAATATCAGAAACAAAATAATAGCTGTACTAAGAGAGCTGCTCAGACTGTGCTTTTGTGTAGTGATATAATGATGAAATCTCCCTAGTTTAAATCTGTGCTGCCATAGCATAGAGACTGAAGCATTCAACATGCTTTTTGCTGATTAAAAAACCCCAAACAAACCCAAAACAACAACAAAAAACCCCAACCCAGCAACTGAATGCACTGACAGTTCACATTCATCAGGAGGTGAGGTACCTAACTAATATTGAAAAACTGATATATAACCATAGACCCTTAGCGCTGTCCTTGTTAAAGATCAGTGCACGTATCTGGGAGACACGGTATGCGTTCTTTATAAATCCAAAGCAACATAACAAGCTGTACTACCCTATCACCACCTTCTGCAGAGACCCGAGGTTCAGCTGCCTTAAGGAGCTCCCAGCCTTCCCCAGTGAGGCTTTGAGCAGGGTCACCTGAGAATACATACAAGAGAAATATCTATGCATGACTAAGGCTGCTTAGTCCTGTCCTGCATCACTTGGTGGTGAATGGTCACTTTTGACATAAAGGACACCTACTGAATCAGTGATTTGGTTCCTACAAAAAAAAAATCCATAGAGTTCTCCTCATAAAGAAGTAGAAACACACTGATGTGGTTCAAACATACTTTTTGTTTTTTGGCTTAGACAAGTATATAATGCAAGATAGCATATTTAAAGAGTTGCATTTTGTCTTTACAGTTTCATTTCTCCCTCTTGCAGTGCCTTCATGGCATCCCTGTCAGTCTAGCATCCTGCAAGGAATGCATTTTAAAGTAGGAACAGCAACGTGGTGCTGTCGGGTTTTGGCACTGATACAGAACGATTTAGCTGTCTGCATGGGATGAGTTTAGTTAAGAAATGACACAATTCCCAGGCTTATCCAATAGAGTTGTCTGAATTATTAGCTCCTGTTTTCTGTCTTTATTTAGAGAAAAATGCACAAAAAAATATATTTCTATTACAGTCTTCCTGACTATCTTCAGCAGCATTGTTGCCTCACCTGTCTACAACTTTAAGCCACTAAGTACATAACTGAATTTTCATTACACAATTTCTTACTCATTTCAGATAATTAATCCTAATAGTTTTAAGTAATCCTATGGAGAGATCCATTTCTCACTTACATAAGATCTGCCTCAGATGCTAATTCCAGTTCTGACAAAAGCTAAGCACCGTCTATTTTCTCTTCTGCCTTTCCTCCATTGGAGCTTTTTCCTCTGTTCCCACCAGCGTTGCCACATTGGGGTTTTTCCCCTTCTTCCTTAATGTGGTTTAAGTACAGAAGGACTGGACAGGTTGAAGTCTTAAGATAATAACCTTTGAAGGTACCCAGAAGAAATCATGAAATTCTAAAGTGAACGCTTTTTTTTTTAATTTTTCTATCCTACTCTATGAATTTAGCCTACGTTAATATACTTAAGTCCCATTGCCCCACCGTAATTCCAGCTTACAAGGGTAATGTTTTTAGTTCCACAACATGCCTTCCAAAGTAACAAAAGCTAAAACAAGTAAACATCCCCTCTGTTGGGTACATATATATATTTTCATTTCAGGACATAAGTTGCAAAATAAACATTGGTTGAAATTCAAAAGTGACATTTGCTACTTTATTGTATAGTACTGAGCCGAAGCGATTTGCAAGCTGTGTGTTGCTTTAGAGGTACAGTTTGGCTGTTCTTGACTTTGAGGTTGGTACTTGGAAGCTGTGCCTGGGAAACCACTCAGAGTTACTAAGCAACTCTGGGGGCCAAGGTTAGTTGAAATTTCAGCAGCTTTCTTGTCTGTGCCAGAATCTATACAACCCTGTAAAACCAGGTTACAGAAGGGGACCCTGAAGGGTTCTCTTAAATGTAAAAAAGTATGTGTAAAGCATTGCACAACTCAGCTCACAAATCAGTTTTTTGTTGTGTTTATATATAATTTGTAAATTCTGTAAAGAGTTCAAAGCAAGCTAAATGTCATAAATCTTGAAAGAAGCTAGTACTGCTTATAAGTTATATATCATGAGAGGTATTGAGTAGTGCCACTGAGTTTTAAGAGGCTGAAAAGAAAGAGGAAGCAGCCTGGAGCCTAAAACCAGAAATGGACTAATTAAAGGGGTTGATAGCTGTTTCTCCATGAGTAGAGGGTGTTCATGGACTGTCACCAGGTGCCCCAGTCAGACAGGATAAGCAAGGTAAGAGGCAGAGGGCAAGTGAACAAGGCTGAGATATGCCATCCTGGGCAACTGGAGGAGCAGGTCACACCAGCCCCTAGAACACGGGGTGCAGTAAGGAGTGGCAAGAGGCGGCACAGTAAGCCCAGGCAAGTTTTACAGGCTTATGAGTACAAGCTCAAGAGGGTCCTCAATGCATTTTTGCTTTGTATAACATTGTTCTTTACTGCAAATCCATGGTTTTAAGCAAATGTGTTACTTTATCCTTACATTCTCCCTAGTGATACCGTTATTTCATTACTTTGTTTTTCTATCAAATATACACAAGTGGTAAACATACACAGATGGTAAATGTGTAAGGAACATGCCATCTTATGAGCTCTGGATTCCTAAGAGTGCTCAGGATAATAGTGATTATAGATGAGTAACATAAACTGCCAATTTTGGAGACATCTTTTTTGACAAGCAGAAAACCTGTGGTGGAAGAGTGTGGGACTGGGTGCCCTACAAGATAACCTAATACACATGCTTACAAGCTAGTGCTAGTCCCAATTCTGTGCCAAAACAGAAATACTAAAAATCCTTTAGAAACCTCTGATGGAATGGGAAGAGGGGGAAAACAGCAACAACAACAAAACCCCCAAAACAAAAAACCAAAACAAAACAAAAAAAAGAAATCTCACTAATGAAATCTACTCCATGCAAGTCATTACGATCGGGAATAACAACAAAGAGCAGACTCTGCTTCCTGGAGATCATAACTGTTTTGGCAACTTTCAGGCTGCATAAGCATAGTCCTAATAGCCTGTAATTATAGGCGGTTACTAGATGATGCTACAGCAGTGGGAAAAGTAGGAGAGATAGACTTAAATAAATAAAATCTGTTCATTTTTGATAGTGTTGCACAGGTCATTAGAATTAAGGGGTATTAGTGCATTAGTGCACCCTCGAGAAGTCCAGCACCAGCTGTTTCTGTATCAGATGTAATCAAAAGTATATACCCAAATGTAAGATACGGTTTACCCCACCATATTTCAGTATACAAGCATAGGTATTGGTCAAAGTGAGCAGCAAGAAGAAAACATCTGTTATGAGAGTCCATCTAGAAAGATCATAAAGGTGAAGTCTTGCTTCCTTCTAAGTTAATTTTGTAATAAGAAATCTGTCTAAACTCTCAGAAAGTTCCTCTCAAAATAACCAAAGTATAGCAGGGGCTCCCTACAATAATCAATGCTTTACTAGTAGAAAGGAGATTCACCACTAAGTCCTTCTGTATTGATATTTAAGGATCAAGATTTGTTTGCATACAATGATAGTGGTTCCTTATCAAGAATTCAGATTTATAAGACAGTAGTGACAAACCTCTGCAAGTCCCAGGGCTGATTCAGTCCTTACCAACCATGAGTTGGAGCCAAAACAAAGCGGGGGGGGGGGGGGGGCGGAGCCAAGCTGAACATCTGTGCACTGTGTAGAGATTCAAAATTTATATCAAAATGGAGGCAGTGATCCCTCTTTAAAGTATCACAAATCTAAACCTAAGCCTGGTGGGTGTCAGAACACACCATCTGTTAAATTAATACAGTTTAATTAATCAAAGTTAAATGTTCTTACATTTTTTCACTTCTGTAACTGAACACACATTAATTCTACAGAATAGTGTATATCCTGCAACTGGATCCGGGAAGAATTCAGGATGATTAACGTGTTTACAGTGAACATCCAGCCAATGGAAATGTTGACTTGTAAGATATACGGGGAAATTTGCAAAAAAAGTCAAATACTGCAGCAAATATTTAACGTACTGTGTAAGGCAATGAACAAGGATAAGGCCTGAGTATGGCAGCTGCCATCCAGGTGACCAACATGTGGTGAACATCCACACATCTTATCCATATTCCTTGAACAATCTACCGTGAAAGATTTTTTTCCATGTGGAGAACCTGTGTCCGCATAGTATGGCCAGGTAACGTGACCCATAACTGTCTTCAACTCCTAGGTAACGTTTCCTGGTTTTGGATAAAGAGATTTCCTAACAGTGCCTTTGAAATAAGTACGAGGGAGAAGACCTGCAGAGATCTAGTAACATTGGGCCAACCAGCCTTGAATTCTCAACTCATTAACTGTGTTATTTGCCTTGTACCAGCACGTAGAGCCCCCATCCTGAAGGGCCTCACAGTGTGACATGTATAATATAGATGCCAATCCTCATTGTCCCATCCCCACAGCAAAGGTTTTCCAGACAACTTCATAAATGGTTGATAATGTTTTGATTTTATCCATCACTGTACTTGCTCATATTGCTGCTCAAGCAGAACACCTATGCTACAGGTTATTGTAGAAAAATTATCTGATGGATTTACTAGTAGTTCATACAAAATAGTCACTATATTTAGAAAAATGTACATACATATAATCTAGTTTCTGCAAGTGGAGGGTTTTTTTGCATAGTATGGAAATCTGGATAATATTTTTGAAATGAAACACAATGCTAGATTGAAGCAGAGGATTAATATTGTCAATTAAACCAGATGTCAATGTTCCACAGCTGCCCCTCTGGTACTGCACAGGACCACTGAGCTGAAGAGCTGGGTTGGACGTCCCTGCACTGGAGATGTGCTGTTTGTACAGGAGATTATGATGTGAACAAAGCTTTTTTTCTTCATTGTGAACTATGCTGAAAGACTACTCCAGGAGTCAGAAGGAGATTAAATAAAAGGAGGAAACAGCCATAATCATGTTAGTAATAAGCAAAAATATAAGCTGAGGTTGAAAGTCAAATTTTAAAAGAAAGCGGGTTAAAGCGCCAGAGGATGACAACAGAGAACTCCTGGATTTCGTAGTTAGAAATAATTGCAGACACCACACACAACCCAGAGCAAGGGTTCACCTCAGGGCTTCGCAGTTCCTTGCATGAATGCACAGTCACCACCCCTGCTACTGAATTTGGAAATTACTGGGTGGGGGCCTTCTGCTCAAGCAGAAGAGAGCTCAGAATTGAACAGAAGGTGAAGAGAGGGAGGAAAAAGAGAAAGGGGATAGTGTAGATCTGCATGTGTACATGCCCACTCATGTCCTCCAAGTGTTGCAACTCATTTCTACGAGACAAAGAGTTTGCATGCTTTCTGCCGCTGTGCTGCCTGTAATGGCTGTAGTGGCAGTGTAATAACTTTTCTTTTTAAGCCTACATGATACATAAAAACAGGTAAGATGACAGAATATACTGAGTAGCTGAGTACCACAGAACTAGACTTTAAAGAAATACTTTTTTTTTTTGAGATAAGATCAGACAATGCAACTTGGGCTATTTTTCAGGACATTATTAGCTCTCCTACCTGGTGGGACCTTCAAGGGGACATGTAGGAAGCGTTCCTGCTGGACAGAAACTGCACAGCTTCTTCTGCTTTCTGTGACCAGTCCTTCTACCCCACCGTGACATGGCAAAGTAGGACTTATCTTTTACTAGAGGGTTGGCAAAAAGAACTGATACTAAACAACTGATTTTTTGCTTTGCTGTGTCGATCTTTCCATCTCGTGCTCATAAGATCACAGTTCACTGTCGCCATAGCAAGATCTCAGTGTGATTCAACAAACAGATTTACATAGACAGTAGCAGAAATATAAAAAAGAAATGCTAATTAAAATTCTCCTCACCTCCGCAGAAGTCATCTACCTGTGCTTCTCAAAGCCCTCTGTGCGTTATCATTGCTCAATACCTTTCACTGTGGTCAAGGCAGGCATAAAGGTGACACAAAATGAAAAGCAAAGCATAATAGTATATGAGGTATAAGAAAAAAAAAACAAAAGAAGGATATAGAATATCCCCCACCTTCCAGTGGGCGAGGGAAGAAGTCGGACACAGCAGCATTAGTTCCCACCTCCACGTGCCCCAGAGGCGGCTCACAGCTGCACATATGTTTCTTTCTCTGGGTGGTCTCAAATAGCCCCCACACAACACTGCCGAGCACGTTTCCTTCAACACATGTGTCATGGTTTTAGCTGGGATAGTTGATTTTTCTTCACTGTAGCTAGCATAGTGCTGTGTTTTAGACTTGGTATGTAAATAATGTTGATAACACCCTGGTGTTTTAGTTGTTGCTGGGTAGTGTTTACACTAGTCAAGGACTTTCTAGCTTCCCATGCTCTGCCAGATGCACAAGAAGCCGGGAGGGGAGGGGATACAACCAGGAAAGCTGATTCGAATTGGCCAAAGGGTATTCCATATCATGTGACGTCATGCCCAGTATATTAACTGGGGGAAATTGGCTGGGGGAGGCAGCGATCGCGGCTCGGGGACCGGCAGCGTCGGTCGGCGGGTGGTGAGCGGTTGCAGCACTTGTTGTTCAGTTTTGGGTTTTGTTTTTTTTTCCTCTTTCCCTCTCCTTCTAGTGTTTCCTCTCTCTCTCGCCCATTATTTTCCTTTTCATTATATTAGTATTATTGCTGTTTTATTCTAATTATTAAACTGTTCTTATCTCAACCCACGAGTTTTCTTACTTTGGCCCTTCTGATTCTCTCCCCCATCCCACAAGGGTGGGGGAGTGAGCGAGCGGCTGTGTGGTGCTTAGTTGCTGACCGGGGCTAAACCACAACAGTCCTTTTTGGCGCCCAACGTGGGGCACGAAGGGTTTGAGATAATAACAGTTGCTGGTCACAGCATTGATTCATCTGTTCTCGATATTAGTAGTTAGATCTACACCATGCTGATTTTGAAGTACATGTTAAAGATTGGCATTGGGTTTTGCAGTTTGCTGTGCTCTGCAGTGGTTAGAGATGTTTTGCCTAGGAGATTTGTTATTAAAACACTGGCCTTGAGTTTTATCGGTTATTTGGGTCTTGCATGGAAGCCGTTACTGTACTTCGGCTACCACCTCATGGAGACAATTAGCAATTATACCTCCTCTTCTGAAAGGTTCTTTATGGAGGAAATACAGAATGGCACCTTAGCTACCGTCTTCTGTAATGTCTCCTCCTTCATTACAACAACTTTTCAGTATCTTGAACATCCTTGGGTGGTTAAGATATATCTGTTGATATTCCTATGGCAGATTGTTTCGGTTTTGTCTAAGGTTAATAAGCAATTCAAGAATATCATCCAGAGATCTGCTCCAAGGCTCGATAATTATGGGTGGCAGGGTATGTGGGATAGTATGGGCAAATGCCTGAGACGGTGGGCACCCCCAGTGTTTTGGGACTTTACCCCTGAACAAGTGCAGAATCCTGAAAAATTAGTAGAATATTTGGAGGAAGTATGTTGTCACCCTAGCAATTCCAGAGAGATACAAATCATTGCAATGTGTTGGGGCCTGGCCCATGCCTACCGAGCCCTGTTTAACAGTATTCAGTACCACCAAGGGAAAACGACAGGCCCTGCGGATACTCCAAGCCCAACGACAAGCACTGTGGCCACTCAAACCCCCACAACAGGCGCTGCAGCAGCTCCAAGCCCGACGACAGGCACTGTGGCCACTCAAACCCCCACAACAGGCGCTGCAGCAGCTCCAAGCCCAACGACAGGCACTGTGGCCACTCAAACCCCCACAACAGGCACTGCGGCTGCTCCAAGCCCGATGACAGGCACTGTGACCACTCAAACACCCATGACGGACACTGAAGCTGAATCAGAGAATCAACGCGTGCCAGTATCAGTTGCCCCTATACAAAAGAAGAAATCTTCAAAGAGAAAGTCAACTCGTTTAGAAAAGGATGATGGAGAAGCAGCGCCGTTACTAAGAGAGGAGAAGGAAGAGGAAGAACTTGTACAAGAGACGGAAACTACCCGATCCCTATCCTTAAGTGAGCTACGAGATATACGAAAAGATTTCAGCCGTCGTGTAGGTGAGCATGTTGTCACCTGGCTGCTCCGATGCTGGGATAACGGGGCCAGTAGCCTGGAATTAGAGGGTAAGGAAGCCAAACAACTGGGATCCCTTTCTAGGGATGGGGGCATTGACAAAGCAATTGGAAAAGGGACACAAGGCCTCAGCCTCTGGAGGCGACTCCTGTCTGCTGTGAAAGAAAGGTATCCCTTCAAGGAAGATGTTATATATCGCCCTGGAAAATGGACCACTATGGAGAAAGGTATCCAGTACCTGAGAGAATTAGCTGTGCTTGAGGTGATTTATGGTGACCTGGGTAGTGTACAGTCATCCAAAGATCCAGATGAAGCCCAGTGCACACGACCCATGTGGCGGAAGTTTGTACGGAGCGCACCATCATCCCATGTAAACTCCCTGGCAGTAATGTCCTGGAAAGATGAAGAGGCACCAACGGTAGAGGATGTGATTGATAAACTCCGGGATTATGAAGCACATGTCTCTTCCTCCCTCGTCTCAGCTGTGGAGAAATTGTCCCGGGAGGTTCAGCAAATCAAAGAAGATATGTCCTACTCCCTACCTGTACGGACCAGTATCTCGGCCATTAGGAGTAAGCGTCCTTCTGCTCAAGAGAGAAGATACACACCACGGGGCACCCTATGGTTTTACCTGCGTGACCATGGAGAGGACATGAAGAAGTGGGATGGAAAACCTACGTCGACCCTGGAGGCACGGGTACGTGAGTTGCAAGGAAAAACAACCACTCAAGGGGGGACCTCCAGGAGAGTTGCTGCTCCAGTTTCCAGTAGGCAGTTCCCCAGACAGAGGAGTAGAAGCGCTGATTCTATCTGTGATCTTAATAGAGAGACTTTTGATTCCCGTTCACAAGATCTGGAGTGGGAAACCCGCAATTGGAATTAGAGGGGCCCTGCCTCCAGCCAGGTGGAGGAAAGGGACAACCGGGTTTACTGGACTGTGTGGATCCGATGGCCTGGCACATCTGACCCACAGGAGTATAAGGCTCTAGTGGACACCGGTGCACAGTGCACCCTAATGCCATCAAACTATGTAGGGGCAGAACCCATTTGTATTGCTGGAGTGACAGGGGGATCCCAAGAGCTAACTGTATTGGAGGCTGAAGTGAGCCTAACTGGGAATGAGTGGCAAAAGCACCCCATTGTGACTGGCCCAGAGGCTCCGTGCATCCTTGGCATAGACTACCTCAGGAGAGGGTATTTCAAGGACCCAAAAGGGTACAGGTGGGCTTTTGGTATAGCTGCCTTGGAGACGGAGGAAATTAAACAGCTGTCTACTTTGCCCGGTCTTTCGAAGGACCCTTCTGTTGTGGGGTTGCTGAAGGTCAAAGAACAACAGGTGCCAATTGCCACCACAACAGTGCACCGGCGGCAATACCGAACCAACCGAGACTCCCTGATTCCCATCCATGAGCTCATTCGGCGACTGGAGAGCCAAGGAGTGATCAGTAAGACCCGCTCACCCTTTAACAGTCCCATATGGCCAGTGCGGAAGTCTAATGGAGAGTGGAGACTAACAGTAGACTATCGTGGCCTGAATGAAGTCACTCCGCCACTGAGTGCTGCCGTGCCGGACATGCTAGAACTTCAATACGAACTGGAGTCAAAGGCAGCCAAGTGGTATGCCACAATTGATATCGCTAATGCATTCTTCTCAATCCCGTTGGCAGCAGAGTGCAGGCCACAGTTTGCTTTCACTTGGAGGGGTGTCCAGTACACCTGGAATCGACTGCCCCAGGGGTGGAAACACAGCCCTACCATTTGCCATGGACTGATCCATACTGCACTGGAACAGGGTGGAGCTCCGGAACACCTTCAGTACATTGATGACATCATCGTGTGGGGCAACACAGCAGAAGATGTTTTCGAGAAAGGGAAGAAAATAGTCCAAATCCTTCTGAAGGCTGGTTTTGCCATAAAACAAAGTAAAGTGAAGGGACCTGCACAGGAGATTCAGTTTTTGGGAATAAAATGGCAAGATGGACGTCGGCAGATCCCAATGGATGTGATCAACAAAATAACAGCCATGTCTCCACCAACTAGCAAAAAGGAAACACAAGCTTTTTTAGGCGTTGTGGGTTTTTGGAGAATGCATATTCCAAATTACAGTCTGATTGTAAGTCCTCTCTATCAAGTGACCCAGAAGAAGAATGATTTCAAATGGGGCCCTGAGCAATGACAGGCCTTTGAACAGATAAAGCAGGAGATAGTTCATGCAGTAGCCCTTGGGCCAGTCCGGACAGGACAAGATGTAAAAAACGTGCTCTACACTGCAGCCGGGGAGAATGGCCCTACCTGGAGCCTCTGGCAGAAAGCACCAGGGGAGACCCGAGGTCGGCCCCTAGGGTTCTGGAGTCGGGGATACAGAGGGTCCGAAGCACGCTACACTCCAACTGAAAAAGAGATATTGGCAGCATATGAAGGGGTTCGAGCTGCTTCAGAAGTGATCGGTACTGAAGCACAGCTCCTTCTGGCACCTCGACTGCCGGTGCTGGGCTGGATGTTCAAAGGGAGGGTCCCCTCTACACATCATGCAACTGATGCTACATGGAGTAAGTGGGTCGCACTGATCAGCCAACGGGCTCCAATAGGAAATCCCAGCCACCCAGGAATCTTGGAAGTGATCATGGACTGGCCAGAAGGCAAAGATTTTGGAATGTCACCAGAGGAGGAGGTGACACGTGCTGAAGAGGCCCCACTGTATAATAAACTGCCAGAAAATGAGAAGCAATATGCCCTCTTCACTGATGGGTCTTGTCGTCTGGTGGGAAAGAATCGGAGATGGAAGGCTGCTGTATGGAGTCCTATAGGGCAAGTCGCAGAAACTGCTGAAGGAGAAGGTGAATCAAGTCAGTTTGCAGAAGTAAAGGCCATCCAGCTGGCTTTAGACATTGCTGAACGAGAAAAATGGCCAGTGCTCTATCTTTATACTGACTCATGGATGGTGGCAAATGCCCTGTGGGGGTGGTTACAGCAATGGAAGCAGAACAACTGGCAGCGCAGAGGCAAACCCATCTGGGCTGCTGCATTGTGGCAAGATATTGCTGCCCGGGTGGAGAACCTGGTTGTGAAGGTACGTCATGTGGATGCTCATGTCCCCAAGAGTCGGGCCACTGAAGAACATCAGAATAACCAACAGGTGGATCAGGCTGCTAAGATTGAAGTGGCTCAAGTAGATCTAGACTGGCAACATAAAGGTGAACTATTTATAGCTCGGTGGGCCCACGACACCTCAGGCCATCAAGGAAGAGATGCAACATACAGATGGGCTCGTGACCGAGGGGTGGACTTGACCATGGACACTATTGCACAGGTCATCCATGAATGTGAAACATGCGCTGCAATCAAGCAAGCCAAGCGGGTAAAACCTCTGTGGTATGGAGGACGATGGCTGAAGTATAAATATGGGGAGGCCTGGCAGATTGATTATATCACACTGCCACAAACCCGCCAAGGCAAACGCCATGTGCTTACAATGGTGGAAGCAACCACCGGATGGCTGGAAACATATCCCGTGCCCCATGCCACCGCCCGGAACACTATCCTGGGCCTTGAAAAACAAGTTTTATGGCGACATGGCACCCCAGAAAGAATTGAGTCAGACAACGGGACTCATTTCCGAAATAACCTCATAGACACCTGGGCCAAAGAGCATGGCATTGAGTGGGTGTATCACATCCCCTATCATGCACCAGCCTCTGGGAAAATTGAACGATACAATGGACTGTTAAAGACTACACTGAGAGCAATGGGGGGTGGGACATTCAAACACTGGGATACACATTTAGCAAAAGCCACCTGGTTAGTCAACACTAGGGGATCTGCCAATCGAGCTGGGCCTGCCCAGTCAGGACTCTTACGAACTGTGGAAGGGGATAAAGTCCCTGTAGTGCATGTAAAAAATATGCTGGGGAAAACCGTCTGGGTTATTCCTGTCTCAGGCAAAGGCAAACCCATTCGTGGGATTGCTTTTGCTCGAGGACCTGGGTGCACTTGGTGGGTAATGCGGGAGGATGGAGGAGTTCGATGTGTGCCTCAAGGGGATTTGATTTTGGGTGAAAATAGCCAATGAACTGAACGGTATGCTGTTAATTGCTATATGATATTGTATGTCATCACTCCTATGGTTGCTATATGCTGTATCAATGGTATCATAGTAAGAATTTCCAAAATTAATGAAGAATGAACTTTGATTGAACCAAACAACGTGTAGCGGTGGTGGAACAAAGACTGGCTTCAGCATGCAACAATCCAACACCACGCAGACCATCTCTCCAGCCTTGAAAGACTATTACGGTAGATGGAGCCCAAAGTTATGGACTGAATGAACTCAATGGACATGTGTGGACCCTCTACAGATGTTCTACAGGGATGGTCCATAGACTACGGGAATGATAAATGATATCTACGTATGTCATCAAAGGATGGGGAGGCGGGTGGTGGTTATTGAGGTCATATTGGATAGTATGAGACCTGAGCATGACGTAAATGGTATGGAACAAGGGGTGGATACTGTCATGGTTTTAGCTGGGATAGTTGATTTTTCTTCACTGTAGCTAGCATAGTGCTGTGTTTTAGACTTGGTATGTAAATAATGTTGATAACACCCTGGTGTTTTAGTTGTTGCTGGGTAGTGTTTACACTAGTCAAGGACTTTCTAGCTTCCCATGCTCTGCCAGATGCACAAGAAGCCGGGAGGGGAGGGGATACGACCAGGAAAGCTGATTCGAATTGGCCAAAGGGTATTCCATATCATGTGACGTCATGCCCAGTATATTAACTGGGGGAAATTGGCTGGGGGAGGCAGCGATCGCGGCTCGGGGACCGGCAGCGTCGGTCGGCGGGTGGTGAGCGGTTGCAGCACTTGTTGTTCAGTTTTGGGTTTTGTTTTTTTTTCCTCTTTCCCTCTCCTTCTAGTGTTTCCTCTCTCTCTCGCCCATTATTTTCCTTTTCATTATATTAGTATTATTGCTGTTTTATTCTAATTATTAAACTGTTCTTATCTCAACCCACGAGTTTTCTTACTTTGGCCCTTCCGATTCTCTCCCCCATCCCACAAGGGTGGGGGAGTGAGCGAGCGGCTGTGTGGTGCTTAGTTGCTGACCGGGGCTAAACCACAACAACATGCCAGGTCAAACTTACGTTTACACCACTTACATTAGTAGAAAATTAATCTGGTTGCAGATTGTTCCCGAGATCAATGGAGCACACAGTGCAGTTAGTTATTGAAACAAGGCCAGAACTACAGAAATACCGAGACCCGGGCTGCCACAGTCAGACTCAGAGTTTCAGAAGTGGCTCCGCATTTTGCCAGACACTTGAGCTTATGCAGGCGCCTCTCTGATCACTCCTTCAAAGGCAGAACAGATAAATCAGGCTCTTTTACCCAGTCCCTTGTCCTGCCTCAGTGACTTACACGCCAAGAAGCTGAAGGACCCTGTTCATCTACTACGGGGCCCAGCAGTACCATCACTCACCTTAAAAACAGCCATCTCCAACCTTCAGTGCAGTTCTTTATCGCATTTCCACCTTATTATTTCTCAGTACTCCTTAATCCTAGGGCATTTGGGCAAGCCCATAACAGCCACTGCTGCCTGCAGCCTCCACCCAAATACACACAGCCTCTGTGTTGAACTAAGGCATTAAGGGTGAGGACAAAGAGTACATGAGCAGGACAAGGAAGGTGGGCCATGAGTACTATCAAGAAGAAAGCAAAGCTGTGGATGTTGCCATTGAAGAAGATAGGGTTGGAACTGCAACCCACTTACATGCTTTTAAAACCACCCAAACCCAAAACCCAAACCCAAACCCAAAACCCAAAACCCAACCAAACCAAACCAGTGCTTTCTTGCCCAGATATAAAGCAGTGGCCAGGTGGAAATGCCCAGCAGGCTAGTGGTAAGACCACTCTCTCTTCACCTCTCTAAGTACAACTGGTTTCCCCACCAAGAGTGAAACACCTGGTTCTTATTGCCGTTGTGGTCTACATTTACCTAGTCATCACGAGCAGGAGGAGAGAGGGGAGCACTGGAGACACACAGATGATGGTGATTAGGGCAATCTTCTCAGAGATGAGATCAGGTTTAAATTTCTTCAGAGAGAAAAAGAAATTGAAAATTTGTTTCTCTTTATTCTCCATAAGCAACTACTGAACTATTGCTTAAGTGGAGACACAGGAGAGGGAAGTAGAGCAATTATTCTTCCTGGAGCAGGACTGTAAATGTTATCTTTCCAAAGAATGTCATACAACTGAATTCATCTGAGTATTTCACTTTGGTGAGAAAGAGTGAAGAAAAAAATAAATCAGATTAACCTGATTCTATTTTTTTCTCTCCTTTGTGTTTTAACTCACCTGATAAAGCAATTTAGGTAATAAAGTCAAACAGAAAACAACTATTCCCTCCATCTTCTTTGTGCTACAGCAAGCAGGAGCAGATTCAGCTGCTCATGCAGCCCCTGCTTTGCACCTTCTATAATTGTTTGCACCTGTGAAAACTGTGTTTAATAATACACCTGCCTCAGAAGGGCAGCATTTTGTAGGTACTGAGCAGAGGCACAAACAACAACCCGCTGCTCAGGGCAGTGAAAGATTCATTTCTCCATCTGTTTTTCTCTGTGTGTGAAGAAGCTAATTCAGAATACCCCTGACATGGTCGCACAGATCACTTGGCCAACTACATGTCAGAGACAATTAGTGAAAAAGGGTAGAAGGCTTTCCTTTGGGGACTCTAAAGGCAAGCAGAGGACAGGTGTTAGCTGAATGGCGCGAGTCAGGGGGAGTTTGTTCTATGTCTGAGTTACAGCCCTGTGTCTTTAGCCATAAAGTTATCAAAAATACAATCTTGAATTTTGTTTGGGTTAGTGGCTCATTCCCAAATGCTTTAGTGATTTATGACCCTAAGACTGTCTTCCTGCTAAAACTGTGTCCTTTTGTGTTAGGGGATAGAATAGATCATTGGTTAGGATGCAGGTCTGGGACCAGAAAGATTTTGTTTCTTCTTCTGTTCCATTGTAAACTTCCCATGTGACTTTAGAAAATTGTTTTTACCTGTATGTCTAATGCTATTCAGGTAACTAGTTTAGATTCAGAAGCTAAAGAGGCTCTGAAAAAGGTGGAAAAGCATTTCTCTCTGCTGGGGTATGGTGAGAATGAATATATGGGTTTTTGACTAGCTCAGCTATCAGAGTAACAAGTTGATCAATAGCTAGACCAGATTCAAGCTATCTGTTGATGGATGGCATGCAGAGATGTACCAACGGAGTTCAGCAAAAACTTAATGAAGCTTTTGCACAGCAGGAGCTAACAGCTATTATCACCTCGCTACTTTACGCATTCATCAGTTGATTCGTGAGGTGTGGGGAGGAAGGGGAAAAAACAGATTTTTTTTTCTTTCTGTTTCAAGCTGATATGCTGATTAAATAACTAATTTGATTGTAATTAAGTTGCTGAGATTGTGTGCACAGCATTCCCAACTGCCTGTCACAGTGTGCTAGATCACGTTGCTGAAGGACTGGAGCAGGTCTCCAAAAGCAGACTGTGGCTCCTGAGAACTGCAGAGCCTCCTGAAGATGTCCTCCTGCTCATTTCATCAGGTTTGAGCAGGCTGAGCTAGAAAGCTCTAGAAGTTAGTGGTAGCTGAACTCCCAAGAGAACAAGGCAATTTTGCCCTGCTAAAGCTGAGCAGGTTGTTAAAGGGGAAGATTTCTTGTCCCCTTCTTACCGGAGATGGTGATGCTCCCATTGCTCGGTTTTCTTTGTTACTTTGTTCATTTGCACTGTGCTAGAAAATGGAAAACCGTTCAACACAGGTAGACGCAGGGATGGATTCAGACAAATCTACTAAGGAAGCATAAGACAGTAATGGTCAGCATGATAAGTAGCAGAAGGAAATGACTATTTTCACTTTGGCTCACTTTAATTGCCAGCGGTTCAATAGCTTAGATCCCAAAAGTTCGCATTAGAAGATCTGCAGCAAAGCCTACGAGGCATTGCAGAAGTGGATGCTGCTGTCATTACGTCCTGGGAGCTACGACCGTATTTCACACACCTCTGTGCTAAGAGAAGACTGAGCTGATTCGGCATCCTCATGTTTCACCTGCTGCTCCTTCTTTGGAGTTAAATACTAGGGATATGTTCTCACTTCCCAAAATATCAATACCATTTCCCAGACAATTGTTTACACATCTATGGAAATAGACATTGCTGAAGGTTATATTGAGATGATTAGCATGGAAACCCCTGTATACATCAACTTGAGCCTCTCTCTGCAAGGCCTCTGTTGCCAGTTGGATTTGGAAACCAGTTCTGCTAATTTTTGCCAGCTTTGTTAATGTCTTTCTCAATGCTACTGCATGGCTTTGGGTAATTTTCTCCCCGGTGCCTCCTTCTCCTGATTTCTCATTTTCTCTGACCAGAGAAATCCAATAAGTAGCACTGAAAGTTGTTAAAATCTATGGACTTTCTCATTTGCAGAAGATTGTTGCCAACTCTGCAGAAGTTCAGGATACGTATCTATAAGTAATCATAATTAGATATGCATGGATGTATATGGGTCACATGAGCAATACACACACGCACACACATATGTATGAATACACATGTCCTTTCAAAAGAAAGCTTGCATCAGTTTGCTAATGTGTACAGTATTTGTATTCTCATAAATTTCCCCTAACTGTATTTTTATAAGAACCACAGCAAGTTGTCAAGTGTAATAGTTTTTATCAGCAAAAATAAATTCACAAATGTAATTTCCTTTCAAATACCGAATCAATTTCTTTCTGGGTAGTTTTTATTCCAGATTTCTCTCTTAGTGACTATCATTTAATTTCAGAATAGCATATTGCTGCACTGCGCTGACTTTGGAGATAATTTTGTAAACTATTTAAAAGAAAATGGACGTGAGGTTTTCTTGTTCAAATCTTCACTACTTATCAACTTTCTTCCTGAAATTCCCATATAGATGAAGTTGCCTCTTAGGTGTATATGACAGTAGCTATTGAAAGAAACACCAGAAATAATTAAATTTACAGTTGAGACTGTTATTCCTATTCTTATCAATTTGTGAATGACACAAACCCTGGTGTTTAGATTAGTATTCAGAGCCCTAATTTTTCTTTGTTTTTCACTACTGTATGTAATGGCAACTATGCAGAGCATGTGCATAGTGGGGAAAAGAAATAAATATCCAAGCAATAGCTTTTTTACCTATGCTTTGAAAGTATAACCTTAATTGAACACACATAGTTCAAAGCAAGAAAGAGGTTTTGATTCAGCTTTCGGGCTTCTATGTTCAGATGGAAATCCCCATGGCTGGATGACACCAAGTACTGGTTTGGTGTATAGTGCAGCCTATCACTTCAGGTTTGCTTGGAAAATGTTGAGGGACTGACTTCACAGCTAAGAGCCGGTGACATCAGGCACCATCTCCCCAGTCAGCCTTGAAAAAGCACCATAAATTCAATCCCTTGTGCCATGGATATTTGGTCTGTGTGCCTCAGCCAGATCCTATGTGCAGATCCACACTTCATGGTTGTAAACCCCAGGTGCCTGCTCTGTTACATTCCCCGTGCCCATCACAGCAGCAGAATAAGTCTCCTGTAAACCACTTTTTGGGCACATATGGGTAAATTTTTCAGAGTGTGTTTGGATCTCTGTGAATCCCACTGTAATCAATAGACTGGATGTTTAACGTGTTTACTGCTTTAGCTAATATTAAATCCACTTGTACTCCTTGTGTAAGGAAAAAGGGATGTATTCAGGCAAGCCTGCTTTGTAGGCTTTGGAGTTGCTCTGAATCTTAGCTACAGTTCTCTCAGACACACGCACTCCTTGATTACAAAGTCACCATTAAAATTACATTATAGGATGTGAATGGGGTCAACAATACTAGTAAACAAGAGGTAAAAGCAACCATTAAAAGGCATTTGCTGGCGGGTAATCTTTGTAGTCTTAGAGGAGGCCAGGTAGGTCACTGAATGTGAAATAGTAAGATCAAGAAATACAATCAATTATTAATTGTCATAATTTATTATTTATTTCTTCAGTGCTACAGTTTACCCAGAGCTTTACAGGCAAACACAAGGATCAGAGTATTCAAATCAGACTTACATTCTGACATTTTAGTTTTGGATCATTTATAGCCAGTGTTGTATCATAAATTTAGGGCAGCATTCAAAGAACGCTGAAGTCAATGGCAAATCTCCCTCATAATTAAGACAGTATCCAATTAAGGTTTTCTAATCAGCTTTATTCCTGCCATCCCAGCACATGACTATATCTACAAACCAGATTAACCTTCTGGCTTCCAAACTGTCTTACACTCCTGTACTCAGCAGTATTTGTATGCAGGGGACTTTACATTATTTTTTACTTTCAAAACCTTGTCTGGAAGACTTGTTCCCCATTTCCAGTGGGGATAATGTGAGGAGGTAAGTGCTAACACTGCAATATCCCAGTTGTTTGGATTGAGATAGTGGAAAATTATAAGTAAGTCCTGGATAAAAATAGGAGTTATTTGACCCTATACAGTTAAGCTTATGTTCATATAGATATAGTCCAAATTAACAATCACCTTGGTCTTAAAAAATCTTGTTCACATGAGGAGTTTTAATTATAAGAGCAATGATCTGCAAGTCTAGATCTTGTGTCCGCTCGGTTTAGGATGATATCTTGAAGGGTGGGTGGGTGTTTTACCATCCCTTTGCAGGTTGGGGTGAATATTAGTCTAAATGAAACTGAAGGGAATTTTTCTTTTTGATGGAGACAAGTATTTCATTCCTGGTGAAGGCAACTCATTATATAAAGCTAGGAAAGGACACATTTTTGCAGGAATGAAGCCTTGGAAAATATTGCTCTACATTGCAAGCTGAATTAGAGAGGCTTAGTTGTACGTTTCCAGTGGATTCTGAGGAAAAGGAATTTTGTTAAGCTTTGCCTTCTGTAAATGACAACTAACCTATCCTTTTATTAACAGTAAAAACAAATTATCTTGAATGATAAAGACTTTTAAAAAATCTGCCATTCACTGATGTTGTTCCTTATTCATCCAAACCCAGCATTTCACCTCATCTATTACATCAAACTAAGGACCAATTAGTTTGTTCAGCCACAGTCTGGACTAAAATAAGTCAGTGGAAGTCTATTAAGAGAGGAGATCAGTGGTCTCACATCAGCAGAGAAAGCACGTTGTTTTTAAACATGAGATGCTGACAGAAAGCTGACAGCCACAACTATGAGAGGTAAAACGCCACAGCGGTAGATGTGTATGTTATTTATCTGTTTAATTAAAGAGCAAATAAATTCCAGCTTGGAGGGCAGGAAACATGTGGCATCCCCAGAATCTCTTGCCTAAACCCCTTGGGATGTAAAATTCATCCAGATACAGAAAATGAATGCCAAGTGCTTGGCTTTTTGGAGCATCACTGAGGATCCAGAAGCTGGAGGAGTCTGCTGTAAAGAGCATATAGTGCCCAGTATTCTTGTTCTGTAATCCAGAATTAGGGTATTATCATACAAAGTGGAAGACTGAGCATTAAAATGTGTTGCATGTCAAATAAAGAGGAAGCCAAAAATTTTATTTCTAAACATTAGTACGGGAGGTAAAAAAGTCCAACATTTCTTAGTTATTAATGAGACCTTTGCTTGTTTTTATGAGTCCCCCTGTACATCAGAAGAGTGTGCTGGTGATGGAGCACACACCAGGTATTTACAAGCGGGGAGAAATGAATAGCCTGTCTGATTCTGACAAATTATCCTTGGAGAGGAAAATAACTCCATAAGAAATATAGTTGGTGTTAAACTTAATAAAAACAGACCCTGATGGACTCCCCTTGGAATTGTGGCAGACCTTTCCCATGCACTCTATCCCCACTCCTGTCAGAGAGCCTCTGTGAACTTATAATACATATGAAAAAAATATTCTTTTCAGCCATTAAAACATAATTACTTTTCCCTTCCCCCAGACAAAAAAAGAGAAGCTTGCAGGCAAGGCCCTTTCTGATATTGTAACCACTAGATGAAGACCTTACAATTCTACTAAAATATGAGGAGCTTAAGAAACTACTCACTTTTTTTCCAGAGACTCAGCAAGATATGTTAAGAAGAATTTGCTGCTCTACTGGGAAATCCGTAGAATTTGCTTACTGCAAGGAAAAGCCGTGCGTACTGTCCAGCTCCATGCAAAAGCATTGGAAAGGGTCATATAGAGCTACTGCATATATTAAACTTTTTGAAAATATGCATATGTGGGATACACTGAACGTTAATCTCTGTCGTAAAGAAGATGCATCACCTTTCATCCATTTTGGTGAGCACTTGTCAAGATTTTGACTATTTTTGCAAGCAGCTGGCGTGTGCTGGGGCTCTGAGAGCCATTACTCGTCCTTAGGAAATGAATTGCCTTTCCAGAGAGACGCAGGGAAGGATGGAAAAATGAAAGTTACTGCAACACACAGAGAGGTGTGGGGGTGGCAGTGAGAGATGAAATCAAGGCATCCTGCATTCGAAAGCCACAGGTTGTGTGAAATATGTGCTTACTGGAGAGACCATCAAGAAGGAGCCAGGTCTTTCAGCTGGTCTGTTGGGACATCGCTGTGAATAGGCAGTGTGATTCGAACTCGGACTTACCTGCGGTCTCTGATTTTGGGGTTCTGAGGTCACTTTGTAGCAGCACTTGTCACTCTGTGGTGGTGGTTTGTTGTCCCCTTCTCCATCACTGCCTGCTTGGCACACAGGAGGGTGCAGAGTCCTGTTTCTGTGCAGCCAAGGCACAGCAGTGCCTGTCTGCTACAAGCGCTGACTTATTTTGTGGTTATAGCCACCATCATCCATAGATTATATGAAGCCCTGTTAAAACTGTAAATTTAACAGCAAGTGTGTAGTGGTAGAAGCCTCTTTTGCATGGTTTATGGACGTCTGGAAGGATTTATTTCCTCCACCCAGAAAATTTTTTCACTAACGCTCAAAGATGTACAATTCCCCATAGCCAGGAAAAAGTCTACTCCCAGCTTTATTTGAATATCTGTTGATAGATCAACAGATCTTTCTGCTATGAAATCCTCCCTTTGCCTTTCTTGTCTAAAACGTGGACTATGTGGGCTCAAATGTACCTAATTCCTATGGCCATTCTCTTTAGGGAGGTAAAAGAAAAAAAAAGAAAGAACAAAAAAAAAAAAAGTCAGTTGATTTACTTTCTGTATAGGGCATATTCCAAATGTTGAATATTGCATTATGTCCACAGCAAGGATTCCAGGCTTAAGTTGTCTGATATTAAGAGATTAATGGCATGTTATGGAATTGATTTTCCATCAGCCTTTTCAGGGATATCAGTCTTCCTTTGTTCTTCTAATAGATAACATCATCTTCTATAACCTCTCCTCTCTGCATCTATTAACTGGCATACGTATTCCTCTCCTTCCCCTTCACTTTTTCCATATGCTATAACTTTATATCAATCTAGTTTTTCAAATGGGTAATATCTAAATAATAAAGAGACAGGAGAGATCCCAAGATGAGCATTTTTCACAAAGAAGAAAAATTGCTGGGCTGAGACTGATACATGATTTCATGATACAGAAAGAATACTGGGCACAGTACACTGTAGCCACCAGCCTTGGGTTTGATATAAAATTACAGCTTAGTGTTAAGAATCTGGTTTAAGAGAGTACCTCAATCCAGGGTTTTGAAATTACATCTAAGCTATTAATTCCTATTAGTTTCTCTCAGATACTTTACACTAGTATTAAAATATGCATATTAAATAATAATATAAATTTTAAAATACATCCTGGAAGATTTCCATGGCCTTTGGTTTAAGCCCTAATTGATTTATACCAGTAAAATCATATATTTTAAATCATACAAGAAGAGGACTTTTCTGGGATATCTGAATCCTTGCAAGTAAAAGAAGCAGCTAAGAAACAGTTGAAGATTTTGAAATGTGTTATGAATATATGTTACAGAAAGGGGAGAAACAAGCTCCAAATATTTTTCTTGGAGATTTTTTGGTAACATTTTGATTGCCTCTCCAAACATAAAATAACCTCCAAGTGTCGTACTTGGAGGAAATATACTTCCCTGAAGGAAGCATACTCCTGTGTAGGTGGGGAAATATTTAATGTTGAAATTAGCAAGTTGCTAAATTGATATCACCTGGTCTGTCTTTAATGTATTCTACTCTGTTCGCAATCTGTAATAACATCCAGAGTTATGCAAAGCTGACTGAAGGTTGTGCCAAGTTCAAATGAAGTGTCTATTTATCAATTGTAGGTTTCCTGCTGGAGCCTGAGATGTTAATATTGAATATGCCTAATAGCATTTTTCAAACTCAAACAGTCCTGGCTTATTGCTGAGCATTTTGAAACAGAAATCTCAACTGATACCGGCATTCTGTATTAGAAAATGCCTACCCAGCTTTCTGTAATTATAGGTTTTCATAATATACAGTTCTTCCCATAAGACTAATGAGAGAAAGGGACCAAGAAGTCCAGGTTGTCCACAAAACAGGCATCAGAGTTTAGTTTTGTGTGACCCAAAGAATAATTGCTAATTATATAGTATCTACATACGATACTTACTGCAGGCCATCAATTATTTACTTTGCTTCCACCTGTCTTAGGAGAGAAGTGTAAACTACTGAAACTGTAATGAAAATTGCTCTTTTCTTCATGTGTGCCTTTGTCATCCTAATACACCTTGAAATTGGACAAGAATTTAAAAATTATAATCCTGTTTGCCTAAAAAACCCAAAACCTATTGAATCCACCTCATCTTGCTGTCCTGTCCTCCCTCATATAGCTTTTGAGCTCCATGACCAATTTTAACCGATTTTCAGTGACTGTGTATCCATCTCAAAAATAAGATATTTCTCCAAGTTCCACAAAAATAGCAATGAAGAAAATTCTGCATTAGGATCACACACTGCTTTTCTATTAAAAACAGGAAAAAAAAAGAGAGGCAAAATACCTTCATTTGTCCTGTCCCTTTCCTCCTATACAGGAAGGAGGTGTTATGAATGCCTCCTTTGTGTGAAAAACTTCTGATGGAGTTCTTATTTTATTAGGCACCAGAGAATCCAACTAAGAGAGACAAAACTGTAAGAAAGCAGGCTTCATTGGTTTCATTGCTCACGGAAGTGCTTGTTAATACAGACGCTCCATTTTTAAAATGTGTTTCTCTGAGCACAGATACTGTCTAGTGGAATTAAAGCTATGTAGAAGATGGGCCCCTTGCCAGTTCAAAGCAACACAAATTAAGGCTCTGATGTTGGTAGCATTTATGCGCGCGCTTAATTTTACAAACCAGTGGGAGTAGTCATAGATCTGAACTTGAGTGTATTTGTAAGTGTTTGCAGACTGGGGACTATGGAAGTAAACATCATTTTGTGATGTTTGTCCTATGTAAGTGGAGTAAAGGACTTGAAGATGCACGTTTGGGGTTAAACTGGAAGCAGGCATTTAAGGATTCTGCAATGAACATACATAATTCCAATTTTTTCTGATTAATTGGTGCATTCAGGTTCAGCAGTTACAAAGTCTATGTCAGTTGCTGTTGTCTTTAAAAAAAGCATTGGTTATTTTGGAGAGCAATTAGTGGATGCCAAGTTAGTTATATTCCAGCAACAGCAACATTGGACTCACTATAACAGAGGGGAAAAAACAAGATTATGCAAGGGTGTGTACCTGCAAAATCTGCCCAAACGCAGACTATTCATTTTCAGTATTTTCCTCCCCACTTTTCCCTTCTCTTGCCATCCCATGCTGCATTCAGAAATGCAGCCTTTGAGAGCGTGCTCTAGAAAGGAATTTAAGGGAATACCTAATGTTTTGCATGTAAGGGAAAGGATACTTTTCCCATCCTCGGGAAGCAAGTAAAAATAAACCGTCACTTTAAAAGTAGAAAAAGGCAACCAAGGAATGAGAGATTTGTGAAGGGTGCATGGGAGGCTCATCAAAGCAGACAAGACAGAGGCAGAGGTATGAAAAGGGCAGCTGAGACAAGGAATGGATCTGGGGCAGAGGCAGCAAGAGCACAGCTCCCAGCTCCCGATGCCCGATTTCAAGTACTCTCTGCCAGTCCAGTGGCAATAGCACGATTTTGAGGACTCGTTTAGGCTGGTGGTTCCCTCAGGTTAGCAGGACCGTGCCCCGCTGCAGGCTCAGCAGGTGAGATGTCATGGGCCACGGATGTCAAACTGCTCTGTGTATTTATGCAGCCAGGGTCTGCAGCCCTGCGACCACACCAGGCTCTTGTTCTTCGTATTTCAAACTCAAGGCCAGGTCTTGAGCTGGCACAAATCACAATAACTACATGCAGCCAGACTGATTTATACCAGATAAAGATTTGTACTGTAAGTTTTCTTTGGTTTCAGACTACGTTACTCCAAAGCATCAACTCTCTCTTCAGGAGCACCTAAGTGGACATCAAAATACCCAAAGATTTAGACAAAATTTGTTTGAAGGCTTAATCCAACCTCCTGTAAAAACATGTATCCTGAAAGGCATATAGACTCATCAGAAACTCAGCATAGATGCACTCAGATCATACCTCAAATGAATCAGAAACACACCGCGTGTTCCCCCCCATTTAAGACTCCGGGATGTTATAATTTAAGTCTAAATATTGCAGCACACATTTGTCTGTGACATTGAACTACTGCATATTGTTTGAAAATAGAAGGGGGCTATTTTTCAAACCCTGAAAAGATGAACAGGTAAGTAAAGCTCCCTAGGAACGTTTTATCACACAAGATCTTCTTCCAAGCACAATTAATGAAAATGTATATAATGTAGAAACAATCTACTGAAAAAAACCCAGACTTTTAGCCTGATTCCCCTCTCATTTACATTAATATAGATCAGGCATATCTCCCCCTGAATCCCAAGGTAAATTACCCGCTGATTTCTGTTAACTCAGTGAGGTAAAACTAATGAAGCAAGAATTAGAACCTTTCTATTAACTGCTATATGTTCTTTCAAAACTGGAAATTAAGATTCTACATTATTGGGAGCATAATAAAAATTACAGCCATTCTGCTGGGTTATTTCACTGACCTTAGTTTTTCTATTAAAAATGAATGCCATCAACATCAGCATGTCCATTTTGAGTAATTTTTATATACATCTTTCCTGTGGATGTCAGCAAACTTGCCAGTACTTCCTTAACACTCTCAGAAAATGGATGATGTATGAAAAACCACAAAGAATCCCAATACCAGACATAGTTCTTTCTCTGAGGCTTCTCAGAATAAATTCAACATTAACCAAAAAGAGAAAGAAGAGCAAGTGGGGGTAGGAAGAGCGGGGGGAAGAAGCTGTAAATCTAGGTGTCATTTTTGCTTGATTAAGAATTCCTTTAGGACCAAAGAACAGAACATTTTGAAAAAAGCCCTGCAAAATTCAATCTTAGAGGGTTGAGGAAAAAGCTACTGACACTCTCCCCATTTGCTGGGAATAAAGTGAAAAGAAATTTCCCTTGCTATATTTTTCATAGACTGCCATTATTATGTTTATATGCTTGTTTTCCTCCACTGTGTATTTTGGAAAACAACCTCAATCTTTTCAATGGCATCTGCAGAAGGATGCAGAACTCTCCATGCACACATTTTGTAGCTGTTAGCCTAGTTTGTAGTCCGTAGGATTTTCTGTAAGTTTGAACTATTCATTGTGTTGAAGTACTTGTTTTCCATTAAAGTCTGATTAGATTTTAATGCCGAACTTTCTTAGGATTCTTAGGAAATCCCAGCTATCAGGCATAAATAATTTCCCAACTACTTCAAACAGCCACGACTTGCAATTAAACAGAGCTATATTTAGGGTAGGAAAGATCTGTTAAAACCTGATCTAAAATGAAAGTGACCCAAACTTCAGAGAAATTTCAGTGAAAGCTGAAAGTTCGATTAGTTCAACTGTTGACAGCCTGTCCTTCTCGCTGCGGACTTAATAGAGGATTTTCAATATGCACCACAGACGGTAAAATGTCTAACATTTGCATAGCACGTATGCACAAAAACGCGCAGATCTTGCAGATATCCGGTTACAAACAGATATTTGGGTCTGAAAATGAGTTATAACCTAGCAGAGCATTCCCTTTGCATTTTGTACCTGAACAGATGCCCAGTGAATAATAAAAAGAAAGAGACGGAAAGCGGTGTTTCTGTCTGGGGACATTAGGAGCAGTAGAGACAGATCCCAGAAGGGAGTGCTGGCTGGTTGACCACTATGTCTCTGAGCAACCTTGATTATTACAGAACTGCTTTACCTCCCCCAGGTATTTCCACCCGTTTGTAGAGGGAAAAACAGAAGTTTAAACACCGAATACATGTTAGTGCTAGAGGATGGCACTTATTCTGACTGGAGGAAACATAAGATTGTTTCTGTCATGTGTTTTGGACTTCAAAATAATCTTCCCTAGAAAATGAGAGATGATGCAGTAGAAGGAAAAGAAAACCCAGAGCCAGACCAGTGACACGAGTTGCATGTATAATGCTTCCAGCAAGCCTAGGGGAAAAAAAAAAATTCTATGTGCAAGTTAAAGCAGACAGTAAGTTTTAACTTAGGGGCTAGAACCAGACAGACAGCAGATTACTCAGTCTTACTCATGCAATCCCGACACTGTATTACAATGTCTATATAATTTATACTGGTAGACCATTCTTTTTGAATGCCATCTCTGAGGTATTAGGCACTGGCAGCAACAGGCAAGTAAGGGCTGCCTTTGTTTCTTTTTTTTGTCCGTAATCATCATCATTATGGTTACCTGCATCAAAATCCCACTTTACCTTCTTGTCTCTCCTGTCTCTTGTTATTAAAACTTTTTAGGGGGAGCAGGGCGATGTTACCTTTCCTATCTTACAGCTTATTTTAGGTATCTTACTGCAGCACTACTGCAGCAATAAATAATATTTATTAACCATAAAAGCAACAAAAATTATTATAAACTTTGATCCTGCTTCCAGTGAAATCAGCGGTAAACCTGTCGTTGATTTCCAGCCAGCAGGAGCTAGAGAGTTTTTCTTCATCCTCTTTACAAAGTAAAGATAGTGGAATTATCCTTCAACATTAATGATGAAGTGCAAAACTGAGTTCAGCAACAAAACATTCAAGAATTTTCAGGCATGAAACAAAAGTAAAATTTAAAATCATTAAATCAGCAAAATATTCTCTCATGCTATTGGGCTAGCTATTACTGTTTCTTTTCCAATTTCTTTTTGTATTTTTCTTCCATTCTTTTTCCCAGGAGAAAGATTCCATCATTTCTCTTACTTAGATCACCATTTTCTTCTTAACTGTCGTGCATATTCTCTCCAGATACTGAAAATGAGATAAAAAGAGTTCTTAGTCTCTCCTTAGCATTTTCAGCATAGGAATAACCAGTTGCTGCTTATTCAGAGCATAATATTTGAACATCTCCAAAACTAATTCCTAACTATGGAATATACATGAGAATAATAAACCCCCCTGATTTTTAGATCAAACCGCTGTAATCACTGTCTGTCACACTGGATAATGTGGGCTGAACAGCTTTACTCAGTAATTTGTTCATCAAGCCTGTACTCTTTGGCTGTACTTTCTTAAAGTTGACTGCTTTTGATTCAAGGGTATCGCAGAGCAGAAAGTCCATTTAATTCCAAGATAAGTCATTTTAATGGCTAGAAATGTTCATTTCAAATTTGAATTAGCCTCACTTCAGCAAAATCTTTTTAATATCTTTTTTTCTGCTAGATCAAAGACTTGTTTACCATCACAATTTACTCATTCGTCACTGAAATAGAGCCTGCTCTTAGACAGGCGTGAGAAATGTGAGCCTGTAAGATAGCATAAGAAGCTCCTACTGACACAGAACCAATATTTACGGTGGAGCTATGATAATATGCCCCAATAGCGAATCTGTCCTGGGATACGGATATTATTTAATGGTTCATTATGTCATTCTTGCGGGCATTTGGAAAGAAAGACAAAATATAAAGGATCCATGTTGACTCATCATCTTTATTAATTACAGCTCTTTGGGAACTCTGCAATTACTCGATGGACTCTGCAGCCCTTAGTCACTATATCTGTTGCAGGGCTGCCATCAGCAGTCCATCTCTCCACATTTAATGCCCCTTGCCTTTTAACTCCAGTAGTGTACTTCTTTGTGTGGCTGTCTAAAGGGACGAGAGGTGGCAGAAGGTGCTCCTCTTGTCACACCATCCCAAATTCACCTTGCTGTTGAGTCCCACCTGCAGAGCTCCAAGGGAAATGGCTCCCACCAGGGGACATAAATAACAGATCTAAATGCTGGATTTTGTGATTCATATTCTTTCTTCAAGTACCACGAATTTCTCTCCATAACAATTGGTATCTGTCTCATCATGCAGGACCCAAGCAAACAGTTGGGAGAAGCCAGTCATGAAACTTTGGGTCAAACAGGCAATGTTTTGCTCTCAAATCCAGATCCCAGTTGTTGTGATTCATTGGTCATAAGGGAAGACACAGAAAAGCTCTGCACTCTCTTACCCAGTGAGGGTCTCCAAACATTTCTCTACATCAATCTACCATCTGACTCAGGGTTTATGGTGGCTTTGCTATTGTTGAAGCCAAGGAAACTATAATACGCTTTTTCAAATAAGGTCTTAAATTAAAACAAAACGTTCTTGTCTGTGATTGCAGAGAAGTAATACTAGCTCTATAGCATAAAGTCTTACCCTGCAAGGCATGGAGGGGAGGAACTGAGGTGGTGATGGAGGAGTCACAGCCAGGGTGAGCAGGGATCAGTGGTCCAGCTGACCTTACTGGCTTGCTCATCCAGCTGGGACATCATTTATGCTCTAAAGCCAAAGAGGAGGGGAAAAAAACCCAGCTATAAAGAAAAACACTTCGTTCTTTCTCCACTAGCACAGATAAAAATCATCTGTGCTTGAAATTTCAGGGGCTGCATTTCAATGCATTTTAGAAAGGAAAGAAAACTGCCTTTTTTTTTTTTTTTTTTTTTTTTTTTTTTCCTTTTCTTTTAAATGGGTGAGACTAGTGAAACAAAGGTGGAACTTTAAGCCAAAGACATGCTGCTAAGCGCTGTGCTGGACCGGGGTCCCAGCCTGCAGGTATTCTGAGCACTATTCCTATGAAGAATTCATATGCAGTTATTTTCAGGGAAGGGAATTCTGCTGCGTCTTTACCATTATCAGCTCTGTCTTCTGGTCGGTTGACAGGCAAACTCAAACCCTGGGGAAGGGAATGTGGATAGAACATTTTCTTATTTTGACATACAAAATATTGCACTGCACCACTATCTAGTAATGGAAAAAGAAAAGAAAAAAAGATTGTTGTGATATATATATATGAATAAATCAGCATGCTGCTTCATCTCTTTGCAAACACACTAACTTTGACTGACATGGAGACACCCATTTTAATCAAGTGTTTGCCTCAGACTGCTCTCAACCTTGCTTAAGTGGTACTTAAAAGAAATAATGGGTATTAATTTAGACACTTATATATACTGTTTAAAACTAGAGCAAGAAAAGTGACTGCAGATTTGCACTGGAACAATTTAAGACATCAGTGTTTGAGATAAAGATGAGAGGTGAATTTTTAAAAAAGCACCTTCTCTTTTGTGCTTATACTAATTGCAAAATCATTTATATTTGGAATAATTGCCCTACACCTTTTTTTCTGTTATGCACAAATCTGCAGAAAAAGAAAAGTAGAATAAATGGAGATTTCTAAGAACTAGCCTAAATGCCAAAAGACCATTTATAGATATTTTCATGAATGAAACTCAGTTCATGGCCAAGAATTTATTTCTGTCTTTCTTTCTTTCTTTTCCATGTCACACCATTTTCCTCTTACAATGCAACTATGCTTATGTTCTTCATATGCAAAACAGTCTGACTCAACAAGTGACACAGAACCAAACCCTAATCAAGGAATATGTTAATTTAGAAGGATTCCACTTTGACAATGCCATTGCAGTGGGTTGACCCTGTCTGGATGCCAGGTGCTCACCAAAGCCGCTCTATCACTCCCCTCCTCAGCTGGACAGGGCGGGCAGAAAATAAGATCGAAGGCTTGTGGGTTGAGATAAGGACAGGGAGAGATCATTCACTGATTATCGTCATAGGCAAAACAGGCTCAACCGGGGGAAAAATCGATTTGTTGCCACTCAGATCAGAGTAGGGTAAAGAGAAATTAAAACTAAATCTTAAAACACCTTCCCCGCAGCGGTGCAGGGGGATGGGGAATGGGGTTGCGGTCAGTCCATCACACACTGTCTCTGCTGTTCCTTCCTCCTCAGGGGGAGGACTCCTCACACTCTTCCCCTGCTCCAGCGTGGGGTCCCTCCCATGGGAGAGAGTCCTCCATGAACTTCTCCAACATGAGTCCTTCCTATGGGCTGCAGTTCTTCATGAACTGCTCCAGCGTGTGTCCCCCATGGGGTGCAGCCCTTCGGGAACAGACTGCTCCAGCGCGGGTCCCTTCCACGGGGCGCAGCCCTTTGGGAGCAGACTGCTCCAGCGCGGGTCCCTTCCACGGGGTGCAGCCCTTCAGGAACAGACTGCTCCAGCGTGGGTCCCCCACAGGGTCACAAGTTCTGCCAGCAAACCTGCTCCAGCGTGGGCTCCTCTCTCCATGGGACCACAGGTCCTGCCAGGAGCCTGCTCCAGTGTGGGCTTCCCACAGGGTCGCAGCCTCCTTCATGCATCCACATGCTCTGGCGTGGGGTCCTCCATGGGCTGCAGGGGAATCTCTGCTGCGGCGCCTGGAGCACCTCCTCGCTCTCCTTCTTCACTGACCTTGGTGTCTGCAGGGTTGTTCCTTTCACATATTCTCACTCCTCTCTCCACCTGCAGTTGTGCGGGTTTTTTCCCCTTTAATTATGTTATCCCAGAGGCGCTACCACCATCGCTGATGGGCTGAGCCTTGGCCAGCAGCAGTTGTGTCTTGGAGCCGGCTGATGTTGTCTCTGTTGGACATGGGGGAAGCTTCTAGCAGCTTCTCACAGAAGGCACTCCTGTAGCCTCCCTGCTACCAAAACCTGGCCACGCAAACCCAATACAGCCATCTTACTATGCCCCAAACGTTGTATCTGATGTAAGTAAGACTTTGGCTTTAAATTTTGCAGTGCAAAATTGTCTTTTTTGAAGAAATTTATGGCAATGCACTGCCTAGAACTCTGGCTTCACAGTGATATACCTGATTTAATATGTCATGTTTTAATAGGCAAGCCATTTACCTATTTCAATATGAACTCTGTCTACCATGTAATGTATTTATTTCAGCATAGTCTAAAGCATCTCTTGCCCAGGATATATGTTTCAATTACATTTCAGTGCAAAACACATCCGCTGCAAGAATCTTCATACTCTGGGATCTTGAGTAATGAAACATTTTAAGTGCTAGAGAGCCCAGTACTGAAATCTTTATTCAGGCAATCTCCCACAAAGGCAACCATTTCTCTCAGCAACTTTGATCAATACCCCAATATGCCAGACCGAAAGGCTTTAACAGGAATATGGATTCATTCTGTTCCTATCAATAAAATATGTAATTAATTGAAAATTGAAAACTTGATTAATTTGGGTTTGATTTTTTTTCATTTGAATTCTATCAGCCATATTTTCAGGTACGTATGGATCTGGCTCTCATCAGGCATGAAGCAGGGAAGCTCCAGTAAGCCTTATAAAATCAGATTGAATCTAAGATCTAGAATGCAGGAATGGCTGGAAAATAAAATAGCTCCTGTATACTGGCTGGTGAATTTACCTTATATATACCAAGCACCTCTGGTGCAGGTACTAAGTTAGCATGTTAATTCAGTCAGAAGCCTCTAACATCCATCTACCCAAGTAAAAAAGTGATGGTACCATGCAGCCTTGGCTTGCTTGGACACTGAGGACTCGTGAGGTCTCCCCGCAGCAGGAGCTGTCCAAGCTGGTCCCAGGTCCATCCCAGTGCTGCTCCCGGGGCCAGGAGGAGCCAAGGAAATGCAAAACCGGAGGAGGCCAGGCACAAAACAACGGCCTGATTTTCTACCCTCTTACACCAGTTTTATGCCAGTGTAAATCCGTGGATGGCTCTACAATAGTGAAAGCTGGGGGCGGGGAGGGGGGAAAGCATGAAAAAGACTTAAGGATTAGAACAACTTATACTGTGTCACGTCCTGAGCTGGCTTTAGAGACTCGGGTTGAGACAGGGTACTGCGTTAATGTCAGGAAGAAACCCTTTATCACCGTAATCTATTAGTGAAGCTGCTAAATCTGAAGCCTCCCAAAGCTGAGAATAAACATGTGTTTTAATCTGATTTTTTCCTGCAGCTACAATTAATCTGAAGGGCCTTTTAAGTAACTATTTAACAAAGTTGCAAATTGTGGTGCTGCATTCTTGGTATGGCCGTTGGATTTTTGTTCACAAAAGTTGTTTCCTACTAGAGTTAAATCTGAACCAAGTGAAAATAATCTAGTAAAGATGGGCAACAGATACAGATATATGAGATTTATATGATTTCCACATTAACAGAGCTTCTATTATAAATCCCTATTAATCAGACATTCCATCAATATAAAGTTTTCCATTAAATTCAAAGAGGAACTCTAGCGAGTGTAATCGTAGAGCTTGTTTAATACAGTGCAATGATGCCAACATTTCCATCTCATCTATCTAGCTGCAGAGATTTTTCCTCCTGAGCTCATCACTGGAGGAGCTGAACAACTCAGTGACAGAGTGGAAAATTCTCCTGAATATCTACAGGGAAAAAAAAAAAATTAAAAAATCCTCCTCTCTGACTTTCACAAGTTTTAATGCAAAGCCAGCAATAGCAGAATGGTGAATTACAAGTTTCAGTACAGATATTTACAGTTTTTCTGGGCCCACAGCTCACCAGTTTAAAAAATGCTTCAAACATAGCTGTGCAGCTGCTTCTTCATCCTTTTGCTTTTTTCAGGTCCTTCACAGGAGCAGAAGTGCAAAGGTGCAGTGCCCTGGCTGAGGCACAAATGGAAAAGGTGGGTTTTTTAAAAAGTGTATGCTTTCTATGTTTTTTATTGTCCAGTATCAATACAGGAGAGGAGGGAAGAGGCTAAAACAAGTGAAAGAGACAAAAGGAAGGGATCGAGTAATTCAGATCTTATAATGAAAGCGTTGTAGAAGAAAACAACATTTTTTTAAAGGAAACATTATACAGTCTTGTTAAAATTAAATAGTAAGTATTGAGTTGGATTAGACATGAGAGAGAAGAAAATGAAATGGAACAGCATAGGGAGGAGGGAAGTTTAACTCACCCAGCTTCACTGGTGAGAAGTCAATGAGAAGGAGAAAGAATCCTCAGGGATCATTAGGCTCCTGGGGAGTTTCTGTTCCCTTGATTATAGGGGGATGTTAAGCAAGATGTGGAAGTGGGATGGAAGCTTCTCCACCTCAGGGGGCTCCTGAGGCTGGCAACTTCTACAAGGCTCCAACGATTCCCATTACACAGTTTTTTTACAAAAATCAACACTGATACTTTTAATTTCTTTATCGTCTCAGGCCATTTTTTTGGTGCATCCCTGGTGCAGTTTTTCTCCTGTTCAATCTTGTTTTCTCCAGGCAAAACATCCAGGGCTTGGCTCTCTCCTCTGACTTGGCATCTTCAGCTTCCTGTGACAAAGGGCATTTCCAAAGAAGCTGGATTTGTCTTTCTTTCATCTCAGAAAGAAATGAAAGCAAACAATGAAACATTGCATCTTTGAAAAATGAAACAATAGCTTGTGTTCTAGTTGGTCTCCAGTGAGATTTATAGTGTGGTTTCAGTAACACTGATAGCACAGCACAGTCCAGGAAGGCTCTTCTATACTACATATTATATTCCTGGTATAGCTGGTGCCCTAACCTGGTAGATTGCCAAGGTTGCAAAGTACGTTACCGGTCATAAACATCTCCCGTGTCAGCCCATCACAACCAATCACTTTTTGGATTGCGCCAGCTCCCTTTTTCACTCGTGCTTCCCAGCCCTGGGTCACCAGCTTCCCCACTTGGACGGGTGACAGTGACACAGGACAGAAGACTTAACGCAGAGTGCAGACTTTGCAGGTGAAGTGGAGAACAAAAGCCTCCTGGGGATTTCCTGGGGTTGGAGGAACCTCTGAGGCAGCAGACGAGTTTGCTTATGGGTGACCATATTTTTATGTGATCCAGTGCTCGAGGCCTGTTGCACAGTCCCAGAGAGGTGAACGTCCCCATTGTTAGATGAAATATAAACAGTCAGATAGATGAAGCAGAAAATACAGCAGACACAGTGAAAGGTTCAGAATCAATTTATTTTCCACTGCTGAAGATGATCACACATGCCTGGCTCATCTCGGTGCCGTGCTCCACCACTCATGAGTTGCATGCTCACCCTTCGGTAGTGAAAGCTATTTATTTGGTCCACATTGAGTTTATGCATTCTGTCTGTGTACAAGTGTGGACAGACAAGAAGAGATACTAGGAGACACATAAACCATTATCTGTCCTCTCTGTTAATATTTTAGCATGGCTGATCTTGGCTGCCTGATCTAATACCATAGTTTTCCCCATCAAGCGTAACTGCAGTAATGCAAAAGGATTTTGAGAGAAAGGAGATCTAGGAGGAGACAGGGTTGAATAGCAAAGCAAGAATGTAACATTTTCATACAAGGGCAGAATAAAATCTTCACCCTTTCCTTACATTTATCTCTTCCCTCTGTGCCAGTTCCATGTCTTTCTGCAGTCTGACGTGCAGACAATGAGGTTTCTTTTCAGGAAAGTATAATATTTCTTCCCAAGAACGACTCATGCACTTCAAGTTAGATATGTTCTTAAAGGCATCCTTGGCTTATGACCCAAGATATCATTTGTCAATGAAAATCTCTCTCCTTCTATTTCTCTTTTGGAGCTAATAAGGCTGTGCATTTACACAGCAAATTCAATACATCTCGAAAACCCAGTTCTGCGAGCAGTACATTATTTCCTGTCTTTCAAAGGCTTTTTACACTAGAATATAATAGATTGTCTTTTAACAAGTACTCCCCCAAAAGTAAGAAAAGTCAGTATAGTGCAGACTTTGCTATCAACGTGTTAAGCAACTGAGCTGAAACCCAAGTTCCTCTCACGAGCTGTATTTTCAGCAGGGACAAGGTGTATTCTTAAATCATGAGGCGACGAACAGAAAGTTAAATCACAGTGACAGCAAAATGTAGTTTAATTCAAAGTTAGCAGGTCAAGGAGGGCTATGAGGAATCCTTGCATTTATCCCAAGCTATTAATTCAGATAAAAACTACTAGCTGCTTCAGTCCTGAAGGATTTTATTTTTCATGTTTCTGCTTGTTAGCTCACACAAATGAAGAAAGGATTTTTTTCTCTGAGACATAGGTTTCAATTCACTTGTCTAACTTAATGGCTTGCACTGCATTACTTAGAAAATGTCCATGTTCGAGCACTACAGCCAGAAGTCTAGAACAAAAGCCTTGGTTTACGTACATATATCTCCCATTCCCTCTTTTTCTCTGTGTACCTCTTTCCATTCCCGCCCAAGTCATGCAACGAGTTTTGCCTGGCTGCAACTCCGTCGCTTCTGCCCTGCTGATACTGTAAGCCCTCCGTGACACACTGCCTTCAGCATCCATGAAGATATATAGCAACTGCCAGCATCTGTCCCTTGAGTTCCCCAGAGAACAATGAAGCAAATAATTTCTTTAATTATTTATCAAGGGCTGCTTCCTTAGTCAATAAATTTGTTTTGCTGTCTCCTGGAGGCCTGGCTTTCTACTTTATTAGGCTCTTCTTCCACATGCATTTGAAACATGTTTTATTATTCATATTAATGTCAACTGCAAGCTTCCTTTCTTTTTCTACTTTTCTTCTTATCATCATTTTTATGCTATTCTTTTATTTTATTCTGTAAGCTTTTTGTTGCTTTTTTTTTCTGTGCCTGATGTTTTGTGAGACACAACTTGACCTTTAATTAACCTTTTAACCACTCTTCTCGTTTGCTTCCTTCCCTCGTCTTTACATTGGAAAAAACTTTGCATATGTATTAATTAACCAGTCAGTCATTTAATTCTCTATCTATTGTCAGGATTTGACTTGGGGGAAAATGGGACTATTCTTTTGAGTGAAACTCCTCCAAATAAGCACATTTGCTGTTTTGTAATGAACTATTTTAATCAACAGCTGTGAAATGGCCAATAAAACAAATTTGTGTTCGGGGCTTATGCAGTGGGAGAGAAGATTCATGAATTAAAAAATCCCCAAAACCAAAAAACTCCTTCTTGCCTTACTGAATTGGTGTCTGGTTTTGGCTAAACTCTCCAACTGCCAGTAGGCAAAACGACCTTTCATTTTTTTCCCCTCCATTTTGGCAGCCATACCAGAAAAGAATTAAGCCAACTCCAAACAAACACTTTGCAGATTTCTTGGCTACTTTAAAAGGTTATGGGGGTGTGTGTGTTAATTATTCTTGTTAGCAATTAGTAATATAACTGAGACAGGAGTCAGGAGTGGGAAGAAGAGGGTGTAGGGGGAAGAGAGAGGGGAGGAGCCATTTTACCCATCCACAGTCTAGTCCAAAATAATCACTAATCACCGACTTTGTCCTCTTCATATAAAGACTTACTATTTTCAGGTGCGGTGATATAGTTTTGTACTTAAGCGTATTTAACTGGGAGAGAAGTCTCAAATCCTCACACATATCTCCATCCCTCCATGCAACATTGCAGTGCTTTCCACATATTTCATCCCAGCAGAGTCTGGCTTTCTAATCAAAGGTATATAGTGATAATTCAGCAGGGATTGTTCTCTGCAAACAGCATGCTTATTTTTTTATCACTGCTTCCATATGCAGTTTATAGACTTTGTTTGCCTCAAAATTGTACACTGAAATATGAAAGCAGCCAAATCCAAGAAAAACAGACACAAGAGAAAAATGAAATTAAGTAAATCTTGCAGAGAGAATACAACCTTCTCTTTTATGCCTATAAAAAATATTAATTGCATCTTGAAAAATAATGCCATCTGTTCTAATACAGATGATGGTTTCAGTCGTATTGGTGTCAGATGTTGTTAATACAATTTCAACATTCTTCAGCTGGTGGAATTTTGTCTTTCATACCTAATGTCCCGCTAGGAGAGCCATGGACCTATGCTAGCATACCTCAGTGGTCTTTTAAGACAACAACAAAAAAAAAGTATTTTTAAACTATGTAAAAAGTATGTATTAGTCTAGGATAGTTTAAATATTCAAACAGGTTAATATGCTAACTTGTCTAACTAGGACGCCATCTGAAAACATCACCAGCAGACTAGACTATATGGAGTATTTCCTTGCAGATCTTCAGCTCTATTTGGTTACAGTCACAGCTGTATTTTCTAATTTGGTAAGGTTTGGACTCAGTGCACTATTGAAATAATCTCTTACTTTCATAAATTTTAGAAATAGTTTGCCCATTCTGAAAGTGCAAAAAACCAGAAACAAGCCACATCCATTCCAACTCCCCAGATAACTTGCACCCTTTTCCCCTTAAAAACAAACAAAACCATTTCAAAGATTATGACCTTCCTAAGGGAATCCTCAAAAGAAAAAAAGAGCGCTTTTTGTTTCTCCATCTGCATTGTACCCATCTAATCAGTAATAATCAAATTCACAATAGAAGAAGACAGAGGGGAGACGGGATACACTAAGGAAACTAAAATTAGTTGGTTCAAATATGCATAAATCTTATTTTTAAATGTAAAGGTAAGAAAGAAAATGAACTGGCTGGGATTCTGAATGGTGAAAAGATGTCACTAGGAAAAGAAAATAAGACAGTTTAGAGTAGGGCAGACAGTCATTATACTCTGTGGGTGCAGGACATTTCCTCCATGAATGTAGCAGCTGGTGGCTGATTTATTTTTTTCATGTTTAATCACAAAATTTCAAGATCTTTAAAGATGTAATAAGTCAAGGACAGTTTAAGTTCCCCTTTGGTTAGTTTCACAGTGTTATGGGAGGTGTAGAAACCCTTTTAGTGTGAATTAGCAAATCACTGTGCTAGATTATTTTAAATTATTTTGTACTAGATAAACCCTGACTTAGAACAGATTGTCTATGAACAAGCTTTGCTCAGCCAAAATATTTTCAGGAGCACATCTATCACTGCCTTTATGGAAAAGAAGGCAAAAATCTCTGCACAGTTCTTCATTATTTCTGTAGATTTGCAGACTACCAATGTTTAAAAAGTTTATGTACAATGTTACACAAGATTCATAATGTATGCTTTAAGGCAGTGTATTTTTAATGAGTAGAAAAATTTGCTTTTACTTAGACTACCTCAAGACATCATTTAATTTCCTATCCACAGCTGAGACTCACCAAGTGATTTGGAAAGAACTGCGTCCTGGGCTGCTGTGCTTGCTGCCAAACAACTCGCACATATTCCAAACTTAATACAAATGTTTTATGCAACAGTAAGGGTTCTTTCACATTATTTTGAATCATTACTTCACAATCCTTTTTTTTTTGTTTTTTACCCCCCCAAAAAAAAGGCTCCACTTTTAATTCATAAACAAGGACTGGGGGAGGAGAGCAGTTGCCAAGGCACAGTGTTTGCCAGCCAACATCACATACCTTCTCCAGTGATCTTTGTCAAGCCTGGAAGGGATCTGCATATAAATACCCACAAAACTGCATTGAATCTTCCAGAAAGTTCACCTTTCCCACACTACCAACAAAACTCAAAAGACTGTGCACTTTTGCAACTGTTTACTGTCATCACCTCACTGGTATCTTGTGCTTCCCCATCTATTTGAAAACATGGGATATTGATAACAGCTGCTCCTCTACTTAGTACATTGATTGCTTATTTTCTTGTTCAAGTAAAAATTCTCTAATTAGAGTAGAAATCAGAAATACCTTGGCACATAAAATGTTTTACTTGGTACGAAGGAGCAGTACTAATTATTTTATGTTAATTTCTAAAAAAAAAATTAAGCAACAAATAAATACATGGAATTCTCTTGATGACTGGCAAAAGGTAAGATATGAAATCTGTCAAATTCTCAATAGCTAAAATGGCATATTGTTTGCTACCATAATGGACATGTAATTGAACCTTTTTGAAGTATAAAGGATAAACTAGATTTGAAAACAGCATTTGAGCCTTTTTTCTCTGCTAAAATATGTTTCAACTTGGCATGACAACAAATTAGGAAGTCTAACTGGCTGCATTTCAAACTCACATCTTGGGTCTTTTCATTCTAGATTGAAAGTTGGTGCCGATGGAAAGCCTTTTACTCAATTAAAACATTTTGGATCAGGTTGTTGGTTAGGAATTAAGATGATCAAAACACTGATCTCATATGACTTTACAGCTCCACAGCAAAGATTTTATCATTAGGTGAAACAACAATAAGAGTTTCTACTCTCACTTCTCATTATGTACCAGCTTCAGTTTTTGATTTTACCTACATTATATATGTTGCGTTTCATTGTATAGTCTATGTCCATATTTTCCACTACAAATAATGTTTTTTACGTTTGCAAATTAATCTTAGTAGGAAAAGCAAGTCTAAAACACCATGATTGTTGAAGATGCAAGCATTTATTAAAAATCAGGCTAAAAATTTGGGAGATGTAAAAACCTTAATTTTTTAATTCATCTTCTTGTGGAACACTTCTTTATAGGGTTAATAGGCAACAGTTACTTACGTAAGTGAAATACACTTAAATACAATGTATTTCAAGGAGACTCACCAAGATTTTTGTGGAAATTCATTTAGCATCCTTACTTCAGCTGTGCTGCTGACTCAATGTCTGGTCACTTTATCCCTTTTCATTACTTTATAAACAGACCTTAATAACAGATCTGTTTCCCTAATAAGTCTTTCATTTTTCTAATTCCTTCTAAATCACATCCCTAAGAGTTCTGCCAAATGGAGAACAGATACTGCTGAGATCAGAAGTTAAAAGACACCTTGCCACAGCCTTCACCGAAAGCAGGGGGATCTGCATTTTTAACACGCTTTCTGCATTCCCACGTTAGAGGCTAGCAAGCCGTATGCTTAAGAATTGATCACTTGGGCACTATCTAGCCCAAGATTTAAAGACTGGTAACAGTTTAAGGAGCACACAGCTTTTTACGTGTGTTAAGCTGTTCACGTTAAAATACCTCGTGCCCAGGAGACGTTTCCAGTAGGTTTGCTTCACATATTCTACTGCAACCTTTTGCCCTAGCTTACACAAGACCTTAACAGTGATATAATTTTTAGGCATCTCATGTGAAACTGTTCTTCCCTTAGCACTACTTGTTTTATTTTCCCATATATTCTCCTTTGCTAAAGATGCTCAAAATAGGCTCAAATAGCTCCAGTTATGCAACAATGCAATATGTCGGTATAGCACAGCAAGGGTGAGCAGAAGACTGGCACACAGGAGTAACAGATCACAGTTTTACAATCTCGCTGAAAAAAATTTTAAAGTTGCCTCAGTATGTAAAAGAGTAGACAAGTTTTCCTAATTTTTTTACTCTCTCCTGCTATATTCTAGTAACAGATTCTTCTTTCCACTCCCCAGATTTCCTCAGGGACACATCTTTCCCATCAACTGATTGAATGAGGTCTGTCTCTCTTTTTTATTTTTTTTTAATTTGACTCTTTTACTTTATCATCACCGTTTTGAGGACTTCATCCCAGTCCTTAGCTGTCAAAGCATTTGCCTTTTTCGCCCTACCCTTCATAATAACTTTCAGTGTGTAAGTGTTTACTTATAACAGGCTGCCAGTACATGAACTGTTCCATGGGAGCCAGACCAAGATGAGTGTGCTGGTTTTGGCTGTGTGGTGCTTAGTTGCCAGCTGGTGTTAAACCACAACAATGAGTTTTTTCCCCTATGAATGCTCTATCTATCTTGCATTTCACGTGTGGTTTTTTTGTTTTAAATGGGGCTATGCACAATGGATGAAGCGTATGTCAAGTAGTTTGTGGATGTTTGGTTTAGAAACCACAGTTAACCCAGAGACTGTAAAATACGGTGTGCACTGAAGTGTTCATTAGCCATCTCTGGTTTGGAATTTCATATTTTAAACTTCTTAATAATCCATCAGTGACAGTTCTATACTTTTGGGAAGTATTAGGTAACTTTCAGAACAAACCGCCTGCGTGTCTAGCTAGCAATTGCAATAAGGTGCAATTTCATGAGACACTAAAGCAATTTGGGTTACTCACCATAACATCCCTTAAACACAAAATGCACACAGTGAGCTCTTCCGGGCTATCTTGGTAAAATGACATGTTGTTCCTACTCTCCATTTACAGCACATTAAACAAGTGCTTTTTTGCGCCACCCGTTTTCCGTGGAGAAAGATCCTCCCCGTCCCTTGCTCTCCACATGGGTCTTCGGATCAAGGAGTTAGCATAGCAAAGGACACAGCGGACAGACAGACACATAATCCTGAATTCTCTTCAGCTGCAACTTTTGGTTGCAATGAAGTCATAATGAATCATATCAGATATTAAGATATTCTGCAGAACAACATGGATTGAACTAATGACAAAGCAGTCGCAGTCATCTGCTTCCTTGCCATCAGTCTAAGCCGTGGCCAGTTGCTTGTAATGTTTCGGCATATTGAAGGCCATAACTTTCTCTCCCTCTCTCTATATCAAACATAAGGCCTTTTTCCTGTTGAGTGTCCTCCTGTAAAACTTTTATGCTTTTTAAATGGGCAAGACTCCTGGATTACATTTTTTGACAAGATAGATGAGACTGCTTTTCACATGAGACCAAGGAAAGTAATGAGCTGTAATCTTTGAGCTGGAAGATATCTATCTTTTTTAATTACAGGTAGATTATTTCTATATTAGCCCCCACGGCAAACAGCAGTGCCACATAGGTTTCTCAAAGCAGTGCTGCATCAAGAGGAAGGGATTATAAGAGTTTTGGATCTTGGCAGAAAAGAAGGACTCTCAAACTTGAGTCTATTTTAAATTGTATAAGTCCATGCTAATTCTGTAATTCAGCAAGGAGGTATTTTGACACTGTTATTCACTACAAGTAATAAGATATTGCCATCACATCAGTGAGATGATTATTAGATGGTCCCTACAAACATTTCTGCCTTAGTCTGTCACATCTCGACTATCCTTGTCAAAGGAAGCTGCAGCCCTCACATCAGTTAGAACAATGTAAACCCATTTAACCAAAATATCTGTTTGCATACATATTTTTAAATATAGTTTCCCTTTATCTTATGCCTGAAGGAAGGAAATACTGTTTTACATTCTGAACGTTAGGCTTTTTAATCATCTCTGATTTATGCTTCATGGTTTGGCCTGAAAATAATCCCTTAAGTTGTCATACTTCCTTGAACAGTCCTGTCTCATCTAGCTAGATTATACATGAAAAAACAGAAGTAGTTTTCTTGTCGAGCCTTGCCTCCTCATATCCAACTCCTGTTTTAACCACTTTCACAGCCATGGCTTTGCTAGGGAGAACTATCACAGTAGCTTATGGAAAAAGATCAGATTGTTCTCTGGGAAGGATTTTAGAAGCTTGTCATAAAGAGACATTATTCACATGGTCCCATTCTGTTTTGCTTTCAGAGATCATGATGCTCCCTCAAGACACTTTTTTCATTTTGTACTAACAATTTTTGCTTTTCCACTTGTGTGTGCCAGTTCTTTGATAATGTCTGGACCCTTGGAGGTATGCTGTCAAAGGCAGGACAGCTTGACCTACTACAGAGATGGTTATGCTGAGTGTTTCAAATCCTTGTGACTGGCCTAGTGATGTAAAAAGCGGGGTTTGACCAAGTGCCTCATCTACAACCTCCAAGAGAGATGCCTGTTCCTGTAGCACAGCTACTTTTCTCAGCCCTGCTCCTAAGGGGAGTGAAATCCTGACTCTACTGATATCTCAGCTGAGCCATAGAGAAGAAAACTAGGATCTGGGAAAATGGTAGCGTGAAAGTTATTGGAGAACATGTGTATCAAAGTATTTATTCTTTGGAGTCAAATTACGTCAGAGTTCTGTAAATGGCATTTCTCTTTTTTTCTTTCAAATGGAAGTTTATGTCTCGTGAATGGTACTTCTTTTTGTGTGTGTCGAGGTTTAGCCCCAGCCAGCAGCTAAGCATCATGCAGCCGCTCGCTCACTTCCCTCACCCCAGGGGGATGGGGGAGAAAATCCAAAGGGCCAAAGTAAGAAAACTCATGGGTTGAGATAAGAACAATTTAATAATTGAAATACAACAATAATAGTAGTAATAATAATAACAGCAATAATAATATAATGAAAAGGAAAATAATGAGAGAGAGAGAGAGAGAGGCAAAACCTCGGGGTGGGGGGAACCAACCAAACAGCAAGTGCTGCAACCACTTACCAGCAGCCAACCGATGCCGCCAGTCCCTGAGCTGCGATCGCTGCTTCCCCCGGCCAACTCGCCCCAGTTAATATAGTGGGCATGGTGTCATATGATATGGAATATCCCTTTGGCCAGTTTGGATCAGCTGTCCTGGCTCTGCCCCCTCTCCTCCCGGCTTCTTGTGCACCTGTCAGAGCATGGGAAGCTGGAAAAGTCCTTGGCTAGTGTAAGCACTACTTAGCAACAACTAAAACATCAGTGTGTTATCAATATCATTCTCATACTAAATCCAAAAACCAGCACTGTACCAGCCACAGTGAAGGAAATTAACTCTATCCCAGCTAAAACCACGACAGTGTGGAAAACAATTAGAAAATGTAGGAGTTCCCTGGGAGGCTGCACTGATGGGGAGATTTCACACAGCCCTACTCTTCTTTGAAATTTATTTCTGAGTGCTCAGTTGAAAACACTTCCAGGACTAAATCCGTGCTGAAACCTGCTGAGGCAAAAGAAAGAGTACGGCTGCTTGTAAGGGATGAAGAATGACATAGACACTTCTACATCTTGAGAAAATAGCAAAAGTAAAGATAACAGCATAGAGAGAAGCAAAGGGGAAGACTTCAAAACAAAAGCAGGAAAGAGTAAAGGGGAATCAGATAAAAGAGACAAAGAGAAGTCTAAAAGAAACTTAAAAATGCATTTTGGAAGGAAGTGCCTGTTGGAAGATGTCTTTGGCATGCCTCCCCACTTATTGAATTGAGCACTCTACACCTGGAAATTATTATTAGGTATATATAATGTTATATAATAAAGCTGAAAGGCAGGAAGCTGTAACAAAGTAAACTGATACTAAAGAAAGCCTTTAACAAGTTTTACTTCCTGTATTGCACCTCACAGGTTATATAACTTTACATTTAATGGATATTCTCAACTGGAGTCCTATTTGTGAACTGGAGGGAATGCTATTAGTATGCTAATCAGTTCTGCAGAGTAAATTGGTTATAAGAGTGGGGTTCTAGGGAAAGGTACAATAGGGGAATATTTTTTAATTAGCACACTATTAAGTCTATTCTCCCCTTGATGCCTGTGCATATCCCCTATTGACATTAATTTCAGCCACACAACTTCTATTGAAATCAAGGGGGATTGCATGACTCTGCTCCAATGCAGTCTGAACGTATTCACAGGAAGGGATGATGGCCACTCTCTAATCTGCAGCTTTAGAAGTGCTGGCAGGTTCCAAGGACGGCTCTTGCAGTAGGAAACACAGCTTATATCCCATCAGGCACTCCCATTTGAAGGTATGTTGATTCTCACACACAGGATGTTTAGAAAGGAGAGTTCAACCTCAGTTTCAGCGGACTGTCAGTTTTTTATAGCAAATTCCAGATGGGCTTAGTGCTTATCCTGGACTCGGGCTAAATTCACATTTGCTGCAGATGGACTTGTAGAGTTTATCACTGGCATTTGAAATACCTGAGAGAATCAGTCCTGCAAAACAATCTTGCTCTCTGATTGCTTTTTTTTTATTAAAAAAGTTTCTTAGGTTCACAAGCCTCAAATGAACCTTTAGAAGAGTTGATGGAGAAAATAATTAAAGCACCAAGAAAAATGGTGTTTTGGGAATCATAATGTGAATAATGAAAGCAGGCAATAATTTGCAGTTTGGTATGTGGATTTTATCACTTGAACCACATTCTTTTAAATTCTTTTCCTCCAATATCAGCCACCCTCAGGGGGGATACTGTTTTCAAAGTCGTGCAAAGGCCAAACTTCCATTTCCTGTATACTGTCTTACTGACCTTATGCTAGAGCTTTTCTGCTTGATCCCTCAAATTCTTAAACAACATCAAAAGTTGGCTTTTTAGTCTAATACTTCTGGTCTGCTAAACTTTAATTGCAATGTTAATATAAAGTACTTTGGAATCAATTCTTTTATCAAGAACCTTGAGGCTTACCTGTTGATGAAAACTCCTGCTAGAGAGCTGGATATCATGTAGCCATGAGACAGAGGACATTGTTGAAGGAAAGTCAGCAACTATAGGATTTCTGCAAAAGCTAGGTATCTAACACCTCTGCAAGCTCCAAGGTTTTCTAGGTGCATCTTACACATGCACCCCCCCCACTGATGGGGAGTAAAATACAGCTGAAGCTCCTATTTACTATTACAAGGCTAGATTTTCATCCTTTACTTTCATTTGTTTATATTTTACTATGGAATAATTCAATATAATCCTAGATTTAAATCCTTAAGAGAAAGTTAAGATGCCCCTATGATATTCTTGACCAAAGTTTCAAAAGATCTCCAGCATTACTGTAAGATCCTCTGGAAAGTCAGCTTTAATTTCCTGTCTTGCAGGTAAAGGATAAGTGACAGTTCTGTTGTATTAAATTCTTAGTAAATTTATTTCACTGTATTAAAAGGTTTTAACATTATTAGAACACAATACTGTCTAATAAAAAGTAAAAGATCGTTGGGGGTTTCAAGGACCTCAGCCTTAATCTCATTGCAATAACCACCTCAAACATATGCCTAAAGATTATTAAAATGCTGAAGAAATGTTGTATTAGAACATATGAATATAAAAGTGTTGGTTAATTCGTGTACACATCAGGTGTCGTAAACCTTATCTCCTTTATCTCAGGCTCAAGAGGTATTTACAGAGACAACTCTCCATTTGGTGCCTTTTTTTTTTTTTTTAAATACAAGCTAATAATTAATCTTTTGGAGGAAATGAGAAGATAGTTAAGATGTTCTGGAACTGTCTGCTACTGAACCTAAATCTTGGAGATAAAAGAATTCAAGGCTACAGATAAGAACAGTAAATATAAACATAGCAAATACAACCCCAACCTCCTAAAGCCCCACTGAAACCAATAAACAAGACACATCACAAATATAGCGTCTCTAATTGGTATGGATTTTCTTCTGCAACCTGACTTCAGACCCAGATTGAAAGGCTGGAGGGCATTTACAGTGCTTTGCCTAACACAGACCATGAGACTCTCCTGAATCAATTTTTGAGAGAACTAGAGCAGATCATCTGAAAAAACTTGCAGTCTTGAGCTTGACAGAGAATCAGCCACGACCTATTCTCCAACAGTTAATCACCTTAACTACAAGCACTGACGATATTTCTGGAGTGATTTAAACTCCTAACCACTACTAAACTAGAAGAATGTACTTCTTATATCTGCATTCCCTGTTCACAGTGAGTGATTAAAACTTTAATGATTTCTTGCCTGATGGTCCAACCTTTTCCATTTTAAGGACTACATATTTCTTTTTATGGAGCTTCCACTGGCCAAATAAAAAGTTAAAATGCTTACAACCCACTCTTCCTGTAAGAGCTGGTGTCAACTTGCAGAGCAGACTAATGGTTTGACAGCCACAGTAAATCATAGACAAGATGGGAATGATGGACATACTAGATTTGGGCTAACAGCTTAACCCCTCCAATTCTGAGATTATAGGAGTTTAATCTAATTAAGACAAGTTACCCCACATCTTTTAACAAGTCATCCTTGAGGTCCTTTCACTACTCCCATCCTTCCCATCTGCAAATTCAAGAACGAGGTATGACACTATTAGCTGCTTTAGTGCCCCTTAGGGCAGACCAATCCCTTAATTCCCTTTTCAGTTTGCTTGGTCCACAAATCACTGATCTTATAGCAGAAATCTGTCTCTTCCCCCCAGAATATTAGCTCTTACCATTCTCCCAGCAGTCCAGCAATCATGAAATCTGATACAAGAGATTCAGGAGAACCATGTGAACAGAGATGGAGGCAGAGCCCAGGGTTAGATCAGAGCGAGAGTATTATGAACATGTAACCCAAGCTGGAGCCCTGCCAAGGGTCTGACATTTATTAGCCAGTGTGGAATGCAACGCTGATGGGTTTTGCTAATATATTAATGAAGTTTATATTAGTAACATGGTGTGGTCATCCATATTAAACTAAAAAAAGAAAGTATGGAGCATAATCTTACCCATTAGTATGTTGGAAGCTCATGTTCAGCATGGTTAGCCACCATGACCCCTAAGGGCTTTCTTAGGATAACTGTTTCCCAGAGCCGAGCCCAACATCAATGAAGATTCATTCTTCCTAGGGATGATTTTACATAGGGTTGTACTAAAATGCCTGTTTCTTAATCTGGATAGAAACAGGTGGTCCATATAGTTTTGTAGTCGTGATTCGTCCTCCTCTTTTTAAGCATTCTTCCAAACTGACAGTCATTTGCAGACTTGCTCAGTTACAACTATTTTTCCTTTGAAATCTTAAATAAAATACCTAAAGTAACAAAGAGATAAGAAATTCATGGAGTCCATCCGAAAAATAAATGCATGGCTAGTAAAGACCACTTATTAGAGTTAGTTTGAGCCCTGTCAGCCAATTTTTAATCCATTTTATGTGAACTGTTTATTTTGTATCTCTCTTTTTTTAATCAGTGTCATGCAGTACCAAGTCAAATGCTTTATACAAGGCTATTACATGAACTTTATTATGGTTATCAACAAAATTTGTGATCTCATTCACAAAAAAGTAATTTTGACAGGATCTGCTTTCCCTAAGCCCACGTTGTTTGGCATTAATTAGATTTCTACTGTTAATCCTTTATTAATCGAATTCTACATCAGCCATTCCAGGACCAGTATCAGTCTGACAAACCTGTAATTACCAGGGTCATCTTATTTTACTCTTTTAAATACTGGAACAACATTTGCTTTTCCCGGCCTCCTGAAACTCCCCCACCATTCCTAAACTCATTTAAAAAATCACAATAGCAGCTGGAGGAACTCAAGCACAGTGCACACTCTTATCAGCCACTTGCAAGACTTGTAGTAGCACTGGGCTGTTCAGGGCATTGCTTTTAGCTGTCTCATTGGTCACAGGCTCACAGCAATGTTGCAAAAGATGCAGTCTTGGTTGATTAAGCCAGGCTCTTACTAAACAGAAGGTAAAGAGATAAGAAAGAAGAAATAAGACAAAAAAGGACATATGAAGCAGTATTGACAGCAACCCCCATGTTTCATACTCCATGCCCTACAGAAGGTGTCCTCATGAGGTCCCTCCGCAGGTTCCCTCTCCAGCCCAGGTGAGGAAACATATGGCCATGCCAAGGCCTGGGGACAATCTACTTGTCCCTGGTTCTCACCCGGTGATCCTCTAATCTTGCTATAGAAGGGTCGAGAGTTTCACCTCAGCTCTTGCCCAGAACTGCTTTAATCATGACAAACAGAGTCTGGAAACAAGTTGTTCTATGCAAATCTTCAGTTGACTTCCTTGCAGCTTTTTAAAATATCTCAAAGTTGTTGACATCTTCAAAGCGCAGTTCTGGATGGTACTTCTTTTGTAGTAAAGAGGTGAGATGGGACGGTGGCAATAGTGGCATTTTCCCTCTTTGCACATTATCCTCTGGCCAGAGCTCTCCCTCTGCTATTGGGGATGCACTGGGGATTAACACCTCTATTTTCAAAGGCTCCTAAACCTGAAGCTGGTTGTCTCTAGCTATAACCATTAGGCATCCAGAGTAAAAGGCCTACAAATTTGGTATGGATGGAAATGCCTGGAGCAGAAAGCTGGTTTTAAAATACAGTTCTGCAGCTGGTGTTTCCTGGTGACCAGCTGTGGCAGCTCCGAAGGTGGGCTTAGGTGCCTGCATCTCCCCTGCACTGCAGAAGGCAGCCTAGGGATCACCTCAGTGTTTGACACCAAGCGCAGATGTTAGTGATCTCCAAGTCTCCTTTTCAAATGCAGCTTTTTTCTTACAGTTCACTTTTCTAATCCTCAGCCAAAAGCCTCATGCCTAAGGAAGCTCCAAGGATGCAATGAGTGGAGATGTCAGTATTGCCTTTAACTTGTCATCTAATGAGTCCTGGTGTCCAACCCACCGATTTTATTCCAGTCTTTTCTGACCCTCTTCTCTTTTCCACCAGTTATTATCTTAACTCAGTCCTAGGATGGTCTTGATAGCCCCATTTCTTTGGGCTAATTTTGTCCATCTCATTTTGTCTTCTATCAAGCTATACCATTCCAGAAGGCTGGAGGATTTATTAAATTTTCAGCCCTTTTCCAACAAGCAAGCACATGATCTAGATGACTCTGCTAGACAAGAATTTTTTTCAAGAAATCCTTTGTGTTTTAATGGTAGAAACTTATCTTAGAATAAGATTAATATTAATCTATAGAAAAGAACAAGATAAAGATAGATTTTGCCTATTAAATTTAAGAATGACAATCAGTCAAGTGTCTACTAAGTACTGCTGAATTAAAATGAAACACCAAGAGAAGTACATATGACAAGCTATAGTATATTAAATGGTTTCATTATCCTCTGATATAATGAACAACAAATGGATTTGGAAATTGATGCAATGTTTTGAAAAAAGTATTCCTGTAGAATTACAATAAAATTAGACTGAATTTATGTTTCCACTATTACAATTTTCACTGTCATCTCACAATGTTAGCTGTGGTTTTTAATGTCTGTTTATGTTCCTTTCTTGAGTAGAATTTGAAATTAGTTGATCAGTTATCATGTAATAACTGCTTAAGAATAAATCCATATTAAATTAGAAAAACTAAGTGAGATAAGAATGTAGCATTTGTAACATCAGTAGGGAAAAAAAGACACAGAAATATGTTTAAATTAGAAATGAACTATTTTAATTAGGTATTACAGTAGCCAGTATTCACAGAGATTGTGCTGCTTCTGTATATTCTAAATAAGTATTCTTGCAGCACAGCCTTGTTATCACGTTAAACAATTTTTAGTGTGTTATACCTGAAAGATCACAATAGATTAAATTTTGTTCAATAGATTTTACTACTGAACCAGCCTATTTAAAATTCTTCATGAAATGTAAAGATGGATTTAAAATTTATGAACAGGAGCATACAATGACATAGGGCAGATTAAAAAAAAGTGCAATTTAACATAAAGTATTATTAGTAATAACATTGCAATCAATCACCCTTCTTATCTACTCATATGTCTTTAGATTATATCTTTTAAAAAGCCCTAGTGAAGACAAGTCATACAGTGCTGAGCTGAGCACTGCAGCTGGGGTTTTCAAAGGACCACGGTGGAATTCATCACTTCAGTGCCCAACTCCTCGCTGGAGATTCACACAATCTACACCTTCTGCATTTAGAAAAATTAAGCTAGCTTCGGTTCAAGAAAGAGAAAGAAGAAATTGAAGATTACTTTTTTTGAAGAAAAGCTTCAGAACCTCTCTGCTCCCCCCTGCATTTTAATATAATATGATTGATTATAAAAACTGTTAAAACCAAATAAATACTTGAAATCTACAATGTTATTTTGCAGAGATTTTTTAGCCCTCTTCCAATAGGTTGTTAGGCAGAAGAGGTTTCTGTTACTCTAGCTGTTGTTCTCAGTAGTGCCTGCTGAGTAATTCCAAGGTCACAGAAAGGAAATGGAAATAGAAAAACTGGGGTTAGGGAAAGGCATCAAGTGGGAATAATACTGTTCTCCCTTGCACAGAGCACTAGGGGCTGAAGAGAAAGACCAACAGACAAATGTAGTTTCAGCATAATTCTGTTTTTTTCTCTATTGCTTTATTCTTTCCAACATGTCAACAAGAAATAAATAATGTGTCAGAAATTCAGGAAATTAAGAGGTCACAACAAAAACAACCAGCAAAAGAGATTGCAATCTGAATTATCCAGGGGAAAGACATTTGGAAGTGAAGTGGAGCTGGTGCCAGTGATGTGGAAGAGAAAAGAAAAGCAGCAGGAAGGAAACAAAGTCTCAGCATATAAACAAACACAGACATTTACTGTAATTAAGCTGATAACACTCAGCAGATAGCATGCAGCCTGGTCCCTGGCTGCCATGAGCTCTCCTGCTGCTGCCAGCCCACAAGATTTCGGCAGCAAACGTTGGGCATGTCACCAGCCCCTTGATGGGAGGCAGCGTGCTGTCAGGAAGGTCTTGTTTGCTGTGAAAAATAGTCAGAGGTTTACCTTGAAACTGAGTTTTCCAGCCCGCCTAGTGTTGCAGTTTAATCAATACTTCACTTTGACGGCTCTGTTACATTAGGACTAAAATGAAGTTTACAGTCAGCTCAAAATATCTTAAATCCTAGCAAACACCCCCAAAACATCTCTTCCACAGTTTTTCCCTGGTGAGCTAGGTGTTAATAAGTGCCAGGATTAAGGAGGTAGTACTAAACCACTCCTAATCCATGGCAACCCAGGAGGAACTAGAGGCTACTCACTATTGTTTGAAACTGTATGAAAAGCTCCAAATAAATTAGGTGCTTTGAAATTCTCAATTGCTTTACTTTTCCTTTTGTCTCTGCCATCTTCTTCTGTAAAAGACAGCAAACCATGCTGGAAAGATAATACATTCCAAACATACAAATACAAAGATACTAATTCATGCTCAGTCAGTTCTTTTCCAAACCTATGCTAACATTACATGGAAAAAGCTGCTGGAGTTAAAGGACAGAATGGTTAGCTACATTGCTGTCCTATGACCAGTCCAAAGCTCCTTACCTGATAGATGAAATGAAAATTTTGTAGTGCGTGTGCAGATGTGTGAGGTGTGCAGGCCAAGGCCCTTATCAGAGGGTATTCAAGTGGTTAAGAAATGTGTTGCAAGAGGAGAAACAGTGGAGCTGAAAGTGCTTGGCTCCCAAGCCAGCCCCCTGCTAGGGAAGAGGCTTACACAGTTGCAGAAAATTCTTTTTTTCCACTTCCATATTAAAGCAACACTGTAGGGGCTACAGTCTTGCTGCATATCTGTTGTCTGCGAGGACTAACTTGTAGGTGGTTTAATTGGGGAGTGTTCAACCCAAGCCACAGGGAGACGTCTTCTCCCTCGTGAAAGGTCTTAAATCCATACAGTTGCTTGCTTCAGGTTTATCTTCAGAAATGTGCTTCTCTGGCTTGAGCACGGGTTCTTTTGAGATTTGTGTGGTCTCATCTACTCAGCTAAACACTCCTTTTGCTAGAGATTGCCTCTGTTTGGTTGAGGTACTGGTGGGCAAAAGGGTATGGTCTCATACCCACCACAGTCCATGGGCATGGGCAAGGGGATGTCTCTGCAGCATCAAGACTTGTCTGTCTGAATGGAAAGATTTCAACACAGCACTGAGTACAGTGCATATCAAATGAGTGATATAAGCTGGTATTTAGGAGAATGGCACTGAGAAAAAATCCAGTCTTACCAGAAATTAATAAAAGGTGATATTGTACATTTCTCTCTTTATCTTGTCCCAAATAAGCTTTCTACATAGTTCTTTCTTATTATGCTTCAAATTATGCAGTATTTTTAAAGACAGTGCTAGTAGTCCTTATTCCATTTCCCAGTTAGTGTTTTTTATGGTAATCACATATACAATTCTCTCCTGTATGACTTGCATTTAACTTAAACTATGAGTTTAGGTTGTGTATTTTGCAGATTCACTGTTCTGAAGCAACTTTGATTGATGGCAATCACCTAAACAGATACAGGATCAGCAAATTTCCTCAGCAAAGACAACAGTAGAGGGTACATTTATAGTATTCTTGTTTATTAGTTTAGAGACCAGAGTTCTCGTAGGTCAGCTAATCTAGGAGGAGGTGAGGTGGGAGGTTGGCTGCTCTGTTGGCACAAGCAGTCACAGGCAGAGCAGGCATCAGGAATGGGGATGCAGGAAGAGCCTGAGAGACTTTGGGGTTGGAAGCTCTAGGAAGCCACTCCAGGTGATTTTCCACACAGCTGTGGATATTCTGGCTCACTTTGCTGACTGTTTTTTGCCTTCCCATGTGCAGTGTGGAGAGTTTGGATGCACACGTCTGGGCTGTGGCTTCCTCTCAGGGTCAGGAACCTAAACTGTAAGGGTTGTGGGGTCAAGGCTGGAACTGTCCTAAAGGACATAAGGACCCTTAAAAGTGAAAGAGCCAGAGTGAAAGCTGTTACTCTGACGGCTATGGAAGATGTCACCACTATAACGCCAGCAGGAGATCCTCCTGAATTCACAGCTCCTTCTCACACAGTGCAAACTGAGAAGAGACATGCCTCTTTTCCCTCATTGACACTTTGGGGATTTCCAATGCCTTACCCGTCTGTAAGGCATTTTCTGAAATTAGGGAGTCTGTGAAAGTGCACTCTCCATTTTGTTATTCATTGACTGCCTTCAGCTCTTTAGTATGCCACAGTACCCTTCTTCTTCTGAGAGCCAGGGAGAGAGATGACAGAGCAAAGGGCAGCACAGACAACATCAAGAAGCCAGAAAAGCAAGGAAAGCAGGGAAATATTGTTTCATCCTTTTCTTACAGCCATTTATTTCCATGCTGAAAGGCAGCATGTGGGCTGAGATGCTTTAGTTTGCATTTTACACAGAAAATACGTGAACTCCTCTCCACTTATCCTTGAAAGGGAATGGCCCAGTGCAGTTCCAGTCTGATGGCATTAAACCATGACCATTAAACCAACCTACCACTGGAAACTGAGGAGAAGAGCTATTGAAATATTCAGCTTTCAATTATAAGGTATCATCAACTACATCAGATTATTTATCTGGGAAGGAAAGGGCTGGTTCTTTCTCCCTATTGGCCCAGCTTCTGTTCTTCAAGGATGATCATCAAGATCATACTTAAGTGACATAAAATACTTGAGAGGACTTTCTCCTTTTCAATTGCTTCTGCTATTTATTTTCTTACTCTGTAAACTCGAGCTTTGATCCTACTCTGTTTTCCTACTTTCCCTTACCTTTTGCCTACTGAATATACTAATGGCTGTATCTAGGTTGCTGACATACCCAGGAAATACCCATGTGCTCAGAGCTCTTTTAGGATGCAGAGAGACTTGTGAAGAAAGATTGTTAAGTGCCTCAAATACCAAGCTGGGATTCAGGGAACCCAGAGTAGACTCTCCTCAGCAGGTTCCTTTAAGACCCTTGGGGAATGCCCTTTTCCCCCGGCTTTCAATCGCTGTTCAGAAAGCATGGGCCCCTTTCCTTCTCACTGAGCTGCATCACAGTGATGGCATTCAAGCACTGTAACAGATAGGAAATAGCTGGAAAAGCTTTGCAATAGAGCATTACTCTACTTATATTTCTGAAAGTACCATAGCTGTCTCCTGCAAAAGAGATCTCTCTTTAAAATGAATTAATTGAGTGTAAGCTAGGCAGTAGCAACCCTTTATCCATTACTACTGGAGGTCATGTCCCTTAAGCCCTTCAGAGGAAACTCCTCTTTTATATAGACACACTACACAGCATGAGCCATGCAGTCACAGCCTGGCACACCCTCCCCAGCTCCATCAGCAGTACTTCAGTCTCAGTGCCATGTAAGGGCTAAAATCAGCTACATTTAAAGTCACAGAATCCCAGACTGGCAGGGGTTGGAAGGGACCTCTGGAGATCACCTCATCCAACCCCCCTGCTTGAGCAGGCACACCCAGAGCAGGGGGCACAGGATCACGTCCAGGTGGGTTTGAATGTCTCCAGGGAAGGAGACTCCGCAGCCTCTCTGGGCAGCCTGTTCCACTGCTCTGGCACCCTCACAGCAAAGGAGTATTTCCTCATATTGAGGTGGAACTTCCTGTGCTCCAACTTGTGCCCATTGCCCCTTGGCCTGTCGTTGGGCACCACTGAAAACTCTGGCCTCATCTTCTTAACACCCACCCTTCAGATATTTATAAGCATTGATAAGATCCCCTCTCAGCCTTCTCTTCTCCAGGCTGAACAGACCCAGGTCTCTCAGCCTTTCCTCATAAAAGAGATGCTCCAGTCCCCTGATCATCTGATAGCTTTCCTCTGGACTTGCACGAGCAGTTCTCTGTCTTTCTTGAACTGGGGAGCGCAGAACTGGACGCAGCACTCCAGATGTGGCCTCACTGGGGCGGAGGAGAGGGGGAGGATAACCTCCCTCGACCTGCTGGCCACACTCCTTTGAATGCACTCCAGGACACCGCTGGCCTTCTCGCCTACAAGGGCACAGTGCTGGCTCATGGTCACCCTGCTGCCCACCAGCACTGCCAGGTCCTTCTCAACAGAGCCGCTTCCCAGCAGGTCAGCCCCCAGCCTGTACTGGTGCATGGGGTTGTTCCTCCCCAGGGGCAGGACCCTACACTTGCTCTTGTTGAATTCCATGAGGTTCCCCTCGGCCCAGCTCTCCAGCCTGCCCAAGACTCTCTGAATGGCAGCACAGCCTTCTGGTGTACCAGCCACTCCTCCCAGCTTGGTATCATCAGCGAACCTGCTGAGGGTACACTCTGTCCCTTCGTCCAGGCCATTGAAGTTTGTGTTGAACAGGACTGGAGCCGGCACAGAGCCCTGGGGAACACCGCTAGTTACGGGCCTGCAACCAGACTCTGCGCCATTGATTATGACCCTGTGTCCAACGGAGTCCAGGAATTTTCACAAGGAAACTCATGTTGCTCTGTAAGCTGCTCCATAAAAGAAAGCAAGAGTGGCAGAGTGGGCCTTGGAGACAAGGAAGCAGCACTTAAAAAAAACTAATTGTGATGAATATATTCCATTTCTACGTGAGAATTATTATTCACGAATATGTCTTGCAAACACAGTGTGACAGGACTGAGGAAGCATACAGGCATGTTCACTTATTCTTCGCTCAGCATACAACAAGTTTCTGTTTTGAGGCAAGGTCTCATTTTCCAGATCACATTTGAACATTTTTAGGATAATTGAGGCAGCTGTTGGTAAAAAAACTGCTGTAGCTTGAAAATCACTTGAATATTTATACTGTAAATAAACTGCTATTCCTGGGTACTTGGTGAAAAAGAAAGGAGAAACCACTTAATTTCTTACCTCAGTATAAGCTTCATGAGTATTGGCTGAGAAGTTGCTTGGTATTGCCAAGTGAAGAGACCAGTTTTATGGTGAAGGAATTGGGAGAGGGTTTAACGTGTTTCAGTTCCTGTCTCCCTATGACACTGAAGACAAGACCTCAAGTCTTTACATCATTATAGTAAAACATTTTTTGCTTCTTCCCCATCATATGATCACCGCCAAAAACATCAGTCTCTCCGTATTTATGAACACACTTCACTTTACACACAGAGCAAAATCACTGGGGTTGAACAGGATGCACGTGGTGCAAGAAGTCAGGCATATACCTGAATCTTAAACAAATCCATACCTTGTGCTATGTTGGTAGGCTACAAAGCCTATAGGCAGGACGTGCCCCTGATAGTTTGCCTCGCAAAAAACGGCTATTTGGTGTTTGTGTGATTCACGGCAGCCAGTGTCTCCACTGGCTACATTATAAAGCAACTGAATCCAAGTTGTGAATAACTTTTCTTTTTTTTCCAGAAGTGTGGAAATACCAAACAAGCACCTTTCTTACGATCAACATGCAAATAAACGATCAGAGCTGACCAGCAGCATCCACATGCCTTCTCTTAGCTTCTGGCAAATGAGGTATTTCAAATTAGCTTAGCCTTTTATAGAGAAAGGTTACATGAACTTAAATTACTTTGCATTATGGCAAGGCTTAGAGCCTGCCCACCAATGCTGCTGGAAGGTAGATGGTACAAGGTAACTTTGTTGTGTGCCTAAGCCCTGAGCATGATATCTTAATTAACAGGAGAATCAGGGAGCAGCAAATCAGAACTGCTGATTGAAAAATTTATTCAAAATTTTTGACCAAACTCTACTATAACATGCATCTAGAGCAAGTTTAAGACTGCAGTTTATAATTAGTCCTGTTACAGAGGAGAAACAACACTGTATTTCCTAGTTAGATAACATCCATGTCTCATAACATCTTTGTTATCCTGAAACAGAAATGTCAAGTTTTAGTCTGTTCTAGGGTGAAAGAATCTTCCTGTTTGGCCAGTTGTCCATCACCAGTTAAACAGACTTTTCAACTCTCTTGTACTCTATCCCACCTTTGCCATGCCTACAGGTTCAATGCAAGGCAGAACATCCGTACAGAACACGGTGCATATCGGGGCATTTATTTTCCTGTGCCTGTAACACACCAACGATCTCTGCTACAAACTAGATCAAGTCAAACGGGAGATTCCCTTTAGAAATTTTATGTGAGATTGAGAGTCTGAACCTGCTCATGATGAGGCAGGATCACACAAAGTTAACGAACACTGAGCTTATGTTTCTGTATTGGACACATGATTAACAAATTTTACAGATTGGTACTTGTCTGTCAAGTCCCAGTGCTGCCATTTGAAGAGTTTTTTAACAATAAAATTACTATGGAGTAATTGACATTTTCTTTTGCCTGTCAGAATATCTACAAGCTGGTTTTTGCAGCTAAATTTCTCTTGAAATGTACGCAGGCATGTATTTCCTGCTTCTAAACTGAAAATCAGATTACTGTCTTGAGTACTAGCTGGAGTTCTGATGAATGTTTATTTGGCACCATGTTCATACTGTTATGCACAAGTGCATAGAATTAAAATAATAATTTCTACTTGATTTCATGCTTCTCTGGCTTAATGGTCTCTGATGTTTTTGAGCAGATCCATTATACATACTTAAATATAGAAAAGACATACTGCAAGAAAAAAAGAAGAAGAAGAAACTGGTGACCAAATTTACTCCAAAGTGAAGTTGGAAAGAAAATTACAAATATGACTTTTGCTAGGATTTGACACTGTGTCTTTCCTGGATAATATGACACTGAGGTATTCATAATAATGAGTGGTGTACCCAAACCAATTTTCTGCTTGTCGCTACAAAATACTGACAGCTCCTGTTTTTCCTTTAAGTGCAGTTGAATGTAATTAGCAAATTGCTCAAGGCTTGATTAAAATGTCATTTTATGAATCTTTGGTATCTTCAGCTTCTTTTCTAAAGCCACTCACTACCTGCCCAGCTTAACCCCATGCCAGTCAAAGACCTTGTCATCGTGTAAAGGGAAATTATTATTTTACTCTGCAGCTTGACACCATCTACTGCTTTCCATTCAGCACAGATGGTGAGTACCCAGAGTGGCAGGAAGAGGTACCAAAAGGCTGCTGAAACTTCCAAGCAGAACAGGGGTTGTCATTTTGGATGCCACTTTCAAAAGCCATGCCTTGGAAAAGCATCCCTTTAGGGAGTGACACTGCAGTGCCACAGAGTGTTGACAGGCTAAGAGTGCTCAGGCTGTCTTATCTGTGCAGGGACTCAAGAGAGATTTCAGGAAAAGTGATTGAAGATAATGTAAATAAAAGTGATGGTGTGTAACAAGTGCAAGCAAATATTCCCACCCCCTGAGCTACACCAGCACTGTTTACTGCTCACAACTCCGACGCCCTTCAGCTTTCAGACAGCGTGTTATTTAAATTTGCCATTTCTCTCAGGCTCAGGTTTAAAAGAGTGGGGTCAAAGCAGCTTCAGTTTCATTTAGAGTAATTGGGAGTTGCAAAAGTGAAATACTGCCATTTTGCATTGCAACAAATGGACTTTCGGTGGGAAGGCTCAGGCATCTGTGCTGGGAAGGCTGAAGTGTTCATGATCTCACCATCAACTTCAGCTACTTCAGCTGTTGTCACCATCTAAAGAGGTTGTTTAGTTTGTTGGTTTTTTAAAACTTTTTATTAGCTTCCCTCCCTTCTCACAAAAAACAAGTTATTTTTATCTCAGTTCTGCCTGGGGAGAATGCATTGATACTGCTTAACTCTGCAAGAACTATTTATGCCTTATGGTCTCATAGGATATCACATCAGGAAAGCTGATACACTCTGCTTACAGCTCTGTAAAACAGAACCCAGCTCCTCTCTGCCACCATATGTGAACACATGCGTTCACACACTGTAACATGGAAGACGTTTCATAACCTCTGTCCTTTTGCTATTGCCTAACTTCCTAGCCAGCATTGTTCCTTCTGTGTAGCTTTTTGTGTTCTTCCGAATTTGGTTACTTTGTGCTGAATTCCAGCAATATTGGCATATTGGCCGGTAGAAGTAAATCACAGAAGGAAACCTAAGGTTTACCCAAGGACCTGTTCATACAGCTTGTCATGTCTAGCATTTTTAATATGTCCCACTTTCCCCCCCCCCCGTATAAAGAAGGCCAGAATGTAAGCATTTATTGGGAATTCTCTAGCATTGCTATGTTATAACCAGGAGTATTTTACAATTATGTCTTCATTGTCTCAACACAAATCATGCTTTAAATGATTAAATAAATCTTAGCAAAGGCATAAGATTTTCTGCAGTGCTGTCTATGAGTGATTTGCACGCAAGTGAAATAGATTTGGACCTGTCCCTGAAAAAATTAATTTTCTAGGGAGCTGTGAATTTTGCATATTTAATTATTACATAAGCATTTTTGTTTGGTATTGTTCTGGTAAGTCTATATTTTATTAGGCCTCTGATGATTTATAATAATAAATGTTTGTTCAGCAACAGCTGGTCTCAGATCATTATCCTATCAAACATACTTTATTTATTTATCCCGCCTCATTTTTAACCCTTGTGTGTTTTGTTTTCTTTCTCTAGTCACAGCTTTTTTGCTGGGAATAAGTCAAGCTCCCTTTGGAAATAATTCGTAGCAAATTAAGGTCAGATGTTTCTGAAACAGACATTGGGCAGTACTTTAGCATGCAAGCTACACCACCTGCAGAATTTGTAGCATGCTTTCGATGGATGCTGACTGCTCCCATAGTAAGACACCCTCCAACCTTCCCACAGAATTGTTAGCCTCTTAAAAAATAGACTTATTGCATTGGCAGCAGGCTGGATGCTACTAACTGATATCAGTGGGAGATGTGTTCTTGGTATCGTCAAGGAAGAGAAAACTACAGACTGTTAATGTCATGTTCCTTTGAAGTTTTTGGCATACTTTACATCTGATGCTCCAATGGAGACATACGTCTCTAGTATAATAGGGAATGAAATAATCCCCATCTCAGGTAACTCAGCTAAGGGCTATTGGCGTAGATGCACAGGATGGATGCCAGCCTGGCTCTGCTTTCCCACCTGTTGTGGTTTAACCCCAGGCGGCAAGTAAGCCCCACATAGCCGCTCACTCGCTCCCCCCTGCAGTGGGATGCGGGAGAGATTTGGAAGAGTAAAAGTGAGAAAACTTGTGGGTTGAAGTAAAGGCAATTTAATAGGAAAAGCAAAAGCCGCACACACAAGCAAAGCAAAGCAGAACAAGGAATTCCTTCACTGTTTCCAACAGGCAGGCAGGTGTTCAGCCATCTCCAGGAAAGCAGGGCTCCATCACGCGTAACGGTGACTTGGGAAGACAAACGCCATTGCTCCAAACGTCCCCTCCCCTTCCTTCTTCTTCCCCCAGCTCTATATACTGAGCGTGATGTCATACGGTGTGGGACATTCCTTGGGTCGGTTGGGGTCAGCTGTCCCAGCCATGTCCCCTCCCGATCCCTTGTGCCCCTACAGCCACTCGCTGGTGGGGTGGGGTGAGGAGAAGAAAGGCCTTGACTCCGTGTAAGCCCTGCTCAGCAAGATCGAAACCATCCCTGGGTTATCAACGCTGTTTTCAGCACGAATCCAAAACACAGCCCCATACTAGGTACTGTGAAGAAAATTAACTCTGTCCCAGCCAAAACCAGCACACCACTTCTGGAACCAGCCTCTTGGTGGTATTCTCAGGTCCACCATGCTCTTAGTGGGATGCAGTGATCATGCAGTCCTGAATAAAAGCCAGCCTGCTTACAACGACACCATCTACAACAGCCAGAAGGAAATACTGAGGAATATATTATGGCTTCAGTCTTGTTTTTTGGGAGATGAAGTGCTTATCCCCTGACTGAAGGACATACCTTATGCCATTCATAACATGTAGATCTGAATGTTTTCCTGACCAGATCAACCGGGAGGAGGACGGGAGAAATAGAGACCTTCATTCAGCTGCCCAGGGTTAATCACAGGAATACAGGGGATTTAAGTTCAAATCCATCCTCCTTATCTGAAGCAGAGAATTGAACTTGACACCTCTCCTCATCCCAAATTGGAGTGCATTAACCATGAGATCAGAGAGTCAATTCCTCAGTTTTCCTCTATCTTCATCTCGAACACAATTAAAGTTGACATTATTTAAATACAGGTGTAACTTCAAGGAAATAAAGGAGAGGTTCAGTGCATCTCAGTTGTCGTAGTGACTATGACATTTTGCTGTAGGAGCAGCAAGAAGGGCACCAAACCTTAACTGAGATGAAGCAGAGAAATAGAAGATGCATAATACTGAGACAGATAATGTCACAAAGCGTGGGTCTAACTCAAAGTCTACTGAAATCATGAGCTGTATTTCCACTGACATTACAGAGCTTAAATCAGCGCATGGATATCCAATTTGGACATTTTTTTTTTAATAATTTCTTCACATTTTTAACTGAAAGAAAAGGGAAGTGACTGACAGAATTAGAGATAACTGAAGGATTGGTACAGCAACTATTGATCAAAAGGCAAAATAAATATTCCAGCTGAATAAATGACAAGCAACACATGACCTTCAGTAAAAGAGTTTTGAAACTCTATTTAAATTGTTAGGTATATAATGCTTTTTCAAATGTAGTTTAAGATAAGTTCATGTGGAGATCCACCTGTTTTGAGAAGGTGTAACTTAATATTCAAAAAATTACAGTCTTACATGACATTAAGTTCTCTATGAGGCTAATATTCCAAAGAAATCAGAAAATCATTGGACTTAATTTCTTATAGTCAGAGGTCATCAGATTTATATAGAGAGAGCAGCCGTACTTCAAGAGGGAAAAATTCCGAAATGCAAACCTCAAATAGAAGGGAGAAGGCATTTTATTTTCACTTTGCTGTTATAGTTATGTTTTTTAAACCTGACTTCACTCTACCATCCTTCATCACATGTCTGGATGTCTTATCATGAGAAATCCCGTACAACTGGTCTCAAGTGAGGCATCCTTTACTACCCTTACTTTGATCCCTTTGTCGTCATTAGAAGTGCCAGGTTCCTACCAACACTAGTAAGGCACTTTTTTATAAAGTGTAAGAAATGCTTAACAGGTAATTTATACTATTCAAATTTCAATTAGTTTAAGCTGGCTTTATGCCCCATCATTCAGCGCCTGTAACTACCTATAAGAAGTCTAAGAATTAGGGGGTTCTGTTACAGTCCAAAGTAAGCAAGCTTAGAAATAAGCTTCTGTTACCTTTTTATTTATCCCTGGGCTATTGATTAATGGAACCCTGCTACAAAATGACCAGTACATTTATGTAGTTTCCAGTGGCACATAGGTTTTTTATTTTGTCTTAAAGCTATGGAAATACACAAGCAAAAGAATAAAGGTGAGAAGCTTTCTCATTTACCCAGACTTCAGTAACTATAGAGTATTTGTACAGTGATCATTGAAGAGAAAACCTTGAAAGCGCCCTGAATTGGCACAGTCATCTGAAATCCTTAATGCATGTGCTATAGTAGCAGTATATTGTAAGTATTTGCTTTAGATATCCCCAATTTAGATATTCAGTGATCACTGGAAAGTGAATAACCATGCATTCACAGTATTTTGTCTTCACTATGCTCATGTGGTTTTCTTGTATTATCTCATGTGAAGGACATGAACCAGGAATATTTTAAGCAACACTAGGACTACAGATTTATCCATCCACGTGTAAATCCACAAGAGGCTCTACAATGTCAGGTTCTAGTTTTCAGGGTCCTGAACTTCAAAAGGGAACATACAATCTTAAATTCAGCATCTCACCATTACAGCATGGTGATAATTGCAGGTCCCCAGACAGTATTTGCAAGAGCCAGCATGCTCAAAGGGGTGCTACCAGCACCAGGGAGCACTGCAGAGGGCCAGACTCACACCTCTAGCTCCCGCCTTGCAAAAGCCTTTCTCACACACACACGCACACACGCTGCTTTGTGTTGCACTAATTCATGCTCTTTCATTCAAAGACTACAAATGCAAATGGTGGTTCCTGCTAGGTAAAATGTCTACACACTTGTTTTAAGTGAGACTTTTTACCTTTCTGATCTCAAATAGAACAACCTTACCAAATCTTGTTCTGTTCCTCAGATAGTTAGGAGTTCAGGACCAAGTTTTCTTAAAAAAAATACTATTTGCAACAAACATTGAAGCATGTTCAGTTATTTTCCAAGTGACTGGTCAGTCTCCTCTCCTTTATTTCATATCACTCAGCCACTACTCTCATCCATGAAGACAGGCTATGGCAGCTGAGGCAGCAAGAACCTAAATTGATGGCATCATGTTGCTTTGGCTTTTCTTGCCAGGTCTTGTTTTCTTTTTTAATCTCTGCTGGCACCATACTCTCAGTTCTTGGTGCCACCTGCTACAAGGATCCCCACTGAACCATTTACCAGATATATTGTACAAGTTTCTCTAACAACAGAGAAACCCTCCTTGTGAAGTCTCAGTTACTGCTTTCGTATTCCAAGCAGTCCCTAAATTCAATTTATGATGATACTATTTTGATTCTCAACATCTTGATTTGGTGTATTATATAACTAAACTGTTTGGATGAAGACTCCCAGTATGCACAGCATTATTGGTATTGGAACAGCCTTCATATTTCACTGTGTACTTTACAAATATACTGTGACATTTTCCTCTTGAGATTTTTAAAAGTTAAGAGTGGGGGAGAAAAACTAGAAGGGCAGGAGAAACTAAATCTCCAAGTAGAGATTCTACACAACTATCAGTTGTGTAGAGTTTTTAAACACATCCCCTGGGAATTGCTGCTTATCCTTTTCTATAAAACCCCCAAACTGACAGATCGATTGTCAGGTCTTCTTTTATTGGGCTGATACCAGAACAGCCTAAAGTACTCAGATTTTTTCAAAATTTTTTTTGGTAAGCATAGCAAGCCACACTCTCTTCTCCCTAACACCTTTCTTTAAATGAAGGCAAAGTTTGAACCTGGTTAATGATATTGATATTTGTTGATTTTATACTTTTTTAACGTAAGGGGTGGAACAGGGGGAAAAAAAGCAAGAGACTGATTGGGTAAATAAAGCTATGTTTATGTATTTATTTGGTGGGCCTGAGAAAGAGCAATAAGCAGAATAGTATACAGCAAGTATGGTTAGACATCTTTAAGTCTGCAACCACAGTTGAGATGGTCTTTTGAGAAGCCCTATGACCCAGAAATAGCTTTTGTGTGGCTTGGAGAAAGGCTACAGGAAGGCAAGAAAGAAATACTTGTGAGGTAAGATGTGGAGAGGGATTTTTTTTGTTTTGTTTTGGTTACATGGGCAGCTGCAAGGGAATGGTGTTCCAGGGTTTTTGTTAAGAGAGAAATATATAATGTATACATAGTTTGAAGCAATGGAGAGAAGAGAAAAAGGTGACTTGCAGATCAAGAATTCAGGTGACATGGAAAAAAATGAAATGACTTAGTAGTAGGCGAGATTTGGAAATGAAGGTTAAGATGTTACTGTTTTGGTCATGTTTATGTTAATGAAGTGATATAAGAACAGCAGATCAAAAGCTTGAGTTTGAAGTAAATTAACTTGTGCAATATCTTCCATGATTTTATTTAAAAGTATTTTGTATTCTTCCTTTGAAGATGAACTGAATTTAGAATTTCTATAGAAAGGACCAACTTCTGTAAGTCAGAAGAAACACAAGTAGAATTGTGACTTATGAAATGGCAACAGATGTGTAAAGTTAGGATGTGCAAACTTCTCTGTAACACAGAGAAATATTCCTGTTCCAGCATTCCTCCTTCCCAGGCAGCTCAGATTTATGTACTTGATCTGGTGAAATGCATCTTCAGAAAACTCTGCAGTGTTAGAAGACTGACACATTCATGAGACAATGCCCTCAGCAATCCATACAGTGCTACTGCATTAAATTTGCTGTAATATATTATGATTCACACCTGTAAGTGAAATAGCAGTAAACCATATCTGACTTTTCAAACATTATAAACTGGAAAACGTTAGTGTCTTACATATTTACAATCATATGCACATAAACTGAGCTTGAGTCATCAACTCCTGATATAACAGGGCCATATTCAATGAGAAGTGACTTGGATGGAAAAATATTAGGGGCTGGAATAGATCTTCTGTGTTCATACAGTTTGAAGGCAGTTAGTCTGATTCAAATATCACTGAAAGAAGTGGAAAGACTCCCCCAGACTTAGGAAAGAAATGCTTAAAGCAATCTAAGGCTAATATTTGCAATGCTCTGGGATGTCCTTGAGAAGGCACAGCTTTTAGATTATATGCCTGCATCAATCTGACATCCAGGTACGTTAGAGTGATGACTACTCCATTTTCTCAATATTTGCAAGGGAGCACAGTATCATCCACATGTGAGACAAGGAAAAAGATACAAGGGAAGTTACTATGTAAAACCTCACAGGAAAGTCTCAGCTGAGCTGAGAAACATTTCTCAAGACCCAGCCTGGTGTCCTAACCACTGTTCTTCATTTCAGATCTGCTGCCCATCCAGATGTCCCTACAATGCCAACTTCCACTGACAAATCATGCAACCTACAATTGTTCTTGAAGTTTCCTCATAAATTAGATTCATTCCCATATGGGGTAGCTTTTTGCTAGCGGCTGAGTACCTCTGAAGCCAATGTAGTCTCCAGAACAAGGTGCAAGCAAATACCATGGGTGGGATACAAACTTCAGGACATTTATGTCTCTTAGCAACCACAAAATCAAATAGGGGAAGACTGAGAATTTACAGTGGCCTATACACCACGCCAAAAAGTACAAATTCTTCAGCAGGGAGACTAAGCCTGGCTGTTATTGCTGCCAGGGTCACAGGAATCAGGAGGTATCTGGCTGGGTCCCTCTTGCTGTTCCACGTCTGAAAAAATAACGTGAAATAGAGAATACAAGACCCGTGGTAGCTCTTTGAGAAGGGGGGGCATCAGTGCTGATAGCATAGCATTTCCAGGAGGTTTTTGGAGTAGTTACCTAGTCCTTCTAAAGAGTGTGAATACACCTGACCTGTTTGAGCAGAGATATCAACATACAGTATTATGCCTTTAAATAAGGTATAACCTTCACAATCAGAGTGAACACAAATGTCAAAACATTTCAGAAGAAATTTTGGTACAGTTTGACTTACCTTTTTTTTCCTTCTGGCAAATCCACATTTTGCTTCTGTCTAACATTGTCTTTGCTTTTTCAAGAGCATATCAGATTTTATGTGAAAGTAGAGCAAACAATATATTTTTTTAAAAGCCTTCATGTATATTTTATCCTAAAGCGATCTGTATCATTATTGATTGTTCCTGCAATAAGAAAGTTAATAGGATGAATTGCAAGTAGTTGCCATAGTAACTACCACTGGTCTCTTTCTCTTGAAGAGGAAGCATACAATTAATTTGTCTTTTAACCGACTTTATTGCTGGAAAGCCTACATAAATGCAGCAGCACAGGTCCACATTCATTATACACTTCTGTGTCATTGTCCTCTTAAATCATCTTTTCAGATATATTTTTTTGAGTGTTTATTGGAAAGAAAGTTTTCATTCAATGTATTTCCTGATGTCTGATTTGCCTAGGGTGAAAGCAGAGATGTTCAGAGGACTAGGATTCTTTCTTTTCCTATCATTCATCCAGTACTTCACAGCCCATGCCTACCATCTCCGCCTGCTAGGAAAACACTTTGGAGCAGACCATTACTTTGACAAAACACATCAGCTCTGAAGTCAACACAACATTTTAGGCTAGACTTGAGTTGTTTTACACTATATTACTGAATGGATTTTGTTTTGCATTTTGATAATTATACCATGTCCTTCTGGCATAATTAATGCAGATTCTGGCAGTTTTGCCTGAGTAAGGACTTGGGGATTTGGCATGCGTTAAACCCACTCCATTCCAGGTTAATCAGAGGAAAACATCTGTTATCTTCTGCAGGAGTTCTTCTGGGGGCTGTTTCCTTAGCACAGGCATTAAATGATAGAAAAACAGTAGAGGAGAGTGTTTCTGATTTGGTTTGTAATCTCTTTATACCAGAGAAACTTAATGTCCTTCTTGTAACTTCTACTTTACAACAGTAAAGCAGAACAGTAAATGCTTTGATATTTTCTTTTATTTGAAAGAAACCATGTTTTATAGGGAAACCATGTTCTTTAGAGTTTTCCTAGGTTTCACCTAGATAGTTTCTGTTTCACTTTGGCTAATAAGAGGCACAGAGTAGCAGAAAGAGATACATAATGGAATAATCTTCAATGTGTGTGCTTTCCATTTAAAAAAAATCATTTTTAAATATTAAAAATGTCTGTATGCATTAAGCATAAGTCTGTGCAAGTATTAAGCATAAAGGAATGCCACTACACTATTGCATCTTCTCCCTTTTCCCTCCATTGGATCACACCTTCATAACTGTTGATGACCGCAGTGCCACTGCCAAAGTGGTCTGGAGAAAACATGGAAAATTCAATGACCTATGCAGCTGGTTTTGCAAAGCAGATCACTATTGGATGGGGAAAGAAGTACAAGCCATGAGTCACAGGGTCACACAGATTTGCAAAGGGTCATTTGGACCCTCAACTTCTACACTGAGAGGAGAACAAACCCACAACATGCCACGTGGTGAAGGATGTCTGCAATGAATAAGAAGTAGAAATGTGCTTATTCCAAGACACTACAGTCATAGTCATTTATGAAACACCAGACAACTCCAAGGAGCTTTGGATCAGGTACCAAGGATAAAAAAAAAGTTTCACTGTGCATAGTTCTACCTCCTTATGGAGATTGAGGAAATCATTCACAACTAAAATACCACCATATGCTCAAGTATGAGCTGACAAAGACATATTACAGCTTTACTCCACAAAATGGGAGGTCAACCCACAGGAAGATGTGCCTGTAGAGTGTTTGGGGATGTCACCCACCACATGCACGTACAAAGAGAGAGGAATAGTGGGGGGGAAGAGGAGAATAAACGCATCAGAAAGGAGGGGGTTGAAAAGGTTGAAGCACTGAAACAGCAAAAAATGTGGATAACGAATAATGCAGAGGTCAGGGAGTGGGAGGGAGCCACAGTTGCAAGAGGGGAATTTTAAGCAAATTCCTTTCAGAGGAGAGAACAGAGGTAAATCCTTGTAGACAGGTCATTCATTTTTACCACCTCCTCCAACGTCAAACCTCAATTTAAACCTTTATTAGATCAGTCTGGACATGAGCACTTGCTGAAATGTGCCTCAAAGAGTGGGTTTTTTGCTTCTTTTTTATATTTTATTTTTAGATCAGCTAATAGAATTGTTTGTCATAAGCATGAGAAGTGAGAACATTTTTCTCTTCTTCTCAAGAAATTACTATAGCCAGAGCAGGGAACACATGAGAAGAATGTCTTCTTAAACAAAACAAAACAAAACAAAACAATTTGAAAGAAATAACTAAGGTTTTAAAAAACATTAACAAATGAATTGGATCTCACGAATTAGGAAAGTCTGAAGATTAGTACATGAAAGAAGAGCTAAGGCAATTCAAATAGCAATACAAAAGTGAGACTTTATTAAAAAAGGGTTTTTTTTCCTCGTTCCTCTCCATTCTTATGAGCCTGAAGTGAATTTTTGTTTTGCTTTTTAACAGAAAGCAATAGCTGGATCTATTCATGTTTGTTGACAAAAGCACTTTGACAGCTCCAAGGAAGAAGAAAGGTTTGAAGGAAGAGAGGTGTCAGCCACTTCACTGCAGTAACATTTAGTGATACGTGTGAGGAAGAAAGACTAGAGGAAGAGATTCTTGGCACCAGGACTTGCCTCCTGAGAGGCAATAACACAACAAACCCAGACCCAGTTCTCCACAGAAAGCTGGATTTCTAGCTAATGATTCTCTTCATTTCAGTACTTAAAAGTCAACCTCTGTACAGGTACCTTCCCTGCTACAAGCAGAAGATACAAGTCTAACCCAGCAAGGCTTGTCTAGCTACTCAGCAGCAGCAAAGACAGGCCATACAAGACAAAGCATCCAAAGATTTTGCCCCCCATTTTCAGGAGTTTTATCTAAACCTAGCTTAGGTGTACTTATGCTTCAGTTGTGCCACAGCATAACCTTTAATCTCAGGCCTAATTTAAGATTTCTCAACAGCAGGATTAGACATCTTTGCCTCTTCTCCCATCACCCTGTAAGCACGTGCACCCAGCAAAGGTGAAGTGAATTAAGTGGGAACATTCTCAGCTTCTTATGGTTTTGTATCATCAATGACCTGGTAGGCTGCTGGCCTCGTTAATCTCCTTTTCGCCCACCAAAAGGATGCAGAGACCTTGCCACAAGACAACATTTTTATTTCCCCTTTCTGTACCTCGTTATTTTTAAGTGGACAGAGATTTTTTTTTTCCCCCCTCAGGACTCTGATGTACCTAGAGTGAGCATAGTCTATGTGTTTAATAGAAGAACAGGAAGCCTTAACTCTGTGAGGAACACATGAGAGCATCCAAGCCCAGTACCAGCTTCTTCGTATCTATAAAGCATGCCAGTGTCTCCCTCAGCCTCGTTCTAGAGCGCAGCTGTAGGAGCCCTGAAAGTTCCTACACCACTTAAGTGGGGACACCCAAAAGCTAAAGGCAGCAAACTTGTAAAGCCCTTATAAGCTCTTCTCATAGCACAGGTCTAGACTTCCCAGTACTCACCATCCTCTATTTACGAATTCTTTCCCTCCGTCTTTAAATTCTTTACCTGGATGTGACTTGTCACGGAGTGACCCTGTAACAAAAATCCTGCTTTCAGCTGAAGCCGTGCCCAGTTTCTGGATGCTTTTGTCCCAGATAGCAACAATTCTGCCTGATTCCTCAAGCCTACAGGAACACGTACTTCCACAAGAAAAAACAGGGCTTTGTATTATCACCATTATTTTTTCCTTTATTTAGGCAATATATGCTACAATCAAATATGTAGATTATCATTGCATCTTCAATCTATAGCTGCATTTTAGCTGTTACAAATCTTTCAGTTACGAACTTTTTGTATGTTATCAAAACAGCTTCCAGTTAAGAAAAAAAAATCCTTGCTCAAGCGTTTTTTTAATTACGAGGATATTTATTCAGGTTTCCCCTCATGCTTCTTTTGTGTACCCAGTCAGATTATTTTATGAATGCCAAGGGACTAATTCTATTTTTTCTTGCCCCAGTGTGTTGTGATGTCAGTGGAGTTATTTTGAATAACCCTATTATAAAATAGGTCAGAATCATGTTCTTTTAGTGGATGAGAGTGCTGTTACTACCTCTTATTAAAATTTCCCATTGAGCTTTATAAACTTTGTTGATGCATCAGCAGAATTTGAATAAAGCTTTTTTTTAGATATTTCATCACATTATTATTATTATTATTATATTCAATATTTTGGTGTTATCTGTCATTCTGTTAGCTCCACCTGGAAGTCTCGTTTCATGGTCTTGTCTGAAGGGTTAGTGGGTAGGTTGATATCATTATATTGTTTAGTTCCTTCACTGGACTCTCCCAATATCTCCTCCACTGTAACACTGCATTATGAACTTCATTATAATAAATAAATCATGTATATAAGAGTTGTACTAGTTGAGAATAGAACTGGTTGTGTTAGGCACTGTAAAACTGTAAAAAAGAGACCTGAAGCACAGCAATAAGCCAAGAAGAGGTGACGGCAGAAAGATCTGAATATGAACTAGACCGACAACATCAAGGCTGGGACAGTGAAAGACATACAGAGGGAGCAATGTGATCCTGCAGACAACCCATTATTCCTGTGGTTTTGTTTATAATTTCAGTGCTTTCAGTGGGTGGCAGTGTATTATTCTAGCAGGAATTAACCACTCACAAAGCCAAATGAACAAAGGAGGGGAGGGTTGTTGCAGTCAGCCAGTTTAGGTGAAAAAATATTCAATCTAAAGGCTGCACAATTTTTAGATAGGTTCAATTTGATAAATAACGCATGCTCCAAGGGCAGCAGTATTGCCTTAAATTTCTTCCTGCTGCTGCTGTCCCCCACAGCTACACTGGCACCCTTCACCATTTCAGTTTGCCTGCTCCTGATTCAATTTAACAGTTCCTTTCCTCATCTTTTCAAAGATATTCCAAATCATAGGTTGTTGGTGGGCAATAAACATTCAATTTTAGACCCAGACAGCATTTCCCATCCAAATTCCACATATGGGGCCAGAGTTCTGTGCACAGAAACATCCATTTTGCTGTTTTAGGGCTCCAGAGCAGGCATGAAAATGCCTCAAATGGGCGAGCAGGTCTCATGGGCAGTAAGGAAGAAGGCAGCAGCATGTGCTGGACCACCCTGCACATCAGACACACCAGATAACAACAGGGCAGCACAAGTGACACAGAGTCTGCTTTCACCCTACACTGTATTTTGGAGGAGCTGTGGGTCCAACTCAGGCTGCCTAATCAGTGGGGAAAAACATCTGGCTTGCTCATCTCCATGGCCAATTTCTGAAAGAAGGACTAATAAGTAACCTCAGAAGATCATTCCTATTTAAAACTTCTTCTGGAGGACAATGGAAACTCTGGTTGATTGCCAACTCAGGCCTCAATATCTGAAATTACAAGGAAAGCATGTGCAGGAAAAGCAAATATAGCTTTTTAAGACCTTATATTCCTTGCACTGGGGATGACAAAGCTGTGTGTTCACATTATGGCAGAAGTGGAATGCTGGAAGACTCTCAGTAAAAGTGTAGTGCTGCTGCCTGTGCTGACACACATGTTTGAAATCATTATTTTGCTAATGTCATTAATGAATTTGTACAGGCTGCTGCAGCAGTTCAGTTCTATCGTCATCCCATTATCCAGGAAAATGTTAAAAGGATAAGCTGGGAGAGAAAAAAAAAAGCAAACTGATTTCCCAGCCAGAGAAAACTATTGCATCTAAATTGTACATTAACTGGGCTGTGTTCCACACAAAGGAACATGAACTTCTGCTGCACCATTTTTTTTTTCACATTCAAGATAATTATGTATTTGTCCTTGCCTTACCTTGTTCCTTTTTTTGCAGCTCTAGTTACTTTTTTCTAGTAAGAACTCATTTAAATGCTCAGATTAATAGAAAGACTGGTCAATGTGATGGGTTGTATGAACAAAATCACATGCTAAATCCTCCACTGCTGTTAACTGATACAGCTCCCAGTGATGTTCAGCAGCTGAGGGTCCAGCCCCACGGCCTTTCTGAATTGAATAAAAAGGTATGAAAAAATACCTTTGTATCTCAATGGTGTGTCCTCTCTGGATGATTTTAAAATATTGATTATTGAGTTTGAATACTGTGAATAGGGAACAGCAGACAGTAAGGGAGTGGTGAGGCCCCAAGGGCACTCAGTGGCCTTGATGGCCCTGACCAGCCTCACCTGGGGCTTCCACCCACCCCACCCATGGGCAAGAACCTCTCTTTAAGCTCAGCCCTGGGGCCTTGGTCTAGTTTGAGTTGTGCTGAAGGAGTGTTTGTTTCTAACTTGGCTATGGTTCTAGTTCATTTGGACCCTGACCTAGGGCTGGCCTTCCTGACTGGACTTTGGACCTGTGTTGTTACCACGAGTTTGTTTGATGATCTGGGCTCTTGGTTGAAGCTGCTTGTTGCCCCTGGACATGCCCTGCTCCTCGTGCTCAGGTACTGTGGAGTAGTAAGCTCCAGTTTGTGCTTGGCTCCCTGGCAGGAGTTCCTGCAACCAATGCATAGGGAAGAACCCAGAGGTGTGTTGGGATGTGCTGCTAAGGTGTATGGGATGTTGTGGGGGAACCTGCATCAATGGACTCTGAATGGCCTCTTGCAAGGCAGAGAGAGCTGCTCTCAGACAGAAATATCTCTAGCAGAGAAAGCTTGTGTTGCCTCTGTGCTGTCCATCCCACCCTACATGCTACTGGAGGCCACAACAGCTGTGGCACAGGCTTGGGTAAAATTCCTACTGAGTGAAGGGAGAGGGCATACTTAGATCGACACTCATTGGAAAAGAAAACGTGAGAGGGAACTTGGGGACAGCAAGATCTTGGCTAGCAGCAGACTTGAGCCCTTCTTCCTTGCTGAGGTATATATATATTACCTATAGGGTTGTAAGCAAAAGGCTCATTGCAAGCCTGAGAACACAGTATATAATCTATGGGGAGGAAAATAGAAAAAAAAAAAAAAGGCTTGGGAAGTACTGCTCTAAGAAATGGAAAGAAGTAGGGAGCAGTTGTTACAGAGCAATGTTTACAACCCATGGCCAAGTGTCCAACTCCCTAGGGCACTTACATTATGTTTAAAGTTCTTATATCTATGTCTTAAAAGATACATATATGAAATAACATGGGTGCTACTGATTGCTCATACATTCTTTCACTAGTACACCACAGCTTTTAGAGACCCTCTCTCTAATACCTGAAGGTTCTTGAGATGGTGACTATATACCACTTGCCTTCCTGTTGACAGAAGTTTCACCTCTGAAAGGCTTTTTCCCCCTGACAGTATTTGACATTAGCTTTCCTTGGTATCTTCTTATTCTATCAGTGACTGCCTTCACCAGGTGGCATGGTATCTCCCATACTTCTCTTACAAAGTCTTTTGATAGAGTATGGCCTTGTTCCAGTAGTGCTGTTTGTTAGCAGCCAGTGGGGCTCTTGTATCTCCAACAATAGCTAACGCGGGACCGCGGAGAACAGTTTTGCATGAAAGTGCACAAAAGGCTTGGTGAAAAGCAGATTATAAAGTACAAAACCCATAATAATCTTAGTCATATTGCACAAGGTAAATTTACTTTCATCTCTGAAGGACAATAGGATTGTCATGGCATATGGGGAAAAAAAAAGCAACTCTAATATTGCATAAACTTTCTTCCTTTTTTCTTCTCCTGGTTTGTCTCAAGACTGCTGCAACAAATCCTGTGTCTGAGAAAATCATCCAATGTGACTAGACCTTGGATTCCTGCTTGTAGATGAGCCTAGAGGAGAATGTCCAAGATCTTTGAAGCTGAAAATTGAAAAATGAATAGCAGTGAGAAGCTAGAGCTCTCGAAGCTCATGTATAGCATTTCACAATGCTTCACAAAGCTTATATATAATTCCAGTTAGCATATAAGCTGCTCATATGGTAATATGTTGGCTTCCTTTGCTGTTTCCTTGCAGTTGGTGAAGCAGGGAGAAAAATCAAGTCATAAGCATGTTTTAACCTCTAAATTTCACTAAACCTGTAAAACAAGAGGTTGTATCAACCTTTGCAGGAGGGAGTAATAGCTGATAATTTATATGTGCAATTTGTGGAAAGCACAGTTCCATGGGGTGATTACTGCAATAAATAACTGAAGTAGAACACCCTTGTCCTAACATAAACCCAACTTCATTTTTCCCAATACTCTGCATGAAGAACCTGATCTGGGGCTGGGAGGGTGTGGGGGGAGGTAAGGGAAGCATATGTAACCTTCCTTTGGAAGTCAAAGAGATCAGAAAGTAAGAATTAATCTTCAGAATTTAAGATCCAATAGATGAGATCCCAGTTCATTCTGCAGCATCATCATGTTCTCATCACTGAGACTGTCACATTATGACAAGTAAAAATAGAGAGGCAGTAGCAAAGGCAATATATGCTATTGTATAGGTAAACTGTTTAGGGCAAGAACAGTCCTTTTGTTTTATTGGAGCATTACCTGACACAACCTTGTTCAAACCAACAAGTAGAATTTCAGTGAGCTGCAAGCCAAAATGATGACAATACTATTACACAGCTAATAATAAGTTGATGACCTTTGATAAATATTTTTGGCTTAGCTTCTTTTTAATTTAAGAATGTCTTTACATAGCAGAAACATCCATCAAGTTAAAAGCTCCTTTCTAGAACAACTACAATGTTAGTTCCCACTGCCAGCTCCTCCAATGTGTTTTGCTGCAGGAGCCTGAGCAGCATTTGTTCTGTCGTCTTACTGTGGCTTTTGTGATTTTTTTTTTTTTTTTTTCCTCCCCCCACCCTCAGTCCATTGCTAAGATTAATAAATTAAATATGGGACAGAGTAGTAGGGAAACACATTCCAGAAGGGAATTTACTGGGGATGGGGAGAAGTAGCTGCAAGGTTGCTCCATATTAGCGGAGCAGAGCACCTGACAGAGGGTGCCTCTTTACCCCCTCTTCTCTGTTCCCTACCATGTTTGAATCCAGCTGTGCTTATTCCATGGTCCTTGTCTTGCCTTAACTTCAGCCATGTGCACTCAGGGACTTCTTGGCTGAATTATCTCTGCTGGCATTAGCTGTGGCAGGAGGAAGGATGAAAGGAGATGGACCAAGCCTACCATGAAAAGCTTCAAGGGTCAACAACAGCTTGAATCCCACCTGGAAGCCCAAAGGCAGCCAGCTCATCTGGCTGAGCAGCTATGGGACATGCTCAGAACAAAAAGTTCTGCCTACCAGGCAGGCGGCCACTGGCTCACCTTCCAAATGGCCTCTGAGGGCAGCATTGAGTGGGGCTTGCTGCTGCACTCTGAAGTGGCAGTCAGAGGACAAATTATACCATGTTTCTCATCCAAAACTGCCTGGCCCAGCAAATGCATACGAAAGTCTTCTCTTTGGTCTTGCTGCCAACTGAACATCCAGCAAATTCCCTAAACTGAGCTCAATCTACAAACCCATGGCTTTGCACTCCCAGCCCCTCGATTTGTGACTGCTACCCTGCTCTATTGCCTTCACCAGCAGTGATGTGGCCAGGCTGCCCTCACCCAGCCAGACCTCGTTATTCTTGTTGCTATTATGATAGAGCCTAGGTGGCTGTGATTACTGTGATTTTTTTTTTTTATGTTTAAAACCTAGCAATAGATATCTAGCAGACTTGTTCCACTGGACTAGTGCCTGTAGACATAATGAACATCTCTAGCAGGGAATTACTACACACTGCAGATGAGGTAGCCTATAGCTTAGTCCTCATTATGTTCCTGGGTGTATAATCAAAGAGAAGTTGACAGAGAAATTAGAATTGAATGCAGAAATTATTTATTGGTTTTCTGCCCACAGTAAAGATTTTTTCATTTAATTTAAAATATTTTCTTTGAAAATCAGAATGTGTAGTTCATTTTTCAGTTTCTAACCCCTTTTTAAACTCTGCACTAAAGAGTTCTGGAAATATCCTAAATGAAGAAACTCAGAATAAAACTCTTGTGTTATTTTTTTTATTTTTGTCAAATGACTGTTACTCAGACATGACCCACCTGAAAAATACTTCATAATTTTGTTCCCCCAAACTGTATTTTTCAGTACGTGAGCTCTTCAGCAAGAAAATAAGCCACCCCAAAAGCCCACAACTTTCTCCATCTCTGGAACAATAGCACTTAACTGATGTGTGAAAAAGAACAAACATCTCTTAGTCCTCAGGGTGGAGATTCATATACCTTTTAGCAGTTAAATAATCAGTCTGAGAGATCCCATTACTGGCTTTTCCTTCCTCCTTAGCATGTTCACTGCACCATCAATCGTTCTGGTAGGTTCACAATGCACGCTTCAAACTGCATAGGTGAAATAACAAAGGTTAACAGTACCTCTTTTGTTCCTCCTTTTCCATCTTTCCTCTTCCTGCTGTATTTCATTCACTATTTATTGACCGTGGTTGAGACTGGAGCTATCTGTTACAGAACTGTATATTATAAATGCATTTTTTGTATCCCAGATCACAGAATTCTATGCTAAAACAAGGTACTGTGCACAGATGTTAACTATCAATGTTTGCAATCAGCGCTTTATCACATTAATTCAAGTAACAAAGGTTAAGTCACTAAGAATACAGAATGGTAGGAAAAGATGTTACTTACCATCTGGTCCTTTCAAGGATTATTTTTATTTATTTTTTTTTTTAGGCTGAAGGATCCACATGGAGACCAGCACAGAAACCAAATGTCCTACATAGTGTAGATGTTCAAGCTTTGAGTAGATCTGGATGTTGAAACTAGCGAGTGAAATAAATGGTAAACGTGGTCTTTTAGGCAGATGCTAGCTAACCTTCTGCCATCTGCTATTGTGACTATAGTTCATGATACAGAAGATTTAAGTCACTAACAGAATTTGGTCTTCAGACCGTAAAAAGAATCTGTGTTCTGTTGTCCTGTCCCAGGTACTCGATGGAGTGAGCCCCAGTGCCTTTTAGTAGAAAAAAAAATAGCTGGTGACAGGTGATTTTAGTGGAGCTGACAGTAATGTATGGAAAAAAAAAATCTATCTGACCTTCTTAGATGTTGTTTCTGTCTCTGCCTACTTTCACAAGGGTTAGGGAACTGTTCTCTTACCATGCTCGCTTGTTCTGCACTTCATTTTACAGCATTCCCAGGCTGCATCCTCTAATTATTCATTTTCTGCATGTACCTGCCTAGCTATATTTAATCCATCTGTTTGCTGCAGGAAGTGGATTGGCCCAGAGAAGAGGCATCGGTGGAAGAGTCAGGGGCTTTAGGTCATGAATGGCGATGTGTGGGAATATGAATGGCTTCATAAGCTAATGCCAGATCCAGAAATGAGCTCTGGACTAGGAAGCAGTCAATGCAGCCATGCGAGGGTATTGCAGGGTCCAGGTTAATGAACTCTTCTGAGAACGAGGTTAATTTCTCTGAATTTTGAGAGATCTTGCATGGACCTGAGAACTTTCAGAGGCTGTATGATGTAGTTGGGAGGCCAAACATCAACCTAGATACTTGGAAGGTTTTCCTCTCAATGTTTTTATTTTCCAGCAGCCCATAAATAAAGAGCAAAATACTTTGTTGTTGTTATTGCCATTCAGCTTCTGTAAACAGCAGCTAGGAAATAAGCAGCAGAAGCTGTAAATGAGATCAGTATAAATGCCTTGGTCACCCTCTACTATGGGGATGTTGTGTAATGAACAGCTAGATAAGCAAAGGTCTTTTATTAGGACTGAAGAAACTGGGATAAGAATGAATTGCCTGGATGTATCTCATAAGATAGCACCCATTTTTTCACTAAAATATATTATAAATTCTTTACATTTACATGACTGCCATTTAGTGAAATCTTTTTTCCACCTATTCTTGTCAATGAAGAGAAGAAACCATTAGAAGTTATCACCTATGTAATTAATAAGGAGATTGCAGGAGAAGACTTGCTGTGTGAGAAGCTGACCCACTGGAGACAAGCATGTATGTGCCGTCACTAACACCACCTCGAGGTTCCTATCCCAGGTGACAGGAACCACAGTAAAGTTGGTTAAATTACATCAGACTTATGGCTTAATGACAAAGCTTTTCCTTAAAGGAGGAGACCTCCTATGTGCTGAGTTGTGACTTTTATTTTTTTTTTCAGGAAGACTTTTCTTGTTGGCTGAATTGCTGTAGTAAGATGGCTTGACATATGCTGCTCACAAACCCCTGTCAGGACATGCTGTCAGTCATTTTACCTCCTCTCTGCAGGCATACTTCAAGATGATAAACTGCTTCATCAAAGCCGATAGGACTTGCATGAAAAACTATGATGATTACATCATTTACTACCTAAAACTACTTTTACTCCTGTATTTTTCCAAGGTCTTTTCTTATTTCTTCAGAATTACCGCTTCTTATCTTTTCCAACAAGAGAGGGCATGTTCAGTCCCACAATTACATATTATAGGAGGGTTTACATTAAAGCATCAGCTCTATTTGTTTCTCCTTAGTTTCCTAATAAAAAGGAAAATAATCAGAAAATCAAATATTTCCTGGAAAGTTATTTAGCATTTGTTTCTTGCTCTCTCTGGAGAGGTAAAACAGCCTTGTTTCCAACTGTGGGATAATTTGTGTAATATAACAGGATTTCTAGATTTATTGTCTTGCATTTTGTTTAGCTCAAGACAAAAACATTTTGTTGTAGGAGAAATAAATGCATGGAGATATAAGCTCGAAAGGGATGTGGGTTGTTTTGTTTGGGGAATTTTTGCTTGCTGAATTTACACGTTATGCACAGTCAAAGATTTGCTGTTGAAGGATTTAAAATTGAGGTATTTGAATTGTTGAGAAATGAGAGGGAGGGGGTACTAGGGCACATGGGAATTTAACAATCAGGTTTGCACTGTTGGGAAGAAAAGATGGCTATTTTTTATTAAAAAAGGTTTGTCCAGGTGGCAGGCTGCATGTGTTCAAATACTGAATATTTCCTTCTATTCGCTTGACACAATACTCACTTTTGCAACTGATTTTTTTTTCTTTTGCTCAATCCCATAAATACTGCATGGTTTTTTAATAGAAGTTGTTACATAAAGCTAAAATTAGTTTAGATACTGTCATACTTTTGGAAGGAAATCTGAATGCTGTTCAGTAGAAGTGACATTGGGTTATATTGGAGCAAATGAATAGATGATGGTTTAAATGCCCCTCTGGAACATGAATACCGACATTTTGATTAATGTCTTTGTCATGGGCAAAGATTATTTAGTTAATGATTTGCAGTTTCCTTTGCCTGGCTCTAGGAAAAGCACATCAAATCCCAGGGTGAAAGGGAGGAACCAAGCAGCTTGAAGTCATTGGGTTATTCATGTTTTTTCAGCACGTGCCCAAAAGCTCTTCTGGCTCAGGCCTGAAGCTTACAGGGGAAGAAAGCCCATGAAATATTAGAAATAAAAATATCTCACTCTTATTCATACTCTGTGATTTACAGAGCTTAAAAGAACCCTGAGGGCGTGTGGACATGGCACAATTTGGTGCCTTCTGCCAACAGCCCTGCTAGCTTGTGGAAGCAGCAGCAGTGCTCCTTCCAGGCTAATGTACCCAGTGCTGCTGTTGCATGGCAGCGACCTCTGGACGATGAAATGGATGTCTCTGCTTTGCCCAGAGGCATGACACAGGGACCAAGTTAATAATTTTTGCAAACCTGTGCTGGCTTGTGAGAGCAACTCGGGTGTTTCTGCTCCGTGCAATGAGAACAGGAGGTGTTGAAGGGCATGATGCAGCCTTGTCCTGGTTGCCACCTTTAGCAGTGGGGCTGCAGAGCTAACAGCATCAAAGCCAGCAGCTGAGGCGGTGGGACAAAGCAGCGGTGGCCTTGTGAGGGGGGGTAAAGAAGAGGCAGTGTTTCTGGATTACCTGGGGCAGCAGTACCAGCTGAGGCACTAAGATGGCAGGACAGTGCCATCAGCGTACTGCTGGTTTACTCGAAGGGCTCAGAAAGAATGGTAAGTTTGGGACCGTCATGCTAAATGATAATGCCTTTATCAGTAGGGATCTTAACACTCACTTTTATCAGTAAAACCAGCTGTGATAATTCTGTATAAGTGAAAGAGCAGCCCTGTTCATGGTGCCATTTTTAGTTTCAAAGCTAATCTTGAACAAAACATTTCAATGTTTACATGTGAAGTTCTTTGTAAGCAAATTCATTTTTCAAGTCCTGTTGTGTACAACCTGTCCCCTTCTGTTCTATATGCACATTATATTTTTCCTCTCCTCCCTCTTCCATTCATAGGTTTCACAAAGACTGAAATGGGAGAAGCCATTAAAGGTTTAAACAACTTAAGCAGTTACTTTTAAATGATCTTAACATGTTCAAAAACCTTGCCAGATTTACCCTTTGGAAGGTAGTAAAATAATTTTGAATAGAATGTGACCAGATAAAATGAATATGATTTTATTATTCATGAATACTTTAACCTGAATGCTTTAGTGCCTACATCTCTCCATTATATTAAATTATGGTGAAACATAAAACTGTCACACTGGGGTTTGTAGATTGATAATCCCTATGGATTCTCCTTATGTTTTTTCTATAGCTATCCCTGCTGCTGCTAATGGAGCCAGTCCTTTGATACCTTTCCCTTCTAGTTATGTTCTACCTCTCTATTGACTGCTTCGAAGCACCTTCGTGTCTGGTTGGGAGGTTAGCTACCTCTTTTCACAGCGAACACACAAATAACCCTTATGTATTCCCACCCACACGCATACTTTTGTATCTGGCTAGCTCCTTCATATTTCTCTTCTTTTTTTATGTTCTCTGTGGGCAATTTTTTTCCCTAGACATCACACTTTAGGGTATACTTTCGAAGTGATGTTCAGATATTTAGGTGAGACTCCCATTAAAGTTAATGAGACATGTGGCTAAATGCCTGTGCACTGCATTAACAATACCCTTTACTGTTTATTGTCTGGCTTAGAGGAAAGGTCACATTGGCTCCTACTCCTAGTCCTGGATCTCTACCTTCTCCTTTAGATCTTAGAGGTCACTGGAAGAGAAGAATGTAAGGCACAGGGCCTTGCAATTCTTATTTTTTCAGCTGGCAACATTGTTCATTTAGCTCCATTTTCTTTTTTTATACAGAGCTATAGAAATTACAGACCTAAGAGGAGCTTTTATCCCAAATTGTCAAAAGCACAGTGATGACAAGTTATTGCTGAAGCACCACAAGTTTCACTGCAGTGCTTTGTGCAGAAAACTCCACTGGAACCAGGAAGAAATATCAGATCTTCAGAGGAGGAACTCTTATCATGCTGTGTGTTTACTGACTCTAGCACAATAGGATTCTGGCTTTTGGCTGGGGGATAGCTTGCTTATCCCAATATAGATAATACATATTAACAATAAATATTTGCTGAGGCATGCTGATGATAACACAGTACAAATTTTCACCTGTGTCCTTGCCTGAGAATTTCTGGTTAGAAATTCTGATGCCGTAGCAGGAGGAGGAGATGACAGTGAACACAAGTCTGACCTAAAATGGGAGGACACCAAAATGGGGAAAGGACCACAACTTTGTAGATGTGTCCTGTGAAGTGAGAGCACATACAGTTCCGGCCATAATTCCAGTCCCTTCAGCTGGGGCTGGGGTAAGGTAGCACCTGATTGACCAGGAAATTGGTATTTCTAAACAACATTACTAAATGTTCTAAATAAGAAATGTTATTTAATTTCCTTGTGCCTTAGTCTTCTCATGGGGATTATGATGTTTAAGTCTTGGTAAACATGAGCAGAGAGCCTAAGGTGAAACATGCAGTAAATGTAATCTTTGTAATGTGAGCAAGAGTCCAGCTTTAGATCCCCTTTTCATTCATCTTAGTAGCCCAGAGGTAATCTCTGTACTCTATTATAATGGAACTTCTCTGGTATAATGAGAAGTTAGCTATTCAATACAGTCCTCATCAACATTGTATTTTTTTATGTTTCTAAAGCTCTGTTGAAAATGGCATTAACTATTGTATTGAGTCAAGGAGCTGAAGTACAGCAAGGTTAAGCACAGGTGTTGCACTAAAAAGGGAAATTAGACTTAGATTAAAATTCTGAAGTAAAAAAAAGTTAAATACATTGGGTGAAATTAAACATTAAAATTAAATGACTAGCATGGGTGGGTGAAGTTCAGTATAAGTAGGAGTGTTTAAGATGAGGTTTTTATCCAACAGTGAATTGACTAATGATGTTGCTAATGTGGGATCCTACAGCTGACAGTTTGTTTCTGAAGGCAGATACTGTCCTAATGTTGCTGCTTTGAGAGCTACAATTATATAAAAAGAACATGCCATTCATCAGTGCGTATCACCTACCATTATACAGTCCTTTTTGTATTTCTTATCTTTATGTTGTGAGCAATCTAGGGGAGTGGAAAGGAGGACTGTATTTGTATGGAAGACAGGCTGAGAGATGCACGCAGCTCAGAATCTGACCAATGTTTTCCTTTAAGTGTTCCTCTGAGGAAAAAAGAGGAAAAAGAATGTAAAAGAGCTGATAGATAAAACCAAGTATGTGATCAAAAGGCTTTCCAGACAGCGATCAATGTTTACTATCCTTCTCTGGCGGCAAGGTGAACTGTGATATTAGCCTGTATGGACAGAAGTATTATTTTGACTGTTTTGGTCTTTATACAGGGAAAGTGCAAGTATTCCATCGCAGAAGGCAGGAACTAAAATTAATTAATTGGTTAATTAATACTGGTGTCACTAATATGCTTATTACTCATTTCCTCCGCAATATCACCCAGGTGTTCCAGTTGTAGACTGAAGAGCTGATGTGCTAGGCTCTCTACATGCACTGAATGAAATGGTTTTTGCAGGAAAAGAGCGTTCACTAGGTGCAACGCCCTCAGAGGGCTCTGACCTTTCCTTCCCAGAAGATCTCCAAGGGCAGCTGCCCTTTCTGTGGAAAGGGCAATCCTGCACATTCTCACAAAGCTGTTGTCTTCCTCACATTGTTCACATCTGTGTGAAATACCGTGTAAATTAAATTAGCATCTAGCTGTAGGTTTTTGATATAAAGAAAAGCATCTGTTTTCCGTTTCCAGCCATGATTAGCCCCTACTCGAAGACTGATTGGTTAACTTGCCTGCTGGGTGGCACAGTTCCCTGATGTTTGCTTGTACAGTAATGTACGCAGAGGAGGGCAATTCTTCCAGATCCATCAAGGTGACTTGGGAACTGAAGTCCTGATGTAAAAAGGGGTATGGGAATTACAGCTGGGCAGGTAATGAACTGTGAACAAAATATTTCTTTTCAATACTCATGAAGTTTCACTGCAACTGTAATAGTGTTTTATTTTTATTAGTATTTATATTTCTAATCAAAACCACGTTGAACAATTTTGACCATTCTGAAGCTGAAGTCTAGGGTGCAAGAAGTCATTGCGAGTGACCTTCACATGTAAGAAGCTTTGAATTACCTGCAAGAAGCTGAGAATCAGTATTTTTAGAGAGGGTGGAGATGGAAATGGAGATTAAAGAAAAAAATTTTGAATTGACCATATTAGGAATGTAAGAGACTAGCCTCACTGAAAATTGGAAATTAGCAACTTGGTTATCTACTTGTCTCTGTAATTCTGATCAGAAGCAAAAAAGGAGGTGCAATCCTCTATTTCTCAAGTGTATGAATGAAATTCAGAGAAATGACTGTGATCTGCAAAGGTGTTTTAGTTCTCCCATTGACTTTGTGCCTTCACATATTCAGTCTTGTCTAAGGTCAACTGTGAGCCTACAGCTGAGATTTAACTTGGAGGGGGCTTGAGAAATTGCTGGAGATGGGTTTACCGGGCAAGTTTCTTAATTTCCTTGGTCTGCCTCTTTTCTCAAGTAGTGAAGAGGATATTATTTTGCCCTTTCCTCTCTACTACTTAATGAATGTAAATTCACTGTGTTGGAAGCTTTCGTATGTCCTGAAATGTGAAAGGCAGGACACACCTGGTACACAAGAATAAGTAATAATAACAATAATTGCATGGCTAATAGAAAAGAATTGTTGATGAGTCCTCAGTGGAGCTAACAAGTGATGAGGATGATCAAATGAACTGCTTTGTTTGCTTAGAGATCACTGTGCTCCTAATTCGGCATTCTCGCAGTTGTTGGAGTGTTACATGGGAGTTTGGGAAGCTTTTTTTGACTCACAAATGATAGGAAAAATGCCAGGTATGTTGAAAGATATCTTAGCCCCTCACTTGAGAAGGCTCAGTATTGATTTATATAGGACCAAGTCACATTCATCTGGATAGGCATTCTGCATGTTGTATTTTTTCCAATTGATTTTTCTTTTTCCAATTTAACTGCTGCCCGCAGTCAGACTCTAGCCCTGAGTTCCCAAGTTGGCACAGAAGTGTAGCTTTTAACTACGAGCAGCATCTGGCATCTTTACCTTCTGCTTGCCCCATCTGAGGTACATCCCTCAGATGGTGATAGGGAGCAGCCTTAAATTTGATGAAGAATTTGGCTACAATGCAGTCCTGCAGTTTAAATGCCATGACATTTCCTAGTTATTAACATAAGAACATTAAATTAAAATTATGTTCCGCAGGGACTGTAGCTTCGTATGGCTTGGGAGAATTCACCTGCTTATTCAATGAGACTCTGAGTTTAGGCTGATTACATTTACAGTTAATACATTCTTTCCAGGGGTACCACTTTGAGGTAAAACCAGGAGTCAAATTTTGCTCTGAGATGCTCTGATCACAGCTCCTCAGAGTTCTGTCTAGCCCTTGTGAACATACCTAGCCTTCATCAGCTGTAAGCCAGACACATCACCTGAGTAAGGTGATCTCTTCTATGGCTGATTCTTTAAATAGCCAAATACTTGGACCCATTCTCAGCTGGTGTAAATTTGCATCGGCCTCATTGCCTTTGTGCAGCTATGACAATTTACATCCGCTTGGATCTGCCCTATTGAATTCTGAATGGCTTGTAAATGAATGCAAATGACAGCTTTGAAGGTGGATATTTAAATGTGTATATGCCACTCAATACCCTGTGATTAAAACTCATTGCAATTAAGCAAACATACATACTCCTAGCTTTCATGTGCAGTGATTCATGCCCAAAAAACTGGAGCATTGGCTTTTAGTTATTTGTTACCATCAGATAATCTAAGAGTTCTGCTAAAACTGGTAGATTGTTTCTATAGTTATTATGAAATGGGATCTGTTGTTCTCCAGTAAATTGGAAACTATAACTTGTGCTCTGATTAATCTTTCTCTGAAACGTGGAGGTCATCCCTAACTTCCAGATGTTTCTATTCTCCATGTATATTAATTTCTAGAAGCCTGGGGTTTAATACACATACCTCTGTTTCATTTCCACAATTAATGGTTGTGAGACAACACTGATAAAAATGCAAATGAACAACTTATCTTTACGCTTTTCAACTGGCTGTTTACAATTGCAGTTACAATGAGCTTTTAAAACTGCCCAAAGAGCTTTTCCTGCAGATATGAAAATTATAAAGATACTTTTATAAATTACAGATTTTAAAAACTGCTGTCATTTTAAATGGTTATATTTTTATATTTATTGAAACTATTTTGAGTATAAAAGCAACACAGTTTTTGTTCTTTTTTTTTGTGATTCCAGAGTAATACATGATATTAGCATAAAGAGAAGCCCATAGACATATAAATACGCATATATATTTTTCTTTTCCTCTGCAAAGATTTTAGAATAGAGACCCATAAAAGCATTTCTTGCAATGGTTGCCTCTAAGTTTTCCTCCTGCATGCGCTGCTGCGACAACATATTGGAATCAAATTAAAAAAAAAAAAAGAAAGTAAGTACAAGAAAATTGTGGATCTTGATAAAAAACACAAGGCTGTTATAGCTGCAGCATAATAGGGGCATTGGGAAATTAAAACTTTTCAGTTTTCCCTGAGCTGCATTTCTACAGCTGGTAGTGAGAACTTAATTTTTGATTATGTGTTAGTTAAAAAAGAGCCAATACAGTTGGGAAGAGAACGTTCAAACAAGCAGATGAAGTTTTCATTCACCTTCCCACAACTAAAACAAGAACTGAACTAGGGCAAATCTAATAAGGAGCCCATGAATATTGTAAATCTGCTGCCTCAAATGGACTATGTTTAAAATGTTTTTCTCCTATCCCAGAGGCAGGCCGATCTTCAGGAAGAATGAGATTTTTCTGTCCTTTCTGACAAAGAACCTTCTATTGCTGAGATGGGTTTTCATTTGAGAAGTAACAGGTGACTTCCTCAATAGACCTTATAGCTACATCTATTATAGTATGTACAGAACACAAGTCCTTCATTAATCCAAACTGGCTTCCTATCTACAGGTTTTGATGTGGCATCTGAATGTGTGCTGGTAGTACAGCCTGGGTTTATGCTCTGCATGAGTACGGGCCAGAGGCTACAGTTCTATGCCTGGTACAAGACAAGGATGTTTTTTCCTCGGTGCAAGGCAGACTAAACTAACTGGGTGGTAAAGAACATTTACAGTGGGGGCCAGACGGCAATGAGAGATGTAACTTTAGAAATGACACCTGCAAGCCAAGTTCTGGAAGTATCAGATTACTGAATGTGACATGCAGTTTGCAGTGTAGGCTCTGTGTATTTGAAGAGTTTTGGTAGAATAAATTCCTCACTTCACTACAATTGCACGGTGTAGCTATAGTAGCCAAACTTCACGTTTTTTATCAAAATTGTTTTCATAGGAAATTATATTGATACTATCAGTCTTTCCAGGTGATTAATTATCCTGTTATGTATTCCTGAATGTCCATATATTTGCTCTTCTTATCTGTCAATCCAAGGTTTTTGTGTTTGCTCGGCTCGTCAGTGCAGTATTTGGAAATAGTAATGTCCATTGCTGCATGCCAGCCAACTTGTAGCTGTGAGTCTAAATTCAGAGGCTAGGTATTAATATACTTATTTCACATCAGGGAAAATATGATGGCTATAGCAGAGTGTGGCATGCAGACAGAGGAGCATCTCTGTCACCACATAACCTCACAGTCTGCTTATGCCTCCCTGACTTGAATATAGTCTCACCTTTGGTGTTTTAACTCCAATGGCAACGTTAAAACTTGAGTTGAAGGTAGAAAGAAATAAAAGCATGCTAGGAGCCTTTTCTCTAGACAATTAGGGGGCAAAGTAACAAAGCATATTCAGAAGGAAACGTTGGCTGGGGCAAACAGAATCTCATGACAGCTCTCAGCAGGCCGTTTATGTAAAGATAAACAGGCAGTGAATGCCTTTGGAGTGATGTGTGTGTGTGTATGGAGCAGTGTATCCAGTACCTTAATCCAGGAAATAAAACCCAATATTCCATGCCTTTTATTTGTCTTCAAACATTAGTAGCAAATGGTGTTAGAACTGGCATCAAGGCCACAGGTAAGCTGGCCTGCCTTTTAGATCGTTTCCTATCATTTTAGGTCGATATTTCCATGCAGCTTTCGCTGTGTTTATGCTGGCAAGCATAATAACCCAGAGTCAAGCTGGCACCAAGTTGTTGTTAATTCCATTTGCCTGTGATTCCACTTTTGTTGCAAGATGTATGTTGGAGCTCTGCATGATAATAAACAGTTCTGCAGAATTTCTGGTACAGATTTCTCATCACCTTTTGTGGCAGCTTCAGCTATGCCCTGAAAGCTGCATTAAGCATGTGGCTTACAGCCACAGTGAAAAGGGTCTAAATCTCCTCTCTCTTTTCTGATCACATCTTCATGACTGTAATAATTTGTCTAAGTTGTGCCCTACTGTCAACTCATACCTACTTGCCTAGACAAGGGTATTTGTTCCATCTTTTCTCTTTATCCATTTTATATACTGAGAAAGGCAGCGTCCTCTGCTCTATCTCATATTCAGTACTTGATAACAATTAATAAAATACTTGCTGTTTCTTTCCTATCTCATCTTTTTCATTTTTCTTCCATGTTGCTTGCAGAGAGGGGAATATATGTGTTCTGAACTCTTGCTGGCCTCTCATCTTTACTCTGAAAATAAACAATACACTCAAGGCACAGTTGCCCATGGAACACAGGGAAGGTCTGGTTGCCTCTGTCAACATGACTCGAGGGAGCACTGAATGGATTTGTAGCAAATTTCTCTCTACACTAGCAGTACTGCAAGAGGCAACGCCATGGTCTGCTGGGAAGATAATGCCATGGTAGTAGAACTTTTGTGCCACCCAACAAAACTAAGGAAGTTTAAGCTCTTGCCATGGTTGATTTTCAAGGTCTATAATTTGTCTGGTCTTCATCTATCACTTGGGTACCATGATTCCTATCCAAGACCTGGACAGGGTCTAGACTGCTCTTTTGCTGAGATAAGGCATATTCAACTTGCTATGACTAAGCTTATATCCTGCTAAAATGCAGGCTTTCTACTATTAATCATTAACTCAGAAAGGCTTGAAGATCCCTTTTCTATATCAACATCAAGGGATCCACGTTGAAACAGTAACCCCTACTTTTTCTGAGTTTGGCAAAATCCTAGTCCTGAGAAATTCATTTGCTGAGTTTCTGGTTGTCGGGGGGGAAGAAGGGGAAAGACACTAAGCCCTAAATCTGTGGCAGTTCACCTCCATGCATATAGATATGCAGTGACCTTTTGAGAGGTGGGAGAGAAAGGAAACAGAAGGAATGGAAACAGACTTTATTTTTTTTTTAAAGAAGGCTTTATCAGTAGAGGAATCTAAATTCTTTTATTTTGGAAGGATGGTTAGAGATCCCGAGAGTGGTGTCTTATTTTATTTACTATAGTATTTACTACAGCATTATGTTTTCCTTTCTGTCTTTAACAGTACCATCTGTCAAAAATATTACTAATGCTGAAATACACTGGATAGGGCAAAAGTAATTACTCGCTTTCCTTTGGTCCAATTTACAACAGATTAAATAAAATAAAAAAGCAAGTAATAAAGTTCCCAGGCAAAATCTGAGCTTTTTTGTATCACCTTTCCTCTAGTATCCTCTGCAGAACATAATTAAATCTGCCCTTGGTAGATAAGTAACTCTGCTCTTTCATCTCATATACGTATGTGTGCATTTTGCTTTTCTAATGTTGTTTTTCAGAGTTTGCAAGAGAGATCATTACTGCTTGTCTTCCTAACAACCTTTGGGTTAATGTTAACACCAGAACTCCATCTATAGATAGCTGCACAGCCTTCTCAAGCTGTCACTGCATTCTTCCCACCATCTGTTTGCCATCCCGAAAGACTGGCAAGGTTCTATAGGCCTTCTGTATGGGAGGATTATGTTCTACTTGCTCATCAGCTCTGAAACGAGCTTCCAAGTTTGTCATTGCTGGGTTTTTCTCTGTAATGCTTTTGAATGTGAGAATGGGAGGCAATTCTATTTGTTCCTCAGTCCTGCTGCAAGCTTCCAGGTCTTTCTGGTATTTTGTACTGTGTTGTTACAAACAGTGTGTTCCCATTCAATGCAGTGATTGCGGAAGTTTACAGGGATGCTCAGATTCTGGAATAAGATGAGTTGGCTGGGAGCAAACAAGGAAGCAAAAAAAATACCAGCTTCCCAGTCTGCTTTTTGCTTTGGCAGTGAGTTGCTTGGCAATGAGCTTTCCTGAAGCTGGGAAAGAATATCACTGCAGCAGCAAAATTCCCTCTCAAGACCAGTTAATGGTGCAAACTCAGGAACTTGATTCCTCCTTAATAGGAAAGGGAGCCTCCATTGGTTTGGATTTTTAAACTTGCGCACTAACTAAACTATGATGAAATACCATCTCCTTGGATTGACTATTGGAGAGATGAGTTCTGGAATTAAGTCCAATTCAATTTATGCTCAAATACTGCTTTCAGTTCCTGCTTCTTGCTGGATGTAAATATTTAGGGTGTATTTTGCACACTAAATTTGATGTACTAGAGAATATAATGCAACTAGTGAAATATATACTTTCCTTATTATTCTACATGCACAATCATTTATATAACTTGTAATAATACCATAGTTACATAAATATTTAACAACAAGTATTCTCTATGCATTAAGTAGGAAAATTCAAAGCCACTGAAACAATGTGAGGTATTTTTATTCAGTGTTTGTATTCTGTCAGTAGAAAATGGTGGATACCATTTTAATGATCTTTCTTTGCAAGTAACCTAATTATCTCAACAAACCAACTTTCTGAACATATCTACTTTGTCCGGGGGAGTGGAAGGGAAATCAGAACAGGAAAGAGAACATTGAGTTCATTTTAGATACACACATCTATCTGCAATGTTATTGTTCCCCCCTACAAATTTTTTCTTTGATTTTGTGCAGCATTGGGTCTCTCATGCTCCTCCAATTGCTCTGTTTGCTTCTGTCCTTTTCTTTCCTGACTCGAAATGGCAAAATCAGTTTTTTGTTTTTTTTTTTTTTTTATTTCTAGTAAAGGTTTTTAACTTATAAATTGTAAAATATCATTACAATTTGGTATAGGAAGCAAGATCATCTCCATTGTTTCTTTCTAAACAGTTTTTAACCTCAGAAAGAAACACAATTCTTATCTTTCCTGAAGTCTGCTGGAGACACTGTGGCTGTTATACATATTATGTGTTTATCACTGGCTTGAATCTTCAATAATGTCATAGTGTACTCGGGAATGTTTTTCTTTCATGTACACTGAGGTTTTTTTCTTCAGTTAAGCTGAATGTGACAGCATGCAGCCTCTTTGTCAATAAAATGGGCAGTTTATGGTGGTGTACAGTGATCTGACAATGTGAATGTTTTCTGTATGAACATACTAGGTAGTTTCTCAGTCAAGAACTGTAACAGCAATGAAAAAGAAAAATGTGTCATTCAGGTTAGGGCACTGCAGAAATATCTCAAAGACTATGCCTGCTATTTTTTAATCTTTCTAAATGAAATAACAGTTGAGGAGCTACTGCATATTGGGGTATTTGAGAAAGTTGGCCCTGTTTAGGCAGCCACTGCAGAGTGGAAGGGTTTAACTGATACAGTAATGCAGGTAGACATTCTTAGTTTTAAAATAAATTTCATTTAAATGCTTTATTCCCCTAGTTGAAACAAATAATGCTGGTTTAAAGGTGGTATTTTAGCTATTATATTTCCCAGTGGTCACAGACTCACAAAGAGGAATACATCAGTTATTGATTTCCATCAGACCTACCAATAAATGCACTAAATGCACAGATTAGCAGTGTGCCAGCTTAGGAGTAGATGTGGAGCATTCTGGCCAGAAGGCATGACATCTACAGGAATCCACTTAAAGACAAGGAGGTGGTAGGCAGAGATATAACTAGCCGTAAACCATAAGATTAATGCCAAGTCTCTCAGGGGGAAGGAAAAAAAAAATCTCACAAGAGATCCATCTAATGTACTTTTTGTCAACAAAAAGTCCCCATATAGAAATAGCTGCTGCCACTACTTGAGCAAAATTAACCATATAGGCACAAGCACATAGCCCCTCTGCTAGGCATAAAAGAACGTAATAAGGCAAAACCACATCCAAAATTATATTAGTATACTCACAAAAAGGTCATATCAAGAAAAAGGAAATAAAAATATTCTAGAGTAAATTTCTTGTATGGGCTTGGTGTTGGATCTCAGGAGCAGGCTTATGCCGATTCAAACACACTTCTTGGAAATCACATTATGGTGATATAGCATTGTTATCTCGTTATGGTAAAAGTCATATGAAGTAATCCATGAAACTTTAAAATATTTCATTATCAGTGGTTCATTTAATATTTAAAAAGAAATTGTATAATTTGCAAAATATTTTTCAACAAATTTAATCCAGAGGCTTAACCAGGTTTTCTGTCTGCATTTCCACTATTGAAATACTGCACAACAGGTTATGTATTATTCCTACAGTGCTTAAAGATAAGTGGAAATAGTTTCTGAAATCAGCCAGGACTAGGTTCACTTCTCTGGTTTCAGAGATTAATACTCATTCTCCATGTGTCACAGGGACACAGGACAGAGTCCTGTTACCTGCTGAATATCTCCCATGTTGTCTGTGACAATAAAATTTTCTCTTTCATGATGAAAATCCCCCTTAAAAGAAAGGCAGCTAGAGAAAACAGAAATGACTCCATCGTGAAAGCAGGAAAAGATGATCTGCAGCAAGCTGTTCACCCGTGAGTCAAACTAGTCTGAAAAAAAATCACTTTTTATGCCCACATCTAGCTCTTTTTAATTATACTATTACTTTAATCACACCTGCTGTCTTGACATCACATTATGTGCATTCCAGCATTGCCAGAGAGGAAAGTTTTTGACTTGAGGAAATAAAATCTGATTTCTGAGCGCTCTGGTATTGCCTATCATTCCTGTGATACTGAGACTCTTTCGAGCTGTCCCTGGAGGAAGGAAGAAAAAAAAAAAAAAAAAAAAGACAGACAAAAAAATTTTCTTTGCTATTCTTGATGGGAGCTAGGGATACTTTAAAGTGACAAGTCCAAAACATGAAGAGACACTTGAGCCTTTTTCTTACTGAGCCAATAAGCAATAGCTATTTACAATTAAACAACTGTTGTTTTTTGTTGTGTTTTTTTTTTTTTAACTACAGTTGTAATTCAGCAAATTCTTTCTAAAACATATTCCATTTCAACTAAGTCGCCAACACTTCAGATCACTTCAGGCTCTAGGGACTTGACCTGGGCTAAGCTACTTACCCTCTCTGTGTCTGTCTTCATTTGGTAAATGGGAGTAAGAAAATTTCTAGGATTTCTGTTTTCTTGAAGGGAGGTGGAAGCAGTGATGTACTCTATTGCTATCACAACCTGCTTGCTTTACAAATAATTATCATCTCTGGGAGGGTTTCTGTAAATGGAATTCAGGTATTCCTACAGTAATTTGCTAAAATCAAGCATCATTTATAAATTAAGAGCTGAACACCAATGGCAGAGCTTAGGACAGAGGAGAAACAAACTTCTTTGATTATTGCCACAGCTCCACAAAAGAATCTGTATTACATGAACTTATATAATTATTTCTTCCAAGTCTCAGGAAAGCTGTCACACTTCAGTGACTCCTCCACTTTTGTCTGCTTTTTCTGTGTAGACTGTAAAGTCTTAGAACAGCCTGTAGTGCCTTTGTATAGACCACCTGGTGCAGCTGGGGTTTCAAAAGGCTGCTAGCCACTATAGATCTGAAATAATGAACTTCTACAATCTGAGCTGGTGAGTCTTAAGAGTTTTCTGTTGTCTGTGGCTCAGAAAAGGCTGTGTAATGTATACCTACCAGCAACCTCCCTAGTATATCTGTAGATATGTAAGGTTTAGGTGATGATCTTCTCACTGGCTTTGTGAGAGTACAGGTGATTTATTTTTTTTTCTCACAGGCATAACCTAAGTGGAAAGGTTCTATTCCAGTTTTTTATTTTACCCAAATAATTGTCCAAATTATTTTTGTCAAACCCGTGACATTTCTCTATTATCAGACTGGTGTTTTCACTCATGGACAGCTGAGTTTCATTTTAATTGATTACTTCTGTTTTGGGACTGTTGATACATTCTGCTGTAGAATTTTCTGGTGCTTTCGAAGCTCTATGACTGCAGTGATGACAAGAGAAGGAACCAGGAAAACCCAAATATTTGTGTAGTGCAAGCATAGCAGTTAGTTTAGCAGTCTGGAACGTACTCACCAACAAGGCCAGGCAGAAGAATAGTTGCCTCTAGAAAACACTGCTTGATATGCTAACTACTAAATGTGAGATAGAGTCAGAATAACATTCAGGTTTGAAAAGAGGGAATTAGAAGGCTCGGCTAGAACCAGATTTTTTTTTAATGCTCTAATATGATATTCTGTAATCCTTAAAACTGGTATTTCTGCTCCATATAGAAATAATATTATACCAAATGTGAATAAAAGAAGTGAAAATCTCCATAGAAAGCCCACATACCTAATGAAGGCAGATCATTACGGAAGGGGTGGAGAAAGAAGAGTAAATAATTGGGGTGATGGATTCAGAATGTCGGTTGCAGTCATTTGGCTTGAATTCTATGAATGTCAAAAAGTTATTTTCTTTTATTTTTTTCCTTAATAGTGAACAATCTATTTTGACTTATTTTTCACTGTAGGGTCTTGCAATGATTAGGGCGGTCAGGAGAAGACTACTTTTTGTTGCAAACTATAAAAGATAATACCAACCTTTAAAGAAATTAGTGAGAGAGAACAGAATGAATGCAACACACGTGGTCTGAAACTATGAAGTAAATTGAGTTATTTTGGTGAGTTATGTGAATATATGTATATATTTTAGCATTGCTATAAAGTAAGTTGCAAAGCAGATAATAGTGCCTTAGTTAATGTGCATAGGTCTTAACTCCACTCTGTTAAACAGCCTCAATTATTTCAAACATGCCTGGATGTTTAAAATGGAACAGCTTTACAAAACAGGAATATACAGAAGATTAAATGTTACAAACAACTTGAAATGCTCCTGAATTCTTGCTGGTGCACGCAATAACAACTGATAAAATCTATAACTAGAATGTTTCTATCCAGCGATACCCCTGTGGGATACTTCTGAAGGCATTTATTTAAAATATTCTGGAAACGACATTGGAAGTGTTTTCAGTAAGCAGTGCAAAAAACTCTTCATTCTTTTCCTCCATTCCTTTGAAACCATCCCTGATATACTAATAAATTTTGAATTTTAATGATAAGATTTTGACTCTAGGCTAAGCTTGTAGAACAGAATGCAAAGGAAAATGAAACACAACTTGGAGCACTGTACCCCCATTCTTCCACGCTGCTAACATCGGTGTTTTACACGATCTCATTAGTTCAAAAGGGTCTCCATTGCTCCAGACAATCCAATTTACAATGTCTACCTTCTGCTCAAGGCTCCACACTGCTCTGCCCTTGCTCAGAGCTACCTTGCCCAGCAGCAAGGATGGGCCCATGCTGATTCACTGCAGTGAGTGGGACAACACAAAGGAAGCAAAAGCTCCTCATGTTTCCTGGCCATGCCACCTAACTACCTGCATGCTTGGTAGTCTATGTTTGTGATGCAGAGGGCAATTCTACAGAGGCACCTGAGCTGAATCACTAGGGAGTCCCAAAGGGTTTAGTCCCACCATATTTGCATATTTAATAATTCCATGAAATTAGCATAGAGTTTGAAAGGGAGGAAAGGGAATTAAAAATTGCCTCCAAAAATTATGGAGCAAATTAGCTGATCCTCTGAATATCCAGGCATAATTAGAAACCAATAACAGCTAGAAAACAAATGCCAGCCTCAGCTGGAGGTGTCAGGAGGAAGTCATCAGTGAGCACTTTTTTTCTTCCCCCAATATAAACAGCAGATGAGGTTATCCCTAAAATAAACATAGCCCATCTGCTGTCCTCAAATTTAGCAGAGAGGGAAGGTGAAAATAGGCACAGATCAGCATTGGAGGGGTATGGAAGATACTCAAACTCAGGAAGCTATTAGAAAGATGTAGAATCAAGAAGCTCTTTGGGACCTAGTGCCTTGCATGGCTCTGTTCCCTCCTGCCACTTCTAGCAATGAAATTTTGCTAAAACCACCATTGTAGGCCATTTTCCTCCATGTATACTACAAGCTCCCCACCTATGAGGAAAAGTCTCAGGTGGAAGCAGACGTTCTGCAGATACTACAAGGTCTCCCTGGACCTCAAGGGACTCTTGTCCTTTGGGACCTGAATCCTCTCTATGGCCTTTAAGGAGGAGGTTCCACTGATGCAAGCAAAGGAAATGCTGAAAGTGGAAACAGCTGATATTCTGAAACATCTATGGAATAAACTGATGCTGAAGAATCATCTGACTATTGGTGAAAAACCCACCAGCACCAACTCTAAGCAGAGAAGTAGATTTAAAGTGAATATAAATTTGACACAGAACTGAGGGTGGGTCTTTTAGTACGGTTACAATGAAATAAATATTTAATCATAGGCTTACATTTTACAATTAAAAATAATTATTTAGAGAAATTTTCTTTTAAAATTAAATTTCACAGGCAAAAGTTTTGCACTGCAATAAACTAAAAATTAACCCCACCAACCCCAACCCCCAAAACTGTCCAAAACCAGAGCTGGATGAAAAAAGGTGAGGTACCAAGTTTCAGGAAACTGAATTAATATCATAAATTTGTAGATATTAATAGACATCTAATGTCTCTGAAAGTTCTACATGATATTCTGTCATTTGTGAATACATGCAGAAAAAATGCATACTGTCGTATTTCAGATTTGTATTACAGCAGCAGCAGCAGCCTTCATCAGAACCACAGCCCCCTTGTCATGGGTGCTGCACAACTATAAGAAACTGTACACATGTCAAGAATCTCAGTGGGATTATTTATGGCTGTGGAGTTTCTGGTGTGGTTTGGCAGATGCTGAATACACAAGAATTGAACATGGTCCTTATCAGAGGGTGAAGATGTATAGATACAAAGTCTGTGGCAGTCTTCTCCAGTGATTATTTTAAATCTAGCATAGATGTTATTCTGAAAAAATTCCTTCAGTCATCTAAACCATTTAAGTTTTACAGTTGCTAATAATTTTCTAATTGATGCAGACATTTCTGTAGAGAGAATTCTAAACCTACTGACAATAGACTTGTTTTTTTTCTCAATTGCCTGTCACGGACTTCTTAGATTCCTGCACCCGCTTTCCCTCATCTGGTGTCCCTCCAGGATCTATTGGTCCCCAGCAAAATTTAATCTAGGGGAAATTATGCAGGACTCAGGAATTATGAACTGGAAAACCTTCAGCAGCTCTGTCATGTTTGGCATCTACAGAGATTTGGACTGATATTAGACGACAAAAAGAATCATTGCTCACCTAGAAAACTCTTGACCCAGACTCTGAGTTTATAAAGGAACAGAATATCCTCTAATTTAGAATATGTAAGGTAGATCATACTGAATGGTTGATGATGATATAGAAAACAAAACTTTTAAAAGATTGCAATGCTAAACCGATTTGATTAGGTGGCATTGGTAAAATAGCACATCAAGATTTAATCTTAGAAAAATCCTTTAGGTAAAAGGTTATGATAGAAATTCTGGGCTGAAAGATATTGTCATTCTTAACTTCTGAATAAAGAGTTTCAATTTATCATGCTCAATGCTCTTATTCAGTCTGCTAAGCTTTCATTTGAACTGTGCTGCACATTTCTCATTCCACCTATTAATGATTTGTAAGGGTTAGAGCAGGGATTTTTCTTTTTCTAAATTTGTTTCTCATCTCTCAATGCCAATCTTGGACACTGATGATAATGTCATTTGATGGGGTACCCTAACCAGCAGGAAAACTAAGGAAACTTTTCTTTCAAGACTACAAGTACTTCAAAAAATGCTTCCTCTTTCTCTAGGATTTCAACAAGACTCAAGGAAAAAGAAAAAAGCACTTGCTCTTACCTCACAAAAGCAGCTGTTCTTCTTCCCTTCAAATTTAAAAACCAGATCAGACAGCACCAACGTACCCAAGGGCTTTGCACCACTTAAAAGCTTTACAAGTCATGACCAAGTATGTACAGAAACACATTTACAAAAAGAATTATGTCCTTCCTTTTTTTTTTTAATTGTTGGAATGAAACTGAGTCACCTTCGGTAATGTCATAGGTCAGATATTGTAAAATAGTTATCATTGGAACAGACTGAATCTGAAACACTACTGAAGTACATTCTATATATTTTTTTCCTTGCATTCATTAGAACATTCAGCTTAATTGATTAACTTATCCTGCACTGGAGTTATATCCTTGCACTCACTGACACTAATAGCAAAAATTTTAATTAATTCATTTGAAGCATAATTATTTATTCATAAGAAATACCATAATATTTTTCCTATTTGCAGAAAATAGTTTTTGAACTTCATCTGGAAAATTTGACATGTTTTAAATTTCTTTTAATTCACTGGTCATTAAAAGTCTATACAGATTTTTGATTTATTTAGAGCTTTTAGAGCTTGGTTTCAATGCTATTATTAGTGTTTTGTGATTCAATAACCAAGAACTGGAAACTGTTCAAATAGTTCTTTTCAGGAATTATAAAGATAGCCAGAAGCTGGGCTTGGATGTCACTTTTACGTAAATTCCAGGCTATTCCTACAATTTCTACTCTTTCTATTTTTGCAAAGCTCAAAATCCACATGGAATGTTTCAAATTGAGGCAGATGATAGGAGACTGTGTTTACATCTGATTTCTCATAAAAATCTAATCAATTCTGAAAGATCTGCTTCATTTAACTTGTCAGTAATTTATGCAGCTGGGTAATTGTGAAAGTTTTTTACACAATCTTATATCTGAAAAAAATAATACCTTTTATTTATTGAATGACCTGATTATTTATATTTATAGTATTTTACTTTTCAAAGAAAAAAATTCATATGTGTTTCAAGATTTGGAAATCAATATTTTTTTTCTCTCTCTACATAAATGTACAGCTCTGTATTTTTTTTCTCCAAAGATGTATGCTTTTCATTGGGGCATAGTAAGGACAAATCAATGAGAGAAGTGTGCACAGTGAATCATCAGGGGTTTAAAACTGCCTAAAGATATATTAACTCAGAGTGAGCTATGTATTAAGGTAGCCATTCTACTAAATATCTGCCAACAAGAATGCTGGATAATGGAAAATTATAGAACCAATTCTGTAATCCTTACTCCATATAGCAGTATTGGGGCCAAACTTATGAAGGCCAGTTGGGTTTTAATGCAGTCCATAATGAAATCACAAAGTGCTCCATTAATTATCAATCAAATTAGAAAGCAAGAGTATTTTAGAAAAAAAAAAAAAAGAAAAAAAAAAGCATGTAAGGCTAATATGATGGTTTTGAGATGTTAATACAAACTTCTCTATTTTGCCATCATTTTAAGATCTCTTTGAGGAACAGTGCTTATACAGTTTACTTCTTGCAAATAACTGGGGCTGTTATTTGCAAAAAAGTGCCAAATAACCAGTCTTGGAAACACTGTGCTATGAGAAACTCTACAGAATTTGCAATGTGCAGTGTCCATGCCTCACTGAAGGGGTCTCACATAATAAGTTAGAATTTTGGATTGGGTTTTTTTTTGTTGTTGTTTTAACATTGCTTTCTCTATGAAAAAATGTCTCTGGCAGTTAGATACCAAGTTATATTGGAACTCTGAGACTCTTTAATGAGACTCTAAACACTTTAGGCTGAGGCAATAACTTCCTTTTCCTCTCCAAACACAGAGTTTTCAAGTTGAATGTTGCTGCTTGCACTTATCTATAAAATGAATTTCATATTTTTTCTCATATTAAAAGAATCACAAGATTTTTTTTTAAAGATTTTGCTTAGGTAAATATTTTCAAGTGTGATTGATGGAATCAAAAAAGAGAAATTACTGAACTTCAATAAAAAAGATGTGCCAAAAACATGTAGAACTTTAGAAAAATATCTACTGAAAAAAGCTTTGTTCTTCCTGCTCTGGGAACCAAAAAGATAACTACCACATAACTTTACTGCAGCAGTGAGGGACATGGAGCAAAAAAATTAACAATATTCCATAAGCCCTGATTCCTATATATGTAATTTGATTCCTATATTAATCTCAATAAAGCCTCATAGGCACCCATTTATACATGCAAGTAAATCCACAGTTATATTTCTTTAATCCACTTTTAGTGTAAGTTTTCTCTTGTTTTTAGACTACTACAGTTTTTGCACAACAGTTTTAACTTGTCTGCAAATGAAGAGAGCTTTTCCATCCCTTTCTGAAATCTGTTTTGCACTTGTCTTCCTCTGCTTTGTACTCAAGATGAAATAATTTTTTTTCTCTAATATGCTCTGAGGTTTTTTTTTCAGTGAGCTACAAGAGTAAGCACTATAATTCTTCATTATCATCGGAATTCAAAACCGAGTGCATTTCCGACAGCTAGTCAGTGAGTAGTTCTGGCGTGCTGTTGTACAGGGAGGCCCCACACATTTCATTTAACTTAAGGAGTCCAGATTTGACTGCAATTTTTTTTTTTTTGTCCTTGAAGGAAAAGACAGCACCATCTGCTCTGTCTACAAAACTCCTAGTTTAGGAACTCTCAGAGTTCTGAAAATAAGGATAAAAAGGATTAAATTATGTAGTTACCTAAGGTTAAATTCAAGCCTATGTAAGGAAGTGGTGCAAGAAACATCCTTTGTCTCAAATCCATTTAAGTCCTTCAAAATATAGCTACAGCAGGACTTAAATAATGCATAGAGCTTATACTGTTCCTAAATAAAACCAAATTTCACCATTTGTGGGAACCAATGTTTCTCAACTATTACCTATCAATGTGGAGACAAATTTAGTACAAACCCTGAATAACAATGATACCTGAGAAAAAAAATGAGATGAATGAATGTTTGTTTCACCATCAACCAAGAAAAAAACCGGGTACCTGGAGGGTGGGTTGTTTTAACCTGGGCACAACACAAGGGCTGGGCCCAGCCTCGTGGTGAGGATATCCTCTAAAAAGAACCACCACCACCAGCTGCAAAAATATAAAAGTTTGCAATGTTTATGATATAAGCTTATTGCTGTGCAAGTTGTCTGTGGTGCCATAGGCGTATGGGTTTTCCATGGCCAGCTCTGGAAAAGGGCTTTTTACGGCAAGCATGCAGCTGCTGTAGCCATGAGAGTCTAGGCGACGCGATGGAGCTGCCGCCTGAGGACAGGGTAAATGAAACTTTCATTCCCCACCCCCTGTTTTCTTGTCTCATTCTGGTTTTCAGGTTTTTTTGGTTTGGTTGGTTGGTTGGTTGGGTTTGTTTTTTTTTTTTTTTTTTTTTTTTTTTTTTACATTTGTGGTTTCTGTTTCAATAAATCCTGGCTTTAATGTTTAAAAGGACATTTTGTGGTAAAATTTGCAGGCAGACTGACCCAGGCCCTTCACGGGGGTGGCCCCTGCTGCTGCCCGTGCAGAGCTGCCCCTCGGCCATGGCTGCAGGGCGCTGCCAGGGAAAGAGTAAGGCATGGGCACTTCTTAAATTACAGCCAGGGTGCTGGTGTGAGGGCAGGACCGCTGTCCCCAGCAGTGGGGGACGCTCGGGTCTTCAGCCGGGTGTTGCAGGCTCTGAGCCTCTGTGGTGGGGCTGGGGGCAAAGATGCTGCCATTTGGGTCTGGAAAGCACCATCAGTGGGGCTCGCTTCATGCCGGGAAGGTGCTGGGACTTACAGCCTGCCCCCTTCTAGCTCCCTGTTTCACCAAGTGTGTCCCGTTAATGGAAAATTGACAGAAAGGAGAGGATGAGACGCTATCGGTGTCTGATGGCGATTCCCGTGCTTCACAGGTCTCAAGCATGTGGCAGCTGATGGAAGGAGGGTGTCCTGGCTCTTCTCGGCGGAGCTCGTACTCTACCAACAACCCTCTCTGGAGCGTAACAGGTGAATGGATAAATTACTTCAACTGCTGTGCATGTATATCGCGAATGTTAACTAACTTCATTTGAATATTGCACAACTCATGCCTTGAAGCTTCAAATGAGGAGAGATGCTGATGGCAATTGTACGTAACAACAAAATTCAACAGTGTACATCATGACAGCAGTGCAGGTCTTACTATTTCCTCAAAAAGTAGGAAATTTTCCATATATTCCCCAACTGAGGATGGATAAAACCCCAGATTTTTATCAAGCTACTCATTATAGTTGCATATATTAAATTATAATTTCAAGTAAAGCATGGTTGATGTAAGTCCAACCGAAGAAAACCCTAAAAGAAATTTTACATAGGGTGCAAAAGAAGAGTTGAAACATTTCTCAAAAATCAGTTTTTTGGTTTTTAATGTCATAAAAGAACCTGTTGGAAGCAAAAACATTTTTAAAAATAAGCAGATTTTAAAATAACATTTTAAAGTCAAGAAGGAAGATTCAATGTGAATGCTGTTCCAGCTCTTTGAAATCCAAACATTACTCATGAAAGAAAGCAGATAATTTTAGAGAAGAAGGAATTATACATAGTAGTGTTTTTTGCTGGATTTTGGCATTATCATGTTACATTAAATTATCAAAATCCTTAAAATATTGACAGTTTTAAAAAATTATTAGTCTGTGCACTTTTTTCATATATGAGTCACACTCATGATTTTTGCCTTTTGTGCACATAATTTTGAGTAGCTTTAAGGATTTGTGATTAATACAGGGAGTAACTGTCATTTTTTTTTCTCCCCAGTGTAAAATATATATTTATATTCCAAAAGTATGTTTTCAAAATTTGTTCTACATTTTACCCTAGTTTGGCTCAAAGCATCTTTTCTCTGCAGTTGCTCAGTGTTTGATTTAAAGTCATCTAATAAAGAGCATGGAGTCAAGATTCTCGTACTGTAAGAATATTAAACTTTGAACAAATGTCTTTATCACCATTTTGCAGTCAGGGTTCAAATAAATGAATGGATGTTTGATCCAATGTTAAATTAAAAACATATTTGTAAGAGTCTTTAGAATGAATTCCCTTTCCTCTCCCAAATGCCATGAAGTAATTCAGATTTCAAGAGAGTCTATCCTATCAGGAAAAAGAGTGTGAAAAATATTATGCAAATACATGCATAAATATGAATCTTCTTTAGTGCTTGCAGTTCTGATGCTTGTGATTTTACCCACTGAGGGAAGAAATACAGCCTGCCTGTAATCTTGGCTGTCTTCATTATTTTAAATCCTGATAAAGTGATCCAACAGTGAAACCTACCTCTTCCTCTTACTTCTTGTATCCGAATTACAAATAATTATTGCCATTTTATATGATTCAGTGTGTCCTTAAAATAAGGGCAGTTGTCAATGCAGACTTTCCTGTCAGATTGCTACTTCGGCTGCGGGAGGCAGTGGCCTTTGCCCAGGGGACTAGTTGCAGGCAAGGGTGCCTGGCATACTCTGAATGCTGTTGAAGCACGCAATCTCCTTTTGCAGAATCTTAAACTTTCATATTGCTGGAGCCAGAGGACACTTACTGGGCTACAAGGAAGGGAGCTCAGAACAGGGTGTGCGAAATTACAATGTTATTCCCTCTGTGTCATGGAATCAGCGGTGCCTGCAGCTGGCTTTCAGGTCAACCTGTTAATGTCAGCATCAGCAAGTTTTAGTTGGCTTGCTTCCTGCCACAGATAAGGATTCTGAATACTCAGCAGCCTTGGCATCATCATCCTTCTTCTGCTGGTTATTCGAATAGTGTATAAGCTGTGTGAAACAGGAGGCATATCCGAGCTCTTGCAGAAGACAAGTGCTCAGGAGCTGCAGATCTATAGGTTCCAGAGGTTCTCCCAAAGATCCAAATGGTGGGTGGAAGGATTCATTTGTATGCTCCTTACACAAACTTTACCCTTGTGCAGGCATGGGGTTGCATCCTTGCCATGCCTAAAACAAATGCTACTGACAGATAAAGTCCAATGGACTTTGATGTTAAAAACTCTAGGATACAAACTTTTCATTTTCCTCCTCCTTGTCACAGCTTGAAGTGTTTTCTCAGTCATCGGGAGGAGGTGATCCCACTGGGAACAACTTCTTGTGAAAGTGTTAATCTGCTGACTGTGACTGTGAATGTGACTTCTCTGAGATGTTATTAAGCATCCATATGTCATTTACCTCAGTATTCTCAAAGCTCAATGCACAGTGTCTGACACATGCTGCAATTCTGTGGTAAAAGCTGTTATTACTGAAATCGTATTTCTGATTATTGTAGAATAAAGAGCTACCTTATGAATCTTTTTGTGTATATTCTTGCATTAAATTATGATCTGAAATATTGCAGGTCACATGTCATCTGGATTTCCTGCATTTCAGAGTTACCTTGGTCTATCTGGACATTTTAATGTGTATAAAACTCACAGATATTAGTGTTGTGTTACCCTGGTTTATAAATATATGTATAGTGATAAATTTGCCTCATCTATGCTTTGAGTTTAGGCTTATGTTATTTACCGTATCGCTACATACGTAAACATATAACTTTGACTTGACTTGATGTATCATCTTGGATTAACTTTTATGCCTGCCTTATGGTGTAAGCCTGTGTGATTCTTAATGTTCTTGTGAAGGCTCTTGTGAGCTTTCTCCTAATGCTCTTGTGAAAGTAGACTGACAGTAGCTCCCCAAGTCTTCAAAAGGTAGTGAACCAGTAATAAGCGTTTAAAACCCTGACACGGCTACCTTGCTTTCTCTCAATTGCTCTCTCTCCAAAATTCAGCGCCTGGAAAAACTACCATGGAAGTGTCCTTTTTCTACTAGGAGCCCTTGTCTCCTTTTGGCAAAGGATGTCCTGTCATTTGATTGTGCTCTTTGTAAGAAAAGTCCTTTGGGTCATGACCAATTAATTGTCCCAAGTGAGTCACTATAAAACAGGTAGAAGATGCTGTGGTAGTAAGAGCTCCACAGCCCAGCTTTGCAAAATGTGTTCTAGGTAGTCTATATGAACTGCCCCTGCTTAGTTTGTTCTAGTCCATGCAGAGAAAATGGTAGTCTATCTTAGGCTTAAACTTGCTTTTAAAATGCAGTTCCTAAGTCTTCACACATCCTCAGTAAAATCTCTGGCCTTATTTCCCATAAATAAGGATCATCATTCAGATTATATCTGTGGTCTAGAGCAATTCTTTATTGTCTCTTCTTCACCTGGCACGTTGCTTTCTGAGTTACTTGATATTCTGCTCTCTATAGGCATTATAAAGAATGTCTCATGATCTCTTCTGTCTCTTATTTCAGTGGCCTTGAAAAACAGACCTTGTCCCCCAGAATATTTGAAGTTTTTAGTGTGTGTTTAAAAACAAAAAGGCTTAGCTATAACATCATCTCAGAAATACATTATTCAACTTGAGATGAAGTAGAGGGAAGGTCTGTGACAACAGAGAATTGAAAGGAGAAATTAGCACTGATTTCCCTTGAAGGCCCAGCTCACACTCTATGGCTGTCTTAAATTAATCACTGAAGAGTAGCATGTGGCAGTGGCTATAAACAACTACAGGAAACACTAACACTAACTAACACTTCTAATGCTTTACATATGAAATTTGCCATACTTTCTGTATACCTAGCTCCGTTGGAAATACTGCAGTACCCCAGGGGCAGCATGTATCAGGAGGGAGAAGAGATGTTATGAAAAGCTCCGATATAACTTAAACATACAAAGTAATAATTATTTCATTTTACTTGTATGTGAAAATGATTTATTAGCAAATCTTCAATAAAAAAAAGCTCTTGCCTTTAGTGAACACACTCATCTGTGCTTGCAAACATAATGCTATTTGCCTCATAAGCTCACAATGGAAAGAGAACCTGTTACAAATTCAGTCAATGATCCAACAGGAGATTAAACCTTTTAAAAATGGATGAACCAATGGACCAAGAGTAATGGAAGAAAATGCACAAAATGGGAAGAGTGAGTCATTAACTTGATTTAGATATGATTTTTTATTTTTTGGCAGTAAGGCACCAAGGTCTGACATGATTTCCCTTTTCAGAAATGCAGCAAGATGAGAACTTCCAGAATCAAAACTGAACAACAAGAAGATACATATTTTTTTAATTAGAAAAAAAAACAAGGCCATACTGGGCAGGAGAAAAAAATCAGAAAAGATATATATTTGTGAATCTCCATTTAATGTAAAGTCACCCTTTTCTATGACTTTTGAAGAGAAAAGGACTCGCTCTTGTTCTATAATATTTAATTATTTGGAAGGATAGGAAAGACAGAAGAAAGATCCTTTGCTCCGAATCTGAAAAATTCAGAGCTGGCCAAAAATACATATTACTGCATGATTCCCACTCACAGACCACACCACTGGCATCTGATTTATTGGAACCTCACTATCATCTTGATTTAAGGACAGTGGTGCTCCTATTATCAATAATATCACATTGTTAAAGAAAAAAAAAAAGTAATTGCTATTTGTAGACAAGATGTCAGGTCCTTCATATTAACACACACAGCCCTCCAGGGTAAAAGTCTACTTTGTAGGTGTATGAACATTTTCACAGAAATGTATCCAAAAATTATTTAATGGAAATTGGTATATCTGTGGCAGTCCTGAATCTCATGGTATGCTATATTCCTCTTTGCAACCCTGACTTTCATTGCTGCTGTGGCAAGGTGAGTTTAGATTCTATGACAAGTGAGCAAAGATTATATCAGAAAAGATTAAAGGTCCCTTCTTGTTTTCCTTACCTTTCCATCGCTAAGTGGTTAAAAAAGCTAATCAATAACAAAACCAAAAAAGTTTCCAGGTACCTAGTCCCAGTCATTTTTACAGGTTATTGCTAGGACATTTGTTTCATGGTAATGTATTAATTAATCTCAACCACAAGTAGTTAACATTGATGTTGCTTATGAAATTAGCATCAAGTCATGAAACTTTCAAAGGTGATAGTTTGTTTTGAGGGCTTTTATTTTAAGTTGCTTTTTAGGTTTTCCTTTTCATATTTATCTCCTCTGCACCCCATTTTCTCTGCCCATATGAATATCACCTTTGTGAACTCTTCTCCACCTCCATCAAAAGTCTTGCCTAATTGCTTTTATAGGGAGGTAGAAATGCAAGAAATCAGCTAAACCATCATCGGTCTACCCTTGAGGGGAGTGGTCCTGTCCACAGGAGCTGGAAAACAGAAATATTTCCTTCCAGCCCAGGATCTATAAGACCTGCTGATGGGGATGAAAATGGTGAAAAAAGAGAATTTACTGAGCTGTAGCGGTTAGTGGAAGTGCAGTTAGTGGAAGAAAATCTCATTTCACATATGTTCTATAGGTATGTTTTGAGATATTCTCTTTGGCACTTATTTAGATGATATATTGTGTAAAACACATTTGTAGTAGCGTAGCATTTAAAATTTTTTCACACATACCCAAACTAGTAAGAACATGATTAGAATAATAACAATAGAAAACTCTCCTCTAGAGGCAGACATTTTAGCCACCTCTTTGCCACTAATGCTCATAAATTCACTGGTAAGGAGCAATGAGAGTAGGGTCATCTGAGTAAAGAGGGAATCAGGGAATCTGTTATTTGCTTGCAAGTTTAATCCCAAGGTCATGTCCTGCTCAGGAGCTTTTACATCATGGTGCTACATGTGGAGCCATACACATGACCAGGTCTGTTTGGTTTTGATGGTATTGCCAATAGGATTACTCCGTAAATGAGATACAGCAATGGATTTTCAAAGCAATAAACAGAAGGATGCAGACAAATCCTATTAACAATTAACAGGATTTGTGCTTGCACTGTACCTCCTACTCACCACCTTGAAAATTTACCCCATGCTGTCTGAACCGTTGTTCTGCATAAAATTAAGTAAATTATAGTCCATTTAAAAATAAGCTAAAACCCCCCATCAGAATCCACTGAAATGTGAATAATGATTCAACAGTCATCAGCTGTGGTTGCCATAAGAAACAAGATTTCATAAATCTATGAAGTGTAGAAGAGACAGAAGTGCCACAAGCAACATTAATCTAGTAAAACGATAACCAAAATGGGATCTTATTTTCAGTGCTGGGTCTCTTTTTTTTCAGCTCCTATGGTTTCTCAACAGAACAACAGAAGCAGCTGTCTGAATTCCAACTGTAAAACTAAACAGTTTTAGGAAGCCTGAAGGCTCAATCTGATTGACTGTATTACCCGCCCTTTGTTAATAGTCACAAATGATTTGTTTCTTTCAGAGAAAGCCAATAAGAAATACAAATAAAGGAATTGTATCTGAGTCATAAGTCACTTCATATCACATTCTGCTGTTACGCAGTCAAAAATACCATACATAAGCCGAATCTGCTCTGATTATTTGCAGTGTTTAATATTTTAAAAATCCTAGCATATAATTTTTGGGGAGCTGTGTGTAATTTACCATGAACACAGAAAATGTTTATTTTATTAATAAAAAGAAATAAAAAGTAGAGCAAGCAGGGATATAGCGCGGATCCTAAGAACTGGCTTGCTCAGTTTAAAGCAGAAATCTCTATTTTCTACACCTTAATTCTGATTTGTGTGATCAGTGTAAGTTGCAACAACACAAGCAGGTCACTGGCTGATCCATGCATGAATACAAAGTACAGTATGACACATTGTCAAGAATAAAAAAAGGTTGACAAATATTGGGAGTCATAAACTTCGAAACGGGATATAAATTGTCAGAAAGGAAGCAAAAATAAGGATGATTCTCTGCAGTCTTTGACAGCTATAGCTTTCAGGAAAACATTGTGTTTAGATCTGCATAATGGTAGGAGCAGAGTAGAGTGTAACTAGTAAGGGGATGTGATGAACTGCTTGGAAGATTTCTTTAGAAGTGTTTGGATAGGGAGAAAGATTGTTCTGGAGTAAAGGATAACCCATTGAGCTCTCTTTTCTACATTTATTAAACACCTTTGTAGAGGAAGTATGCTTTTGAAGTTATATGTCTATGTTTGAATACAAATGTGTTTCTTGATGTTTCCTATCCTTCTAATGACACTGGACATACATTTGATGTTGGCTTCCAAGAATGCTTAGAATAAAATACAACTATCTAAACTTTCCTTTCACTTTAGTAGTTGAAAAAGGGTTGCAATTAAGTAAGATTTGTCTTCTCTGCATGTACACATATAGCACTGTAATAAATTTAAGACACAGAATGTCTCAAACCCTTACTGTTAGGGTTTCAGGTAAACAAATATGGAGACACTTCATCAAATGCAGTAACAAACTGAGAGTGAAAAAGTGAGGATTACAATTTTATCTCATTTGTTTTATTTAATTTCCATTACTTTCATATTTGATCTTTTTTTCCTTGCGTAGTTACATGTTTGTACACACAGACCCAGGTCTGGGTATGGAATACAGACTTAAAGTCACTGTGTAAAGTGTGACTTTACACCGCATACCTGTATAAAATGGTGCATTTAGAAGTCAAGCATGACATTGCATGCATGCCCATTTTGTAGTGTACTCGGACTTTATTATTGCTTGTCTATTGTTTAAGTCTGAAAAGCAGTTTGTTAATGTTATATGTATTCATGTAAAGGTGTTTCTCGGTATCACTGCTTCTGGGTCAGATCCTGTTTAAGACCTCTGCTTGTGGAATGCATGCAATACTTCCAAATAATTTCTATTTGTCTTAGCTACCAGGTCAACAAAAGGCTCTGTTCTGATGACACCTGTGCATTAATTTTTGGTGAGTAAGACCCTGCTCACAGCCTACCAAAATCAGAACACTAACCTTGATTTCCAGAGAGTTTGATGAAGTGTATTCAGATGTTTCATTTAGTTAGCTTATGTCTTCCCCCTTCAGTTTCCTTACACGTTTTTTGCTTTCTCCACCTGCCCCTCTTAATTCTTCAGCTCCCTTCTTCTTGCATGTTGTGTGAAATTAGAGTAAAAAATATTTAGGGATGAGAAGTGCCCTCATCTGACTGCAAGTTCCATAGAGTGTATTTGGTAGAGCAAGAGAAATAAGCATGAGTTAATGTAAGGACACATTATATGGGCTTGATTTTTAATGGTATGCTTTACAGACACCTGATGCATACACCTGTCCTAGTTGTTTTGCAAGATAAATTACATAATGAGGTCTACCAAGGAACTGATTTTTATATGAAATATGAACTTGGGAAGTTTAGGTAGGCTGACAATATTGAAAAACTTCTAGGCTTTCAGTTGCTAATGGCTCTCTTGACTATCTTTTGTTCTTGAGTGTCCAGCTGGAATAATGTGAATCTTCCTACAGCTGTTTTCTGTGACTGCTCGATAGCAAATCATGATCCTACTCAGTAACATGGAAAAACTAATTTATGTACGTCCATTAGATGTTTGTCAAAAAATATAAACAATATTCATGAAGCTTAGCTTTTGCCCATGATTAGTTTAGATGAACAGACTTTCATTATAAGAAATAAATCCTTTTAAAGACTTAAACCAGTGCTCTTCAGATCCAAAATTATTAATTCTCCTACTTAAGGGAGTAGAGTTTTCATTAAGCTAGTATGAATGGCATAGATAAATTATTAACATTGCCTTTTGCATAATTGCATGGCCAGGTGAAATGCTTGTGTGTATATATCCTGTTTATATAAAATGTATATGATCTATATATTGCATTTTAAAGGTAAAAACAAATGAGAGCTGCAGCAGTCTCTTGCACAGAATGAATTCTACTTTGCATTTTGGAAGTGCTGTAAATCATTGGAGCTATGTAGTCAGAGTTTATGATTTCTATCAAAGAGCACGAGGGACATATTTCACTGTGGTCTATCCATTATTCTGCACATACTTGAAAAGAGAAACTCAAACAAAGCTCTCATTAGGAAACATTGACATAAGACTAGCAGAGAATTCATTTACGTGTACATGGTGATACAGCAAAGAAGTCATTGAGAGCCATATATTACACTGCCACAGCAGGTGGAGGGGTTGAAAAGGAGGTGTGCATCTAGACATGTTTTTTTTTTTTTGTACAGCTCTTCCAAGGTTTGTGTTTGTTCTTATTTCTGGTAGCTTGAGAGCAAATGAAAATTTATAGCTGAAGCATCAGGGTGCAAGGAGGGCTGGCTGCTCCTCGAGCACCAGGAGCTACAGGCTGAGCCTATGTGGTACCATGGCAGGCAGGGCAGGGCTCAGCCCCATGGCACTCAGGCAGGGCAGCCCTGGGGGCAGCAGTGGGGGGCAATCAAAAGTCCTGATCCTTAAGTGAGTCCATAGTGATGAGGCAGATCAGAAGGGATTCAAGTCAGGGTCAGGTGCAGCGATGATAACCAGTGTCAGACATAGTCCCGGGATCACCAGGCAGGTCCGCAGTGACAAAGGGAAGGTCAGGCTGGGATATCAGACCCCTGGGTTGGGGCCTGGATCAACAAGGTCCATGGCCAGGCACAGGTGGGTGCTCCTATGGATCGAACCAAGACTGAGGACTCAGCCCTGAGCTGAATTGGGGTGGTGGAGCTCCCACATGAGTCTGGTCAGGGCAATTAAGCCCTATTAGTGCCCTCAGGGCCCTGGCATAAAGCAGGTAAAAATCCAATGACAGTCTCCTGGTTGTACAACAGCAACTTTTCTAGTAATAGAAGTGGTGAGTATTTTCAAGAGTGCATTGCACAAGGGGGTATGTGTGCTTTACAAAGGTTGTCTTGATGTATTTGTACCTATTTCATCTCTTTCCTCTCTAGAAGGGGTTAAGGTTAGGGCTACTGTTGTGGTTGAATTCCTGCCAAAGTAGCAGTGCAGGAACCACTTAAAGGCATTTAATGGGCTGGCCAGAATAAGTGGATGGATAGGCAAAAGAAATAGTGTCTCAGCTGTATATTTGCTCGTTTGGGTGGTAGTGTGTTTTTGTTTTTTATTTTTGAGGTTTGAGACAACTTCAGAAAATGCTGTAAAAAAAAAAGTGATGTATACTCTGTGTGGGAATATTTTTTCTTATTCTAGTTCTGCAGGTATCATGTAAAATACGTAGAGCCTGAATCACATTTAAACTTTAATTTACTCTAAATGAAACTGATCTTGTCAGTCTGTATTCACTGGCTCTTACTGAAGCTGTTGCTATTAGGATGATTAGAATGATATGATATGTTCATTTAGTTTCTTTATAGTACTGATCCTTATTTTAGATTCTCACTGGTATCATGCCCTGTATGATACCTGCAGACATGGAAATGTATTCATTGTAGCATTATTTTTTTTCAAGGCATATTAGCACCTTTTTTTCCCTTGCTGCCCATTAAATCTGTACAGTTATGAAGTTCACCAAACTGGCCGGTTTGCCCCCTCCTTGTTGTGGGTGGCTATTCTTTTTTCTTTTTTGCTCGTTTGAACTCAGATGGCTGGATTTGAGCATACTCTTGTCGATATTCAAAACATACCCTTACATCCTTAAAAAAATGTTAAAAGCTGAGAATTCTCTGAATTAATATTACAGGTAATGCCAAAGTTCTTGCAATTCCATGTGTTTTTTCAGTTATACAATAGCTGTTATAAAGGTTTATTGAGAAAAGTGCATGTTATATCTATGACTTCCTTAAAAGCTGATCCTGAAGTGCTCTGTGGTGCTTCAGGAGAGTTTTAGTCTGTGAGCCTGGGTTCCTATTCTGCTTCATGGCTCTGCCATATCTCATAGTTCTTATTGCAGCCAATGGACATCATGACCTTAGCAACAAGTGAGAAAGTAGTTTATGCAGGTACTGTGTGTGCGGTCAGCCTGGATGGACAGTGGAGAAGGTGTATAAGTTACCTGACCCATATTGTCCTTAAGATACCGTATAACCGTTTGTCTAAGAAGGATCAATCTGTTTCTTGGATTAACTAGTATTGTCTCTGGTATTCTTGGGGTGGGGGCAGAAAAAAGAGCAAGGGGAATTTAGTAACCTTTTCTTAATAGCTGGAAACTTGAAGCTCCGCATGTGTTGTGGGAGAAGCATAGTGCCTCAGACAACCTGCTCTGTGAGGACCTGTGGAAATGCACAACTTTGAGATAGACTTCACAGAGCAGCATTGACTGAGGCAGTCTGCTTTATGTTAATGTGAAATAAGTTAATCCTTCCCTGTATTGGAATGCTGAGTGGATTGGGGAAGAAGTTAGGATAGAAAAAGGTACACCAAGGGGCCAAATATGCCATATTTTGTGGTTCAACCTGCAAATGACAGATTTATTGTAATTCAGTTTTGACTGCTGCCATGATTCCAAATCTGCTTTAGAAATCGGTCTGAAAGCTTTTCCATCAAAGCACATGTTGAAGGTAGTTAAAAGCTGTAGTGTGCACATCTAAAGAACTCTAAAGGATTTTGTCTGGATCAGCTGTAGCTGTTTTGCTTTAGATCTGTTTTGCATGAAAATCGTTTTCTGGGCTTTTTTGCTCCCAGCCAAGCCATGGCTTCATGTGTGGGTGAAATGATTAGTTCTGTGTCAGAGGTTATGAACAGCAAGATCTCTCTGTAGCAGCGACATACAGCTACTTGGCATATTGAAAGTGAACTGAGAACATTAATTGGCTTTAATTGTGTTTTCTGCAAGTAAGTGTACTGCTTATTTTAAGTAGAAGGTCAGTAGAAGTCAAACGCATTTCATATTGTCTGAACTATATCAAATTTCAGGAACCTGGAAAATGTTCCTATGCCTGACATAAACACCAAGAGATCATGGAGCCAAAAGCACAGGTTAGTGATACTTGTGACTCAGTTTAAGATTTTTCTGAGCAAATATGTCTTGATGTAGGATTAGATAATGGCTTTGTTGCCAAGTCTGTGGGTACGCTGATGTTATTCTCAGGATTATGGCATGGAAAATTCAACCACAAAGCTAACTGCGTATATGAAAGAAAGGAGGAGGTGTACTGGAGCCTGTGTGTCTGGGCAGAGGACCTGGATCGGAAATGTGACATGGATCCTGGTGGTGTTCTTGGTAATGTGGCGTATAGGCCGTATTAGATACACATGCTCTGGGGGCTAGAGCCTCAGAATTAATAGTCTACTTGATGTGAAATGAATCCCAATGGTATCACTGATGTAGCTATTTTGCTGATAGAGAAATGCGCAGTTCCTTGTCTTGTTTCCATTCCCCTTTATATATAGAACGTAAACATGAAGAAACATTAGTCTCTTAAACAAATGCAATGGAATTGGGAAACAAGATTATTACATGCTTTGAGAACACATTAGCGTTCAAATTGTCAATTATTAAATAAGGAATTAACAGTTATGTTAAATGGGAACACTGATCTGCATGTTTAACACCCTGGTAGATCTTACTCAGAGAAGCTATTTTGACTTAACAGAAGTCAGCTCTCAAAACTCCTATGGACCAATACACGAATGAGCACAAAGTGCCACTTAGCAGACTGCTGGCTGGTTGCTGCTTTCTGACTGACAGCAGAGGTGGGGGGTACGGGGTTGGAAGGGGAGAATGAGTTATGCTGAGAGATTTATGAATTTCAAATAACTGATGTTTCAAACCAGTGTTCAGTTCTTCATCAGTGAGAAGCATAGCTTGTTTATCACATTCTTAAATGGATGAAAGGAAATATATGCATATTAATGTAAAAAAAGCTTTATAAATAGTTGAGTGTAAACTTTTCAAACAAACCTTAATGAGGATAGATAATAAGGTGGATATTTTATAGCTGAACTTAAACTGTTTTTCAATCATACCCAGAAGGGACGCATGGACCTTTGTAGTCTTGCATATGCTTTTTCTTCCAAGGGGCAGTTGTATCAGAGAGTAATCTCAAAATATAAGTTTGAATTCTGGAGTTAGAAATTTGTCACCTGAGGCAAGAGTTTAGTTCTGTATTCTCTGCCAGTGACTGCAGTCCTCAGACTTGCATGAACCTAGATTTACATGGAAAGAGTTATAAGGCTACAGGAGTGATTTCCAAAAATCAGTAAGGGAGTTAAGCTGGGTGGGAATGAAATGCAGCACTGGCTGCTTTGTCAGCTGGCTAGCCTAGGATAACTGCATATGTCTGGCCTAGTAAATACTTCCATTTACATGGAATGCTTACAGTTGAATGGTTTCCTCTTTAGCAGCTCTGCACCAGAACATCCTGAGCTTTAGTTTCACCTAAAGTCAGGGAACAAAGAGACCTTTAGATCGTGTTAGTATTTGAGCTGTTGTGCACACATCTACAAATAAAATCATAGGCATTTTTATGCGTTTAAGAAGTTACCGACCAGTGGCTTGAGGATGTTTGCAGCATTTAAATAATGAGCTTAGTCTATATAGTTTTTGTTGGCAGCCAGGGATGAGAAGCATGGCCCAAGTCAGCCTGGCAGTTGCCAGTGCTCCCCACAGCTACTGCCCTGAGCAGTGGTCTGGCTCCCTCCACTTGCACCAGGCTCCCTCTATGTTCCAGGTGTTGCCATGGAGGTGCTATAATTATTTTTGTTAGGAAAAAGCACACAATGATCAGGAAATTGCATTGCAGGCTGCTGGTATCTAGTTCAGTTCCCAGCCTGCATGTTAAATGTCCGTCAGCATAGGATTCAGCAGTTCCATTGCATCACAGGTGCAGGGAGCCCATCTTGGTGCTGCCCGGATTGGTGCTGTTTGGCAGGGATGGATGTCAGGGGATCTGACTTGCTTGTAGAGGGAATATGATGTGTCTTTCCTGCAGAGAGCCTGAGCATGAACTCATGGCTGTTTTAAGTGTGCTTGAATGACGCTGAGGTGCCTGGGAACAAGGAAGGCAATGCAAGTATATTTATTTTTTACTGAAGGTATTGGTCCCTGAGATATAAGGACTGTGTTGGATTAAGGTTTGGCTGTTGAAAGATTCTTGAATTTTAAACTGATCCCAAATTCCAGCCTTTTTCTGGATCCTGTAGTTAGAAAAATGGTTAGTGTGAAGGAGGGCTAATGCTTAATGTTGTTTAATCGTAAAGTGGCATACTGAAAGTTAGGGTTAGGGAATCTAAAGAGGTAAATATGCAACAGGAAGAAGAAAGAGACATGTAAATGTATGACTTTGCCTCAATTCATGGCGAATTTAGGTGCTTCGGATAACCTTCTGCTTGTTGGCAGTTATGCAGAATGTGATAACTATGTTCTTGTGTTGAAGGAAAGGAGGGGCTAATACAGAGATGTATTCAGTCACCTGAATACTCAGAAAAACTGTTTCCTTAATGTTGGTCCAAAGTGAAGGAGGGGTGGATGTGGATGGAGAAGGACAGATGAGATAGGCTGCATGCTGACCGTAAGGGAATGTGGAGAAGAATAGGGAGCAGGGTTTGAATGCCAGGTTTCTGCCTAATGGATATTAAAGTAGTTGGGGTCTGAAGCACTCAGATACAGTATTTAATATGTAAGCATTAACTGCAGCTGTCATGCTGTATAGTGGAATAGCACTATCATTATTTTATTACATTTGATTAGTTGAAATTGTATCTTATAGCAAGAAAAACCACTATAAATGCATTTAGCAGCAGCTGTATATATGCCCAGCACTGGCATCATAAGGAGATGCTGCATTACAGAGAGACCATTCATCACACTTCAGATTTGAGGCAATATCCTCTTTCTAAATTAACGTCATCACCTTATGACAGCTGTGACCACTAGCTCAGTTATAGTTGATGAGGTTGTCACTGTTTCCAATATGAATTCTGTCTTTAATAGATTTATTTGTAAGTTAGATCTACTTAGCTATAAAAATCTGCTCTGGGTTGGAGCTTGGTGTATAGGGCTCTCCCTAGATGATTTTCTTCACAGTCCTTCTGTACTTGATTGAAAACCTTTTGCCAAGTCTAGTCAACCAAAATAAACTTCTGGAAATAGTAACTAAGGATCTTGATGCCTGTGTGGCTGTGTTTTTAGCCAAATGGTTCCTTCTGTGCGGAGCAGGCATAATCTATTTATTGATGTGATGTTCCATATCCAAAGGGTGCTTGAATATTATCCTGCCCTAAATGGTTCATTGAGCAATTTCAGCCTCCCTTCTCTCTCTAAAAAGTGTATCAGCTCTGTTCCTTCTCCTAAGAATATCAGAAATTTGAACAAGGAATTTTCATACTGGATTAAAAAAAAGTAGTCCTATGTGTTTGTTCTTGGTCTATCATATAAAAATCTTCAAATTTAATAACACTTCAAAATTAAGCTGAAATGATTCACTATATCTAAAATAAAGAAATTATTTCTATTTTTCCCTGTTTCTTGGGTGAAACTATACCTAGAAAATTCAACCCATAAATATACAGTTTTATTTAGCTGGAAATGCATTTTTGCTAAAATAGTATTTCTCTGGAAAAAAAAATTGCCATTTTTAGTCTTGAGATGATACTCTATCACCTATTTACAGAAAATTTGTCCAACAATGCTAAAAAAATAACAGCTGGTAACAGCCACTCACTCAACACATATTTATCAGCAAAAATTTAAATATGAACATCTGATGACCAGATGTCTCTATTTGTATTGCAAGATAAGACATTTTAGCAGTCTTTGTATTTGGGACACAGGCAATTCATTAGTTATTTTTGCCAGTTTTCATCTCAGTGAATTAAAATTTCATAAGGCACTCCCATGACAGAATACATATAATTGTATAGAGGGTCTGTGTTTACATGCAGGCTTTTGGGGCCATGCTATACAGCCCCTATAGAAAATAAAAGTGTGGAACTACGTTTTATCTGATGCTAATGTAGAGCCCAGAGGAATACATGGGCTCTCATTTGGGTAGCGCAGTCACTCGTGTGATGTCTTTGAAACAGTTCCTGAGTCAGCAGACTCACAAAAGCTTGTGTTCATACTCACTGTGCACTTCTCCTTGTGCTGAAAAAAGAACCATGTCTTCCAGCATATGCAGGATGGTAAAACAGCTTACTCCAAGTACTGTCTTGGTCCCCCCAGATCCAGCAACAAGTCATCATCTCTGTGAGAGGAGCTTTCTTAAGGCAGATTATCCTGTCAGTCGATACCAAGCCAAAGTTGTGCTACATGCCCTTCCTTGTGCAGGAGACTTGTATTCCTCTTCCTGGCCGTGATCAGATCTTATGGCAGTTTTATCATGTGGGAAGTTCACTAAATTAATTCCTACATATATCAACCACTTAAATGATGTATTCTTAATATTTCATAAAATGAAAATTATTTTTGTATTTTATAACCTAAATATTTGTTAGATCTTTTTATCATTGTAGTTGAAGAAAAATTTGTCCTGAAGCTGAGAGGGTTGTTTTTCTAGAGTACACAAATGCTAGCACCAGTGTTGATAGCTAAATGCAGTTACAGCAGGGCAGTTTTCTTACCCGTGTTTTAGTGTGCTGTGCAGTCACAGGGTGATCAAGAGATCTTTCTGTAGCGTTTATTGCCACGTGGGAAAGGCCAATGGATACCAACCAACCAAAGAGTGGTCCGTGCAGGATGCATGTTCTTCATGTCTTCCTGATTTGTATTTCTACTCTGCAGGTTATTCTGTGTCAGAGGACTGATCAAGCTTTCAATGCAAACAGGAAAAAACACCAAGGCAACGTTCATCCTAGCAGCTCATTCATATTATATCCTTATATTGTAATCTGTAATTAGCTACAGATTACCAAAATGGTCCTGGCACAATTTTCACATCTACGGACTGTTTTACTTCAAATTCCATCTCATTAAAATATCACAAAAAGCAGTACCTTGACACGCTTACCATGTGACTGTATGATTAAAGCTGCTGTTTATTTATTCACCAAAATCTCTTATGCATGTACGCCTGTGTGTTAGTGGCCTGGAGGGATGAACAACACTTGAGGCTTTAGGCTGACCCTCTGAGATCAGTCTGATACAAATGCTAGGTTTTGTAGCACTGTAAAGCCTGCCTCCTTTCTGCTCCTTAGAGTTGGCTTTAACGTCTTCAGAATGTGTCAGCAATGGAAAGAGGCATAATTCAAATATTCCTGGAATACTAAGGGAAAATGAAAAAATGGTGAACTTTTTACAGAGCAGTAATACCATGTCATATAAACCTTCCTGAAGCCTAAGAAACCTGTCAGAAACATTGTCTTACTAATAGTTCATAATGCCTTGCTATAGAAGAACTAATCAGTAATTTCTGAATCAAACTGGCAATTCAGAAATGAGTCATTGCTCATGTTGATTTTTTTAATGTGGTTGGCATCTGTGTCATGAAATACAGCAGCAGTATGTTACCATCCCATTGTCACAATTATGATTAAAGTTTTAAACAATGAGGCATGACTTTGACCTATTCCTATGCAAATTCTTTCCTAATGTATTTTGATAGTTCAGCAAAACATATTTTGACTAAGATTTGAAAGAAAGGTTACTATTAGAAAGCCATAAGCTGAAACTAATAATTTGTTAAAATTCCTTACTAAAACCTGTTGTTAAACATTTCTGTTAAGGACATAGACTTTGGGACTAAGGGAACCTCTATTTCAGTAAACTGACAAGTGCACACCAGTGTTTAATACAGGCATTTAAGAACATTACAGGACATATATGTAGCTAGAGGTAAGTAATAGTCTGTGTTATGGATGTCTTCTCTGAGTTTCGAGTGGCACTCATAGTACTGACAATTCACCCACTGACTCAGCCATCTCTGCTATCATTTTAAATCTCTGGCAAGCTTCAGCCAGCTCTAGTATATTAATTTTCAAGGCTTGCAGTATTTCCTTCTTTCACTGTCAAATAGAAAATTTGAAATTGTATAGCCCCCAACTCTGAGCACTGACGGTGTTGTGATTGTGAGTTATATTCCAGGTCTAACATTTCATGACCTATGTGGCTAGAAGGGAGGAATAAAAACCACAGAGGAACCCTCTGGGTCATGAGTCTGTAAGAGGCAGTCACTGAGACCATGGGTTATTCCGCACCATGTTGACTCTGCTAGGAGTGCTACAGGGACAAGAGCAAGGACAGGAGTTGTACTGTAGTTTTTATTTTTAAAAACATTTGCCTCCACGCTAGAATAGGTTAAACTCAGGTCATAGAAACATTTTCTTGTGATGGCTTGACAATGGCTTCATGGCTTCATAAGGATTTCATGCTCTCCACCACCATTTCTATTGAGAAAATAAGGTCTGTGTCAATATTTGCAGAGCTGAGAGTTGACCAGATATCAGAGATGGTCAGTAAAATGATTGCAATCTAAAACCAGACAGGAAACTCCCAGACCTAAAGCTGTAATGATAAAGGAAAACATTCGTACAGATGTGTGCCAGGAAAGAGGTAAAACAGAATACATGAACGTTCATAAATTTATCACAATTTTTGGTTGATTCTAAATGAAAGTGATTATGGAAATAGATAATCATTGTAAAATATAATCGCTGGATTTAAAAGAAACTGTCCTGTGGGCCTATACTTACAAAGGTATCATGAGTATACTTAATAAAAGAAAAAATATTTTTAATTGTCTTTGCCTAGGATTAGTTTTTTGGGGAATAGAGAAATTGAAGATTACATCTTAAATTCCTTCTTGAATCATAGTACTCCTTCTGTTCTACCTTTTGTTACTGTACAAATGCATCTATCTTCTCAGTATAACAAATGAGTTATTTCTTTATTTTCCACTCTAACACTGAATTACAAGCTACAAAAAGTGTTAGAAGATGAAATGATTTTCTTATTGGTGGTTAAGGACTTAGTGAATATTAACTTGGTATCCTGAAGATCATTAACACTTGGAGAGGGAGCTCAAAAACAGACATGAAACTTTAAAAAAAAAAAAAAGAGGGGGGGGAGAGAGAGGAGATATTAAATCAGAAAACTTCTCCCCTTGAGGTACTCCAGGAAATTCCCATATCTTAATTCTAGTTTCTTTAATATAAATTTTCAAAAGGCTTGATCTTTCTGTGTATAAGGGAATTATCTTTTATTAATATACCCATAAAGCTGTGTGTATTGAGTTGTTCATACTGGTGATACTTCTTAAATTTTAAAACCATTTCTGAAATAGCTTTTCAGTTAAATATACGGCATATACATAATACATGATAGTGTACTGTGGTATAAAGATTTTAATTGGTTTTTAGTTTGGATCATCTTGCTTACTTACTCTTTAAGGCATAATTTTCTAACAGAACTCTGTTCCTCTATTCTTTGGTGTCCTCTCTTCCAAAGATATGGTAACGCACCACTCCTGCACCCACTCAAAGGAAATAGGTTTTGCTATTGCTGTAAGAGAAGTAGGAGTTAACTCCTACCCAATGTTCCTCACAGAGCTATCTGCTTTTTCCTGTCCTCTGCTTCTTCCCTCCAATGTTTGGTCTTCAGTCATGTGAAATACATGAACCCTGTGTTCAAAGAATATGCCTTTGAATCTGCTGGGACTCCTGCATAAGTAAAGTACATTAAAGGCTGTCAGGGACCAACCCCCAAGGATAAATCCAGAAGCTTAGAAGAGGAAAATGTAAGTTCTATTGAAACCAGTATGTTTATACCAGCATATACAGCTAAAGATAAGGCCTGCAATGACAAGCAGCAGATAGGATTGGACCACAATGTAAACTTGCAACAAATTTCAGATACATGTTTTCTATGCAAAGAAATGCTCCCATAAACCAGTAGGGAACTTCATAATCACAGCTTCAGAATTGAAAGTGTAATTGTTTTTTCTGATTTTTCTTATTTTTTTTCTTCTGGAATGTAATTTCCTGATATAAGGGGCGGAATGCTTAACTCTGATTTATATTTTTAATTATTTATTTTTGTAATTAGTTTTTCAAGTTAATTCACTTTCCCAAATCACTCTCACTAGTGTCGGTGTGTTTGTAGAACAATGTGAACTCCCTCTGGTGGTCAAACAATACTTCTGGAGTCTTTTATGCCTTGGAAACCAACAGTACAGTGTTTTCCAGGAGAAGGGTTGTTGTATCAAGGGTTGTACAGCTTGCTGTGAATTTTATGGTATCTTTCTTCTAGTCCTGTGATAAATGTGGCATTTACAAATTTAATGATATGGATGAAATAACTCTAGATGAATCACTATAAATAGAAATTAAATGGCTTCCAAAATTTTTATTAAAATTCATAACCCCATGCAGCTGCAGAGAAATCCCTCTTGGGGGTGGGGAGGGAAAACTCTAAGATTTGCCCGTTTTCACATACATTTCTATAAACAATAAGACATGCTTTGTCATTAACCATTGCAGAAGTACGGTCCCATAAAACACCTACATTCCCTGTGCACTCTCCTTTCAAATGAGTGCTATTGCTTAAAGCAAATTATTAAAAGCACAACTGTTACCTGAACTAGTTGTTTGCAGATTGGCAAGCTCTCTTCCTCTGCTCTTGCTTTATCTCCCAGGAGCGGTGCTACCTGGGTACGTTTTCTCATACTATTCCCAGCTGAAGTGAAGGATGCTTCTGGCCCAGTCCCACACTCCTTGTCCTTTGCTGCCACAACCAATTAATATTAGTCAGCTCACCCTCTGTCTCCACTCTCTCCTGCTTTCTGAGAACATGCTGCTAATGGACCGCGCATGCAGCAAGCCTGAATCCCTAATGGAGGTCTACAGCAGAGAGAAGGGTTGTACTTAATTCCAGGTGTTCAGCAGGAAGAAATCCACATTAAAGGAAAATGTTAGAACAAAGGCCAGTGAACTGGATGACATGTGCAATCATTTATTACACTTTAATCAAAGAGTCTAAAGATAGTTACTTTCTACTGTGAAGGTATTAATCCAAACTGTACCTAGTGCTTGTACTATACACGCAGTATATATACATACTGTGTATATATACATACTATGCATGTACTAATACATGCACAATCTTTACTACTTTTACAACGTATTTCTGAAACAGGAAAGAACAAACCCCACAACTTGCTTGAAAGATTTCCTATCAGCAGTTAAAAAAGTCCTAGCAGAGAAAATGTCTGGTAAGTTCTATGGATGTCAATGACAAGATACAACAGCAATCCTGTTAGGAAGATCAGCTATTAAAGTGGCAAAAGAAATAAGTTACAGTTTTTCCTGGAAAATGGAATTTAGGAGAAGAGGAAAAACTATCCCAGGTATGATCCAGTGCAGTGATACCAGCAGTTCCATAGCTGCTTGCTGTTTACTATCACCGCATCTCACCACTGTGCAGCATGTAAAATTATCTCTCAAATAACCCTCGCGTGAGGATGAGCCATAATGAAAACACTTCACAGATGCTACAGATACTGATGAATCACTGAAACAGCAACAACCAGATCATCCCACGCTGCATATCAAAAGCTGTACATCTTAAGTGCGACAAAAAACTGTTTTAGGATTTGTTGTTGCTTAGTAAATGCTAAGAGAAGTATTGTCTTCTCAAAGCTTGTGTTCTAAATATGCCTTAAAATTTAGGAAGCACTTTTATTTTAGTTAAGCATTTGCACAAATTGTGTTCACCATTAACTGTGCTGAACAGGACTGAATAGTTTAAACCAATCACAGAACAAAATTGTATTTTGTCCTGTTTGAACATGGCTTTACCAACAATCTTTACAAATAAGGTAAAGCACCCAACTCAATGAATGCCAGTCTAGATCTAATAGAACCACAGGATCATTAAGTATTTCATTGCATATCAATACTATCACAGACTGAATTAACAGATAAAAAGGGTTTTTGAGGATATCTTTATGCTCGCTGACATATTCAAGCCATTCTTAGTCAATAGCTCCCTCTTTAGTCCTTCAGCAGAGATCAACATTAATTTGTCTTAGCAAATAAAGTTGGTTGTTTTATATGAATAATGGCAAACACATTCATTAGCTTTTTGCAAAGAAATTTAGTCCAGAAAAGCTAAACAAAATAACATGCTCTTAAGTGTAAGCTTCATGACAAACAGCATTTGCAGCTCTGAGTCTACTTCTCCTCCTTGGGTTATTTTGTTTTGGATAATTTGTCCAGCTTGGAATCTGATGTCTTTGATCTCAGGACTAGAAACTGATTATGTGATGTTAGTAAAACATCATGAAATGGAGGAAAACACAGATGATGTAAGAAACTAAGATACTGAACAATATAGTATGTATTAAACTGACAATGGCAAAACAATTAGAATATGCACTCATGCTATAGGTAAATGTAAAAACATTTGCACGCAGAACCACCTAGAGCAGTGTGATCATAGTGAAGAACAAAGCTGATTCAAAGTTAGGCATGATAATTTAACCCAGTTTATGAGATCATTCTCTTGTTGCTTGATTAATGTCAGCAGCTTTCTCCCGTAAGTAAGAAAATGATGTTTAATTCTAATGGCCACTTAAGTCATGAAAACAATATAATTAGAGTAATATATACAACTCCATATTTCTGTAATTAGAGTAATAAATACAATGTCATGTTTCCATAATTTATCTGATTGTTATCTGCAATTTTTCTTATACCCTAACACTTAAGGGCCTAGAAAGTAGGTAGTGAAAATAGACCAGAATGTAGTCGCTATCCCCAAAATTATCTTGAATCTGTAGAGAGGGGAAAAAAAGATAGGTGGGAATGGGCTAGAATTGTCTCTGAAGGTCATGGTATCTACCGTATGTCAGAAGCTGCAGTAATGCAGAACAAGTGAAATAATAACAGTAGAGATAATAGCGATAGATTAGAAAAACTGCAAACTTTGTGAAATTAATGGTACTCTCAAATCTCTTATTCCCTTGCAACTTCCAGTCCTGGTTTTCTTCCTGTGTAGGCCTAGAAGACTCTCTGGGATTTCATCTTACGTAGTTAATGTTCTTATATTCCTGTGAGGAATTTGGTAATTTTTTAACATATCCCTTGAAATTCCCAGGCTGTGGCCAGGGTACCCTCATGGAAAACCATAGCAGCTGAAGTCCTTGTATCAATTGCAGTTACTTTCCTTTCAAAATATAATGGGCCAAAAAGGGAAAGGAGCCACTGGAGCACGGAAGTTGCATTGATATTGAGAGCACGCTGCTTCGGTTTTCTAATTATTTTTGATTTTTTTTTAATGTAGTGTGAAGTCACTGTTAGTTAAAGGTTGAATAGCTGTGGGTTGATATTTCTTTCTTTATAACACATTTGAGGAAAGACAGGTCTGTGCGTGATGCCACACGGTAGATACAGAGCAGTTGGAAAGGGAAAAACAGACAAATGAAAGCATCAGGTTCAAAGAGCTGCTGCTTCTTCCATCTGCTGCTGTCAGTGGCGTTAGCCTTATTTTAAGGGACAGCTATCCAGGGGATGCTGTCTGCCTCCATATTCTGAAGCTGTTTTAACATATCTAACTTTACTCATTGATAAACATTAGAATAACATAAAGAAATGATGAAGTGATGTTGTGCTAACAGTGAATATAACATTCACTTTGTATTGTTCTAAATAGGTAGTGGGTTGGGTTTTTTTGTTGTTGTTTTTTGGGTTAGATTATTTTTTTTCCAAGTTCACCTTTAAATACTGTACTGTAGTACTTGACTCCCATTGAGGCATGTTACGTATACCTGATAAACACACTAACATGATTTTGGGTGTAAAAGTGTAACTTCCAGGGTAAATTCTAAATGTTCCAGATGTGTTAAAACTGTCCAGACTAATTCAGATAATTTATGAACTGGGAGTCTGCCAGCAATTATCTGCATCAGTGTTACGTAGCAATGCTTTGCACCTGCTTCTGAGCTGCTGGGAAGTAAAAATAAATTTATTAGGAAGTTCTGTGACTATTTTTTTTTCCTTTCTGTGTTGAATAAATTATTTCCTGTATATTCATAGGCACGACATGTCCATGTTAAGCAGTGGGCTATAGAGTTCTTCTGTAGATGTTATATTTTTGTACTTGAAGGTGACAAAAGAAAAATTCGTCTCCCACTCGCCCATTCCTTGTCTGCCTTTGCCTTTAAAGTCAGGAAATGATTCAGCAGTGCTGGTGATGAAGCCAACACTTCATTCAGGGAGTGATACATTGGATGACTTTTTTGTGGGTTTTTTTCCTTGGGTTTGGTTATGTTTTTGTTTGTTTGTTTTTGTTCTGCATTAGCTGTTTGGTTGGGTTTTTACAATGTCAGGGCAAACCAGTCAGTAATCTGTTTAAAGAAAATTATCTGCCTGGGAGGCACGTGATTTCATAATTATCTGTCTTAGTTACAAAAAGGTGGTAGCATTCTCCCAGTGAGTCCCCCTGAAATGGCTGCAGAGATCATCCTCAGGCACAGACCATGGAGCAAACGGAGCAGGCCAATTCATGAATACAATTTTTCAAAACAAAATTTTTCAGTAGCTGCTGAAAAAAATGTAAATAATTTACTCAGTTGTACTATTTGAAAATCTCAGCAGTAGCAAAGTAGCATGAAAATATTATTGTCAAAAAATTTATGAGATCACTCGGGGGGAAGAAATTATTCATATAAATCCTATATGACTCATTCCAACAGTTCCAATTCAAGTCTTTCTAAGCTTTTAAACTGGTTACACTAATTGATTAACCTTTGATAACTGCTTATCTCGGGCCAGGAGATGTATGGATCCTTTGTGGTGGGACACAGTTGAGCTGCAGTACTTGCGTTTATGGTTCATTGGCCTTGTTTTCCGGTAGCTCCGTGGGCACTGAATTGCAGGAATTAATGCACAAAAGTCCCTTAGGTCTGATCTTTTCATAGATTTCCATTCTTAGAAGGTGGAAGCTCCTATGAAAGGTCTAGAGATTTCGGCTCTGCTTCAGGCAAAAGCTAAAATAAAACAAGAGAATGTTAATAAAATCAATGTCACAAAAAATGAAGATAGTACGTTACTGTAGACTTTACAGTGTGTCAGTGCTGGGATCAGTTTTAACAGAACCCTGATCTTATAACCCGTACCTGGGAGCTGGAGAGAAAGGGACAACTCACACATCTAAACTTGACTGAAATTAGGATCTACCTTCCATTTACTCTTTCTCACTTGCTATGCTGAGACTGGTTGGGTTTTTTTGTTTGTTTTCATGGGATTTACTTTTTGGGGCTTGTTTCAAATTGTATTAGGTGATGGATATCTTGACAATGTCAAGAAATGCATCAAGTAAGAGTTTCTCATGCTTATAGGTTCCATCCTGATAGTATATGAACATACACTACTTAGTCCTTATTTATATCCACCCTATATACCACCATACAACTACGCCTCCCTGTCGCGTTTATCTCTTTGGCCAGAATCTCTCATGTGACAGATTCTCACATGAGTTAAGGCTGTTTTTATAAAAAGTCTTGTGGGGAAGGATCATTTCTTAGGGAAGCACGTCCTGCACAACTGCCCTCTGCACAGCACTCGGGGTGGTTGTTGGTGGCAGGGGGAACATGACACCAAAAAATCCAATATGAAGCCTGCTGCCATCAACCCTGCTGCCCCATTTGCAGGGGAGGCAGGGTCTGTTGGGTGGTAGGCGTTCTCGCTTTGTAGGTTCCTGCCAACATTCAGGTTTTGAATAAAAGGATCCTGCCCCCAGGGCAGGCGATAGCAGCTCCCAAAACTGGCACTCTAATAAATGGAAGCAGTAGTCCATGCAATGTGACTCGCAGAAAACATGAAAATTTGATTATGCTGTAGTTGTCAATGTATGGAGTGCTTCACTTAGAGCATCCTCTTGTTTTATTCACTTGGGAAGGGGGCTGAGGCTTTACCCAGCTGCTTTTTTTTGTCTCTGAGACCAGTAATGAAGACGCTGTGGACAACAACCCCTTAATGTGTTTCTGTGACAGACTTTTATTTTAAAGCTAGCCTTACGTATAGCACAGAAATACAAACCATGTACGTTAGTATGTGTAAAGTATCAGTAGCATTTTAAATAGGTATTTTAGATTGGTATTTAATTTGCATTTTAAAAGCATTTATTACCAGTTAATGAATCAATTGATTGCTCAAGGAGCACTTAATGAGATTTATTGCCTTATAAAAGAGAAAGTTAGCAGCAAAATAACAGAGAATGTAATTGTCACTACAAGTGTCGCTGTATTTGCACCAACTCAGAAATGGCTTATAGAGAGGGCAGGTGTTGTGGTGCTGGTTGTTGGGTGAATATTGGCAGGAACCTCTTTAAATAAAGCTGCTGAGATGCAAGAAAATTGTGCATAGATAAAATAATTGCAAACACAAAGATCTGACTGGAGTAGTCATCTGATGGTCCCCAGAAAAAAGAAATCCTGTTTCACAACGGATTTAGACTCAGTTCAGTCCTAAAGAAACAAGTGGAAGAGAACTTCCTGCACAGCATCTGCAAAGCCACCCTAAAACTCCATTCTAAGCTTGGGAGAAAGAAACCCCACAAGGACTACAAAGGACTTCTAAGTTATGCAGCACTTAAGCAAATGTCCAATAACTTCTTTGATAAAGTGCTTTATAAAGGGCTTTGCTTAGTATTCCAGTTCCTGCTATCCATACGATTGTGTTGCCTCCTAAAAGTAGTTTGTTGTGTTTTCCTATCCATGTTTAAAAATAAAAGTGAATACTTTTCAAGTTCTGGTAAGTAACCTATTCAACATGCTGCATCTTGGTTTTTAAGCTCTCTCATACTTTTAACTTCAGAATTCCCTTTGAATGTTACTGAGACTAGAAGAGGAGCTCAGCTGTACCTCATCCTCTACTGCTGCCTCCCAGAAATCTTTTCAGGGAAAACTGCTCTCTGAGTTTCCTTCTTTGTTTTCCTTCAGGAAATATGAGACAGTTTGCTTTATTATTCTTTAGTATAACTCAGCTGAAATGATGTAATAAATTAGTATTTTAGTTCTGTCTAAAACGCAGGGGCTTTCTTCTTCCTTTTGCCACATCTGCTTCTTTGTATTTCTGTTTTCACTTGCTCTGCCATTGGTTTTTAATAATACAAAGATTCTAATTTTCAATTTTCTATTAAATAAAATGCCTCAGGTGTTAATTCATGCTTCACTGGTATAATCCTCTAGTTTATCAGTGCTAAATATGGATCATTGTCTGACTCTGCATCCTTTTTCATTAGACAATTTATTATTCTGGCTTGATTTGATCCACCTTATTGGACTGGAAATAATGACCACAGTCTGATTTATGTCTAAACCCAGACTACAAGGAAAACTGCTTGAACTTATGCATCCTAATTTGGATCCTAGAAATATTACTTTAACCGTGTCTAGCATTTCCAAATTGTGAACTTAATTTTATTTAGGAGCAGTTAGTTTTCAGTGGAATAGAAATACCATTTCTACTCATTACTCCTATCTTATATTTTGCAGCTGAAATTCCAAGTTCTGCGGTGGAATAATATACACAGTTTATTCTGTTTCTTATCTTGCAGAACTAACTCCTTTTATAGAGTGATTGCCATGGTGTGCCCCCAATAGTACCTTATGCACCTTAAGTTATATTGTACATTGTGCTACAATTATTTTGCACCTTGTGTTGCTACAGTATGTGTTAACGATAAGCAAGCATGCATAGCTCCTGCAGAGACATAATACTTTTATTTATTTGAGGGAAGTAATACAAACTTGCCAGCATAATAATCGAGACACTTTATAAATACCACACTTCTTAAAAATCTGAAAACAATACAAAAGTGTTTTTAGGAAACCATCTGTTTGTCTAGAAGCTCAAATAAAGTTTCTCTCACTCACAGCTCAGTACTAAGGTTATCTAGTCTCTTGTTCCAGTTTTACCTCAGATACTGGAAGTGTTCGAACAGAAACAGTCATTTTTATTCAGAAAAACTAGACATTTTAGCTTTGACCTGCTACTGGACTATGACATCTTTATTACAGAGTTAATATTTGTTAGATAAAAGTGAATGATCACCAATATTTCCTCTTGTGTCAAGAGAAATTGCCCTCAAAGATGCCCATCAAGCTGTATGTCTTGGTAGAAATGTGTGTATGTGCATATATATATACACACACATACACTCATGCACATGTATACATATATTACGGAGGTACCAGGATTGTATGGCTGAGAATGTGAAGGCATTACTGTGCCTCCATAGTTCTGGGGTGGTTCAAGAATAATACAGCTTCTGGACTACTTTAGTAGCTGAGGGACTGTTTTATCTGCTCTTGTACAGTACCAAAGGCCCTTCTAGATTTTTTTCCATGTTATTTTTTGCCTTCATTAGTCATCGAATCCATCTCTTCTGGCATCTGATGTGCTCCTCTAGTGTTTGGCTGCAGGAGTCTGATGCAGCTCAGGAGGAGCGAGTTCTCCAGCTGGGAGAGTGTTGCAGCCACGTGTACACAGCTGGGTTGAGGGAGTCGTAACTGTAGTTTTTACTAAAACAATGTCTTCCAGATACTTTGAACTGAGAGTGATTTTTCTTTCCCTGTGTTGTTTTCATGGGGAAAGAGGTGAGGTAGGGGAGTTTTGGGTTGTATCTGTGACTCCTGCTGCAGTCTTGTGCTGATGCTGTAGTTGAGGGATGACTTGTTCTGCCTATTTCTTATGCATGGTGTTCACCTGTACAGGACAGCTCTGAAGGGAGCATACACCAAGCTGTCCATTCCTATGAGGCAAATATACCACGAGGTGGAAAAGAAGGCTTTTCACAGCTCTGGCTTCAAGTTAGTGGTTCCTATTAAAACCTGCATTTCACAGCAGTCGCTGCACAGTGGTATCATAGCAGAGTTGCTTATTATTCTAAACCCTTCAAGTATTTCAGATAAGATAATGTGGGAAATGACAGCCTTTGAAAGTGGCTGTTATAGTACAGCATTAGGGAGTTCCACTTGTTTTGACGCTTCCTAAAGTAGACTTATTTGTTCCGTACATATTCAGAACATCCTCTTACAGAAACCATGGAAATCTGTTGTAATATTGCCTAAGAATTCACTCCCAAGATACACACTTTTGTAACAGCATATAGTAAGTGGAGGTATCAGGAGAAAAGACAGACATGTCTGGCTTAAACAAAGTATGCATTACCAAATTGCATATTTCTGTTGTTTGGGTTTTTTTTTTCCCCAAGTCTGGTTGGTTTTGGTGCTTGTGTTTTGTTGTTTGTTTGGGTTTTTTTTGGTTTTTTTTTTTTTCTTTTTTTGTTGTTGTTCTTGGGTGGGGTTTTTTGTTTGGTTGTTTTTTTTAACCCTTATTACTTTTGGCATCAAAACAAGTGTTTGTATTTTAGAATGCAGAGACTGAGTGTATTTAGCTCTTTTGAAAACCCAGCTACAAGAGCCACTGGACTGTACCTCCCAGCAGAGAGCTGTAACTCCCTGTCTGCATGGTCAACCAGTTGCTCCTCCACTCAGTCACTAAATAAAAACTGATTTAATCTCTATCTTACAGCTTTTCTGATAGTCATCTTGTCTTCTCTCTGTATCACATACATATGGACACACCCGCTCCATGGCCAAGGATGTCTTTTCCAGTGAGAACTTAAGGAAAAGTTGTAGATTTCTGTTAAAAAGTTAGTGTGATATACCCTTGTTTTTCATTGGGCGAAGAATGCTTTCTGTTCCTTCCTTCTCCTGGGTACTGGACCGTTGCTAGCCTGGAGTAAATCAAAATGCTGACCAGCTTCTCTGAAAACCTAAACTGAAAAGTTCTTTTTGACAAGTTAACCTTTTGAAAGGCTAATGCAAAACATTTCCAGTGGAAGGTTTCTTTTTTAACTACTTAAAGTCTTCAGTAGAGGCATCTGGGTTGTTTTATGTGTAAAACAAGTAAAATATTTTCAGCACATTTTGCTTCACCATAATTTTTTTTTTTCTTTTAACCAAGTTTTTTTGCTGGAAAATATAAACAAAATTTACTTTGCTCTGAATGTTCTTTCCAAGACAAGAATCTCTATAAATAGTTACATAAGAATAAGGCGAGTGATGATACAGTCAAAAGGGTGTAGGCATCAAGATTTTTACCTCAACACATAGCTAATGGAGAAGAATATCAGTTTTAGAAAAAAATAGACAGGTTTTTAGTGCGGGCATTCGTGGTAACAAGCTTTTTCAATATACTCTTCAAAACTGAGGACATGTAGGAATTTGGCTGTCTTCCAAAATACAGGACACCATGTAAATGTTCACTTCTCTGAAAATGCTCAAGTTTTCTCACAACTCTGCCTTCTTCCATCCCATATCTCTGACTGAAAGCACTGTGATATATCTATCCTGGAAGACAGGGATGACACTTTTGGAAAAGGAAGGTAGGGTCTGAGGTAGCATTTCCAGGAGCCACTGTGGTGACTTCATGGCAGTAATCCTTGCAGAGATGTAAAGGAGCTGGTATAGAACAGCCTTTATGGTACATAGAGAGTCCCCAGAGTTCATATGTCTATTTTATGGAGAATATTGTGTTATTTTTGCATGATCAATATCAGTATTCAGTGGTTGTTGTTAACGGGTAACTGTATGGTAACACCATTGCACTTATTGGTAAATACAGGTTTTGTAATAATCATGTTTAAATATCAATCCAGAACATGCTGCGCTGCAGGATGTACTGAACATCTACTACAACAAACCTGTTGCTTCCCTTTTATATTTTCCCTTTTATATTTTTAAGCAGCAGTGAATGCTCGGTATTGTAGTTCCAGGCAATAATTAGCTTACATACATTTTGCCTGCTGGGCATAGTGTCAGTCAACAAATTGAGACCGCTGAGAAAGTCATCCTTCCAGGTGCTTTGATGACTGCTCTTTATACTGTGGCTGATGTGTTCATGCTCTCTGTTAATTTCTTTGGAGAAGTAATAGCTTCTGAGAATTGGCTGAAAGAGAAGTCTTTGTGTTTGTGTATAGCTGCAGCTGACAGAATAATTTAGAAGCAAATGGGTTGCATATCAACTCCTGTGTCAATCAAATCCTTATTATGACCAAACTCAGTGTCAGAATGAAATACCGTTAGTCCTCTCCACACAGAAGTGCACCCTTCTCTGATTTGGCTTTGTTAAGTTTATTCTACTTTTTTGCTTTATCCTTTCATGCTTTATGTTCCTTGTCTCTTTAGGCGATGTCAAGCAATCGGTTTGTACAGACACCACAAACAGAGTCCACAAAAGAAAGAATGAATGTATTCTTGGCTTATAGCGTAGATAAGACTTTGTCAAGGTAAAGTGTAAAAAGAGCGTAGGATGGATTTGACGATGAGATTGCATGGTGCTGTCGTTGCTCACCCTTTACAGGAGTGTTCTGAGATGAGATATCTGCCCAAGTGGTTCGGGTAACTGGGCTTATGATACACTTCTCCAGAGATGACAACTAGAAAATGTGTCTCTACACACCTTCTGTGCATAAGAAAACAGATAAACCTTTTCTACAAATCCTAATTCCTGAACTGTAGGTAAAACCATTATCAGGCTTCAGAGAAATCTCTGCTCAGTGACCTGAACAGTAATAATGCTCCGTATCTTTACCTTAGAAATGTGATACATACCTACAGCTCCCATTGCATCCTGCAGACTGCTAAGAAGTCCTGTATATTTTCCTTATGCCTGCTATTCTAGGAGACCAAATTGCTTTAAAGAGCAAACTTCTGAAGCTTTAAAGCTTTGCTTTCACTTGCAGTAGCATATTTGAAATTTTCATGGATTTAGAAGCAACCACAGGGAAATGCTTGTGTCATTAATTAGTTTTCCAAATTTGTTAAATATCCGTACTGCTCCATGCTTTCAGCAGCTCCTTCTTCAGTTGCCTGAACTAAGTCAAAAAAAGCACAGACTATAAAAGCTTTTTTTCTAGCCATGCTGCAGTGTAATATGCAAGATATCCAATGTATCCTGGATGAAGTTCTCAAATTCGAGACTTGATTTGGATAATTTTCCAAGTTTACCACAGAAAATCAGTTGTTTCCTCCACTCATGCCTGCGAGCTGCAGCATGCCTGAGGAAAGGCTGGAGGAATGAACTGCTTCAGATATAGGTGGCAACTCTGGCCTTGACCAACTGACAACTTCAACAATTGAAGCCCATGTGTTAAAGCCTGGGTTAAAGCTCAGGTTTTAGAGCAGCTTTGACAGTCGTATCCTCTGCATCTCAGATACACAAGAAGACCTGAAATACAGCTTCATTAGTAAAGTATTTTTCTCTCTTACTGTATAATTTTAGCCTTTATGACAGATCTGCAGAATCTGAACTCCAGCGACACAATGAAATCTAAAAGGAAAAACTCCATGCCTTACAGTGGACTTTCATAGAGCTGTACATGTTTTTATGAAATTGCATAATCTGTAAGGGATGCTATGCAAGACAATACTGTTAATGACTATACAGACTATTGTAACTCTTTTTACAGGAATACACTGTGCTAAATTTGGAACAAAGTGCCTTCCATAAACTATTTTAATAGCCAAGATAAAGAGCCTACTAGTTAATAAAAAAACCTGGAAAACTGTTGAACATGAATGTCAACACTCTTAATGGATTGCCTTTTTTATTGTGTGCTGCATGCTTTTGTCAGGGGAATACAATAATTATAAACTAGTAACAATAATGAGGTTTTGAATATTCATAGGCAATTAAAATATGTCTCTGTGCATTTTATTGGTACCCAGTGGGAAATGTTGCTCATTTTTTAGAAATAACTGGTTCACAATCCTTGGTGAAAAATACAGGACAGAAATCAAAACACCAAGCAGGGCATAACACTAACAAAGTTCAATTGATTGGGAAGGAAAAGTAAATGTTACAGCATTGATTAAAAACATATATTTGTAGTCCTGCCATCTCATTGACAGTGAATTCTCATGTGGAATAAGAGTACTGTAATTTAGGTTGTAAAAGGTGTAGGGACACTTCACAAACTCTTCTATGAATATTAGATATCTGTTTAGAATTAAAGAATAAGTGCAAAAAACCCAACCAACCAACCAAAGGGGATAACCCGGTAGCAGGCAAGAAAATACTAGGGAATTTCAAAATTTTAACTAAATAACTGGTGGATGTATGTACTAAAAATCTGTGAAGCAACATTTAAAGCTTTTTCTCACAGATTTATCTTAGTTCAGCTGAAAGTTATTGGGTTCATCACATAACCAAATGAACGGCTTGGCTTTTGTTACATAGCTTGTCAGATTATTAGCAGATGATAAGGATTGTTTTGCTGTTGAAGATGCATGAGTCCATGTTTTTCATGGATGTACCTATATTTTTCAGTGGCTTTTTATAATATTGTACTTATTTTTGGAACTTAAATAGGGATTACTTTAGAATTACTTCCTCTTGCCTTTGGACATGTATTTCTCATGAGATTCTTTTTTCTGACTCAGTGTACTGGAAATATTTATGGCGTGTTCATGTGCTGTGACATTGGGTTGTCATGAGACCAATTTTGTTGTCATGCATATCAACGCATAATGAAAGCTTTTAGTAACTTCATTAGCAACTCTTAGCAACTTTTCAAGTGGGATCTTGAAGAAAGAAGGCAGCATCAGCATGTACATTTTGGCAGATATCTGCCTGGTTCCCAGCCTGACAGCCCCTATTGAAATGACACCAGGAGTTTTGCTGCAAACAACATTGCCTGAATGGCAAAAAAATGAAAAGGAAAGGTTAAACATGATATTACTTTAGTCTCAGATTTGATTGATGAGCCTGCAGAATATGTTGGAGAAGAGTTTTCCATAGCAGTTGCTATAATCAACTTTTGAGTGCTATATTTCCGTTGAGGTGTGTTTAAAAACTGTGCCCTCTCCAATAGAAAGAGGTGACTGCAATGAAAATTTGAGCATCCAGAAAAACAAAAGACTGTTGTGAAAACTGATAATAAGAAAAACTTGAGTTTCTAAAGATAATTAGAAAAAAATTACAGTTATGCCAAAAGAATAGATTTGCCTTGACTTTACAGCTCAGCAGCGTAGGGCAATACTTGCACTTAGTACTTCCAAGGTGATCTTAACTGGTCTCTTCTGATTACAGGGAGTTCGCTGGCAGCATTATAGGCAGGAGCCAAAACTAAAATGACAGACAATAAAACAAGTGCTACATTTTTTTCTATGAATATTTCTGATCTAGACTCGCACTCCTGTCTGAAGCTCAGGTGTCTCTAAATTGGGTATCCATGCAAGATGTGGGCATCTGTCTCTGTAACAGCCATGGCTGCAATACCTGTATTCTGGAATACATATCTGGAATACGTATCTGAATATCTGGAAACATGCAAGGTAATGACTGTTGTACAGTGTCTCCCATGATACAAGCGGGAGAGCCTTGGGTATTTGGGCAGTTTTTATCTTAGTATTTTAAGTATATTTTTCCTTAGATAAATCCAGTTTTAAAAATGAGATGCAGAGAGCTGAAATGGCTTGTTGCGTGTGGCAGAGGAGTTTAAGCCTGTTCTTAAAAGAACTGTCTTTTATGTCTTTCCCACTGGACTGTTCAGACTGGAGCCAAGTCCAGTTCTTCTCCAGTTGATTGAGTTGTAAGTGTGCCTTTCTTAATCCAGGATGGACATTCACCTAACGTTTTTCTCTTTTCTTTTTGCCTGTTTTGAACTAAAGACACGTGATATTTTTTGGACTTCTGTTTGTAATGCTGCAACGTGAGGGAAGTAAAATATGTTTTTTTCAGTCATACAAATTAAGCTTTTCTTTGTCTTTTCTTTATGGTCAGGTTCATTTATTTTCTTTAGTGGGATCATTGTAGTAAGTTGCATGTGACTATATAGTACAATGACAAATCTCTGAACAACGCACAGGGGTAACACTGTTCCAGCAAATATTGCTCTAATATTTTGTTGTTCATACATTAGCCTGAATTCAAAGCATGGATCCAAATACTCATTAAGTTTGGCTCTCAAAGTCGGGAGCTATATCATCTTTATATCATCTCCATTTTTCGTACCTTTTACCTAGGCATGTAGTAGGAAAAAATCAATTTAATGAATTTTATAAACAGAGAATTGAAATTCAACTGTATCCTTGATCCAAAATGAAGCATTGGCACGGAATATGAAAGCTTTTTTATATTTTTTTTACTATGCCAGCTTATTTAATAAAGTACAGTAGGAATCTTTACAAATCTAGATAAATTTTAGTTAGTTCAAGCATTTTATTTATTGAAAAATTCAGATTTATTATTTTCTAATTTTGACACTTTCAGGGTTTCTAAAGCAACAGATTTATCAAAATCAGTGCATGTGTGTGAGATATTTTGTCATTGCCAAATTTGCATTTCTTGATTTGGAAATAATCAATAGAAAAATATTCCCAGCTGTAAAGCCGATACAGTAGCATTATCTGATTTTTTTTTTGTTCATCTAGCCAATTGTATGTTTGCATGTAAATAAATATTTATATATACTGTTTGTGTTTATATTTAGGATACCCAGCAGTCCCTTTAGCTTGAAGTCAAGGGTAAAAATAAATGTATCCAGGAAGCTCTGACCTGAGAACTGTGGAGGAAAAAAACCCCACAGGCAACATAGATACAAAAATTGAATCAAGCCAAGCTCTTCAGATATGTCTTTAGGGTTTGGCAGATTGTAATTTTTACTAGAGATGCCAGAAGAGGTAAATGTTTTAACATAGTGCAGTCTGTGTACTGTCTCTAGCTTTCCTTCTTATTGCATGAAATATATAAGCAAATTATTACAAAAAATATAAGCCAAGTCCAAATATTGATAAACTGTTTTAATTTTGTTCTCTGTAACAGTTTCCATCATATATAAATAATAAGCCTAAAAGCTATAGCCGTTTGCTTCACAACTTCTGGGAAGTAATTTTCTAGTTCACTTTTCTTTGCCTACCACAAGTCTGAAATCATCTGAAAGTCAAGCTTTTACATTTTAGTTTAAACTTCATCCTTGATGCTTTGGCAAGGCAGCTCTGAAGAAACTCTCATTTTGTCAGCAAAAATGGTAGCGCTGTCTTAGGAAAGAAGCAGATACTTATAAACTCACCAGGGACTAATTTCTTTAATATATTATAATACATTTTTACATGCCACAATATTACATTGTTCTTTGATGTCCCAGCATGTAGCAAATGATTATAGTTTCATTGTGGCTGTTTGCAAGATTATGAGTGATAAGGTAAGCTGTATGCTTTCTACTTTTTTGCTTCATAGTCCTTATAAATAATTCATGGAGCAAAATTACTGTCCCAGAAAAATGCAGTCTGTTTCATCAGCCCTTTCACACTTTATTGATCAGCACATATAATTTTTTAATGTGCAACATCACTGAAGTTTTGAATACTAGTGAGTTTCTTCCTCTGTTTCACAGAATGCTCCAGCAAAAGCTTCAAGAAAACTAGGACATTTCCATGCAAATATTATTTTAGGCCAGAGAGGAAGAATACACCCAGCAGTATAATTTATGCTGTTTAGGATACATTTTAAGTTTCCTGTTCACCAGATAATAGAAAAACATGGGAAAAATCAGATGAAATGGAAATAGAATGACAGAGAGGAAAATTGAGCTATTTTGAAGAATAAGAGTTAGATTTGTAGCTGGTGTAAATCTTCACACTTTCCTTACCCTCAATAGCAAGATGCTGATTTTTACTAGTTGCAAATCTACCCAACTGATGTGTAAAATAGTGTGATCTGGGATGAAAACAGAAGGAAAATGTAGAAAATGTTTTAAAGTCATGCACGTTAAGCAAGACTTTTTAATATACTGTTCTTAAAAGCTGGTTTAAGGCAAAAGCCTCATAAGTCATTAGCTTCTGTAACTTGCTCCTAAACTTACCCCTTAAAGCCATGCTATGTCTTTGTCAACCATTTTGTTCAGCTTGATTTAGGTACTGTTTATCTAAAGAGGAAGGTTTATATGCTGCTTTTAATTTATATGGTTCCACCATTTACTAGATGCAGTGTAAATGAGTGAGATTGGTTCTGTAATATGGCAAAAAGATTATGCCTGCTTTGCCCAGAGAGAGCAACCAAAACCAAGGCTCCTTATAGCAGCACCTGACAGCCTCTGTAATTCTGTTGATCTTCAGAATATATTCATTTTTCTTATTTACCAGGTAGAGCTGTATTTCAGTTATTCCAGTGGATCAAATTCTTCTACCTTTTATTTGTGCTTACCCCACAAATCATCCAGCTGTTATCAGTGGATCTCCTTATGTGGCATAAAATGCTGTTCATTGTTATTAAAGGAAGAAAACTAGCTCCTTTGGGCTTCCTATGATTGATCATTGTGCAAGTACTGAAAGAAAAAAGTAACCTACTTTCAGATTGTTGCAATGTGTGAAAAATGATAGAAAATGTTCTCCTAGGTATTATTCGTACCTCTACAACATTCTTTCTGATGTGGTAGTTAGAAACCTATTTGAAAGGAGGTTTCAAATACTTCAGGGTGATAGTTAGAAGATTAGGTGTAAACCTGGTTAGAGATGTTACAACAAAGTCTTTCATCGAGAAAGAAATGAAATTTTTGAAAGGGAGCATTCATTTTGACAAATATATAATGCAAAAATTAGAAATATTTTGGAAGTGTCAGAATAAGTGTTTCTAGCATTTTCAAAGTGAAAATAATCCATGTCTGTTCTGGAACTGCTTTTATTTAAAATGTAAACTCATAATAATATATACTAAAGAAAAACCTTGGAACAGCTGAAATATTTTTCTCTGACCCAACATTAGTTTTTATTCTCTCTTGCAGAATATTTTAGAACTTTAATTTTAGTAGAAATATGATAGGTTTAAACATACCAAAATTTTTTTACTGGTTACTAAAACTATTTCTCTCCAAATGTGTAAATATGCTTGAATTTATGAAACTATTGTGTTTACGTTTTGATTTATGAACATTCAGAATATAGGTTATGGCACTTCCTTTTCTAAAGTAAATATGCTGATAGAAAAATTAAAAAAAACCACAGTCTTTTTCTCTTCAAAGTAGTATGTAAAGCGTGAATCGTTCAGTTACTGTAATGATGTCTGCAGCTCTCTGCTAATATCTCTATTGTGGAATCACTGCTGTAAATCTTCACATCAGCATGTAGTAAATGGGGAAAGGATGAAATTTTTATGATGGCTGGTGTAAAAGATGTATTATAGGAGCAATAATAGAATGATCTTGGAAGTTGCTTTCAATGAAAAAAGGGAAGGTACTCCTCATTAATACATTCAGTCTTGAAATGAGAAGGGAAGATATTAAAAATAAAGACCACAGTCGGGAGGGCCAGTGCTAAGCAGTTAATAATTGCCCTCTAACTGCAACCGATAACATTTTATTTTTGGTAAGTTTCTAGTCAGATAATTTTTTGAAACAGCTGGAAATAAAAATAATTAGCTAAGGAAGACTTCAGGCAAGACAGATAATGCATATTGTCACTGTATCTTCGGTGTGGGATACTGGCAAGAGAGTTAATTCCCTCTAACAGGAACCCTTTTCATGGGTGCACCAGATGTGATGTCAGTTTACTCTCTGTCTTTTCCACTGTGAGCAGAGAAGAAGGTGCTGTTTCTGTCCCTGAAATCCAGATGGTCAAAGACCTTAGGCATAGAGGTTAACAAGACTGCCTATTTTTTAATGTCTCCGTGGGCCATGCGGGCTTGGTCTGGGAAGAACTGAAGTGCATTTACATTCTGGCAAGCATAGTTTAATAGAGAGCAAAATGCCTTCTTGTATTCGGAGCAAGAAAAAGCTCAGTAGAAATCTGTGCAAAGCTTGTTAGCAGTTGGAAGAATTCGGTTGATTGCTACTCCTGACCTGGCTCACTTTGCTCACTGCTGCTTTTATCAGGAATGTGTGTAAACTCATAGTCTGCCTCTTAGAATTTGATTAGATGGAGGTGCTGTTGTAGATTATACTGTAATATCCAGCTTTTGCACCATAGAAATTCACATAATCCATAACAGCTGGTTGTCAATAGTATTACATTGTTTTCGGGTTCTTCTGTGGTTATTTCAATAGTTTTGCCTGATGAAAGCCTCCCTTAAAAAATATAATCATGACAATAAGGTGATGTTAAATATTTCACACTGCAAAAACATAAGGGGCAAAAAATTGGTGGGTGCCAATTTGTGTGGTAGATGCACAGCAGATAAATGCTTGCATACCTAGTAACATATTTGCAGATTTTATTTCACAAATGTTAGTTTTGCAATGATTACAGATTTACATTCCATCAAAAAAACCCCAAACCCTCAAGCATGTGTGCATTATTTTAGGCCTGTTAAATTTATTCTAAGAATCTCCAATATGTTTTTTATTGTGAGAACCATTTGCAGTTTTTCTAGTTTTATATCAGTATCAAAATTGATACCCATTAGAATTTGATAGCAGACTGGAAGATAAAATAGAGTTATGTCTGGGTAGTAAATTGGGCTATTAATTTAGTATTTATCATTGGATAATAAAATATTTTAATTTCTTTTTATTCCCATTGCTTGTTAGTATTAGATTTTGCAAACATTGTGGGTCATTTTGCTATTAACAAGTGTCATACTCTCATCCAAACTTCTTGCAATTAAAATTTATTTCTTCAGTTTGACAAAAGCAGAATGAGTTGACTCTGTGAAATCCAAAGTTTTATGCTATCACCATCTCAGTAAAATTAATCTCAGGGTAGTAGAAGTCATCTTTATATACCTGTAGTAAGCAAGACTCAGTAGAGATAAATGCCTGCAATATGTCATTTTACAAAGTATATATAATCAACATCAAGAAGACCATCATAATTTCATTTTAAATGCACAAAGCCAAAAAATTTGAAGGTGTGCCTACCACAGCAACACTAAATCATCAGCCCTCTTATTTTACCACCAAAAAAGTAAAAAAAAAGAAGAAAAAAAGAAAAAAAAATGTGATATATGCGTATCATGCTCTGTATTTCTAAGCAGACAATGAACAAATTTGTAGTTTATTCTAGATGCATCTAGGCAAGATTCTGTTGGTCTAAGACTTAAATATTTATTTAGAAGAAAGAAATTTTATTTACTACGAATTCTGGACTTTTTATAAAAAAAGAAATTTATGTAATTCTGAAAACTAGAGAAAATAACTGTGATTGTACTATGCATGTAATAGGATTCTTATGACAAAGCACCTGTCAGGTAACACTATAATCCTGTGTCATGGTTTAACCCCAGCTGGCGACTAAGCACCATACAGCCACTCGCTCACTCCCCTATGGTGGGATGGGGGAGAGAATCAGAAGGGTAAAAGTGTGAAAACTCGTGGGTTGAGATAAAGACAGTTCAATAGGAAAAGGAAAAGCTGCACACATAAGCAAAGCAAAACAAGGAATTCATTCCCTGCTTCCCACGGGCAGGCAGGTGTTCAGCCATCTCCAGGAAAGCAGGGCTGCATCATGTGCAACGGTGACTTGGGAAGACAAACACCATCGCTCCAAATGTCCCCCCCTTCCTCCTCCTTCCCCCAGCTCCATATGCTGAGCGTGACACCACAGGGTGTGGGACATCCCTTGGGTCAGCTGGGGTCACTGTCCCAGCCGTGTCCCCTCCCAACCCCTTGTGCCCCTTCAGCCACTGGTGGGGTGGGGTGAGGAGCAGAAAGGGCCTTGACTCCGTGTAAGCCCTGCTCAGCAGGAACTAAAACGTCCCTGGGTTATCAACGCTTTTTTCAGCACAAATCCAAAACACAGCCCCATACTAGCTACTGTGAAGAAAATTAACTCTGTCCCAGCCTAAACCAGCACACCCTGTTAAGTAGGCATTTTCTGAAATGGATAGTTACATTGTGCTCCACTAGTTTTACTTGATTCACCAACCCAGTTCTAATACTGCAACAATAAAGAATAGCAGTTCTACATACACCTTACCCCTTGCCTTACGATTCTGTGATTCTTTTTTTTTTACGTTTTGTGATTTTTGTATGCTGTGATCACATTCTACCCTCCATCCCCCTGTAAAATTTGTTTTCCTGAACATTTAGACAGCTGTTAGATTGCTGGTTTAGTAATGGCAATCTATATTATCTACTTACGTCTTCATTTATTATTTCAGTGATGTGTGGGGTCTTTGGTTTGTGCCTCTGGAGTTTCCTATAGTAATTAATTTCTGCATTGCAAATTTATTTTTAATCATGTCAGAACAAGAAACAAATTAATGGTATTTGCTGGTAAACATCTGTATTCCATGGTATGCTGGATTGTCAGCACCTACCCTTAGCAGCACCTGCATGCTATTCTTTGGTATAAAGTGCTACTATTATATTCTATCCTGTTTAAGTAACTCAAAATTATAAACAATTTTGAAATGTTACGGTAACTTTGATCACCTTGCAATAACTAGAAGTGCTACAGAACCGTAACAGGTCTTTGAAGAACTGAAGTAATTGGATGCTATGCACCACTTGTTTATTTTTTATTTAACTTTGATCAGGCTATAAAGGTATAATAAAATTAAATATAAATAAACTGCATTAAAACAACAAATATTTGACATTGTGAAGCTCAGACTTGAAAATTGTCTCAACTTTCCCTTAATGGAAAGGAAAGGCAGAATGGGTGCTTTCTAATGAGAAGACATTAGAAAGGATAGGTCTGCACTATGTGACGGCTGCTATAATATCCTTTAAATTAAGCCATAGCTTCAACTATCTCTTTCAAGGATAATCTCATCTTGAAGATGAATTTTTAGTATAGTACATAATATTTGATCCCAAGTACAAATTTATATTCTTCCATTGACCATAACATTCAGCCAGCCCTACTTATTGCTGTAATGAGCTTTTATACTATTTTAAAAAAGTTTTCTAACGTTCGAGATTTTTTGGTATTTCATTAGCAAGCTCCAAAATCAGCCTATTTCTACTGAGGGGTTTAACTTTGTTCATTTTGATCTGAAATTGGAAATGTCTCCCTGTATATAAACCAAATTAATTGCAAACGAGCAAGACACTTCTGTTTTTAATAATGTTGTTTCAACTCAGACTTGAGTGGAAACATGGATTTTTGAATTTTCTTTTTCTAAATTTTTTTGTAATAACAGTAATACATACCAATAGGGGTTTTGGTTCAAAGATGTCTTTAATTTAAGTTTTGGATTTCTTTTGGGTTTAGTGATTATTAATCAAATTTTTTCAAGGAAGAAAAAAATGGAAAGTCACTTAAAGGTAAAAAGAGAAATAGTAGTGCTATGGAACTGGGTTTGTGTGTTGCCTACATCTTCCTTTGTTAGAAAATCAAAAGAATAATTGAAATTATATACATTTGCTGAAGATGAGCTGATTGAAAACCAAATCTTGCACTCTGACAGACCTGATCAAATAATAGAACAAGACCTACAGCTGGCCAGAAAATTCTCTCATCATAATGAGTATTATTCTCAAGAGACTCTTTTTGTAGTTCAAGAAAATATAACAGGTGTTATAACATAATAACTAATGTATGTTTTATGAAGGGAAATTTTCCTGAACATCTTTGTTAAAGACTAAAGCAGCTCTATAGGCCTGTTGTAAAAATCGTAATGGGAAGTCTTTATTTGATGGGGTTAGGGACCCTGATACTCTGAGTCACTAATGACATTCTAACTCAAAAAAACCCTACTCATACTTGTAATTTTGGTAAAAATTTGATGGCAAGATTGCTAACAAGTAGTTATAACAATGTTTTTTACCTTTGGGTATTTTTTTGCTCCTGGTTATTCAAGGGGTAGACTTTAGTTATGGTATAGGTCATTTGTGTTCTCCTGCCATGCACAAAAGCAGAAAATTCAAGTTGTTGATTTAAATGAATATAGCTCCATTGGAGTCACTTCTGACACCTATTGTATTCTTTGTTCTTTTCAGAAGATCTGCTAACCACTTGTCATACCATAACTGAGAGAGGGCATTGAATGTCTGTAGAAGATGGTTTAAAGTCTGTAAATAGTTGGATTCAGAAGGCAATTTTGCGTGAGTGGCTGGCTTTTTTCTAAGGTTGGGTATTTTTTAGTTTTGTTTTGTTTTTTTATTTTGTGGGTTTTTTTTTTATTTTGTTTTCTTGTTTTTGTTTTTGTTGTTTTTTTTTATGAACATGATTTGACAAGACAAACTCTTACTTTGTGATTATGTGTATGCTAAATTCATTTTCAACTGATCAAAATTCTTCTGGGAAATCAACTGTGTCAGAAAGTGTTCTCTGGTTAATGGATATAACTAGATCTCATTTTGAAATGTGTGAAATGTTTCAGTCCAAAAAAAAATTAAGTCTATGGTGATCACATATTTAGGTAGCATATTTAGTATAATATTTCATAAAAAGTCCTATTTTGAAATCTACTGCCAGTTTCAAAAGGAGATATAAAAGAATGAGAAAACATCTTTGGCACAACACAATTATATTTAAGTAACTAAATATATCTTAAATATGTAAAGAATACAGTTTAAAATCTGTCATGGGCTCATCTATGTAACTGAGGAACATATTTGGCTTCTGAAAAGCAATGGAGTAGTAATATTACATTACTGTTATAATATAATGATATGCTTTTTCAGAACAGCAATGCAGAAGGTTTTCCTGGCCTTAATTTCAATTTTGATGTAATCCAGTCCTGTACTTTTCTCACCAGAGGCCTGGTAGACAGTCTGTGACTTTGTCTTCCTTCACCTCAGTTGGTGTAGCTTTTTGGACTTTCCTCTTCTCATCTTTTCTTCCAGAATCACTTACTCTCATTTTTCTCTGCTGTAGCCCTGACCCCAAATCTAATTCTTAAGAACCTGCTGAGGAGGTTTTCTTTTATATATTGATTTATATATTGATGCTTATACATTGATTTAATTTTTTTATCTGATGAAATTTATGTAATCCTTTTCCATCTGTACCTCTGATTTAATTTTGTCCTGCTGCCCTACTCATTCTTGATGTTCTTCAGACCATGTCAAGCCAGCAAATATAATAGTTTTTGTATGGGGCGGTAACATTTCCAGAGAAGCTTTATGTCTGTAGCCCTGGATAAACATGTTTCCTGCACTTGTGACCCAAGTGAACAACTTCAGATCTGCAGCCTGCAGGGTGGGTCAGGGGGAAGGACAGGCTCACCAAGCCTTGCTGCTCTGGGCCATTCCCAGGTCTGCGCCGTCTCTCCATTGCTCTGTACAACGCGAGCTTGCTTCACTGCTGAAAATTTCAGAGCTCTTTTGTCTTGAATTGGAGGTAGTTTGGCAGAGAGTCTTTTATATCGGTTGTAAAGTACTATGTAGTGATAATGACCTACTCAACTGTCACTGAGCTTCTATTTCACATGGTTTTAAGATGACCATAACTGATCATTCGTAATTTATAAAGTAGTGTTGGATATTGGTGCTAGTTATGCAGGTTATATATTGGCTCTGTATTTCTTGATATTATGACTGACACATTCATGCTTTAACCATGCCAAATTACATGACACTTATCCATCATCTTCTGCTTAATTTGCTGCTGATAGCATGAAATGTTGGCATTTTTCATAAGTGATAGCACTAAGTTTGTAGTTAAATCAGCAATACAAGAAAACCACAGCTTTTCTTACTCTGAAAGTAATGAGAAAGAGAAATTGGTTCAAACTGGGACAAGTATTCTGTACAGCAGATAGAAAACAAATGTTTTCAAAATAAATGGATGACAAATCTCTTTGTGTTTGATAGTATTTCAGACCCCGAAATCGAAATCATTACGGCTGGTGGTGTGGTCATCAGGTATGCTCAATCAGTACGGGGGAAAAAAGGTCCTGTTTGATAGTTGAGGGTAAATATAGGTAAACAGAGTGTACATATTTCTAATATAGGTAACATAAAGATTACCTGGCTTGAAATACCAAATGGTTGGTTTAGAGATGTTTTATTTTTGAAGGATGCAGCTTCCATATCTTTTAGATCTACTGTTTCATCATTGTGTGAACAGGAAGAAGATTGTCAGTGTCTAGACTACATCTTCTACAAAATCATGTCTCTGTTGATTAATGACTAAAATCTGTAGATGAATTGTTTGAATTTTGTCCTTGAAAACTGCAAGAGCAAGGTTGCCAGCAGAAAATGGTATTTCTTCCTGTTAGACATGATACTTTAAAAAGCTGATCTTCTTCTGTAGTTACTGAAACAATATTTCTTTTGATTTTATTGCCCATTTATGCCTTTTCCTTGAATAAATGTGTCTAGTTCACATTTTTCAAGGAGAAGGCATAAATAGGTGAAACACTTTTAGTAACACCTACCTAAAGTTGTACCAGTCTCATCACCAGACCTTTCACGCGATCACCTCAGCCAGGCAGAGCAATCAAAGTAGCTATCAAATCTAATGATTAGAACTCAGGGCATAATCTTTCAAAAAACTTAAGATTTATTGAAGAATAAAATCCCTGAAGCTTCAAGCATATTAGAAACTGGTACTGCAATGGTGTGAAATGGATAAAGATCATGTTGCCATTGCTATCCCATAAATTAGTCTAAGGAATAGACCCTTCCTTGCAAGTCTCAGTTAATCAGGTTTTTTTAACCATTGCTTTCTCAATATACTAAGCTTTTCCAGCATGAGTATAAATCATTCTTCCAATACAAACAGATTTCAGTTAAATGTCATGTCCAGATGAATTATAATGATCAGTGAAAAAAATATGCAACAGAAAAAACTCTTCAGAGGGAAATTCATATAATGAATTCATGCTAAGCTTGCGTTAAGAAATTAGAACACGAAGTAGGAAATATGAAAGTTAACCTGTTCTTCATGATGGAAAAACTAGTACCATGCCAGGACACCACAAGGGAGTTTGTATATATAAAATGCCTAATCTCTAACCATTTACATACAAAGAAGGGAAGTCTACGTAATTCTACTACCACTATTGTTAAGTAATCCTCTAGGGATGACTTGATTTAGCCTTGTCCTCAAAAAAGAACGAATTATAGGGGTTTTTTTCTTGGCAAAATTAAAAGGCACAGATCAGTAGTTTTTAAGGGCTAGGGCATAATTTATTTTTGCAGTTGTGTAGCCTGAAACTCTTTCTGGATAAGAGATATTTTGGAATACAAGTAGAAATACTCATCAGTTTTGACAAAGAATTAATTTATAGCTCTTTACTTATACTCTGATCTTTTATCACTGAAATTTCAAGTTGAAGGACTTGTATTTCATTGTATTGAATATGTGTAGCAATAGGAAGAAATGCCAGAGTGGGTGGTTTCTATATGCATGTGTGCCTCTGAGAACCATTCCTGAAAACAGTCTGAGTAAAAGCACTGAAACACAAATATAGTATCTTCTCTTGCTGACTTCAGTTAAGAAGTAGTTAGATATTTTTCCAGATACATTTGTTTTGAGCAACCTCATTGCTAACAGCTATGGGTAGAACATCATTTACTTGTCACTTCTAGTGAGAAAACACTGTCCCACATTTTAGACATGACTATATTACATGTAATACTGCAGGTTTAATATATATCTGATAAAGAAGGGTCCAGGCAGATTAACACAAATGCTTCTACAGATGCTTTGGTGTCAAATATGACTTAGTCTTAGATCCAGTACAAGCTACAATTCTTAGCCACTGCTCTACTCTAATTTATAGCATCTTTATAGTATCAATTCCCACCTAACAAACAGTAATAAAGCCCTCAGAAGATTAATGAGCATAATTCATGCACTAGTGGACTGAAAATGTGAAGCAAATCTGGCACTTGGGTATTGCAATTATAGAAAGGAGAAGTTATAAATGTTCTTATAAATGTTTTCATCTGACTAACAAACTTCTACCAAAGTTGTAGCTCTTTCATAAAGCGTTTCAAAATATCTTATTATTTCTTCTCATGGATGACGTATATTGTAATTCCCTTCTCTTAATTACACATGGAGATTATGTGTGTGAATAAGTGGGGACAGTTGTGCCTGTCAATTCATTCCCTCCTGTAGAGATGTCCCTGATCCCGAGGATGGCTTTTGCACATGCTGGTGAGGCAGGACTGAGTGCTGACCTCCCAGCCCTACCAGGACTGCTTGGCTCCCAATCACACATTAATGGAGTAAGCCGCTTATCTGGAAGTGCTTATTGGATCTGCTTTTCACTATTTCAGATTTAAAAGGGGCTAGAAAGGTATTTTCCTGGCTTTTTAATGATGATTTCCCTCATTGCTCCTTATTTAGAGTAAAAGTTTGAGTTTGAATTTTAATAATCTGTCATTTTGAGTTTTAAAGACAAAATGTTGAAAGACAAGTGAGGGAGTTACCACCTTCACTCTGGGTGAGCCAGAGCCTCTCACTGCTGTGTGAGAGGTCTGTTTTTACACATGCTACCACATGTGGCTGGTTTGCCACATCCCTGCTCTCCTCTTCTCAGGTAGTCCTTTTCAGAGCCTTTCGGAAACAGACATATATTACTTGATCCAAACCACTGATAGCTCAGTAGTTTATACAGAACTGCTGTGCATCCAGATGATAGATCTCCATCATTCCCAGTGCCACTTCTGGGTTTGTAGCTGTTTCCAAAAACTCCTTTTTTCTTCTCACTGTCATCATTAACAACTAATTATCCTCTCAGGTACCACTCATGTCTTAAAAATATTCAAGTATATGTTTGAGCATATTCAGAACTTCTTAAAACTTTGTTTAGCATATCCGTATATGAGGAGGGAGAGAGAATAAAAAGAGAAATAATTTCTTTCATTAGGTCTTAAAAAAACGTAACCCTCCCTCCCTAGGTCCATCTGAGCACCTCTTGCTTTGTGGAAAGACTGTGAGCAGGCTGTACACAACCAGAGAGTCTGAGGCAGGAATTTACTGGCTAATTTTCACAGCAGAGCTGGGACTAACAGGCTGCTAGGCTAAATCTTATATGTTTACCACCTCCAGGAAGGCACCCAGATGATCCTTGCTGGCCAGGAAGAGGTGAGCCAAGTGGGAATGGACACAATGAGTTATTTGTTGGAGCAGGCTCCTTCTCAGTGTTGGTAACCTACTGATTTCTGCCCCCTGTTTTTCTTCAGGATCTTGTATCTTTTCATCTCAGTATTTTTCCCCTCTGGTCCTTGAGCATCTGACTATTCCCATCTCAATGACGTTACCTCTGCCTGCAGCATTACCTCTCCCATCTTCATGGCTCTGCTCTGTACTTTCCCATGGCTCTTTCTCTCAAGTCAGTAATTTTCTTGGAAACCTGAGCCAGGGTTGTGCAGCAATGCTGTATGAGAACCCAGCCTCCGACTGCTGGCAGCTGAACCCTGCGGGGAGGATGGAGGGTCAGAAACATTTGTTCTTTATTCCATCGCTTCTGTGGATATCATTCTGCATTGTGACAGCCTATTTTCTTTCGATTCTTATTTATAAATAATCTGTCAAAAATATTTAGAAATCTTACCAAGGTTCAGTGGGTTCCATAATCCCATTATATGAGAATCATTACTTAGTAATAAGCAGACAAGCAATAAAGAAATCAATAGCTATTCCAAAAGCACGGACTATGCTAAGAAAATATGCTTTTCCCTCTCATAAGACTAATAAGAATGGTGGAGTGTATTTTCGTAGCTTTGTCTTACATGTCAATTATAACCTTTCTGTGAAAGAAAAACCCACTGTGAAGTTGTACTGTAATAGAAAGATGGGGAAAGGTGAGGTGTGCTCATGTAAACCCCTCCCTGTTTAGTTTTTGCAAACATTTGAACCAGCAGGTTTGTTATTTTTGCATACAAATGGTCCTGAAGGTCTCCAGTACTATAAATGCTCACTGAGAGACTACACATTGCTTTTAGTTGGATTTAATGAGCATTAAGTGAAAAGGAAACAGATTGATCAGCATTATATGCATCTTCTCAAAGACACTGAAATACCCATCCATTAAGTGCATCTTTTTAAATGGCTGCACGGTTTGCAGTAATGCCAAGAAAAAAGGTGTAGGAAGTGAAAAGGAAACACCATGAGAGCATCTTGCATTACAGCCCTGGGGCATGTGACCTGCCTGAGAGGGAAAGCACCTGAGCAAGGGTTTCCACTGACATGGGAAGAGTCAGAGCTCGCCTCTTCTGCCTGCGTGTGCTATCTTCTGTGCCCTAGAGAGCAACCATTACTTTAAGTTATGACTTAGCTCTTTGTCTCACAAAGAAAGTTAAAATACTTTCATATTATTCTTACATCTTGTTTTTGGGGGGATGTCAGTCATGAATATATAGCTGCGTAGAAAGTAACTTGATGTCTGACATAAAGGATTCATTAGAAGCCCATATATTTTCAGGAATACATAGTTTTAACTGCTTTATAATAGAAGAAAAAGGATATAATTATTTTGCTAAGGTTTTTTTCTTGTGTTCTTCTTAATCAAAATGATTTGTTGCTTGAAACATTTATATGTTAATTTATGGTTAGTACTGATAGGGATGAAGTTTTTTTCCCTTGTCAAAATAAAATCTGTTTTAAATAATAATGAGGTTGTCACTTTTCTTATTTTCCCTTTGCTTCCTCTTTTGTTTCTCCTTTTGTTTCTCCAGAATTAATGTTTTCTGATATTATTATTAAATACAAAACTGAGCACACAGAAAAAAAAATCAATCTCATTAATTATATGACAGCTTTGTCCTGAATACATTACCATTAATACCTTATTTTTCTTTCTGCATTTTTCACAGATTATTTGCATTCATGGAGATTCATCAACAAGTGGTGGCTGAGGTGGGATGCATAATAGAAGTGACACTGACCTTCTCATACATAAAAGAATTCAAACAAAGAAATGGTGAAGTAACCATGTAATGACAAAACTGATCATCAGCCTCCGTGTTCAAAACTGGCAAGATATCTATGGCCATTGTCTCTAGCTTTGTTAGAGTATTCAAAGGAATCATTTAGAGAACACCTATTTTGATACTTCTGACAAATTACCTTCAGAAAAAAATAATCCTTTTTCTTGTTTTTGGTTTTTTTTTTTTTTGGTGGTTTTGTTTTTTGCAATGATTCTGACCTTTTCTTTAAACACACAGCACTTGAAAGTTGTAATTAATACTTTTGTTAAATTAGTGGCACTGTTCATTTGAATGGTTGTGTTAGAGGTCCAAGCCCATTATCCTAGGTGCCACAGCCATCATCAGGAAAGCAACCAACACTGCAGATATAACACAAAGTGAGTATCTATATCTATATCTGTGTGTCAATCTTATACCAACACCGTAGTCAGAATGGGGAGTTAATGGCTGAATCTTGAGTTCTGCTGTTTATAAAGTTGAGGACTTTTCTCAAGGGTGATCTTTCAGATTTTCTTATTTTAAGGGACACGTTGTGGCACAGGAGGACATGAAGCTGGTGTTACCCCTTCACAGGGCTCCGGGAAAATCTGCTCTAGAGCTGATGAAGAACACTGCAGCTCTGCCTTAGCTGCCTGATCGCCATCTCCCAATTAACTTGTCAGCTCTAAATGTAATGACATACCTGGACTGACAGGTGTTTGAGTTCATAGTCTGAGGAAACAATTCTCCAGTGCTTCTAGGATCTATACTATGGATCCTCTTCTGATTGAAATCCCAAGTAGAAAATTAATTTGTGTTTTCTGTTGGTTTTTTTTTTTTTTTTAATATTCAAGGCATTCTAAGGCAAAGACTTGTCTTATATTTGTTTCCCCCCCTAGTTCAGATGCCATTATGTTGTGTTTTGTATTTTTGTCCAGGATCTATTGTTCCCTCTTTTGCTGTTTCTTAATATTTACTATATGTCTCAGGTACTATTTAAATGAATACATTTTAATGCTCCTTTATTTTGTTATGATTATACTTTACCCAGATATATGCAAAGTTAAAACCCAGTAAGTGGATATATTTTTCGTTCAGTGGTAGTATGATTGTGACATAAATGTTATAGATCCCATCCTGTAGTATCCTCCATTTTCAGAAACTAAATTCCATGGAAAAACACTGAAAATTTGTTCTGTAGAGCCTTTTGCATAATAGCACCAGACATCTGTGTGCTTCCTTTAAACACTTACTAGGAAGGCAGACAAAATTCTTACCTCCTTCTTGCAAAGACGAGATTTTAGGTAATAATAATATTACTACTACTAATGATGTCCTTTCTTAAAATGATTCATTTTTATTTGGATATCTTCAAGTTCTTTGATCTCATGATTTACCTAACAGTGAGCAAGGTTAATGCTTAATAAAGTAGGATGCCCTTTTTATAATCACTTCATTAAAAGTGAGTAGCAAGAGGTACATTAAATTAAAGTGTTTGTGATATGGGATCAATTTTGTGGAATCCCAGAGGTCTCTATGTGCTTCATAAAGAGCCCTCTACTTTGAACATATCTATAAGTGACCCACCGAGAATTTCTGTTCTCTTTAATTTGAGAAATTTAAATTGCTTTTATTACCTGTAATGGTGTTAAGTACCAAATGAGGGATAAATTGTCCGGGAAAAGAATTAGACTGCAGGCCTACAGCTTTAATAATTCATACCCTCACAACATTTATAAAATAAACTATGTGTGACTGGGAATAAAATTAGTAACGATGTACTTTAGGGGGTAAAAAAGTTTCCTTTCGCCTCTTATAAGTGGTTAGGTTTTACAGGGAGGCTGTAAGGTATGAATGAGCATATTCTGGTTTATCCATGAATTGAGGAGAAATATAGGAGCCCTGATTCCTTGGATCGCACTGAATACTTACACCTTACTCCTTGGACCCAAGTTCTAAATGCTCTTAAGTGGCCTGCTGTTTGCTGAGCAGGCAAGTTGGTTCCCTCCAGATGTTACAGTAGTTTTTCTACTTCTTAAGAGAAATAAAAAAAAAAAAAAAGAAAACAAACAAAACAAAACACATTACATGTCTGTGGTGATGTTGTTGTTTTTTGGTTTTTTTTTTTAAAGAAAAAGTAATCCAAAGATTGATGCACACACATAATAGAATCAGTGCCTCTCTTCATAGCTCTGTTTTCAGTAAAAAATATGTTTTTTTCCTTGCAGTTGGATCACTTTTGCTATATGGAGCATTAAAAGAAAAAGCCAGAGTGCAAAAGCATATCTCTTACTTATGGCTCTGTGAACCATGGAGTTTCTCAGTCAGGATTTGACATTTATGTGCCTTGAGTATATAGATATGCAGCAAGAGTTTCGGAACTAAGTAGAAAACAGTGGACTGTGGTTGCTATACAGATACTCTCTCAGCTGGTTTATGAGCAAGTGCAATGGACCATTTCAGGCTCTGCTACTTCCGTGATAAACATTCATCTAATTCTCTCCTGTAATTAGTGGCATTATACATATGAACACTACAGTATACTTTCCATTCACAAAGGTAGAGGAATCCATCTTGTCTGTTGTTATAATATCACTGTATCACAGTTCATCCTTATTTCTGTAATTAAAAGTACTTTAGATGTTACCTAGTTTCTTTTGGATATTCATATTGGAAGACTCAGATAACTAGACCTTGCTTTGGCCCTTTATATTTTCCACTTACTCATTTTAGTTATGACTGTAAGATGTAATTTATCAAATGCACAATGAGAGGTTATCAAACTCTTGTTTCAGTAAAGGAAAGAGGAACATTACCCTCAAGAGATAAATCTTTCATTAAACTTTACAAAGACCTTAAGCAGTTTCTAGCCTATTTATCTTTTCCAGTCTTTTTTCTTTATGCTTCAGCTGCCAGTGTTTAGAAAGCAGCACAAGGCAGACAGCCAAACTAAAAGCTGATTTCCTAGCCAAATGGATAAATTTCCTCTTCCATAACTAACATTTGATGTCACCTTAGGAAAATGCTTTAAAAATTGCCTAAGTTTCAGAATTTATTTTTTTTTATGTCATGACTAACTAAATTATTGGTTCTTTACAGACCCTTATTTTTAGCACACAGAGAAGGTCAAAGAAAATTTTTGTTAGAACACTAAAGATGAATTTGGTGAGGAGTAAACTCATCTCTTTTTTTATTTTTAGTTTGGTGTTTTTACTTGTTGCACTTGTTTGTCGATGCTTTAGGAACTTAATGTCTTCTGATATTTGACAGAGATATTAATTGTCTAAGGAATTATATCAGTTTGATCTTGTTGAAGAGGAATTACAGAGACAGCCTAAGTAGGTATGGAAAATAAGTACCTTCTCACCTACTCAGCTTCTGTGAAAAGCCAGTTCTTTTTTGATTATCAATGCTTTTTGAATTGCAATGCTTTTTTTCCTTCCTCACTTTTTAAAATGTTATTGAACAGGAAGGAAAATAAAAAAATAAACTAGACAAAAGTAAGGATGGCAGAGGAAGCAAAATCATAGAGTTGTGATTTATCCAAGTCCGTGGCTGTGATTAAATATGAATTTGATTCTTCTTTGGAGAAAAAAGGCAAAATATTTGGCAAGTCCTGACTCAGGCAACACTAAAAAACAAGTTTTCTTTCAGGTCAGTAAGCTTTCCTTCTCATCCCATGCTTTTGGAGGAGACTTACATGACATCTTTTTACTTGGGAATTTCAGAGTCTCTTTGCTGTGCTTTACACATTGACAAATTTTTCACCCATGAGAGACTACACATGTATTTTTACAGGCACAAGCACACACATATGTTTTATGCCATCTTAGTTACTTATTGCAGTTAGTCTCCCAAACGCTTTGTTACACTGGCCATTGTCTATTCAAAGGCACAATGTGTACTAATATCACTAAAGAGTGACTATTGCTCTGTTTCTACCTTTGACTCAATCTCCTATGAACCGTCATAAAGTGGTCTAATCCTTTTTTATGTGTGTAAGCATTAAAGATATTTTCAGTGGGGAAAGGAGCACAAAATAATCTTCCTTGGAGACTGAGGTATGGGATGAGATTGACTCTTTTCACTGGCCACAATGAGTATTCTTGATTTCCCATCTGAAATAGGACTTCCTGTACAGTTCTCCTCATTCTCCTTTATATATAATTCAAGGTGATTATGTTCATGCATAATGTGGATTGGAGTGAACTGCAGGGATCTCCCTCTCCTCTTCTCCGCTGCACTTTTGCCTTGTCTAATTGGATACTTGATATGGACAATTCCCAAGCTAATGATCTTTCTTTGCAAAATTTATTTTCCATACTCTCACATAATGATGAAATATTTCATGGATCTGTATCTTCCTCCTTCTGTATGGGCTCTATAACAAGTGTCTGAAATTATAGTTAGTTGATTAATTGATTCTGTCATGAAGTTGTATGAAAAGAAACGTAATTCCAAAGTCTCCTTTTTTTCTCTGTTTAACAGTGATTTATTTAATGGCTGTAATGTGTTCGAGCAAAATCCATTTAGTGTTGTAATATCTATATTGAAATTCTCTAATTTATTCATAAAAAAGAAGGCTCTCCCTCCTTCCCAAGCATTTCAGTCAGAAGACAAATGAAGCTTGACCTCTGCTTCTGCATTGAGCCTTTTCAAAATCTATAATAAATTTTAATATTTAAGATCAGAAATGTTTAGTTTTCATTTAGGAAAACATTAACTGATCTAGCAATGGTTAAAAAGAGTAACTGATATTAAGTAATTTTCAGTACTGTAAAGCCCAAGCCAAACCGATGCCATACTGGTGCCCAAAATACCATGCTTATTTCAGCAGGAAGAATTCCAAGAGTCATAAGCATCAATTCCTGAAAAGTTATTCTTGGGAACCTTTTAAAATGAGGGCTGTTCAATGTGGTCTCTCTTACAGTATCTGTTTTACCCAAATTCAGTATAGTTAAATTGTAAACTCGCAGGAACAGGAAATTTCTAGATTTGAGCAGCACCAAGTGCAAAGGCATTCTGCTGGAGGGCTGAGGTGCCACAGGCGTGATAGTGGTGCAATCTCTCCTTATCGTTGTTGAAGAAGCGTCAAGCTCACAGTGCAAATTGGGTATGATATTCTCGTTCTTACTCTGGCGAATATTTTGCCACTGACTTTATTTGGGAGTTAGGGGAGTTAAGCCAGAGCTGAAAACTGGGTTCTGAGTTGCACAGTTTTAGTGTGGTGCCCTCAGTGGGATTAGTTGTACTTTACCTTAGGTGTGTACTTGTTGATCCAAAGCAATAGAAGTGGTAAAATAATTCTGAGTTTGTTTACAAGCAGTAGCTGCAAGAAAGGTTGATATGAAGTCGCTCACTTTTTTTTTTTTTTGTGAAGTGGTTTTAATGCATTTTGAAAGTGACCCTACATTAAAATAACATCCAAAACAGTGTTTCTACTCTGACTCCCTGCTCTCCCTGCACTTGTCAGAATATATTTCTGAGCTACATTTTTGTGCCATTTAGATAAAAAGATGATGTTTCCTCCATCTTCCCCTCTAGCTTGCCATGTTTACTGGACAATGCTTGTCTCCTGAATGGCATCATAAAATATTTTCTCTGTCATTTGCTATGCTCTGGAGGGACTCCCATAACAAAGTGCTGGTTCTATGGGCAGGAATGGAAGTATATCTGGTGGCACATCAGTTTATGCGAACTCATAGTGATGGTTTTAGCACTTTGGGTTTGGAAGCAGAGACAATGGTGGCGCAATTTAAGGTACGTTTGTATGGCATGGCTTTCTATATTCTCACTAGATGGTATTTTAATAGTCATTATTATACTTGGTTTGTCCCCAGGTAGTAAGAATGAAGTCCCACATACAGAATAAGGAAATCTCTGGAAAGAGATCATCGGAACAGGGTTCAGTTCAAATAACACTTAGACGTGTTACTTGCTGATGTGGCAGAGGGATGTGGTAGAGTCACAGCATCCTTGGAACTCGCTTTTTTACATACTGGGAAAGGAGGACACCCTTGATGGCAAAGCTGCGCCTTCAGCTGAGAGGAGAGTGCTCTGAGACCTCGCTTATGGGGAAGACAGCACTGCTTTTGCCATCGGGGAGGGGTGAATCTGGAAAAGAGAGCTGGAGTGAGGTACAAGAGGCCCACAGAGCCTGGAAGTGGAGCTGTTAAATAAGGGGAATTTCTACAAATGGGAGGAAACAAATTTTGAAAGATCATGTCTCTTGGGAGGGTTTTATCCACATGGTGGTTTGTTTTCAAACTCTTACAATGGATCTAAGGCAGTGCAGGTGGGATTGTAGAAAACACTAAGAAATATTTTCTCTAATGCGTTCTCACTCCTTTCCTCTGGGAAGTCAGTGGCAAAACATCCCTGACACCAGTCCTATGTTTTTGAAGATTTTCCCCTAAGAGCCCAAGGCAGGTGTAATTCACCAAAGATAACTTTGTAGTTGGCCTTTGTGAATAGCTTACATATATTTTCAAGTATGAACTGGGTAGCAAGTAGTAATGCCTTGGCTGGGAGTCATTTACATAGAGGCAATTCCTTTTCATAATGACTCCCGGACACATATGAGTTAATTCAAAATCCAATGACATTAAGAAAAAGTTTGTAATAAGCTTTAGAGTGCTCTGAACCTTGTTCAGTGATGTTTTGCTTGAAAACTTGGTACTTGGAAATATTTTTCTGTGCACATGCATGTATAAAACTCAATTTAAAGTAATGTCTTAACTTCTAAAAATGAAGCTGACAAACTTTGTGTACCATATATTTTTTTTTCTTAGGCTGTGAAGTAATTTTTTGACTAAAGTCCTTTTTGTCTTGATGCTGCTGCTATGTATAGTTCCCAAAGAAGCTGAGAACAGCCTTATTAATATCTGATTAGACAGCTAGCTCTTTAGTCTGTACTGAAAAGTCTTAACAAGTGCAAGAAGCCAGCAAAAACTTCAGTGGAGTTCAGAGAACAAGTTGAATGTTTTACATAATGAGCTTCTTAAATAATATCAGAGGTTTTGCCATTGTCAAAGTAGTCCTTTTTCCATGCCTTATTTCAAATGCAGGGTATGTAAAATATTGCAGGTTTCAGTTACTGAATCCTTTTCATATTCTTTTTCTAAAAAAATGGAGGATGGGTCTACCTAAAATAGGTTCTTTGGTTATAATTAGTTAGAAGGTAACTAATCCACACAAATAGAAGCACAAATCCGTTAAATATTACCTTCAAAAGTAAACAAAGACATAAACTTTCCAGAACTGCATTTTTATGTACATCCTACTATTTTTTAGTCTTGCAATGTTGATGGCATTTTTTATGACTCCTGTTCATTATTCATATAGCAGTAAAGACCTAGAAATGTTACCGTTAATTTTAACATATAGCTGATATTGTTGGAAGGAAATGTCTACATACAGCTTTTTTAGCATTTGAGATAGAATGGATGAAATTTGAATATTAGAAACCAGGTGTCAAATTTAGTAATATTATGGAACAGATCAAAAAAACCATGGAAGTAAAAATATAATTGTAAGCCCTGTGTGCTAAGAGATTTTTTTTGTGTGTGTGTATATATATATATTATTATTATTTCTTAATTTAGCATGTCAGTATATCTCCTTGCCAACTACAGAATACAGTTGCTTGTACTATTAATTATGAAAACTGATGTGTAAGTACGTGCTCCAGGACAGAGGGGAACTGACCCTGAAGCTGGGGAGTGGTCAGGCTGGTAAGAACTTCCACTGTATTTCTTGATGACATTTCAGTGACGCCGTAATTAGTGATCCTGGAAAAAAAAAGAAATATTACACACAAGCCATTTTTCAATGCTTGTGAATTGCTGGCCAGGTTTGTAACTCCTCCTAATGGTAAACTGAATGCTGTTCATTTTTTTGCAAGTTGGAATCTTAGACTCTATGTCAGCAAAAAAATCAGCGTTTCAAAATATCAGGATGAAAAGGGAAACTTGATTACTAACAGGGCAGATCCTCTGCCGTTCTTAAAGTATTGAAGCTCCTATTGATTTATTTTTTTCCCAATAGAAGCACTGAAAAATGGAAATACAACAAAATCCTACTTACTTCTGCAATTTTGGCCTTAAGAATGAGATACCATAAAGACTATATAAACACTTTGATTTTTCATTTTAAAGAGTTCACAAACACTTCTTGTGAAGCCCAAGAAGACAGCTGAAGACAGAAGATCCAATGGAGTCATCTATGAACAGCCAACAGCCTGACAGTTCAGAGTGGAAGACCATGCAGGAGGTGAAGTGTGTGGCTATTATTTACACATTAACAATGTAAATAATAACAGTATATGAAATATATAATAATAGAAAATAATGAAAATATATAGAATATATAAAATGACAGCTGCAAAAAATAAAATGTGACCCTTCTGAACACAGTTTCTCTAGACAAACAGTATTATGGAAATTTTGAAAGATAGTTATCCAAATAATTTGAATTTATAAGAGTTGAGTTGAAACAGGGTATAATATGCAAATGCTAAATATAGAATTATTTCCCTTATATTTAGTTACTTTCCTGTGATACTCAGAACTAGTACTTGTGCACCTGCCTTCCTTGGAAGCTGATAATCAGGAGATTAATTTTTATGTACTTCAGCTGAATTATATACTTCGAGATTCAACTTCGGCAAAATGCAAATGAAGGTGTAACAAGACCAGTTAGTAAGGAATTTTCTGTAATTCTGCAGTGCTAATTCAAGTTGCAGTGTTGTTCCCAATGGTGAAATAATACTATGTAGTACAAAACTGTACCCAAGAAACAAAATCTTACAGAAATCAAAGTAGGTTTACAATGGATTCCAGCTCTGCAAAAAATCAGGAGGAGGAGATTTGAGCTGGGTGTTTTATAACATATGGAGAGAGAAGCAAAATAGAAATGTTTGAATGGGCTTAAAGTTTAGATCATTATTTCTGTCAATATTTTCACATATTTTCTGAGAGACCAATATGAATTTCAAACGTATTTATTAGCTGCTTCTGAAGGAGTTATCGTTGATTTTTCTTTTATTTTCTTTTTTTTTTATTCTTTCTGGATATACCCATGATTACTTGTATCATTCACACTAATTTTTAAGGAATTTGCTGTACATGGTGTTCACTTGTTCACTCAAGGGTATTTGTACAATTTCTTGTTGAGTTTGCATTGTTTAGATATACACGAAAAAAATGTATCTTGCCAGAGGTTATAGTCTAAAGCCTTCAACTTGCAAACCTGATATTCATTCTAAGTGTGAGTATTCAAATACATGCAAATAGTGAACTCAGTTGATGCAAATTGTAGCAAGTGATTGTGTTTAAGGATTTTTGATTCAGCTCTCTATTTTGGATTCTTGGTCTAGAAATGTGTATTACCTAGCATGGCTGAGAATTTACCTAACATTTATTGTAGCAATTGGCATAGGTAATATAGACAGGGTTACAGATTTTGATTGCCAGGGAAAAGAGAGACAAAGAGATGAAATATGCATCTTCAGGTAGTTGGGTGCCTGGCCAAGAATGAACGGGAGAGCAAGACAGTATCCTGCCAGAACGTGGAGTCAATGTTTTTTCACCAAAATGTTTTCAAATCTTGACTTGTTCTGCTGCAGAGTGAAAAACTGAAACTGCCCCATTTGTGGAGCTGTTGTTTTCTGGCCATCAGTCTTCCCAGTGTGTTTGTGTGTGTTATGGCATCATAAAGAAAGAGTGCAGAGCACATGTACAACATCCACAGTAAAATCGACAACTCGTTCAAAACTGGGCTGTGTGGAAGCCTATACTTTAAGGGTAGAATATACAGGCCTTCAGCCTGAGAGGAAATTTGGCCATAAATCAAATTGCAGAGAAGCAAAAATTCCTACAGTGCATAATTAATTTTGTTTTTAGTCCTGTGCATGTTTCATGCATTATTGCATAGTCTGCTCTTGAAAGCTACAGAATCAAATAGGCTCACATTTTTGCTACTGCAAGGTGCCAATTTTATTTGTCCTATTTTATTATGCCATAAATAATTTTTACAAGCAATTTAAAAAAATATAAACCTTGCATAATGTGCTTAACATCTATTATCTCCAATGAAAATTTTACTGATTTGCATTATGGGGATTATGCAAATTAATATATAATCAATCAAAATCAAACTTCCGTTATGCCCTTCATGCAATGCATCCCAAAGCACTTTAGAGGATAATAAAATTAGTAGCTTGGCTAAGTAGGAGTAAGCTAGGTCAAACAAATAAGTCTTCAGCTTATACTTAAACAGTGAAATATGGTGGTCATTGAATAGCTTAGGATAAGCTCTCTTATATTTATTTTATACCATAATTAAAGCTCTCATTATAAAAGTCTTTCATGCTTGGAGACTAATCACACCAGAAACAGAGAGACTAGCAATATTAATGCAATGGCAGAACTGTCTTGAATTGCAATCATATTAAAATAATGGCTGCACAGCTGATACTATCTTCTGGTTTTGCATGTAATTTTTCATTTCAATTCACTTGTGGTTCTTAAAATGGTATAATTTTTAAAAGGTAGTAATGCATGTAGTTATAAAATATTGCTAGAATAAACTAATGGACCTAAGAATAGTAGAGTGCTTGTAAGCCCAGCTATACTGTCTAGACATTTTGCAATTGAGCATAACATTCAACGGGTACCTTAGTGCCATTACTTTCATTCTATTCAAATAGTCTTCATCTAAATGCATTACTCTTTGGGAAGGATTGAGTTAACACAAGGTGCTTTTTCATGACTTGGAAATGTGTTGCATATGAAGAGAAACACTATAGTTAGTAGGATCCTACTGTTAGTGGGATCGTGCCTTTGATGGGTTCTGCTTGTGCAGGTTTAGTTCAAATTAGAACATACCAATTGAAATTCAATTTGTATTAATTAAACCTTCCTGACGTTAGAAGACATGACTACTAAACAAATTTATACCTGGAGACCTGACTCCAAGTCATGGTCTGGACACATGTTTTATTAAATAATAACGTGTTGTAATTTAAGATACATTTGTTTTTCCTGTTTTAGTTGGCTGAGGAACTTCTGAATAAAATCTTGGGTTTAGAGGTTTATGTTTGCTTTAAATGAGAGAAGGATAGGGATTAGTCACTCCAATTTCAGAATCAGATAGGAAGTGGAGGTAAAAACCCAAAATGCCTCTACTTGGCTCTGATCATCTTGGTTTAAACAGGCTCAACCTTGTTCCTCATACTGGGCTTCATCGATTACATCGACCTGCTACAGATATGTGATGCTACAGATATTGCAAATGTGTGGTTTGTTCTCCCTCTTGTGTTCATTCACAACCTGTTGTTCTAGTTAGGTCAAGCAAGCTAATTTTTGAAGCTGAAGTGCTATTCCCACTGTAATTAATTTCAAAATTCCTATTGAAATGGGTAAGAAAAATAGGGTCAAATTCTTGGTGAGTTATTTACATTAAAGAAAGTTTCCAAAACCGGATGTAGAAAACTTATAGTATTCTATATTAAATTATTTCTCTGCTGAAGGAAAATAATGTAAAGAAGAAAGCAGAGGAAGGGAAGCCTCTCTTATATTAAGAATCTGCTGTCATAAACACTTTCTGTCCATCTTTGAGTTTTTCACGTTGTTCCTGCACAAATAGTGGTTTATAGAACTGAGAATTTACATAGACGCTATATTGGGTATAAAGTCAGCAATTTGTTTTTGTTTGTTCTCTTAAAGTATGTAGCTAAGGGAAATTTTCCTTTTTTCCCCATGTCATTTTATTGTATATGCCTTTTAGCTGGCTCATTTTGAGATACCATTTACTTTCTCTTCTTTCTCATTGCTTCTAATCTCCACGTGGCCATCCTAGGAAGTATTGTGTAACAACTCTGTTGTGGTCCATTGAGCAATGCGTTAGATGTCAAGCTTTCTTGACAGATAGAATTATCCCAAATAGAATAATCTGCATTGTTTCAAGTTTTCATTAATCATTTGGGATCTATGAGTGTATTACTTTAACCTGACGTTTTTCTCTCACAAAATCTAGCACTGTCCTGAATAATTACAGAAACACAGCCTGATTAAAAAATGGAGAGGATAAAAAAAGTGGGTTTAGTGTTTAGAACATTTTCTCAAGAGAAATAATGTCTACCTAATATATTGCATATCCATTAACTGGAAAAGTTAAATCTACAAGTTTTAAAAATTATGAAAAATCTAAATCAGTCCAATTGATTAAGTGAACAAAACACAGTCAAATTATTTCTGTGTTAACTGATTTTTTGCTGGATTAAGTGAAATTCTAAAGGTAATATAGGCACAAATAAGAAGCATTCAAATGAGATTTTTTACTGTTACACATGACAGCAAGTAAATTAGCTTTCCAGGTGTAAACCCTGGGAAATTTTGTTATTTGTTTGGGGAAAAAAAAAAAAGTTGTTGGTGACAAAGCTATTAAGCTGAAGCTGTATGTAACAAATGACCAAGAGAGATTTAGTACATGTCATAAAATCCTGTATCTGGGACCTATGACAAGGCCAATAATGTCAGAGAAATGAGAGGCAATAAAGCTATGCTTTAATTTATGATTTGCAAAACATCTGCTCAGATGTGAAGCATAAACCGCAGGGCACATGAATGAGAAAGTGTGTGGGGTGCAGAGGCTGTAATGAAAAGGCTAAAATTTGGTGTCTTGGATCAGGGATATAAAATGTTGAATGACTTGCAGTAATTCTGTGGTACGGCTGCTCATTTCAGCTTGCTTAAGATTGCAACTACTAGTGCTAAGTGGGGTTTAGGCTTGTTTTGGTTTTAGGCTTGCTAAATTCTTTGTTTCTACTATTTCCCTAGCATGACTGATAAATCTGGATGTTTACTCTTATTACATGTGTTAATGTAATCACTCAGGCAAAGGACATTTTATCTGAAAAAAGAGGTATGAAGAGGTTTATAGGTTAGCACATAAAGCTTCCCCCCACCAGAAAAAGATCAAGCGTAGGATATAAACCTTTTTCATGATTTGTTTGACAAAACGCATCCACAGCAATCGTGTTGCTCCCTGGCTATTATTTTATTCCATTGTAAGCGGGGTATCCCCTGCAGAAAGGACCATGATAAGATGCATCCTTGTTTGGGTACACCATGTATTTTATTACCAAGCCATGAATTTGGACGGGGTTTCAGGAAAATTTCTTACCTGGACACACCATGTCTTAAGTGTAGAAGCACAGGCCCAAAGCCAATGCACTTGCAGAGTTTTTGCTTTTATATAACTGCTTTAGACCTTAGCCTAGATATATTTGCATACAACTCATAATGTCAGTGTTATGGTCTGAGTAGTATAGAAAGTCCAAAATTTAAATGGGATTTAAAAGCAGAATCCATCTCAGGTTGTTGCCTGCTTTCCATAGCTGTATTTTACGCTGCATTCTTCCAGAGTTATGTAAATGTCACTGCAAACACAATATGTGTCTGAAAAGTAAAAAAATGGGGAAAAAATTATTCTTCAGCTGAAACACTTGAAAATGTTGTTTGTGTTAGATGGCAATGTTGAAATAGAGACAACAATAGCAATTTTGGGTGGAAACTGGTTTTATTCCCCAGGTGTTAGCTGATAAGACTAAATCCTGAGTTTAGAAAAAACATATTTCAGAGCTCTCTGTGAAAGGAGGCTTCTAAGATCATTGATTTTCTTCTTCAACTTTGGGGGGTCATGTGTTAAGGAAATGTTTCTTATTTCCTTTTTCCCCATCCTTTCTACCTATTTCTGTGTATTTGTTAGACTCTGGTGAATACGGTTCAGGTAAGTGAGAGAATCATCAAGAATTGTGAAGGTCACCTTCGGAGAATAGTCAGTATGACAGTAATTGCTCAATTTGTGCCTGGAGCGGGAATGTTTTGAGGAAAAGCAGTTTCATTTTACCGTGTTTTCCTCATGCCCTGCTTGCCAGAGCCTCTGAAGTTACAGTTTCAGGGGAGGTGCTCCAGGACCTGAACCCCAGCCTGAGGGGGAAGATTCCAGAAATGGGAATGAAATAAAACCTGCAGTTATCTTCCCTGCAGAATTTCAGATAAAAACTTGTCAATTTGTATTCATCTCATTCCACTCTACATGCGAAGGTGGACTTGTGGCAGTTGTGGGGCTATGGAGATGTTAGTTCATCGAGTCTGACCTGTCTGACCAAGGTCATGGAATGTTTTGGACAGACATAGCAGATGGCATGGAGAGCTTCAGCCGATGGAGAACCTCTTGATTACCCCAGTGGTTTGTTCCAGTGACAGATCGACCACACTTTTAATGTTGTGTGTCTAATTCCTGCTTTGATTTTCTCTGACTTTTAACTTCCAGCCCTTATTTATTTTCTGTAGCAAACAAGGACCACCCCCCATAGCTCCTGCCATTTTCACCTCATGAAGGTATTTAGGTACCACGGCCAAATCATCCAGTTAATTTTGTGATAAACGAACAAGACTGAACGTCCTTAGTTTTTCCCTGAGAGGTATTTTTCATGTTCTTGAGTAAGACAGATATTAATGTTGAAGGTGGTACTTGCTGAACGGATGAATGACAATTTAAAATTCAGATAAGCAGGAGGGCACCTGAAATGTTGATGGAAAATGACCTGCCTGCCTCAGAGCGGCGGTGGCACGGCGAATACAGTTATTAATACTGTGGGTTCTGTTAATTCAATCTGTGTTTTTGTTGCTGCATAGAATCACCAATAAAGACTGGAAACCAGACACTGTACATGTAGATCTCCTGCGAGCCTGCCCATTGAGCTGAAATCATTGGTTTCCCATAGTTTTGGCTCGCCGAGTGCAGGCAGCACATTGCACTGTGCTTGTGGCCCCAGGCCCTTAACCAAGCGTGTCAGGTGTGGCGTCTGTGCTTGGTCCCTAGTGAAATTCTGTTAGAAAACTAGCACCAGCTTCTCCAAATGCCCTTAGTACCTCTGGCATAAAGTCAGTCCTACTGCATTTTGAATACATGATCAGGTAGTGCTGAGGGTTTTCCAGTTTATTTCTCCTTTCTCTGGAGATCATATGACAGTATAGACAAAGAGCATTACTACTTTTGAAAAGTGGTTTAGAATTTTGGTGCTCAAATCTGTGATTTTAAGTGTCTTTAAAAAATGTTGTTATAATTTGCATTTTGGCTATAAAACTGGTAAGAATCAGTAAGATTATCTTTCAGGTACCATCGTAGGCAAAAATAGAAATAAATTGTAGATTTCAAAGGCTTACACTGCATTAATTGCTATTTTTTTATTTATTTCACTTATTTTGTTTTAAAATACTAGCTATTGTGGAGATATTAAACGTTATGCTTAAGTTTGAGCTCTACTTTACATTTAAAATCTGACAATTTTTTTAGAACTAATGTTGGATGAATACTATCTGATTAATAGATGTATTGCATTGTCTATATGTTCTTATAGCCCTTTCTTCAGTAAGTGGAATCTAGATAACTGAAAGTGATGCTAAAATGTCTAAAATAACACTAGACACCTGCGTTACTGCACCTGAATCCTGTATTTCTTCAAGTGTTGTATTGTTAAGAGGAGGTTGATTTTCATAAGCCACATAGAAAACATCCCTGACAATAGAGGAATATTGCTTACTGATCAACAGATACCAAAGGATGCTGGTCACCCTGCATCCTCATATTTCTATATTTTGTTTCTTCTGCCCAGAATAAATATTGCCATAAAAGTTCTGGCTAGCTCACAATGAAATGGGATGGTCTTCCTCACGTTTCTCTGTTTCTTTTGCCACTCTCACATATTCAGAATTATACATAACATCGTTTCAAAAGCTTTTCATTTGGATGGTGTCAACATGTAAATGTAAATTGTATGTAACAAGAACCTGTATTAAAAGGAGACCCTGTTCTGAGCTCATCATCCAAATCTCAAAGGAAATGGGAAAACTTGAGGAAACTTATTTTCCATACAGCGTTTCAGGTGGTATGGAAATAGGGAAGGGGTGCAAAGAGCTGGTGATGGTAACATTTCCAGTTTTCCCATAGTATGACAAAGGATATGTTAATTTTTTTTTTAAAAAAAAGGTAATAATATCAGCGGAAAATGGCCATAAAGATTTATCTGTAAATATTTAAAAGGGTTTAGTTCACTGTATTAAACAGTTAGTCAAAAAGTCATTACTGCACAGTTGGTACAGAACAGTTTGGTTAACAGTTTAAAAGAAGTTTTATATAAATGACTGACAGTTCCTAGTATGCCAGTCCTATGTCACAGACATCAGTTAAGTCTTTGCTTTGTATACACCTGGAATGTGGCCGCTCAGGGCTTGTAGGTTTTCTTTGAAATGGTTGCTGTCAAAGAAGGTTGGAGATGGGTAGAGAAAAATGGGAAAAGACCGAATGATTACCAGAAAGTTAAGATTTCTGAATGTGGCCCAGAAGAGAATAGATTGCAGGGGTGAAATGTAACTCAAACCGAACAGCAGCTTGTTCTACAGTCTACTGACTTCAGTGTATAAAATACCATGAAGAGTGATTTAGGGTATCAGCTGGTTGCCCTGTGCTCTTTCCTTATGTCAGTACATGAATTTCTGTAGATACAAAGTCATGTGTACATTGCTTTTACAAGTCTTGAAAGATAAACCTTTTTTTTCAATAGTGCTAATCCTATTGGAAGAGATAGCTAGTTTTACCCTGTAACTAACACGTTGTATGCCTTTTTCAGTAGTATATGTGCTTATTCTTATGTCTAGTCTTGTACCTCTCAAAGCTATATTTTATGATGTGGATACATAAACCAGAAGCAGCTGTGTTTTCAAAAGATAATTGGGTGTTAAGATGCAGAGGTGAACTTTTAGGCAGCTGTGAAAAGTCCCGTCTGATGCTTATCTGCATTCCCTCTGCACTAAAACATTTTGAAAATCTGCTCCATAGTAAATTGTATTGAGGCGATGGTAGAATCCAGCAGTGAGTCACAGAAGGGCAAAGAGGAATATTTATAAAAACAGCCAATTCATCAAGTTTTTATTAATTAAATTCTTCAGGAAGGATTTGCCATCCTGAAATAACGAGATATTTGATAAGCGTAGTATAGTCTGCTTTTATGAGGTTATTCTTACTCTTGCACATTGCACAGGCAGATAATTAACAACTATGCATTTTTACTGGTTTCCTTCTTTAGGAGTTAGGTTGATAGGACTGGTCTCACCCATCCTGCCTGGTTTGGGAGAGACAGGAGGAGGATGAGCTCTTCCTGACGAATCACCACTACAGCTTGAGGAACTTGCACTGTTTTACATCTGAAAGTATAACACAAATCTGCATTTTTCTAGTCACTGATCTTATAGCAGAATGAGGGAGGATGGAGACACTAAGACTACAATGAGTATTATAATCATTCACATCAATGTGAATTTTAATATCAGTGAGCACAGATCCAGCCCTAAGAGCTGCATGCAAAGTGCACTGAAGTCATTGGTAGTATTTTTGAATCCATGTATTTGTATAAAGCCCTCAGGCCCAAGAAAATAAATTACATTTAAGTATTCTTATTATCTAATGTTGCTCCTTTTCTTCTTATCATCTCTTCTCCCACCCTCTCATATTAATTTTTTTCCTTGTGTCTTCTATTCAAAAGAAAATATCACCAAGGAGAGTAGTAGATTTTTGTAAGGTTATATTTGCAGTAGACTGCAAAGAAAGAAGTCCCCATTATTACTGAAAACAATTCCATACCATTTCCAGAGATCACAAGAATATTATTCTTAGATGACACATTCTTAGTCAGTTCAGCACTTTATGTATCTCTAAGTTAAAAAACACTTGGTTTAAAAGAATAAAAGATATTAGCATTGCTGCTGACAAGAAATGGGTCAGAATTATCCTGGTCTGTGTGCACATGCAGCCCCTCCCTGCCCTTCATGTACATGTCAGTATGTAATTATACAAAAAGGGAAAGATTGCAGGATAATGGTGGCCGTACATGTGTGTGCGTATGTGTGCTTATATTTAGATGCACGTATATACGGCCATGAGCTCAGCACCTGACGGACAGGTCTGCAGTTTCCTTTCAGGAACTGCCATGATGACAACCAGTTCTAGAGGAGCATGCAGGGAAGGGTTGGTACCCAGGGGAAGGCAGAGGTTGTAGCTGTAAATATCAACCCAGCCTTTATTTTTATGTGGATATAGGTAAATTATCTCCTGATTTTCTGTGTTTTCTTCCCCCGACGTTGTCAGAGGTTGCTGTCAAAGGCTGGACCATGTGTGTCATGGATGTCAATGAAAAAGGCAGCTCCTATGTTTCTCCTGATTCCAGCTGCTGTGATCAAGGTTATATGCCTCCTCTTTGCTGCCAGTATATTGAAAAAGAAGCCACAGGAGGGCATTTTTTAAATCCACTGATTCCTGACAGTTGTGTCTGCTCATTGCACGAGCTAAGAGGTGCAATTTAGTGCAGCCTTCAAGCAGCACTATACTGCACTGGACCACCAAAACATGCAAAAAACATGCAAATGGGGAATTTATTTTTCTGATATTTTCTCTTAATTTACAGCCTACAAAAGAAGAAAACATATTACATTTTGATTTTTTTTTCAAACTGATGAACTACTTTCTTTTTTTAATTGAAAAAATTAGTTTTGATAATTTTGAAGGATTTCGTTTTCTTTTTCTATTATCTTTAATCTGCCATTTTCCTAGTTAGCTCAAATTTTGAAAGGAAATGTTGCTTTGAAATGGGGAATCATATTTTAATTTTGAAAATGTCAAGATATTCTGATAGTTTTGCCACCTTAAGAAAAATGCAGGCTTGCAGATCTTGTTGAAACTGATCTCTTTCTGCAGGCAGTTTTGGTTTAGAGGGATCAGTAATTTGTCATGGACAAAACCAATTTTTTTTAAAGCTCACTTCCAGACTGGTGAATTCCATTTTCCTGCTGAAGTGACACAGTACAAAGTTTTAATGAAGGATCTCAAATACTGTCTTTAAGGCAAGTGGACTTCAGAGTTTTAGCAAGGCTAAAAACAAGGCAGTCTCTTTCCAATTTTTTCTACAATTTCTATATAGTTATCTGTTCTTCTTTGTTCTCAAACATTCAATGTACTTCTCAAACTCCTAGCAACTCTCATCAGATTGCTTTGCAAAAAGAGCTGAAGAACATACAGATTTATTTTTGAAAGAGAAATACTTTCTCTAATTGGTGCTGCTACAGAAAGATCCAGGTTTATTAGCATATGATTGCATTTTGAAAGTCTGAAGTGCCCTATTAATTGGGAACAAATTTGACAAAGAGGAGGACAGACACATTATCTAAATTAAGAAGCCTAATTTAAAACAGAGAAATAAATATACCCAAGACAAAGTACTGATGTTGTTTAAGTTTGGTAGGAAATACACTGATAACAATCTCAGAATATTTCAAAGAAAAGGTATTGCTGAGAAGCACCAGCTGCATTGCATAAAGACTCTATATCATAGTTGCACAGCTATTTAGAAAAAATAGTATGTTTCCCATAATACATAGGCTTCATAAATTTTCTTTTTAAAAATAAAATGTACTTGACCACAATTGCTATCAAATATCTACTACTTTGGCTGCTTAACAGGCATAATATGGATCTGTCCTCGCTGCTGAAGTCATTGAAGCCATTGTTATTGGCTCTGTTGGAAGTATACCAGGACCACTCCCTGGGTCCAGGGAAGTGGCTCCCACAACAGATGTGCAGTGGTACCCGGTGCACGGGGTTCCTACGGAATATACCCTATGAAATCAGTCACAGCTAGACAAAAATGCCCCTAGTCATCTTATCTGCTGGTATAAATCAATTGTGAACCTGTTGGAATCAATAGGGTAATACTAATGGAAAAATGGTGAGACAAGCTTTAAAATTAAACTGTATGGTCAAGATAAATGTGCCTTGAGACCTTGGGCTTTTGCCAGCCGGTGTCTGAAAGATACTGTAGAGTTATCTTATGTGTCCAGAAAGATGAAATACCTGAATATTTTCCCTATAGAACAACACATCCCTGAATGTTGTCCATACCAATTGATCATCATCATAAAACAGGGTAAACCATCTCCACCATGGTGTTTTATGGAAAGCTCTTCTGTTTCTGAGCTATGGTAGTGAGGAGATATATATAGAATATATCCTCTCATATATACATTTATTTGTGTGTATGTGCGTGTGTATAAAAGTCTTAAGGAAAACTTCTCAGAGAGTGGTTGAACTCTTCTGGTTTTGTAATTCATCACATGGGTAAATATAGCACAGAAAAACTGAGCATTTCCTTTTAATATATGAGTTCATTTGCTTTGGTCATATTAATATTTTAAATGTTTGCTTTCCAGGCATGTCCAAGAAATCAAATACTACTTACAAAAATGGTGAGAAGCAAAATTCAGACTAGTCCATAGGACTATGGGTGAGCTGTAGAGCAAGATTCAGTGTCCTTCAGACAGATACAGTCTGAGGTTGCATTTGAATTCAGTAATTCAGTGGCTTGTGTCACGTGTGGGACTGGAGTGGATAACCACACTTCCCTTCTGGTCTTAAAACTCCCTGTATTTCTGAGACATGCACATACACACAAATTCTCACACAAGGTTTCCTGAGCACTGACTGCTGCTCATTCATTATTAACTGTTCTCCCAGCATGTATTTATATATGTGAAGCTGATTGATGAACTGGGGTCTAACACCTGCTGAGCCTGCATCAGGTGTTGAGTCAATTCTGGCTGTCCTGTTGGTTTCATCTGAGGAGCGCTCTCTGCTCTTTGGTAGTGCAACGTTTTACTTAAAACTAAGTCAGACTTGAACTTTCTAATAGTATAGAATTTTTATTGTTGTTGTTGTTATTAAATTTTATTTCCTCCTGCGGAACTTCTGACAGAGAGAAAAGCCCTCACCAGGTATGAGATGCTATCCTCTCCCTGTCCTCAAATTCTCTGTCTCTGCAGGACACTGTCTATCATTTCAGTTAAGGTTTGTCCAAGTACTTTTTTTGATATTTACTATTTTTAAGAATTCTTCAGAATAATTTTTCTTCAGCTGCTTTCTCATAATATTTGAAAACTGGAAAATTAAACCCTAATCCTTAGTTATTCTTTCTCTGGCCTGGAAATAGGAGCAAGGAGGGGAACAAGACATTTCTAAGGCATTTAAGTATGCCATTTTCTGGTGTTGTCATGCCTACAATATCCAGTTTGCCCCACTGTATCTTCTGACTTCCCATGTGAAACACAGGTAGCTGTTTGTTGTAGTCAGCAGGACATCGGGCAGCATTTGTATCAGCCAGAGATGCTCTTTCTGCAAGGTGAAGGTTGAAGGGAGGTTTTCATCACTGCTATAGCAATGGCAAAAGATGTCCTTAACACAACTAAGAACTAAGACATCTAATCTGTCTTTTTTTTTTTTTTTTTTACGCTCAGCTAAGAAGGGGTTCAAGTGTGACACTTGGGTTCCAGTAAGTCTCTTGAGAAGTTCCCCTTGATTTCTTTTGGTCAGACTTTCATCCAAAATGTTTTTCTACAGCCAAGAAGTTTATTTTTTACCAAAGTCTTCAGATCTACCCCATTCCTAAGAAAAAAGTGCTTCTGTTTGCTCAGGAGGATGACTTAGCTGCTGTTTCTAGCCCTGATCGGGGGTCTTGTGGGAAACGTTTTTAATTTTGGTGTATTTGAGTGATTTAATTAAAAAAGTTAACTTGAAAACTGATTCTGATTCATCTTTGTCCAAAAACAGTCTCTAAAATTATCTAAAAGTAGAGATAATTGCCTTCTGCCTTTCCAGTTCCTGATTCATTAAAAGAATTGATTGACTTTGAGTGCCTGCAAAGCTGACAGCATGTAGTCTATTAATGGATTAACTCTATAAAGGTCCTGCCCTCTGTTAAATAACTACTGCTGCCATTTAATGGGACCTGTGGCCATGTCACTAGGAGCAAAAAGAGACCCTGGCAGAACAAATGTCAAGTGAGCTCAGCATTGTGGTCTGCAAATTCAGTTATTCCGTATAAATGATGCAGAGTCAACATGCTAAAATCTGCCTGTAGTAATCCTGTTACTGCATTCATGGTGCCAGTGCTTTTGCTGAATAGGTATTGTGGGTATCATTCTACATGCTTGTGCTATTGTATTTTTTATGTGGCGTCTCAGCCCAGTAAGGAATAAGAAAATATTAGTAGTTGTGGAAAGGTACTCCCAAGACTGATTCACAGAGGACAGGAAGGGAGAGCTGCTTACATTGGTCACCTTGGAAAAGCTCATGCTGGTATTTGTAGAGGTGTTTATTGTAGAGCTGGCCCACAAGGCAAGCTGCCATACAGTTTTTTCCCAAGGTATCCACCATCAGATCTGCAAAACATAGCAAAAAAAGGCTCACCCATCTATATTTGCCTCCAAAAGAAATGATTGCTGTTTACTGTGATTTTGGAAGCCCACTCCTTGAAAATATCCTTAAATAATATTGCATCGGTGTTACTCCTGCAAGTGCTATTAATGCAGAAGAGGGTGACCAGTAAGAGCTACAAGGAATTAGCCTAACAGTTCCTCTTTGCTTTGTCTTCTTTTCTGTTTTTTGTTCTTAAGAAAAGAAAGGTTAAAAATCTTCCAGGTACTGCAAACTTTAGAAAGTATGCAGACAGATACAGAACGCTTTGAACTTTTGTAAAAGGCGGCTGTTAAAGTCAGTCTCTGTTATAAATTTATTCTACAGTGGTGGCTGTGAACATCCAAAGCTAGACTGGGACTAGATTTATGCGTAGTCATACATTATGTATCAACTATAAAAAAAAAAAGGCTTTATGATATAGCACTAAATTTTTAGGAAATAAAAATTCTGCTGAAAAAGGAGCTGTGCAACATTAAAAATGCTAGGCTTGTGATCAACACCTACTCCTCCTCTCAGCTGTCTTTTATACATTTCTATTTAGAATCATGCTGGTATGGGTTGTTAAATTTACATTTCATGTTGGAGTCAAAAGTCAACTCCAAAAGCTGTAGAGTTAGCATGTAATTATGAAACAGTTAGAAAAATCAAGAGAGGTAAGATTTCAGTCTTAGGAAGTTGAAAGACTAGAATCAGTTATTTGCAAAAGGTTGATTGATTGGACTCCATTGCAAAGACGTTCAGCACCCAGAGTTTTCCACTCCATAAACATCTTTGATACTTGGGTATCTTTTCTGACAAAGATGTTTAGTTTAAAATAAATGTTAAATAATATTTTCATTTTGAAGTTACTTATTGATAATGTCATTAAAATATTATCCTAAACAGAAACATTTGAAGATGATCCGTACTTGGATCAGATATTTCTTTAATTACAAGTTAAAACAAGACTAGTCATTTTGAACTTTATGGCAGAACTCAAAGCTGTAATGAGGTTTTGCAAGGGAAAAGTGTTTCTGCTGCTGGATGTTTGGCTTTGGTTTAGAGTACCTAGAAATAAATCAGTGCTATAGGTCAGGTTTGACAGCACTAAAATTTAATTAAATTGTGCAATTTTCTTTTCAAATTATAGAAAGCCCCATAAATTGGGTAATTGTACAATGTTTCCACTATGTTGATTAGAAATCTAAACACACAAAGGAATTTATATTAAGCTGAAAGCAGAAAACTAGAGAACAGTGGCAGAATAGCAAATGTGGAATGTTTAGAGTTAGGAGTAAGACACGTGAGACCCAGCACGTCGCAGTACACCAGCGTGCAGTGTGGCTGATGTACACTATCATAATCATTTCCGCAGTGGCTTGAATCTGCTTGGCAAGACTGGCTAATAAGTCGTCTTACTGTAAATACTGCAACTTGATGTGAAAGCTTCAAAAAAAACTCAGTTTTATTCTAGAAATAAGCACCAAAAGTCATGTGGTTTTCTCACTTGGTAAGCGAAATGTAAGCTTATTTGGATTACAGAAAAATAACACAGCATGGGGATCTTCGGTCTGTCTGAGTGACATCGTTTGCTCCCTGGGCCAGTGCTTAGAGACAGTGACTGCAATTGTCCTGTTAGTCCCACCTTCTTGGATGTCTAATTTCACACATATTTGGAACACTGTGGCTGGAAGTTTATCCAAAAACACTGTAAATCAAACTGTCAGTGGTTTTCACAACCTACATGGAACAGTCCCTGAAGTTACAGATGTTCATGGAAATCATGGAAAGTGTGCAGGGATGGCTGTTAGCCTCTACTCTTCTCTGAGCGTTTCTGTCATTTCGTATTTTTAAGACTACGTGGCTCATTGATATGTTGGTAAACAGCCATCTGTTTTTAGGAAAAAAACGTGGTGTTATACTGTTAGAAAGTGAGTGTACCATTTGCTTCGACTGTTTGTCTGTCTAATACATTTCTTAGGTCACATGAGTACTGCTTTGGCTGTCAGATTGGGTAACTTAGGCTCTTTAAAGTATTGAACTAAGGAATAATAGTATGCAGCTCTTAAAAATAATGACTAAATTTGAAAGGCAATTTCTATTTCTACATTAAGCTGTGTCTTTTGTAAAGAAGGGCCATTTCCCAAGTGTTCCCGTGAACTACAACCACTCGCATAAAGTCTTATGAGTGTTAATGGCAAGCGTGAATATCGATAATGTGAACGCTTAGGATTTGAATGCGTGTGACTTGTTTTTGCAGCACTATAGCCCTGGATAATACCTGAATGGTAGGCCAGGATTTTCTCAATCCTAAAAGCACTTAGAAACATTAACCAATACAGCAACCCTATAATATTATTGATTCTATTTATACAGGGAAAAAGAAGACTTAAATGGGCTTTCTCAAGGTGACATTTCTTAAATATTCGAGTGCCTTTTCTATAAAGCTGTGTTTGTCTGTTTTTTCTCAGTGGTTTTGCACCTGCTTGTTCATTCAGAAATATATAGAGGTAAGATTAAAGTCTTGGTGGCAGTAGTTCATCTAAGCATTTCCTAACTTTTCCTAGCTGTGAAAACATTAAAGAATGGAGAAAAACATGTAATTTTAACTCATTGCTTCCCCAGGGAGAAACTTTTGCTTAAAAAATATGGAACTAACTTCAACAGCTGGAATGGAAAATTGTTTTGGAAGAAAAATCAAAATGTTTCCATTGACAGTTTAAAGTGGGTGTTTCTCTTTGGAAAACTCTTCAGTGTGTCATGGTTTTAGCTGGGATAGTTAATTTTCTTCACTGTAGCTAGTATAGTGCTGTGTTTTAGACTTAGTGTGAAAATAATGTTGATAACACACTAATGTTTTAGTTGTTGCTAGGTAGTGCTTACGTTAGTCAAGGACTTTTCCAGCTTCCCATGCTCTGCCAGGTGCACAAGAAGCCGGGAGGGGAGGGGATACAACCAGGAGAGCTGATTCAAATTAGCCAAAGGGTATTCCATATCATGTGACGTCATGCCCAGTATATTAACTGGGGCGAGTTGGCCGGGGGAAGCAGCAATCGCGGCTCGGGGACCAGCAGCATCGGTCGGTGGGTGGTGAGCGGTTGCAGCACTTGTTGTTTGGTTTTGGTATTTTTTTTTTTCCTCTTTCCCTTCTTCCAAGGTTTCATACCTCTCTCGCTCATTATTTTCCTTTTCATTATATTATTATTATTATTATTGCTGTTTTATTTTAATTATTAAACTGTTCTTATCTCAACCCACGAGTTTTCTTACTTTGGCCCTTCCGATTCTCTCCCCCATCCCACAGGGGTGGGGGAGCGAGCGAGCGGCTGGGTGGTGCTTAGTTGCTGACCGGGGCTAAACCACAACAAGTGATAAAAAATATTTCAGTTCCAGCTCTAGGTTTTACTTTGTCTCCACAAATACACCAGCTACCATCATTGAAATTCTCTGGGCCTTGTTGCACTGTCCTTAAAGAACATCAGCCACAGTCCTGTGGACTGTTGTTTTGCAGTCATTTCTGGATATGCGCTCCTCTGGATGACCAAGAAATAGAGGTTTGAGCTGGATCAGGCATGAGTGTGCAGCTGTATTCCTTTCAGGCTAGCACAGGACACAATCCAGCCTTTACATCTACATGAACATATGAAAATGAGTGGGCTGCAGTATGACTATGAATGCATGATCCAGCATAAAGCCTGCCTTTAAAAACTTAATTGTTTTTGGAACAGGGTTGAACACAAAGATCAGCACGTTATATCATCTTGTTTTGATGATTTAGATTCAGTACTGATGCCTAAATCCATTTTTATGGACTCATCAACCTCAGCCTGAGTATCTGGTAACATCCAGGCAGCTTAAACTGAGAACTGCCAGACCTGTTTCATCCTCGCTTAATTTTCAGAGGAAGGAAGACCTAGGCCAAAAGGAAAGGGTGATAAGCTGTCTCTCCAGAAGAAATTTTGGTGTTGCTCATCTGTTCTGCATTGCGTTGTAATTGCTTACACTCTGCATGAGATGTGGGCACTTCAGATAGTAGAAAATAGTTCAGAGGTGCTGATGAACACCTGCACTTCAGGCTACCTATCTGAAATTAATCTTTCTTTTTAAGCCCTGGGTTTTATCACTCTTAGATGAAAAGGCCGTGATCTTGCCATCTTCTTCGTGCATACTTAACATCTATGCTGCCTTTGGATCGATTACCAAAAAATGGGATAAGCATATTAGGCAAATTTATCCATACCTCATATGTGCATAACAGCTCTTCAGTGCTACACATTGATAATACTGGGAGGGTCTAACGTACTGTTTGCATTTATGTCCCACTGGATTTTAATATAAGTGGTATTTGCTAATGACGTATTTTACTATTAAGAAGTGTTCAAGTAGTTTACTATGGGAATGTCATGAAAAAGGGAAGAAGAAAATAACCCAATAATGTTATACTTGGAAGCAGTTTTTTGTGGAAAAGGTCTAGGATTTTTCTAACATTTTTTGTTTTACAAAAAGGAAAGTTATGTCAGATTTGTGATTGTCTAGAAATTTAAACTCATGAAAATAAAACTGTAAGAAATGATATTTCTCATAGGTACTTACTGGAAAACTTTATTTCATTCCTGTAGTTGTTGGAAAGTTCTGCCAGTGACCAATTGCTCTATTGTTTAGTGCTTGGATCTAATTAATTTTTACAAAATATGACTTTCTCAGGCTTTTCACTGGGTGTGACAAATTTGCATTGCTTTTTCTGTACCCTGTATATTGCAGCTCACATAATTACTGTTCCTCCTGCTGGGCAATTAGTGGGAAGAAGTCCCAAAATTAAACTAAATAGAACTTTATAGTTGCCCATGAATTCTGCTATGTTTCTGCAGTTAATATTAAGCGATGCCTTTCACAAGGACAACAAATCCTTACACATCCTTAATATCAAAACTGTGGGCTGGATTTTTAGAGTTCCCTTAATATATTTTAAAAAACTAGTGAATCGTTAGGACTTTACGCATACTGTTAGCAGCAGTATGCATACTTACACTGCACAAAGATAATAATGTTTATGCCTTGTGTATATAGACTATGCAGTTTCATATTGTCACGGTTGCAGCATTTTTCCATAATTGTGTAGAGGTCTGAGGGTTTTCCAAGGTTAAGAGCCACTTCCTTTGCTATCTCTGAGGAATCAGACTCCAGGCTGCTCTGTGTAGGTTAGATTGCTGGGCAATATAGTGCAAGAATGTGATAAGCCAGAACTGTCCAAAACCTGGTGCCAGACTGCTCAATGTCAGTGTCCCAATCTGCCTGCCTTATCCCTGCTGGAGAGCAGACCCAGCACTTTGCTGCCAGGGCAAGGCTGATGCTGATGGACAAGACCATGTACAGCAAATCTGTCAAAATGGATTTGCTGTGCACACGCAGAGGATTTTGTGTCACCTCTGTGGTGGTTCAGAACCATCGCTCTGAATTCTGCAGTTCATGAAAACAACTTGAAACAGATTTCATGTGACTCAGTCTGCCACACAGGCTTGGGAAGAGTGGCAGCCTCCCTGCTTCCCAAAATGACCCTGCTGTGGCCAAATCTAAAGCTTCTGGATAACCCACTGAAATGCAGTAGGTGATTTTTCTTTTCTTAGCACTGACACATTTGAATTGAAGATACAAACAAGCAAGCAAGAGACAGCAAATTATTTTTATTGCCAGAGGTATTCTCTTGTTCTTCCCTTTTCTCTTCTGGTTAATAATAAAATCCTTACTTGTTTTTATCATTTCAGTTTTGCCTTTTTTTCTTAACCTGATGCAACCTGATTTGGCTGTAACCAACAATACACTGTCCGTGGAGAAAATTTTCTAATAGGCCTGGAGTTTTAATAATGAGTATACAGAGAAAAAAAACACACAAGGCTGAATATATAAATGTGTAAATTGAGTAAACTTTTTACCAGCTAAACCAACCTCTCTTTAATCTAATAGGCTGTCCAATTTCTTACTTACCAGCATTCCCCAAGCAATATTGGAGATTGACTCACTGCACCTTTTTTCCATGCCCAGAGATTTTGTTTGAGTGTCTTGGATGGTTTTTACATCCTGTACTGTACAAAAATAAATACACTTATTAGACAGTTAAAAATAGAGAATTTCATTTTAATGTCTCTCTTTTAAAAGCTTGTTTACTCTTCCCATGTTTACCTTTTAGGTTTATGGTTCTGTTTTTCACAGTTTACTGTCTGATACTTCACTGAACATTTCGTGGAAGGAACTTTATGGATGCATAAAAGTAAAGCTAGACTATTTCTTTTGAACTGGTTATCTAAACAGGAGCTGGTATCCCCTAGAAAATTTTAAAAACTTACATTTAAAAACACATCTGTGAATAGATTTGTAAAATTTATTCTGTTCTTGTATGCTATCAGTTTCATGATGTGTGGAGAAATACAGGTTTTCTTTTGTTTTATTATGTGGTTCAATTTTCTACCTGAAAGCCTGATCCCCATTTGTGTTACTTAGTTTCCATGATGATATCCCAGATGGCGAACAATTTTAAGGCAACGTGCGCATTCTGAAGAAAAGATGAACTCCACAGACCAAACTTGATTGTTCAGTCATTTCAGCATAAAAAGACATATTAAAACCCTAGAGTATTTTAAGGTAGTAACTAGAGCCAAAGCCATGGTTGTCTCACTTTTCCTGGCTTCCTGTAAAGACTTCTGCATCTCTGCCTTATGAGCCAACACATCCTGGGTATAGATTTAACGTATGCTTTAGACTTCGTTAAAGCCAAGCTGTTATTTTAAAATAAAAGTTGGTGACTGATACTTGCATTTTTAATACTCACATCTTTGACATATCAGTGCAAACCCATGTATGAAAGTAAATCTATAAGGTTTAATTTTTCACTTATAGTATACTGACATGGAGTTTTGCTGTTTCTGGGAGTTAGAAAACATCGTGCCAGGATTCAGGAATATCTATCTGCAAGGGGAAGTGGCTGTTACAGAAATTTGGTGTAAGGACCCTTGGAACATGCTGATTAAAAGTTGTTGTAGATGTTTATTGTTTCTTCTCCGCTTGCTTTAACTCTAACTCTGGAGTGAGCAGCCTCCCTGCCTCGGGGACACGCACACCGATCTTCCTCCCTCAGAAGGGCTTTTCTTTGTAGTGTTGGGTAGTCTACCTGTTACATTAAAAATTCATCATTCTGGCTCAGGGTGTCCATTAATGATCACTCAAAAACAATACACAAGTGTCTCAAGCAGTGATTAGAAGAAATGTGCATGTTTTCATTTAATCCCCCTTGAAGACCTCTGATGCCGGGGAAATTAGGATTTATCCACTTCACAGTGAAATACTGGGGAACATAAAATGCAATATTCAGTGCAACATGTAGAGGTTGTAAAAAAAAAAAAAAAAAAAACAAAAAAAACTCAAGCCAAATACTCTTCTTGCTCTTGAAGAGGAATGAAGACGCACACAGAGACACTTGCGTGAGGTGGTATAAAACCTGGGGCTAACTTACCTGGTCCCCTGAGCTGTGCAGTGCGTGACAGCAGGAAAGTCTGTGGATGGGCTGGGCAGGATATACTGTTTGCCTAACTGAGCCCTCAATTATCTGAAGACAGGTCCTTTGAAATTGCCTTATTATAATAGAAAATTGGCTTGTTATTTCACTAATTTTCTCTGACAAACTACTTTGTCTAATGAAAAGGATATGCTTTCTCAGTTACAGGGAAAGTATTAATAACTAATTGCCATTTATTAGCAATTTTACAAGATGCTGAGCACATAAGTACACTTTCTAAGTTTTAACAGTCTATAAAAAAGAACAACATTAAAGATAATATGATCACTGCTAATCATTTTCTGACTGGAAAACAAGATTTTTACAGAAATAATTTAACATTTCACATATGGTTGTATGGTGATATGGAATAAGATCAAAGGTATTAGTATTTTCAGGACAGGAAAAGAGTGAGAGGCATAATTTGATATAACTAAAAATTCTCCCATTTAAGTCTTTCTGCATCCTCACCTGACTCAAAGCCAGGATTTGAATGTTGCCCCTCTGTGATGCTTGGATGCTCTCTCAGCCTCTCCCATTGAAATCTAAACAACATGCTCTTCTTAATGGAAGCCGTTGTACAGACATAAACTGTATGTAGGTGAGGTATGGTCTTTTTAAAAGAAATTTGGCACACATTTTGCAGGAGCATTTTTTTGCAGGCTAACTTCTTCAATAGAATGTTTTATTTGGGGAAGTTCTGGTTTTATTTCGTACTACCAGGTACATATTTCTTAATGACAATTCTGTAACATGGCTTTGCACACAAAACTTAACTTTTTTTTTAAAGTATTTTATGAATTGGATAAGAGTTCTGCTTTTAAAGTCCAAATGTCTATTTTCTAATAAAATATATGCTTTTGTGTTGGAAAAAGGGGATATGCTAATAGGGGTGTGTATATATATACACTATATATATCTCTCTCTCATAATACCAAGCTCTACAGAACAATATCTTCAATGGATGAATAGATTCTGATACAGATCTTTCATAAATGGATTTGCCTTTGCAGTAACACCAGGCATGGAAAATTTCTCTAGAAAGTTATGAGCATGAAAAAGAAAGTGTTGTAATAGACACTAAACTGTGCCTCACATGCGTCCACTGCCGGTGAAAGTTGTACATCTCCTATTATGATCTATGATGGTTCAGACCCGTCAATTTATCCCTTATGGCCCATCAAACACAATATTTCTGTACACAAAGTTTTGTGGTCCTTTTAAACTGATATGTCCTTGGATCTGATATAGCACTTTGTTACCTCTTAGAGTCATATTGGAAGAATTGTTTCATTCAGAGCCTTTTGAATAGAGTACATAAGCACAATCCTTTATGGTCCTTGAGAACTGATAATGTGGGAAAGGATACTTTATGTCAAAATGTTATGGCTGTATTATCGTTATAGAAAAATATATTTTCCAACATTGATTCAAGTTGGAGAACATTTCAGGAAATGTACTTACTCAATCAGATGAATAATTTACTTTGTACTGGCAGTGTCGCATTAACATAGGGAATTTCAAAGGGGCATAAAGGAGATAGGCAAGCAGTCAATGAGAACTGAGTGCCTAATGAATTTAGTCATTCAAATGTCCAAAAGTATATTAATGGATTACTTATGAAAATCGGTAGTGCTAGTTGTACAGATTGATAATAATTTCTGTTTCATTACAGTGACCGGTATTTTAAGATTTAAAACTAAGACTGATTAAATCAAGTAAAATATGCATGTAAATTGTCATTATGTGGATGGATACACCTTCCTATATTAAATTTGGATTTTATATTTGCTCCACACTTTATTTTTAGCTCATTTTTTATGACAGTTTCATTCCTTCCACATCACAGATTGTAAATTCAGCTGTATTTTAGTTCATGGTAGGCTTTGGATGTAATGGTTGTGGGGGGTAAACTTTGTTTCTCTTTTTTTCCCATTTTCCTGTGTCAGTATTTTATACAAGGTCAATAACAAGCTTCAGTGTGTTTACAATTACCAAGAGGATGGGATTTGTTATTGTGCACAGACAAATGTGCTGATGCTTCCATTAGTTATGGATAGGAGATAAAAATCGTGCAACATACTGAGACAAAAGTAAGGTGTATGTGTTATATCTATATTTTTGATGAGTTCTCTTAATAGACATTGGGCAATGCATGGCTCTGTGACTGTGTAATGTAAATTTTTCTTTGTAGTAAAGCTGTCAAAGCCTTGTGGGGTTTTTTTATGACTCACGTTTACGCAACTTGGAAGCAAACATCTTGCTTCCTATAGTATTTAACACCAGAACTGATTGTTTTGAACTGCCTGCAGTCCAAAGGGGTACATAAAAATAGGACAAACATATTCCCTTAATACAGAGGATGTTTTTAGGAAACTTTTGCTATGAGAATTGAATTTGTTATTTAAAAAAAGGGCATAATTTCTTTTAAAAAGTCCCTGAAATGTCCTTAAAATCCAGATTGCTGTGGTCCTTGGTTCAGCTGGCAGTGCTTAATTACATAATGAGCAGTTGGGAAGGGCTCTTGGTGAGCCCCATTGGGCCTGGGGAAGGTGAGCCAGGAGAGGAGCAGAGCCCAGTATTGTGGGGAGTTTTAGAGCATCTGCCCCAGAAAGGGACGTGAAACAGCTGTGAGTTGGGTCTCAATCACCTCCTTTCCCTGCTGTGACAAAGTGGGATCAGTATCTCCTGCACTGGATTCCTGTCATCTGGGGTTTCAGAAGTCTGTATCATATCAATGCTTGTCTGTTGGGTAATCTCAGAGCCCAATGACGAAACAGAAAAAGCACAAATTCTACCATTTAGAAATGGGTTTTCTTCCAATCAGATTCCATTTGGTATCGATCCAATGGCCCTTTTCCTTGCCTTGATCCACCCCATATGATGTTAACAGGTTTATTCTTTGTTCAATCCTCATTGTTTTCAGCTGGTGGTTAAAGTGGTTTGACAGTTCTGTCTCTATTAATCTGTAACACCTAGAAGTGCCAGTGCAACTGGCATAAATAATGGGGGAGTATATTTATCTCCTATTTGTAGGTGGGTCTTACAGCCATATCTAAAGCTCACAAAGAGTTGTTATGGAAAATAACCCTTTATAATTGGTGGAATGAGAGGGATGTTTTTCCAGGAGAAACTCAGAGCACCTGTCTTAGATTTGCATTTTGAATTGCTTCTGGGGGAGTCTCCCTCCCTTTTTCAGTGAACTCAGGGGAAACAGATGTCTCCTGTACATCATTATGGCCAGAATTTGGGAGGTATGAATCCCTTCTTGTATGTCTGTGTGATGAACAATTGTCCTTTGATCTGCAGCTTGTAAAGTAGTTAAGAGTGAAAGACTTATTATGCTGTGATTGCACAGTCAGGTGATGTTACTTGAATATAGATCTTTCCCAGGACTGAGGATTTGTTACTTTATCTTCCTCTAGCTCTTATCGCAAGTTGCTGATTAGATCTAAGCAATACTATTCTTTTTGTCTTTATTATGATATGTAAAGGTAGAATCCAAATTGTTTCAAATTTTCCTTGAGAGCTTATTTTGTACTGTATATTAACAACCAGTTTTAGATGAAAAATGTTTGAAAGTGTAATTTTATTGGGTTTTGCTCTGTTAAATTCACAACACCATACTTTATTCATTCTCCAGATAACCTGAATAGTGAAAACTAGACTGACTTCCAGAATCACACAAAATCTTTTTTAGACTGTAAGCCATTCTTGAATGTTATCTCTCCCAGTGAAAGGTGGAAAAGGAAGAAGACATCTTTCTTAAGGCAGGGAGAACATCTCTATAATTGAGCAGCAGCCTTTATCGAGGTGGATGTGTTTTCTGTAGAGTTATTTTAAATATCTTGAGAACAGCAGCATTTTTATAATCAGATCATGACTGTGCATGTTGTCTAGAATAAGGCTGTTTATATGCATTTTTTTCTCTGATGCCACTGCTAGACATAGACAGTAATTATATTTTTTTTAATACTGCCAAGCTATTTAAATTTTCCTTTTCTTCATCTACTTCACATGTGCTTCATATCTACCTCAACTGCTAAATACGTTATGCAGGAGGGATAGCATAGTTTCCTGGTCACACACACTCAGCATTGTATTGTGGGCATATAAATGGTTCCTGAAAGCATGTACCTATCCTTCCAGATCAGAAAACTATCAACATTTAAATACCTTATTAATAATTTCTATATTGTTCTGATGTTGGTTTGGTTTTAGTTGGAATTCTTTGGCTAGGTTCCCCTCAAAACAACCCCAGAATAAACGCTTACTAAGGGAACAGGTTGCCCAGAGAGGTGGTAGATGCCCCATCCCCGGAAATATTCAAGGGTAGGCTGGACGGGGCTCTGAGCAACCTGGTCTGGTTAAAGATGTCCCTGCTCATGGCAGGGGTTTGGACTAGATGACCTTTAAAGGCCCTTTCCAACCCAAACTATTCTATGATTCTATGCTTGTAAACCTTTATTTCCTGTAAAATTTCTATATTAATATCAATGCACCTAGGATAGAGATGCACTCGTGTAAGGGGAAAAAGTTATGCCAATTTAAGCTCTGGGTGAACCTCAAGGACCTGTTAGCCATTGTCAATACTTGAGTAAGATGGCAAACCCCCGTGAACTGAAAGTAAGAAAAAGGCTAGGATGAGAAGAAGGTTGATGTGTTACAGCCCAGTGGCAAAGCTTGGTGGGATGTGCATGGCTTGGCCCTCAAGGGTTGCTCTAGGGCATGAGGAACTTCCCCTGCAGAAGGGAGGAGGCACAGGGAGGGTGATGGTGCCAGGTCTCTGCTGCCTGAAAGGCATCTTTGAAGTTGAAGGTCATGTCCAACTTACAGTGTCGGTTGAGGTATGTTCTCCTTGTATTTTTGACCCACATAATTGTTACGTTACTGAATCCCTGTCATAAAGGTGTATCTGGAAAACTGCTGTTACTGCACTGCACTGCACATCCCCTCTATCCAGGGCATCAGGCACGTAATTCCTTGTAGGAGTCATCACCAGCCACGGTGCACAGTGAGGGACTTAAACTCTACCTTGTGTGAATATGAGCACAGTGAGGCTTCTGTGGAGCTCTTTGGTGGGTTGGTTTTGGTTTGTTTTTTTTTTTTTAGTTCCCAGTTTATTAATGTTCAGACGAGGCTGTGCAACTTTTATGCAGCCCAACTCTTAACCAGTCAGCTAAAATATTCATGATTTCTGTGATGATGGTCTTGAGGTGTAGAATAGAAAATAGGTATGCATTTTTAGTCTGATTTATGTAAAATTAGATGTTGGCTTATAGCTTCTAAGATAAAGTTAAATATCCTTGTTCGGTACAGTTTCCTAGAAGGAAGGTTAATTTTGGTCAGTTGAGTTTAAAGCACTGAATTTTTAATTTTTAAAAGCTCAGGAGGAAATAATATCTGGCATATCCATTCAGCTTTTGTTGTCTGGACTCCTTAGAGGAGATACATGAAGAATTGAGCTATTCTCTTCAAGATCCACAATATCCAGGTAAAAGATCAGACTTACGTCACATCTCCAATATCTTTATCTTTTCTGAGCTACAAGTAACAACTGTAGAAAACATACATTCCAATAAGGTATTAAGCAGTGACGTATAAAGACATTATTCATTTTAGAATTAGTGGCTTATTCTGTTCCAGTTAAACTTACAAAACGGGAATGAAATATTTCGGATGGAATAAAATCAGGTTTGAGTATTGCTTCTTAATAATAAACCTGTGAATAATGCACTGAATATAACTATCTGACTATCATATAGCCATTATATTTTATTTTTGTAATTATATACGAATGTAATCTACACAGTAAAATGTATGCACTCAGTAATTATTTCAAATCTGTCTTTGGATATATAATAAGGAATGTAATAACGATGGGAAGAACATCAGTGTGGCTTAAGTTTTACAATTTGTTGCCATCTTGTTATTTTTACCTTTACAAGGAGCAGTCTTGTAATAGTACAGGGTAATTTCTCTCTGGTTATGTGTAATCACAGTAATTGGAAAGACGGTACCATCCCCTCAAAGGCAGGATCTCGCTGCCACTTGAATATGTAACTTTCTGCTTGAATTTCAGTGGTATGGAGGAATAGCAATTTATCTGATCTCTTTGTACTTTTCCAGTCCACTTTTCCCACATCTGCATCTGAACCGGTATTTTCCTGGTCCTCTGCAGCGTTTGGGGGTCCACAGGAGCAAATCTGTTTTCAGAGCATGCTGTGTTTAGGGTCTTGTTGGTCAAAGTGGTTGTCAAGATGCCCACTGAGGTGAAGAAACATACGAAAAAGGCCAAACACAGTAATTCCCTGTTTCTTTTTTAGAAATCACTGTGATGGCACTAAATTTTCAATATGCTTCAAGGCTTCTGAACGGAAAGCAGAAAATGGAGGAAAGCAGGAACGGGAGGGGAAAAGAACCAGAGACTTTTATTAACTGGGTGAGGTAGCCTGAAGATTAAACAAACAATAATTATGCAGGCATTAAGCATTGCTAATTGTTTAAGTCAGCATCTGAAAGAGGTCTCGAATAGAATATATCGTCACCGAAGTTGAGTCAGTTTGAACTCGCCTCAGCTGGTCTGCGGTTCTCCTTCATGGCCTCATGCTGGGTCAGTGCTGCCACATGCCAGCCATGCAGCGACTGCCACAAACAGACAAAACCACTCCTGTAACTTTTATAAACCACTGTGTACGTCTTGCCTTATAGATCTGGAAGTGGCACCAGAGAATAAAGCTAGAAATTTGGGTCTAATAGAAGCCTGTATTCTAAAGCTTTTAACTTCTTTTTCTTACTTCATTTCTGGAGGGCTGTTTGTTGCTTTGGATAAGTGGTAGAACATTTTCATGTGCTGCTATATTTTGGCCATGTATTTTAGACATTACCTTAAAAACACATTTCCCTAAGATAAGTCTATCCATTAACACACAAATTTCAGGTATGTACTTCTATAAAGTTCCAAGTGAATACTCTAAGTGCGCTAGCTTCATCTTCTTTAATCCCCACCCCACTCCCACTCCCCCAGTTCCAGTTTCAGGCCAAAGCTAAAGTTTCACTCATTTATAGACTGGAGAGATATGCTCAAGAAACCCACAAAATTAATATTTTGTTCCTGTTGCTAGAATATATTTTGCTTAATTTTTCATGGCAGAAAGAAGTTCTTGGTACTGGAAGTTTTTCTTTAATGTTAATCATTTTTCCTCATTTATTTGATAAAAAAATGCACTTTAAGAAAGATTACTTTGCAGCATAATAGAGATGATGAAAATTAGTGTTACAGAAAGCAACCTTCCTTTTCTAGAACTTAAGAATTTGTCTTCTAAATATTTTTGTAATTTATAAGCACATTCTCAAACGATCAGTTGTTCTTGTGGGTGTATATCACATTAAGACTTAAATCCAAAGTTCATTTGAAATACTGAGGGTGTTCCCATTAATTTTAATGGGTTTTAAATGAGATACTGGCAAATCTCTTATCTGTAGCTATCTCTGGCTGTTGCTTCTTGCAGACCAATTCTACTGTTTTTCTGCCCTCTATCTAGAATTACAATTAGTGTTAGAAAATGCATACAGTATTTTCAGTCACTGAGATAGCTTTGACTGTGGAAGTAGTCCTCATAATCATATAGTCGCACATTATTGATGGAATACCTGAGAAAAGCATGCAAAATACAGGTGATTTCAAGTGTGCTGCAGTTCTCAAAAATCATTTTACCAGCTAATCATTTCTTTTGTTAGGTTTGCGGGGTTTTTTTTTAATCCGATTGAATTTCCAGTCAGCCCTCACACCTAGTGAATTATTTAGCTGCAGCTTATATTTGGCAGGGTGATTACCGTGTAAAGTTTAGCCAGCCGGTACAGCATTCACTGGGAGCTTTATCTACATTAATATACCTAAAACAGGCCAGCTTCTCTTCAGAAAATGAATATGACACTTTTTCATAAATTTTTCATGGTAACGGTATCTCATTCTTCGTTAATTTTCTTCATTATGGTGTAACTCTTTATTGTGGTCAAAACTCTAGTGTTGATATTTTGGAGAGGTTTGGCCAGCGCTAGAGGTAACAAAGCAGTATGATAACCAGAAAATAGATATTTTAAATCTTTACTGCTCTTCCATTTAATACAGTGAATATTTGGTTGAAAGGTAAGGGTCAAGCTGAATTAAGCAGTGATCAATGATACTGCAGAAAAGATATAACGTGTACCTGCAATTAACCTAAATATAAATAGTCAGGATAATAAATGAAACCCTTTTGACTTGTTAACAGCTCTGCTTCATGTTTAAAGAAAACAACCAAACAAAAAAAGTCTGAAGAACGTCTGTGAATTACTCTTCAATATACAAATAGCTATCTGAATTCCACTTTTGCTGAGCAGGGATGAAAAAGGGCTGTTCAGAGACCGACACAATTTTTATGCCTTTCACTCTAGGAAATACTATTTATTATTAAAAGACCTTTTTTTGCCAGCATTGCAGCAAAAGGAAAATAAGCTTCTTTGGAAAGCAAATATACACTGTAATAAAGATCATTACAATTGTCTCATACGTAGAAAGCTTAGTGACAATGTGCAAGAGGCTATAAATGTATGCTTATAAACTTAAAAAAAAAAAAAAATTAGTCATTCAAGCATTTCCTTGTCACAAGGAAAACAAACTCCTTAAATTGATAAAAGCAATTCCTCTAGTAAAATGATGTTTTAGACCTGCCATCAGTTTTTCCTAGCTATTTTTCAAGCCTGTCACTTTGTGCTGACTCAGACGTGTGCAATGCAGTGTTGCTACTGCAGAGACAGTTAAAAATGTCTTGGGCTGGGTGGGTGGGATGACAGTCTTGTAGCATCCCAGGGAGAAGGAACATTTGCAATGTATATTCCTCAGTCCTGGGCAGGCAAAGACTATCTGGGACTGGAAATTAAGTGTCTTCCTGCTTTGCTGTGTTGCGAGTTAGATGCCAGGCAAGCCCTGCAAATCCTGTGGAGCCACCCATCAATCCCAGGGGTAGCAAATAGTTTGGTACCTCTCTGTAGTAAACCCTTTACTGGTGAGTAAAGGTGGAACAACTTTGGAGAGAAAAGCCTTTTTTTTTTTTTTTTTTTGTTCTGCACCTTTGTTACAGTATTGAAGTTTATGTGGATTCAGGAAAACAGGGAAATTATCATTGATCTAAAAAGTGGATTGAAATAAAATTACAAATACCACTACATTTCTACTTCTTTCTTTTTTTTTCCCCAGCAACTTCCCCTGGCAGCCTTGGTAGGATCTTCAGATGCATATATACTAATATTGCCATTAGAACGACGTTAAAAAATGTGTGCTCTAGAAATAACTTAGATATGTGGGTGTATAACCAGAAAATGTCGGTCCTACGGTGCTGGATTTGCAAATGTTATAGCATGGTGATCAATCAAATTAAATCATACAGTTAGATGACTGACTCATCCATAAAGAAACCTGGTAATTATAGTCTTGAAGTCAATGGTACTGAAATCAGTCACATGCAGCAGCCATAATTATAGAATATGATGCTCACATGATGCTTAATCATCAGAAAAAAACATCCCCTCCTCCACCTCCCAGAAATAAGAGGAAAGTTAACAGAATAAAATGCAGGTAAATTAATGAATGCTTATCAACCACTTATGAATCATTTTATATCATGCTCACAAGGTCAGCACATCTCTCTCACAAACACTATATTTTGTAATGCCAGCGCAAATGGGCTGGAACTTCAGAGAGAGAAAAATCAGTTCTGAAGCAGTGCAAAATATCTGAATTATTCATACCTCAAGACATGTGTTCTGTGAATTGTTTGTTTTTTAATGCAGTTCACAGATTCATAAACTGTCTTAAAATCCAGTGATTTCGTGGTGTGTCAAAAGAGGTCTCGAACTTGGCCGAGAGCCTAAGTTTCTGGGCCTGATGGAAAGCCTGGGTAAGATCATGGATGTTTTGCACAGGAAACAACCTGCAGGAAGCAGAATAAAGGGAATAGAACAAGAACCACCTTCTTTTAAACATTTATGAGCCAGCTTTATGCTTTTACAGCATAAAAGTGATCATTTAAGCTTGTAATTTATCCTCATTGTAGCTGATGGATTATGATGAAGCTTTTGGGTCAATCCTACCATGTTTTGGAAGCTCTGGACTAAAAGAGAGAAAGATAGAAGAGAGATTATGATAGATGTATCAGTATATTGTAAGGCAGAGAGTTTGATGAAAATATAGGGCTGGAGTTGGATCAGAATGAAAAAGTTTTGGGTTTTTTAATAGCATTTCCACTTTGTTGTTGAAATAGTTTGGAACTGAAAAATGCCTTAAACCACTTTTCCTGGGGAACGGTGTTGATGGAGAGGTTTCCAGGCAACAGTCATGCATCTGCTCATTGGTCTCTGGTCTCCTGGGGCTCTGCAGTGGCAACTCTCCAGTCCTCCCCACCCGAGTTTGTACCGTGGGTCTTCCCTCCTGTTTCCGTCTTTGTTTTTAGCTTGACCATTCCATAATAGGAATAAACTAATGGTCAGAACATGGACAGCCCTGTTGAGAATACAGTCCCCTGAAATCCATGTGACAGGCAGGACTATTCAACAGGAGTCTTCTGGTGGTTCCCTGTACGTCTCTGGAGCATGCAGATCTGAGGACTAACCTTAACCTTTTCTCAGGCCTCAACCTTGACTCTAACCTAACTCAGATTTTATCACAGCAGTGGGGCTCAGTGATGCTGGAAGAGAAAAGGTGACAGCTGGGAACATGCCTGGCCCCGCTCAGCTCCTGGAAACTGCAAAATGCCAAGTGCCGTAACACTCCTCTTCCAACTGCAGTGTAGTCCCTAACATGGACCTGAACCTCCCATCCTTCTAGGAATGCATCTGTAACCAGAAAGACAGAACAATTACTCCAAAGCTACTAATTTCAGCCCCTGTAGCTCTTCCCTAGAACATGTAAAATGCTGCCGTCATTCTGAATCTGCAGCCTCTGGCTTTCACTACCCCATAACAAACCCAAACCCTAGACTTACCCTGAAACCTGGGCTAGTATAAAAATATGTGGCTGCCAAAAATAGAACAAAAACTTAGGAATATTCCTCAGTATTGAGAAATATCCTTCAACAGAGGAAAGCAAAAGAAGTTGTTAGGAAGAGAGAATAACTTGAAATGTATTGATTAATTGTGGAGTTGCAAACATCCAGAAGTTATGAAAAATGTGCAGTTTTCCTAATCCTAACCCAAATCATAAGCCTAAAGAGGAGCCTACATCAGCCCAGGGCATGCTGCTGTCTGGCAGGAGGAGTTGGGAGAGGGGGGTCCACTTCAGCCACAGCCAGCCATGGGAACTCGCCAAAGGGTGCAGTTAATCCAGATCAGGAGTCCCCACCCCTGTACTGACAACACCTAGTACTTTGTTGTTTCATGAAACGTACTCCTGTTTCAAGTCCCCATCCCACTTTTGGGGTATCTGTTTAATTTCCCTGCTTTTCTTCTATTTTAAATTGACATGTAGGTGTGTTAGGTGTTTCCTTTTTTTCCTGTCTAGTGCAACGGGACCTCTAGATGCTGCTGTGGTGTATACAAAGAATAGGAAATAGTAAGAGGAAAGATTTAATATCTGTTTGCCTAGCTTGGGAAGGAGAGGACTGGTAAAACAATGGAGGATAAAGGTAAAATGTAATAGAACATATTTGATTTTCCCAAGTCCAATAAAGATAGAGGAAAGTTGTATCTTCCTCTTGATTTGCGCTGCTGGAGCGGCTCTGGTGAGCTTGTTCTAAACGCTTTAAATTGAAATTCTCGGTAAATGCAGGAATTAAATGCACACAGAAGATAAGATCTATGAAAAAACGGGGATTTTTTTATTTTTTATTTTTTTTTTTTACCAAAACCCTGTGATTTTCAGTCCTTCAGTACCGCCACCAGGAATGCAGACGGAGCTATTCTCTCCTGGCATCACTAGAGGGCACTCAGCAATTGCATTTTGCTATTTTTGTCATCCATTTCAGAGACGTTAAATGTTTCTCTTCTTTAAAATAAATGACAACACACGTATTAAATACGAAGGTTTCTCAGACATCACCACATGATTTATTGCTGATAAGTAATTCTCAATAGAAATGTAAAATAAATGTTGTGTATAAATAGCGCTGTAATACAGCACTTTGGGGAGTGAAGGAAGTTTTAATTCCAAATAACAGGTATTTATTTATGTCTGATGAGAGACGGGATGCTCTGAAGTCATCCTTCCATGATGACTCCTTCCAAGCACGCTTACAGCTGAGCAGGGCAGGAAGCAACTCCGAGCAGAAAAGTGCTGGTAGAAAAGAGGTTTGCTGTCTGCTTTTTGCACTGGAAATGTGCAGAGGAAAGATAAGGTGAGAGAAGAAGCCGGCGGGAGGGTGGCATGGCTGCAGCGCCGTGCTGTGTGCCTGGGAGGACTGCTCCCAAACAACAGCTCGTGAACTAGCCCTTCACCGTCAAATACAAACCAGTTAAATATAAACCACTCTGGATAATAAGTGCAAAATTAACTTGCTAGCACCAGCTATGTGCCGTACTCATTTTCCCTTAAACCCAAGGAAGATGGGACTAAAGTTATCTGGACAAAAGCTTGATTTTCATTGTGTGGCTGAAGTTGTGCGTAACTTGCAGTAACATTTTCCGATGAGTGGGGAGTTCTGCTGCCGGACAGCTTGAGCTCTGGCTTTCTCTTGGGAAATACACGAGAGATTAATAAGGAACAGTACAGAGGCACCTGTAGGACAGTGTAGCATCATGCTGCTGAAACAGCTGCCAAAGCAGAAATATTGTGGCAGTACTTTGCCTAGACTAATCAATAAATTGTTTGGATGAATAAATTAATCTTGTTGAGACTGCCTTTTCAGGTACTTTTTTTGTTGTCTTACAGACAAGTTACTTATTGCAAATGCAGGCTGAGCTAGTTTCCTGAGCCCAGCTGTCCTCTTAGCTCTTGGCACTGAGCAGGACTCCAGAGCAAGTCCACTTTCAGATTTTTCATAAGTCCACATCTATTTTCTGGCTAAGAAATTGAGCCTGAACTGTTTGGAACTTCTTTTATCTCTGCTTCCATATGCTGTAAGCTTGGTGGTGAGCTCTGTTGTTTAAATTAAGTCCTTCTGTTTTCACCAAATAATTTCCCCATACGAGACAAGAGTCCTGGCGTTCTCTGCTGTCCGAAGTTCTGAGCAATTAAGTGTGATCTGAGTGGCCTTACCTTCTCTGCTATCATCAGAAAATACAAGATGCTTAGCAGGCATAGGGTTGTGAAGTTGTCTCAGCTATTCAAGCCTGTGGCAGAGACCAAAAGCCAGGTACAGCAGCTCTCTACTTCTGCCTCTGAACTTGGCTTAGGATGCTTATGGTGATGGCTGGTTGAGCCAGGACGCTTTAAAGCAAAGTTGAAGGCATAAACCCAACATTTTTTATACTTATGGGAATATTTTCTTCTTTTGTTAAAAGTCCATCATTTGGCCACTGCCAAAATGGATTCTAATTTTTTTTTTCCCCCCACAGGAGGCCTGTTTTAAGAGAAATACATTCTTCAGATGAATGTATTATAAAAAGACAGATACTGTGTGTAATCTTCAGAAGGTACTAAAAAATACGCGTGCAAGCTCTGACCCCAGAAATGAGCATTACTGTTTTCCTTGATATGCTTGATACTTTCAAATCAACTGTATTAAATAGAAGTGGTTTCTCTTTTCAGGGAAGAAAGGGGAGCTAGAGGCTCATTTATGTTGAATTTTTTTAAGGACATAAATATTTCATGTCCTTAAATGCTGTAAAGTGTACTAAATCTGAGTTAGTAAAGGGCTACAGTATTGTTTGACGTCTCAAACTTCTATTAAAATGCTGCCACTTCATCTTGTGCCATCCTAAAAACCACAGAACTTTGAACCCTGATGTTCTGTACAGCTGCGACGACATGGACAGATGAATATACAAAAGATGTTGGAAGTATAAGCTCACAAATCAAAAAACTTGCTTGACAAGAATGCATATATCAGTGGTTCCTCTTCAGATCAAAAATCACTGTGGCTACAGCTAGGAATTGCCAGTGCTGTGACGAGTTTATTCAAATGAAGTTGTCTCATACTAACGGAGGATGTGCCGCATTGTTAGGGAAGAGAGCGAAAGGTCAGGCAAATGTTTGGAAAAAAAAATTTCAAAGTGCTTAGTCATTTTGTATTATTTCTGAGAGCAAAGGCATTCTTTCCTGGTTTTGTACGTATTGTATAGCAGAACATCAAACACATGAACCAAAGGACAGAACTGATGAAAACATAAAGGTAGAGAAATCAGGTGGTGAGCTGCCAAGAAAAAACTCATCCTTTTAAAACCACATTTCTATGACTGAGTTTTGCTATGATTTTTAACTGAACATAATGAGAAATAAAAGCCAAACTTTTGAGTTGGCCAGTGGAGCACAGCATAACATGGCTTGAATAAGGGCCTGTTGTAGTTTGTTTTGAAAGAGATTTCTTTTTGTGACGGTGAGAAGCACTAGAGAAACATAAATTGATGGGTGGGGGAGATTAATTCAGATAATTGTAGTTTTCCTGAGAAAGGGTTCAATAAGAGGTTGAAGGTGGGAAGGTAAGGAGGAAAAAAAAATTTGAAGGTTTGTCCCCAAACTTGCATCCCTTGGTGTCTCTCAATATCAGAGAGATCGTATGTGCTCAGCACTCAAAGTTCTTCAAATTTGGATTGTTGCATTTCATCCATGCTCTGTAAATCTCAAGAAGGAGGTTTCTCTCTTGTGCGGCATGCAGTAATAGATCAGACCCTCAACTCTCTCTAGTTACACCTTGTCAAAAGCTGGTTTTCCAGCCTGCTACATCTAATAATCAATAAAGGAAGAGAAATAATTTGATTTGGGAAAATGCCTTATGGAAAAAATCTTATTTAGGGATCTTGTGTCTGTCTCTTCTATGTGGGCTGTAGATGCTAAAAATAACAAGATAGAAAACTAATGCCATAATATACTAATGAAGTTTTCTTTAGCTTTCCTAGGTATCTCGCCTGGGGAGCAATATATTCTCACATTTGACTTCCATTGACATAATTATATATTGAGGTCTCTTAACAGCTTTGATCGCAGCGCTTGTTACATTTGCTACTATCTGGGTGTCTGATGATGCAATTTGATAACTTCAGACAGCCATGGGAGCTAATGGAGATGGTCCATGCCAGCCTGTCTATGCCCATACAAGGTAGATAGCCAAAAGGTAGACTTTCCCACTCCAAATGTTGCCAGATAAACAGAGTGTTAGATTGATTTAATAACTGCTGAAGAAAACCCAGCCATCCTGCTGCTTTAAATCAACCTGTAAGTGTTTAATGCCTTCAGTAATCAGATAGTTTTGACTTTGGTATCTGTATGTAGATTTTTAGGAACCTGACTTTAGGTATGTGGGCTTCAAGACTTTGGCAGTTTCAGATAAGTAATAGCAGATAATTTAAAGGAATGTTTGCAGTTGCTATAATTCTCATTATATTGTGTTTTGCATTGCCACAGCAACAAATTCCAGTGTGACTGCAGTGATAACAGCAATGAACTAGCTCAGAATAACATCTCCTAATAAAGATCAGATAAATGAATACGGCAAATACTTCTCTCTTCTTTTTTTTTTTTTTTTTCCTGCATCCTGGCATGATGTGAAAATTCATAGTAATTTCCCTGCATAGAAATCAAATCTAATCAATACATTTGAACTGCAGTCCCAGCATCTACCGAAGCAGGTTTCAGGGTTAATTTTTTCAGCTCTGAGATTCAAACAGCCTTTCTCTTTGTGTTACGTATTTCAGTACGCAAAATGCTATATTTCAATAGGAACTGGATCATTTAATTATTCAAGTTAATTAAGATGGGTAATTAAATGCTACAACTAATGTATTATGTATTTTACATTTTATTTCCATTAAAAGTGATTTTTAAGTACAGCATAAATGAATTATTTGAGATTTTAAATCAGCTTTTCTAACTCTTTCTGTATTGCTCTAGTCCCCATCACCCCAGTATTTCCAACTTTGACACACGAATCAGAACAAGCATTTGTGGAAACCAATGCAAGTTCACAAATTTCCAGTTACTTACTTCAGTAACGGTGTTTTAATCCAGTATTTTAGTTCCCCCTTTTTCAGTTGCCTAATTTACTGTAAGCAAATTATCTGAAGCGACTTACCCATATTTTCTAATTCTTCCCAGAAGCATCTTTTTATATGCTACTGATTTCTATTTTGGGGGGGTTTTTTGGGTTGTTGTTGGTGTTCTGGTTTTTACTTCTATCTTTACTTTTCAGAACAGAGCAATTACCTGATTTTCTTGTAGATAAACTCTTTAGAGTGTTACAGCTGTCCTCTCTGAGAAAGGAGAGGTCCACGTCTAGCCCAAGTCTAAAGCCATTCTTTAAATTCTTTAAAGCATAAAGGAGCTTTCGTGTACAAATATGATATGGTTTACTCAATATTAGTTAATATGGAGAAGTCGGGGAGGGAAGTTGTACTGTTGCAAGTGGGGCTTTTGTCTGCCTTACCATGTCATTGCTGAGGCTAGACAAGTAAACAAATTGGAAGATACAAGATGTGCTTTTGAAGTGGCACTTTTTTATGCCACACCATTAAAATAGATAAGCCTTGTAACACTATGATGTGATGGTGAGATATTTGTCAATAATGAGCTGGAGAAGTTGTCTTTCAGAGCGTAAGCCCATGGTTAGTGCAGGGACGGAGACCGTGTGTTTCTGTGCATGTATTGTGATGCTGCGGTTTCAAAACAGCATTGGAGGGAGTTAGTGTGAAATCCCAATGGCAACATGATGGTTAAGTGCCATCGTGTCCCCTTGGGAAGAGAGGGTAGCTTTGGGTTCATCTATTTCTTAATGTCTTTTTCTCTTCCTTGGCTGTTTGAGCAAGGAGGCTGGCCTGAAGAGCAAAGTTTCAGGCAGGCTTCTGTCTCTGGCTTCTCCTTGGCACTTGCTAACAACTAGTTAAAATTTAGTAACTTCCAGCCAGACCCAAGGTCTCTATGGCTACCAGTGGCTCAAGTTGTTTTCTAGATACAATACAAAATTGGAACTATAAAATATTGCAAAGGTTCCTTGTGTTATGTCTTGTATGTAGGACAGTGAAATCCCTTGATTAAAGAAATTAGCAATGCTTCAAATTTATAAAAAAAAAACCCTCAGAGATCAAAGTTTGGCTGGGGTGGGGGAGAGTGTTACACTGAATGAGGAATGCTCCCTCTATCCCGTGTGATAACAGAAGTAACTCCTGACGTTTTCTCCTAGGATTTTCCCGCTCTATGACAAAACTCTCCCGTTTCCATCCTGGCCATTACACAGCTGCCAGTAAACTGGTCTTTGGCACATGGCATATATAACGTATTTCAGGAAGAACATAGGAAGCCGGGTGCTTTAATAAAAGAAATCTTTGTAGATGTTGTAAGACAGGTTTCAATGTACTTCACCGAACACTGTATCACGGCAAACACGCTCTCCTTTTCTGCCGACAAGGATGTTTGCTTTGCATTGTACAGCTATCACCCCCTTGGCTGACAGAAGCCGTTGTGACAGTATGGTGCCTATCCAAGTTTTAAGGCTGGAAAGCAAGGCTGGTCTCTTTTGCATGAATTGAGTTTCTGTTTGAATTTTGGCCCACTGCAAAGTTGGCTGCTCATTTTACTAAAGCAAACCCAGAATACTAAACAGGTAATTAATTTATGTTCTTTGCCAAGAGTCAAAAGGCAGTGCTCACCAGGCATTGAAGACTGGCAACAAGTTTCATGAAACTGAGCATATAAAAAATATATAACTAACATATTACTAGAATTTGTATGCAAACTACACATGCAAATATTACTATGATATTCACATTTTATTTTATTAGTGCCTGTATTTTTCTATTTGCTTACTTAAAATGTTCTTTGTGGTTGCAGTTGCATTTGTTAACAGGCTACAAAGCACTCAAATGAGGTTGGGATGTTTGGTTTACTTGTGCTAGAGCATTTTCTTTCTCACAAGTGGAAAAGAGTGAGGCGAGCAACATTAGGAGAAGAGACTGACTTCAGAGATGTAATGAACGACCTGTGTGTTTTCTTCCTAGTAAGATGAACCAAGTCATGCCAGATTGCCCCAAAACCCCTTCTCAATCCAGTCTTGACTATTTGTTCTTGGCTGTATTTTTCTGTTGCGAATCTGTTGAAGAAGAACAGAGAGCAGAGGGTGTCTGGCCAGGCAGCTGTTTGGAGAACTGCTCCCGTTTATTGTGGGGCTGCTCAGAAAGTCATGAAAAAAGGTGAATCATTGCCAGTCAAAAAGAGGGACATCTTAAAGAGTTGCAGGCAAGCTGGCCAGTAAGTGAAGCCCTTGGGAGCAGACCAGGCATGCTTGAACTACATGATGAGGGGAAATCTGAGGCTGACTCAGGCCAATGCGTTGAGCTGAAGAAGTTATTTGCTATTCCAAGTAAAAGAGTGACCTGGATGTTTGAAGAGGTGCTAATAAGGATAAATGACCTTGTTACATGGCTGGAGTTTGTAAGTTAAGGACTCCAGTCCTCTGAAATGGTAAATTAAAGACCCCAGGCTGAGGGAGGACTTCTTGTTGAAGACACAACATTGATAAGACAATTGGGTGGTTTCATGGAAAGAAACTCCACCATTTGGTTTGATTCCTCCCTGAACTGTTCTAATAAAGTACCCCAAAGGTCTGCTGGCTTTGTGCTGAGTTGTTATATGGCCATCAGGCATATGGGATTTAAAAGGATAGAAGACAATTGGAAGTCCTAGACCTCTGATGTGCCCAACTTTCTGCAATATTTGCCTCAGCTGAGAGAGAGGAGCTGACAAGACAAAGCCTCTTCAAAGCACAAATGATCCAGGAGAGACTGCACAAGGCAACTTTTACAGAAAAAGACAAAACTAAGAGAACTCATACTTACTTCGCTTCTTAATTTAGATTACAGGCTGCTGTTTCTTGAGGGTATGCTTCCTTGCGCTTAACACTCAGGTTTATTTTGACATTCTTCAAAGTGTACGTGCATATTTTTAGTACCGTATTTTTATCAGAAAGACTTTGGCTGTAGTAGTCATCTGTAGGCACCCTGGCACAAATTCCAGTCAAAAAGAAAGGCAAAGGAGATGTTACAAAGCAGCAAGGAAGTAGCAATCCAACCCGATGTGTTCAGGAGGCACCTTCATTACAGCACAGAAGAAACTAAAAGACGAGCTAGCTTTGTCTTAACATTTTAAAGTACTAATTGTTGAGAAAACTTGGCAGCTCTCAATAAAAAGTGTTTTCTATATGACATTGATCATTCTCTGAACTATTTGTGCACTAAAGTATTTATTAATTTGCCTTAATAAAAAGAAAATTGTTGTCTTAAAACCTCACTAAATATCTGAGGGAATATATAAACTGAATTATGCCCAGTATTGATCTAATCTTGTGAATATATATTGATGTCCAGTCACTTAAAATGCATATAATTGACTGTATAAGTGCCAAGTGCATTTCTGGAAGATAGATTAATGATCTGATGAAGTGATCAAGCACTTGGTGGCTTTTGGCTGATAAATCATTTCAGCTCTTTCATGCATATGGCATTTAATTATGGGCATTTAAACCACTGTTTATTGTTGTGCCATTCTACCAACTAAAGCAATCAAAACATTAACTCAAATGCATAACAGAAAGTTATTGTGTCCACAGCCTTACAGCTTCTGTATGAGCAATGTTGCCAGTTAAATCAGTGCAGATTTGGCTTTTAGAAGATAGAAGTTTCAGATTTTACACAGAACTTATAATTTTGATTGGCAGTTACTTGTGGGAGGATCCTAAACTTCCTACCTATTTCTCTGCGCATAGAGTGATCTTCCTGTTACAGGTTTATGCAAAAATACCCAATGAGGAATTGAATGTATCCTGCACCCACTGGAGAGGCTGTGAGGAATGGCTTTCCTACGGAGCTGCAACCCCTGCGGCTGCACTGGTGTCCCACAGCAGCTCTCCTGCAAGTGCAACTAAACCAGTTGCCACTCGGGTATGAATTTGGAAATATTCCTCTAATATTCTTCTTCTGTAGACTGAGAGACCTTGCACTGGAACCAGTAGACTAATCAGTTTTAGCCCAGAAATACTAATTCATAATCATTTTTTCTTCCCACTGGAAATCACTTTTATCTTCAATGCAGTGCAGAGCTGGCGGCAGGTTCGGCTCTTCCCCAGAGAGGACCTGCCTGTGCTGGAGATAAAAAATCCTTCTTCCCTACTGATTTCTTAATTCATATTTGGGGAAATTGCCTGTCTGTTTTATTTCACTACTTTCTTTCTGCGAATCTCCTCCTTGTAAGAACTTGTAAAGAAGTTCAGAGGAATGACAGAGGTTTACACCAATAGTGTAAACTGAACAGCTTCTTTTTTTTTTTTTCTGTATTGTCTAAATAATAAATGAGATTAAATATGGTTGGTGGCTGTGCTAGCAGCTCGGGTGGCGAGAAGCCAGAGGCAGCTTGGGATGCTCCACTGGCTGCAGAACACTACCTCTTTATAACACCACCTACTCATCCTTTCAGTGTTTTGCTAACCTTGCTTGACCAACCTTCACCCCACCGCTCAGTGAATCAGGCATTCAATTATTATGTCCCCTTTTTGTTTTTTAGAAGGAAAAATCAGAGTAATTGCTGAGGAGAAGTGAGACTATTCCACCCAAAATCTGCACCGGCACTGCTGAAATCCACTTTAAAATGAGAAAATGTTCTGTAATTCTCCTGGTGTTTTGGGGAGGGGGGGAGATGGTGTTGTTTGTTTTTATGGGGCTAACCCAGATGCCAGTACAGCCAGTGGGAGGCTTTCCACTGACTTAATTCACTGTTGGAGCAGGCCTAGGAGACTCTTGCCCGTTAGTCAAGGACTTCCTGATGGCCCCTGATATCTCTATACAGACAGTGCCAGTCGCCTCCAGCAGCCCGAGCTCCCCTTTGTTTTTGTGCAGTGGACTCGGGTGAACCGCAGCGGTGTTGCTGCGCTGCCCCTCGCCTTTACACGCAGGCGGGAGATGGGCTTTTCCTCCACCTTCCCTGTGTGTGTGTGTCTGTTGGCAGGGTATCTGCTTATTGAACCCATCTCTGCAGGCAACTGAGGGAAAGCAAACACTGAACTTCTGCAGTGAGTCTTCAAAGTGCCTACTAATCATATAACATTTAATTTCTTATTTTCATATTCTTTTCTAAGTGGATAAATATAAATATATATACACAAATAAAGAAAACAGGCAATGCCACCAAGAACAGTTTAGACTTGCTGAGTCTCCTTCCAGCTGTACCCAGGAGTTTGTCGTGCGGTTTGGAGGGCACCGAGAAGACCGTGCCGGCGGGGCAGGGAGGCTGTTGGGAGAAGAGGCGTCTGGCAAAGAGGCCTTGAGCTGGGTTTAGTTGGTGGTGTCTTACGCGTTAAATCATGGATTGGTTTGCATAACCTTTTGCTGAATATGGCCTTATACCACTTATGCTAGAAATCTGCACTTAGCACTTCAGTCCTGGTAATATAAACATTATCTCTGGTCTTTCTTAGGTCCACACAGAGGTACCTTCATGTGCATGCTGAACCCTGCCCCGAACCCTGCTAAAGTTAATGTGCTGAACTGAAGGATTACAAATTACAGTTGAATATTTGATGAGGGAAGAAATCTCAAATATTGGATGGACTAAAATAAAAAAGGCCAGATAGGAATGAGGGGCTGTCTACCTCCCTTTCTCTTTCTTAGGCCCTTTCATGGCTTCTCTTAAATGGACTCTTACTATTAATTTCTGCTGTAAGCAGGGGGAGGAGCTGTAAAGAGCGTGGCTTTTGCTAAACTGTCATTGCAAGCTGTTACTATTAACCAAGCCTGGAGGAGGAATGAGGGGAAACAACGCAGTGGTGTGCAAGGCACTGCAGTGCTTTTGTTCTGTGCCAGTGCAGCTTTCAGAGCCGAAGCAGAATTTTAGCCATGCTGCAGTGACATTTGTAAATGAGAACATGGCAAGGCCCTTAGTTTGGCCGGAATAAAATGCTCTTTTTAAGGAGGGGGAGGAGGGGCGAAGAAAGAGTCAGGCTTAATGAAAAAGGGGAATCAGTCCGGGGGGGGAAGGGTTTAAGAAGCAAAACAGAATTTAGAAGGAGCATGCAGGCCAAAAAGCGTGAGTAATCAACACAGGAGAAAGAAGGGTCTTGCAGAGGCAGAGTGCATAGGGCTGGCAGGGAAGGGACAGCAGAGAGGGGAGAAAAGGCTTCTGGAATGGCACAGGGGCTTAGAAAGCTAAAATGAAAACAAAAGGCCAAGGGGGAACATTCAAATGGATATAAGGAAGAATGAATGGCTGTAAGGCATCTCAAGAATGTGTGTTACAGTCTCTGAACTGAGGGCCTTTTTAAATTTGTTTGTTATGAATTTTATCCTACATTCTGTTTTGCTATTTGAGATGAGACTGCTATGTGGAAAACACAACCCCCATTTCAGGGAGCTGACATTATTCCCTTGAATTTCATAGATCTGTAACATTGCTTAACATTTCCTTTCATTTCACTGAGAAGGTGACAGATTGATTGTGGGCATCTTTGACCCCCTGTTTGTGCACAAGGTCTCTCTGTGCTGTGACAAGTGCAAACTGTAAAATGGAGAAGCAAATTTTTAAAACTGCAGGCATTCATTTAAAGACCAAGACGAGCAGCTACCCTGTCCCAGCACGAGCCCAGTGCGGCAGCCGGTCCCACCTCGCTGGAGACAGGATGAGGAGCAGAGGTGGGCTATTACCTTTGGTTTTTTCCTTTCCAACTCTTGCTGCCTCTTGCCTAATGAGGCGCTGGCTCTTTGTGAATGCTGAGCTGCTCAGGCAGAGCTTGAAGTCTGCTGCAGAACTGACTCTTATACATAGCAGTTGTTGGTAAGGTGTGGAAAAGGCTATAGAGGAATGCCAGCACATCCATCCTGGAGGCCAGCGTAAAACTAACCCATTAGAAATAACCCCTAAGCTTTACTAGATTCCACATCAAGGGGGGAAACACCTAAGGCTTCATTTATCTTTGTTCTCAGAGGGGGTTTGCAGCCTCTCTTCCCTCAGCAGAGCTCTGCCAGATGATGCGCTCGCCCTGCAGGCACGGCGGAGAGGAACCATTTAACCATCCATGAAATGACAGAGTGAGTCTCTGCGAGATTTGCTGCTCCAGCCATTCATGGGTAACCCTGACTCCTTGGTCCTGCCGTGCTGGTGGACCATGAGATGTAGCTTTAGGGCACCCTGTGTGACCCGCATTGCTCCTCCATCCTTCCAGGCAGGTTGTCCCACGGTGGAGGCTGGAAATATGGGTAGAAATGGAGTCCTTGGAATTTATTTTTGTCTTAATGAGGATTGGAAAACATGTCTTTTAACATTCAGCCTTACAAGCAAAAGCTTTGACGTTCAATGTAATTATAGCCTGAATTGATTATTAAGTTATTGCATTTTTGTTGGACTGTGCTTTGATGTTTACTTACAAGAGCTGAACGTGGCACTGGTCTGTGCTGGCTGGGGTTTTTGTAACCAGGTCTTGCAGTTTCATTTCAGAGATTTACACAGTCACCCAACAATACAGTGATTTCATTAAATACGGGCTTTGAGTAAACCTCCAAACTGAAATTCATCTGCTCTGACATCACATCCATGCAAAAATGGCGCACATGGAAAACAGTACATGAGATTGGGCTGTTAAGAATAATTAATACTAAATTTAATTGACAATTACTTAGCAAGAGTGATATTTGTCTTTAAAAGGCCATCTATATTTATGGTGCTATATAGTACAATAAAAAATAACAATCTGTTTTACTGAGATGAACATAAAGCGGTAACAAATGCAAATGTTGGGCTCCTTTTATCTGCAGGCAGTGCTTTCTCGCTGAGCAATGCAGGTAGAGGATGGCTGGTACACGATGGCTGGTACACATACGTTAATCAAAACTTCAGAAGGCATCTTCTAATTGTTTCTGCATCAGTACAGACTGGATTTGAATCCTTTTGGGAAAGGAGGCAATAGCTTTTAGACTTGGTGTTATTTACATATAAAAGATTCATCTGTTCATGTTAACAGGCTGTGTAGCGCAATCGCTTATCCATCGGCAGGTGACTTATATAGGCTGTGTATACATATATATGTATATTGTTTCCCCATTACCTTGTGATGCCTTCAAGTATTTTCGATGTTGTTTCAGTGTTTAAACACTGATCCCGTACAATCTCCTTTGTTCCTGTGTTCACAATATTATTCCTGTTACACTACACCTTCCGCACATCACTTTCTTACCCATTGGCTATTTTCCCCACTCTGTGAAACCTTTAGATATGGGTATAAAGGAAAGGAGATAGAGGCGAACAAAATAACTAAAGAATATGTAATGGAATGTATTTTAAAGAAAAACCCAGCTACATAAGGAATCAGTAACTAATGAGTAGGAAGTACCATACAGTATGTCATTCATTTAGCCCTCTCTGTACAGGGTAGTACCAGATGGTGCCCTGAGGGACTCGGATGTTCCCATCTATGCTCTAACATTACTAAAGAGGTGAGATGAGAAAAGGAGATGAGATAGATAACACCAATCTGCCCAGCAGAAAAAATGATTATGATTACATAACTAATGACCCAGGGAATTAGACAATATCAAAAATAGGAAGCATGCCAATTTGTGCTGTGACACGTCTGATGGCAAAAGCAATATGAAGAGGGTGTGAGAAGAGTTTATTTGAATGTATAGTGGTTAAAAAAAAGGGGTTCCTTATAAAGCAGTCAAAACCATTCTGTTAATTCAACAGCAATTTCTCTAGATGTTAGCTGATAAAACTCCACTGTTGTGTATTATTGCAACAATACAAGGATGCACATTTACATGTTCTTTTTTTTTTTTGTGGTATTTAGTTCAGCTGGGAACTTGTTAGAATCTGATTTTCCTCCAGTTAGATTAAATAGTTTTCCTGTTGAACGCAGTAGTAACAGGATTGAGACCTTAGTGCTGCTACTGAGGAAAAGCAGCTTGTGCCTCATCTGTACAAGAACTGCAAAACTGGTTTTTATTCTGCTTTATGGCAGACAGTTTAGTGCTGAGGCTCCTGTTCCTGCAGGCTTTGTGGCATTAGGGAATAGCTGGAGGACTGTGTGTCGTAGAAGTGTGTCTGGCATAAGCAGAGGTCTTAGTCGTAGACCTTAGGAAAGGATGGGGTCATGGCACCACAGGCAACTGAAACATTCCGTATTGGAATATTTTGCAGAGAGGAATATTGGATGAAATATTAAGTTGCTCAGAAAAAGGCTTTGTTTTAACAATTTTCCTTCCCCAGTTGTTCTGATTTTTATTTTATTTTTTATTTTATTTTGATGTCTGGGAAGGGATTGCAAGCTCTTTCTATTTCTGCTGTAGCATCCTGATCTAAATACATGTCTTCCAGATATTTTGATTTCTAAAACGAACTTTGGTGTGCAGTCCTACAACACGGGTAGCTTAGAGTCTGGCTATAAAATGTGAAGCAGTCCAAAATGATATAAAATGCAGCTTTTTACCATCTGTTGGAAAATGTTAATGAGCTGGTGATCTCATTCCATATTTTAGACAGGTGTCCACATCCCCAAAAATGTGACTAGAAATGACATCTTTGTTGACAGTCTTATCAGATTAATTGGACTTCAGGACTGAGCTAATTCTCACATCAAGAGGCTTGAGAACATACTGTTGGAGCTGTGTGAAGAACCTTGAACTCCTGTTTCTTGTGCTGTCGCCAGATCATAACAGCTTTGATGGACTGGATTAGGAAATCAATATACACACATTGACATGCTAATCCCTTCAGGGACACTCATTAAATAACATTCAGATAAAGGGGCCATAACAGTATGCGTAGAATCAATGGCTGCAGCAGAGTGTTAGATTTTGTTTGGTTTGTTTTTCTCAAATGAGTTAACATAAAAGCATATAAAACATTAAAAATCTGTATTAAACTCCTGAAAGCCTGAAATTTGGCATTAAAATGGACCTAAAGCATTAAAAGTATGAAAAAGGGCCAGGTTTTAATTGTACATATGCCATAATGTGAAGAAACTCCTAGGAGCGAAAGGGATCTGCTGGGTCACGAGTTCAGTTCTCTGCTGTAGGAGATATCCATGCCATGTAATGCCTTCCATAAAGTGATCAAGCACCGTTTTAAAACTAATTAGAATTTTTATCCCTTGGGACTCTGCTCTGTAACCTTTCTCCAATAATGGGTAGAGACCCTCATCTAATTTCAGACTAAATTTATTCCTGGCTAATTTATATGAATTTTTTTCCTCTTACAAATCCTTTTTCCTTGTTGTTCACATGGTGTATTTACAGGCAGGAGCATCTACTCTCAGTTTTTGCTCTGTAAGGCTGAACTGGCAAAACTTGGTGAATATTGTCTCATCAAAGCATTCCTGTCCCTCATTCATCACGGTAGTCCTTTTTTGCACATGTTCCTGTAGAAGTTCAGACTTTCTGAACATCAGTGACACCACTTGTTTTTTTGTGCTCCACATGACATGTCACCATCATACTTCAACATCTTCAATTCCTTGCCTTGTACAAAGCATACTCATTTCTAAAGGTCTGATACAAAACCAGAGCGGAAAGATTGGACCTTTCCAGTAGAAGCCAAAATCTAAAACCAGGGTTTTAGCCTAAATGCACTGTTGTCTGGACAGCAAAAAGATTCGGAAGTCTTCACTCTAGTCCTTTACCCAGTCTCATGCTCATGATTGTTACTTAAAATATACAAACAACCAACAAGACTTCTGTGGTGTAGTGTTCTATACCTCTGTGTATGTTGAGATTAAAATGTTGTAATATCTAATTATTCTAGCTATTTACTATTTAAAAAAAAAAAAAAACAAAAAACTGTTTAGAAAAAGGGAGGGTATCCCAACACAGGAAAAAAACCCCAGATGTAAAGTGAAATGGAGTCATAACATTTATTTCTTGGTTGCATGTGCAAAGAATCTGCACTGTTCTTTGTAGCTGCCTTTCATGGTGAGGACAAAACAAGATCTTCCTGAGCTTACAAGATGAAGTAAAAGTGAGAGTACTTTAATTCTTTTCTTTCTCAATTGCTAATTGTCGGACTAGGTCTGATGTTAGTAATGTATAATGGGGGAGGCGAGGGAAGAAGAAAGAGAGAGAAATAGTGTCAGGAGTCAGGACACTTCGGCAGTCAGCCCCAAACCCCCTGTTAATAGGACCATGTTATGTACAGGGGAGTACTTGGCTCTATCTGTTCACGTAGGTGTTGGACAGTAAGTTCCTGCTCTTACAGAAACCTCTGTGACTGAGCGTTGCAGCCAGTCCTGCACCTTGAGCGAGGCACCGGAAGGCTTTTCTCGAGTAGGAGAGGATCATTCTCATCCCTCCAGGATGCTGATTGTTCCTGTTTCATGGGATTATGTTATCAGTTTTGACTTCAAATAAACATCTTACAGAGTTTTCCCAACTGTAAATTATAATTTTTTTTCTTCATTTGATCTCTCCACTCCTTCTTGATCCTCAAAGTAGGCATCACATGACTCCATTTAATTGATTATTTTGCTGTTATCTGTTTCATCTAGCATTATTAGCAAGTGCCGCCTTATCTCATTTTGGAAGGTTTGTTAACAGAGAGATCAGCTGGATCGATATCCACATAATAGAGATGCTAATTACTTTGTCTACAGCTATGTTAACTTTTAGTCCTCCTTGACAATCTTGCATGCCACTGTAGCGTGAACTTTTGATAGACTCTCAAAATATGCTGCATATTTTAACTTGCTTTGTTGCTGTATATTATATATGTAAGATTTAGCCTCAGCTGAGACAATCCCTAGAGTTTTGGAGAAAATCTGAAGTTTCCGGGCTCTCTTCTAATATAAATAATAGACTTGATCTGCTGCTGTCTTGCATCCTGTGGTACTGAAGTGTTGGCAGAATGTTGCACAGAAAAATAGGTGATCCATCTTGCAGTCTGTGGTTCTGCCCACTCCATTTATACAGGTTTCACAAAATTGTATTTGTAGGTCCAATGTAGTTAAATCATTCTCAATGGCTATGTAAATTGTCTTACTCTGGGTTTAAGAGTGACTTATTTTAATAAATAGGTAGAAACTTGCACTTGTTTTCAACCTGATTTAAACTAAAGTATTAGAACCTTCCTGCATGAATTATGTTTGAATTAAGTCATTTTTTAAAGTATATCTTAAATAGAGTTCAGGTAAGGTCGAGCAGAAAAATTGTTCGTAAAGTTTCTAGCAAGCTGCCATATAAATAGTAGAAGTTCACTGTTAGCACTGGTGAGGAGCATTAATTTATGAAAGAGATAGATTATTTTATTTATTTTTTTATTTTATATGGAGAGATTTGTATGTGGTGAGGTAGAATATTCGGTAGAGAAAAATAAGAGTTTATTTTAAGTACAGGTGACAGGATGACAGATGGTATGGAGAAAGTTGTGTAAATATTAATGCAGATACAGGGAAAGGAATAGGAAAAGTTGAACGGAGGGTCTGGAGGAAGAAGAATAGATACATGGGCCAGGTCAAGAGCATGGCATCTTACGTGTAGTGAAAGAAATTTTTTTAATGTGTGGAATAGTAAATCACTGGTGAAATCAAAGAAGAGGTGATAGAACTGCAGGAGAAGAATGTGACTAGTTTGACAGCTCATGGTTTTTCATTAATTCTCTTCTTTTTATCTAAATCTCTCCCCTTTCACACTAGTCGCACACTCATCAGTAAGGAACTTAATTCTGGAGTAAGAGAAGTATTTTGTTATATTAAAAAGGATGGATCAACTGATTATACTACAGATCTTGTAGAAAATAACAGAAATCTCTACTTAAATATGAAATAACTCAATATTATCTCGATATCCTTCGCGATGATAACTTTGATTGTGAAATGCCTCTACTTTGATCTTGCCTTCTCATAACAAACCTGGGATCACTGAGTAAATATGAATACAGGGAACACTGTCTTTTGTCTTTTTTAGTTTGTGTTGTGTTTAAACAACTTGCCTTTGTGTCTTGATACAGAACAACAGTGTCTTGATACAGAACAACAGCTAGCTTTTAAAGAGGGCAGAGAAAGCCGCAGCATTAGCTTTCCTCCCTTTCCCCATTTTCTCAAGCCTTAGGTTTGAATAGAAATGTGTAAATAATTGGTCAATGAAAGGGAGGAGGCACTTACCGACAATCATGTGTAAGCAGTCTTTCAAGGTCAGATCTGGAGAACAACCAAAGAGATCTCCTGTGAAGTTTGTTACCTCTCTGTTCCAATATTACGCTCTCTACTAATTTTTTACTGCTCTAGTAAAATGGCAGACCTAATTTTATATATATATATGTATGTGTGTGTGTATTTGTGCAGCACAGAGTTTGTGTACATGTACACTGGAGACAGCATTGAACATGATTGATTTGATAGACTGTATCACAAAACACATATAAAACACTACTTGTTCCTGTAAATTATAATTGTTTCTTTTTTATACATCCTGAATAAATTGTACAGACACAAAGTGTCATTAAGTGTTCCTCTTTGCAACTTACCATTTTCACATGTCCAAATTTCAATATTAACATTGTATCCCTTTGTGAATTGAGCTTTTATTCATTACAATCCTTTTTAGTGTAATAGTTATTATTATGCTGCTCATACTTTAGCTTCAGAGCTAATTATAGTCTTTGGCTATCTCCTTCTGGAATATAGATACTGATAGATATTAATAACATGCACCTTGCTCTCCAGCCAGCACTTATTTCCCAAGGATGCTGTGATTTTTGTCCTCTTACACTGCTTAAATGTCCCATTCTTTTTGCGTTATCATTTTGCCTTATCATTTTGCCATACTGCATACATAAGCATTATCTACTAGAAATCTCTGCAAAGAGAGATCACAGCCCCTCCCTCCCCCCTGTCATTGGAAATCCCTTAATATAGCCATGTACTGTCAACTTGCACATAATGAAAATGTCAGTAGCCCTCAGATTGGAACAGTTAAGGTACGGAAGCAGATGTAGCCCAATACAAAATAAATCTATTGCGCAGATGAAGAGGGAGATGGCTTGGTCACACAGTCATTAAAAAAAATAATAAAAACAACCCTCAAACCTAAATTAACCATGAACATCCTGCTAGTGAGATCACATTGCAAACAAAGCAAAGGGAAAGACTCTGGCCCAGAAGAGTCTCATTTAGTGTGATGCTGCAGCTTGGATCCAGAAGGATCGAAGGGAATGAGATCTTAGTGCCTGCTCCTGCTGACGGATGGCAAACCTTGTAATTCCCATTTCATTTCTCAGTTCTCCTGACCAGAATACAGGAAAGAATTATAATTTTGCTCAACATTCACCTTTCTAAATCCTTCGAAGGCAGGATAGAAGTTAGAGAGAGAAGTTCTGGTACACGTGCTAATCACAGACACGATTCTAGAAGAGCAGCTATGAAATGTTTAGATAATTTTATTGAAACTGTGGATACCGCTTTTCTCAGTGTGTATCCCTGAACTGTGAGCAGAAAAACCTAAGCTTGTCCTGCTGTGTAGCATTTGTGCTTTTGGATTAGCTTCTTCGCGTTAAGATGGTTCTCAATCAAGAGATAAGGTCAACACCTGAATCTGCTTGGGAAATTTAATACCCTTTAAACAATGTTTTGGATTATCATTTTTTTCCTATCAGGTCTTTGTAGATCAATGTAAGTAACACACAATTGGCTAATACTTGCCAAATAGTCACAAAATTACCTGAAAGCTACTGTTTAATAATCAGTGGAAAAATAGCTCCCATTAAAGTGAGTGAGTAAAAGGTCACACACATCCTAGGATTTATGAACAGGGTAGTATTCACACAATTTATGCAATTTAGAAATTTTAGGGAGTACAGAGAAGACTCAGAGAATGGTAAAGAGGTTAGAAAATTTGTCTGTCAGTGGGAGACTGCAGGTGCAAAGTGAATATTAACAATTCACCAAATCAGTCTCTGCTTTTCCCTATGAGGACCCAAATCTGGATAATCAGCTACTTTCCAAAGTTACCGTAAGATGCTTGTCAGGAGGAAAAAAAAGAAAAAAGTCATAGTCTTAACAGGCATGACAATTAACCTTTTCAACAACTGAATATTTTTTGTGGATTTTCTCTCAACAGTAATTTTTTTTAAGAAAATTATTTTACCTCCTGCAAGGCCTGCTTTAGCTCAAGCAAGGATTCATTCAGAAGGCTTCCAGGGCTAGTATTAGACCGTGAGGTAAAATTAATGACTAGTGTAGATATCATCAGGGTTTCTAAACTACTTGCAGTCCTATAGAATTTAACAGTACTCATGAATATAGTTAAGGTCCTTCTGGAAATACGTCCTTTAAATTCAATAGTATCTGAGTAAAATTTGGTAAGAGGCATTGCTCGTACACGTGTTTACAGCACATGTGTGTTTTACTTGACAGAAAATAGCCACGATGAGTAAGGATCTTCTAAAACAAATGTATCTCAGTCTCACCTCTTCGCATGTACTTAAAATGAAAAGGGAATGCTAATCCCTTTCGTCCATCATTTCCTAGCTTGCCTTGCCTGCACACATACCCTGAGATCACGATTCTCCTCAACGTATCCACTCTGAAATGACTGAAATCTACAGACTGTTTGTATTTACCTTCTCAATGGCTGTCTTAATCCACATTATATATTATATTTATCTTTGAAATCACTTTTAATTTAATATCCTAATAATTCTATTTAAGTGGTGACCACTTTGCTTTCCTATGAGCTATGTGGCATTGATATCCTGCAAGGATGTCTAGGAAAGACACAGGCCATATCTCTATTAATGTGAGACAATCTTATTAATGAGTGAAAAAGAAATAAGTATGTTGTTCAAGGATAACAATTAAAAGACAAGTAACACCATAAAGAAGTGTAACAGCATTGGGGAGGTTTTCTTGTTCTCTAGAAATTCTCATCTTTTTGAAGGGTATTTACAGGACTTCTGGATAGCAGTAAGATTAAGTGACTATACCATCAAATATTTCAGTTCTGTGGATGGTATATGTTACTCATGAGTGACATTCTTGTAAATTAGTCTTTGCCAGATGCTTTGTCTTGTGGACTAAATTGCTGTAAAACCCATTAAGATATATTATGCACATAAAAGGGATAGAGTAGTCGCAGAATCATTGCTATAAGAAATTATATGTTACTTGATTGTTATCCATTAAACAAAAAGAATTTCATCATCCCACTTGAATCTTACTTCAGATGCTTGTGTTTGAATCCGCAATGAAGATTAAAGGCTATAGTCGCAATCTGCTAATGTAATTCCTTCTGTCTTATATTATTGTTCATTAAATACTGGGTATTCCTTTGTGTTTTTGTTTCTGTAAAAAGGTATCATGGAAGCCCTGAAGTGTCTGCACGGATATTTAAATCACATGTATCTGGGCAAAAGGACAGCTGTTGTGGAAGGGGGTCCTTGACCGTGCCCCTGACCCTCAGACACTGTCCTTGCCCCTGCCTTCACCCGTGTGGCTGTACCATCGTCTCCCCAATGAAACACACTCCAGACTACACAGGACAGAGCTTATTTATTAGCAGATCAAAATGATGTCGTATTTACTTTGAGATTCAAGGCTCCAGTGTGGCATACATTACATGTCTATCGCTGTTTTACAAGCACTTGATTGCAAGCTGGTGTAGGCTGGTATTATTTAGAAATTACTGCGACTTAGATATTCTCTCGAGCTGAGTCAGACAATAACACTGCTAACCCTGGGCTTGTGTCGCATAAAAGTGTAAACCAACAACAATATGACCTTAGCATATGCATCCAGTCTTTTTTTTTTTTTAAGTTACACTATTGATTTATTTACCTATTTGGTATAGATTGCAATAATACAAATAACATTTTAAAAGTGATCTTAAAAAATATTTCCCAGCATAATTTCTGCGAATATCAGCTTTCTTCCCTGGGAATCCATGCTAATTACTTCCTGTTATATTATGCTTTGAGTCCTTGGTTCAGAGTTAAAAATCTCAACGAATGTAGGGGAAAATGAGTGAGTGTAACCCACCTTTGATCCATTTGCCTTAGTTTTCCTTCAATTAGTTTGTTTTCACTTGAAGATCTGCTGTTTCCTTCCTTAGAATATTGGCATTTTTTAGCTCTGAAGAATGCTTCTGGGAATGGATAGCAGTTGCCACCAAGTTGGCTGAGCTCCTGCAAGGGGTGATGTAGCCGAGAGGATGAAGGACTGGACCCTTCCAGGCTATTTCTGCCGTGAGGCACGTCACTTCTTTCAGTAAAAAAGAGGTTGCGAAAACTGACAGACTCAGATTTAACTTGTTCTATGGACTCTCTGTTTCTCACCTGTTTCTGTGATGGTAGAGAGCAACATTTCCTTGTCTCTGAAGGATGGTTGAGCTCTCCTAAAATCAGTGTGGGGGCCTCTGGCTGCAGTTGGGACTGGGGTGCTTGGGTTCCTAGATAATTCAAGTGAGAAGGATTCAGCTTGACTAAAAGCCATATGGTCAGATATTTGAACACATCGCCCTGGCACAAGTGGTTGCTTTTTAGTCCTTTTTTTTTCTTCTGAAACTACTGCTCTGGTTAGTGTGAAAGGCAGATACTGTGTTTAGCATCCTGGCTCTGTATACTGTTGTGTGGTATGTTGAGGGAGGATGAAATGTTCCTTTGCCTTTCTCTGTGGTTCACTTGTCCATGACTAAATTTTTCTTCTTTCTACATTTTTTTAAAGAGAAAAGTGGTAACTATACACTCACTGGGGTACCCGTAGAGCTGGGACCGTAGATCGGTGCCAGCATCACAGTGTGTCCTTGGTAACGCAGCCTCAGCTGTGTGTGAGTACTAGATGTGATGGTCTTGTGTCACTGCAAATGGTAAGAAAATGCTATGAAGAGAATGTAGCTTGAACCACTTTCCTTTCAGGTAGAAAGCAGATAATATAATACCTCAGGGCTTTATTGTTATTCCATTTTTCTAAAAACAATATGCTAGGAAACATCTGTATCTGCTGTAACGCCCCTCCTTTCAAGTTCAGTCTCGGATCTCTGTTTCTTTGGGGAGACAATGAGAGTGTGAGGATGGGTTTTAATATTAATTTATAATCCCAGCATGGTTTCTTTTCAAATAGAAAATAGCTCCTTATGCAGAATGATGCTGAAATGCATACAGGGTTCAGAAAACAGGCTCGTATCTGGTTTAAACTTGGAAATGGGAAAAAAATTTGAGAAATGATGACTGCGTAGATTTCCTGATTCTTTTTGGCATGTAAGTCCCTTACAAGATTAGATGTCGGTGTGATTTCATGCTGTGTAATATCATGTCATTGGCAGGGTTTCTTTGGTAATAGAATATGGATTTTATGAAGTACAGCAGCTGCTAAATCAGACCGCAGGAAAAGCCAGGTTTTAGGTCTTGTAATAGGAATACTTCAATGAGAAGCTTAAAAACTCATGTTAAAGGTAGTGCTGCTGCCTGGAAGTGTCTCTCAAACTACAAGGTGTGGGACAGAACTGCCAGTGGAGGAAAAATACCTTAGAAATAAAATCTGGTTACTTAGTATTTAAACCATCTATGTCTGTAAGCAGCAGGATAAGGTGCTTTCACTCACGCGCGAATAATTAGGAGGAAAAACTGGTGACTGCTCTTTCTTTCATTTTAACTACCTATTAAAAATCAGCTTTACTAGTACAAATGTAACCTTCTTTGACTAACCCTTTGTGGGCTTTTTAGAAAAGTAAATTTTAAGTCAGTGTTTGGGTACTTTATGATAAGTTCCGTTTTGGGGCAAAATATATTTCACTTCAATTGAATTTTTAAAAAGCTTGGGAAGTCCACTGAACGTGGAGATAGAATACATTATTTTTCCTAGGATTTTTCTCCCCAGTGATGTTAATAGCACTTTTACTGAAACAGTAGTGAGATCATTGCAACTATTCATTATTATTTTTGGTTACATGTTGATTAAAAGCAAATGCAAGCTGTTATGAAAACAACTGCCAAAGCCTCCCAAGTCTTCGGGTTTTTCCATTAAAACGTATTTTGCAATGCTTGTGAATGAGGAGCTGAGGTTATTTGTGCCTGTGCTGAGGATGGAATGATTAGACAGAGATCCTGAATGTGGCTCCAATTAGAAACAAAGAAAGAAAATTTGACCAAGAAAATGTTTGTTTCTACCATTTTCAGGGAGATAGAGTTCAGTCACCTTCTTTTACAGGGGAAAAAAAGCCGCAAGCTGAATGCGACAGGGTTTGAAACATCATAGAGATGAAAGAGTTGTCCCAGACGTACCCAGACAGGACAAGTAGATTCACGGTGTTGTTGAGCCACTTGGTGTGTCTGATAAGTCAGGCTGGCAGAAATGCTGCTTGATGTGCTTTCTGTTTCTGTACCTGAAGTTTCTAGACTGGACACATTTAGATTGTATAAATTCAGCTTTAGATATGGGTGTTTGTTCTTGGGATAAATATCCTTCATGGATCCTCAAGTCCTCAGCCTGCTGTTCTATGCAAACTCTCTCTCATTAACTAACGGTATGGGCTGAATTAGCCTTGTTATGCTGACGCTGTTCAGCTCCACATCACCCGTATCCATTTTACTTCCTCGCTCAGCCCAGGCTGTTCAGTGGTCCTGGTCCTGGTCCTGGTCCTGGTCCTGGTCCTCGTCCTCGTCCTCCATGGGCTTTGAGCTCAGCAGCACTGCTCACAGCCAGGCCCCTATGAAGGACATTTTTGCTGGCAGTGGTACCTCTTTGCATCCTCCTGCATTGAATTTGAAGCAGGAAGCCTTGTAGACAACAGCTGTAGAAGATTGCTGTATCTAGGATCACCAACACTGTTTTATTTTCATATGATGTTGCTCTAGTTAAAGGAAGCAGTTCTGTGACTCTACTGATGCATGACTTCTCCCTGAAGGTAGTTTTCTTTTTAATTTTTTATCATATCCTTCAGATGGTCATATGGGCTTTCAAGTGGATGGTACAGGTGTTTTCTTGTATTTATGCGGAGCATACGTACTGAGCCCGTCATTGTCCTACACAGCAAATGTATGTGACCGTACTTATCCTTATGATCTGCAAATAAACCCATTGAAATTACTGGGACTGGTTGTTTAAGTTGAAATTATTCACAAATCCTTACAAGACTGGCATTTAAATGCTTATGTAGTGGGCAGAAACAGAGGTTTTCTAGCATATAGAATAACACTTATGGAATGATGGCATGCAACCCCTGCCCCCACTTGAGCAGAGAAGTTGAGTAGGTAGGCAACAATCTGAGAGCAGAATATTTCTTCTGACTTTGTAAAAATGATGCTGACCAACATAATCATAGTGTAGTCACATCTTTTCACACAGAGCCCTGCTTCACTGGCCTGGACATGGGATGCATGGAAACTGTGACTGCCTGGGGACAGAGCCTGGGCAGTTTACTCTTGAGGATGGCGGAGAACAAGTGCGTGCAGAGCTGCGGCAGGTTTGGGTGATAAATATAAAGCTGCTAAAATATTTGTGTTTCCTCTTTCCTCCTTGCCTTTCCATGATAATTTCTGAAGGACTCTGCTGGCTAGTAGATGAACAACTTGTACTCTCTTAAAGCCTTTCCAGCCTTTTGCTGGGAAGGGGGGATGAGAACTGAGGGAGACTGTGGTTCATTTGAGGTGCCCTCAATGGGCACTTACAATTAACAACTGAATGCATCAGTTGCTTTAAATAGCCTGACTACAGTCATTCATAAGAATAACAAAAGGCGGCGGACTGATTAACATTTGGTGGAGTTTGAATGTTGAACTTTTTTCAGATTTATGGGGGGGAGTTAGGAAGTCTTTCTCTCTCCCACACACACATCTGTTTACAAGTTGGGGATGGCTATTTAGGAAGAGTGACACGGGATTTTGCCCAGAATGCTCAGTCCACTAAGCTTTTGGCTGTTTTAACTGCTTTTATTTGGAACTGAATTATCAAAGCGAAACGAGCAAAGAGCAGCAGCGATCTGGATTTGGGCACTCGCTGGTATCCCTTTCTGGGGTAAAATCATTTTGAAGGAACTGGCCCGTATTTACAGCTGTTGAGCTGTGGGGCACAGCATTGAACAGAGTACAGTGAACAGAAATCTCAATTGTAAATGAGTTCATACAAGACAGAAAGGTTTAATTTAGTGGGAGAATGTGGATAACAAACTTGCTCTATTCATTTGCGTTGCAATCTGTGGATTAGATGGACTTCATGTGTGACTAAATATTCACATATGAATGGCAATGGTCTGAAATCAGAACCCTGCACCAAATGTAACTACATCTGAGCACTCTCTGCAAATTTGAATGAAGTAGGAAATGCAGCCGTGCACTTGGAGCATGTACTTGTTTACAAATCAAACTAAACATAAATAAATAAATGCTTAAAAGTAGGTTTTGATGAGAGAGCTCCTTTTAACAGCGTCTGTGAACAATTTTGGGGATTGTGTTGCTATATTTCCTGCGATGAAAATGTTCATGAACTGAGGCAATTTTTGAGCATGACCATTTATCTCAAATGAATGGATTAAAAAAGCTTTAGGAAAGCAGAAAGTGTGGATTTAAATAGAGAATGTAGGAATTGCTGCTGTGAAATCTACAATTCAATCTTGGTTTATCATCCTAAGCAAAAGATGGATTTCTAGTAATGGATTGTCAGATTTAAACTGCACTGTGTCTTTTTGTAATAAGTGCAGGTAGATTCTTGTCAACTCAGCATGCAATATTTTTCCACATAAATCTTTTCCTTGTAATATTCTGTACTGGTACCTGTAAGTTTTAACAAGAGACCATATTTTGTGAGGATATTTGCTCACATCACCCATCATGAGTGGAGAAGTGCTGGACGTAAAATTCTTTTGCAATTAAAATTATCCAGTTTCAGTTGAAACCTTCCTTATTTATGCAGGGCAGAAGCTTATCTTAATTTATTCAGTGATTTCTCTTTTTTTGCACCTGAAGACAGGCCTTGCAAGTCAGAGGTTATAACCCTGGAAAAAGAAGCCAGTAATTACACCTGCCAGCATTTCCCTGTGGCCACTGGTACAATTACCCATCAAAGATAATTGACAACTAGCTAATAGGATAAGATTTTATTTGTTTGGGCTGTTTTTGTGTGTTTTCCCCCTACTTAGCAAGGGAAAGTCTATTAACGGTGGGGCTCCATCAGGAATGTGCTCATGGGCACAGTAAGGACAGTACTTTAAGCAACCTGAAAGGGAAAAGCATTCTTGAGGAGCCAGGACAGAGGAAGAAATAAATGTCTTTCCTCTTAACTTTGACATCAGAATTCCCAAACCACTCGCTGCTATAGTGCTGCACATGCCTGGTGCTGCCCCCAAAGGAGCAGGCAGCCATATGTCATCCACCTGAGCTGGATGGGCTGACATGGGCAACAGGTCTTCTCAGGGGCCAGCTCAACAAGCCCCAGCTATGGTGCTTTCTTTCAGGGTGGTGGCAACAGCAGTAGTTGTATTCTATATGATGACACAATAGTGAGACAAGATGAGATGCCCTAACCACTGCCTTGCTCTGAGAAGCCTAGACTCCGAATCCTGAGAGCTCAGGGATGAAGAGGAGCATCCATCACCTTTTTTTCCTATAGCAATGGTCTGTTCGCAGCTTGTTCGGAGCAAGCAGCACTCACTGCTTGCGGTTGTCACAGCAAAGGCTGCAAGTCCTAAGGCCAGAAGAAGGGAGAAAGTCAGAGAAAGAGACTAATTCATGGCTCAGGTCACTCACTTGGAATCAGGACAGCCAGCTCCAGCACCGCTGACCGGGTTTCCAGTTTACATCCCATTGCTGACTGGTAATACACTCTCCTCTGATGTGTGTTAGGTCCTTGTCAGGCAGAGGGGGAAAGGGAACATGGATCTTTCACTTCTAGAGGCCAGCAACCTGTAAAATAGATCAGATCTATACCAATTTCTCTGCATTCCAGTCAACCTCTGAAGAAGAAATTGGCCCCAAAATTGCAGACGGAAGGGACGTCTTTCAAAGTCAGAGCACAGCATGAGTTCTGTTTGTGTTTAGTGGTTGCTGATGGCTGAGTCTAAACCCACACTTTGATCAGCCTGTGGATGTTTTTTATGTATTTTGCCAAATGCCTGATTACCTTTACGCACTTTCGCTTCACCAGAGTCTACCTCTGGTGGCTGACACCGCAGTGAAAGTGTCTACAACCTTCATCTACCCCCAGCTGCATTTATTCGAGTGTAGCAGTGCTCTCCAGATCTACTTCAGGACTCTCCTAAGTGGCACACTTCTCCTGTGCCTGTTCACTAGTGATTACAGTTTTGTTCCATTGTAATCTTTCCTACACAGCTAGATATCTGTATCTCAAGGTACATTTAAATATCTGAAGGGATACTATTAACTCATATTATTTGTATTTAAAATATGCAGACCCATTAACCCAAATTACCTGCTGGTTTCCTGCTGAATTTAGTTTTCAGAACAAATCCCATTACCTTTGAAAGAGCACAAAAATTGGGTTCTAAACAGTTTCTGTTATAAAAAATTAAAACTATGAATAAGGATGTTGTAAACTCTTTAAACCATCTGCATGCTGCCAGCTTACCTATTGTGCCTTTAATTTAAAGGGAATGCTAAAATGAGTGCAAACACTGAATTATGGCTCTGTGTGGAATACTAATCTGCAATATTTGCATGTTTCTGACATTTTAAAATTCCCCAGACTCTCATTCCTCCAAGTTCCCATTACAGCACTTGTGAGGACATTTTGTAGTTACGAGTAAGAAATGAAAGCTAGGAGGATCTCACCAGGGCTGCTCCGTGTGACTTTGAGAACCTCATGTAATTTTGGCGTTCATCAGATTATCATGAATATTTCTTCTCTTAATATTAAGGAAGGCTATATGAACTGTTATTCCATCAGGAATGTAATACTATTTTCTTTAATTGATCTCTTTTTATGTCCTGATTCACATCACCAGTGAAAAGGGCATTTATTCTACAGCCAACTCCTAAAACCAGAAAGACAAACATGGTTCTTTCAGATTTGGATATCATCACCCATTGTCAATATTTTACCATTGGAATTTTATTGCCAGTCCTACCAGTGACACACAAATGAGAAAGAAGTGCATCCCCCTCTTCTTGAGAGAGCACCGGGGAGCTGAGGAGTCAAAGTGAGCACACCTTCGTTAGGTGACTGATGTAGTTTGGAGTTGTGAAGATGAAGACAATCAGCATCAGAATGTAGCTGTCCTCAGCTGTTTAGGAAATGCCTGGATAGCATTGTCTGGAGACCATAGGGCGAGAATTTTCAGAAGAAGCTGGGACGTGTATCTGAAGCCAGATTTTCCACAGTTTCTTCTGCCTTCGGTGACTGTTGGCTACTGTGCTCATCATTATGTAACACAGAAAGCATGGGTTTTGCAAGGGTTTGGTGTGGACAGAGCCTTTCTAAAAATTGGTGCCTCCAAAATTACCTCCTGAAATATCTTTAGCCAGATGTAAAAAACAATCCTTCTGGATTGTTAATATCAACTTCCCATATCCTACACCTGGTGTGTAGGTAGTCAAGGACCTTGGCTAGACATTGGTTGCTTGGCCTCACCCTAAGGTAGAGGGCATAAATTTGCATAACTGGTTTTCTGAGGAAGCCAGGGTGTATTATGAAATGCGGCAAACAAGGAAAGGGACTACACTATCATTCTGGTGTTCAACTGTGAATGCATTTTGAGGTGTATACTGTAGTACAAAACTAATACCGGCCCTGAGACTGCTAGAAACTGTTATATGCAGAAACCAATTATGAGAACAACAAAGTGGTATCGAGCCGTGTTTGGCAGTTATGTTGGCCCTGCTTGGCTGAACTGAAGTATCTTGCCTGAAAAACTACTTCCAAGTTGGAAGAGAAATGTTTATATTTGCTCTGCCCCCATTTTGCATAGAGGTAAATGATGATAAAAATGAAAGGCAAAACAGACTCACTGTTTTGGAACTCATTCTAAACACTAAGTCCATGCAGTTGCAAATATTCCTCATTTTACCCATTTATTTCCACTGCAGAATAACCAAGGACTAGAACTTCTGATGTCTGAAAAGACATTTTATTAGACCTTATCTTCATCGTCCTCTCCACTAGTTCGGAAGGATGTGACTATAACCAATTAACATCTTGATGCACTTCACCACACAATTGCTAGCCTTTATTTTCTTCCCATTAAAATCATTGGCTCAGTTTACAGATGGCTTGTTTTTTTAATCTGGTCCTTCCTATTCATATCGTAACAGAATCCATTTAATTAACATTGTGTTGAGTGGAGGGGAATATCAATTATTAAGTAGTGCCTATTTGCCCTGGCCAAACACGGAGCGCGGGTTGCTTTTTGCTCTGTCAGAGACAAAAATTTTGGAATTTGATGTTGTTAAGACTGAATTATGTGAGCAATCCAGGTAATTAATGAACTTCACTTAGCTGTTGGTGTGGGTAGTCTCTGTGTTAGGACACTTGAGTCCAGAAAAGACAGCTTGGCTTTGGGTTGGGTTTTTTTGGTGGTGGGGGGAGATGTGTGTGTTTTTGTGGGGTTTCTTTGTTTGGTGGTTTTTTTTGGTTTGGGTTTTTTGGTTTTGTTTTTTTTTTCATTGAATCAACCTTGTTTTGTATAGCAAAAGAAGCATAGAGCAAATGTGTTTGAATTCTGCAGTACTTCATTGTGAGTAAATGAATAGCATGAAAGAATAGCACAGAAACCAGTGAACCTGAGGTAGACTTGAACTTTCGGGACTTCTTTTGTTGTGGATTTCTTTTCATTACCATGGAAGGCATCTTACTGTTGGCATATGCTCCTGCAGTCATAATAACCACCCTGAATAGGCTCCGTCACAGCACTTGAGTGGAATCAGACCTTTGTTAACACTGGAAGCAAAATATTCATAGAATTTGACAAGGATAAGGAGCCTTCCTTCCCAAGAGTGAAGGAAACACAGGAGGGGAATGCCAGCCCTGGGAGATGCCTGGTGTTGGGGCACAACTTTTTTAGGGTGTTAGCAAGCCTCTTTCACCACTGCCACTTGACAGGTCTTCTCCAGCTGACTCCCTGTCCTGTTCTTTTTTTTTTCCCAATCAGTTTGAAAAGGGTGAGGACCATGGCAAATGTCCTCTTCTCATTTTTCTGTAGTTCTCCTTTGCAGAGCAAGCAAATCTGGTGGCTCAGGTATTCTGGTACTTTGGAAAACAGAAATGCAAGAGATAGGAATAAATTTGCTCAGCCTGAAATCTTATTTCAAAACAAGGTATTGTCTACCATTTTATTAACTATGTGGAAAGGATGATGTTTTTCCTGGGGAAAAAGAAAACAGACAAACTAATCAAGAAAGCTGATAGTATAACATATAATGCAAAGTATTTTTTGTTTTCCAAAGTCCTCTTCAAGCAAATCTCAATGCATAATTTGGAACAGCGTCACAGTCAGACCAAGTACATAACTGGTGTGCGTTTCAAGAGGAAACCACACAAAATGGCTTCTATTTGTAAATCTTAGTAAAACCTGGGGTTAACATGAGCTGATTTTCAGTTTTTCCATAAAATAAGAGACCCACAGTCACATGGGCTTGAAATTTTTGGTTGGAATATTTCATTGCTGGGGGCGGGGCGGGGGGGGAAGCTAAACAGCCTGTTCAATTCAAATTAATGGAAATTTTCCCAGTTACTTCAATGAAACCTAGCACGGGCACAAGATCTGTGAAGATGACTAGAAATGGTCTGTGGAGAATTTTAAGGCAGGCAGCTTTGAACTGGGTATAAAATGAGCGGGAAACCAGTGTAAGTGGCTGCCAGTGGGGCTGCGATAAGCAAATGTGCAAACACTTCCTCTGATAGCACTGGAATTAGCTGCAATTAAGTATGATTTCGATGAGGAACACATTGCATTTCCAGTTCATCACAGTGAGAAACATTTGTGTAATGCTGCAGCTAACTGTTTATGAGTCTCTGCAGGCGCTTCCTGAAGTTGGTGAGCTAGTTTATTTGTGTGTACAAAGCTAGTGGAAAATTCAAGCTTCCAACAATGGGAAGAAATTGCGAGATGCTAGAGAAAAGCCCAGTAGACTACAGTGCTGTCTTTAAGTTCAGAGTGTGCTCTTCTGCCCCACTGCACACAGGGTAGCCCTGAGGTTATGCAGATGTCTGCACCCCCTCTGTCTGCAGCCCTCTCACCTACCCATGACCCATCTGTAACATTTGTTTTACTAAAACTTGGGGAAGGCTTTAGAAAACTAGAGGAACATCCCTAATGGAGGCATTTGATTTTATCAGTCCTGCTTTTGCATGTATGCTTTTTTGCCCCCTATTATTATAAAGTAGAAAATGGCACATCAGGAGAGCAATACCTTAGCTACAGACCTGGACGGCAATTTTTGCCACAAATGAGTTTGATGAGAACAATGAGGAAAAAGAAAAGTAAGGAAGTGTCAAAATCTCTGTTAGAAACAGAATAAATGAGGAAATATGGAGGGCTGCAGACTGAAACATAGCAGTGTCCCAAGCCATCATCTGTCCTGGGCAGATGCTGTTTGTAGGGCAATCACTGAGGGACCTCACTGATGTCTGTTTTACTGTTATTTTCAGAATTATGCTCTGGTTTACTTAATGGAAAAATCAAAGATTTGTCTGAAACATGTAGGTAGGTAGATGCTAGAGCATTTCTATGCACTATAAAGGTGGTATGCGCTGTAAATATGGTACTACAAGAATAAGATTTTCATATTTCTTCCCTCTGTGGCTTTGTTTCTTCTCTTTCATCCCTATTATCTATTATTTTGGTGTAGGTGGGTTGGTGTTTTGCCTCATTGATTTAAAAACTGCTCTGTTTGCATGTTTCTGCTTATGCAGTGCTTAACTTAGGGGATAGTATTGATCCCGTAAGGAATTCCCTAAAAGGCAACCTTAATTAATGTTACCAGCTGTATGGAAATATGTCTGCCCCTGGCAATGTAGGGGAATGATGCTGTATGGTGACGTTGTCCTCCTCCTCTTGAGCATAATAACTCCTGATCTTTCCTATTTCAGCACATGGAGGTGCTGAGCCTGTCTCGTAATGTAGCTACACTGCATGCATTTGCTTGCCCACATAAATTATATCTGTACCAATCATTTTCTCAGTAATTGTGCTTTAGGAAGAGGTGAAGAAGTACATGCACACAATAATGGGTCTAGACCAGAAGTATGGTGATCATCAAAGGTGTCCTGGTTTTTAAAAAGCCTTACAGAAAGAAACTGCACCATGGCATTTGCAGTTAGAATTTCATAGACATGAAAGCAGTTGAAGTATATAGTATGAATAAGTCCAGGACTAGCTGTACAGTGCTACTGGCAGGATGGCTTATCAGCACAGGTGAATAATAGCAGGGGAAGCTTGCCCAGCCGCTGTAACTGATTTCTGCCCTCAAGGTACTTGTCAGAAAATATTGTCAGCTGGTTGCACTTTGCGATGACAAGGTTTGTCCTCATTCCCCCAAATAACGTGCCTGTGTGTGTGGGCGCGGGCGTGGGTGCGTGTTTTAAAACAGGATAGAGAATATTTTATTTTGTCTCACAGGTGGTATTTTGGTTCATTGGTTTGGGTTTTTTTTGGAAGAAGATTGCAACGAAAATGTTGCCTAAGTCCAGTCTAAGCCTCTAGATGTCAGGTATTTTGGAGCTGAGCTGTGACCACGCAGCAGTCGAGTTTAGGTTTGAATGGACCTGCTGACACCGGGTGATCTCTTGATGTCCTGTGGTACCATCAGCTATTCACTCTGTCTCTGCTGCTGTGAGAAACTTGTTCACATGTGGTGGTGCTTTTATTCATGAGTGGCTTTTTGTTGAGAATATTTGCTGTTTTCTACCTCCTTTCTCTTCCTCTGGCCTCTGACAGCTGACTCGCTAATACTGTTTCTTTTTCTTTGCCTTTCCTACCCATAGTGGTGCCTCTCCCTTTGCTTCTGTTGTGTTATGGAGACGGGCTCTGCTGCCACTGTTGATTAAAAGGGGACTGATGCAGACTTCCCTAACCATTAGGCTGTACGTTTTCGTGTGTGGACAAATTGTGTTTTTATTTTAGCATTAGTGCTTCTGCAGTCCAAACTGTTCCCAAGGTGGGGAGCAGACTTACGGCAGGCATAGTCTTGCAGGAGTTTACATGAGCTTTAATTCTGTGTACCACAGAAGTTCTAAGGCAGTTGGAGATTGGGTATGTCATACATACATGTGGACACATGTAAACCTGCATGTTTGTACTGGCAAAAGCCTTCATGTGGATGCAGTTATTCTTTGGTAAAACTTACTTAATTTGGACAGCTAAAGCCATGTAAACTGAAGTTGTTTGCTGGGATGAGCCATGCCTGTGCTAGGAAGGCGTTTTAGGGTGGTTTTGTAGTTTAGACAGCCCTTACATTGAAATGATGAGTTAATACAATCACCAGAATTTCATGCAGTCATTTGCACAATTTAATCTACAATTTATGGTCTGATCCCAATCCTGCAGCAGCTACAGACAGTGAGAAACCTTTAGTTTCTACCTTTGGTGAGTTTAGGAATTGCTCAGTACTTCCGTTTTGTAACTCACCAGTGTGGAAACCACTGGGGAAAGTTTCATCTATAAATAGCTGGAGAGCAGCGTGGTCGCTGCATGGTGACGCTCAGTGGTGGCTCTTAGTTCGTCTCTGCAGGGAGGAAGAAAACCAAAACCCCACGCTCTGTACAGTTCAGAGCTACAGTGTTTTCATGAGTTATTGCAAAGCTCTTATAACTCCTCAGTGGAGATATTCAGGAGCATTATAACAAAATGCCTTTCAGGGATATGTAATTAGGAGCTTGATCCCACTGCTTTGATTCAGTGAGATTACTCAAGTGAGCAAGATCTTCAAGATTTAACTTTCTTGCTTTTCAGTGACAATATAATTGTATGTGTGTTTTGTCAGATCCATGAAGTGACATTCAAAACAGGAATATTTTTCCTACGCTGAAAATATCTTGGCAATAATAATAAAAAAACCCAAAACAGAAAAGTAATAAATGCTGACATCCTCAAGTTAAAAAAAGCACACATTTTTTGATAAATCCTTTCAGCTAAGCCATGAAAGGTAGCTCTTTCTTGAGAGATACTCAGCATGAACCCCTTGTCAGGAAATGGATTTTTTTCTCAAGAAATGTTGATTGCCTTTTGAAAACAGTCTTTTCAAAGTGCCTGAGATAAGGTCGCCCATTAAAATTGGCAAGCTGGCACCCTAATTCCAATGCACACCATGCATGCCTTACTTCTCAGAGATGTATGTTCACTCTTCCTCAGTATTTTTTTTTTTCTCAGTGGAAAGGCAACCCCCAGGCAGTCGATGAGGGGGTGGAGGTATGTGGGCTATACTGCTGAGATGGTCTTCTACACTACTTTTCTAAGGCAGGATAAATTACATGTCTAGCTAATAGGGTTGCATCTGCCCACCAATGGGAAAAAGGTACACTGGCCACTTTCTCAAGAAGATGGATCTTAAATATTTATGCCATTCCTTTCACACTGGCAATATTGTATAGGAAATTGTGTTCAGAGCCAGTGTTCCTCATCATGAAGTTCAGAGACAAAGATCTAGGTGTCTCATGGACAATATTTTCAGCCTTTCTCGGACGGAGAGCATGCTACACGTCTTTCTTACAGCAGCATTTCCATGGCTGCTGCTCAGTGTCACTGCCTATGAAATGTCCCATTTTTGTCCAAGGTTGCTTAGAAGTTTAGGGCAAAAAACCCCAAACCGTAACATCTGATCGTCCGGGGATGAGAACAGGTTGAGTGTTTGCTGTGTAAAATCACAGCGCTACACAAAGTTGGATTTTACCAGTGCAATACTTTTTGATTTGTTTAGAATGAGATTAATATGAAAATACTTTTAGAGGGGGAAGATCAGCTGGTTCACAAAGCCTCAGCATTTGGCAGTACAATTTTTATTGGTAGCTTCAGGCTACCTATATTTTTTTCTTGACAATTTATATGCTACTCAACCCAAAGTATGTGACATAATCTGTTTGTAGATTCATGGACAGAAAGAAAAGTTGGCTTCAGACTATATCTCAGGTCTTCACAGAAGGATGCTTGCTCTGGTCTGGTGCAGTGTTTTTCTTTTATTAGCAGATCTGAGCTGTAAAACTCCTGGTTATAAGAAGCATTACTTAAATTCTGTTTTCAGTGTTATTTATTGCTATTTCTACTGCTATGGTTTGATGCATAATATGATTCTTACTTTAGACAGTCGGCAATCCTAAATACCTCTGTCACATCTGAGCATGAAAATGTTAACATGCAAATAGCTTATATTTGGCACTGAATATGTATGTTTAAAGCAAAACTCTTTGATACTTGTGATAATCATTACTCTTAGCTCTAAAATCTCCAACTGTTTAAAAGACAGAGTTCATTAAGTTAATTACAATTTCTTGACGGCAAATCGTCTTGTTGGCAAAGTCAATCTCTATAGGAAACCTAAACAGATGAAATGTAATCAGATGCTGCTACAGAAAGTGGTTTAAAAAGGCAAAGTGATTGAAATTAGCTCATGTTTAAACTCAGGGCAAAGGCAGCATGTGCCAATCCTGGATTCTCTGTCTTTCCTTTTGTCAAAAAATTGATTTTTGTGTATTGTTTTTAAGTCGGCCAGTACAATAGGTAATTCATCATCACTGTGAGATATAAACTGAAGTCGTCTCCAAAAATAATTGAATTTTGCAGAAATTCTCTAAGGGGGTGAAAAATCCATAACAACCATTAAATTTGCTCTTTGTAGAAGGAATCTGAAATATTACAATTATGATCAAGTAGAATAAAAACCTTTAATTTTAGTTACTGAATCTAGCAGGAATAATTTGGTGTTTTGTTATGCTGTTCTAGTGTTTCACTAGAATTTGTATGAAAAAATGCGATAACACATATCAAAAGATGTAATTTACAATGGGAGGGGGAAAGCTGTTTAGGAATTCTAGTATGACAAATGCAAGAGATTTTAGCCTTGATCTGGAGCTTTGCTCCTATCTGCACCTGAATTGGAGAACAGCTTGTTACATAAATTAGGAAGTGTTTTGTGCCTGCCCTATTATTCCGTTTCTGTGGGATCTGTCATTTTTAGAGCATCTCCAGACCTCCGTTAAACTATGCCTGCCCAGCTGTGGTTCCCATGATCAACCCCTTCACTACACAACCTCAGGCCATGTGAAAGAGTAACACTCAGCTTGGAAAACCCATCTGCTCTTGGCAGCACCATGCTATAGGAATGGCACAAAGACCACAAGTAGGATTTAGGTTTGAGCTCTTTATCGAGTAGATATTTCAAGGGTAGAGCAAGTATTATGGAAGAAACTTTCCAAAACACAAGAGGGAATTAGAACTGCATCTCCCAGGGATTTTGTTCACTTCCTGGTAGCTGTAGCATTTGACTTGCTCATCATCTTCGCAGATGGATGAAGATTCTTATTAATGCCAGTGTGCATCATTAAGACTTCAGGTCTAGTGGTCATACACTGAACATTTGCTATCCGGGAGAGAGATCACAAGATTCTGTGGTCCATGCTTATAAAGAGCTCACAAAGATTAGGAAATGGACCTGTGTTTTTGTAAATGGACTTACATTGGCATGGGTTAAATGTGAAAGTAAATAGATACTGCGATAATTTATTACAAGCTAGTTTTTTTATATATGCATAATAGTGTGCTGTAAAGTAATAGATCATATCAGACGAAGCCATAACATGACAAGATGGATCATTTAATATATTAAATGATGCTGTTCTGTGTCCTGTTGTTATCCAAAGTATAATAAAAAAAGTATCAGACAGTATATTTTTTCCAATTGCCCTTGTATGCTTAGATCTGGCTTAGTAAATCTACTGCATCATTAGTTTCTGCCTGAATTCAGCTTTTAGAATGCTTCACAGTTCTGAAACCATTTAATTGTAAATTGACATTTTATTGGTGTTTGTTAGTGAAATAATCATTTGGGAACAAAGGGAAGAAGTGACCATGCTGTTTAATAGGATCTGTACCCAAATCTAGCAGGAAAATGGTGTCGTTTCAGTTTACGTACAAAGATATAATTTTGTGTTGGTTATCGAGATGCTTCCCCCGGCTTCTGTGAGGGTTTTCTCTCTGTCACCTCTTGAAGAGTGGAGAAAACCAAAACTGTGTGTGGGGCAGGGCAGTGGCATGCCGTGGCAGCACTGCCGTGGGGCGTCTGGCCCGTGCCAGGACCCACCACAGCTGGCGGATGGGCAGTCCCTCTCCTCATCTTCTGACCACGCTCCATGCTTATTTCTCAGTGTAAATGCATTTTTAAAAGTGATGAAGACCAGGGCACAACACTCTCCTTATACTCAGTTCCTTGGGATAAGCTCACAAAGCCCCATCTATAACCTCACTGCTCAGGGTAGTAGATGAGGTTTGTCCCAGGCTCATGAGAATAAATGGCATTATTTGAATGTTTCTGATCATGCCCCTTATAGCAGTTCTCTGGAGATCAAATGTGATCTGCGTTGCAACACATTCTCTTTCCACATGGTCCCATGGCAGTAAAAGGCAACTTTTAAGTCTTTGTAACATATGAAGGCATTTATCCATGTTTTTCTTTCCTGGGCTGGACTAGAGCAAGCATGTTGCTCCAGACCTTTTCAAAGCACACAAAATGGAGGTCTTCATTTTCTTCCTCTGCACAGCTCAAGCCAGGATCAGAGATAATTCAGTGTCTGTATTAAACTCCAAGGACACCTCAGGGTTTTTTTGTTTCTACAAAAGTGAAGTAGAAAACAGTCTGGGACCAGACACGGAGAGGGAATATTACTGCACTGCTCGGCGGGCTTTCTGAATGCCTACAGAGCCCCTGAGAGATCAGGAAAGGTTTTGCTGGGTCGGCGAGTACTGTTGCTCACTTGCAGCTGAATCGATGCATCCCTGATGCCTCCTGACAAGCACACATGTGCACTGCGAGTCAGTGATTCCCTTTGAGACCTATACCTTTTGATTCCATGTACGTATGGAGACGAGACAGACGCTTCTCACTGAGCTGGGTGATGACCAAGCACGCTTGCCAGGTGGGAAGGACGCCAAGAAGAGAGGAAAAGGAGACTAGCTGAATGTCTGGGGGTGTCTCAGGTGGCAGCTTGCAGCCCAGGAAATTGAGAAGAAATCAAGAACACATGAAGTTTGTAAAGGGGCTATAGGTGCCCTGAGAGAGCTGGCACAAAGGAAACCTGCTCTGGACAGAAAATGGATAGGTAGATTTTAGAAATGAGGGATGGAACCGGTTTTCTAATGGTTAACCTCTGATTTGGGTTGTTAATCACATCTGACTTCGCAAGAATTTTCTGTGCGGCTAGTCTCTCATTCTTGGTGTAGTTTTAACTGATGGGCTGATTTAAGGCCAGGTTGCATTAACTCCTGCTCATCTCCATAATCACCTCTGGTAGTACTTAGCTGAGACACGTTGCTGCTAGTCTGCGCCTGGACATTACTGATACCTGAGGGCAGGGCTTCTGAGCTGGGTATTGCTGTCACCAGCATAAAGACGATGCCACAGTGGATGGTTGTGGCTGTCCTAACAGTTTGTTTAACCAGTAGAGTTTCTAGTGTGAATACAAGACTGCGGAATTAATTTTTTCCACAACCCACTGGCAACTGCAAGTATTAGCTGTCAGAATATGCCACAATATTTAATTTAATTTAATTTAAACCCAAGCTTATTTAGATGGCAGCAAAGGCAATATTCACTGAGTTTGATATTAGCTTCCCAACCTTTCCCTATTAATGACACTCAGTGCTGTTTTGGAGGGACTGTCACAAAGGGAGGTTCACTGAGTTGCCATCCTTGCTGCCCCTGGTAGGAGAAGGGGAAGAGTGAGTGCAAGTAATACCACTGATTTTATGAAGTGGAAACATCTTTAGTCACAAAGGGCACTGTGATCATAAATTTTAGGCCGTGTTGATGGAGGAGATGAGCTGAGGTAGTGACCTGAGGGTAGAAAGCACTGCATACTTCTGGCTATCCAATACCCAACTGAGCTTGGTTTTAAGACAATGAATCTTTTCTCTTTATTAAAGCTATGAGCTCTTATTTTTGGCCTTTTCCAATTTTTCAGTGACTGCCTTGTCCTTTATTTTCCTGCTTCTTCTGTCTTACAGCATTTTGTATTTCTGAGATGTGTTATGAGGGGCGGGATTGTCTTCCACTGAAGAATTATCTACTAGCCAATGTTGAAAGAAGGATATAGGATTTCATGGACCAGTGAACTAATACGATGTGAAATCCTATTTTCCTATCTTCCAAGTGTCTACAGAATTCCAAGTTAATGTACTTTATATTATATGGTTGCCACCTGTTTATATTATCAGTAGTCTGAATATTTAAGCATTACACACTCCATTTCCTACCAATTTGTCTGTATTTCAAGAACGGTTTCTCCTAGTGTTTCCATACTTAATTTTTTTTTTCTCTCCAAAATTAATATTGTGGCCTAGCATGATTACATTTAAATTTTCATTAAAAAATTATATAGTTCACAGCACAGATTTAATTGATCACACTCTTACCTGGTGTAAATCAACACAGCAACATTAATTCTAACAAGATTTTTCACCAGCTGAGGATCTGCTTCTGTGTATTGTTGTTATTCTCAAAGCTCAGAAGAGCACACCTTCAGAAACTATCTTTGAAGCTGGTTCACTTCTAACAGTTCAAAATCACATTTCATTATCATATGCACATTTGAGAAACATCATAAATCTCACATAAACAGCCTATACTTTCAGTGCATATATTTAAATATATGATGATCCAAGGGCCTATTGCATGCTGGCGCACAGACGTGTGGGTGGGTGTAAACACATCGACTCATAAGGGGTCGTTGGATCATTTCTGCATCTGGACTAATAAATGGCAACTGCAGTTAATGGAGAACAATGAATCTTGGAACAAAGGGAAAAAATAGCGCATCTGCTAAAAGGAAAGATGTGTTGAATACTGATTAGGAAAGAGATCTGGGAGTTGTTGTAGAAAATCTCTAAAGCATTCAGCTTAATGTGCAACTGCAGTGAAAAGGGCAAGCAGAATGCTGGCTTGTATTGCTAGAGGAAGGCAATATAAATCAAAGCAGCTGGCTTTGTTACTATCAGGCATTGTTTTGACATCACCCAAAGAACTGAACTTTATTTGCTGTTGGCCACTACAGCTTCAGAAGAATGTATTTTTTACTGGAGGGGATTTTCTGTATAGCAAACTAAATTACCATCTTCTGCATTTTAAGATAACGCAAATGAAGAAATAAAAAAAAAAAAAACCAGCTCAGTAAGAAGTAAAGTGTATATTCTGATTGGTGCAATTGTTTGTTGCCAGCTAAGAACAGTCTACAACTTGACCCGAGTTTCAGTTTCAGAAAAAAAGATGTGGAAATATTACCTAAAACATGATGAATTCAGATTGAAAAATAAATGTTTTGTTGAAAACCTTGCTTTATGACAGCTCAAAAATTATGTGAGTTATCACTACAAAGACAGAAAATGATAAAGAAAAATGTAACTGCTAGTGAATGAAAGGCACAGACGTAATGAGCTCTGTGCTCTTATCTGCTTACGAGCATTTAAATTTTGTTATGTTTTAATTTTACAAGATTATCACGAAGACCAAAGGAGGCGTTAGGCTTAAAAAACAAAACAAATACAAAACTTACAGCAGAACCCGTTGCAGCTTTTATGGGCTCTTCTGTGTCAGCATTGCCATCTTGGTTCCCTGCATACAGAAGTTGATGATTCAGCCATAAATAATCACTGCTAGTTGGAAACCTGGTATGCAAAAGTCTAGCTAGAATACAGTCATAGTGTCTGTAAAAAGATATGGAAAGGAAGTATTTTAAACAACAACAAAAATTTGTCGCTTATATTACGTTCCATGGGAAATCTGAACCTCACAAAATATTTTTATTGGATTTGAAAAAAAAAAGACCTAGAAGGTTTATCTACTTTCCCTCTTTATACACTTGGAACTTGAAGTCCTTCTCATGGGATTGTTAAAATTGACTCTGCTTTCTCCAACCCGTTCTCTAGATTCAGTGGGAAAAAGTAAAGGCATGCCAGGCACACCACCTCTGAGCACTCTTCATGGTTGCACTGTCTTTGCAGCAAGGCCATGAGAAGCACAGCAGCCCTGGCTTGCTCCCTGCTCCCTGGTTAACTTTTCCCATGGGCCATTTCTAATCAGCCCCAAACACTGTCACAACAACTTAATATCACCACAAATTCCCAACTTCCTCATGAAGAGAGGGCGAGGCTTTTTGGACCATGACACTTCTGGATATAAACGTATCCCTAACCAGAAGGGACAGGAGAAGAAAAAAAACCCCAAAAATCCTTTTGCATAGCGAAGCCATTTCGTGCTTGCTAGTAACAGGTTTCACATGCTTTTTTCTGCGGATTTTGAAGCTGCCTATGCAGGCAGTCCTGTGTTCCTGCATCTTAGCCATGTGCCAGAGCCTATTCTTTATCTCAGCATTTTTTCTGTGAAGGTCTCATGCGGTCCAGTGGATAGGAGGCTGGATCTGGGGTAGTTTGGTCTTTGTTCCCAGCTCTCTCACTGGTTTGCTGTTTCACTAATACTAGTTCTCCCACTTGCACAGTAATCAGTGCAACTTTCAGCAAATTATTTCGCTTCCCTGTACCCCAAAGTAAACATTTTTAAAATGTGGATTAATATTTACTTACTTTGGAAAGTGCTCTAGTGCCTTCTGATGAGGAACACTGTGCAAAAGCCAGGGGTCTGTGGATACTAGGCATGTAGACAGGAGCCAGCTCTTACAATAAAAGCTGCACGTAGTTCTAATTGCAAACTGTATATGCACACTTTTTTGGAAGTTTTTCTATAGCACAGGGGTGGACAGTGTGAAACACCAGCTGGGTCAACTGGGTCAGAAAGTCCATCATTCTTGTCCTCAGGGCCATGAGCAGAAGTTTATTCAGTTCCCAAATCTCATTCCATTCTGATCTGAAAAGAATTCAGAAGTAATATTTTCAGGCTGTGATTACCTGTCAGATCAAGTGAGGTGATGATAGTTAAGAAGGATGCCGCCTTATCTTTTCCATTAGCTGTACCCAGCTCAGGATGGGTGATGTTCTCCTTCTCTGTTATGCCTGTGAGAAGGCGATACAAACTGATAGTCAAGATCTAATCTTGGGAAATAGTTCCTGTCCCTTGAGCCTGGTACAGTGCAGCAGATCCTCAGGTAGTCCAATGCCGGTTGAACTCCGATGACTCCAGTGTAGTCTTCCAGACTCATCCCTTTGCTTGTTTGCTGGCCTTCCTATTTGTGTCTTATCTAATCCTTACTTTGTTGAAACTACTTTTTTAAGCTTATATTTCTGCATCCCTGACGGGCTTCTGGAATGTTTCAGATGTTGCTAAGGTAGCATCAAGATAGTCCTCTTAGCACCATGACTTGCTATGAATAGTGTTAAACCCTTTTCCTCAATAAATGTATACACTTCCTAAGATACAGGCACAGGAATAGATTGAACACCAAAAAAGATGGGAGTATGTGTAGGTGTTCATAAGGATTCACAGAGCAATGGCTTCAGGAAAGCATAGGAGGTGCTTCCTGCAATAATTTTAGCACTTAAATAGTTGTATGTATATTTTCTCTATCAGACCAGTGTAGCTTCCCAAGGATGCAACCAACTTGTCAGCAGGCAATGTCATTCTAGCAGATGGGTGTGAGGGCAGGTAGCAAAGGAAAAGTCTATCAAGTGTATTTACTGAAGGTGGATTCCCTGCTGGGAATTTCTCAGCACGTGCCACCCTCAGTTCAAGGGGGTATGGCACTCCTAATGCAACTCTGAAGCAGATCCACTGTCCAGAGGCAAAATCAACCTTTCATGGCCATGTGGCCCCGATGACAGTCTCGAACCCTAGATCACGTCTGTACAAAATATAAGGATACACTCAGCCTTCTTAATACAACACTTCTCACCTTTCTGACTATCCATCCCGTGTCTCAATTTCTAGATCAGATGCATTATTTTGTAGTTATATTCCACCTGAACTCAAACAAGAAGAATAAATTAGAGGGAAGTGTGGTGAGCTGAACAGTTTTCACTTTAACAGTATTTTAATAATCAGGAAAGTCACCCATGTATAGTAATGATAAATTGCTTTGCTACAGGGTAATATAAACTTTAACAAGTACAATAAATATTTCTGCTTAGTCAAGAAAACTGAAATACTGGAAACTCTTTAAATAAGTGCATCAGAATGAATGAAGATGAAAAACTGGTGAATATTTTAAAAATAGCATATGTTTTTGTAAATTAAATCTCAACCTGTCTTTACAGAAATTTGAGGCACTGTGTTCATGGTCTAGCTGAAATCAATGAGATTTTGGTGTCACATAGCTACAAGACTCATTTATTTCTTTTCATATTGCTGTTAAGTAAGATGGGATTAAAACATTAAAGGCCATTCAAAAGAAAGGTGTCCATCTTAGATTTCTAACTAGAGTTTTGTTTGTGGCAGACTGTGTTGTTCAGTAAATAAACCCACTTTTTTCATAGGAAAGCTCCTTTGCTGAGAGTTATAGATGTGATCCATGCCAAAGGCAGTATATATCAGTGATACTGAGACAGAATGAGATTTTTATAACAGCCCTGCAAAGTTAGTTTCCTATTTCCCATCAATAGCCAAGGGATGAGGGCACTTACTCTCATGGGACCATGAGCCAGGAATAGCTTGTCTATATCAAAATACAGGTTTTAAAAATAATAAAAGGTAATAACTTTATTAGGCCCTTTTATCCCATTTGTGATTAGTGGGAACATAACAGGGACCAGAGGGAGAGATTTGCACCTCTTAAAAACTGGGGTGTCAAGCTTGCTTCAAGCTTTGTTTTCAGTGCTTGTGATACCAGTCTTTCACTCATTCTGTAGAGGATACTTTCTAACTTTATTTAATTTTCTTTCCAAAGTTGTTATATTTCTCTCCTGCTAAGAAATGTCTAACTTCAGTCAGAGCATCCAGCTGCAACAGCCATTTTTTCATCTCTCTTTTTTCCCCATGGATATTGTCAGTCAGTTCAATCTCAGCAATCCTTTATATCAGACGTGTTTTATCCAGGGTTTCCTAATATTTTAGAAAGAGATACAGTTTTTAATATGGCTTTAGTATAAATGCCTGGGCATTCCTGCATCTCTCTGTGTATGTTTCCAACTTGTTTTTCTCTTTACTGACCTGTACTGATTTTTCCTGTGCAAATTTTCTGTTTTGCTTTGTTGGTAGGAATGGTAGATGGGGGAAAGTTTGATTGCTTTCCAATTTCTGCATCTATTTGAATGTTTTCATTACCTTTATCTTTCTTCTTTCTCTTTGCTCCCCAGCTATGTCTCAACAGGAGTGACAAAGCATCACTGAGGGTAGATGTCACCAGTATTTACACTTCCTCTGTGAGAGACAAATGTCATGGAAACAGGTGCAGAATAATCTTCTGACAACACCATAATCCCTATTGTGGCAGATCATTGCAAGGTCAAATTATAACAAAGAACGTATATAATTTCCAAACCTAGCCCTGGAGAAGAGCAGCATAATTCAGCCTATCATTACTACAAGAAGAGCTGGAAACTTGAAGTTGACCTTTTGATCTTCAAGCTGTAAGTTTAAAACAAAATCTTGCTGATTGTCTCCTCCAATTCTTTTTTTTTTTTATATTTCTTTCTGTGTTCTCTGATGTATGGGTGTGAACTCTGGAGTTGCAATTCATGCCAGGAAGAAGAAGCAGCATTCTGTCTTTGCATCAAATAAAGGGAGGATGTTGTGCTACAGGAGGGTTTTGGATATTGCTCCGTTTTGGTTCACTACACAGTCTTGTCCTGACTTTTCAACTCTGTTGAATAATTTCACTCATTTCTGATTTGAGTAAGCACTGTGGACAAGAATTATTTTCTGAGACACAGCAGCTTTCTAATTCCTATGTGGTTGCTGTGTGGTTTTATAGCAGACATTTCAAAATACAGGCACACAGATCTCGGTGGATGGAAATAAAAGAAGGTTTATATGCTGAGGTGAGCAACCTGAATGAAATGGCACTGCAGCCATGAGCATGGGCTGTCTTCACTGACTTCTTTTTTATAAGTGTTTTGGGTAGACAGCACTCAATATCTTTTGTAACTCAAATTGACTTGCGTGTATGAAGGAGCATATTCAGGAGTCTAATATAAAACTAAAGCTGATTAAATGAAACACTGCAACCCACTCACTCCTTCGTTTTGTAATAGTACACATAGACGTGAAGCTTGATTGTCAGGGATGCTCAAGAGCTACTTAGAGCAGCTGTAAAATTGCCTGTGCATGTCATTGATGCTATTGGGATCAAACCAGCTCCTAGTTCATCTCCGGGCAGTCTGAAGGCAGCTACAGAACGAGCCAGGAGACCCTGCCGGGTGTGGGTCAGCTTTGGTGTCTGCTTCTACCCCTGCCCCCTCCAAATACAGAGGTTACCCAGCTCTCTCCTGCTGCATGCCTTGTGAGCAGTGGTAGGTAAACCCAATGTTCATCCAGCAGTGAATTTTGGTTTAAGACAGATTTGTGAGCCTACATCAGAATAAAGGGGATTTACCAAGAATGCAATATTTAGCTTTTTCTGTTAGGGCAAGGTTATGTTTCACAAAGTTCTCACCTGGCATGAAACATAGGGATCTCTGTATTTTTTCTTAGACAAGCTATTGAATTCATTGCTCAGAGTGTCCTGGTGGAAGGGGAGGCAGGTCATACACCGCTCTCTCTAGAAAGGGCCTGGCATGTGTTTTATAATTGTTTTTGTGCTTGAAGCGGCCATTTTCTTACTATTACTGGCATAAATACTGCTGTATTCCTGCTTGGCATAGCATAAGCATTTCCAAATAGAGCAGTAACAGGTTCCTACAAGAAGGAATTTGCAACGACCACCATCCGTGTTGGGAACACCTCATGTCCCTTCTTCTCTATTTGCACAGGAGAATTGTGCAGGCAGTGGGGAGTAATTAGGATTGATTTCTGCTGTCTCAGTCGCACACATGAATTCTCCTATAATTGAGAGAGATTTCACTGATAGAATTGAGCTGATTAGCCCGAACAAAGTAATGTTGCATCCACATGCATCCTGCCTTCATGTAATTATAATTGTTGGTCTTCCAAGAACAACTGAGAACAGAACACTGTGAACTAAAGGACTCTATTGATATGTAGTAGGAGATAGTTCCGTCTCCAAAGTACTTCCAGTCTAAATGGAAAATTAAAAGGTAAGAATAGCAAGAGAGAAAGAAGGAGATGAAGTAGTTTGCTGAGATTGTATAGCAGGACAGCGACTGCACTGAGTAGAATGGGAATATCCACGGTCTCTGATCCTGCGTTTTGTCCACTGGATCACATCCAATGTCTTTCCAAGCCAAGTAGTACAGGCACCTTTTAATTTTTATTTATTTTTTTAAAAATAGACTCTGTACCTTTAAAAGCAAAAATAAATCTACTCTCTTGTAAAGGGGGATTGAAAGGATGTAAAACACTCCTGCAGGTGCATCCATCCCTGCATGATGTCACCTCTGTTTTAAAATTAGCAAATTATCAGTGGATACATAATGGAAGCCTTCTCACACAAGCACATGAACACAAAAATTGGTATTTATTTGCAATTTGCTGCTTAGGAAGATGCTAACAAAGCTCCTTTTCTCCCTGATCAGTGCTGTCCCTCATCAGCCCTGGACAGGTGAAATCCCATTGCAAACCTCCTTAAAAGAAAGATTTTTTTTGTTCTTCATGATTTATTGAGGTATTTGAAAGGTTTACTGTAAAAGGAGCCCTGCCATCCCACATTTACATAAGCTGCTTATATCAGACAATACCTTTGTTTGTTCCTGAATACACCATGTATTTTTCCTCCATGTTTAAATTTGGATTCACATTTAGGGATGATAAAAGGGTTTGAAATTAAGTGGTTCCTGAGTTAACTGCAGCACCTTCTTTCAATTAGGCATTCAGACATTATAATAATCCCTGTTTTGAAAACTATTCCACTACGTAAATGAAAGATTATAAGCAAAAATGCCCGAGAACAGCACCTCTCCCCTACCCAATTAATGATTTATCCTCTCGATATTTTCACATAACACCTTTCAACCTAATTGGATCTAGTTCTGCCTTTACCTCACTAAGTCTCCCGAATGTTGCACACTGATAAAATCAGTGCCCAGAAATTTTTCAAAACTGTTGGTTCTTGGTAAAATATTTCTGTCCTCATCAGCACCTGGGATATGAAATTCTGTATGATGAATTGTTAGAGCAAGCTATATAATAAGCAGCTGAAGAAATGGTATATGGCTTCCTGAGGACCTTTTTATTTTATCAGTATTTTCTGGAAAATGCTTAAACTGATTTTACTCTAAATAGAAAAAGGGGTTTACATGCAACACTAGTCTGTATATCCAATTTGGTTTAAGTCTGATTAATAAAGGCAAAAAAATATATATTTGTTAGAAGATACTACCTAGTATTCATGGCCTCGTAGAGCCCTGTGGAAGGGAAAAATGCCTTGTATCATCTTGTCTTTCCTCTTTGCCAATTTCTTTCTTTTCTGCATTCAAATAGCTTTTGTTGGTGCAGCTGTAAACTGAGACTGTCTTTGCATCTAGTGACTGGTGTGCATGAGGCTGTATGTGTTGGATAGTGATGTACTGCCCTGAAGTAGAAAAAACAGTAAATACATGATACGTGTTCATGCTGAAGAGACTTCCTCATGAAAACTGAGGGGTGAGTTTGTGAAAGCAAGACTTGGGGAGGCAGCATGAGCCGTGGGGAGAGGATGAGACTCTGCTCTCTTCCAGGTGTCTAGCTGACCTGCTGAGTGGTTGCGTGTCTCCTGGCATCTGCTGCACTTTGATGGCAGGACATTTCTCCAATGTCCTACAGACGCGCTGTAGAAAGACTCAGGTCACTTTGTGCAATCAATCAAAGAAACAGCTATGAAATTATAAAACACCGCACATTAATAAAACACCTCCTCATCTTGCACACAGCTCTGCTTTCCCACTCTTTGATACTTTTTCTCGATACCTATTTAATGTCAGCTTCATCTGTTCTAATTCATTCCAGTACTCCAAAACAGCAGCAGCTGAACCACCAATTTCTCCAATTAGTGCAATCTTGCTCCTGCATGATAATCTTTCCTCCAAGCTGCTGCCTACTAGTTATAGTAATGTTCTTAGCTGATCACACAAAATCTTTGTATCTTCTCAGGAATGAGAATGCTGCCTGAGGAAAAAGTGTGTGTATCCTGCAGGTAAGGACAGAAGAATTAGGTGCTGCCAACTGCTTGTGAAGGAAAGGTCTTGCCTACATTTTACGTTTTCTTTTGTGCCCACAAGACCCCTCTGTCACTGATATCTACACTAAAGGCCTACTGCGTGTGGGTTGATTTATTTGGGAAGCCACCCCCATGACAGCCTGCAAGCCTGTCCTGTTTGTGAGACTCCTTACGCAAGCGGTCCCTTCCACAAGGCCTACATGTAGGAAAGGGTTTTGGTTTTATCTGCATCAGGCAGTGCAAAGCTAGCCTTGAAGAAACCAGCTTCAGATCAAAAGAGTTTATGTTAGTTAAAAATCTGGGATCATTTTATGGGACAGAACATATAGCTATGGTACTTCCAAAAGCAAATGATAAGCCTGCGTGTCACTGCAGTATTGTTCATTTGACTGGACAGCCTTGGCATGGTGAAGCTTCTCATGCCTTTACTGAAGTTCCTTCTCTCTCAGTGTATGAGGCTTGCTGGTTTGAATTTTGAGATTATCCTAAACACCGGTTAGTTAATACCAGTATCTAGTGTCAGTCTACTGCCAGTAGACCATACTGGTAACGCCACTGCTATGGAGGAGATCGTGGTGCTATGGCACCAGGAGAGGGCACCAGAAGCCCTGACTCTATTCTAGTGTGCCCCAGGACTGGAGCATGGGAGGAAGTTTCCTACAATGCAAGTCTTTTTTTTTCTTCTGAACATTTTCTTTTGTTCCCAGGTTCAGAGGTACCTCACAGTCTAACTTGAAAAGGCTGTGGTTTTTTAACCTACGAGAGCTTGCAGCGCCCTGTGTGAGTTAAATTTTTCTACAGGCAATACTGAATGGACAAATATTCATACACAGAATGACATTCAGAGCTGGCATTATCTGGTACATTGATTAGCAGCTTTAGCAAAGAGCTGAAGATATAATTGGGAGAAAGAGTGAACTGCAGACAATCTCACTTTTACTGCAAAGGTGTGAGGCTCATTAGTGAAACAGTGTTGGAGAATTTGTCTTTCCTTTTTCATCCTGTGGAGACTGTGAATTGGCTTGTGATGGTTTTGTTCTGTGCTTAAATACTGCTGTCTGATTTACAGACTTTGAATAGTCTTAGGCAGATTGCACAGCTGAATAAATACAGAGGGAGCAGTGAGTGAACCAAGCGTGCTTGGGGGAGAAGCAGAAAGCAGCTTTCCTCCATTGACAGCCTGCAGAGAAGGTGGGATAGAAAGCCCATGGAGGGACTACTCATCTCTTTTGACCTTTTTGCAATCAGACACATTTCCCTGGCATGTTCACATGAGTCCATGCATCTAACAGCTGCCTCTTGCAAGTTCATTCTTGAAGGAAGTAATTGAGTTTCTGGGAGAAAACTGTCTTGGCTCACAGGCTGAGAGCATCAGATTGACTATACAAAGGACTGTAAGTCCAAAAAACCAGTCTGGTTTGCCAAGCAAGGAATTGGAGGCAGTGGCTTGGATGATGCATGTTATCCCAGATGAAATAACACACTTGGAATGATTATCTCCAGCCTTAGAACATCAAGAGTTGCTGAATTATCTCAGGTGTCAGACCTCCTTCTATCTCCAAATCACCACTGTTATGCTGGCACGGTTTTATATGTTCAGGTCTTTGCTCCTGCAACTTCAGGTTGGGTACAGGTTTGAAATTAATTGGAGAAACATAAGGAATCTCTTCATGAAATTTGCACAATGTACAATTGTCTCTGGGTTTAATCAGGTGTCTCCTTAGGCAAAACTTTTGGCATTCAGCACGGCGATGCTGTACGTGCCTACAAGTGGTTACAGAGATTCACATCAACCAGCTTTCTTATGAACATTGCCATCCTAGAAATGCCTCCATGTTAGGGCTTTGACTATCTGTGTTTATTTAATATATATGTGAAATATCCAAGTCTTTATTCAGCTTTGAAACTGCACATAGTGATCGCCTATCTACCTGCCCTCGTTGCACATCCAGGATCCAGAACCTCAGCAGCCCTTGGACAGGCTGTTTCCATAACAACAGAAGAGAAAAAGACCTGAGAAGTAGTCCGTAGCTGCATGCAAGGCCGGTCGGTGTGGCCTCCGGAGGTTCATCAGGCCTCCTGAACCCCACAGCTTCCCCCAGGCTCGGGGGAGACCCCAGAGACGTCCCCCTTCCCCAGGCTGAAAAGTCCTCTGAAGAGGAAAACCAGCCCCGCCAGCTCCCATCCGGGAAACCTAAATTCTGTCATTGTCCGAACTGAAATGAGAAACTGAGCTCTGCAGTGCAGATCCACAGCATCACAAAAGAGGCTAACGCCTTTCAGCTCTGTCAGCTGATTTTTATCCGTTATCCTTTTGCTGTGCATCCTTTTTCACCCTGTCTCCTGAGGGCACTAATAGACTTAATTGCCCTGAGCAGACTCACCAGGATCTCCAGTCACACACCTTCTCCCTCAGGACCCAGGAGCTGCGTTTAACCTCAGCCCTGGGCACCCACGCAGTGTTTGGGACATGGCACCGGTGTGGTTGTGCTCCGTTCTGACTCCCACTCACTGACCGATGAGCCGTGGACATGTGCTATGGGTATCCTGAGGATGGTCCCGAGTCACCCTCTGGGTAGCCTTGCCCAGTCTTGTTCTTGACCCCATCTCCTGCTGGTCCTCACTGGACATTCTGCATGCCCTAGGCCTGACCCACTGTCTCACCTTGGGACTGTCCTGGGGCCTGTGCATACCCTGAGCCCCGTTGGGTGCGGTGGGACAGCATGATGTTGGCCCAGGCGGTGTCCCCGCTGGCACTCACTTGTCATCCCCCCCGACCTGCTCCTGTTTTACCCTTTTTCTCTCCACGCTCCTCTTCATTTTTAACCTCTTCATTTTCTTTTTCACTTCAAAAGAGCCCTTTCCCTCCTGTCCCCTGAGTTCCCCTCCAGTAGAGAAAATAGCCCAAACCAGCCCTTATAATGTTACAGTATTAAAAGATGAAACAACTTCATGTTATTAAAAAAAAATGCAAGAAGAGCATTAGTCTATGAAGTGTACAGCCCGATTGCCAAAATTCCCTATTACGTTGTCTTTGTTTGCGCCATTCTTTGTCTGATTTCTATCTTTTTGAATGTTATCTCAGGAGTACGCACACAGCCTAATATAACACTGAATCCGTAGTCATTACTGCAATAGAAATAATGATAAATTATTCTGTGAGCAAAACAAGTCCTGTGCAAATTAGGTCGCAAATGTTGTTTCTCAACTAGCTTTAATTTAAGGCAGTATTATGTTTCTGTCTTGATTCAGAAGTGACTTGTTCGCTTAATGAGAAGGGGTCTCATTCTGATCACATTTGCTCCTGTTTCACAGAGGTATCACTCCACTGCTCATTGGCATTACTCCTGATTTATACCAGCAGTCAAAACATGCTCTTCTCTTACTCTGTCGTCTTTTTTTTTTATTAATTCCAGCTTGTCTTTGCCCATTTTGGGATCTATAACTCCAGCAGGCACAAGTGAGAGCACTTATACAGTACAGGTGAAAAGGCGGCTGCCAATTAAAGCCCCATTATTCATTGTCATTCCTACACGAGATAGAGACAACACCATTAGAGCAATCCATCTTATCCACTCTTTGGGTCACAGTCAAAGCCACTAACCTCATCAGCGTAAACACCCATAAGCCTTCCTTATCTTCTTCATCACAGTTTAAGCTATATTTTACATTCTCTTGCCTTTTGGTGGTTTGCATGCTGAACTTGCAACATTAATTTCTCCATTGCTTTGCACAACCTATCACGCTGACTTACATGCTTTCCAGCTGAGAAATACTTTTTGTCAACCTGCAGAGCCAGTGGAAATCTATGGCTTCTCACATTTCCACCTAATAACCTTATCTTCTTTGGTGGACCAAAGCAGCATTTTCTGGGAAACGTGTAAGTAAAGTTTCCCTTGTCATGAAGGGCAACATGCTTAGGATAAAGATTAACTGTGTGTCTTGAAGGCTGAATACTTGCCACAAACCAATACCGTAGGGAAAATATGTTCTTTCTTCTGTACCATTGTCTGTTATCAGTATTATATTCATGCCATTTGTAATGAGCTAATACACATCACAACATATTTTAAAGAGACAGCATTTTGTATTTAAGTCTATTCCATTTTTTAACTACATTAGTCAATTAATTCATTAGTAACCATAATAGATGCCCACAGGGGTTATCTGGTATACTTGACTTTATTGCAGAAGTATTTAAAATCAGCCTTGGCTGAGTGGTCTGTGACCACATCTAGTTCAGCTGTGGTTTAAAAGAGGCTTTGTCAGCACAGGGCTCGTCACAGTATTCAAAACTCTCACTGGAGATCCACAGCCATATATATGCTGCAGCTTGCTCAGTAATTTAAGTTCAAATAGCATCTTTTGATGAGAAAACGTGAGTCAAAACACACAGTGACACAAATATTTCTCACTGTTTTTTATTTCCCAGTGAAGCACAAAGCTGTATGAACCAGTGACAGCATTCACACCTTCAGCCATTGCTTTGAGGATTTCAGTGATTTTTTTATTTGAAGACATGATCTTTTTTTTAATTTGAATATCTCTCAGCTGCTCTTGACGAACATAACTTGCTAGCCTATTTTACATTTTAACATCGAACATCAGAAGTGCTCAACTGTTTATGGTAAAGTCAATGCTATCTCCTCTTTATAACCTGATCTAAAATGTGACTAGCTTTTTAACTTTTTAGAGATTTTTAACATCTCAGAGATTTTTAACCAGCACTACTAATATTTAAATTAGCAGTCAAATAATATTAAACAGCAAATCTTTCTTTTGGCCTGAATGCAATATGCACAGTCAACATATCACCTTTAGACACACAACGACACCCGTTGCAGGCTGTTCTAAATTGTCAGATAAGGACTGCACAGCAGCATGTCCCATTTATCCGCTTAGTGGGTGAATTTACATCTCCAGCCTAGGCACTATAAGAAGCTGACACATAAGGCCTCAAATCTTGCCAACTCATTGGTCTTTCAGTTCCCTTTTTTGAGAGCATGGGCTCGGAGATCTGCCAGAATGCACTGGTAACAGGATAAATTAAATTCCACGGCGTCCTTTCACCCATCTGGAAACAGCAATTCTGGCTGTTTCCCATTGACCTCACAAGATTAATTGGCAGTTGATAGCCTTTATATTCTAATTTTCCACCTAAGGGCCCCGTTATATTTCCACTGCTGTGCCTGAAGAAATGCATCTTCATGTAGAATTAAAACTTTTATGAGTGTAAAAACTCAGATCAGAGCAAGTCACGCCTATTTTGAAGTCGTCTTTTGTCTTTCCGTCCCTGCTTACTTCTTCCTTGGAGAGACAGGTTATCTTATAAAGATTTAATGTTTTTAGTGGTTTGTGTTAGGTGTTTTTGGCTTTACTTTTGCTGCAGTTGCATTATTTAACATTTTATTTTCAGTCAGTCCAATCTCTTGGCAATAAGGGTGGAGAACAAAATCATCCATTTTCAACAAATACATAAGATTATATCTACTGACTAATGCAAGAAGAGAAAATACAGTCCCTTCTACAAACTAGGGGATAAATTAACCAATTAATCCAGAAAATAACTATATAGTTTGGAATGAGATATAGTCACGTAAAAAGGAGTAAAATTTGAAACCGTTCTTTGTTATAGTTTGAAAGAAAATGGTAACCTCTTCTCCCTTCACGCTCCCACTATCAAGAAAGTGCGTAAGCCTTTTAATGTATTTCAGTGCATCATGGATGGCACTGGGGAAGGATACTCATTCTAGCAAAGGTAAGAGAAATATAAACAGTTTGGGTGTTCACAACTTGGACAGAGGCTTGAATATAGCTTTCTAGAAACAATTCCTTTTAGAAAAGTTCCTTTTGTATATTGGTGATTACTGTCATCATGGCAAAATGATGTCTGACTTGCATTCCTGTCCAGAGTTTGAATGTTGGCATGGGGATTTCTTTCTTCAGTGGTTGTATAAGGGATGTGTGCAACTCTTGAAGTGTGGAATATATGCTAGGCTGTGTTCACGGACCTTGTAAAAGGTTGGTTTTGTCAGCAGTCAGTGAATACTTTGCAGAGAAATTTATACCCAAATGCAGATGTATTGGCTTCTGCTATTTTTTTAGTCATTATGCATTTGCGATATAAGTACATTTAACTCCCAAATGAGGCAAGACACTTTAAAATATATTTTGCGTTGTGCTTTTCACTGCTTTAGTATGTACTACAGAGTCACTGCCAGAGAAACACATATGAGCCCAGCAAAAAAGCAGATGGCAGAAGGACTGAGAAAGCAGTTTCAACGAAGTCAAAATTTGGGATCTGTTGGAGATGACAGATATATTTAGAAAGGTATATAGGATAAATTTTCAGCCGATGGAAAGTGTCACAGCTATGTTAACTTCAAGGAGCTGGAAGTCAGCTCAGCTTGAACTTCAAGTGAAACTATGATAATTCTATATCATTTAATCAGCACGCAACATAGCACACCCGCATGAATCTAAATACAGGTGAATCTGACAGCACTTTTTCCTCTGGTATTGCTTCCCCTCAGTGTTGGATTTAACATGTAGCCAAACTAATATGCATGGAATAGGAGGATGACAGAGTAGGATAAGCCTGTGTAGTCTGCTCCAGCTGGAGCCACTTCACAGCTAGACAGGTCTCAAAAACAGTTTCTTTTTGCTGACAGGACTTGGATTAATGGGTTTCTTTTGAGGTCAACTTCACAGCTGTGGGTCGTTCCAGGGTCCTGTTGGCCTGGACCTTGCGCTGAGTTGTGCTTTCCTCACTGCTGGGTGTCAGCAAAGGCTGCAGTACAACCTTTGTGATCAACTAACATGAATTTCTTATATTATACATTCCTGATTTGATCTTTTTTCTTGAACTAAAAAGTATTTTTAAGAAAAATATGTAGTCTTGGTGTTAGAATGCCCCATCATGAATAATTTACAACTAGAAAAATTTTGCCAAAGGGTTAACTAAACTCACTGTTTAGAAAAAAAATTAAAACACAATTTTCTCATCTGCCAGTTGTTAGATCTTATACTTTTTCAGCTGGATAGAGGAGCCCTCCATTACAAAATACCTATTCCCTCTGGTACCACAGGCTGGGATCTAATCACCTCTTAACATGCTACTTGATGAATTCTCATTGCTCACTCTAAGATGTACTTGCCAATGCTGCAGTTGTTTGCCTGACTCCTTTCTGAATCTTAACAAGTAGTTTACTATCCATCCTGAGCTGCAGATGGTAGAACTAGACACTTTAATTCCAAAATACATACCAGCACAAAATACAAAAGCAATAGAGACTTTTTATACCTACTTAATATCCTCTGCTTATACAGCTATGGATTTTGTAGCCCTCCAAATAGATGAGGTTCAACCTATGGTTCTTAAATCCCTCTCAGACTTATATCCCACTCAGAGTATAGGTTCTCCGTAGGGATCCTAATTCTATTACTTGCATTCCTTGTTCCTTGCTCCACCACATTGCATTTATTGGCTGTTCTGAAAAAGTGTATTGCTTGCTTACAGCCAGCTCACCAAATGGTTAAGGTCACCCTGCACCTCCGTTTACTGTTAGTTTTGATTTGAAAGTTTTGGAAGTATTTTTCCTTTTAATTTAGGTACTGAAAAAAACCCGCCAAGTATTGCCTGCACAGTCTACTAAAACTATTAGGGTATAGTATCATACCTTACAACTATAATTCTGACCATTTTGGTAATCCCCAGACTTTAAAGGGAGTCCTTAGCTTCATTCCTCTAAGAATGTAATTTTTGACTCATACTCATCACCTTGGCCTAGTAACAGTATTTCCAATATTTAGTGAGTGATGCTTATTTTTAATAAAATTTCCTGGGCCTCCATAACATCAATTTATGTGTATATATACATTAAAATTATATATATATATATATGGTTGAAGTGTAAGACAGACGTATGCTTGTTATTACAGAGGGTTTTCCCAATTATTGTATCTGATATTCACAGTACTAATTTTTTTTCCTTGAATGTCTCGTCTGAAGGACATTGAAGAGGGATAAATCATTTATGTACTCTGTTACATGAGAATTGCCAATATTTTAAAAAGAAATCTTTTGTTGGTGATCAAACTATTGCTTCCCTGGTTGCATTAATAATTTTGTACAACTGCCGATAGCTTGACTGTGCAAAAATAATTGCTTTAAGATACAGTTATTTGTATGCTGTTGTTTCCTAAGTCTTCTACTCTTCCTGTAACTTTGTTTGTCTGGTAGAATCTAAAAGCAGTCTGAAATGTAATTGGAAAATGCGTATCATACCATGTAGTATTTAGAAGCAAATTGTCTGGACTGAAATTGCTGATGCAGGTGACCTATTGAACACCCTGCAACCCACCAGCCAGATTAAATTGGTAAAGGAACACAGGGAGCACTGAATGGTTCAGCAACAACTCCTCTAGTGTTTTGGGTTTGATTTGGACTTTAATGTAGGTTATTTTAATAAAATCGGTTCCCTATATGGACATAAAAAATGGAAGAATAAGAATGATAGCATTAGCCAAGACCACTGTTTGTCCCTGTCTGAGGAGATCAGTGTCATTTCTTCTTTTCTTATGAAAACCAAATAAATCCCTCAGTAATCACCTTGTTCACGTCTCTGCAGAACTTGGCAGGGGGGTCCCTGGTAATTCTGAATTAGCTGTTTACATTCATAACTGTGACTGGTCGGTTTCAAGGGTAGCTACAATAATTCTGTAAATGTTACCTGTTATTATAATCCAAATGTGTTTGACTCTCAGTGGAAAAATGTGCACAAACCATTTCTCTAAAATACTTGGGTTTATTTTTTTATAGGGGAGTATAGATAACCAGGTTGTGTTATATCAGCGTAGGGTTTTGGCAGTAGATATTTTGTGCAAATTATGCCAGTTGACCTTGACAGAAAGCAAAAAGAAAGCATTTCATTCAGTTGCTGGTGAGCGATAGGTCTCATCTACATCACTGAATACGCTATGACTATGTTCATGGGTTACCCAGGCAAGGGCTTCGTTCTACGTACCCCACCTCCACACTAGGCAAGAATAAGAACAACCATGGGGACCTTCTTGCTGATGTTTTGTCCAGTGACTAGCAGTTATTGTTCAGGAAATAGAAAATCTCTATTCCTAGGCCTCTTTAATCTCTTCCACAAATGAATGAGATCAATGCCGTTGTCCTGACGTGAGTCACGATTCCATTTCTCTAAACATTGTGGCTTGCTCTTTCTGGGCTTCCTGCCAGTTCTGCGCAGAGACCAAAGATACATTTTCAGATAGCATTTCTGTGAATATGGTACTTGCTTTTCTTTATAAATGAACTTGTCTCATTGTGTGGTGTATGACTGGGCATACGTTGGTCTGCCATTCAGGCACAGCCTTCCTGTTTGACTTACAGTTTTGTAGCTTCATCCCAAAAACTGGTACACACCAACTAGATAACTGGGCAGGCTACCAAAGCAGAAGGTATCTATGGTGGAGTGGCCAACTAGACTTGACATGGCAGATCTGTACTTTCAGTACATGTACGTACTTGAAACCTGTGCTACAGAGTTCTGCTTTGAAGCGTTGTATCTGGGAATGTCACTACTGCACAGTGCAGGAAACCCCCCCCAAACCAAACCAAACCAAACCATCCCAAACCTAAAACCTGGAATGATAAAATTCTCACCTAACAAGCAATGAAATAAAATATGACAAATTACAAAGTTATTATATTTATTATATTATATCATATATTCATTCAGAATGAAGCTTTCTGGACAGGTTCTAGGATCTTTAGTGAGTGCTTAAAAGGAAAACGTGAATAGTCTGTTGTGGCACCACTGGAGCTCAAGCCTTCCTTCCACAAATGCCCAAAGAAAAGTGAGTTTGGTGCAGTTTTGCTCCAAGTTGGGTCCAGTGAATCTTTAATTTCTGCTTGATGAAATATGTTCTACAGAGCTCAATTTCTATCTGTCCTGGAGCAGAGTGCAAACTTGTGTGGAGCCTTCTGATACAGCTTGCAATTAAACCTAAATCCCCAACTCCGGGCTGAGCTCTCCCATCTCTCGCTGTGTCTGTTTTTCAAAGAAAAGAGACCACAGCCTCTTTTTTGGTGGAAACATACGGTTGTCTTCAAAAGCAAGTTCCTATAAGCTGGCCATAGAAGATGCGTGGGTCAGCCTGCGTGGTGACTTGATACTCTATGAATTAGTTGTTTTTCATCCTGATCTTTGGATTTGAACCTAACTATGGAGGAACCCACTTCCCTATCTTGGGTCTTTAAGATTAATTCTGAGATTCTTGCTGCTAAGTTTTGTGGGGATTGGGGTTTGGTTTTGTTAAATCTAGATCTTACTGCTTCCTTTCAAAAGAAATGTAGGAAACTAACTGGAAAATAAGAACCAAATGTTTCACTGAATTTGATCCTGAATCTATTAGTGTTTGCAAAGCAGATAGGCAGCTCACTATATTTTGGTGTCGTATTTTTTTGTTATGGATTAGATCAATCGTCTAGCCACAGTAGCAAACGCTCCCCTTGCAATGCACTTAGTCAGTTGTGAAATCATGTACTCAGTAGTGGGGAAAAAAGAAAAACCTCCATAGCCCCTTCAAGCAATCAATTTATGCCCTGAAGCATGAGATTTGATTACCATTGTTATTATCTTAGCTTGCACAGTTACAAATGTTATTAGCAGTCATAAAATTATCCAGACTTTAAAAAATTATCTTAAGAAAAAAAATCCCAACATTTCACTCCAGGTTCTTCAAAGCCTAAATTCCTGGGATTTATTTGAACTGTGAAAAGTGGTAGTTCCTTTAATTCATTTTAAATTTGCTGTCCTTTGATCACGTGGAGTTTTCCTGTATTCTCATTATGAAGCGATGGTTGAGCATTTTCTAGCACATCTGTAGCTTGCTTCTCTGCTCTGGTCAAGACCCATCTAACTTTCAACACTTCAAAGCTAAGCATTGATGATGTATACTCAGGTACATGTTTAATAAACCATTAGCGGGATATGCATCACTCTCTAATCTATGTTTTTCCTTTTAGAGTTAAAATCTTTCCCTGTGAGCTGAAAGTTTCTAATGCAGCTGAAAGTTTCTAATGCAGTTTCTATTGCAGCTTTTTGCAAACAAGAAAAGCTTTAGATTTGCATATCGACCGATTAAAAAAATTACATCATCTTTATTAACGAGCTGTGGTGGTGGGATATGTGCTGGCAATTACAAGCAAAATGAATTTTCTCTGAAGAAAATCTGGCCAATCTGTTCTTTTGTCCCGAGTATTTCATGTATCTTAAATGGCATTTAGAGTAAGATTGGAAATCTTCCGAGCCTCCCATCAGACTCTGGAACTGATTTTAAAATGCTAGGTGTTTCTTGAGGGAGGACATTCAGTAAATCGGGTAACAAGTTAAAGTTGCAGTAGGCACAAACACACCCTCTATTCCTTCTGATTTCTTTAGACCATTCCTGAGGTAAACGTTCTGAGGTTTTTTCTTTTCTCACACTTGATTTCAGACAACATTATGCATTTAACATGTATTTTAAACACGGGATCAGTCCCAGCCTAGAGAGATTTAATGCAATTTTCCAATGTTTCTAGCAGTGTTGCTCTCTCATTCTCACATAAAGTCGCGGGTTTGATGAAAAGGCTCCTTGATTTTCAGCAGGAAATCCCAAAATAAAGAGCAGTTCTGTGGAGACAGAGAGAGGACCGAACTGTGCATCTCTGTCTTTATTTTTGTTCCATGCAGACTTAAGTGCTATGACATTTGCCCTGTTTCATTACCCAGTGAAATCTGAAGCACGCTGGATTATGTCTATTTACACTTTACTTAAGGCAAACCCTAGTCTCGGAAATAGATGTGATTAGTGCCATGTCTTATTATGAACATGAACACATTTTGTTTTGGAAGTGTGGAGCAGTTTCTGGTAAGATGACATACTTTGACTTTTCCATCAGCTGACTTGCTAGTGGAAGGAAAACTATCTGCATGATTCTGTGTCGAAAAAGTAAAATAATTTGATGGTTTCCATATTACCGGCCAAAACCAGAAAATGTGGGAAGATCATGGGGAAATCATGTTGCCAGAGAGGATCTAAAAGTTGGGCCAGCTAGGCAGGGAAATGAAAGTCTAAGAGGTCGCTGCATTTTGCAAGCCCAGCTTCTTTCTGTTTGTGGCACAAGAGTATCTGGGTAGTGCGTGTGGCAATGTAGGTATTGGGCAGTCTAGGAAGTTGACTTTGGCAGCAGTCCTGCCTCAAGCAGTCACTGGAGGTAATTAAATTGTTGTCTCTCTTCTTTATGCCAGAGCCCTGCAGAAATCAACCTGGAAACTCCTGGTACAGCTGAGGCATCCCGGGAGGAGGGTAGTATTGGCCAGAAGTGGGTAAGAGTCATTGCCCCCCTTTTTCATCCTCTTGGCAATAGCAGGAGGGGCAATGCCAGCTCTCCCCGGCTCTCCGGCCAGCTCTGTTATCTCTGCTCCCAGACAAGCAGAACACCGCTTCCCACCCTTAGCGTCTTCAGTTTCTGCCAACGCTTCAGTAAATCTCCAGTCATCTCTGGATTTTGACTCCATCTCCGACGGCCACGTTTATGCTGGGTCAAATGGCTTTTCAATACGTCGGCAGCCCTGACACGGTCGAGCCATTCCTCTACAGCTGTCTCCTTTTCCATTTACTTTCAGAGGTTTCCGCTGCACAGGGGCACAGCCCTGTTGCTTAGCTGTTGGTTGCTTTGGAAAGCAATGTGCTGTAAATATAGCATTTTACTGTCTTTGGATGAAACAGTAAGTCAATTCAGGATTTGGCTATGAGAGCAGGATTCAAAGGGAGAACTCCCTTTTCCTTATGTGTGCTCTGGGCTGGGCCTCCGCTGCACAGAAATCTGACTGCCCAACATCAGAGCTTTCTAAGCAACCGCAGCACACTTTCCTTACATAATAGAAGCTTTTCTCCGTGCATCTGGTGAGAAGTCTGGCATTTATATCGGCAGAAGTTGACTTAAATGTAGTTTAATATGAAAATTGTATCTATGAATTGCCTGACTTTGCATGACTAAGATATCGAGCATAACATTGCTTTAACAGAGTTTTGAATTTGCTTTCTTAACACGGAACAAGTATATTAAATTATTCTACTCTTTTCCCTGCTCATTTTCAGATTTTTTTCTTTTACTACCATCTTTAGTTTATAATACCTTTCCTTAAATTTAATTATTTACTTCCTGTCCAGAAAGTAAGCTCACCTACCTAAATCTGCTGGAGATGAACAACATGAGTTGGCCAGTACATCAACAAATTCTGATCACTACTGTCCGAAAAATCTTTAACCCAAATGACAATAATCCCCATGAGTGCTAACTGTGATTCGGTAGGGTGGTTTTATGGTTTAATGTCCGTGAATGTCTCTTTATGATTATTGTTCATTGCATTAGACAAAGCTCAGAGAAAAGAAAAACACCCAAAGGTCAGCAGTGAGACAGAAAACTGAGAAGTCCGAGCCCTCATGAAAATGATTATGTCTGACCTTCACCCCCTCCACACGGTGTCTCTGGATGGAGTACTCAAGAAAATGACTGGCAGATTTGTGATGACTGTCTTCACCAATCACTTAAAAATTTAGCCCATTCCATGAAGGGATTACAGAAGTAAACCATACAGGCAGAAAGTCCAAGAGTTCAAGCGTGCCCACAAACCTGATCTGATTTTGTTGTTGCATGTGTGCTGTAGAGCACGTGCAGCAAAAATTAGGAAGAGGAGCATTTGCAAAAAATAAGGAGAAGATGGATTTTCTAATGTTTGAATATATAAACCACTAGGTGTTGTGATGATGAACGCATGGGGTTTTTTTATTAAGGGAGAGCGCAGAGGCAGATGGGGTGGGGAGGACCATCCCCACCTGAGGTTTTCTGATTCCTCATCCTTTCCTCTGAATAGAAATGACAATTCTGCACCTCGAGAGAAGGGTAAAATGGGGGGGGGGGATTGGTGAGTTCCCTCCTTCACCAGCCTTTGGAGGCCCCCCCGCCACCACGACGAAGTGAGAGGTGCACAGGGTCTTGCCGGTGGGAAGTTCCCCCCCCCCAATTCGACCATTTCTTTATCCTCTCCCCTGCTTTGGCTCCCGGCTGGCCGGGAGCCCTGTGTGCCCCTCACCCCATCCCATCCCACCCCATCCCATCCCATCCCATCCCACCCCATCCCATCCCATCCCACCCCATCCCATCCCATCCCATCCCATCCCATCCCATCCCATCCCGGCACCTGCTGCCCCGCCGTGCCCGGACCCCCTTGCCCCGTCCTGCGGGGCCGCTCCCGGTGCGGGGCGGGGGGCGGCGGCGCGGCCCCCCCCGGGCGGGGGGCGGGCAGGGGAGGTGCGGCCGGGCCGGGCCGGGCCGGGGCTCCCCTCCTTCCCTCCCTCCTCCCCTCCTTCCCTCCCTCCTCCCCATCCCCAGGTGCCGCCCGGAGAAGCGCGGCGGGGCGGAGGCGCCGCTGGCTCCCGGCGCTCGCCGAGGGGGCGCCGGACCCGGCAGGTGGGAGCGGTGGGGCCGGGGCGGGGAGCGGGGCCGGGCTGGAGCCGGGGGCGGCTCGGGCCCCCGGGGGGAGGCGGGCAGCGGTTTGGGGAGGCGCGGGGGCTCGTTGCCATGGCTCCCTGCAAGCTCTGCCGGAGGAGATACTGATGCCAGTCACGGAGGGACCCCTCTTCCTCCTCGTGGGTGTGTAGCGGGGCTGGGTTTGGGGTGGTTTTTTTGCCGCGCCCCCCCCCCCCCTTTTTTTTTTTTTTTTTTTTTTTTTTTTCCTCCTGTTCGGGGCGGAGCGATTAATTTGGAGAGCCGGGACGGGGCTGCGGAGCCGCCGCTGCCACCGCGACCCGCCGGTCCGGCCGCCCCCCGCCGGCTCTGCTGCGCCGGGCTCAAGGTAACGGCGGGGGTCGGGGGGGTCCCGGTCCCGGTCCCGGTCCCGGTCCCCCTTCGGGGCTGCCGGGTGGTGCGGGGCGCTGGCACCGCGGGTGACCAGCCGCGGGGCTGCCCCGGCCACCGCCCCCTGCCTTTCTACCAAAAGCCTCTTTAATTAATATATATATTTTTTTTTTTTTTTTTAAATCTCTTCTTCCTCCTCCCCGTGCCGCACCTGGTCCCGCACCGCGCCGGGCTTCGCCCTGCAAAGCAATGAGGACACAGAGCCGGGCTCAGCCCCGCGCAGGTGCCCGCGGCTCGGGGCGCAGCGCCGGGGGGTCCCCGGGGGGCAGGTCCCTGTCCCCCCCCCCCAGCCCCGCCGGGTGGTCCGGGCTGCCCCCGGAGCGGCCCCGGCCCCCGCTCCCCCCTGCTCGGGAGCCGGGCCCGGCGCGGCGGGCGGAGGAGCCGCTGCCCGGGGAAAGTTTGCAGGGGGGTGCGGGGCTCTGCGGAGCCCGGGGAGGGGGCGGCTGGGCGGGGGGGGCTGGGGGCAAAGGCAGGGTCGCCGGGGTCTTGGCTGGGGGATGGCGCGCTCGGTCTCATGTTGATTTAGGTGGGTTCAAGTTTGCGAGCCCGGATGTCATCCATCTGTGGCAAACACTTGTTTCTTCTTTCCTTCCTAATGATTTGGGAGGGTATTTTATCTTTTTCTTTTTTTTTTTTTTTCCCTGCAATACCTAAATAATTAGAAATGTCCCCAGTTTTTTTTTTTTTTTGCTGGGGAAGTGATGTGATTGTGTTGCACTCCAGGAGAGCTGTAAGAACCCTTAAACCTCAGTGTCGTGTGCTGTGTGTTCCTGATTTGTGTTGCGCGATCAGAGCATCAGTGGCCTCAGCTACATTTAGGTTTTCATAATGCAAGGAGATTCTGTTTTCTAATAGCTGGACACAGTAAACGTGAATAGACTTTTCATCTACCACTTCTACGACTAATGTTAATTTGCTTCTTATTTTTGGGTAGAAAGGAGCTAAGCCATGATATGTTGGATAACATACTGGTATTCAACCATAACTCAACAGATATAAAGCAGTTAAATCGGTTCTCAGCGCTACCTAGGAATAGTTTTGCTTGAAATGTGTTTGGGAAAATTTCACCAGTGACTTGACAGGTGGTATTGTGTTTGATTGTCAAGGGTTTATTTGATATGACTGAGTTAAATAAGTGTTATGTAGCTCTCCCAAATACCATTCCATAAGCAATAAATAATAAATATTATGAGTTTGGTTACAGGTCTGAGGAAAGGAGATGGGGGAAAAATCTGCACCTTAAAATGCATATGTAGTTTTTGCCCATGTGTGACATTGCTATGTTGGAGCTGCGCAGATGATCCTGTGGCCATTGCTTCCCGTGATTCTCTGCTTGGCTTTTCCTGACGTGAAGTATTAGAGTGCACGACTACTGCTGTGTTAACACTTTTCTGTGCTTAAAAGTAATGAATTTTCTTTGTCTTTCAAAAAAAAAAAAAAAAAAACAAAAAAAAACCCAAACAACCCACCAACCCCAAAACCAAACAACACCTCTTTAGTAAAATAAAAAGTTCTTGTTAGCCAGTTTCCGTGGTCCTTACTTAGGCCAAGCATCTGCTGTCAGTGGAGTTTGGCTTACAGAAGAACTACAAGACCAGACTGTGTTACATTAAAATAAGATGCAAAAGATAAGATACCAAGGCTTGCAGGAGGCAATGGAGTTCCTTCAGGAATATTGCGCAATATACATGAAAGTATCATTAAATATCTTTAGTAAAAAAAAAAACCTCTTCACTGCCCAGAATTGTAGAACTTTTGTCATACGCAACACACGGCTTTTAAATGAGTTTGGTCTCTAAACTCTTGCAATTTATTATTGATTTTTATCAAAAGAGAAGTCAAATGAACCCTGACTATGAAGCTGAAATGAAGAGACTGTACTTCAGCTATATACGCTTTGATTACATTTAACTCACTCTCAGTGTGAGTGAATATAATTATTATGGACATTCAGTATGTGTTACTTCAGTAATTAAACTTAATGAATGAAAATACAACAGTGCACTTCCTTATCCCAAGAAACCCAGCAGATAAGCCTTCATTTAAAGGGAAGATTACATTATTCACACCACTTACGTGCACCTCAAGTGGCTAGGAGTGTAGCCATCTTGTTTGCCAATAAAAATATACCTTATCACTTATGTTTGGAAGGAAAAATGAAAAAAAGTTGGCTATACATTACATAAAATGATGTTGTGGACAGTTGCTTCTGTGATAAGGAAGGATCCGCTCCTTTCCCCAGTGGGAGAGGACAGGGACTACTTTAAACACTACTAATTAGTTCAGTTTATCCTGCATGCGTTACAACTCTGTAGTCAGTTAATTATAGCTTTTCCCATTAGCAGTATGTTAAGAATAATGAATTAACATATCACACAGATCAGAAGAACATCTACAAAGTTTATCTTGGAGGAAAGAAAGTGTTATTGTGTGGCAGGAAGTCCCCATGGCTTTCCCAAGGCGCAGATTTGTTGGAATTCCTGAGCTGGTGCTTCAGAGCCTGATGAATGACTTGAATTGATCACAAACAAGTGACACTGGAGCTCTTGGTTGCTTAGCAACCCACCAAGATGCCACAATTTCTTTGGGTATATTTCTCCAGTAAAGTAGAAATTCTGTTTTGTTAAAGATATTTTTTTTTTTTTTTCTTGCTAGCGCAAATCCCACCTTATAACAAACTTAGATTATGTATAATTAAAATTGATGCCTCAGTACAGAGTCTGGAGAGCAGCGTGGGTATGAAAAAAAGAGCAGGAATCTTACTTGTAAACCATATTCCGGTGGTGATGTGCTCAGTGCCTTATAACAAGTTTCAATTGTCCCTTCTCGGTTAGACTTCTGTTCAAAAACCAAAATCATTAGTGGGACAAGTAAGTCTTAACAAAGACAGTCATCTACCAAATGCTTTTTGAACAGTTCCCCTTATGCTGTCTCAAGATGCGAGATCCTGCAAGGTCTTGTGGCGGTACCCCACGCTCCATTACGAGTAAATGAAATGTAACATGGAACATGCGGTTTGATCGCTGTCCGAATTATGTTGGGGAAGTCTGGCCCATCCTATAGCCCATATAGCTGGGGATCTCTGCTAGGCTGTCCTCGCAGAAGATACCAGTTTCTTAACAGATCTATTCTGTATAAGGAAATAACAGACCTAGTACTCAAAGAGCAGAAGGAAGATAAATGTTACCGTGGTTATATCTACCTAAAGTACCAATATTGGTTTTAACCAGGTTGTGGCATCCTGCATATAGTTCATACATGCTGAATTACATTTTTATGTCAGTGAACTCTTTATTGTTATCCTTGGGTCCATGTGTGCTGGCATCTTAGCTCTGGCGTGCACCTTGGAAGGCAGTCTTGCAGTCATCCCATCCCTGCTTACTGTGCTTTCATTTGCGTTATGGGGAGACAGCACAAACCAGATTAATTTCGGATGACCTTAAGCCAGAATATCTGATTTAGGAGTTTACTTTGTGTGCTTCAGCTGCCAATGGGCTTTTCGCACATGGCCTCCTGACTAGAGCTGAAACGAAGCCTTTGCAATGTGTGTGGGTGGATTTGGGCTTCCCTGCACCGTTTTGCTTTACTTATCTATGCCCTTTTGAGCTCTGCTACTTGCTAATATGGACATATCCTTTTCCTTCTGAAACTGTAACTAAGAAAAGGCATAGTAGGGCTAGGAGAACTGCAGGCTGTCGTGGCATTTATTTTACTTAGATAGTAGTGAGCATTCTGGAAGATTTCTTCCTCCCTCTGGGAGAGAAGAAGGAATCCAGGTATTTCTCTTCTTTCCTAGACAAAGAGCTTGGATATTGCATGGTTTACTGGCATGTTGGACTAGAAGGGGAGGTTGTAGCAGTGCCCATAATAACTGCTGCCATATTTGGACCACAGTGAACCAAATCTCAACTCATTGTCAATATTCCTAGGCTAAGATTATTATAGCTCATAATCTGTGTACTTGTAATTGCCTTTCTAGGCATAGACAGACTTAGGTAAAGATTTAAGTACACGTGAGCTTGTTTGATTTTGTTGTGGCGGTTTTTTTGCTGTTGTTTCCATGTAACAAAGTCAACGCCCAAAACTCAAGGTTGTTGGGTTTGTTTTTTTTTTTTTTCACAGCTACTCTCCTTGTATCTGCTTTATGCATTGATTTCTGCAAGTGCATTTGCATACCCAAATGCTGATTAGAGCTTGCCATTGTAGCGATTGCCTCTGCATTATAAATAAATGAAGGTACATGGTAATATTTGGTGTCTTGGGTTTATCCTCCCAGCGCGTCCAGGCAGCCTGTATGAAACGCACAGTGTGGAGCTGTGATGGCCATTGTGATGTGTTATTTTCTGAGGGTGCAGCATTCCCTAGCAGGCGTTTCTGTCTTCCTTCGTTACACCTGAGTGTATAAAACTCCACAAAATGCAGATGGAAAGCAGTTTATCATTAAAATTAGTGTTTATTGTTACAGCCGAACTAGTGTTAGTTGGTTTTTGCGTGACCTCCAGGTGCAGATCCTGCTCCATGTAAGAAGGCCAAGATTTATGTTGCTTTCTTCATTAGGGCTTTTAAGTCTTCATAATTTCTTTTGACCCTCACTAGCCCTCCCTTTTCTGCATTTATCAAGAAAATTGCCGATTTCTCTTTTAAGGTGTTTTTCTCCTTTTGCCGAGTCAGCAACAAGATGGGATTAAATTAGAGGTGCGGTGGTGATATGACTCAGGTTAGGGAGGGTGAAGGGGAGATGGGGAGGACAGGGATGAACCTGCTTGGATTCATCCTCATCTTTGCTCCTGTTCTCCCGCACAGAAGAAATAGAGGTGTCTGGATCCAGGCCTGAGCAGCTGGGGGAGAAGGTGCCAACGGTCGAGCCTGGGCAGGACTGTTTCTGTAAGAGTGCAGCTTTTGCGGATATTTTCAACAGGTGGTTCCTGGTCTGGCTGTGGCTGTAAGAGCCGTTCTGTCAGCCAGGCTGAGCTGCCTCGGGGACAGCCCCATGCCAAGTTCCCGACAGGTAACCTCCAAACAACTGCTTTCGCCGTGGCAAAAAACAGAGCTTCTCATAGTGTCCCCATTTCATCCTGCCCACGCTTGCAATCGCGAAGGTGGGGAACGGTGAACCTTGTGTACTTGCCGTGGACATTGTTTCCCCTGGGCTGCCCCAGTGCAGCAGGCGGTTCAGCACAAGACGTGCCCGAAGGCTTCACATCGCTCTGCGGATGCGCTTGGTCTTCAGCTTGGACCCTCACTACGCTGCTCTCACCTGCCCGGCGATGCTCCTGTTGCACCCACCGCCACCTCCTCGCTGGAGCGTGGAAGGCAGCATGTGGGCTGTGCATTCACACGTGCTTGTGGCTGCTGGTCTTTTTTTAGAGGTGGGCAGGACTGTAACTTTAAGGGTGGGATGAACCCATGTCAAGTGGGTCTGTAATGGCTGGGAAGTCTCAACGCCCTCGTGAATGGAAAGTTTAACTATAAACAAGCCAGGTAGTGAAAGCACAGGACTCCAGTTCCAAAGAAGTGAATCTAAACATTTCATTGACCCAAAGTCCTCCTACCTCGCAATATAGTTTAGTCAGATGACTTTAGTGCTTTTAAAAAATCTCATCTCAAGTGTCTCCATTTTTTGGGACACCCTAGAAAAAACTGTGAAAGGTTGGCAGTCGCTATTCAGGACAGCCTCCTGGCTGAAATTAATTGGTTAGGCAGTAATCTCCTAAGAGGAGTAGGGAAAAATAAGTTGCAGAATCGGGCCCATCCACCTTTCAGTCTGTCTCCTTTGGTGACTTTTCGAGTGTGACACAAGCAATTCCCTGTCAGCCTTTCCCGCTGGCTGACACAGAAGAGGTGGCTTTGAATGCTGCCTGCTGTGCTCATATGGCACTTGAAAGGGAGAGAGGGCTGCCTTTAAGGGGTGTATTCCCACAGCTTTAAAGTATGTTTGAAAAATGCATTGTTCAGTTATGTCATGTGTATTACAGTATTAAAACTGATGGAAATCTGGAAGAATGTTTCAGTAAAAAAATGGCTGGTGCCATTGCGGTATCCCCAGTGCTTGAAAAAAAAAATTAGTCTTGATGAAAGATTGCTCTGCTTATAGGAAAAGTAAAATTATTATTCCAGAGCAGATTTTTTTCTGTTAGAAAATACCATAACAATGCTTTCAGCTAGCAGTAGTGATTAACTGAATGGCTTTTTCTTTTTTTTTTTCTTAAGACTTACTCACAGACTACACCATTTTTTTTTTTTGCAGTTTACTGAAATCAGAGAATCGTTAATAATAAAAGATTGTCTGTATGTTTTGAAGCATCTACATTTTTTTCCAAGAGTGACCTCATAGACCAGTGTGATCTGTCTGTCACACCACTAAAATCCTTCCCTGTGTGATACTGGGGCGGTTTGTATTGATTGATACAGGTCTGTGTGCGTGCTTGCACCCATGTCTGTTTGCCTAATTTTGTTGGTTTTACTTCTTCATAGGCAAAATACTCCAAACCACAATATGTTTGCCCATTTCAGTGAGCTTATTAACTAAAATTGGGGCTACTGCTCACGTATTTTACTGGATGAGTGCCCTGGGCTTCATTTTTCACAAGTTATTTTTTCATATTACTCCACCAATGACTTTGTTCTAGTAAAATTTCATTGTAGAGAATAGTTTTTAGGGGATTTCTATTTTGACCTGATATGAGTCAGGGAAGGTCCTGTCTGATCTTCTTGGTCATGAGACAGTTTTACAGCTGAATAAACTGTATTGAGGACTTACTTTGTATGAGTTCTGCTGAAGCATCGATGAAAACGGTAGCTGTTGTGGTAACTGAAATCCAAAACCCTTTGAGATTAATATTTCTTTTGTTACATTTGAGCAGAAGAATATAACACAGAACTGAACTACTAGTATCTGCAAGTACTAATGGAAGATTTTATTTAATATATTTTTAGGAAAGTAATAAACCCAGTATGCTGTGGTGACTTTCAGGATTAATACTGCACATGAAAACCACTGGTGAAGTCATGGCGCCACTGAAATAGATGGTCAAACTCCCACTGACCTCAGCAGAGTCAGGTTTTTGTCCCAAGAGTGATGAAAATCTAATTTACAACCTAACCAGTTTGAGAAATAGGCATAATGGCTCAGGTCCTTGACTGATACAAATTGCTGTGGTTCTGCTGAGGATGATTGAGTTACACTGACTTACGCCATCTGGGCTTCTGGAGAATCGTGTCCGACATCGGCACAGGCTTGTCGTGTCCATCAGCAAGCATGCTGTAACAGGCTGCACGCTCGGGCTTGCTGCAAACAGGCACATTATAATGGTGTCTCCTATCAAGTGGCATATTCTTGTCTCATATTTTGACTGGAAACAAATAACCAGGAAACAGTAATGAATATTCCTGTTTTCTGAGTCATACAAATTACAAATGTACTGTAAGCTATAGAGTAACAGCGATTAAAGGACTGTCCCAGCTGTACAAAGCTAAGGCATACCTACTTCATTAAATTTACAGGGTTACCACTGAAATCCACGGTAATTGATCAGCGTTTGCTACCTGCATGACAAATGCACCTTTCTATTGTTGACTGTACGAGGTTTGACAGGCTTTCACCTAAATCTGGGGGTTTTATTATCTCTGATTATCGTGTTGAATTGCAGCATCCCTGCTGTTTGTGTGTCTGCAGCACTCAAACAGTGATTTTGCCCACCCTGCTGGCAGGTGCTTTTCGGCTAATACCTGCCCAGACGGTGCCTACCTGCTGGGAAACACTTGGACTCGCCTTTTCAGCTTCATGTTACATCCCAGGGAACTGCTGAAAATTGAGAGCTGTTTGAGCTATATTATGGCACAAAGCTTTATTGAAGTGCGGTGGCACCACAAAGTAATACAGCTGGTCTGGTTATGCAACCCCTAAAGAAAAGGAAATTTCTCCCATTTATTTCCTCGTGTGCAGGATTCTACCTTTTGGAGCATTGTACCTAATTATCCTACAGGTGCAGCAAATTTTCACTGTCAGCCATTCCCCCTGTCAGACATCACTGTGCCGTGAAACCTCATATAATTCCAACAGCATAGCAAGATGAAAATTTTGTCTTTGGTGCATAAGAAATATGCCTCAGTGTTTATTAAAAAATAAAAAAAACAACAAACCACCAAAAAACCCAACAGGCAACAAACACCAAGGGCTATTCACAAATCTTATCATGTTTATCACAAAAAAAATGGAATAATCTTTGTATTCAGCAGATAAGCAGCATTCTCCATAAAAACCTCTTCCACTGTCATCCTCCAAAATGTATGCTAAGCTTGCCTGTGCACAAAGCTCCTTGTAATGGGTGGTGGTTAGACCAAATTTTTTATCCTTACATAGGATAGGATATAGGCAGGAGAACTATATATTTGCAGTGTAAATTATATAATGCACTCACTGAAAAGAGTAACGTATGCAAACTTTTGAAGCTCAGGCAATGGCAATCTATTTAACCATTTATAGCTTTATGTATTTTATAATCCCCAAACCCAAATGTCCCCAGAGAGGGAATGTGCCCTTAAAAATTTTAGGCCTTTAAATTAAGTGAATTTAAATTCACTCATTTGCATACTTTTTTCTTTGTTCTGCCTGAATGAGATATTCAGTAATTGAACTGTAACTTCGCTACAGGTAAATAACGCAAGACAGCTTATATTTCAAATGCTTGACCGCATTAGGGCTGTGCGGTGCTAATCCGGCAATTTGCAGCGTACCTCTGAGAGGAGACGGTGTCCAGTCCACTTAGGATCACCGAGCGCTGGGCTGGTGCTTGAGAGTTCAATTAACGTGTGGTGCTAAATGCGATTCTCAAACAGGGACTGGAAAGGATGCTGTGGGTTGATGAAACAATCATCCCTGGGAAAAAACTTCTTACTGAGTTAATATTATATAGATAGGCCAAAGCTGAATTCTCCGAAAAATCAAATTTTACAGCTAAAACATAACACTGAAGTCTCTGAAATAGCTTTCATGAGCAGGCTGTGGTGACAGTCTTTGTGGTCTGTATTGTTCTCAGCGGCTGGATTTGGCATCTCTGTACCTGTGTGACAGATAAACTGGGATGGGTGGACAGAAACAGTGGTGGGAGGGAGAGGCGAGACTGATCAAAGGGTTAAAATGTCTATTGGAAAAAGCCTTGTTTAGTACCTTTGGAAAAGATAGGGTGGTATACCATACAAGGATGACAAAGAATTTTTGGCTCCATTATCCCATGTGTCTTGGTGTACTGCGGAATACTGGAGGAGTCCATGTACAAAGAGGGAAAGCAGAAGGAGGTAGGGGGTGATTGTCTGGAGAGCTTGGCACCATTCCCAGAAAAATAATGGGTAAGTTGATAGAGGACTGAATTAATATAGAGTTAAAGAATAGAGAGATAATTAAGGCCGGTCACCATGGCCTTCTGAAAAGGGAGCCTGTTCCTGATGGGGTTACGGGTTTGATAGGTATGGGTAACTAAGCATTGTGGCAGAGTTTTCTAGGTGTTAGATTTGGTATCTCATGAAATCTCGGTTCTAAACAAACAAACAAACAAACCCAACAAAGTTCATGTAGAATTAGTAGCAGTCCTGTTTAATGGCTTAAGGTATTTGCCTGTAGGGATTATTCATTGAAAGATGTGTGGGTTTAGTGTAATTTCATGAGAATGAGAACTAGTCCTGAAACTGTTTAACACCTCTATCAATAATCTGGATGCAGAAATTAAATGACTGTTGCCAAAGTTGTGGTGAGGCAATATTGGTAGTGTGGAATCAATAATAAGAATTTATATGGAGCAGATGGACACTGGCTGACAAGATGTTGCCTCCTCCTGTCCTCCCAATACTCTGTGCCTTAACCAATGCACTGGAAGAGGGTACCCTTGAGAATAGTTACCCTGAAAGGGTATGGAGGGCTCACAGCAGACAAAGAAAGGAAAATGACTTCCCAACGGGATGCTATGGCTGAAGGACCAGTGGGATCCTTTGACGCGGGGTTTTTATTTGACTGCATGAGAATGCTGGAAAGCTATGGCCAGTTTTCGTGTCAACAGCTGAAAAAAGTGTTTATGAAACTGGAGAGTCAAGAAAATAGCCACAATATTGATTTGAAAAGTGGAGAAAATTCCCTGCAGTGAGAGATTTAGAGAGCTCAACCTGCTTAGCTCATCAGAAAGAGGATTGACAGGGGACTTGATTACAGGGGCAAGTATTTTCATGGGGAAGGCATATCCAGCTTTTTAATCAGGAGGAGAAAAGAAAAATAGGATCCAATAGCTGGAAGCTGGAGCCAGACAATTTTAAATTAGACATTAAACACAAGTTTTTATCTGTGATTACCACTGGAATGAACTATGATGTGTTCAAATCGAGACTGGATACCTTGTGTGATATGATCAGTCAAACACAGGTTGCTGGATATGATTTGCAGGCGATAGGGAAAAGCACAGCAGCCTGTGATGTACAGAAGGGTGCAAAGGCCTTAAAATCTGTGAGCATTGAAAGGGCAATCAAAGGAAGAAGATAAGAAAAAGAGGTACATACGTGGGAAGCACAAAAAGGAGAAATAGAAGCACCAAAAAGGCAAAGAACGGAATTTCATCTGGAGAAGGGCTTCTATTTCTAAATAGGGGAGCATATGTCTCAGCAAAGTGAGTTTTGGCATTGGAAACACCTTGAATGTTGGCAGAGCTGGAGTCATCTGTTTTGTAGTCAAAACAGCAATTTTGGATTCTATGCTTTGTTGATGATGATGAAGAAACCTCCTATTTGTGGTGTGGGCTTTTGGCACCCTTGGCTTCCTGTTCTGCTGCTGTGAGAGAGGACAGTGCGTTCGACTTTGCTTAGATGTGAAGGAGCTGAGGGTTATTGCCACCACGAGAGCCGCGCCACGTTCCCCAGAAGCGAAAGGCACATCGTGTATCTCCTGGTGTATGGCACAATTTACCTTTTCAGAGGTGAGCTGTCACTGTGGTCTCTTGTGCGCCCTTCACTTTATTGACATCAGTGTTATACATACATTAAAAGAAATCACGAACCCTGTATTTATACCATTAAAAACAAGGTTTTTTGGGAAATCCAGCAGGGAAACCTATGTGGTCTCGGCTGTTTTTGATGAGTACTGTCTGTGTGTGCATTTGTCCTCTTGAAACAGTTTCACCAGACTGGTGACTGTGTCTTCTTTTTTCAAAGAAGAAATAAACTATATTTCAAGTCCTCACAGTGCCTAATAACCATTAGGTAATCATTCATTTAAATGTAGTATTGTGTTTCTTCTGTGGGGAAGTGCAGTGGTTCCGTCAAGATCATGGTCCAGGTGAATTTGCTGCTGATTTTTTCGGGGGCTCTCCAGTTATAATGGAAGTGAAACAGATGCCTTAAGGACTGTAAGTCACTTTGCTGTCGTGGAAGGTCTTTAGCCAGGATGGAAAATCATTTTTCCAGAAAAATCTTCAAAAGCTCTGTCTTATATCCACAGTAGAGAACACTATTGTAATTGTTATGTGGAGAGAAATAACTCACATGTTATTTTTTACAACTCCATCATGAAGCTATTACCTTTGTTTAGCAACTTTTCCTGTACTGTTTTTGGATTTGAAGAGAGTGGTTATTTCAGGATCTTTTCAATGGAAGTTGGCAACGTGTTTCCTTCGGCCTACTTAGCATAAACATAAACTCTTTGTGATCAATCAGAGCACCCAATTACCTGCAGCTCTGCATTGGTTGACTATTTCTGCCTCATACGGCCACAAACAATTTACATTGCCAGTAATGGATATTTTCAGCACTGCACTAGAACGTGAACCTGTTAGGGTAATATTCTCCTTGGAAAGAGGAAGACTGATAAATTGTAATAAACAGTTTTCTTGTGAAAAAAGAATATCATGCAAGAATGTCTACACTACCTGTAATAATTGACTAACTGGACAGTAATTATTCCAAAATACTGTTGGAAGTGTATTGACCTTCATGATCGTTTTCTTTCTCAATGGGCATCCAAATAATTGCCTTTGCCTAAGGATTCCCTACAAGCTATTCTCAAATCCAAGCAGCACTTCAGCATTTAACTCATGACATCGGGACATCCATTAGGAACACAGAGAGGTAGGAATTACCCTATTCAATCTGATTAAAGATCCAATTAACTTTGAATCTTATCTCTGTTAGTAACTAATACTAAATGACTCAACACCCTGGGAAAAAAAAAAAAAACCCAACCCACCTAAAGAACCAACCCCAAACCTTCCTTCCTCCTCCCCTGAACTCTCATTATCACAATTAAGGAACAAAGTGTCCCTGAAAGATTTTTTTTCTTCCCCCCCTCCCCCCCCCTTCTTACCAAGCACTTGCTGCTTGGCTTCCATCCTGAATCATGAGATCAATAGCCCTTATAAATTCTTATCCTGGCTTGGGAAAGTATTAATATTAGCACTTCAAACATCTAATCATTCTCCTAATCATTATGACCTTTGTATCAATAACATTTTTGTGTCAGAGAGTTCACAAAGTTAATTATTGTGATGTTCTTTCCCGTTTTAAATTTGCTGTCTCTTAATTCCAATGTGATCATTAAAGTGACTGTTTGACCTTATTTCACCTGTTTTCATACTTACGTCTGTCATGTTCATTCCTTGAAACACTTCATCTGTACATGAAATACTGATAATTCTTTTCATTCCTTTCTTAAAGGGACCTCTAATATTTTCCTTATTTTTGACCTATTTAGTCCTTTCTATTTCTATAATTTTTTAATGCCCTTGGAATGTTATACTTAGTGTCAAAGGTAAGAATATATGAGCAACACATCTAAATTGCTAATCTTGCGCCATACTTATTTTTAGTCCTTTCTAATGCATTCTGTACAGAACCTCCCATCTCGGTTGCATCTTGACCACCTTGACCTGCTGAGCAGATGCTTTCTATTGGAGTGATTTTTCTTTTTTTGTAGAAAGAAAACAATCCAATATAAACACTATTCTCTTCCAGCCTTCCCAAGGCCAGGGGCTATTTGGTGAATTTAACTTCAGTTAAATAAAATGAAACAAATCTATTATGACCCTCTGAGAAAGTCTGATGTTTTAGATCATAGGCCGTTTCTAAATATAGGGATCGGAAATTAATGTCTCCCTGGGTAGATTATTCTGTAACTGCCTCCTGCAAGGTTTTTCAGTTTCCTTTGAACTGGGTGTCCTGGCCATTTCTTGACAGAGTAGTTAAGAGTGGATAAAGTGTTAAGATGATACACTGTAAGATATATATATATATATATATACACACACACACACACACACACAATTAGTTAAATTGCTTACTGAACATGTATGCTTTTTGCATGGAATTTTTTAACCATCATGGCAGTTCATGGAAAAAAGAAGATAATCTGGGAGATATATATATATATATCTCACATATATTTTTCTAAACCATTTTGTGTAACAGGCAATAGCTTTTGCCTTGGGCTTTTGAATCTGATGTTACTTCATCTTCCCCGCAAATAATTGGAGCACCAGCAACATCTGATGTGGCTGAAAGGGAAACAAACAAAAATGAAGCAGCTCAATATGGAGCATATAGCATTTTTAGATTTATTCTGGAGACATTAATTTTGAAACTTGAAATTACACACCTCTAATGTGTGTGCGTTTGCATGAGTATACACGTACAAGTGCACATATACCTTCTGTGTGTAGATACGTATGTATGTAATTCAGGTATTTGTTTTGTGTAGATACGTATGTATGTAATTCAGGTATTTGTTTTGTGCAGGCACATGAGAAGTCCTGGACAGCTCATATATTAATGTTTATTGGTTCGTAATATTTAACAGTCAGGTCTTATCACAGCTATGGAGAAGTGATTCAGTTTCCTTCTATTTGGGGGTATTTCTTTCATTTGTGGGCTCTTCTCCGTAGAAGAACATCTTCCTGTATTTGGCTGCAGACACTCGCTGTAGCAGATGTTATGACTCAGAGCAGACAAGAAGATTCAGGTTTTTTTTTTTTCTTTTCTTTTTTTTTTTTTTTCATAAGTAGCTTGCCCCCAGGCATGTTTTGACAGGGAGGATATAATTTCAAATTAAATGTGAATGTGGAGGCTTTCCAAAGCTACAAATTGCAGAGATTTCTCAGCGTGACTCAAAGAAAAAATTGTTGTGCATGCTGATCATTTGCTGTGGTGGGAGGGTGTTGCTGTGGTGTAGCTCTGGTACTGAAACCCATAGTTTATTGCCTTGTTACAGATTGGGACACAAGAGGGGCAGTGTCCACAAGTGAGCTGCTTTGAGTTCATTCCTTTAATAACCATTTTCCATTTTCCTCTGTGAGCTTCATAAAGGCCAACATGGCAGAGCTGGTTTTTCCCTGTTGCCTTCAGGTAGGCTGAGATGGTGACTGGTGGTTTAAAATCTCATTTTCCCTGCCTGTTTTAAATTGTCAGGTGAATCTCTAGCATCAGTGAGCAGAAGATATTTTTAAGAGGACAAAGAATTCGGTCTGAAAGCCGGAAATCCAGAGGATGCTTCTTGCCGAAGACTGTCAGAGGGCCATGAAGGGCTTTTTGTCTGCATCAGGATGATTCCTTTTCGCCTTTTGAATGGGGAGAGGTGCAATGAGGAGAGGAATTCCTTTTAATTATGGTGGTGTTTTTTTTTAAAATATTTCAGGAAAATTAATGGAGGGAACATCTATAGTTCTGAATATTATCCCATGAGCTACTGGTGTCTGTGATCTTTGTGTCTTTTGAAGTAAAAGCCCTTAATGCTCCAGATCCCTAACATTTTAAAGTTTTTCCTGAGTTTCAGAGCAGAACTTTTTCTTGCTAGTGAAACAAAGCAAAGAGAAACACCCCCCCCCCCATGTTTTTGTCTAAATCTCCAGATTTATGGCACAGCCATAACGAAGGACAGATTTACATTGTTTGGAGCTGGTACTCTTTGCGTGGGTTCTGGCTGTCTGAGGATATTATGTCTTCTCAGAGTTTGTCTTTCATTCTTCCCACCTTTATTCTCTTTTTCACCTTTTGTTCCAGCCTTTGACCCATGTTTCATCTCTTTCTCTGCTTCTCCCTCTTTGGTTTTCCTCATTCCCCCACTGTTGGGTCTCGGGGCAGGCGCACTCTGGCACAAGGTGTTTCTGCAGCCTCTGGGACAATCCCGACGGCGGTGTTTCGCTGTTAACACGGCGTCAGTAAAAGGAATGACGCTGATCAAGGACTGCTTTCATGCATGTGTGACTTCAGCTGTGATCTGTTAATTTACACTTCTCTTGGAAATTGGTGGAACCGTGGAAATTTATACACAGGCAGGATCTGGCCCTCTGCCCTGGCTGCGCTAGCCCCAAGGTCTGTAGCATCTTACAGTCCCTTTAGGGAGACGTGGACATGAGCTTCCTTTGTGTTGCCATGTTCGCAGGGTTTTTCCTTCTGTGCTGAGAATACAGCATAGGAAAAGAACGAGAGTGAACTCTGATAGCTTTAACCTGTAATAAGTCTGATTCCTCGGGGAGAATGGAGATTAAAGATCCAAAATTCTCTAGGAGATTGTCACTTGGCTAATGATGATAGTAGCCTATGGCAGTCAGGGATGATATGGCTGATACTTAGCAGGGGTTGTGAACCAATTAGTCTGCTCAACAAAATACTTGGTCCATTGGGTGCAAATGTTAAGAATATTTATAGGGCTGGCTGTGGAGTCAGCTAATCAAAACTGGAGAAAGCTACTTAAGAGGCTGTCCCGGGCTCTACAGAGGCTATGAGATTACACAGCTGACAGATAAACAAATGTTTGCCCATGTAAATATTAGGACTTAAAGATTGAATTTGAACTCTTTTTCAGTTTTGTAGCATTGTAAAATCAATTAGGCGTGCTTAAAGCATGCTAAAGCCTGCTTCCCTGTGGAGAGCTGACTTCAGGGTGGCCGTCCATAGGTGATCTCCTGCAGGCTGGCTTCCCCCAACTTTGCTTTTGGCGTGTCTCAGATGGTCCAGGTAGGATCCCGTTTCCATGATAGCAGAGGGTGTCACATAATCTGGCCCAGGTAAAATGGCAGCAACACAAGAATAATTCAGCATGTACTAGCATGTTGTTTTGCATTCATTAACTGCTTAAGCTCTGAGTATTCCCATTAACTCTTTAACCTACTAACTTGCTGAAGTATGAAACTATTGCAAATCAATGTTGGTATCGCAGCCTGGTCCGTATTAGTAATGTCCAGTCCATTATACTAGGGGTGTAAGGAGTTGGTACTTACATAAGATCTAATAGTACATTTGAAGAAGAAATGCAGTAATTCATCTAAATTTACAGGGTGGCTTAAAGGCTTATAAGGGTTTCCTTCTTGGCTTCTTTATTTATTTGCACTTCATGTTAAGTGCAATTAATAAAATAATTTTTCAGGTTTTTGCCCCTGTAATCTAAGGCATCGCTTGGCAGAACCACTTCTGTTAAACGGAGAGTACAGTGAGACAAATCCACAGGCTTCGCTGGAAAAGATTTTTGAAACCTAAGAATATTGATTCCTCAGATTTAAGACATAAATGTGGTTATATATGTTTTTACAGAGGATCTGCAGATAGAAGAACAGCTTCTAACCCTACTACTAAGCTTCTGATCAAAATATTCTGCCTTGCTATTTTACAGCTGTTATTTTACAGCAAGCAATCAGTTTGAAATACAGCCATTTTGATTTTGGTGATGAAGGTGGTTTTCTCCAGTACTTATTTGAAAAATCAAATGTTAAACCGGGGCATTTATTGTATTTGGCAAGCTCTACACTAGGTCTTTACTTATAGAAAAATAACATATTAATAAAAGTCAGGTTGCAGGTTGTTCTGGTAAGCACTATGTGATTTTATTTTTTTATTATTATTATGGTTTATTACAACCCCTGTGTAAAAGCTTTCTTTGTGCTGCTGCTATTCTGGCTGTAAAGTGGTTTTAAGTGCAGTGGGTTTTAACATACGGATGTTATTTCTGATGGATCTTACATATTGAAAATGGCATAATGTCTTTTTTTTTGATCCTGAGAAGCACAATGATTATTGGCACTCATAATTGTGTTAATAGGGTTTGGGGGTTTTTTTTGGTTTTATTTGTTTGTTTGCTTGGGTTTTTTTTGGGGGGGGGGGCTTTTTTTTGTTTGTTTTTGGGGGGGGGGGTTTGTTCATACATGTATCAGGGATGCAACATACTGGCAGCTAAATTGGGTAAAAATGGTCTTTTCAAGAGGAAGATCCAAGTCCGTGGAGAGTCTCTGGGGATCTCATTAAAGCGCTCTTTTCTTAATACAGTGTACTGCAATAACAGCTATCAGAATCCCTACAGTGTGGTTTCCTGATAGGTTAGTTTACACAGAATTAATTGTCTAATTTTGCAAACAACCAGTACAGTGCAAATGGATATTTATTTATTTATTTATTATTAGTCTGATGTGTTGCTCACATGGATTCTGCTTCATATTTTAAGATAGTTTTTGCAATCCATCTTTACTTATACTACTTTGTCATAGCACATATTATGTAGGAATTGTGATTTATTCCTATCATTCCTCTTTTTGTCTTTCCATATATAAGAATTGCTGCTAATTTAAGCAATAAATTTTTGCATAAAGTGTTTTTAAACAACACAAATAGAAGGATGCATCAGAAAAGCAAATTCAGATTTTATAAGGGTTCTGTTCTGTGGTTTAGATGCTCCAAAGACCAGTCCTGAAGGAGGAGAGTGGATTTCCCTTGTCCTCAGAGGTCAGCTTACTGGTTTGTCAGGTACAAGAATAGCAAAGAGAAGGTGAGCCTTATGCAGAACAAAGGACTGGCAAGTCGCAGTCAGCTGATACAGAAGCATAGACACATATGTTTGAATAAAATCTCATAGGCTGTGCTAAGCATTTGGCTTGAACAGGATTTTAAATGTATTTGGAGGCTTCCTTTTTAAAGTGAAGGTCTTGAAATATTATTTCTGCACAAACAGAAGACTTCTGTCTTACTGCCTGTGTTGTTTAAGCACATGAGAAAGATGGAGTTATGCAGAATATTTTTCAGCTTGGTTTGGGCAGGACGGCTGCTAAAACAACTGCTGGTCTCAACCAACTGCTAAAAATTGCCTTCCAGCTTGACTCGTCATTGCTGCTGCCCTCCGGAGATGATTCTCCTTCCCTTACCTGCTCAGGCGCATTCAGGTGGGAAAAGATGATGGGCTCGTGCTGATTCCTCGCCCCTGGACCTGGCTGTGTTCCTGCAGCCTACCGGTGTTTTTACCCTGAGGAATGGCTTTGCTCTGCAAAGACCATCCAAAATGCAAACGTCTCTGCTGAAACTATGGCTATTCACTTGCAGTCAACATGATAGCAGGAGGAATTAGTGACTATGTCCTCAGCTACTGTAAACTGGAGAAGTTGTGTGAGTAGCTGAAGGAGCTTTCTCCACAGAGTCTGTAAGCAATATAAGAGGCAGGGAGCGAGCATGGGCTGAACATGAGCTGGAAGAAACATGGGAATCCAGAGACAGCCAGAAGAGATGTAGCCTGAGGAGACTGCAGGAATAAGAGAATAGTCCTGACCCAAGCGTCTGCATTTGTGGATACTTGGGTACCCGCTGTCTTGGTGTGGTGATGGGTTATTAAAACCTCTCCTGTTTCTATAGGATGAAGAGCTGGGTGGAGGAGGGAGAGAGGGCTGAGGAGCAGTGTGGAAGAGCAGCAAGTCCCCATCATTTCAGTTGGGAGTTCAGGCAAAGAGGGTCCTCCAGCTGGGAGTGAAAGGATGCAAAAGTGAAACACTTTGATTAATGTAAGTGAGCTCACTAGCTCAGCAACAGGGCAAGTCAGAATAGCTTTTTTTTTTTTTTTTGGGGGGGGGGACCCAAACCAGCAAAACCGTTTGCAGAGCATGTTGTACTTTGGAAGCTATGTGTTTGTCAACACTTGAATTTTATCTTTCATTTCTCGTTTACAAACATAAAACATTCTCCAAGCGAAAACTATGACTTTTCCTGTAGGAAGTGAACATTTTGGGCAATGCTGCCACCCTTCTTGCCAGCATGTCTAGGAGGGAGAAATAGAAAGGAAGACAGTGAAAGGCGAGATTCCTTTGCCTTCTCATTCATTGCCTTTTTAGCTCTTGCCTCTGTTAAAGAAGTTAAGATGCAGTATACGCTGTGAATTTATAATGCCGTAGCTATTCCAAACTGCTTTTGTAAACAGGGATTATATCCTCCTGTTAGACACTAGATATGAAAAAGCCAGCCTACAAGCTGCAGTATGGATCCAACCCACCAAGCAAATGAGAGGTCTCTGTCACACTGGCAAAGTACAGCTGTTCCCAGGTATTGCAGACCATGTTGTGTGCACTGGGCTTGACCAGACATGAGACTGTTCTCCGTTGGGAGGCACCTGAAATGTGACTGTGCCACCACCCTGTCTGGTCCTGTGACAGGGATTTGATGGCGTGCAGAGCCTTTGAGTGCTGTGTCCCATCCGGGCACCATTGGTAATGTGCCATTGGTAATGTTGTTCTAGTGTCAGTTGTTGTCTCAAAATGTGGATATCATACACTAAATAACACTTAAGCAGGTCTCTTTCCATTAAAAGATGAATTCCTGACACAACGGAAGTCAATGGGGCTTTTGTCACTGACTTCAATAGGCCTCAGCTTCCACCTTATGACTCCATGGGAAGAAGAATAAATTGCTGCTGAAAATACAATGGTCTCTGACATCCGGTGGGAAAGGATAATTAGCAGTCAGTCATGGAGCTGCCATCGTGGTTGTCTGATGAATAATAGAACTGAGTACAAGTGATATGTTGCCTTCCAAGTGGGTAAAGTGAATTTAGCAGATTAGCGAGAGTGTAGGCAGCCAAGAAATATGGTATGAAAACCAAGTGTGAGATGAGTTCTAGACAGTAGACATCAACTTTTCTGCCTGTCTGGCCTCCGAAACATACCACGTAGTTTTATGTAAACACTAAAACGGGAAGATGTTGGGGATCAAGAAGAGACAGTCTTGTGTTGCCAGGCTTTTTTTTCTTTTTTTTTTTTGTTGAATCAGGATAAAGTTCTTAAAAGAGCACGAACGAGATTTCAATGAAAGCTCTTCTCCGTTTGTGCTTCTTGTCAAAAATACCTCTTGAACTGGTTAGAGCACAGTTGGAGCTCTGTTGGTAAGGATGATGGTACAAGGGTGAAGGACCATGTTTTATGGACATGTGCAGCTTCCATGTGTTGAGGAAACACTGGCTTGGAAATCCTGTTTTCTAACAGAAAGACAGTTAGACCAGCTGGTGCAGCAGGTTGCTGGGATGAAGCAAAAAGATAGGTTCTGGATTTGTGGATCTATACCCTTTGAGCAAAATGAACTACAATTAAAGCAGAAGGCGGCAAGCCCAATGTAGTTTTAATCATTAGTTTCAGTTTGTAGTTGGTCTTAGCACTGTGTGCAGCTTTGTGAGAGCATAAAGACAGCACTGTAATGCTGCAGCTTTTAACTAGACCTGTTTATGTATTGTGATTGGTGAAGCTATTGACTTCATATTCTTTCATGTTCTTTATGTTCTCTTCTGTTTTGATGTTATCGTGCAGTCATCTTAGCTACGTCTTAAACAAGGGACTACTTCAATATAAAATGATCAAAGGGGTAAGGGAACACAGGGCCATAAAGAATATATGGAGAGCTCTGGGGGAATGATAAGTTGAATTTAAAAGCTTTTTCAAGCTGCTTAATTCCTGCTTAGATTTCTGGTGCCACCAATAGGCAACAGTCCCTTTCTTTAAATCTTTTGCTAAGGATTGACTGGCAGAATCACTGTTTTACATGGGGTTTAGAGAGTAAAAGGCCACCCTGAAGGTCAAGCCCTAAGAGATTTCCTCTAAGAGCTCATTGATTCTACTAGATTTTTGACTTGAAAAAAGACCACTCCTTCCTAGATCCGTGGCTTCGATACAAGTGCCTTAGTATGTGCCAGCACAGAAGGCAGGAGCAAAAGTGTAAGTGCAGGAAAAAAAATAGAGAAAGATGCTGTGGGGCAGACAGACAATGATTTCAGTCTCTTGCTTGTATGAGTCAAACTGGTGATATTATTAGCTACTGGTCCATGAAAAAAGAAAGTATTATTTTATAGGTTTCAGAAATGGATTATATTAACAGTGAAATTGGGCAGAATAAAGATTTATGGTCACATCCTCAGCTTGAGTAAACAGGCAGAGGACCTTTGCTTGTAATGGGGATAGAAGGGCTCGCTGCAGCTGAGGAGCTGGGCTGTAAATACTGTGGGTCTGGTTTTCTTCACATATATAAATGAATGCATGGTTACTGGGAATGCATATGCGTGTAACTGTCTTTATTTTTGCACAAAAATTAAGACAAGCATGTATTGCCTCTCTAACCTCATTATAATATTGGCTTTGTAAGTTGCCCAGTGCTGTGGTAGTGATTAACAAAATGAATCTGAAAGCCTACCCCATAAGCAAACTCTGTATCTGCGCTATTACCTACTCCTGTGATATTTCAATCTGATTCATTAGAAAAATTAGCATTTTTATGGACTAATTAGGGGAATATGTTGCTTGTACTCTTTCTGATATACAGAGATTTTCACAGCTTAGTAAAGCCAAATGGAAGTGAAATATGATTCCCCCCCCCCAAAAAAAAAAAAAAAAGAAAAGCAAAGAGATTACTCAAATTAACTCAGAAGATTGGGAAGATTTGAACTTTAAAAAAAAAAAAAAAGAATTAAGAGAAGATTAGGTTACTATGCTATTGGTAGTTTGTACAGTTTTTTGAATTCAAAATTCCAGATCTCTTTCAGCTATTTTGGTTCTTCAGGCATAAAAATATTTTAAAAGCTGTCAGCCAGTCACTATTTTTTGTGACGGTTGCAAAATGAACAGTAATGAGAATGAATGGTAATGAGTGCATTATTCAATATCTATAAATACCAATTGATTTCCATTGTAAGTTTATATACTTCAGTCGACATAGATTTTAGTTTTTCCCTTCTTTTTAAAACCAAGCTCAGGTTTTATTAGACCATAGCTGTTCATTCAAACATCTTAGTTTTTCTCAAGATACGCTAATGAACCACTTGCTTTTGAAGTTTAATTCTAAATATGCCTGTGTGTCACTTGCTCCTGCTCACATTCTCCATTTGCCAGGAGGGTGAAAAGGGGTGCCTGTGACTAAACATCTGAGGTCATCTTTTTGCAAAGGAAGTATTCTTTCTCCTTGGAGGATGGAATACCATTATTTTAATCAATGCAGGCATCTCCTGTTTTAATCGTTATGTTTTGATAATGATCTTGATTTACAGAGACACAGAGCAGTGAACCTCTCATTTTGGGCTTCTGTAGAGAAGGCAAAAATCTCCATCTTGCACAGAGGGTAGAAGTTCAATTAGGCATTTCGGTGTCATGGGAGGTTGATTGTGCTTTAATTGGCTCCAGCTGACTGGCTTTTAGGCCATGATATTCTTCACCTGCAGTTGGATGCTTTTCAAATATGTATGGAATATGTTGCACAAAGACAGAATAATTATTTCCAAATGATACTTCACAAGTGAATGCCCTATGATAAACGCAAGTGAAGGAGAAACCATTAAAATTGTAGAATAATTTCAGTTGGAAGGGACCTTTGGAGGTCATATGGTCCAACCTCCTGCTGAAAGCAGGAGTGACTTTGAAGTCAGACCAGGTTGCTCATGGCTTTGTCCAGTTGAAAACAGTAATTAGCCTTCTCTTCTTCAGGCTAGACAAACACAGTTCTCCCAGCCTCTGCTCATACATATTATGTGCTGCAACCCCCTCATCATCTTGGTCCTCTCTGCTGAGTTTTCGCCCGTTTGTCAGTGTCTGTTTTGTAACAGGGAGACCAAAACTGGATACTCTGTTCCAGATGCAGTCTCACAAGTGCTGAATAAAGAGTAATAATTGCTTTCCTTGACCTGCTGGCTGTGCTCCTGCGAATGCAACCCAGTGCGTGGTTGGCATTCATCACTGTTGCTGCTGACTCCTGTTCAACCCCCAGGCTGTCTTCCCTAGAGCTGCTTTCTGCACCATGGATTTCCATTTGCAGAGCTTCGTGTCTGCTTTGGCTGAATGTTGTAAGCTTTCTGTCAGCCCACTTCTCCAGCCTGTTGAGGTACCGCTGAATGGCAGTCCCACCCTCTAGCACATCAGCTGCTCCCTAGTTCTGGTGTCATCTGGAAACTTGCTGTTTCGGGAACTCTCATTGTCTAAGTTGTTAGAGAAGATATTAAGTGGTTGAACAGATTGCCTTCAGGAGAATTTGTTCTGTAATCTTCTTTGGGACTGAGGTGAGGGCGACCAGGTGGTTGGATGTTGGGGTGTGTTGTTCCTTCTTGCCCTTCTTGGGGATGGCCATGATGGTTGCCTTTTCCAGTCTCAGAAGGATCCCCCAATCACCACAATATTTCAAAGGTACAAAAAGCAACCTCAAAATGATGTCAGCCTGCTTCTTGCAAATTTATAGACCTGTGTAGGTCCAGAATGATTAAGTGGTCCCTAACAAAAATCTTCCTCTATGTAGATAGGACTTCCCTGCCCAAACAAAGACATTAGGAACATGGACCTGAGCAGGCTGAGGGCAGGCCTTGCCAGTAAGACTGAGACAAAAAAGTCACTGAATGCCTCATCCTTACTCTGTACCCTTGATCAGTAGTTCTGTTGACATATTCAGGAGTGACACACATTTTCCTTGGTCTTTTGCTGCAGAAGTACCGATGGGTGAGCCTTTCTTGTTGGCCATAATATACCTTGCCAGTTTCAACTCATCCTGGGCTTTGGCTTTCCTAATTTTGTCCCTGCAGTCTGGGCAAGGTTTCTGTGGTCCTCCTGGGTAGCCCATCCCTACTTCCACCTTCTGTTCACTTTCTTTTTGTGTTTGAGCTCAGTCAGGGATTCCATGTTCAGCCAAGTCAGCCTTCTGCCACGTCTGCTCTGCTTCCCATTCATCAGGGTGGATTGTTCTCGTGTTTTGAGGAGGTTTTCCTTGAAGATGGAGGAACTCCCCTGTGCCTTTCTGCACCTCAGGGCAGTCATCTATGACATCTATGAACCTGCTGGTTCCCTGAGCAAACCAAACTACTCCCCTGAAGTTCAGCATCAATATTGTCTTTGACGTGCTTATGAAATCTCGGCTGCTTGTGCACCACCAGCGGCCATCTTAGCAGATATCAGGGTGCTTAAAGTCCCCCAGGAGGACCAGGGCCTTTGACTGTGAAGGCTGAATAAAGCTTTATCGACTTGCAGTTCTTGACTGGGTGGTGGGCAGCAAACACCTGCAGCAGTATCCTCCTTGTTGGCCTCTCTGATTCTGACCCATAAGCATTAGCTCTCAATGAACCCATCACCTCTTTTACAGCAGAATTCCATGCATAGAAGTTTTGAGAAATAAATCTGACTCATTAGCCTCTTCTGAGGAAAATTCTGTTTTCTGAGCATGCGTTTTAACAGCTCTTTAATATTATACAGTGCCTTTTCCAGCAGAAATATGTTTTTTTCCTGATAGACAAAAAACCCTCTTGAAACTCTTCTGGATTCTAAACATTTGGGGTACCATAACAACTTAAGCATATGGTTAATAGCATTTCTCGATGGGAGATTGTCTGGTATAAAGTCTTTATGCATATCTGTGGACAGAAGGAGTTAATAGCATGCTTCAAGTCTTAAGTACCAATGTAAAGCACTCATTGAATTGATGTATTTTTTCAGTTGCACTTTTCTCTTTGCGCTTTCAGCAGTTCAAAAGTTGCGATACTGAAATTGCCCAACCTGACCTTGGTTCTCTTCTGTGTTAACGAAGTGCCCTGTGCTGTTACTTACTAGTTAGGCCATTAGACTGGGACTCGGAAGTGTTATTTCTGGCTCTGCAATTATCCTACTGCTGCAATTTCCCTATCTGAATTGAGGATAACAAAGCTCTCCTTCTTCACAGAATGCTTTGAGATTTGATGATGAAAAGTGCTATATAAGGGTTCGATATTGTTATGTGAACAAATATCACTTTGTTTGCATGGCTTGACCATCTTATAAGCAAGCGGAGAGCTGATGACCAAATCAAGATTGGAATTGAACAAATGAGTTATAATGAACTTCAGGCTATTGACTTTATTTTTTGCTTCTTTTTTAAGGTCATTAACTTTTGTAAGTCAATCTCTAGAGAAATTTTTAGTCTGTAAATCATTTGCGAGTTGGGTTTGGAATCTTTTAAGTTTGCTTGTTTCGTGGTTTTACTTATCATTTTAAATGTCAAATAAGTTACTTATTAGTTTGTATGATCATTAGCAATCTGAAAATAGAATCGTATATTATAAGGTTAAGTTTCCAATTTCAGTGTTGAATGTTTTTCAAGTGCATTTAAAAGGCATTTCGGGGAAAAAAAAAAAACAAACAACCTGAAAATTACAGATTAACAGTGAAGAATCTTTAGAACAGGAAAAAAGTATACCTTCATTAAAACTATACTCTAAATCTCTTGTGAACAGGGCAGCAACAAAATTGTTTAATCAAAAAATAATTTCAAAAACCTTTTTACATTGTTTCACTTAGACTTATGGGTTAAGTCCTTTCTGAGTTCATATATCATGGCAGTTTGCATATGATTGACTTTTGTGTTGTAGAGTGGAAAAAAGCATCCTCAGTTAAATTTGCATACTGCATGCATAGAATTTTTAACCAGGAAACATTAGGGAAATAGTTTGGTGGTGTAAATAAAAGTAACTTCAAATAAACCTGTGCTGATTTATCCTAGTTGAAGATTCACTCCAGAGTGTATGAGAATGACTGTGTGTTTTGGCACATGGGTGTGAATCATTGATATCTAATTTGTATCTGGAAAACACAGTTTTCTGGATGTATTCTTTCCCAGAATCCCAGTATTGCAATAGCAATGCATGGGTCTCATGAAAAATGGTGGGTATTTTTTAGCCGGCATGTAGATGTTCACGATGCTGCCTTACCAGTTCAGAACAAATCCTTTTCTCAGCCCACATGCCATTCAGTTTGCAGGTACTCCACATTGTAGAGCACAGGGAAAGGTTGTAACGCAGAGTTGTGTTGTGCTTTGGAAGGTTATTAAAATCAAGTGAAAGTGCGCTCTATACCTTGGGGACTTTAAATGCAAAATCATTCTGACTAATAAGCAGATACTAAGTGTGCCAAATTTTACCCCAAGGTACGCACAAGCTCCTGTGGTGGTGTTGGTTTTGCTCACTGACTTTTATTGACTATCAGGATTTATTGACCCAGGAGGGAAGTATTGACGGAGGTGATTCTTACCAGTCACAATTTCCCTTAAGGGACAATAACACCTGGTGTTCACTGTAAATTTGAACTCAATGTGTGCATGTATGTCATGGCATGGGGTTTAACTGCTGAACATTTACCTACCGTGATTGTGTGGCAGTGCAGTACATGAGACCTGAGTGCTTTTGTGCGGAACTTGATGTTTTCTTTAGGGAAAGATATCTGTGATGTGCCTGGCTAGTGACAAGCCTAAGAGAGAGAGTGTGTTTGCATGTGCATTAGCCTTTCGATGTATGTTAGAGCCAAGGTGATTTTCTTCTGGTAACCATTATAACAGCTTTTAATGCCATACATCTTTATTGATAAGTTCTCTACAGACCTGAATTATGTACTGGCAAAGCTCTATAACATTTCTTATGCCTGAGTAATCGTGGACCAGAATCTGGCCCAATATGCTTGATTTAAAAAAACTTGTTCATGGCTGCCTTTTATTGGTACAGTAAATCACAGATATTGTTGGCTAGCCTCATGTGATGGTCTTAGACAGTTATGATTAGTATTTCAAGGCTCTTTTCATATTCCAATAGCCCTTTCAGTAATAAATAAAAAGATATTTGAGAAACTTGCAACATTGTGCTCGCAGTAATTATAAGCCACCTTATTGTAAACGTGAGACTGACCTGAAACACATTTTTTTATTAATTTTTTTTCCTGGTGGGAAAACTGAAATATTGGCAAAGAATGTCTACTAAACTGGACATCTTAATTTTATTCCTGTGAAGTTAGTACTTTCCTAAGGTTGCTAAAAAGAAAATAATCATATTATTTAAGAAGTAGGAAAAGTGTTGTACTTGCTTTTTTCAGCAGTGCTGCAGCTTTGTTGGGTTGTATTCATAATGCACAAGGGTAAAATTACATTTAAAAATGTTTGTTTCTTTAATAATTAAGAGCTCCTTCTCTTTCTTGCTCTCTTTTTCTCAACCCATATTAATTTTATGTACTTGGTATTAGGCTGAAGCTGTCATTGCAAATACTCCCTTTAGCACATTTACACTTATGTTGCATCCACAAGCTGCAAGGACAGCCACCTTTTGCTGTGACTACGGTTTATCCATTTCATCCTGTGCTATTTTCCAAACTCTTTAATGCAACTCTTTATTGTTTGACAAAACTTCCTCCTCAAAAAACCTTCTGCTATTTATATTTGCACAAGTGAAGATTATTCCTCGTCCACAGCGGTGCTGGAGCTGATGGGAACGCTGCCCAGGCCTGGGTGCCGGGATTTGGGGTCCTTTCATCCCTTTGCCACCCACGTGTCACACGATGCACTCTGCAATGGGATAAACCTTCATGGTCGGCACTGCAAAGCAGACTCGAGTCTCAGAGGATTCGATGTGCAGAGCACAGCGCTGCGGGAGCGGGTTGGCTTCAGGAGGGCTTTGCTGCGGGAGAGTGGCCAAAGCGGCATCAGAGCTTCCTCCTGGCTTGCGCTCCCCTTTTGATACTGTTCTGCTTTGTCAAGTCCTCTGGGCCAAACCTATTAATTATTTTCCTCAGCGATGTGGCGATCTGCAGCAGGCACGAACCAAGCAACTTTTAAATATTTAGTTTCTCGTTTTCAGAACGTTATCTGAGCCTGACTCAGAGCCTTGTAATTCATTGATTCATGTATCTTTTAGAGAGAAATGAATGGATGAAATGTGAAGGTCACATTGCAGCAGGGACCACTCGTCCCTGCTCCAGTCTGTTCTTCCTCTGCCGTCAGTAGATGGGGTAGCCCGGGAAGCCGCCCGTACCATCTGTGGCATGGCCAGAGGCAGCGGGTGATGCCAGCCCTAATCCTGGCTGCAGCATTTGCTCCCGGTTCTGCTCAGAGAGCAAGCAGCCCCTGGGTAGCTCAACACAGGGATCAGAGATGTTTTAAAGCCATCTTTGTGCCCTGCTGCTTCTCCCCTTCTCTGCACTATGTGTAACTCAGCTGAAATACAGTGTCAAATTCAGTGAATGACCAGCTGAGTGAATAAAAGTGTGAACTGCATTCCCTCACTTACAAATCTGTCAGCTCCCTCTAACCTTTTGGAAAACTGAAAGACCAAAGTGACTGTACTTGCAGAACATCATAAAAATAAAATGCCATTGCAAAGCAGGAAGCAGAAGCAGCACCAAGAATCTGGGCATGCAGGCACTTTGCCCATACCCACACAAGAAAAAGATTATATTTTTATTTCTCATCTTTAAAAAATCCCAACAGATTTACAAGACCAGGGCACCTAACCACTTTGATTCAGGCCACGAGGTCTCTAGGACAGTTGTCATAAATCCCAATTTGTAAAGTTGCAGATTTTTCCCTTGTAGTACTCAAGGCATGAAAAACCAAACAGCAGGTTAAGTTTTCAACGTAGTCTGGGAGACAGGTTTCTGCATTAAGACATATGCTGTTTCAGTAATTCTTTCTTTTCCAGTGTAGAGCTAGATGCAATCTTTCTAGACCTTTTTTGCAGGTGCAAATTTTCTGTAGCCTATGTATGGCGATGCAGATACTTCTGTGCACAGCAGTAATAACAGCACATAGCCCAGAGTGCCACAGATCACCTTCTTATCCCTCTGTGAAATAAGCCTCATGGCTGATCTTTAAACTTAAGTAGCTTGATTTGGACACAGAGCCATCTACCTGAGTAAGGGACACAAGAACTGTCTGTGCCTGTTGCATAGCTGTTATGCAGGAGGAATGACTATCATTTCCTACTGACAGTGTCACCCCAGATGGGAACACCTGGGATATAGACCACAGAGTCATAATTATTCCTTCCCGTTACAGAAGAGACTTGGGCAAAATGATGGATAACGTTCACCAGGTGACGCGTGTTGCTGGGAGCTTAGATCACCTTTCCTAGGGAATTGCGGTATCATTGCACGGAATATTGGATTTGAGGTGGAGCAGGACTGTGGAGATTTGTGGTGAGCTTAGTTCCTTCAGCAGGACAGTC